>OY728121.1:1697574061-1700074061 GCA_963277665.1 Viscum album | reverse complement strand
GAGTCAAAAATGAACACCTTATATTTACATGTTCTCAATGTGGTATATAGTCCATTACATCCAGAATGATAATCATGATTCATATATAATATATATCATATACATCTACTATATAAATGTATTTATAATAGTACATAACATTTAGAGGTAAGGAATGAAATTCACCATTCATAGAGACCGTAAGTCGTACGTACGCGTGAACTCTGATTCCATTTATATTTCATATTTAATGTAATTAAAACATAATTATACATACCAGTATTATAATTATAGTATTTTATAATATATTATATCATTAAATATATCATTTATACATACCACATGTGGTATGAACGAGTCATATCACTTTGAGGGGGAGGTAGTCTGCACTTCCTCAAATGAAATTATCGCGTTTACCCATAATTGAAGCCATAAAGGTATGCTATAAATGGAAATTACATAAGAATAAAGAAAACATAAAAATAATATAAATAATATATAAATAAATATCCATCATAATGGAAACCATGATAGGTGGTAGGAGGCTATTGAATAATAATCGTTTCGTGAGACGTTAGTTTGGCAACCACAAAAACATTATGTTCTTGACCCATTAGATGAATGTGTGTGTAATTTTAGTTTGAATCCATCAATAAAAACATCATAGTATATTGAGTATACTGTTTTTTGATATAATATAAAGGAATAAAAATAGATTAGGGATTAGAGAAGTAAGGTAAAAGAAATGAAGTTAAGAGAAACTGTTACCTTTAATTTGGGTAACTTTCTTTGGTTTGAACAAAAAGGGTTTGTTGAAGTGCCTTCTGCCTATGAAAATGCTTCTAAGAGGAGGATATGGATATAGGAAGCTTAATTGAGAAGAGGTTTTATGATCCAAAAGGCTTGGGAGGTGTGAGAAATTGGGTAGAAGTGGTCTTCTTTTATAAGGGTGAGGAGGGGCTCTTTATGAAAGTGTGATAACATTATTTTATTATATAGTGATATTATATTTCTAAAGGTCTGAAAATCATTAAATTAGAAGATAATATGACTCATAGTATAAATAATAACATTAAATTGGAATTGGACAGGTTTTTGATGTTATTTTAAAATTTATAATCTTCTTTATTTAAATGTTTTATTAAAAATGTAAATACTACATCAATATTGTGTCAAAAATAATTTAATTTATGTGATGTCTAAAAATTATAAAAAAAATACCATGATGTAGGAAATATTTTTATATTTCAAATTAACACTTATAGTCTATAAGATACTTTATATAACACCATATAAAAATTAATTTACTAAAATATTTTTGTTTGTGACATTTTTTCCTCTACATTAAATTAATTAATCTAAAGTGTCATTATCTTTCATAAGTGGATCCATGGGGTCCCAAAATATACCCAATGAAGCTCATGGTCGGCCATTATCATCCAATAAGGTTAGGACATGTGTTAACGAATATTTATAATTATTATAATATTCTTTTAACCTTGAATTACCCTATTTACCATCACGTGCAGTAAATAAAAGTCAAAAGTTACTATTAACCAAGATTTATTTTCATCTTATTGAACAAAATTTTACATTTTTTTAACAACCATGTATGTAATATTTTTGAAATTTAATTCACAGTAGCGGTAAAATTTCACTTCAATGAAAAAGTCGGTTTTTAACTACTACTAAGTGGTTTCACTATTCATAAAAAATGGATGTTTTTTAGAAAAATTCCAAAAAATCACCCTATCCTTTATTTGATATTATAAATTTTAAAATTATGTATATTTTTTCCAAATTCAAAACATAGAAGTTGAATTAATTAATTTAAAATTAATTCCCATTGTTAAAACAAATATCGTGTTTTTAAGAAATAATAACTATCAATAGATTGACACTTGTTTATGTTCAATTTCAAAGTGAAATTAATTAAAATGACCAAAATTGGATTAATTGGTAAAAATATATTCTAATTACTATTTATAACCAATTAAAAATACTAGCTAACCATATAAATAAATTATATTAAAATGTGTTTTCGAATTAAAATACAATATTTTCCATTATTCATTAAAAATTGAACTTTATCTGAAAAATACCAAAAAATTACCCAAAGTAAAATTGGATGTAACAAATCTAAAAAAGAATTTTATTTGGTCATATATAACATATAAAAATGACCAAAACTAGATTTGAAGAGGGGTCTCCATTAAAAGGCTTTAAATCGACCTTTTAATGAAAATTATGATTAAAATTAGATTCATTCACATTTTAATCCCCTAAATTTTTATTTGATAAATGTAAATACATTTTACAAATATGTATAATCATATTTTAGTTAGTTTTTTTAATTCCCGCCAATACAACGACTAGGAGTTAACTACCATTTAAAATAATAATATTATATTATTAGTGTGCAACGTAAGATTTCAATGAAACCCGTTGTTGCGTATTGGGTATGCTTTCAAACATTGAAACCCCATTAATGTAAAATTAATATTTAATTCACAAATATTAATAAATATGAAATATAACTTGTTCTTTATTTACCTGGGATGTTACACTTAATGAACCCGTTACTAAATTTGAGAACCATGTAGCATATATGTGCCAAAGACCGCCACCTCAATTAGATGGATCCTCCTTTGCTTCTGCATACCCCCTCCATATACCATATCCACATACCTCTTCTATGTGCCACTTCCACATACAACTTCCCTCAAATGCTTCTACTTCTATAGAATTCATTATTCTATGGAATGCTCTTTCCATAGAACACATCTTCTTATTTTGTAATATAATCTTTTTGAACTACTTCGTCATTCAATTCTTATGATTAGGATAGAAATCAAGGATTGAATCAACACATATTATAATCCCACATGATCCATGCTTAATGTGATAAATAAAAGGATAATGTGAAAATTATCAATGAATCACATTATTACATTACAACACCAAACTTTTGCTTTCATCCAAAACCTCTATGTCATGATATATATCCTTTGATCGATCATATAAAGAATTATCAGATTTAATAATCCCCCAACATCAACTATACTCCTAATAGATTCAACTCCTAGTATCTCACAACTTTACCTAAAAAAATTCACCCCATGTCTTGACAAAGACATATTCTCCCTTTTAATATCACAATTTCTCCACCTGTGTCAACAAAATCGAAGGCCTTTACTTTGAGGTCTATAATAGGGTAAAGAACATATATTATCACATTATAGAAAAAAGACAGCATACCTCAGGGAGAGGGGGATCCCCCATGCACACTTTTTATGTGTTGGGAGTCGACTGATCTACCAGATTCAGTCAATGACTTTCAAATGCATCATTAGGTAAGGCATTTTGTAGAATATATGCAATTTTTTGTTCTATAGGCACATATACCTACTTCATAATACCTTTATACACTAGATTCTTAATAAAATTATGTTTTATTTCAATGTGATTTTCCCTGGAGTCATGGAGTGGTTTTTTGCTGTGATTTATAGAATTTGAATTATCACAATAGATTCTGATCTGAGATTTCCCTTCAACCCCCATGCATTCATGATTCTACATCTTCCATGAACAATTTATACATTCTTGTGTTGAAGAAATATAATAAAATTCTACAACGGACAATGAAATACAATCATGTTTCTTTCTTAGGCAAGAAATACCCAATCCATCAAGATAGAAAGAACGTCATGATGTTGAATTCTCATCGTATTCTAACTAAGACCAATCATCATTTGTATATCCCTGTAGTTGTGGATGATATTTTTCATTATAAATCAAAACCAAATCCATAATGCCCTTGATATAATGAATTATTATTTTTAGTACAAGCATGTGTCTTTCCTTAGGATTACATTATTACCATTCTTCAATACACAAGGAATAAACTATATATTATTATGTCATTGTTATGTAAAATGGATCTCAAATGATATTCATGTATTCTATGACATTGAAGACATTTACTTTGTCATCCTAAGACAGTTTCATCTAGGTAGTCACTAGTGTCTTACTCTCATTGGAATTATACATTAAAAACATCTCAAAACAACATTGGTGTATTAATATTTATAAATTACTATTTCATATCTTTCTTGTGTCACCCGTAAACTAAGGAAAAATGTTAGTCCAACCATCATGGAAATTTCTAACTCACTTTTCATGAATTTTGAAAACTAAGTGCATTGTGCTTCATCTGATCCTCAAAATATTATGTAATAAACATATACCAACACAACCATCCTTATAATACTATCCTGTTTGAAAAATAGATTGTAATCAACATCACCACATTGAAAACTAAGCCTTTTCAAAAACTGATCTTGACTTGAATGTCATGATCCTTGTGGATTCTTCAATCCATATAAATCATTCATCAAATGAAAAACATTATTCTAGTCTTCATGAAAGTGGAAACCATATTCATTCTTATTAAAAACTACTTTTTCTAGAATCCCATTCAAATATGCTGAATTAATGTACAACTCGAAATCATAGAATTTTTTTGCACTATTGGTGATATTAATAATGTGATTTCCTCCATCCATGAAATATGTGAAAATGCCTCATCAACATTAATTCCCTCTATCTGGGAGTTTCCTTTTCACACTAATTGATCTTTTTTAGAATCACTATGGCTTCTTCATATAGTATATTGTGATGGAACCATTCCATCCTGATGACATTTTTATTTATCAGCCTTTAAAAAATCTCCCATATTTGATTCATCTTCTTTCTGAAAATCTCTTCATTCATATCATGAACCCAATTCTCATGTTAATTTTCATAATCAATACAACTATTCTATTCATGTGATACATGTAATTCATCTTTTATATACATCAATCTTTATGTCTGTACTTGTGCAGTCTGGTCACTAATTCTGTTATGTCATTCAATTTTATCTATCCTCTTATATGTTTGTAAATATACTAAGTTGTTCTTATTCTTTTCATCATATTTATATTCTTATAAATAACGTTCTTGAACTAAATAATCCTCTTATCTTATTCTGTCTTTATCATTATTCTCCTCAGACTAATTGTGTATTTACGAAAAATTATTTTCATTCTCCACTATTTACCCATCCATATTTTCAACAACCTTTCCTGGACTCTTGTTAAAGAATTTATATTCATCGATTTTCATTGAATATCAATGAAATATACATTTATCTCAACAATAATCTAACATATTTTGATTCTCCTTATTGAGAATGAGACACATACTTCTAGAGACTTGAATGTACTTCAATGTTGGATTCCTTCCATACCATATTTCATATGGAGTCTTAACATATTTTGGACATACCAACATTCTAGTTGATGTTTAGACTTCTATATTCATTGTTTCATTCCAATATTTTCTTGAAGGTAGTTCTAAATAATAAGTTTCTAGTCATGTTGTCTACATACTAATTTATTCTCTTAACTACAAAATTCTTCTATGGTGTTCTAACCATGGAAATATGATGCCTTACCCATTGTTTCATATGATAATCATCCACCTGGATACTTGTGAACTCTATTCCATTATCTATTCAGATCTTCTGTAAATTCTAATCTAGTATCTATTAATCATCCTGTCAATATCTTATAATGAAACTGAACACCTTAGACTTGTGGGTGATTATTTATACAAATGAAATTATTTTATAATAATCAATAAAGATTACATAATATATTATCCCATCAGGATCTCATGGTGAAATTGTTCCACACTAATAAATACGAACCAACAGTTGTAATCTTGTTAATCTCTTCACTATTAATTTATATATCTTTCAAATGATCTTCCCTTATTGGAACACATATCATGTATTTCTATACTCCTTTAATAATCGATAGGGATCTTGAAAATCATCATACTTCACCATATCATCCAAGTATGTTTGGATCATGTGTCCAAGACATTTAATACACAACTTATTTTCGTCTTCTTTTGAAATAAAGTGGAAATATTCTTCTCTATTTATGAGGTAGAAATTAAATATTGTATGATTTTACTGAAATAAAATAGAATCACCTTAATCCTTGATGACACATAATTTTATGGAAAATATTATGGAATGTACTGACTCACACAATTAACATAAACTTAATATGTTGTGATTGTGACCTTCGACAGCCAAGACATATGTACATATCATGTCTTTTCCCCCAAACATTTCTTTCATAGAGACAATAATTTTTAACCCTTCATCGTTGTCAAATCTTATGATACGTTATTTGTCATACCTAATTCTTGTCACCATATCCATGTTTCTTGTCATATGATAGGTGTATCCACTACCAATGATCCATATCCCGATGTGATATGATTACATGAATGTAATTTCCACAACCATATCATTCTCATATTTTTTTATGATCCATGTTTATGACATCAAATCCATTATGGATTGATTCTATTTACATTAACCAGACAATGATTGGCCATATTTATACTATAGAGATACAATTTGATTTTGAACAGTAATCTCATTTAATGATACATTTGGCTATTCTTATAACCATACTCGGTCTGATTTTGAAAAATTCGTATGTATTATTGATGAGAAATATAATGAAATCTGTCTAAATCCTCCACACATAAAATAATGACCATCAATGGATGACATGGAAAATTGAGCTCTATATGATGAACTCTATTGTCTATGTTCCCTTTGGTACATATTATCTATGGAATAAACAATTTTGAGTGTCCAATATTTCTACAACAATAGTATCTTATGTGGGTTATATTCTTGTGTGGAAATATTGTGCCACATGTTATCCCTTAGGATCTATGAATCCTATGATTCTACTCCATACAATCAGTTTTCTTTAATATTGGAGTTTGTTCTTTTGATATAACTTGAACTATTATTAATTTCTAATTTTTATCAAACCCCACACAATACTTCTCAATTGGATTTGACTGTTGCTTCTGTTTTGATGTACAACTCTACTTCAAAGTCATCTTCTATATTACTTGTGTTATTAGTTTTCCAAATATTATTCAATGTTTAACCGATTTTTTTAATTCTTAACTCTTAATTGATTACCAACAACATCTTCTTCATTCTCATCGATATGTTTTATTTGATCATTTCTGGTTTCAATCAATCTATCAATCTCCCTTTTCAGTTCATCAATTAGGAGTTTGTAATAACCAAACATTAAAGAGTTTTTTCCATCAAAAACATTATTTTTTAAATTTCTTCATTCATATTAGACATATATTTTTTCCCCTATATTGATATAGTGTTTTACATCATGAACCACTTTGTTATAATTTTTTACTTTTCTATCCAATCTTCTATATCTTCAAAAGAAGATTCTAATTCACACTAAAGGTCAACTCATCCTTCAACTTCTTCTTGGTTGTTGCCACATTCTTCTTTTGGTATAGAATTTATGATAACCACTACCAATTAATCTTCATTATAATCATTGTAGTCCTCCAACCCTTCTACATTGATTCTTCTTAATATTCATTTTCTTTTGAATGCCTATTTTCTTTTTGATGAAATTTTTTTCACACATCTCCAACATTTCATATTAGATGAATACATCTTGTAAAGAATTTTTAATTTTCTTCATCATCATCATCAAACATCTTAGGAAACATTTTTTCAAAATGTCCAATCATTCCACATAGAAAGAATGAAATTGGATGTTTCGATTTGGAAATTCCTTTTCCAATTTGTTAATTAGAAGAGCGAAATGCAATGGCATCATCTAAGTAATATTAATCTTAACTATATTTAATAGATAGATTGTTCATGGGCTTCCATGCCACTTTTTTGATTTTCCTTTTTCCATGGCATCATTATCACCATTTCTCATTTTATATGGAATAATATTGTAATGCATGTTATCCAATGTCAGTTCCTTTAATCCTTATATTCCAATATTGAAACCATCACAAAAAATTGAGGTTGATGTTTTCCCTTGACGCACTTGAAAATATATATATCTAAAATAATTTCCCCAAAACCACACAGGTATCCTACAAATTCATTCACTCGATCAAATAAAGTCTCAAAACACTCATTAGGGTGCTTTATGAGATCCTCATTATTGCTCCATAAAAACTATATCATTGATTCTATGCCATTATAAGCTCCCTCGCAAATATTAAGCATCTTTTCCCACATAGAATGTGAAGACATACATAAAATAACCATTGTATAAATTGAATTTGATAGGGCTATCACAAAATAAATGAGCACATTTGCATCAGTATACAACTCCATTCTATGAGCTTCTGGTAATGATCCACTAATGATATTGTATAGTATTTCATGCATAGCTTCTATAAAGACATATATTCCTAAGGATGGGATGTAGTGCTACATCAGATTCATCTATAATTGAAATTTTTTCCCATCAAATATCAGATTTACTTTTTCATTATCCACCTCCATTTCATATACTCAGAGATAACTACTACCTTCCATCCATCCCCTATGATTGTAATTTTTATTTCCACCCGAAAAAATATCATATGAGGGGAGTGAACTAGTGTATGAAAGATTGAATCTACTAACAATATGGATCTTTTTTCATCGTTAAACCAAACACACTTCTATCTTACTGTCATAGAAATATATGAGTAGAAATGAAATCATGATGAGGACACAATGATTTTATATGGTTCACCAACATTGGGATACATAAACGGAGATTTCTATGCCAATGTGGCGATATATTACATCTTCTAAAGCTCATTTCCAATAACATGGATCGGGCTAGATCTTTTATTCCCTAGCTCACAGGATTTACAATGATATGGGTCTTCTCACTGAATTCCAAATGGTAACCCCCAATGTATCTTCCTTTGGATCACTACCCGTGGTATGGATCACAGTTTTACTCTTCATTTTCTCACTGCTCTTGGAAGGAATCCATATACATTTAATAGATGTTTAGGTCCCATCATTTTCATGAATACTCGCAACCTCAACTGTAGGTAGATTTTCTATTGAAGTCCTTTTTTCACCCATAGATGAAATTCACTTTTCTACATACTAATAGTTATCATAAAAAACATTCATGATCTTTTTATTCCCCTTCGTGAAGAAAATGATTCTTCCACGAACCACATAGTGCATATACATTGCATAACACCTCTTCCATGAGATAACCTTACCATTACAATCATGTATCCCCATTACATACCATATTCACGAACATGATCTACATACTTATTCGATGTACTTATTTCTTAAAACGCTTCTACTTTTTCAGAATTCATTCTTCTGAAGACTACTCCTTCCACAGACCACTTATTCCCATTTGAGGAATCCTCCTCTTAAACTACTACACTATTCATAGAATTATCCCTTGTGAACTACATTCAAAAATTTCCAAGTTAAAGGAGAAATGATATTTTCATATTAAAATATATCATTTTCAAAAAGGGAATAATTCCCCTTATATAGTAAAATAAATCCACAAAATATGATAATCCATCATATCACAATTCCTTCTCACGTATTGCTTCTTATATGAACTATTTATCAACACGGTAAATGTAAATCCTTTCCTCTATCATGGAGGACTAAATGGGCATCCCATTTTCCCCAAAGACACCCTTATCAGCTTCTAAAATAACCCCCTCATTTCTGTGAACAATAATCCATCTCAGGAACAAAAAGGCACCCATGAACCTTTTTCCATCCAGTGAATCACTTCAGCGAAATCTTTGCCATCGGCGAACCATGAGCCTTCCCACAAAACAATTTTCCTTCTTCAAACCATCCCAGATACCACCATTGAAATATACTAACTGTGATTCGTAGTCTACGTACTATCCACTCCTTTGGGGAAAATATTCCACCTAAACTTCATGCTTCATAAAACACAATTCATACTACGCCGTGGTCATAAGGCCTTTTCAACAATCACAATGACACCAAAAACATACCGAGAGGACACATTGAATAATTTTTTACCAACACTAATGATGACTCATCCAATGGGGACATGGTTGACGGAGATTCATCAAACGGTGAGTCAACCAATGGTGACCCATATAATTGTACCTCATCCACTGTTGATTCACCAAATGTTGACTCATATACTGGTAGATCACACTGGTGAATCATCCTCCATGTACTCGAAATAGTGACTCACCTAATGGTGAGTAATTTCACACAGTTCATTAATACCATATAATCATTACATTTTTCCAATTTCAACCCTTTAATATTTCAATTGATGTGATATGAATTTAATAACATGTGTAAATAGTATTTGAGATTTTACATAGTGATTAATCATATTCATGAATTTAAAAATATCACGATGAAGTAAAATGGTCAAACCACATGTTCTTGTTCAATATCCAAATTTTAGGGATTTTAAAACCCATTCATTCCATTGATTTAGGATTTGTTCTTTATAATTTTGAGATTTTATCATCCTTGAACACTTCCATTTTCTCTTGGTTTTCCACAATCCATTCATCCCCAGGTAGTCATGAATTTTGTAGTATTCCTTGGATCACGTTTCCCTAGAGTTTCTTCTGGTTGAATGTGAACCCCCTATTTTTTCACAATAAGTAAGTGTTGAATGGTTCCTCTTTAATTTATGGATTCCATGACCTCTCTTTTATTTTTGTATCATGTGGGGAGGGTGTGTGAATGTCTTATTTTTTGATGATATCATTCTATCAAATTAAATAGAGATAATATAATTGGTTTAAGATCGATGTACATGTGCAGGGAAAAAGTGAAACATGATTCTCATTATAGTTTTTATTGATAAAATGAACAGTATGAGATATATGACTATTAAAAATGATGGTATTTGGAAGTCTTTGTTTTTTCCCGGGTTGAGATATGGAATCAATGATGTTTTTTCTTTGAAAAAAGTCACAACATGAATAATATCAACAATATATACATTTGTAATTAATGTATTCCATAAGATATCCCAAATGATGTGATAACCCCAAAATTAACAAGTTGAATTAAAGAACGAAACCTTGTTAATTATTAAGATGTTTTTCTACTTATTGTAGTGGTATTTTCAATGGAATGGTTGTGTGATGTGGGGTGGTAAAAGTGTTGTATGTGAATCTAATGAACATAGATTTTATGATTATGGGATGGATGGGTAGTGTTGTGTAGTGGGGCTAGAGTTGGGCCGTGATATGTTTGTGTTTCTAGATGTTATGGTTTTGGTATTTTTATGGAGTGTGTCTACCCTGATGGTTGTGATGAGGTGTGTTTATTAGTGGGTTTTAGCTCTTTTGAGAGAGTGGTTTGGGCAAGATGAGTTTCAAGAAGGATAATAGTGACTTGTATGGGTAATTCACATAGGGTATATCTATGTTTAGCATACAAAAATATTTTCCCATTGTCTCTGGATTGACACTCTTATATATCATGAATGGGTGTTAAATATAGATTAAAAATGTTTTTTTAATCGAGAAGTCTCTTTGACTTTATAAATTATTGTGGTGGTGTTGACTTCTTTCCTATGTCACTTTTTTCCAATTAGGCTTAGTAGTTTCCCAAGTGGGGATGGAATGAATAAATAAACATTTTAACAATGAATGATAATAGGGTATTAGAATTGACTGGGGGAATGATTTGAGATTTTATCTTGTTGTGAAGAAAATTTCATTTATCAAATTCCTATGTGATTTTCTTTAATGTTGATAAAATTATGTGGAGAGATAAGTTGTCATGAATCTCATAGGTTTGGCTTGAGATATTGATATTATATCTATATACATGTATTATTGTGTTTTCTATACGCAACCACCCTAGTTTAGAACTATGTTCTGCACACCCCCATTATCACATGGGAGGGTTTCTTTCCATAATATCTTGATGGGAGGATGGATCACTTTCCACCAGCTCTTCCTTGCTCCCACTTCATAGTAATGATAGCCCAAGCTTCTTCTATCATTTTGTGGTTCGTGATCCCCATGTGTCTGTGGGCCAGTTGTGTTTCCCCTGTGATTTATGGATGAGATGTGTTGTGCTTCCTAGGTGACTTCGAAATGGGATGAGATGTCTCAGTCTCCCCAGGAGTCTTCAGGATGATATGAAATGAAGTATGTGGCCATGGTGTCTATGAGAAAGATGTGGTTGTGAGGCCCATGTGTGTGTGTGTGGGATGTGATGTGGTATATGTCCCATGTCTCATATAGATAGATGTAGTTGTGAGGCACAGGTCTAATCAGGTAGGTTGTGACATGGATCTCTCAGAAGAGGTGGGCGCACCCTGACATTTTTAGTTAGGGTCTGACAGTTTATAATCATTGGGAATGTGGTGTGGGGTACCCTAATCTATATGTGCTTAATATATTACTTTAGCATACTTGTGTTTTTTTAGAGTTCCTTGGTGTGGTTGGGATGGATATAATACCTTTTTGGTGTCTTTGTTTCATCTATTATCTTAAAAATCATTAGTATGCTTCACCCATTTGTGCATAAGTGTCTTTTTACTAAGTATTCTTGTGTGATCACCCTGCATATATAATACTAACTATTGGTTTCTAGGAGGACTGTGTGGACTGGTCCATACATTACTAGCTCAGACATTGGGACAATTGTTTTGTCACGTCATCTCTTTAGTTTTGGTATTTAACAGTGATTTTCATTTTATTTTTAAAATTTTCTTTTTAAAATTCATGTGGGTTGTATTTTGGTTTATATATATATATATATCATATAGTTTTTATGACTTTGATAAATCGTATCTCATAGGCTTGTTTACCATAAAATGGTTAATGCCTCCCATTTTTTGAGATTTGTATATCCTTGGTGATGGTCACCACTTCTGGGCCTTCTAGAGGTAGTACTTAGGGGTTATTATCCCTCTTTTCCTATTTCCATTTCAGAAGGAGTATCATTGGAGGGAGGGGTCAAGATAGAATGGCCTTATATTGTATGGTTGAGTGATAGGATGATATTTAGAGTTAGTTATAGCGAGTATTGAATGAGATGGAAGGGAAAAAATGTTAGATGATCTTGTTGTGTGACATAGGATTGGGAAGGAAATCTTGGAAATAAGATTTAAACCCCCCCCCCCATGATCAGATGCATGGACAATAAGCCTACTAGAAGACCAATTAAGGCTACACTATTCCATGATAGGGACCTATGAATGTTATGTTAATCATAATGACTATTATTCTTGTATTAATATGATTATTTTTTTGGAAGTTTGAATTGACAATGAAATGAGTTAAAATGAATCATAAATAAAATTCCATACAACTCATGCATATAAATTTATTGTTTACCTTTTTAGCTATGGATCATGGTTATCATCCACTAATGAATTAGGAAGCTGAGTCTTAGCAGGGCATGCAGATTTATTGGTGGAGGGTTGATCCAGTGAGAGAGGATCACCAGTGGTAGGGAATATCACATTCCTTCTATCTAAAATCCTTGGTAATGTATTATGTTAATGTTTCAGACATACAGACTATGAGCTGGCTCGAGGAAAATGATATTAACATCAGTATGATATGAGATTCAATAGTGTACTATGTAATTTTGGGAGTGATCCAGATGTGTGGGTCTTTAAATTAGTGGTGGAATATGTACCTAGGTGAGAGGACGGAGGATCAAATTCCTTGGGTAAATTTCAATGAGGATTTCTGAGAATAATTTATTTCATCATCCCTAAAATATTAGAAGAGGTATGAGTTACTCTATCTCCAATAGGGAAGAATGTCAATGCAAGAATAGGGTATTAACTTCAAGGATCTCCTTCAATTTTCCCAAGATCATATTCTTGATGGGGATTATTTTCTTAGATTCCTAGAGCCAGGACATCATCCTTCAATCCAGTATGCGGTTATCCCCAATATATTTCCATCATACATAGTGGTTGAAAAGAAAAATAAATGGATTGAGAGTATTTACTAACCTGGAGTTCTAAAATGATAGGTGAGCCACCATGGTTTTTTGAGAGGTATGGTTACTAGCAAAAGGTCTCAGGCGTCTGGTCCTTCGAGGTTTCAACTAGCTGGGAGTTGACCCTAGCAGCTTCCACTAAAAACAATGAGTCATCATTCCTTTTCCATGGCCTTTAGACCGATATATTTCCTTTGTGGAGTCTACGTAAATCATCCTAATTAGTTTCTAGTGGTCATTACAGCTCCTCATGGAGGAGGTGGATAGGTCATATTCCATCTTCAGTAGTAGTTCATGACATGGACATTTCAGTGGTAGGGATAATAGGATAATGATCCACCGGGCGGAGAAAATGCATGTAGGGTATATCCAAAGGTTTTTCCTCTAGGACCATGACCCAGGAATGGTTGTGGAGGTATTCATCAATAGAGGGGCTAGGGAAATGTGTGTGTTGGTTTCTATTCCATAGATTGTACATTTATAGCAAGCCTATAGAGTGTCAAATTTATGATCACCATCTTTAGTTCCCTTTCATGTTCCTTTATTGATTTAGGAGATCTACAATCTTTTGTTTCACACAATATAGCCTATACTCCAGGACTAGACAAATTGGGTCTTATCGTTCCCCTAGTGCTGATCACTCTAATCGGAGATCATGCCATCTTTTTTTATGTGTGTCAGTGATGTAGAATTTTGATGGGACCATGTCAGTTCCATGGGGATATTTTATTTCTTCCAATACATCCATAAGATGTTATTTAGTGAATATAATGGTTTTATTCCTCACATTATTTTATCAATTTATTCAAAAGTAGAGTCATGTTTTCATATGTGGATGGTTATCAAGTGGATTTTCTTAGTCAGTGGACCTACTAAGTGGGAAGTCGGCGTGCATCGCCTCTTGATTCATTATTGTTTGAGTTTTAAGTGGATTTAGTGGACACTAATGTCCCGTGTTCAATTTTGGAGTTCTTGTATCATTTTTTTAAGATGGTTATGACTCTACCCTCTTGACATGATTTTGAGTTCAGGATATAATCGCATTCTAGTTATTCACTAATTCTGATAGCTCTTTATTGGATAGTAACATCTATGTTATGGTTTTTGATGTTCCAGATAGAAGATATAATGAAAATTGGATTTATCCTGGCCATTGTTTCATCAAGGGGTGCTCCGGTGTTGTTCATAATGTTGGTGGACGGTGGGATTAGATTGTACATAGACTAACAATTTTTGAATCAAGTAATGATCAAGAACTGTTAGCCTCTTCCAATGATAGAATTGTTTTTAGACCAACTAATTGTGCATGTTGGTATTCATTAATCAATCTGTGTTCTAGATATCAACATTTGAGGTTGATGGAGGGTTATATATTGAAACCCGCTTTTATATTCAAGTATGGGAAAATCTATTTCACTGTCATTCCTTTTAGTGTAGTGAATTCACTAGTAATCATAACAAGGCTTATAAATACACCTTCCATGTGTTTATAAGCCAACTCGTCACCCAATTCATCAATGAAATATTGATCTTCTCATTGTCATAAAAGGAGCATACCAATCATCTCAATATTGTCTTGTTGTTCCTTTGACGCCACCGAATCAATGAGAATTTTTCCAATTTAATGTTCTTGACATGAGAGGTTCATTTCCTTTTTCTTGTGAGTCCCACTATGGTGTAAGAGTGTAATAATAAAAGGATTAAGAAGTTTTTTTAGGGGAAAGAACTAATAATATTTTAGAGTTTCGTAGAATTAGTGTTCTTTCATGCTATTACTAAAGGATTTTACCCCTTTTTATCTCAAGTTGCATCTCTGTTGAATGATCTGATAAGGAAAGACCTGACTTTTTGTAGATTGATCTGTTCTAGGAAGCACTCGACTATCTCATTAAAATTTTGGTTAGAGCTCTAGTGCTCTGTTTCCCATATGGAGGGGTGGTGTATGATGTGTTCTGTAAAGCCTACTGTCATGTACTGGGATGTGTGCTGATGCAGTAGCGAGGAGTTACCTCTTATGGGTCTAAAATGTTACTTCCTAATGAATGTAACTATTCCACCCACAATGTAGAGTTTTATACAGTTGTATTAGCATTGATGGTATGGTGGGATTACCACATTATAGAGTGATCTGTGGTCTTCATGGATCACAATAGTTTTAGGTAAATCATTTCCAAGTGATATCTAAACATGAGACATGGAATGTGGATAGAAAATCCTCATGACTATGATTTTGATATCTCCCACACGTTATGAATAGAGAATTTCCGGGTTGTTTCCTTCATCAATAATTCATATAATGAGGTAGATCAATAATCCATGGATACTTGGAAGGTGATGGGAGAATTAACATCCTTGCACTATAATGAAAGAATGGATGAGGACAGAGGAATTTTTTTTAAATTACACTATAGTGTTCTCTCATTCCCTATGTGGAGGATTATCAATAGGGAGACTCAGAGGAAGAGGTTATGTGTGATGATGTTGACCATGATGATTCTCTGGAGTAAGGTTTAGATGATTGTTAGAATCTGATGTTGTTCAATAAGAGGTTGTTATTCCCATGGTAATGTGTTAGGATTTTCTATGTGAGTTTCATATCTCACCCATAGTGGTACACCTAGAATTCTTCAAGATGTACCCTGGGTTGATTATGCAGTTTTGGTGGCCCATGATGAAATGGTAAGTGGTAGAGATTGTGGTAATGGTCATAGTGTTCTCGTAAATGAGTGTTGAGCGCTATATTCCTGGTGAATTGTTGTAGCCATTAGATCTACCTGATTGTTGGGGGGATTAAATATCAATTCCATTCTTCATAGGGTTACCCAGTGGTTTGGAAAGTAACTATGCCATGTAGGTAGTAGTGGATCGACTAACACAATCTTGTAACTTCTTTGTAATCAGGGAGCCTGGTGTAGTGGATTCCATATTAATGTTGTATGTGGATTAGGTGGGGAGTTACACAAAGTTTATATATCTGTTTCCTATGATTGGGAAACACATTTTACCACACGAGTCTATAAGGGATTGAAGCATGAATTTGGTACTTCTTTCTGCCTTAGAGCTACATTCCACCCTCTGACAGATGGGAAAACAGAACAGAATATCCAAATACTTCATGACATGTTCTAGTTTTGAGTATTTTACTTTAGTGTGTCATGGGAGAGAAAAATACCTTTGGTCATGTTTTATTATAATAAAAGATATCACTCATCAATTGGAGTGTCTCCATTTTCATAAATTTTTAGAAGAAAGGGTCGTCCAACTTTATGCTGGATAGAGGATGGGGAGGCAATTGATCATGGTTCAGAGGAAGTGCAGAGCATGAATGAGAAGGTACATATTTTCCATGAGAGTATTAAGTTTGTGTTGGTCCAGATGTAGTCACATGTAAATTTCATGATGAGTCCCATGGAGTTTGGGGGTTGGGGACTATGTAATCTAGAAGGATTCCCCATGATATGACTAGAGAAGGATTATAATATGGCTTATCCTTTCTCCAAGTTCCATCGGACCCTTCGAGGTATTGGGGTAAGTTAGTGAGGTGGCATACTAGTTTAAGTTTCCACCACAGTTGGAGAGGCTCCACGATGTCTTTCACATCACTCAACTTCATTGGTGTCTACACAATGACTCCCACATCATCAATTGGGGAGATTTTCATATCAAGGATGGCCCAATGTTTATATAGAAACCATTAGAGATACAAGATTTTGGGAGGAAGATTCTGTGTGGATAGATCATTTACTTTTTTGTGTGTTGTCGAGGCAAGGGGACCTAGAGTACATGCTACTGGGGAGGGTAGAAGTGTGCCCAATACCCATAGTTTTTTTCATTTTCTCATAGTTGTATATTATCAGGTATTTGGGTGGTTGAGCCGTATTTTCAATGAGATTTATTGTATCTTTTCCATTTGATGTGAGATAATGTTTTAACATGTGGAAAGGGAATGTCTATATTGCTAATCGAGATGCACTAATTGTGATGTTATTGAACCCATGTGGGAGAGTCGGTGCCACACAGAGAAAATAATGTCTGGTCAAGGAGGAATGTATTTTATGATTTCTATGTTCAGATAGTGTGGTTGTTGTTCATGTATAGTGTGTAACACCCCAAGATTTCATAGTGTGTTATTTCTTCAAAATAATTCAATAACATGCACTACACGCAACACCGAGTTCAATCACACCATGAATTACCAAAGGAAAAATCCATTCAAAAGAGGTTATGAATATTATTAACTAAATTTTAAACTTTATATAATCCTTATAATTTTAGAATCCATATTATGAGTTTCTTAGTCATAATGCAAGAATAGATTCATTTTCAGTATTGCACTTTTATCAACTTTTGATAGTGAAACCTTTTTAAATACAATATTTTAAACTTTTTGACTAAATAGAGACATCAAAAAAATTTAAAATGAAACATCACAAGCTTCCACGGTACGCTTTCCTTTGAATAAAACAGTAGCGTGTGTTGTACGCAACTTCGAGTTCTAACATACCGTAACCAATCAAACTAGCTGTTATGAATAGTAATACCTACTTTTTGAAGTTATATATATTTTATATTTTAAAATGGACTTCATTTTTGGATTCGGAATATCAAATTTAGCCTAAGGTGAAATTTTGGTACTTTTCGGATAACTTTCATATTTTGATGAATAGTGAAAATTACTAAATTTTAATTAAAAACAACTTTTTTAATCAAAATAATTAATAGTGATAAATTATGAATTTGAGTGGTTTTAAAGTATATTTAGAATATATTATTACTATTTAATATAATGTTGGTCATTGGACATAATTTTACAATTAAACCGAACATAAACAAGTGTCAATCTTTTGATAGTTATTATCTCTTAAAAACACGCTTTTTGTTTTGACAGCGGGAATTAATTTTAAATTAATTTCTGCCACTTCTGTGTTTAGAATTTAGGAAAATGGATTCCATATTTGTAATCAGGATGTTCAAATTGTGTAAATAGGTAACTTTTATTTTTAAACATTTTGAATAATTACTGCGGTAAATATTTTATTTACCATGGTTAAGGGTAAATCCGGTAAATAAGGGTTAAAAAATAATATTATAATAATACTAAATTACCCTAAAACGTGTCTTAACCCTATTAGTTGATAAATGGTCGACCATGGGCATCTTTGTGTCAATTTTGGGACCCCATGGATCCACTTGTAAGTGATAATGACACTTTATTTTAATTAAGTCAAAATGAATACAAAAATGACACAAGCATATATCTTTTAGAAAAACAATTGTTACATAGAGTTATATAAGTTGGATTTTAGATTATAAATATTCATTAGAAAGATAAAACTATTTCCTACATAATGATATTTTATTTATAATTTTTAGACATTAAATAATTTATTTTATTTATGACACAATGATGATGCAGTAATTACTATAATAGTGAAAAATTAAAATAATTGATATTATAAATACCCAAATAAATATAATATGAAACTTTTAATGAATTAAACTAATTTTATAGGATAATATGATATATTAGGATTTATTTAATTGACTTTGTTAGAAGTAATCAATCTTTTATGAGTTTCACAAAAATCAACCATTGAATAGTGTCAAAATTGACATAAAAGAGTTCTTAAAACAAATATTATATTATTAATTGATATTAAATTCCTAAAAATCTAAGGTTCGGCCAAGAGACTTATATCATGATAGGTTCATCATTAATGGACCACTTGTGGGTCGCTTGGATGTATATAGTAAGTTTATTAACCATATTATATAAAAATACAAAGAGACATTGTAAAAGTGAAACTAATTAACTTAGAGTTAATACTTAAAGATAAGGTTAATATAAGTACCCAAACCTGTCTAAATTCTATTGGTTGAGTGGTTTTCGACCTATCCCCACCTTAACCTTTGAATAATAAGCTTTGGAGCCATTAGAAACCGAATATGAATTTATTATAAATTAATATTTCTAGCTTTTCCAAAGGTGCCCCTCACCCCTCTTATAAAAGGGCACTCCTCCTTCTCATTTCTTCACACCTTCAAACCTTTTGGTTCTGCCAAACTCTGCCCAAATACTCTCCCAACATCCCTCACTACAACCTAGAGGCCTTATTTTGATCAGAAAGCCAACCTAAGGAGCCCTTTTGATCAAATCAAAAGGAAGAACCCGAAGAAGAGGTAATGATTTCACCACCCTTCTCCAAGTTCATTTCTTCTTCCACTTCTTCTTCCTTTGTTCTTACCATTCTAAAATAATAACTCCAGTATCTCACATATACTGTGATGTTATTATAAATATGGTACAACCATATTCAGTATTCTATCCACCCTTTGAATAACATGTCACCATACGTGCGTACGTACGGACTACCGTCTCCACGTCGTGGTGTAATTGTTATTCAATATAATATTATTTGGATGGGTATAATAATGATGTGTAACTCATGTAAATAATAAATATAACATGTTAATGATTCTGTATATATGATATACCATCCATTTATATATTATTTTAATATCAAATAATGATATTATCGCTCGTGCGTACGTACGGACTACCGTCTCCACGAACGCGATGAGATTCATTCTCCATTGTATCCATTCAAGTATAATTATCATTTGATGATTTAAAAATGATGTTTAAGGACTTGATATCATTCTGGATATGAATAATATACAACCTATCATTTAAAAAAAGGTCTTACGTAACAAAACATATAAAATAAAACAAGTAAGTTAACACCCGAAACAATGATAATACTAAGATATTATTATAAATCGATATTAAAAGATCATATATGATATCATATTAATGTATATGATTCTTATATAATTTAGTAACAATTATTTCACCATTATACAGGAGGTTAACCTACCCCAACCAAGGAAAAAGTACAAGGTAAGGGTTATTTCACAATCTCTTCATTATCCGAGGTTGTTTATACGTAATAATCTACTGGGATATCTTTATCATCCACATCCATGTTTCTTAAAAATGTATTTCAAAACATTTTTACTATTTACAAGAATATGGGTTAAATTCATTTATACCCTTGTTTGACTTTTTATAAGAGGTTTATAAAGGAATCTTTCCGTCGTTTTCAAAACAAGGTCCTTTTTAACCTTTTCGACAGAATTGAGGTAAGAATGTTTTTTTAACTTATACGGCGGGTGCGGTTATTTTACGCCGTTATAAAATCTTCAAAGCTTTACTTACAAGCTTATAAGAATATTTTCAAAGAAAACGTTTTATTTTATATGGCTCTTAAATGATTTCAAAAATAGAAAGAGATATTTCTCTAAAAAGTGTTTTGATTTCATCTATGTCAACATCCTTTAATGGATTTTACGCTTATTTGAAGTTGATTTATTATAATACAAAACTTCTATATTGTATTGAAGGTTTTGTGATATGTTTGACTGTGGATGTGCTATTTTATACCATTCATAGTTTATGGTGAAACTGTTGACATTTCGTATGCTAGTTTTAATCCGAATGTTTATGTTATATTTCAAACTTTTCTTCAGATGAATGTGCTAAACAAGTATGTTCCGGGTTGGGGACCGGTAAAAGTAAGCCCTCCAGGTTGGGGACTGGTAAAAGTAAGCCCTCCAGGTTGGGGACTGGTAAAAGTAAGCCCTCCAGGTTGGGGACTGGTTAAAGTAAGCCCTCCAGGTTAGGGACTGGTAAAAGTATGCCCTCCGGGTTGGTGTCCGGTTATTAGAGGCACTCCGGGTTGGTGTCCGGTTATTAGAGGCACTCCGGGTTGGTGTCCGGTTATTAGAGGCACTCCGGGTTGGGTTCCGGTTAGAAGTAACCCCTAGGTCTTGGGATGAGGCCTAGACAAAGAAATTAACGTTTATCATTATGCATTCCAACATTATGAAAGTGGTTATTGATTTTTGCATGTGATTATTCGATTAGTAGAATATCCATGTGAATAAGTAAATGGCATTATTTCATTTTATTTATGCCGTACCATATTGAAAGTTCATGTTTGAAAGGCTGTTGTTTTATTTATACATTGCCTTAAATGTTTATGCTTATTTTTGAATGTTCCGCTATATTGTTATCCTTACTGGGCATTTGAGCTCACCCCTTTTCTATGTTTTATTTTTCCCAGGAAGTGAAGAAGTAAATTATGAATGACCTGCAGGGATATTATATGGGGATATGAGTGTGGATTATGGAGACATTATGTTGTTGTAGTAGTTTTTCATTTTATTATGTAATGTAAAACTTATGAATATATCTAGTATTTCCAAGGCTACTAAACCAATCGGTCTTTCGAGATTTGATCTTTCTTGTGATCATACCAATGTTATGTAATAATGCACCGACTCTGGGTAACTGGGGTCGGGGCGTTACAGTTGGTATCAGAGGAGGTTTAGTACAAACCTTGGAAGCTAGATTTAGATAAACTCTGATTAGAGCACGTAGACCTAAGATTAACTTTGAGGATTAGTATAGAAGAACTTCCTAGAATTTTGGTATTGTAGAGATTTTGTGAGTTTTCCGAGCAATACATCCCTGTCTGGATACGAGCAGGTAGAGGCGGCTCTGGCACAGATGTACCTAGGGGTAAAACCCGAAAACACCGCTTTGAGCTAGACTCGAACGGGAACTGGTGCACGACAACGGGCCTTGCTGCACTCTTGGTTACGACACTCCCGGGGGATATGCTTAGGATAACTCTCATTTTCTTTACAAATCATTTTGAAGGGATTATGAGTATATACTTCCTCAAAGAAAACATTCTTATGATTATGGATTATATCCATAAATAGTTCAATTTATGTTAAGTGTTTTATAAGTATGGGATTATGTATTTTGATTCATAAACTGATCTAGTGTATGCCATTGTTTAGAAATGGCGCCCAGTAGAAGGAATGAGAACTCCAGAAATGCACATGATCCAAAGAGAAGGAAGGATCATATCTTTTATGGTCTTAAGCTAGAATTTATAATAGAAATAGTCTCCCATGTATTATCATCATATGAAGAAATAATATCATGTGTTGATAAGATAAGTAAACAGTTTACTGAGTCCTATGGCTTTGAAGGGAAGCAAGAGAAGAAAAGGATGGAAGAGAGAAAGATGGATAAAGGGAAGAGGGAAAAGAATAATTTTCCCATATGTGGTAACTGTGGAAAGAAACACCCTGGAACTTGCCTGAAAGGAATGGGAGTTTGTTATAAGTGTGGAGGAAAAGGGCACAAAGTACGTGACTGCAAGGGTAAGAAAATGTTTTCAAATGTACAATGCTTCATTTGCAAGGAGTTTGGACACTACGTGAACCTATGTCCCAGTCATCAGACTATGATGCAAATGATGCTATTGGATAATAATCAAGTTATGATACTACCACAGATGAAGAGGAATGATTAGAGTTCTTATGTTGATTATGTCAATTGAGTGTTGTATCGACAATGTACTTGTTATAATAATTATGGAGTATATAAGGATTGTACTGCAGTACTATTTCATTAAGGACTTGAGATTGTGTGGAACAATGAAAAGTAACTCAATAGCAGGATAAATTTTTGGAAAATATATGGTTGAGAGAATGATAAACCATAATATAGTTCTGATACCGAGGTAGTGATTTTCGAATAATACATGATTATTTTGGAAAAAATATATTGGATATTCTTGACTACCTTGGAACTGATTAATGATTTGTATATTCCATCATTGTTGGGGTTTAAAACATTTTTTGATTGATGAAGAATATCCAGCATTCTATATGGAATAAGGGAGCATGAATGTAATCAATAAGGAATATGGTAATACATGATGAAGGTATTCATATGATATTACGGGGTAAAAAGGATCTATATTATGTTTACCTTCCTTATAAATGTTAGACTGTGAGTTTGGACAGAAGTATTTTGGATAGTTCTAGTTTGGATTATTTTGGATTGCCATAAAAAGGACAACCCGGAGGTCGGGCGGCAACCCGTCGCGTCCGGCAAGGCTGCGAGACTTGAACCCGCAACCGAAGGGCGACAAGGGTGTATCACCTACCACTGGACCATGAGATGTCCTGGATTAAATAATGTAGTTTTTATTAAAAGATCATGTAGATGAATTATAAATTCGTTTATTTTAGAACCCTATACGAATAGTGTAAATAGAATTTTTTTTACATTCTATTATCTTTTAGAGTGAAAGATGAGTTTGTGGTAGAAATTAATTAATGGATAAAACTCTAATTATAAAGTAAGTATATCTCCTTATGATCTTAGCCAATCTCATAAATAAATTCCTCAATATTAAGAAAAGCAACTTTGAACAAAATTTTTTTTTCCTAGATGGTACCTTAAATCATCACTAATTTTTGGCTTTGGGATTGTTGGCCTTTTTATAGCCATGTTCTCTACCACTCTCCATCAGATAATTGATGGTTAGATTTTTCCTCCATATCCATATTTTCCTACATGGAACCCTAGTATGTGTTATTTTCGGTAATCTTCATACTTTCGACTTTTTATTTTAAATAGAGTCCTCATTAATTCATTTTTCGATGTGGGATTTCAACTAAGATATTTTGAAACGTCAAAAATGTGTTATCCTAATACCCTATGTTTTGTTGAACCGATGGTATTTCAAATCATCATAGATTGATGAATTTAAGGACCTCAATCTTACACTTGTTTGTGATTGATGACCTCAATCAATACCTATAAATATTTACATTTTTCCTCCAATTATATGTCTCTAAATTCCACCAATGTTCTCCTAATCGAGATCATAATTTGGTGGTGACCCTTTCATTTCTCTTTTCCTCATATTAGGACTAAATTTTAGTTACCCAATTTCCGATGTGGGTTTTCCCACAAATATATTTTCTATTTTCAACCTTTTATTTTCGAAGAACAATTTCAAATTGCGAGGACGCAATTTATTGAAGGAGGGGAGAATGTAACACCCCAAGATTTCATAGTGTGTTATTTCTTCAAAATAATTCAATAACATGCACTACACGCAACACCGAGTTCAATCACACCATGAATTACCAAAGGAAAAATCCATTCAAAAGAGGTTATGAATATTATTAACTAAATTTTAAACTTTATATAATCCTTATAATTTTAGAATCCATATTATGAGTTTCTTAGTCATAATGCAAGAATAGATTCATTTTCAGTATTGCACTTTTATCAACTTTTGATAGTGAAACCTTTTTAAATACAATATTTTAAACTTTTTGACTAAATAGAGACATCAAAAAAATTTAAAATGAAACATCACAAGCTTCCACGGTACGCTTTCCTTTGAATAAAACAGTAGCGTGTGTTGTACGCAACTTCGAGTTCTAACATACCGTAACCAATCAAACTAGCTGTTATGAATAGTAATACCTACTTTTTGAAGATATATATATTTTATATTTTAAAATGGACTTCATTTTTGGATTCGGAATATCAAATTTAGCCTAAGGTGAAATTTTGGTACTTTTCGGATAACTTTCATATTTTGATGAATAGTGAAAATTACTAAATTTTAATTAAAAACAACTTTTTTAATCAAAATAATTAATAGTGATAAATTATGAATTTGAGTGGTTTTAAAGTATATTTAGAATATATTTTTACTATTTAATATAATGTTGGTCATTGGACATAATTTTACAATTAAACCGAACATAAACAAGTGTCAATCTTTTGATAGTTATTATCTCTTAAAAACACGCTTTTTGTTTTGACAGCGGGAATTAATTTTAAATTAATTTCTGCCACTTCTGTGTTTAGAATTTAGGAAAATGGATTCCATATTTGTAATCAGGATGTTCAAATTGTGTAAATAGGTAACTTTTATTTTTAGACATTTTGAATAATTACTGCGGTAAATATTTTATTTACCATGGTTAAGGGTAAATCCGGTAAATAAGGGTTAAACAATAATATTATAATAATACTAAATTACCCTAAAACGTGTCTTAACCCTATTAGTTGATAAATGGTCGACCATGGGCATCTTTGTGTCAATTTTGGGACCCCATGGATCCACTTGTAAGTGATAATGACACTTTATTTTAATTAAGTCAAAATGAATACAAAAATGACACAAGCATATATCTTTTAGAAAAACAATTGTTACATAGAGTTATATAAGTTGGATTTTAGATTATAAATATTAATTAGAAATATAAAAAGATTTCCTACATAATGATATTTTATTTATAATTTTTAGACATTAAATAATTTATTTTATTTATGACACAATGATGATGCAGTAATTACTATAATAGTGAAAAATTAAACTAATTGATATTATAAATACCCAAATAAATATAATATGAAACTTTTAATGAATTAAACTAATTTTCTAGGATAATATGATATATTAGGATTTATTTAATTGACTTTTTTAGAAGTAATCAATCTGTTATGAGTTTCACAAAAATCAACCATTGAATAGTGTCAAAATTGACAGAAAAGAGTTCTTAAAACAAATATTATATTATTAATTGATATTAAATTCCTAAAAATCTAAGGTTCGGCCAAGAGACTTATATCATGATAGTTTCATCATTAATGGACCACTTGTGGGTCGCTTGGATGTATATAGTAAGTTTATTAACCATATTATATAAAAATACAAAGAGACATTGTAAAAGTGAAACTAATTAACTTAGAGTTAATACTTAAAGATAAGGTTAATATAAGTACCCAAACCTGTCTAAATTCTATTGGTTGAGTGGTTTTCGACCTATCCCCACCTTAACCTTTGAATAATAAGCTTTGGTGTCATTAGAAACCGAATATGAATTTATTATAAATTAATATTTCTAGCTTTTCCAAAGGTGCCCCTCACCCCTCTTATAAAAGGGCACTCCTCCTTCTCATTTATTCACACCTTCAAACCTTTTGGTTCGGCCAAACTCTGCCCAAATACTCTCCCAACATCCCTCACTACAACCTAGAGGCCTTAGTTTGATCAGAAAGCCAACCTAAGGAGCCCTTTTGATCAAATCAAAAGGAAGAACCCGAAGAAGAGGTAATGATTTCACCACCCTTCTCCAAGTTCATTTCTTCTTCCACTTCTTCTTCCTTTGTTCTTACCATTCTAAAATAATAACTCCAGTATCTCACATATACTGTGATGTTATTATAAATATGGTACACCCATATTCAGTATTCTATCCACCCTTTGAATAACATGTCACCATACGTGCGTACGTACGGACTACCGTCTCCACGTCGTGGTGTAATTGTTATTCAATATAATATTATTTGGATGGGTATAATAATGATGTGTAACTCATGTAAATAATAAATATAACATGTTAATGATTCTGTATATATGATATACCATCCATTTATATATTATTTTAATATCAAATAATGATATTATCGCTCGTGCGTACGTACGGACTACCGTCTCCACGAACGCGATGAGATTCATTCTCCATCGTATCCATTCAAGTATAATTATCATTTGATGATTTAAAAATGATGTTCAAGGACTTGATATCATTCTGGATATGAATAATATACAACCTATCATTTAAAAAAAGGTCTTACGTAACAAAACATATAAAATAAAACAAGTAAGTTAACACCCGAAACAATGATAATACTAAGATATTATTATAAATCGATATTAAAAGATCATATATGATATCATATTAATGTATATGATTCTTATATAATTTAGTAACAATTATTTCACCATTATACAGGAGGTTAACCTACCCCAACCAAGGAAAAAGTACAAGGTAAGGGTTATTTCACAATCTCTTCATTATCCGAGGTTGTTTATACGTAATAATCTACTGGGATATCTTTATCATCCACATCCATGTTTCTTAAAAATGTATTTCAAAACATTTTTACTATTTACAAGAATATGGGTTAAATTCATTTATACCCTTGTTTGACTTTTTATAAGAGGTTTATAAAGGAATCTTTCCGTCGTTTTCAAAACAAGGTCCTTTTTAACCTTTTCGACAGAATTGAGGTAAGAATGTTTTTTTTTAACTTATACGGCGGGTGCGGTTATTTTACGCCGTTATAAAATCTTCAAAGCTTTACTTACAAGCTTATAAGAATATTTTCAAAGAAAATGTTTTATTTTATATGGCTCTTAAATGATTTCAAAAATAGAAAGAGATATTTCTCTAAAAAGTGTTTTGATTTCATCTATGTCAACATCCTTTAATGGATTTTACACTTATTTGAAGTTGATTTATTATAATACAAAACTTCTATATTGTATTGAAGGTTTTGTGATATGTTTGACTGTGGATGTGCTATTTTATACCATTCATAGTTTATGGTGAAACTATTGACATTTCGTATGCTAGTTTTAATCCGAATGTTTATGTTATATTTCAAACTTTTCTTCAGATGAATGTGCTAAACAAGTATGTTCCGGGTTGGGGACCGGTAAAAGTAAGCCCTCCAGGTTGGGGACTGGTAAAAGTAAGCCCTCCAGGTTGGGGACTGGTAAAAGTAAGCCCTCCAGGTTGGGGACTGGTTAAAGTAAGCCCTCCAGGTTAGGGACTGGTAAAAGTATGCCCTCCGGGTTGGTGTCCGGTTATTAGAGGCACTCCAGGTTGGTGTCCGGTTATTAGAGGCACTCCGGGTTGGTGTCCGGTTATTAGAGGCACTCCGGGTTGGGTTCCGGTTAGAAGTAACCCCTAGGTCTTGGGATGAGGCCTAGACAAAGAAATTAACGTTTATCATTATGCATTCCAACATTATGAATGTGGTTATTGATTTTTGCATGTGATTATTCGATTAGTAGAATATCCATGTCAATAAGTAAATGGCATTATTTCATTTTATTTATGCCGTACCATATTGAAAGTTCATGTTTGAAAGGCTGTTGTTTTATTTATACATTGCCTTAAATGTTTATGCTTATTTTTTAATGTTCCGCTATATTGTTATCCTTACTGGGCATTTGAGCTCACCCCTTTTCTATGTTTTATTTTTCCCAGGAAGTGAAGAAGTAAATTATGAATGACCTGCAGGGATATTATATGGGGATATGAGTGTGGATTATGGAGATATTATGTTGTTGTAGTAGTTTTTCATTTTATTATGTAATGTAAAACTTATGAATATATCTAGTATTTCCAAGGCTACTAAACCAATCGGTCTTTCGAGATTTGATCTTTCTTGTGATCATACCAATGTTATGTAATAATGCACCGACTCTGGGTAACTGGGGTCGGGGCGTTACATAGTGTGTCTTCAGGTCTAGTGGGTTGGAAGATATTGGAGGATGTGCTCATGGATAATGAGGTTTCACGACATATTTTGAACAAAATAGGGTGGTTAATCATTGAACCATTAGATCTGTTGTGGTACATCATGTGATGAAAGATCCTTGAATGGTATCTCATGGGGTGGTTTTTCAGACCTCTCATTCTTCATTGTTTGTTATAAATTTGTATGGGATTGAATAGTTTGAGAGGTATCTAATGTAATATCATGGACCTCTTTGATCAATTGATTTGTGAAAATCCATTCATTAAGGTGTTTTGGGTAGTAATAGTGACTTATTTTATGATTTATACAAAATTAATATTTTTCCAATGGTAGGTTTTCCCAACGGTGAGTAATTTTGGTGACCCATGATGGTGACTCACAATAGTGGTTCAGGACTAGTGAGTCCATAATAGTATGTCATGATGGTGAGTCATAATAGTGACTCACACCAATTAGTCGTGAATGGTGACGCTTCAAAGAATGACCCATTCAAAGGGGATTCATCCAACAATGAGTCCTTTATTGGTGACTCTTCCATCGATATCTCACCTAATAGTGGGTCACCCAATGGTAACTCATTCACTAGTATCTCTCACTGGTGACATATCCACTAGTGAAATGGGATGGTTAATCCCCTAATAGCGTGTCATTTTATAAATTTTGTCAAAAAAATAGAATAATCCCATTTTATTAAATTCCAACACCTTAATAATTTAATTGATGTGAAATGAATTTAATACATTGGTTAAATGGTTTTGAATAATGCTTAATGTGATTAATACCATATTTTACTTCTGTAATGATCTCGAGTATTTTAAAAGGTCAAACTGTGTGATCTTGGTCATGATTCCACTATAATGGCTTTTAAAAACTTTTCCTCCAACTAATTTAGGATTTGGACATTCTAAAGAAGAGGTTATATCTAATGTGATTTTTTTTTCATTGTGTTCCCTGAACTATTATTCCCGGAAGAGTAATGTTTCATGTTATATCCATTTGGACATGTTTTCTATGGACGTTATTCTTGATTCTTTCACACCCTAATATTTGTTATAATAATGATGTTTTGATCAGATCATCTTTCAGGTATATATTTCCTTGTATCTCTTTTATTTTTGTACCATGTGGGGTGGGTGTATGAATTTATCCCTTATGAATATATCAGAATAAACAATTAAGTAAGGACAATTTATTTGGCTTGAGATCAATCTACAGGGGTTAGGAAAACATGACACCATGTTACTATGTATTTTTTTTGGTTATTTTGATGTTTATGGGTTATATGTCTACTGAAAAACATTGTCATTTATTTAATTGTTTTTACATGGTATGATCTATGAAATTAATGATATTTTTTCTTTTATGAATGAACCGACATGAAAATTGGTCACCATGTATAAATTGATAGTGAATGCATTCCCCAATATTACCCTACAATTATGACAACCCCCCAATTTACAAGTGGATTTAAATAATTTATCCTTTTTTTAACTGAATATTTTTCGTTTGGGTTTTGTGGTGGTATAGCGTTGGTTTGGATGTGTGATGTCGGGTTGTACAAGTTGTGTAATGGAATATCAAGTTGAGAGATTGGTAGATTGAGGGATTTATGAGTGGTGTTGTAATGATGGGATTTCATCATTTTGTTCAATGTTTGTGTTTCTTGATGTAATTGGTGTGGTTCCGTTATGAAGTATGGCTATCTAGATTACTATGATGAGGTTTTTTGTAGAGTACGATTTATCTATATTGAAAGGATTGATTGGGTAATGTGAGTTTGAAGAAGGTCAGTACTGATTTGCCTAGGTAATTCACCTCTTGTTTCTCCAATACTATCTTGTAGAATGATTTTACCCATGTCTCCAAATTTTTACTTTTTATAGCCTGAATAGGTGATAAATGGGGTTGAAATATGATGTGTGTTAAACAAGCATGCTCTTCAACTTCTCAAATGGCTATGGTGGTGTTGATTATTTACAACTATTTCTTGTTTATAGTTGTGCTTGGTGGTTTGCTATGTAGAGATGGAATGAATAGATGAAAAATTTAAAAAATATTGATAATTAGTTAACATAATTCAAAGGGGATATTATTTTAGTTTGTAGCATTCTTTGGGGGAGATATCATTTATCAATATTGTAATAAACCATCATAAATGTTCATAAATATGCATAGAGTTTGAAGTTATCATGAATCTATTATGATTGTCTAGAGATCATGATATTATATCTATATACATATATTTCATTTGTGTTTTATATATTTTCACCACCGCGGTTTAGAACTATGATCCAAACACTCCAATTTTCCTGATGTAGGTTGTATTCCCCAATCATCCCAATTGCAGGATGGATGGATAGATACCTAATCTTCTATGATCCGTATTTTAGGTGCTGATAACCCATGTTTATTGTGGATGGTTTTGGATTTTGATACCTAGGTGTGTGCTGGTGAATTTTTATCCCTATTATTTTTTGGATGATATGTGTTGGTCTTCTTAGGTGTCTTCAAGATGATAAGATATATTTTGTTCTCCCCCGGACTATTTGATGTGAGATGTGATGTTTTATGTGGCCCCGGTGTCAATGGGTGAGGCATGTCTCTGTGGCCCAGGTGTGTGCTGGAGGGATGTGATGTGTTATGTTGCCCATGATTTTGTTGGAGAGATGACATTGTGAGACTCATTTGTGTGCAGTTAGGTTATGACATGGTTCTTTCAAAAGTGTTGGTAGCACCCAAATGTTTTCTATTTGGGTGAGAGAGTTGATAAACAATAGTAATGTGTTGTGGGGTATCCTATTATTTATGTGAATACAATATTTCTTTAATTAACTTGTGTTATTTACTGAGAATTCCTTTTTTAGGTGGGGATGACTGGAATTCATTATTGGGGATTTTGGTACTTTTTTTTCTCACATTATCATTATTATGCATCTCCCACTTGTACATTAGATCCATATATTTTTCTAATTTAGAATACATTTATTCTCACAATACGTATAATAAATAATATTAAGGTTTCTTGGATGACTATGTGGACCATGTTGGGAATTACTAGCTCAGAATTTTGGACAATTGTCGTGTCACTGCATGACCTTACCTTTGTTATTTAACTTGGATTTTTTATTATATTTGTAACAGTATCATTTTAGAAATGCATGGAGGGTGGATTTTTTCATTGAATAATTTATTTTTCTTGGATTTGTTTTTAGTTTGATATATATTATCTATAAATATCTTTTACTACAAAAATATTAATGCCCTCCATTTTTCATAATATATATACCCTTTGTTCTGTTCTCCCCCTTGGGGCCAACTAGAGTCAGGATTCGGGGGTCACAATCTCTCTTTCTCCATTGCCAATTCAAGAGGGACATCTTTAGAGGGTGGGATTAGTCACATATTATCAATAATATAGATGATGGATATTTAATATTGTGTTGAATAACTCCTATATTATGTTTTGATAGTATTGTATACATATTGAATCTATTAGAAGTGTCTTAGACATTTTTGAATCATTCTAAAATTTATAAGTGTGGTTGAATTTTAAAAATTATAGAACCATAAGGATAATCATTATGTGAAACATGTGTATTATCTATTTTCTTTTATACATGACGATTATCTATATAAATTAGATCTGGTGTCTATTTCATTAATAACCCGTAGCATCATTTCTGTAAAAATTACATTGGATTCTTGTAAGTATCATTTTATTTCCATTAAGGTGATCCCATCAAGGTATTGTCATGTCTAATTATGAGAACATATATGGATGAGCTCATGTAAGGATGATACCATGTAATATTAAACCCCTGTATTATTATGATATTTATAATATTTCTATTTCTATCCAATTTTGCATCACTGGGCACATAAGCATGATATTCTATATATTGATGAGTGTCATAACGATAATTCATCCTTATGAACTAAGCAGTGGTGAATTTCAAATATGTATGGTCCATTATGGTTCGATAGTCCATTACATTGATCCCTCAAGATAATGAATGTTGTGTAATAATTAATGTAGTATAATAATGAGCTAACTAAGGACCATCACCAAAAAACTATACACAACAGAAAATTCCATCTATTTGAACGCTATAGGATTGTAATATAAGGGAAAATATGAAGTGTTGTGAGATAGATAAAGGTAAATATGTTTTATATAGAGGAAATATATTATTTTTATAAGCATAAAAAGGGTCGTGGATATCAATGTATGGGTAATGTAAATCCATTAATTATATATATGGGTTCCTTTTGAGTATCTAGAGTAATTATTATAATGTTTAAATTCAATAATGAATATTATAGTTCTTATCAATAATGTTACAAACATTGTTACTATTAATAAATTCATTATCCATGCTTGGTTTTAATATGGTTAAATGAGATAAATATTGTAAGATCAGGACAATGACCATCTTTATAAATGAAAATAAACTACACTATTTTTCAGAATATATAAAAATGAAATTTGGTTAATTAATAAACTAATAATAAATTAATTAATCATTTTGATAATTTATCTTTGAGAATACGAGGAGAGTGTTGACATGTTATTGTTGTTTACAGGTCTTGGATAAATATTATACTTGTTTTCTAGGGGATAAAATCAGGAATAAGATGAAGACTAAACATCTATGATTTATTTTTTGTTAATTTCATACATATGTGAATAGTTATTTAAATGGATCTATTTTGAGATGATGATGTAGCTGATGAAGTTGATCTTATTGAAAAAAAATGTAATCAACCATTTATGTTGAATTAAATTATTCTAATTTTTTAAAATAATTTGAGATGAAAGTGGCTGAATTAAATATCTACGTAGTTACAATGTGAGTATTTAATAATAGTTTTTTGGTAGGGATAATATAACCTTATATTCTATTTTTCATAATGTAAAATATATAAAATTATTATAAACACTCAAGGACAATATTTTTTGAGAAAATCAATATTGAAAAATATGGAGAATGGAGTGCCAGTTATGGACATGGTAAAAATAATTTAATTTAGTTACATAAAAAGGGAGGTTCTCTCAGTGAATATGATATAAGAAACAATGGGATAGAAATATTTATAAATTAAAAATAAAATGAGAGCTCTAAACCTATGTAAGAAATTATATCAGTTTAGTTTTGAATAATAATATGGCTTTATATGAGTGAGGTAGGTGTTGTAAACTCTGAAATAATGAATAAGGATAAGGGTTGTGGGTAAATCCTTACATAATAGGACACAATATAGGAGATAATATTATAATTATATTTAGTGAATTAATTAGGAAAAATATATATTGGGGATTTTTAAATTTCATTAAAAATCACTGAGTAAGATATTTCCAGTGCTAAATACTAGATATTCAACATTTGGATAGTTCATAAACTATTTTTATAAATAATAATGGAGTCTTTTAGTGATTTATTGTTCGTTTCATTTATGTATTTGTTAAATATTTTCATACATTTTTATTCATTCATTCAATGAGAAAGAATACCATAGTTTTTTGTATAGTGACATCATGGAAAACATTAGTGATCAACATCAAGATGTGTACAAAACATATATAGTGGGATACTAATTTTAAGGTGACCAGTGGGGTATAGATTATGTTTACATGAGAAATATATTATATCATCATATTTTAATTGTTGTGAGAGTGAGTTAGGATCATAACATCTTATAATAACTATTATTTTAACACGATTCATAGTGGAATGTTATGTGGATCATTATAATGTCTGATGTATCATGGAGTATGGTTACAATGAGTTCGAACATTAAAAAAAATGTTCCAAATTTACTAAATTGATTGCATCAAATATATTTCATTATATAGTAACAAACTAAAGCTTCCATATACATTAACAATAATCTGTGATTAATGAATAAATATTGTTCAATGGATTAGAACAATTATTTTTTGGTACAATAAATTTACCACAACTCATTGTCCTGTCTATCGGGGGTGTGTATATGATACGATGAAACTATCTCATGGAATCAATGAATAGATTATCCCTAATTTCAATAGACAAAATGTATTAAATTTTATATTAAAATTTTTATTAAAATTTTTATTAAATAAATTTATATGTATTTTTTGGTTTAAAGTTTGCATTGCTAGTTTTTTCCATGATTTCAAGAAATGAGGATATGAAGTCATATTTAAAGATAATTTAGAAAATCAGATGGAGATATCAAGTTCCATATGATTAAAAAAAATTAATGTAAATTTTATGACATTAAAATAATTTATAAGAAAGAGAAGAGAATATAAATAGTGATTTTGAAGTTGAAAAAGGATAGACTACCGTGTAATGGTAATAATGGTGTTATTTCTCAAACTCGCTATATTGTGCATTATTCCCATAATAAAAAACACATTCCCCTAAGAAAATGAAATTAATTATTAACTTAATTATTTCTTTTCAAGAATCAATGATTTTATAAATTATTTTCCAATTTATTATTTACCAAATGTATTTTAATATATCTGTGGATTACATGATGAGATGTCACAATTAGGTGAACAAGAAGATTTCTTGGAAGAGAAACTGGAAATGAATTTATGTAGTTGCAAAACTATCCCAAGAATACATATAGAAGATAATAATATATTATTATTTTTAATAAAATATTATATATATCTCAGAAATAATTCCAATGTTCTCATTCATATAAATAAGAGTTTGAGAATGTTGTTTGAAAATTTTTCCGTTCATTTGAAAATAACTACAATATTTTGATAAATGTCGATAGTTTTCATCAAGTTATAAAAAAATATAGGTACATAAATTTATTACATATTTCATGGAGAAAATAAAATACAATAATATGAGATATAAAGGGAGAATAATGTGTGATAAATTGTTTAATATCATATTTGATGGAAAATAAATATCACAAAATGAAATTCTTTGTGCTTGATGTGATGTTAAAAATTAGTAATATACGGAATCTGGAACTTCCTAAACATTTGAGAAATGTTTTTTGCCATAATGTACCTCTAGATTGTGTATTTATTATAATAAGGCTCCAAATAATGAAAAAAATATCTAGGAATCATCTTTTGTAAATCCCATATGAACCTTAAAAATATTACACTAACTGTCTAGTTAAATGAAAACATATTAAATCTATTTATTCACTAAATATAGAAAATATGTTAAAATATATACTAATTTTAATAACCAAATATTCCGGATAATTTTATTACATAAAGAAGGGTTAAATTAAATATTGGGGAAGAATACACCAAGGTTAATCTACATTATTTTTATTATTTTTATTGGAAAAGATGATTGGACTGATATGTTCAGAACATAAAGAATGATGATGGACTAGGTATATTGAATAAGATTTCAAACACTCTATGAAATTGTTATGTATGTATTGAAGGTGGTACCAAAAAATTATTGTACATGATGATGTTTTTATAGTGTTTACCAAAATTTTGTGTCCATAAAGATGGACGAATTGAAAAAAAAATTGGGAAAGGATTGATTATCATGTAAATAAAATAGTTTTAAAAATGAGGAGTTGCATTTAAATTTTTTTGGTAAATAATGATGTTTTCTATCCCATACAGATATAGAAAAAGATTTTGTTTTTAATTTTTTTTAATAATCATGAAATTCATATTTTCACGATATATAGAGAGTTTCATGAGACTATGAAATAGAAGGTGTTTATTTTCACACTAAAGGTGGTGTTATGTCATTGAGTTTATGTGCACTGGGAATATTGTGTGCTCTATTGAATTCATGAATTGTATTTTTGTAAAATAACATTTTAGTCTATAAAAACAATTCTACATCCCACCCCCATATTTTAGGAGCTAATCCTTTTGAGAATATCATTTCTTCTAATAATGTATCATTTTTTGGGAAATATATTTGGATTGAAGAAACAAGCCAAACATTAGTTTCATGTAGAAAATCATTGTAGGTTCACAAAAATCCAAATGTTTCAATAAAATTTTGAATTTCTAAATTATCTTAATAGTTCAATCAATGTTTTGGATTTATGAAGTTACAAAACTGATTCAAAAAATTATTGTAAATTTTAAACAATTCATGCAAATTTTGAATGTGATATAAAGATGTGGGAACCATTAAGAATTTTCCTAGAGTCTCTAAGGAAATATTGTAGTAATGATGTGGATGGATTATGAGCTTCACAGATCTCCAAAGATGGTTCAAAAAATATTTATTCGTTTGAAAAATATATTAATATTATGATAGAGCAGTGACAACACATCAGTTGAGAGATCAATGATCATTAATATTGTGATTTGTTAAAAACCTAGAGGTATTATTATTTTACATCAAACATTGTAACCACTATGAAAATTAGATTAATTTTTACATAGGTACATTTCCTTTGTGTTCCCCTTGGAAATATCCCAGTGGTGGTGAACCATGTAAAATTTTTCTGTTTCATACATTATTCAATTTATGATCATACATTTTTATAGTTAATGTATAGATTTTTTTACGATGAAATAATGTATTAATGTGAAATATTTTTAATATGTTATACCATAACTCAACACACATATCTGGGTTTTCAACAATGTTAGGGTAACAATCAATATCATACAGAAAAGATAAAATTAGTGCATCTCGATCATGGATTTCAATATAGGTTGTTAAGTACAATGGGATTCATATATTCAGTGGAATCAATTTTTAGTTGTGGAAGAATCAGATACATGACTACTTCTACTCATTGGGTATGAGATTATTTACAACGGTGAGGTATTATATCAATTATAGTGTGGCTAGTGTTGTTTTATCAGAAGAATACTTAAAATTATTTGTAATTGATTCCAATGGAATCAATGCCTTATGAGGAGTATTATCTAAACCCATCTATAAAAGGGTGGTTTCTTGTATGAAAATTCATTCCATGTGGTAATTGTTTATTAATATCTATGATGGTGATCAAAAATTAAAATATGTTATATTATGCATTATGTGGAACAAATATTAGGACTTTATAATGCACAAAAATGATTCTGTAGATTCATTATTTATTTGGTTTAATTTTGTTATGGAAGATATGTGTCTTCTAAGAAAAATTACTGATGTTTTAAAGATCTTTAAACCCATTTTGTTATTAATTACCGATTAGTTAAATAAAAATGTATCTATACTATCTAATTAGAATCCAAATGATATGATATTAGTTAATTTTCATAGTAATATTGTAATTTATGAGATGAAAAATGAATATAATGACCTTGGGGAATAACAAAAGTCTAAATATGTGACATTCAAGAACAATAATAAACTAATTATTGAATATTTTCATGATTAATAAGATAAAGATATGTTCATTTCATTTATTTCCTAAAATATGTATATAGGAAAAGTAATGTTGAAATAGAAATAAGAACTTGCTTGATTTTGTGGTAGAATGGTTGGAAATATTGCAGAAAAGTTCCCCAGTGTGACATTTGATAATGATGAATATGTTGTCAAAATTATCAATAATTAGTCTTCATTCTATGAAATAGTAAGAAAAATATGAAGAGAAAATTGTTAATAATGTGGAATATAATTTTCATAAGAAAATTATAGTTCAATAGAATATGAAACTGATGAGTTGAAGAACTAAAAGAATCATGTAGATTAATTATTTTATTGTTGTTATAGGTAACATATGGAAAGGAGAAAAACATAAAATAATAAAGGATTAGTTTATAGAAGGGTTGATCTCTAATATTAATGTCTTGGTTATTAAGAGATAGTTATTTGGAGAGAAAAAAAGAACAAAAGAAATAGAGTACTTCTTGTTACATCCCATAGGGGCAGAGAAACACTGAGAATGGGGGTGAATTGGGGTATAAATATTTTATTCAATATTTTTCTTTCCCCACTATATGTTTACCTCTTTATTATAAGGGGAATTGTTTTTTAAATTATGTATTAGTGTAGATAATTTTATGTCATTATTTATCAAATGATGTGGGTTTGAATTTAATTTAGTCATGAAGGAATATAAAAACATATATTTTTTACATGGTTCACCCTCACTCAGTTACATCCATTGAGCATACAAAGTCATTTCACTGTTGTACCAATTCCACTAAGTCTTTATTCGAATATTTTTTTGGGGCTAGATAACTTATATACAAAGGATCATTGCCTTTATAATGTTTAGGTACTGTTCACTACTTTCCCAAGGGTCACTCCCAATGAATATTTCCCTAGCTCACTACCTAGAGAAATGATAACCAACTTCCACTTACTTGGATCACTTCACTATAACAGATCTACACAAAGTTTATACACTTATATATCCATTAATTCTCATGAATTTCCTAAAACTCAATCATTGATAGATTCACTGATGACGTTACACATTTTTCCAATTGATGAATACCACTTTATGAAATATGTATTTGAAAATTACTATTTCAAGACATTCGTGATGTTCAAATACATCATGAATCTTACCTCTTTGATGAATCATCAATAGCCTTCACCATGTGACAGTCATTGGTAAAGATAAGAATGCCACTATGAAGAAAACAACTTTCACAAATCACACATCATTCCCTAATCTCAACTATGATTCACGATGCTCACATATTTCTGTCAACCATTTACATCTATTCAAACTAGAAAACAATGAAGATGATCATAATTATTTATTGTAATTTATATCCATCACAAACACCTTTCCTTAGAAACTTTTTACAATGAAAACCATAAAAAATCGGGAGCATCAGGATCATTGTTAAGTATCACTGATTTTTATAAGTGGTAAAGTCCTATTTATAGGTGTTTATATAAATTCTAAAATAATCCAACCACATCATCATCATTGCACAATGGAACCTCATTTCATTCGTAGTGCTCAATTTCTAGTAATGCACATGAAAGATTCTTTGGTCATGATGCTTGTCATAGTCACTGATCATATCATCAAAATTTGTGTGCCTTCTCAAACCACCCTTCAAGAATAATATCCTTAATTATTATCATTCCTTTTCCATATTTTCATAATTACATTAAGGAAATCCCATTTTCATGTTGATATCCATACTGCAAATTTAGGACCCCAAAAAATGTCAAATACTAAGAAATGACGGCGCACTATGTACTGAATTTTCTCTAACACTTCCAAGGATTAAAGTAATTTCTATTGGATAATTTTCAATATAGATTTTCAATAGTCTCTCTTAAACTCCCCAATTGATATTAGAAATTGGATTTCTTAACAAACACAATAAACCCAAAAACACGGAAATGTTTTCTTGAGGGATTTTTTCCGAACATTCTCCCCCTTCGGGTTTGTTGAAAATTTATTAAATTTTTTATACCACATTGATGCTTCTTCAAAAATATTCTATATGATTCCTCTTGCGAATTAGATAGTGAAAAATTACTTAATAAATAAATAATCTATGCCCATATGATACATCCTCTGTGTGATAGAAAATAGTAATGTTAAATGTTCATTAATGAATCAGTTCATTAAAAAACCACACAACAATTTTCATCATGAACCCCATCTATTGTGATATAAGACCTTTGATCTGTCGCCTCTATCATTCATTGATTTAAAACACCCCTATCTCACTACTCGGCATATCATCTTCTCCACATCTCCGGATTATGACATTTTATCCCCTTTTATATACATGGTGTCCGACCACCCATTTTCAATGAACCCGAAGGAAACATTATTAGGGTCTTCAGTGGGGTAATGAACGTATATCATCACATTAGGGGAATAATACCATACCTAAGGGAGAGAAGCTCCCACATTCACACATTTTCATGAGTTATTAGTTGAATAAACACCGTGAGCCATATGATACCTTCCAAATTCTTTTTTGGGTAAGGAAATTTATAGTACCTGATGTTTTATAGGAAAATAATCTAACCAAATAAGCCCATCCTCAACCTTCAACTATATAAAATTATTCTTTATTTCAATGTATTTTTTCCTTGAGTTTTGGAGTATATTTTTTCTTATAATTATTACACTGGAATTATAGTAATGGATTCTGATAATAAAAATTAATTCAACTCCTATATCAGCAATATTTTTCATAATACATAATATATGCATGAAATCTTGAGTTAAAACAAAATACATAGCTTCTGTAGCGCTCAGTGAAATGAAATATCGTTACATTCATTACCAAAAAAATACACAATTTTCCAAGATATAATGCACATCCTAACACTGATTTTTTATTAGCTATCGATCCATCCCAATCTAAATCCAAATATCCTGATAACTCTTTCTCATATTTTCATTAAACATAAAATAGAAATCTATCATTCCCTAGATATTCCGAATTCTTATTTTCTCTTCAACCAGGTGGGTTTCCATGGGATTGATTTGACATATTTTTTCATTGCATGTTTCAAAGAAAATATCATGCCTTTCCATTAGTATGTATAATAAAATATGAATTATTGGACTATATTCCATGATACTAACTAGATTTACTACATTGGAACCCTTGAAAAATATGTCCTCGACATATAGATCGGATGACAACCTTATCGGTTGGCCTCAAAAAAATCTCCCATGTATGATTCATCACAATTTGGTCAAGATATTCATTAATATACTAACCACAATTATCATCTCAATCTTCTTCATCAAAATTTCTAGGCTCTACATATGGTAATAACGACGATTATTGTAGAGTATTGATCCTCCATTTCTACACTTGCACTATCTGATCACCAATTATGTTCTATCTGTCCACTTCAAAATGGATATTAATCTTTCATTACTTTATAGATTAGGTATCCCCTAGTTAATAATCAGATTATTCTTAGGAATAATCAATTTCAACTTATAATCTATTTTATTCTCCGACCTCCTAATCACATTCATTAAAAACTAGTTACTATATTGTTGTTGATTATATTCATTCTCTACAATAATGAGAGCATTAGATTCGACTAAATTTTTGATCTATTTTTAAATAAACATTTAATATTCTTGCATAGAATCAAGGTGTCCTAAAAACATTCTGCGGATACCATATTGTTAGCTGAAAATTACATAATTATGAAATGCAAGAATATTTCTACATCTCGTATAACAAGTATTCTCTGTGTAAATGAAAAACACCTGAACCGGGGCATGAAACAAATTTTTATATATTTAATGCAACATGAAACCATTGGATAATCAATGTATTGATTTTACAACTCCTTAGATTAAAAGTATACTCTTCATTATATAATATCTTTTTTCATTATTACACAACCATTAGATACATATTTTCATTCGTTGAATTTACATAATAGTAATGAACCAGCAATAAAACTGCTAAGAAAACTGAGTCAAATCCCATAGTAGGAATTATGAGATATTTTTAATTAGACCATCACTATCCCTGTATATTTTCATGAATCTCATGATTATATAGATAATTAATTCCTTTAAAGGAATTAATAATGATTTATTCTAAATCTCTCCAAAATAATTTGATGTGTTGAAATTTTGAAGCATATCACATCACCACAATGATTATTTTTAGGAAACAACCCATAGGATCCTATCAACCATAATATCATGATACACATATACATAATGTAATTTAATTTATTCACATAGGGTGAGGGGGGTCCCTTGAATCTACTACAATATTATTATGTTTTATATTTATTGATCAAATTGTTGAAGCTTTCTTGCTAGGAACTGTACTATTATGGTGATTATTCCAACTACCCAAATGACATTAATTATTTTGGTTATATGACTAAACATTCATTACACAAGTTTTGAGTCTTATTTATATATTTAGGATATATATTCTTGGCATTTTTCATTATTTTGGGTTTAATCACACAATTAGAAATTTCATTATCTGATGATCCACCAAAATATGCCAATTTTCAAGACTCAATCCTTTAGTATGAATCATATATCATTTCAACTTTTTTAGATTTTTTTCCATTGATTATATATTTTCCCATCACTTATAGCCTTGTAGAATGATATACATTTTTTGACGTGTCATTCTTACTCATTTTCATTTATCAGTTATCTATGTAATGGACCCCTTTCTTGTTGGGGTTGAGTCTTTAATGGATTTTACATTCTTATTAATCATATCAAGAGAATCTCCTCCTTTTTCATTCCTGGATTTTTCACATTCATTCCATGATATATTTTCTCAGTGTAATTGAGGATGTGATAGATATTCCTATTACTGATCTCCCTATGATTCCACTAAGGGTTTTTTCCAAATTTTCAACTCATCATGTTTTCTTTTAGTATCTGCATTCTCATTACACACCATTGGAGTTTGGGATAACCTTATAAGTTCATTTCTCATACCTACTTTATCCAAACTATAACCTATGTCTAAATGTCCTTGATTAGAATTTATAAATAACTTCCAATTAAAAACATACCTCATGTCATAATTTCTCAATGGATATGTTGATACATATTGAGTTCTTCTTCGGACATTGAGATCCATGGCTTCATGACACAAACTCTTGGTATAACATCCCAGGTAAATAATGAATATGAAATTTTCATATTTATTAATATTTATGCATTAAATATTAATTTTTCTTTAAATAGGGTTTTATGTTTTATAGCATATTCGAAACGCAACAACGAGTTTCTTTGAAATCTTACACTGCACAATAATAATATAATAATATTATTTTAAATGGTAGTTAAAAAGTAGCTATTGTATTGGCGGGAATGAATATAAATAACTAAAATATGATTATAATTGTTTATTAAATATTTTTACATTTATCTCATAATATATATAGGCTTAAATTAAGAAAACAATTCAATTTTAGGAATATATACTCTAATATTCACTAAAAAGTCGATTTATAACATTTTGATGGTGAACCCTATTTAAAAATATTTTTGGTCACTCATATACATTTTATTGGACCAAATAATGTCCTTATTTATATTCGGGACATTGAAATTTACATTGTGCATGTCTTTGTTATTTTTCCGATAAAGTTCATTTTTAATGAATAAATGAAAAATGTTGTATTTTAATTCAAAACCACATTTTAATCTAATTTATTTATATGATTATATTATAATATGAATTTATTTAAATTGAAATAAGAATATATTATTCCCATTTAATCCAATGGTGGTCATTGGAATTAATTTCACTTTGAAATTGGACTTAAACAAGTGTCAATCTTTTGATAGATATTGTTTCTTAAAAATGTGCTATTTGTTTTGAAAATGGGAATTAATTATAAATTACAATAATTCAAATTATATGTTTTTAGTTTTTTACAATAGACATCATTTTTGAATTCAGAATATTAAATATATGTAACACCACAAGCTTCCATGGTACGCTTCTCTTTGAATAATGTGATAGTGTGTGTTGTACGCAACACCGAGTTCTAACACACCATAACCAATCAAACTAGCTGTTATGAACAGTAATACATACATTTTGAAATTATATATATTTTATTTTAAAAAATGGACTTCATTTTTGTATTCGGAATATCAAATTTAGCCTAAGGTGAAATTTTGGTACTTTTCAGATAACTTTAATATTTTGATGAATAGTGAAAATTACTAAATTTTAATTAAATACAACTTTTTAAATCAAAATAATTAATAGTGATAAATTATTAATTTGAGTTGTATTAAAGTATATTTATAATATATTTTTACCATTTAATATAATGTTGGTCATTGGACATAATTTTACAATGAAACCGGACGTAAAAAAGTGTCAATTTTTTTATAGTTATTATCTCTTAAAAACACGCTTTTTGTTTTAACAACATGAATTAATTTTAAATTAATTTCTTCCAATTCTATGTTTTGAATTTGGAAAAATGGATTCTATATTTGGAATCAGTATGTTCAAATTTTGTAAATAGGTAACTTTTATTTTTAGACATTTTGAATAGTTACTTCGGTAAATATTTTATTTACCATGGATAAGGGTAAATCCGAAAAATAAGGGTTAAAATATATTATAATAATACTAAATTACACTAAAACATGTCCTAGCCTTACCGGTTGATACATGTTCGACCATAGGAATATTTGGGTCAATTTTGGGACCCCATGGCGCCACTTGTAGGTGATAGGGACACTTTATTTTAATTAAGTTAAAATGAATACAAAAATGACACAAGCATATATCTTTTAGAAAAATAATTTTAAATAGGGTTATATATGTTGGATTTTAGACTATAAATATTCATTAGATAGATAAAAAGATTTCCTACATAATGATAGTTTATTTATAATTTTTAGAGATTACATAATTTAATTTATTTATGACACAATGATGATGCAGTAATTACCATAATAGTGAAAATTTAAAATAATGGATATTATAAATACACAAATAAATATAATTTGAGACTTTTAATGAATTACAATAATTTTATAGGATAATATGACATATTAGGATTTATTTAATTAACTTATTTCGAAGTAATCATTCTGTTATGAGTTTCACAAATATCAACTATTGAATATTGTCAAAATTGACATTAAAGAGTTTTTAAAACAAATATTATATTATTAATTGATATTAAATTCCTAAAAATCTAAGGATCGGCCAAGAGACTTATATCATGATATTTGTATCATTAATGGACCACTTAGGAGTCTATAGGATGTATATAGTAAGTTTATTAACTATATAATATAAAAATACAAAGTGACATGGTAAATGTCAAACTAATTACTTAAGAGTTAATACTTAAAGATAAGGTTAATATAGTAACCCAAACCTGTCTAAATTCTATTGGTTGAATGGTTTTCGACCTATCCCCACCTTAAAATTTATATAATCAACCTTTGATCCATTAGAAACTGAATATTAATTTATTAAAAATTAATATTTCTAGCTTTTCCAAAGGTTCCCCTCACGCCTCTTATAAAAGGGCACTCCTCCTTCTCATTTTTCACACCTTCAAATCCTTTTGGTTCAGCAATAATCTGCCCAAATACTCTCCCAACTTCCCTCAATACAACCTAGAGACCTTATTTTGATCAGAAATCCAACCTATGAAGCCCTTTTGATCAAATCCAAAGGAAGAGCCCGAAGAAGAGGTAATAATTTCACCACCCTTTTCCAAGTTCCTTTCTTCTTCCACTTCTTCTTCCATTGTTACTATCATTATAAAATAATAACTCCAGTATCATATATATATTGTGATGTTATTATAAAAATGGTTCAACCATATTCAGTATTCTATCCATCCATTGAATAACATGTCACTATAGGTGCGTACGTACGGCTTACCGTCTCCACGTCGTGGTGTAATTGTTATTCAATAAATTATTATTTGGATGGGTATAATAATGATGTGTAATTCATGTAAATAGTTAATGTAACATGATAATGATTCTGTATATATGATATAATATCCATTTATATATTATTTTAATATCAAAAGAATGATATTGTCGCTCGGGCGTACGTACAAACTACTGTCTCCATGAACGCGATGAGATTCATTCTCCATCGTATCCATTCAAGTATAATTATCATTTGATGATTTAAAAATGATGATTAAGGACTTGATATCATTCTGGATATGATTAAGATACAACCTATCCGTTACAAACATGTCTTACATTATAAAACATATAAAAGAAAACGAGTAAGTTAATACCCGAAACAATGATAATACTAAGATATTATTAACAAATCAATGTTAAAAGATCATATATGATATCATATTAATGTATATGATTCTTGTATAATTTAATAACAATTATTTCCCCATTATACAAGAGGTTAACCTACCCCAACCAAGGAAAAGTACAATGTAAGGGTTTTTTCGCAATCTCTTCATTATCTGAGGTTGTTTATATGTAATAATCTACTGGGATCTCTTTATCATCCACATCCATGATTCATAAAAATGAATTTCAAAACATATTTACTATTTACTAGAATATGGGTTAAATTCATTTATACCCTTGTTTTCCTTTTTATAAGATGTTTATAAAGGAATCTTTCCGTCTTTTTCCAAACATGGTGCTTTTTAAACTTTTCGACAAAATTAAAGTAAGAATGTTTTTTTACTTATACAGCGGTTGCAGCTATTTTCCACCGTTATAAAATCGTCGAAGATTTCCATAAAATATTATAAGAATATTTTCAAAGAAATTGGTTTTTTTTAATAATATATGACTCTTAAATTATTTGAAAATAGAAAGAGATATTTCTCTAAAAAGAGTTTGGATTTCATCTATGTCAACATCCTTTGATGGATTTTACGCTTATTTGAAGTTAATTTATTATTATACAAAACTACTACATTGTATTGAAGGTTTTGTGATATGTTTGACTGTGGATGTGCTATTTTTATAGCACTCATGGTTTATGGTGAAAGTATTGACATTTCATATGCTAGGTTTAAAACAAATGTTTATGTTATGTTTAAACATTTTCATATGGGAATGAATTGGACATAATTTGTGACGGGTGGAGCCCACTATATATCCTCGATGCATCGGTAGGTCTCATGCGACATACTAGTGTCTTGGCACAAGGCCTTGGGAAAATCTTATTTGTAGTCTTGGCACGAGGCCTTGGCTATGTGGTTATGATAGTCTGGAATTATGCATTCCATCATTATGAAAGTGGTTATTGATATTGCATGTGATTATTCGATTAGTAGAATATCCATGTGAATAAGTAAATGACATTATTTAATTTTACTTTTTCCATACTATGTTTAAGTTCATGGTTAAAAGGCTTTTGTTTTAGTTATACATTTCCTTAAATGTTTATTCTTATTTATGAAAGTTTCCACTATATTGTTATCCTTACTGGGCATTTGAGCTCACCCCTTTTCTATGTTTTATTTTTCCCAGGAAGTGAAGAAGTAAATTATGAATGACCTGCAGGGATATTATGTGGGGATATGAGTGTGGAATATGGAGACAATATGTTGTTGTAGTATTTTTTCACTTTATGATGTAATGTAAGACTTATGAATATATCTAGTGTTTCCAAGGATACTAAACCAATCGGTCTTTCGAGATTTGATCTTTCTTGTGATCATGCCAATGTTATGTAATAATGCACCGACTCTAGGTAACTGGGGTCGGGGCATTAAAGTTGGTATCAGAGGAAGTTTAGTAGAATCCTTGGATGCTAGATTTAGATAAACTCTGATTAGAGCACGTAGACCTAAGATGAACTTTGAGGATTAGTATAGAAGAAATTCCTAGAATTTTGGTATTGTAGAGATTTTGTGAGTTTTCCGAGCAATACAACCATGTCTGGATTCGAGCAGGTAGAGGCGGCTCTGGCATAGATGTACCTAGGGGTAAAAATCGAAAAAACCGCTTTGAGCTAGACTCGAACGGGAACTGGTTCACGAAAACAGGCCTTGCTTCACTCTTGGTTATGACACTTCCAGGGGATATGCTTTGAATAAATTTCATTTTATTTACAAATTATTATGAAGGGTTTATGAGTATATACATCTTCAAAGAAAACATTCTTATGATTATGGATTATATCCATAAATAGTTCAATTTATGTTAAGTGTTTTGTAAGTATGGGATTATGTATTTTGATTCATAAACTGATCTAGTTTATACCATAGTTTAGAAATGGCGCCCAGTGGATGAAATGGAAACCGTATCAATGCATGCACTCCATGTAGGGATTTCCTTCATGCTCAAGATAATTATAGTGGAGCTGGTGATGCAACCGGTGTCGATCAGCTAATCACCATACTGGGAAAACTTACCCAGGTTATGAATAATAACCTTACCCGTATGTAGCACCCTAATCCATAGCGTGGGGGATCAATGTTAGATCTATTCATGAGGCAACAACCACCAATGTTCAATGGGAGTACAAATCCCTTAGTAGTTGAGCAATGGATAAATTCCCTAGAGAAAATATTTCAGGCTTTGGGGAGTAGTGAAAGGGAAAAAGTTATCATGGATGTTTACCGACTCACTGGAGATGTTGATCAATGGTGGTCATTGATTCAAAACACGAAGGAAGATGATGAAGTATCAAATATGGAATGGAGGGAGTTCAAAGATCTGTTTTTAGAAAAATACATTCCTCGCGACCATCGAGAAGATATGGAAAGGTAATTTCTGAGTCTGAGACAGAAAGAGGATGAAAATGTCGCAAAGTATGAGGCTAACTTTACAAGGTTAGCAAGGTATGCTAGAGATTATATACGTAACCCAAGAAGTAAGATTGATTATTTATTTGATGGGTTAAAACCATTTCTCCATCGAGCATTATTCTCACAATCATTTTCATCATACAAAGACATTGTCTCGTGTGCTATCAAGACCAAAAAGGAATTCTCTATCTCTTATGACATTAAAGCAAAGCAAGATAAGAAGAGACCTGATGATCAATCTGGGAATGGAAATAAGGGAATGAAGGGAAATGTTTAATATCCATCCTGTGGTAAATGTGTGAAGAAACACCCCGGTACTTTCTTGAAGGGAATGGGAGTCTGTTACAAGTGTGGTGAAAAAGGCCACCAAGCTCAAGATTGCAAGGGGTAGAAGGAAGCTACCGATGTTCAGTGCTACAATTGCAGGGAGCTGGGACATTATTCAAATGAATGTCCTAATCATCAAGAGAACATACCTCGGAAAAGGCCAAGGGATCAAGGCCAAGCTTATGCTATCACTACTGCTGAGGTAGAAGCTCCGGAAGAGGTGGTGGCAGGTAATTTAATGGTTTCCTGAAGTTTAGAAAATACATTATTTTATTCTGGATCATCGCATTGTTTCATATCATCCTAGTTTTCTAAGAAAATTAGATATTTCAAATTTTATTTAACAAGGGATTTGTCAGTTAAAACTCCTAAGGGAAGTATCATTGAAACAATGTTTTGTGAATTAGTCCCCATTAGAGCACATAAATGTTTTTTATCTGATGATATCATCATCATACCTTTGATTGAGTTCGATATAATCCTTGGTATGGACTGGCTTTCGAACTATGATGTGAAGATTTATTGTAAGAAGAAAGAGGTTACTATTCTTGATGATGATTATATGGAACACCTTATCTTTAGAGAAGAATCACCACCACCTAATTCTTATCTAGATCCACCCCAGTAGCTCAACTAAATTCAATTATTGAGGAGGAAGAGAATGAAATAACTATGGGTGAGGAATGGAATGTTCAAATAAAGGATGTACCTATTTTGAAAGAATATGTAGATTTATTTCTGGAAGATTTCCATGGACATCCTCCAGAACGAGAAGTTGAGTTTTCCATTGATTTAATTCCTGGATCAAGGCCTATATCGAAGACCCCTTATAGAATGGCCACTATAGAATTATTTGAACTAAAGAAACAACTAGAGGAATTGAGTAAAAAGGGATTTATTCTCCCTAGTGTTTCTCCATGGGAGCCCCTGTTGTTTTTGTTAAAAAGAAAGATGGATCTATGAGGTTATGTCTCGACTACAGGGAGATCAATGCTATAACAATAAAGAACAAGTATCCCCTACCTCGAATTGATGATTTATTTGACCAAATGAATGGAGCTCAATACTTTTCAAAGATTGACCTTCGATCTAGATACCATCAGTTGTGTGTGAAGAAGGAAGACATTCCGAAGACAGCATTTCGAACTTGGTACGGGCATTACGAGTTTTCTATAATGCATTTTGGATTGACTAATGCACCCTCTGTATTCATGGATCTGATGAATAGAGTTTTCAAGGAGTATCTCGATGAATTTTTGGTGGTATTTATTGATGATATCTTGGTATATGCAAAAAGCTATGAAGATCATGAAAATCACATGCGCATTATCTTGAAGACTTTGAGAAGACATGAATTATATGGGAAGTTTAGAAACTGTGAATTATGGCTTCAGGAGATTTCTTTTCTTGGACATATTTTCTCTAAATATGGAATCTCTGTTGATCCTTCTAAGACTAAGGCAATCCATGAATGGCCAGCACCGACGAGTATAACTGAGGTACACAGTTTTATTGGTTTAGCAGGTTATTATCAAAGTTTCGTCCAGAATTTTGCCTGATTGGATAACCCATTAATGAAGCTCACACGTAAAGGGGTTAAATTTGTTTGGAAAAAATAGTGTGAATAATTTTTTTAAGAACTTAAGAGAAGATTAGTCAATGCTTCTATATTGACTCTACCATCGGGGAATGATGAGATCGTTATTTATAGTGATGCGTTGAAGAAAGGACTTGGTTGTGTCCTTATGCAGAATGATAGGGTCATTGCCTATGCATCATGACAGGTGAAAATTCATGAAAAAAACTATCCTACTCATGATCTCGAGTTAGAAGCTGTGATCTTTGCTTTGTAGACATGGAGGAACAACCTCTATGGTGAAAAATGTGAGATTTATACTGATCACAAGAGTTTGAAGTATATTTTCTCACAAAAAGAACTCAACATGAGGCAAAGGAGATGGCTTGAATTACTCAACGATTATGATTGCACGATACACTACCAACCAGGGAAGGCAAACAAGGTGGCAGATGCTTTAAGCAGAAAAGATCATGGAGTTTTGAACAATATGAGAATTGAAAGGGATCCAATTTTCATGGATCTTGTGAAGATGGACATGGGAATAACCAGGGAAGTTGAAACATCAATGCTTTTTCAAATGGTTGCCAAACCATCTTTACTAGAAAAGATTAAGAGTTCTCAGACCAATGATGAAGGATTTCAAAAGAAGATTAAAGCTGTGAATGATGGGAGATTGAGAGAATTTGTGTATGAAGATGGAATTTTGAAATTTGGGAAGAGACTTTGTGTTCCCGATATACCAGATCTAAAAAGGGAATTGCTGGATGATGCTCATAGTTCCAATTTCTCTATACATCCTGGGAGCACCAAAATGTATAGAGATTTGAAGGAACATTTTTGGTGGGAGAACATGAAGAGGGGTATTGCTGATTTTGTGTCAAGATGTATGGTTTGTCAACAAGTGAAAGCTGGAAGGCAACAGCCTGGAGGATTCATGCTACCTCTTCCCACACCAGACTGGAAATGGAACAATATTACGATGGACTTTGTCATGGGACTACCAAAGTCTCCTAGAAGGAATGATGCAATATGGCTTATTGTTGATCGTCTTACCATGTCAGCACATTTTCTTGCTATAAGAGAAGATCTACCCCTGGAATGTCGAGCAAGACTATATATTAATGAATTTGTGAGACTTCATGTAGTACCCCTATCGATTGTTTCTGAACGTGATCCCCATTTTACTTCAAGATTCTGGAAAAGTCTTCAGAAATCCCTGGATACTGAACTTCATTTGAGCACTGCTTACCACCCTCAGACATATGGAAAATAAGAATGGACTATTCAAACCTTATAAGAAATGTTGAGATCTTGCTCACTTGACTTTCATGGTATGTGGGATCAGTATTTACCTCTGGTAGAATTTTTCTATAACAATAGCTTCCATTCGAGTATTCAGATGGCACCATATGAAGCGTTATACGGAAAGAGATGTCGCACACCAAGCTGTTGGGATGAAGTTTGTGAAAGAATACTTGTAGGTGAAGAACTAGTGGAGGAAACGATTGAAATGGTGAAGGAAATCCAAAATCACATTAAGGAAGGTCAAAGTAGGCAGAAGAGCTATGCCGATAATCGAAAGAAGGATTTGGAATTTCAAGTCGGTGATAATGTTTTACAGAAGGTATCTCCATGGAAGGAAGTCATACGTTTTGGTAAGAAAGGTCAATTAGGTCCCAGGTACATCGGACCTTTAGAAATTCTAGAACGAATTGGGGTTTTAGCTTACCGATTGGCAATGCCGCCAAGTCTCTCCAAAGTTCCCGATGTGTTCCACATATCTCTGTTGAGGAAATACATGCCTGACCCAATACATGTACTCACTTACGAGGAATTAGAACTGGAACCCGATTTGTCTTCTTGCGAAGAGCCCATCAGGATTCTTGATATGAGAGAACAAGTACTGAGAAACCGGACGACGCGTCTGGTAAAAGTTTTGTGGATAAACCATAAGATGGAAGAAGCAACGTGGGAACCTAAGGAACATATGATGAAGAACCACCCGAGTCTTTTCATGTGGTAAGTATTCTTGAAATTTCGAGGACGAAATTATTTGAAGGAGGGGATAATGTAACACCCCAAGCTTCCACAGTACGCTTCTCTTTGAATAATGTGATAGCGTGTGTTGTACGCAACACCGAGTTCTAACACACAATATCAATCAAACTAGCCGTTATAAATAGTAATACCTACTTTTTGAAATTATATATATTTTATATTTCACAATAGACTTCATTTTTGGATTCGGAATATTGAATTTATTCTAAGGTGAAATATTGGTACTTTCCAGATAACTTTAATATTTTGATGAATAGTGAAAATTACTAAATTTTATTTTAAAAAAACTTTTTTAATCAAAATAATTAATAGTGATAAATTATGAATTTGAGTGGTTTAAAGTATATTTATAATATATTTTTAGCATTAAATATAATATTTTTCATTGAAAATAATTTTACAATTAAACCGGACATAAACAAGTGTCAATCTTTTGATAGTTTTTATCTCTTAAAAACACGCTTTTTGTTTTAACAACAGGAATTAATTTTAAATTAATTTCTGTCACTTCTGTGTTTTAAATTTATAAAAATGGATTCCATATTTGGAATCAGTATGTTCAAATTGTATAAATAGGTAAATTTTATTTTTAGACATTTTGAATAATTACTTCGGTAAATATTTTATTTACCATGGTTAAGGGTAAACTTGATAAATAAGGGTTAAAAAATATTATTATAATAATACTAAATTACCCTAAAACATGTCATAGCCTTATTTGTTGATACATGTTCGACCATAGGCATCTTTGGGTCGTTTTTAAGACCCCATGGAGCCACTTGTAGGTGACAGGGACACTTTATTTTAATTAAGTTAAAATGAATACAAAAATGACACAAACATATATCTTTTTGAAAAACAATTTTTACATAGGAGTATATATGTTGGATTTTAGACTATAAATATTCATTAGAAAGGTAAAACGATTTCCTAAATAATTATATTTTATTTATAATTTTTAGAGATTACATATTTTAATTTTTATGACACAATGATGATGCAGTAATTACCATAATAGTGAAAATTTAAAGTAATGGATATTATAAATACCCAAATAAATATAATTTTAGATTTTTAATGACTTAAAATAATTTTATAGGATAATATGACATACTAGGATTTATTTAATTATCTTTTTTCGAAGTAATCATTCTGTTATGAGTTTCACAAAAATCAACTATTGAATAGTGTCAAAATTGACATAAAAGAGTTTTTAAAACAAATATTATATTATTAATTGATATTAAATTCCTAAAAATCTAGGGTTCGGCCAAGAGACTTATATCATGATAGTTTTATCATTAATGGACCACTTATGGGTCGATTGGATGTATATAGTATGTTTATTAACTATATAATATAAAAATATAAAGTGACATGGTAAATGTCAAACTAATTAACTAAGAGTTAATACTTAATGATAAGGCTAATATAGTAACCCAAACCTGTCTAAATTCTGTTGGTTGAATGGTTTCCGACCTATCCCCACCTTAACATTTAAATAATCAACTTTTGAGCCATTAGAAACTGAATATGAATTTATTATAAATTAATATTTCTAGCTTTTCCAAAGGTGCCCATCACCCCTCTTAGAAAAGGGAACTCATCCTTCTCATTTCATCACACCTTCGAAGACTTTTGGTTCGCCAAAACTCTGCCCAAATACTTTTCCAACATCCCTCACTACAACCTAGAGGCCTTATTTTGATCAGAAAGCCAACCTATGGAGCCCTTTTGATCAAATCAAAAAGGAAGATCCCGAATAAGAGGTAATAATTTCACCACCCTTTTCCAAGTTCCTTTCTTCTTCCACTTTTTCTTCTTTTGTTATTACCATTATAAAAAAATAACTCCAGTATCATATATATACTCTGATGTTATTATAAATATGGTACATCCATATTCAGTATTCTATCCATCCTTTGAATAACATGTCACCATACGTGTGTACGTACGGCTTACCGTCTCCACGTCGTGGTGTAATTGTTATTCAATAAATTATTATTTGGATGGGTATAATAATGATGTGTAATTCATGTAAATAATAAATGTAACATGATAGTTATTCTGTATATATGATATAACATCCATTTATATTTTATTTTAATATCAAAAGAATGATATTGTTGCTCGTGCGTACGTATGGACTACCGTCTCCACGAACGCGATGTGATTCATTCTCCATCGTATCCATTCAAGTATAATTATCATTTGATGATTTAAAAATGATGTTTAAAGACTTGATATCATTCTGGATATGATTAAGATACAACCTATCCATTTCAAACATGTCTTACGTAACAAAACATATAAAGGAAAACGAGTAAGTTAACACCCGAAACAACGATAATACTAAGATATTATAAACAAATCAATGTTAAAAGATCATATATGATATCATATTAATGTATATGATTCTTGTATAATTTAATAACAATTATTTCACCATTATAAAGGAGGTTAACCTGCCCCAACCAAGGAAAAGTACAAGTTAAGGGTTATTTCGCAATCTCTTCATTATCCGAGGTTGTTTATACGTAATAATCTACTGGGATCTCTTTATCATCCACATCCATGTTTCGTAAAAATGAATTTCAAAACATTTTTACTATTTACTAGAATATGGTTTAAAGTCATTTATAACATTGTTTGTCTTTTTATAAGAGGTTTATAAAGTAATATTTCCATAGTTTTCCAAACAAGGTGCTTTTTAACCTTTTCTACAAAATTAAGGTAAGAATGTTTTTTAACTTATACGGTGGGTGCGGCTATTTCCCACTGTTATAAAATCGTCGAAGCTTTCCTTAAAAGCTTATAAGATTATTTTCAAAGAAAATGTTTTATTTTAAAAATATATGACTCTTAAATGATTTCAAAATAGAAAGAGATATTTCTCTAAAAAGAGTTTTGATTTCATCTATGTCAATATCCTTTGATGGATTTTTCTCTTATTTGAAGTTGATTTATTATGATATAGAACATCTATATTGTATTGAAGGATTTGTGATATGTTTGACTGTGGATGTTCTATTTTTATACCATTCATGGTTTATGGTGAATGTATTGACATTTCGTATGCTTGTTTTAATACAAATGTTTATGTTATGTTTTAACCTTTTCATACGGGAAGGCATTGGACATAATATGTGACGGGTGGAGCCCGCTATATCTCCTCGATGCATCAGTAGGTCTCATGAGACAAACTAGTGACTTGGCACAAGGCCTTGGAAAAATCGTATTTGTAGTCTTGGCACGAGGCCTTGGCTATGTGGTTGTGATAGTCTGGCATTATGCATTCCATTATTATGAAAGTGGTTATTGATATTGAATGTGATTATTCGATTAGTAGAATATCCATGTGAATAAGTAAATGGAATTATTTCATTTTACTTTTTCCATACTATGTTGAATTTAATGTTTAAAAGGCTTTTGTTTTAGTTATACATTGCCTTAAATGTTTATTCTTATTTATGAAAGTTTCTGCTATATTGGTATCCTTACTGGGCATTTGAACTCACCCCTTTTCTATGTTTTATTTTTCCTAGGAAGTGAAGAAGTAAATTATGAAGGAACTTTAGGGATATTATTTGGGGATATGAGTGTCTAATATGGATACAATATGTTTTTGTAGTAGTTTTTCACTTTATGATGTAGTGTAATACATGAATATATCAAGTGTTTCTAATGCTACTAAACCAATCGGTCTTTCGAGATTTCATATTTCTTGTGATCATGCCAATGTTATGTAATAATTCACCGACTCTAGGTAACTAGGGTCAGGGCATTACAATATATCTTAGGGTGAATTTTTGGTATTATTCTGAAAAACATCAATTTTTGATGAATAGTGAAAGCACTAAGCGGTAGTTAAAAAAACTGAATTTTTCATTTAAATGAAACATTACCAAATATATGAATTGAATTTCAAAAATATGACATACATGGTTGTTATTAGTATGTAATATTTTGTTCAATGGGATGAAAATAATTTTTTAGTGAATAGTAATTTTTTATTTTTATTAATCGCAATTAAAGTTTATTAGTGTAATTTATGGTAAAATAATGTTATAATAATATGAAATCACCTTGAAACGTATCCTAAACATATTTGATGAGTCATTCCTGACCAATAAAATCCATTTGTTAATTTTCGGGACCCCATGGAGCCACGTGGGAAGATAATGCCATCAATACCTTTTACTTAAAGTAAAAATAAAAATGTCACAAACATATATTGTTTTACTAAAACAATTTTTACATGGGGTAATATAATTGATATATTCGACTATAATTATTCATTATAAATATTAAATTATTTCCTACAACATGGTAATTTTTTTATAATTTTTAGACATCATATAAATATACTATTTAAGACACAATGATGATGTAGTATTTACGTCATTAATGAATGATTTAAATAAATACGACGATAATGTTTAAAATAACATCCAAACCTTGTCCAATTCTTATTGGATGATTTTATTTATAACATGGGCCACCTTATCATCTACTATAATAATTCTTGTTCTTTTAGAAACGGAAAAAAATTATATAATAAAATAATGGTTTCATGATGTCCAAAAGAGCCCCTCCTCTCCCTTATAAAAAGGCCCCACTTCATACCCATTTCACACAATTATCAAGCCCTTTATATCCACCAAAATCTACTAAAATAATATACCAATATCCCTCTATTCATCATAGAATCCTTACCTTAGGAATATTGCTCTTCAAGAATCCTTTCCGGTTCAAACCAAAGGGAGTTACCCGATTTAAGGGTAATGTCTTCTCTTATGTTATTTTATTTTATTTTTCTTTTCCAACACCCTAAACTCTTTTTATTCCTTTATTTTTTAAAAACACTAGTATATTAAATATACTAAGATGTTTTTGTGATATGGATTCGAGATACACATAGAAAAACCTCCATCAAATGGGTGAAGAACATACGGTTTCTATGGACGACGAACTACTGCCTCACGAAACGATGATTGTTCAATTATCTCCTATCGCCTCTCATAGTGTCCATTACTATGTCACTGTATTCGTATATGATATATTTTATGTTTATGTTTTCCTTATTCTTCTTTATTTTTCATTTATGGGATACCATTGTCGATTCCATAACAGATAAACGTGATATTTTCATTTTAGGAAGTGCGGACTACCACCCCCTCAAAGTGATTTGTATCATTAATGAAATATGTGGGAAGTATAACGGATGGAGTAAATAATATTTTATATGATATTATATTGTAATTATAATTTACCTATATATAATAATATTTTCATTCCATTAAATGTGAAATAGAAATGAAAGTAGCGTTCATGCATAGGTACGGCTTACAATCTCCATGAACGGTGCATTTCAATTATTACCTCTAAATGATATGTAATATTATAAATGCATGTATATAATGGATATATATGATATATCTGATATCTAAATCATGAATATAATTATGGAGATAATATATATTTTACCACATGAACAACTTGTAATTATAAGAAGTTTAGTTTTGACTCAAGTACCAAATATCGACAAAATGACCATTATTAATTTAAATGATTACATAATGTTAATTACATGGTAATAAGTGATCTAAAAGGAATATGTACCTTGATAAAGGTTCCTAAGAAAGTAGAAATTAACACTGTATTATTATTCAAGAGATTAAAGAATGATCAAGTCAAGTCGGACACGAAGTAAGGGACTTCATCTCAATCTCATTTCATTGAGAAATATTTTGTTTTAATACAATACATCCATTTATACTCTGTATAAAAATATTTGACTTTTCCTTTCATTCAAAGGGAATCATTTTCTACGAACTATTTTACTAAATGACAAAAAGGAATGATTCTTTTAACGTACACGGTGAGAACAACTTTTCCGCTGCCACGAGTATTACATGATCATTGGACTCCTTAACATGTCGTAATGTTTTTCAAAGGAAAAATAAATACCATATATAATATTATGTATTTTGGTATTAAAAATGGTTTTGATGATGGATTTTTTATGTAAATATATTTAACTTATATGTTGTGATTGAAATGTAGAATTTTTTTCATTCCTTTATATTTTTTGTATGTGTTATTTTTTGATAATGGTACATGGACATTTGATGGGTTGTTTAGTTATATACCAAATGACGGGTGGTGCCGTGATAAAACAGGATGGGGGGTTATGTTATAACCTCCAATGCATTGGATTTGGAAGTTGGTCGTATGGATATTCCATTTAGTTATATGTGTGGAATTCGACTGTATGGTTATTTCATTTATGAATGTTTATGTACCAAGTTACCTTTATATGTTATGTGTTCTTTATATGTTTTTATGGTAATCTTCTGGTTACAAATGTGTAAGCAATTATATTTTATTCAGGGAAGTGTATTTACTACTTCATAAATGTGGAAAGTATTACATATGATAAACTATTCATGTTCTACTTGTTGTTTTGAAAAACTAACTATTTTCCTTCTTTGTGTATCCCTTACTGAGCTTTTTTATGATCACCCCATGTTTTTGAGGTGTTTTCACATGACATAATTTGGAATAGGGTCAAGGATGGGATCAAAGAAAAGTCATGCTGCCTTAAACATGGAACTAGACATGACCATTTTTTTCAAGAGTTCTTGTTTTGTAAAAAAATGGAACCTATGTAGAAGTGTCTACATTATAATCTTTTGTGATGTAATAGTTATGTCATAATACTCTGAAAATCGAAACCTGAAAATATCCTTAATGTGAATTATTCATTTAATTCAAAACTAAGTAATGTTTTAAGGATGGGTCCTTATAGTTTGTATCGAAGGTCAGTTTAGACAACATTTTATGTTATAAAATAGATAAATTCATGTACATAAATTAATTAATGGTATTATAGAAATTATATAGAATTTAAGGATTACCATGTTGCTTCACCTAAGATATTTCTGTGTTAAGAATGGTTTTCTACAGAGGAAACATGGCAGCTATGTTGGGACGACATCAGGAGGAAGACAACCTTCCAAATCAGCAACCTGAGATGGTTTGAATCTGAACTGAACAGTTTGTTGCAGTGATGTCACAGTTGACTCAAGATATAAATGGTGGTGGTATCCATGAATGAGATCATCCAGATCAACCACAGAGGAACATGTCAGTGTTAGAACATTTCATGAGGAAACATCCCCCTTCATTTAGAGGATCATCTGACCCTGTGCTACAATAAGTGTGGATTAATGCACTGGAGAAGATTTTTGATGTCATGGGGTGTTCATAACATCAAAAGATTAGTATCATTGTTTACTGTTTTGAAGGTGAAGCTGATCAGTGGTGGTCGATGGTGAAAAATATCATTGATAGTGACAAGATTGATGATCTTCAAAGGTATGAATTCAAAGGTATGTTTCTTGAGAAATATTTTCCTAAGGTGGTTCATCTTAGGATAGAAAAACAATTCCTAGAATTGAGGTAAGAGGATAACTCAGTGGCTACATATGAAGAAAAGTTCAATCTATTGGCAAGGTTTTCAACAAATTTCATACGAGATCTTGATAGTAAAATCAACCATTTTTTACTCGGGGATAAATCTAAAGTATCGAAGGGATTTAGCTTCTCTTGAGTTCAAAAGTTATGAAACCCTTGTTTGATGTGCGTGGATGGTGGAAATGGAGTTTGCTGATGATCAAGTGTTCTTTGACAAACAATAGAATAAGAGGTAAAGTTGGCTGCAAAAGGAAAAGAAATCATCAATGATGATAGGAGGTAAGAAAACCAAATATCCATCATGTGAGATGTGTGGTAAAATGAATCTTGGAGAATGTTTATCCAAGTCTGGAAAGTGCTTTAGGTGTTGTATGTCTAGTCATATTACTCGTAACTATAAGAAAGATGATCATGCGGGAAATGAAAAGCCAACAGTAAGATGTTTTAAGATTAATGAAATGGGTCATTATGCAAAATAGTGTCTAACTAAGAACCAAATTGAGGGAAATATTCCAGACTACAAGATGAAAGGTGTGGTGAAATCCATTGCAACTACTTCAGCAGATGTTGGGCCATCGAATTAAGTAGTATCAGGTACACTGTTTGTTTGTTCAGATTATTCCAATGTGTTTTTTGATTCAGGTTCTACACATTCATTCATTTTGGCAAGGTTTTATAGTAAATTGGGAATTACATCTCAAAATATGAATTCCAAAATTATGGTAAAAACACCCAGAGGAAATGTTGAGACAAAAAGAAATTATAAGAACCTTCATATCCTTGTGTGCGAAAAGAATCTACCTGAAAACCTTATTGTTTTTCCTCTAGTAGAGTTTGATGTAATTTTGGCATGGTTTGAAATTCTATTTTTCATACAAAGATTGATTGTAGAGTTAAAGAGGTTTCTTTCTAGAATGATTTTCAGTATGTGTACAATAATGAACCCTTGCATTAGATAATATATTAGGAAGTTGAGAAACTAGTAAAACATGGAATAGAATTTTACCCACCACATATTGTTGAAGACAAAGTAACTGTTCAGATTAATGATATGCCAGGGGTAAATGAGTATCTTGATGTTTTGACTAATGAGTTGCATGTTATTATACATGATTTGGATGTTGAATTTACTGTTGACTTAGTTCATGATTCTAAGCCAATTTCAAAACCCCCTTATCAAATGGATCAAGTTTAAATTTTAGAGTTAAAGAATAAATTGCAAGAGTTGTTAGATAAAGGTTTCATTCGACCTAGCACATCACCATGGGGTGCCCCTGTCTAGTTTGTTGAAAAGAAATATGGTTCAAAGATACTTTTCATAGATTATAGAGCATTGAATAACATCACTGTTAAGAACAAGTTTGATTTGCCACATATGGATGATTTTTTTGATCATCTCTAAGGAGCTCAGTATTTTTTGAAGATTGACTTGATGTCGGGGTACTATCAGTTTAATGTAAAAGAAGAAGACGTTCTGAAGACCATGTTTCGTACTATATATGGCGATTATGAATTTGTAGTTATGCCTTTTGGGTTAACCAATGATCCTATTGTATTCATGGATATAATGAATAGAATTTTCCATGAGTTCTTGGATAAGTCTGTGGTTGTGTTCATTGATGATATTTTGGTGTTTTCTAAAAGTACTGTGAAGCAAGAAAGTCATTTAAGGTTTATCATGCAAACCTTAAAAGAAAACTATTTGGAAAATTCTGCAATTGTGAGTTTTGGTTCTAATAAATTTCTTTCCTTGGACACAATGATTCAAAAAATGGAATAACTGTTGATCCTGCTAAAACAAAAGTTGTTGAAGAATGGTCAATACCCACAAATATAACTGAGACCCATAGTTTTCATGGTTTGGCAGGTTATTACCCAAGGTTTGTTGAAAAATTTTCATGGTTATCAAGTCCAATGACTAAGTTAACTCCAAAAATTGTTAAGTTCATCTGGACAAAATAATGTAATGATTATTTTCAGGAATTGATAAAAATATTGGTGAACGATCCACTTTTGGAACTTTCTTCTAGAAATTGTGAGTTTTTTATCAATAGTGAAGCTTCGTTGAAGGGACTTCGTTGTGTCCTTATGCAGAATGATCAGGAAATTGCTTATACTTCACATCAGTTGAAAACTCAGGAGTTAAATTACCCTCGACATGATTTGGAATTATCTTCTGTTGTTTTTGCACAAAAAAATTGGAGGCATCATTTATATGGAGTAATGTGTGAAATATATACCGATTACAAATGATTAAAGTATATATTAACTCAGAAATAATTGAACATGAGACAGTGGAGATGGATGGAATTAATCAAGGAATACTATTTTATAATTCATTACTAGCTGGGAAAATCAAATAAAGTGGTTGATTCTTTGAGGTGAAAAGTAATGCTTCATTAACAATGCTATGTTTGGAACGATATCCATTGGTTTTTTATTTCATGAACTTTGGAATAGATGTTGTTGGTGAATGATGTTCTTATGTTTTGTTTTGGGTGTCAGTGAGATCATCTCTATCAGACAGAATTAAGCAAGCATCGATGAAAGACAGTGGGTTGCAGAAAAAGGTAGAGCTAGTTCTTAAGGGTAATTTGTATGAATTTAACATTGATAATTATTGTGTTTTGAGGTTTGGGAAGAGATTATGTGTGCCTTGCGATCCACATTTGAATAATGAGTTGTTATGTGAGGCTCATAGTTTCCCATTTTTAGTTCCTCCTAGAATTACTAAGATGTAAAGAGATCTGAGAGAGTATTATAGGTGGGATGGAATGAAAAGAGATATTGCTGATTTTACTGTGAAGTGTTTTACTTGTCAGCTGGTTAAAGCAGAGTGGCAATTACCGAAGGGGATGCTTTAGTAATTACCGATTGCAAAGTAGAAATGGGAAAATATATCCATGAACTTCATTGTGGGATTAACAAAGACATCTCAAGGTAATAATGCAATATGGGTTATTATTGATCGATTGACTTAATCTTCTCATTTCCTTCCTATTTGATATACATTCTCTATAGATCAACTTTCTCGATTGTATATTAATGATATAGTCATATTACATAGAGTTCCCCTCTCCTTTGTATCAGATTGTGATCCCCGGTTTACTTCTAACTTTTGGAAAGGACTTATGAATTTGTTGGGTACTGAATTAAATTTCAGTACAGCTTTTCATCCGCAATCAGATGGGCAGTCAGAATGAAAAATTATGACCTTGGAGGATATGTTACAAACTTTCCCGATTGATTACCAGGGAAGTTGGGACCAACATATTTATTTGGTTGACTTTTCTTATGACAATAGTTTTCATTCTAGTATACAGATGGCTCCGTCTGAGGCATGATATGGTAAACATTGTCAAAATCCATCTTTTTTGGATGAAGTAGGGTAATGGAAGCTGATGGGACCAGAATTGTTAGAAGAGATGGCAGAAAAAGTTCAGTTGATTCAGAAGAACATGAGAATAACTCCGAGAAGGCAGAAATGTTATGTGGATAATCGGAGGAAGGATCTATCTTTCAAGTTTGGTGATCATGTTTTTATCAAATTTTCTCCATGTAAAGGTGTGATGCGTTTTGGAAATAAGGGAAATTTGAGTCCGAGGTTCATTGGACCTTACGAAATCTGGGAAAAATTTGGATCAGTTGAATATAGAGTGGAATTACCTCCAAGATTGTCCCAGGTACACAATGTTTTTTATGTTTCGATGTTGAGAATGTATTTTCCAGATCAATCTCAAGTTTTGAGCCCAGAGGTAGTTCATTTTGAAGAGAATTTAACTAATGAAGAATACGCAATCCAGATTATTCACCGAAGAGAGAAAGTGTTGCAAATTAAGGAAATTTATCAGGTGAAGGTATTATAGAAAAACCATATGGTTAAAGAGGCAACATGGAAATCTGCAAATTCTATGAGGGATAAATACCCCCACTTATTTTGATATGTGAATAAAATTGTGAGGATGCAATTCCCAAAAGGGGGAAGGATGTAACATCCCAGGTAATGAAAGAATAATACATTTTCATATTTATAAATATTTGTGAATTAAGTATTAATTTTACATTAAAGGGGTTTCTAGGTTCGATAGCGTACCTGATATGCAATAACGAGTTTCTTTGAAATCTTATGTTGCACACTAATAGTATAATAATATTATTTTAAATTTTAGTTAACACGTAGCCATTATATTGGAAGGAATGAATAGAAATAACTAATATATGATTATATATGTTTGTAAAATGTTTTTACATTTATTCATTAAATGATAAAGGCTTAAAATAAGAAAAGAATTCAATTTTAGGAATATATACTCTAATATTCACTATCAAGTCGATATATCACTTTTTGATGGAGAACCCCCTTTAAAAATAGTTTTCGTCACTCTTATAAATTATTTTGGACCAAATATAATCCTTTTTTAGAATCGAGAAATCAAAATTTACATTCTATATGTTTTTGGTTATTTTTCCGATAAAGTTCATTGAAATTAATTTCAATTTGAAATTGGACATAAACAAGTGTCAGTCTTTTGATACATATTGTATCTCAATAACATTCTACTTGTTTTGATAACAAGAATTAATAATAAAATTCATTAATTCAACATATATTTTTCGAATTTTGTAAAATATACATCATTTTTGAATTTGGAATATCAAATATACGATAGGGTGAATTTTTGGTAGTTTTTTGAAAAACATCAATTTTTGATGAATAGTGAAACCACAAAGTGGTAGTTATAAAACTGAATTTTTCATTTAAATGAAACATTACAAAATCTGTGAATTGAATTTCAAAAATATGACATACATGGTTTTCATTAGTATGTAAAATGTGGTTCAATGGGATGAAAATATTTTTTTGATGAATAGTAATTTTTATGTTTTATTAATTGTGATTAAAGGTAATTATCGTAATGTAAGGTAAAAATAATGTTATAATAATATGACATCACCTAGACACATTTCATACACTTATTGGAAGATTCATGGACGACAAAGACAATCCATGGGTCAATTTATGGGACCCCATGGAGCCACTTGGGTAAGATAATGACATTAATACCTTTTATTTGAAGTAAAAATAAAAATGTCACAAACATGTATTGTTTTAATAAAACAATTTTTACATGGGGTTATATAATTGATATATTTGACTATAAATATTCATTAGAATGATAAAACTATTTCCTAAAACGTGGTAATTTTATTTATAATTTTTAGACATCAAATAAATAAAATTATTAATAACACAATGATGATTCAGTGTTTACATCATTAATAAATGATTTAAATATATAAGAATATAATATTTAAAATAATATCCAAACTTGTCCAATTATTATTTGAGGATTTTATTTCTAACATGGGATACCTTATCTTCGAATTTAATAATTTTTGGTACTTTATAAACTGAAAAACATTATATAATAAAATAATAGTTTCATGCTTTCCAAAAGAGCCCCTCCTCCCCCTTATAAAAAGACACCACTTCCTACCCATTTCACACACTCATCAATACCTTTGGATCAACAAACCTATACTAAACATATGCTCCCAAGATTCCTCTATTTATCCTAGAAGCCTTACCATAGACAAAAATCTCTTCAAGAAACCATTTTGGGTCAAACCAAGGGTAGTTACCCAATTTAAAGGTAATGTCTTCTCTTATGTTATTTTTTTTATTTTTCTTCTCTAACCCCATTAACTCTTTTTATTCCTTTCTTTTGTAAAAAAACAGTATATTAAATATACTATTATGTTTTAATGAGAAGTATTATATCTACATTTACACACACCTCCATCCAATGGGTGAAAAACACACTGTTTCTGTGGATGGAAAACTACTGCCTCACGAAATGATGATTGTTCAATTATCTCCTACCGCCTCTCACGGTGTCCATTAAGATGTGACTGTATTTATATATGATATATATTATCTTTATGTTTTCCTTATTCTTCTATATTTTTCATTTATGGCATAACTTTATGGTTTCCATAATATATAAACATGATAATTTCATTTTAGGAAGTGCGGACTACCGCACCATCAAAGAGATTTGAAACATTAATGACATATGTGTGACGTATAAAGGATGGAGTTAATAATATTATATACGATATTATACTGGAATTATAATGTACCTCTATATAAAAATTTTTTCATTCCATTAAATGTGAAATAGAAATGAAAGTAGCGTTCATGCATACCTACGGCTTACCGTCTCAATGAACGGTGCATTTCATTTCTTACCTCTAAATGATATGTAATATTATATATTTATGTATATACAGGATATATATGATATATATGATATCTACATCAAGCATATAATTCGGGAGATAATGGATATTTTACAACATGAACATCAAGTAATTATAAGAAGTTTATTTTTGACTCAAGTAACAAATATCGACAAAACGACCGTTATTAACATAAATTATTAAATAATGTTAATAAAATGGTAATAAGTGATTTAAAAGGAATTGCGAACTTTAAAAATGTTCCTAAGAAATTATAAATTTACACTGGTTTATTATTCAAGAGGTTAAAGAACGATCGAGTCAAGTCGGACATGAGGTAAGAGACTTTGTCTCAATCTCTTTTCATTGAGGAAAATTTTGTTTTAATACAAGACTTTCTTTTATACGATGTATAAACATATTATACATTTCATTTCATTCAAAGGGAATCTTTTTCTACGAAGTGATTTACTAAATGAAAAAAAGGAATGTTTCTTTTAATGTACGCGGTGACAACTACTTTTCCACCGCCGCAAGTATTACATGATCTTTGTCTTCCTTAACAAGCCATAATGTTTTTAAATGGAAAAATATATACCATCTAAACTATTATGTATTTTGGTTTTCAAAAATGGTTTTGATGATGGATTTTTTATGTCAATATATTTAACTTATATATTGTGTTTGAAATGTTGAAATTTTTTCTTTCCTTTATATTTTTTGTATGTGTTATGATTTTATAATGGTACGTAGACATTTGACAGGTGGTTACATGATAAACCAAATGACGGGTGGTTCTGTGATAATCCAAGATGGCTGGTTAATTTATAACCTCCAATGAATTGGGTATGGATGTCGGTCATATGTCTATTCCATTTAGTGATATGTGTGGAAGTCGACCATATGGTTAATCCATTTATGTATGTTTATGTCCCATGTTACCATTATATGTTATGTGTTATTTATATGGGTTTTATGGTAATATGTTGGTTACCAAAGGGTAAGAAATTATCTTTTATTTAGTGAAGAGTATTTACTACTTCCTAAAGGTGGAATGTATTACTTATGATAAAGTATTCATGGTCTAGTTGTTGTTTTGAAAAACTAACAGTTTTCATTCTTTGTGTATCCCTTACTGAGCTTTTTATGCTGACCCCAAGTTTTTGAAATGTTTTTCATAGGACATAATTTAGAAAAGGGTCATGGATGGGATTATGGAAATGTCATGTTGTCAAAAACATGGAACTAGACATGACCCTTTTTTTCAAGAGTTCATGTTTTGTAAAACAATGGAAACTGCGTAGAAGTGTCTACTTTGTAATATTTTGAGATGTAATAGTTATGTCCTTATTATCTGAAACTCTAAACCTGAAAATATCCTCAATGTGAATATTTCATTTAATTCAAGATAAAGTAATGTTTTATGGCTGGGTCCATATACATGGTGTGTCATAGTCTTACATAATTGTATAATTTCATGGATAACTTTTTTGACATAATCTTCCTTCATATTTCTAAAAATTCGTCTTCTTATTATCATTTTTTTCTATATTTATATCATCAAAATTGGAATTATATTCCAATGACTCTAATCAGAAAATGTTGTATGACTGGGAATCCCTAATAAATTTCACATTCTATCATCAAATCATTTAAAAACATTTATTAGCATGTTTTTATTATCTATATGATTTATATTATATCATGAACTATTAACTGTTGTCATCATTTCATGCATGGGAGATGATTCATCGTATCTAGTACCATAATTTTTTAAAAAGTAAGGACTTTTTGGTGAGACAATCCTATCATGTTATTCCTCTAAAGTATATTATTTTCATTTCATTACATTATCATAAGATGAAGGACAATCAAATAATAAATTCAATGCATCATTCAATTTGGGCATTCCATTGGCATCATTTTCTAAATTTCTTTCTTCACTGATTCAATCTCTTCTCTTCATTTTTGAATCTTCATATACATTGATTTGTGTTGAGAATTATATTCTCTCTTCAGACGTTTACCACTAATCATGTCATTTTCTTATTCTCATGTGATCTTTCCCACCATGTCACATTGCTCTTTTTTTAAATGCTTCCCAAGAAATGGAATTAGTTCATCACACATTCTCTTATTATAACATATTTTTATCCTAATATAATTTAGATATATATGTAGAAATATCAATATTTTTGAATTTAGATTCTGAATTCCATGTGAGGTCAAATTATTTCCCCTTTCATTTGAATTTTTTCTATATTTATAGACATATTTTTCGATTTATCTTGGTAATCATTCTTCTCACATAGATCTATGGTGACATCAAGAAGAATATAATTTAAACCATTTAAATTTTTTTACATCAACTTCCAGCACATGGATCCAAGGATCGTTAGATTTATTTTCATCATCTAGTTTTTGATTCAAATCCTTTTTTGGAAGACCACCACTTTCTATCTTCTTTCAATTTATTAATCACGAGTAGTAAAATATAAAATCGAATATCAGTTTATTTTCTCATTGATTTATCATCAGTGAATTAGTAAATAGTTTAACTATCTTATTTGTCCAGGTCATTACATATTACATTGTTAGATTCCTTTAATAGTGTCATTCTATATCCGTATACACTTATAAAAATGGAATTCCACCAAAATTATTATCCTTATTTAATGACCATCAATTTCCATGGAAACCCAATATTATTATAGTCTGAGTCAATAATATAAAAAATGGATTGATCCATGTTAGACAAAAGAGAACTGATAAAAAAAGGTTTCCCTATAATACCAATAGTTAGGTCCAATAGAGGCCAAAATATCCTAAGGGGGGAGGGGCTGAATCAGGGTATGGATATTATTTTTAAAATTATATCTACACCAATAGGTCATGATATCATTATTATAAATATACCATTTTTATTTAAAATTTAGATGATGATATAATTTTTTTAATTTGAAGATCATTTTATGAATGTATTGATGGAAATAATGTTGATGTACACATTGATTTTTAATTGGTTAACCATCATTGGGCTATATCCAATAACCTAAAATGGAAATGGAAAACTTTACCAAATACACATAGGATCCCTGCGAAAAATGTAGATTGAACTGGACCATGTTCTTTCCAATGATCACTTCTATTACTAGGATTAGTTTCCACACAATTTTTTTTCCAATGGTGAATCCCAATATCTTGTTCTATGGATCAGTTGTAATAGTTATGATCAATATATTCCTCTTCTTTTACTCACTACTCTGGAAGTGATCCACACATAGTTGATGATCTTGTAGGCCCTTTAATTTTCCTTAATGAACACATCCACAATTGATGATAGATGATCATCATAAGTTACACATGCATCCTACTAATGAATACTACATTTCAATAGATGAACTATGAAATTATTTCTTTAAGACTTCTATGATGCTCAATTCCTTTGGGATGCTCACCTCTTTTTAAATTCTCTGTTAGCCTTTCTGAATAAATCATATTTAATGAAGATCAACCAACCTTAATTAATTAAATACATTTCATGAAGCTCACTTCATTCTCTATGGTCAACTATCCTTCGTGACATTCACAAAATTTTTTTGGATTTTTATAGACTTCATGAACTCAAACACATTAGTGATGGTCACAATTTTTTGTTGGTGTTTATAACAATCAAGAATAACCTTCCTTCATGAAAATTTTCTCAAGGAACACCTTTGTTATCCACCATCACAAATCATGATCAAGATTATTATCAATAAATATCCTTAAATTTCTATAGGGGTTGGAGGCATATTTGTAGGGTTTTTCACTAGTTTGAGAAGCATCCATCCATGTAATCACTATTTCACAACGTTCCCACATTTCATTCCCCATGATCACAATCTCCAAAATCTCAACGATAATTATTCATTCATGATGATTCTGGTATTCAGGGAGAATTCTATCAAAAACTCTATGGTTTTGTGAACCTCCCATCGTGAATCCCAATCATAGAAGAAATCATCCCTTTTCCATATTTTCATAAGGCCTTTATGGAAATCCAATTTTGACTATGATACCCATACTTCAAATTTTTGAGAACAATTTTTTTTGATCCACTAGGAAATTGTGTCACCTTGTATAGGATACTTTCTCTACCTCTTCATGGGAAGTTATTACTTTTTATATGAATGTTTTCAAAATAAATTTTCAGAAATCCCTCTTGAACTCCCCATCTGATCCTGGAAAACTAATTTTTCAAAAATTATAATCAACAAATAAATAATACAATGTTACCTTGATGGAATTTCTTCCTATAATTAACAATTTAAATCTCTATATGAATCAATAGGAAGAAGATAAGTTTAATTGAATAGATGAAATTGAAAAGACTAATTATTCATTGGTAAAAAACACAGAAAAGGATTTTTAGGATATGATAAATGTTTATTAAAAGAAATGAGTGATTTATTGTTTGAAGGACATAGGAAATGTTTAAATAAAACTTATAGAAGAAATTAAAGTGGAAATTTTCAAATATCAAAAAAATAATATAATCAGGTGATGTAACATCCCCAACCCTAGTAACATAGAGTTAGTGGTTATTTTATTACAATGAAAAAAATACAACAGATCGCATAACCATGGATCAATAATTTGGGTAGTATTATAGAACTAAATATTTACAAGGATCCCTTATTATATTGATAATTAAACATATAACATAAAAAATTTAACTACTTATATTAACATATATAAAAAATAACATATTATATCTTGGTGAATGAGAAAAATTAAATTGGTGAGCTCAAATGCTATGTAAGGGTTTTATGAACAAATAATAATTGAGTAATAGTAAATAAGGAATAAAAATTATGGAATGTTAAATAATTTGAAAATAAAATTCTATAATTTAACTAATAATTAAAAAGACTCCATAGATTTTGTAATATTAAAAATATCATGGAATGTAATAACTAAATGTTGAATAGTGAAAATGATTAACAATTTGATGTGATATATTTTAAGAATGAGGCATTATAACGTCAAGTAAATTTTTGACTGTGGGTAAAAAATATTATAATAATTTGTGGAACTAATAATGAAGAGTTTTTCTCCTATTTTTTCTCATGAGATAGGACAGTGCATCAAGGGGCTATCTATAACTGGTCTCCGTTGGTCACAACAAGTCCATAACATTCTTAATACATATATATTTAGTTAAATAAGAAATTTCAATGAAAATTCCATATATAAAAATGTTATATATAAAATCCAATAATCATATCTAATAAATATGGATATATAATATAATAATTATTGAATAATGATCATCAATAAAAGGTTCATATACATACACAACACAGAAGAAGTAAGTGGTGAATGAGGCCTAACCAAATAGAATATCATAATTTTTTCCATAAAATAATGGATTTTAATAATACTTGGACCTTAATAGGCATAGATCTTGGTAAATTATTCATAAATTAGTTGAAAACATATAACTATATTTTTTAGGAAACTTTAGAAAATATACTCTTCAGTGCGGTTTATGGGAAAATATTATACTTTCTTTAAAATAGACATAGGTTTAAATATTTCCATAAAACTTGAAATGAACTAATTCTACTTTTAATGATAAAAATATTGATTTTAGAAAAAGATTTTTTTAAATAGATTATAGAGTGTACCTGTAAATGGGTATGAAATTTTAAGGATCCCTTAAATTGGGCTTTCATATTGGGTAGGATTTAAAAAAGATCTTCATAGAAAAAGTATTTCCATTTAAATGAATGATTAATTGAGAGAGGTAATTATTTTTGGGACATACACACATTATATATAAGGATTAAATATGAAAAAATATTAATTACTTTGGGGGTAATGAGACAGAATGAATAAACCAAAGGAAAAAAATTGATGTTCAGGGATATTTCGTTACAATATGTATGAAAGTGTCAAGATTGTGTACTTAATATCATGGAAAATGAAATTATATTCAATAATAATTTAATAAAAACCAATTAAAAATGTATTTTATTATGAAGAATTTTATTATGTTCATTTGTGTCCTTTTTTATGTGTTAAATGATTCAATTTGGTCGTTCTGAAGTGTTCATTTCTTTGTTTTTAAAAATAAGTTCCCTTGGTCATAATTATAGAAATTCATATAAAATGGAAGGAAACCTATAAAATTGAAATTATTTACTTTTAATGCTTTTATAGAATATTAGATAGTGTCATACATCATTTAGTAAAATGTGATGATGAAAATTCATTATATAAAACCTTAATGATAACTGTTTGGATTTTTTTCGCATTTTTGGATCATCACAATATAGTTATGTTTTATTAATTTTAAATTACGTATATATAGTTATTCCATTACACTATTTATTTGTTATTATAAAATCAATCTTATGGTTTGACCATTATAATGGTTTTATGACCAGAAATGAAGTAGGACTTATAAAATGAAAATGCACCGTCGATGATGGCTGGTAAATCGACACATCACAGATGTTATTTTCATTAATAGAATAAAAGGTATAGGAGAAGGGGTATGATGAAGGATTTTATGTTAACATAATAATTTTATAATATACGTACATATGAGATATTTGAGTAATCATTCATGTTTGGAAAGATCATGTGAATGAAGGATTGGAAAATAAATGAAATTCAAAGAAATGATAAGAGATAGATTAAGGGGTTTTATTCATGAATTTTTCTCCTTGATAACCTTTTTAAAGATCTATGTAATAGTATTTTTGATACACTAGAAATAATTGAACTTAGAGGATAGGATAGTGAGTGGTAACTTTCAGTAATTGGAAAAGATTCAATGCATAGAATGTGTGAGTAGAAGGGGTGGTGAGGGGTTGTATTTATAATAGAGGAGATGAGTCTTTTTTTGAAAATTTAATTCAGTAATTTATTAATTCAGATAAAATGAATGAATTGTGTTGTTTTGAGAGACAAAATGTGATAAAATGTGCATGTGTGTTCAAAATAAGTGTTATTTCACCAGTCATGCATCATCCATTACTCAATTATTCATGAATTTTGCCTACATTGTTAATTACTACATTTCACTATTCAACAACAAATCAACAATTTTAGTCATTTCCCAAATGATCTCCCTAACAATTTTTAAATGTGTAGAGTTAGAAATTGGACTCCAATTTTAAAAAATAATTTTATAAATATGATAAAATTAATTTCTTAATTAAAATCATCATTTATGAAAATATTACTATTTTGAAATAACAACTGATTATACGAGACATTGAAATAATAATAAATATCTAATAAAATTATCTTATAACCATATACAATCAAAATATTAATTTATGATTGTATTTTACGAAATAAAATTTTATTTCAAACTAATAATTTAATTATAAACTGATAAAAATAAGTTTTCATTACAAAAAATACAAATAATTAATATATCATTATAAAAAAATTATTTACTTTTTTCATGATATAAATATAATATATTTTCATTCATATGATACCTAGATTTATTTTTTATTTCTGAGGTGTGTTGAATATTTTAATGGTAACATTATTATTCCTAAGTGTCAAATTACTATTCTTATGTTCACATTACTATTTCATTGGTCATGTTAATATTTAATAATTGTTCATTTACTCATCGTGTTATGTGTAATGAATGATATAAATGAATTGGATTTATTTAAGAATATACATAATAAAAAATAGTGGGGTGTTATATTATTACCCCCTATATAAATTTCATCCTAAAAACATTACATGAATATTGCCTTCTAAACAGACGTGGTTGGTTCTTTATCATAACATACTCGGGTCCCCACATTGCTTCATCCATATTACGGTTTCTCTAAATAACCAAAATAAGTGGATTTATCCAGTTTTTCTATGCTTTATCTCTTTTGTCAATAATATTGCTAGTCTCTTCACAACAATGCAAATATAGTTCCACTAATATTTTTCTATACATGAGTACATGAATTATTTCTATAATGTATTTATTTAACAAAAATATATGTAACATATCATGACTTTTGGATAGACATCACAGAATTTATATTTGGTAAGATACAAATTCAATTATCTCCAAAATATCAGATTTATGAAGTACTAGGGGATCATTTTCCATATCTTGTAGATCATTAAGACCCCATTCTATGTAAATACAAATATAAAGACATCATATCCCATTTGAAATTCAAGATCATTTCTCTGGTTGACACCAAATATATTTTTTATACAATGAACTACATTAATCTAATCTTGAATAGTCATTACCATTGTTGTTGTCTCTTTAATATATTCTTGTATTATAATATTCCTCTCACCAAATTAATCCCCACATGTTGGAGTATGACTTCTCATTCCATATAATTCTCTATATGACACCATGTTAATACTAGAATTGAAATAATTATTATAACAAAACCATAAAAAAGATAAATAATAATACCACATACCATGAAAGTAATGCGAGAAAAATATCAAAATTTCATTCCATGTTTGAATAGTCCATTCATACATTCCCAAAAAAAAATATAAATTTTTGATTCTATTTTATGAAAATAAATTTTCATTTAAACTAATATATTAATTATCAAATGATTAAAATAAGTTTTCATATAAAAAATAAAAATAATTAATATATCATTTATAAAAAAATAATCTACATATTCCATGATATTATAATAAAATATTTTCATTTATAAGATACATAAATTTATTATTTATTTTATAGGCGATTTTATTATTCTAATGGTGACATTAATATACATAAGGGTCACATTACAATTCTTAAGTTCACATTACTATTTCATTTATCATATTAATATTTACTAATTGTTCATTTACTCCCAGTGTTATGTGAAATGAAAGATATAAATGAATTAAATTTATGTAAGAATATTCCTACCATAAAATATTGGGGTGTTATATTATTCCCCACTTTATAAATTTCATCCTCACAACATTACATGAATATTTACTTCTAAATAGATTTTATTGGTACTACTTTATAACATACTCAGGTTCCCACATTGCTTTATCTATATTACAATTTCTCTCAAGAACCATTATATGTGGATTTATCCAATTTCTCAATTCACTATATCTTTTTTTATGAATATCGAACGTCTCTTCATAGAAACACAAATATAGTTCCAGTAATATTTTTTCATACATGAGTATAATAATTATTTGTGGCTTGTAATTCTTTAACAACGATAAATGGAACATATCATGTCCTCTGGAGAGACTTCATGAAATTTTTAATTGGTAAGATACAACTCCATTTATCTCCAAAATTTCATATTTTATGATGTACCAAGGGATATGATTCAATTTCATATTGAATTTTAAGACACCATTATATAGATATACATTAGAGAGACATCATATCCAACTTGAATTTCCAAATCCTTTCTCTGGTTGTCATTTGAAATCTTTTTTCTATATGGATTAACATTAATATGATCGTGAATAGTCATTAACTTTGTTATTGAATTTTTAATATGTTTTGGGCCTAAAATATTACCATCAACAACTTCTTCCCGACATGTTGGATTATAACGTATTTTTCCATATAATGCTTCATATGACACCATCTAAATACTAGAATTGAGACAATTATTATAATAAAACCACAGAAAAGAAAAATACTAAAACCATATACCATGAATGTAAAGTGAGAGAAATAACAAAATTTCATTACATGTTGGAATCATCCATTCATAAATTCCCCTGGTTTGAGGGTGATAAGAAGTATTCATATGAATCTCATGCCACCATTTTAGAAAATCGGTGATCTTTTCAAATAGAGATAAATTTTAATCCTTATGTTATCCCACAAAAACATTTCCTTATCATCCATAAACATATTGTTATTAGTAAGTTCTACAGAGAAGTTTGATGTATGACAATCATAAAATAATTCCCTTTTTTTCTCAGGTATTGATTAACACATAACCTCCTATAAAATTTCAAAATTCTATCAATTTTACATAGTGACATCAAATATTCCATCCTTAACAACATTAATATTATTTTCAAAATTATCATAATTTGATTTAGTGTATTTTATCAAATCCAAAAAGATAATGATTAACAATAATTTGGATAGGGAGTGAGGTTTCTCATTCCATTAAAATTCCCATATACATCTTTACTAAATCCATGAATATATGATATTTCTCAATTCTAAAGTCCCTGATATTTCATTATTAATTTATCCCCTATATTATTTTCATTTCCTAGGTGGTACAGTATTTAGAAATCATAATCATCACGTAACTAAGACATTCTCTTTTTCCTCATGTTATGTTATTTTCATTTAAATACATATGTAATAGTATTTTGAAATATATGTATCATATGTATTTCACCATAGAAATAGTTCTCCATATCTCCAGAGATAATATTATTGGTGCTAACTCAATATAATGAGTTGGATAATTTTTTCTAGAGTCTTCTTTTACATTGTTTCTAATGAAATAACATTATCATTTTTAATAAGGAACCAATATAGTACATTCATTAATACATCACCATATATCAAAAACCAAACAAACCGTAATGGTAGATTCAAAATCATAGTATTGAGTAATATTATATTAAATTCATCAAAACATTTTGCAATTTATTTTTTCCATTTGAACATAACCCCTTATAGTGTGATCATGGTTAATAGGTTACCCAATCAGGCAGAATTATGAATGAAATGTTGATAGTAACCTATATAACTAATAAAACTACATACATAGTATATGTTCATTTGAATATGAGATTATTGTAATTCCATTATCATCATATAATCAATTGAGATCCATTCCTTAGAGACAATAAGGCTATAAAAATAAATTTCCTAAAGCCAAAATTCTCACTTTCTAAATTTATGTTAGAACTCTTTCCTTATATGAGTCCAAAGAATAATAAGAATGTTATTATAATTATCTTAATAGTTTATAAGATACACCATGATATCATCAATGAATACTACAACAAAATCTGCAAGATATTATTTGAATATTATTTTTATTAGATCCATAAAAAGGAGAGGGAGAATTTGTCAATCTAAAGGCCATTTACAATCAATTCGTAATGTCAATATGTTATCCAAAATGATGTCTTCAGTTGAACTACCCTCTATAATCAAAACTGATGATATCTCGATCAATGTTCAATATTTGAGAAATATTTTTCTCCATGTATTCGATCAAATAGATCATCAATAAAAGTCAAATTATACCTTTTCATTATTATAATATCATTTATATCTACATAGTAATTGCACAAACTCGATAATCCATCTTTCTAAATAAAAAAGGGATCATGAGACCCCCCATCGAGAAATAGTAGGGGGAATAAATACCTTATTACTATACTCCTCATGTTGATTCTTCAACTCCATTAATTCAACAGTGTTTATTTAATAAGTAGTCTCTAATATTGTTCTTGAATGAGGGATTAAATCTTTATCAAACTCAAATTCACACTCTGGTAGTGTCCAGGTAATTCTTCAAGAAATACATCAATGTATTATTGCACAATTATTACATCCTCAATTTGATGTTTGATATACTCATACATAGATGTTTATTTTCTCTTCCTCCCCAATAATTTAATACATTATAGATACTAAGGGTGGATCTATTTAATAATTAAATGATTATGTAAATTATATGAAGATAAGGAATTCTACATCTTTATCAAAAATCATTATTTCCAACTTCTTGAATCAAATTATCACATCAAATTTTGAAATATAGTCCATAACATGGATTACAACGCATTCTATCATTGGAATGATGATAATGTCGTTAAATAAATCACATTTATAGGTAATAATGGGAACTTCTTGAAACATTTTTGTTACGATTAGACGTCCTATTAAGATTTGATTGAAAATGCCCTTATTAAATAAAAAGTGAAATATCTATCATTCATGGATAATTTGGTAGAAATAATAGAGTGTGAAGATCTATAATAAAAAAAATTATAAATTTGATGATAGCATTTTTGTATCTACCATAACATTTCTAGTTAATTCTACATAATCTATAGTGATCACATTAGCAGAGTCATCTCACTGTGGCATGTTCTATGGTAAATTCAATTGATACTTAAGAAATTTATTTTAATAATTAACCATATCATGTAGTTTAATAACTAAAATAATTTATTTTTCTCTTCTCATTTCATTTATTTTCTCGATGACCCTTTTCTCTGCTCTTATAAAAAACTCCTAATCCTTTAAATCATTTCCCACGATGATTCATTCCATAATTCCCATGCAATTTTAATTGATTCATTAAACTATTATTAATTAATGATTCACATTTTTCATGGTTATCATAAGACCTATTTTTCTCTTGATTTATCTTGAAAATAAATGATATAACAAATTCATTCTTTATTTTGGTGTCAGCTAATACTATCTCATCATATGATGATTTTTTTGAGAATTTACTTCCCTTCTGAACGGCCTCCCAAAAGGTGTTGTTAATTCCATATGGTCTGAGTCAAATTAAAAATTTATAAGTGTCCCAAACATTACTAACTATAAGGGTGTAGTATAGTATAAGTCAGGGGTCGATCCTAAGAGGAGGGTGTTGTTCTTGTGGGAAAAATAAATCTGGTCTTGAATCCATGATATGAGTCATTTCTTACTTGAATAATTTTGTGGTGGTGTATAAAATATTTTGTGTTTGACTTAGAGTAATTAAAGAGGGGATGATATCATGTATGAGTATCAAGATAAAGGGTATTCTAGTTCTAATCATAGAAAGGCCCTAAGTGCTTAGTATGCGAATGAAGTGGGGGTCTCCAGTCATCCATGTCCCCGCCTTCTAGTTATATATAGTATGTAACTATTCCATGGATAGGAGTAAAGAAACTGTCATAGATACATTACATTCTTCTTCAACAGTAGAATGTTCCCTATGATAAGGTCATAGACATAGTTCACTTTTTTAGGATATGGTCATTTTCTTATCTGTGTGATGGTCACTGTATAATCTCACTAGTGGGATTTGGTTGTTGGATTGTATATTAATTACTAATCCATTTAGGCTTTCCATATTTAGAACAAGTGGCCTGATTAAGCATGTAGATACATTTAACCTTGATCCCTACAATGATGCGTTTATCTACTCATGGTGGTAATTGATGCAATACAATAATTAATGGAAATCATAACTAATTTAATGGAACCGAATAAATAAGTGATGAAAAAGAAAGAAACCTTTTAATAAAACCTTACACGAATGGAATGAAATGGAAATGAAATAATGAGAGAATAGAAGTAGTTGATGAAATGGAATCCACAGATCTCTGATTGAAAATATAAATGAATTACAAATGACTATGGATTTTATAGAGGGAAGAAAAAATAAATCATTAATGTAATCTAAAAGGGATAGAGAGCTAATCCATGTTTGTCTCAATGTGATATCGATCTGCTTCATATATAGGTGTAAATGGTCATGATGTGTACTTAATTGTCACATCACAAACCATTAATCTGTGTTATTTATAGACGTATCTTCTACGTTGAGTGTCGATCTATCGCAGATTAATGATGTTCGACCATGGTCATGTCGTGTACAGGTGGTTCATGATTTGTAATAAATGTAAAACTTGTATTTTTCATTGAATCCTGACGACATTGTTGGAATCGAGTTGGAATGGTGTCACGATGTGTAGGAGGGATCTCGACATGAACTGACAAATTCTCTATCTTTCGTGGTTAGTCAAGACCTAGGAATCATGGCTTGAAGCATGCTTTGATCATCTTGTACACGATGTGAACATGTCCATTACAACGTTAACTTTTACATTTTTTCATCTATTCTTCCTTTCATCCATGGAACATTGTGAAACCATATTTCCTTAAAAATAGGTCATCTACCACATGAATTTTCTAGTACGTGAATGAAAAATAATGGACAAGTGAATGAAATATATATATACCATTTTGGCTTATCAAATATCCACCACACTTGAATCATTTCTTTTCCCCAAGAGAAATATCTCAAAAAAGATTTCAATAAGCATAAGAAATTTTTAAAGCATGAAATTTAAATTCTCTCCATGATATCAAATTTAGAGTAAGAAGAAAATTAGTCATGTTTGAGTATTAATCTTTCCTAGTATATTAGTCATTCCTCACAGTTCAGATTTTCCAAACAAGTTAAATTTTTTTAATCATAATATTTTAAATGATCCATAAGCTATATGCCCAGTTGTAATTTAACTCACAATGCTTATCTATCATCACTCATGTTCAATTTCATGTAAGGTATTCTCATTCAATGAGTCCATGTTCCTAACCATATGCATTCACTTGTTTTATTATCTCCACTTTGTAAAGACAAGTATCAGAATAATCATGATGAAATTTAGCAACATGGTTCTAATAACTTTGAGGCTATAGGTCGGTAGGTAAAATGTGAAAATTAGGCTCAACATGAGTAAAATATATAATGTAAAATGCATATGAAACAATATAACTATGAATGAAATCCTCCATCTAGTGAGTCGGTTCCATACTCTATCAGCTTTTTTTGGTTCCATATGTATTGCAATTTAGTTGATAAACAAAAGATTATCTTCCATTCCTTTTCCTTCTTTACTTTTATTTTTTTAATGTTATTCCAAGTATTGATCTCACTTCAATCACCTAACCACATATGATACATCAAGGGATACATGGTTCATGAAAATGGAGATTTTTGACCCTCCTAGTACACAACACGTACCAATTTATTTCTTTTTAATTTTACAATGGAATATAATATGAATGAGATACAACAAAAAGGCACATTGATCAAAACCAGGTAGTCATGTGAGCTCACCATACATCTCTGAAAATGAACGCATCTGATGCTTTTGAAATGCCACCCCCACACCTGTTCAAAAAAATAATGAATTGTACATAGATCAGGGTAGTAAGGGAAATATTCGTTAAATAAATTTTATTCTAATAGATCATTCATGGAAATAATGGGATAAAAGAAGAATAGAAGTCCTACAGGTCTTGGGTAAAATTACTATCAAAGTCTACGTCAATAATTTTAATGTTACACTTGTTCAGTCATTGTTTTGATAAGATCTCATTGAAATTTCTACTAGGTTCCCCTGTCCCAGCTATCTCTCAAGAATTATTCTTAGAAAATAAAATGATATTGAAGGATTATAATTTGGTTGGTTAATGATAATAAAATAAAAACTAGAAATTACAAATGGCATAAATCATACATAGTGAGAATATTAATCAATATTTCAATGATTTTCACTTGGTAATAAACTGGTTATCTCATCAATCATTCTAAAATTCTATGTATTGGTGAAGCATGTTTCTTAAAATTTTTATTTGTTTAATTATCTTAAATTTACATGGGAATAATGGTTTTCAAATTTTTAGCATACTAATCAATTTGAAAAATGTCTCCTAGAATAGTTAGAACTTTAAAAAATCAATTGTATCATTAGGGTAATTACGAGAACCCCCACCCCCCACACACACACACATAAAATGAGAAAGTGTCCCCACTATTGAAAAAATAATTTGCGGGAGTGGTTTGGTAGTTATTTTTTATAATTGAATTGACATGGTAGTAATGAAAATATTTCAAAAGGATAAAATTGAGAGATTCTGGAGATGAAGTGGTATACCATGTGGCTGTCTGAGCTATCATAACATTAATGTTTTAGTGAACCTACAAAATATGATTCTAGAAATATCCTTCACTATAGAACAAATGGATATCCATGTGTCTAAATATTTGAATACCTAAAAAATAGGATGGTGTAAAAAATTAATAACAGTAACAATTTTATTTATTGAATGAATGTTTGTACAAAGTGTTGTAATGAAACACTAAAATATTCAAGACTCAAAAAACAGAAAAATAACTATTGGTTGCCTCCAATGAAGTGGAAACTTTAATGTCGTCATCCCGAGTTCCTTAGTGTTTAGTTGAACGTGAGGTTGAGCACAAATCCCTCATGGAATAGTTCTTGAATAATCTTCAACCATTTACTATTAACATTTAATGGAGGCTCTCCATATCATTGAATTTCAAGTTCTCCAAATTCTAAATCAAGGATAAAATAATAAGGACTAGAAAATCTAGATTTCTACATTCCTAGGAAATCATTAAATCTTGATTTGAATAGAATAACCTTATTCCCTAGGTTAAAGGTGCATCTTTCAATTCATCATTCATGCCATTATTTTGTTCTCTCCATTTAAATTCATGCATTTTCTTATTCATATTTTCTTAATTCATCCAATGTAGATAATTGCAATAAAAACTTCTCTCTAGTATTTCCAAACTCTAAATTTAGTTTTTAAGGCCCAAAAAGATAGATTATTTATCTCCTAAAAAATATGACATGGTTTTCCATAAACCAATAAATATTATGTGGGCCGATGGGTGTTTCATAAGGAATTCTATGCATCCATAATGAATCCTACAATTTATAGCTCCAATCATTTCTACTTGTATTGACTAATTTTTCTAGGATATGATTTACCTCCCAATTTGATAGTTCGACTATCACACTTGGTTTTGGTTGATAGGGGGATCTAGTATTGTATTGGATCCCATATCATTAATGCATTTTTCTCATTATTTTATTGGATAAATGTGTTACACGATCGCAAATGAGCTGTCATGGAAATCCAAATTGTGAAAACAAAATTTTACAGAGGAATTTTATTACCATGTTTGAGGTCTCATGAGTCACTACTTCAAATTCAACCCATTTAAACATGTACTGCACTATAACAATAATGTATTTCAGGCCATGTGTTGTGGGGAATGGTCACATAACGTCAATGACCCAGACATCAAAAAAATCAACTTCCAACATGGGGTAGTTTATAATATCATTTCTTTTACTTATATTCCTTGTACTTCCGCATCAGTCAAAGTGCCAACAAAATCTCCTTGGGTCTTAATGTAATGAGGGCCAAAAAGATCTACTTCTTAGGATCTTAGCCATAGTGTGCTTAGGCCTGTGTTTTCCGCCAGTTTGTGATGTTTGGCACATTTCGATTAAATTTTGTGCCTCTTCTTCTAGAATTCAATATCATAAAAGGCCACCATCATAGGGAATGAAAAGTATAGGTTCATCCCAAAAGTGTTTCCCGACATTCGAAAGAAACTTCTTCTGTTGTTCATAAGATATATCTTGAGGGGGGAATCCAATTGTATGAAAATTGTCAATGTCAGAGAACCAAGACTGCGTTTGGATATTAAATATAGTCTTAAAAGAAAAATATTCCTCAATATCTTCCTTGTTGTCTTTGAGGATGGTAAGAGGTAGTCTAGAGAAGAGATCTACTCTGAAATTTTCAGTTCCCTTCTTATCTTAGATTATTACGTCGATTTCTTTTAGAAATAGAATCCACCACATCAAACTTTTTTTTTTCATCTTTCTTGGTCCTCGAGTACCAAAGGGAGGCATGATCTGTGTGAAAAAAAAACATCATTACTGATCAAGGTAAGAACAGTATTTTTAAATGGCATATAAGATGGTATGACATCCTTCTTCATAGACGAATAATTAATCTGAGCTTCATTTAAGGCATGAATTTCATATGAAATATAGAAGATGACGAAAAGAGATGTCATCAGTTTATTGTTCAATATATCGAAATCTTTTTATCATTCATGATTTAATTATAATGGAATATCATTTGATAATAATTGTTTCAATGGACCTGGGACTTTAGAAAAAACATTTACATTGTGTTTTTAGAATCCATCATGCCCATGGAATCATCTTATTCCTTTCACAGTGAATGGATCAGGTGGATATTTTATAAATTTTATCATTGTTAGATCTAATTTGATGCCTTTTTTTGATATTTTGTGGTTGAGTATGATAACTCCATGCACGAAAAAGGGATATTTTATCCAATTAAGTATGAAGCATTTTTCATCACATCATTGAAGACATAGTTATAGATAGATGAGAAATATATTAAATGATTTTCCCAAAACTACGAAATTGTACATGAAAATTTCAATAAATTCTTCATCCATATCAAGAATTATGTGTTTCATAAAAAATTGGAATGTTTCTTAATCATCACACATACTGAGGACAAGTGTATGTACACAACGTACCAGAAGGACAGGTTAAAGTGGTTTTTGGAAATTCAGCATGGTCAACTACAATTTGATTATATCCTAAATATTTATTCAAGAAACAGTAGGAATCATTCATCTCTATTCTATCAAAAATTTGGTACTGAAAAGGTAAGGTATAATGGACATGTCTTTTGTCTATGTTAAAAAATATGAAATCCATGTAAACACTACATCTAGTAATAGTGAGTGTTGAAATAATTTCATTGTTATCTGTTCTTGTTACTGTTTTTCCTCCTTTATTGGGAACGACTTGGATGGGGTTCACCCATTAACTATCTTAGATAGGAATGATTATTTCTACATTCATGAATTTTAGCATCTCTTTATTAACAACATTCTTCATTAGTGGTGTGAGGTGGTTCTGAGGTTTCTGTTTTTGTTTTGCATACTGTTTGAGTATGTTTCTATGAGTAAATTAAATAGTAATGATCCATTTAAGGTCTTCAACCCCCCGAGATGATTGAAGGCTTGTTTCATTTGAGGATATCAACCAATTTTTCTTCTTGATCCTGGGATTGATTGAAGATGACTGTAATTGGAAAGGAGAACGATTCATCTAGAAATGAGTACTTTGCACAACTAGGTAACTGTTTCGGGTCTAATTGAGGTGGATGGACAATGGATGGGGTTAATGATGGAACAAAAACTATTGTGAGTGGTAAAAAAAAGTTGAATTCCTCGAAGTCATTGTCTCATTATCCTTCTGTAAGAGAGTATCCACTTTCATCCTCGATGAACACATATTCTTCTCCATTCTAGGTGAGTGAAATGGCGTGATAGTACATAGTGTCATTTGAATTTTCCACAACACTACTTAGGATGAACAAAACATGTTCCTATCCTACTCTGAATAGGATACATCCTTAGTTCACACCAATTAGTGCCTTTGCAAAATCTAGTAATGGTCTTCCATGAATAGTGGGAACATCACCTTCTCCTTCAATTTCCAATACTATTAAATCAATAGGGAAAATGAACTTGCTGAATTTTACTAGAACGTCTCCCAGAATGCCTCGGGGGTACATGACTGAGAAGTATTCTAATTGCAAAGATACACATGTCTCTTTGAGTTCATCAAGTCCTTGATTTTGAAACGTACTTATTGATATGTGGTTAATAATTTCTTCATTATCACATTGTGTTATATTAAAAATTCACATGCCTATCTCACATGATATTAAGAAGATTCATGGTCTCTTATCATTGGTGGAATTTTTGGTTTTATAAAATCATAACATTATTCATTTCAGTAGAGGACTCCTTGGTCATCTATTTTTATTTTTTACATAAAATTCATTCAAGAAATTTGAATAAATGGGAATCTGCGAAATATATTTAGAAAGAGGGATGTTGATATCTAATTTCATGAACATATCTAGGAATTTATTGAATTTTTTCTCTTTCCTTAGATGTCATGATCTCTCCGAATAGGGAAGAGGTGGCTTTTATGGAGGTGGGAAAACATACAAAGTATCCTTCTGCTGCTCAGGATTATGATCTTTCAGAGCTAGCACTTCTTCATGATGTAAGGTGGGATTGACTTCTTCAGATTTTAGTAGGCTCTAGTTGTTTTCTAAAATCTTTTTTTTTTCTAATTTTATTTTTTGGGATTTAGGTAGTCAGGAATCATTCTACTCGTTAGCGCTACTGCCTTAGCATCCTCTCATGGGAATGAATTAGTGTAACAAGGTATAATACATGGAAATATCTTAGATATGGTCTTTTGATATGACCCATTTTTACTTCATTGTTCTTCAGAGATGGTCTTTGGTTTTTCATAATTGTCTCATAGATCATCATTATTTGATCAAAAGTTTTCACAAATGACCCCATTAGGTTTTCCATATTTCTTTTCATTGGTTCTTAATGAGATATTTGCTGAGGTGGACGAAATTGTTTTACTCTTGGGGGGAATGATTGTTGTCGATATTTTTGTCCTCGTACAAGGTTCTTCATAGGGTATCTTGGTGGTCCAAAAGATCTGAATTTTTTTGTCCTCCTCTTGGTTAAAAATTAGCCAGATTGTTATGAGATTGTTGCCGATAATTCCTCAATTAATAATATTATTGCTGATGAAATTGTGGGTACGGTGGATTGAAATTGATTTAATTACATCCTTTTGTTGTTCATCATATTCATCTTTTTAGTCTTGATATATATGTGGGACACTACACATCTTGCATGATTGTAATTCCATGACAGAAGCATGAGGTTTTTGAGAAGTTGGTATTTGGAATTCATCTTACATTTTTATAAATTCATCCGCATGCGCTTCCAGCCTTATGGTCTCAACCATTTGGTGGATTCCACACCATGGTGGTCCACAATCACTCTTCCAGACACTGGTATTTTGAGAGACATTATCTTTAATGGCTCTTCTAGTATCAGGAGTCTTGGACATGAGACCCCCATCAGCGACTACATCAGCTACATTCTGTGACGCTGGTAGGAGTCCTCGATTGAAAGATTTTAGTTGTATCGACAAATCAATTCAATGAGGTGTATAGTTCCTTATTAATTCTTTAATGTATTCCTATTCTTCCCAAGTATACTCTCCATCAATATGGATAAAAATGTGTTTGATTATTATTAGAAACAATGATAAAGGGTTTATAGCTAACTATTTTGACTCATCGAATTTGTCAATGCTTCGAGGGGATATCTATAACCAATCCCCACCTATCACTATAAGCCCAAATTAATCTTTATAAATCAATTCAATTAAAACAATGTATTTTAAAATGATATATGTCTCAGAAAACAATAATATCCAATATATATATTTAAGGATATATTCAATGAATGCTTAGCATAAATAAAGGGGAAGTATACGTACACCACACATATGGAATAAGTTGTGAATGAGGAAAAAACAAAGGGAATATAAAAATAGTTCCAATAAAGTAATTGATTAAAATCATAATCGGACATTCATTTGAATAGATCATTATAAATTATTTCTAAATGAAGTGAAATCACGTAAGAAGAGTTTTTATGAATCTTTTGAATGGAGACTGTTTTAGTGTGATTTAAAGGAAAATATTTAATTGTCTTTATAAAGGACAAAGGATTAGTCATTTAAATAAAACCATATATGGAATTCATTTTTTATAAATAATAGTAAATTTAATAAAATACTATAGGTTTCAATCATATAATTCTGTGTACTTGAAAATTTATATTAAAATGGAATGATCGCTTAAATGGTTATTTATTAACTAGGGAGCTAAAAGTAGTACCCTATATAAAATGTATTTCTCCACTAATAGTGGAATAATGTATCTTGGTACTTATTTATAGAACATTAAAAAAACTAGTATATGATTATAATAATAATTAATAATTATATAGGGGTAAAGAGAGAGAAAGAGTAACCTGAAGGTAAAAAGTACATGTAATGGTAGAAACCCATACCATAGGTATGAAAGTGTTATGAACATGTACTTAATATCCTTGGTAATGAAATTATATTTGTTAATATTTTAATTCAAATCCTATTAAACTAGTATTTTATTCAGTATAATTTTTTTTCAGGTTCATTTATATAAATTTTGATTGGTTATTATTTTCAATTTAATCATTCTAATTTGATCATTTCTATTGTATTCATGACCTGTAGCATTTTTTATATCAATATGAATTTATCTAAAATGTAATTAAAATTATAGAAGTGAAATTATTTAGTATTAATGAGATTCTATACTATTAAATAGTATCATGAATCATTTTTTGATATTGAATGAGGATGATTAATAAGATAAAACCCTAATGATGACCTTTTAGATTATTTTGGGGGTTTTAATCATTTAGAACTACTTATGTTTTGTTAATTAATAATATATGTATACGTCTTTCAGAAAACTAAAAAAATGTAATATACATTTTAAATTATGATCTCACCATTATATATTTTTTGAGCGACTTTGAAGTGGTATTAGGAAATGAAATTGAATAAGTCCTGATAGTTGTAAATTGGCACATCTCATATGATTGTTTAATTTTTAGCATAAATAGGAGGGTAGAAGGGTTTTGATTATATATTTTCCATTAACATAAAAATTGACTATATATATAGGATAATATAGATATCAATATTATTTTGATATGTGAGGTGAGAGAATGATACGAAAATAAATTAAGTTGAATGAAATTGAAATATAATGATTATGGTTTTTACCTCTTAAATTCATCTACTTGAGAACCTCCTTAAGAAACATTGAAATTGCCTTTCAGTTTGATAAATAAACGAAATAACATGTAGTTGTGTTTTGGGAGTGTGTTTGGATAGAAATTGGATAGGATTAAAGACATAGAATGCGTGAGGATAAGGGTTGGTGGGGGCTGGTATTTATATTGGAAGAGATGGCCTTTGTTTGATTATTTTATTCATTAGTTTATTATTTTGGTTCAATGATATAAATATAGATGATTCATGTGAATAAATTTAGTAACATTTGCATGTGATTTTGGAAAAATGGTTCCTCCATCATCCATACATCAGCCATGACATAATAATTACATTATATAGCTTATATTGTAAATTGCATTATTTCACTATTCACAATATATCCAACTATTTTAGAAAATCCCACAAAATCAACCCTATCCATTTTTGATATGTAGAGTTAAAAAATCAAATCCCTTTTTTGAAAATAATACTATAAATAAATAAAATTTAATTTTCAATTAAATTCAGTATTTAATCAAAAAATACCAATTTTACATTATAACTGATTTTATGACAATTTGAAAAATTAATTTGGTGTCATAAAATTTTATAATAATAATATGAAAAATAATTTATAATTTATTAATAAATTTTATGAAAAATAATTTTCTTTCAAATAATTATATTAATTATAATATTACAAATAAACATTTTCATTTCACAACAATACCAATAAAAATATTTATAATTTTTAAAAAATATATTTACTTATTAAATTATACATATATATATATATATATATTATATTTTCATTAATAACATATATATAAAATTTATTTATACTTTAACAGGCGATTTTATTATTATATTTATCACATTCATTTTTCTATGGATCATAGTACTATTCCAAAGGGTCACGTTACTATTTCAACAATTTTGTATATATTTCATCATTTTTAATATATTCATGGTGTTGTTTGATATTTAATATATCAAATAAATGGAATTTATGGAAGAGAATGATACCATAAATGATGGGGTGTTATATTATTGTCTAGAGACACCACCAATAAAACTCGAAAATAAGATCAATCAGGTTGAAGAGAAGATGGAAGAGGAGAATAGAGGTCCAACAAAACAAAAAACTTCCATATATAAATTATATATTGTGTATGTGAATTTATCACAACCATAATGTTTCTTATTATTGATGTATGAATTCAAACACCCACTCCATGGTTAAAGTGTAATTTTATTATTAATCTAAATCATATTATTTTGAGATCTTAGGGAGAACAAGAGTTTCACCAATGGGGTTATTCAATACACCTCATATTAGGTGTTATGATTGTGTAAAGTTCTGAGTATCCATTTATTAATGTGCCATACCCAAATATTACAGAATAGAAAACACCCAAAAAATAATTCCACATAGATTTGAATATTATTAGAATGATTTTGGTGGTAAAATTATCTACTTTGAAGGATTTTGACATAAAGCTGGTATCAAATGATCTATATTGTGATGAAATGTGTAGAAGAAAACCCAAAGGTAATGTAGGAAGATTCAGAAATAATCATCAAGTTATTTGAAATTGAAAAATTTATTTTCATCTCTTTAAGATGAATTTAGTCCACCATATTCAAGGGAAGACCATGAATATCAATCCATAATATTCAAAAATTCAATGGCATAGAACAAAAATAATAGGGCATATAAGATTGTGAAATGAATATATTATCCATTAATAATTATAACGGGATGTGGAATGTACATTCATAGGGGATTATAATCACATATGGTAATAAATAAGGATCTTATTGCATGGATGAAATATGAAAGACACTATGTATACAAATTTTTAAAGGATAAAGGATAGAATTTTATTTCTCAAGAAAATAAAAATTTAGGGGACATGATATGTGATGTAATGAATTCTTGGATATCAGTGGTCTCAATAATAAAATTCTATGTTTTGTTCATTTTTGTCACTCAGGTCTTTCTATATGATTTTCCAAGAAGTTGTGTATCATCAGAAAATTATTTTTTAGTTACATTATTGGGAAAACACATGAAGAAGATTCACTACCATGAGAGTGTGGAAGTGGATATGTGTTTTTTCACCAAAGAGGAATAATCACAGTTGTGGAATAAATGGAATATTTATATTTTCAATCCATTTCTGGATGATCTGGTCAAATGTGATGTGGCTTAGGATTTTATCAAGATATCATGTGATCATACTAAAACATGAGATTCTTGTCAAGAAGATAAATTTTAATAAAAACCTACAAAGCCTAACATTTGGAGTATTATCTTGATAAAAACATAGTATTAGATTTAAATAGACAAATCTCCAAGTGGAGATTATTATTGAGAAGAACATTAAAGTGTTTCAAGTTTCTCTAGTGATTACTCTTAAAAAAGAATTGGATGAGAGGATAAATCGAAACATAAACAATATGGTTAGAACATTTCATATTTAAAAGGACCAACCAGTAATATTTTTTAATGATGAAGTCTTGAAACTAGTCTATGAATCCAAGATGGTTTTATTGTTTCCAAAATAATAAAAGACTACGTATGTGTTATCATAAAAAATGAATACAACATTGAAATTACATTTAATATTTTTACGTAAGTGTTATATTCTCAATAAGGAGAATCATAGAAATATTAAGTCATAGGGATATGAGGGGATGTATTTCGGCTACTCAAGAATAAGTAAATCAAATAAATGATTAAACTAGAGGATTGGAAATGTTTTTGAATGTAATGATGTCATTTTCGTAGAGAATGAATATAATCTTCAACTACATAGAGAATAGTTACATGATTTTCATGATGATGAGACAAACAAATCATGTGGAGTAAAAGTGTATAATTATAATTCTAAATATGATACTTTTGGTAACATTAAGAAGTAAAATTTGTATCTTCATTGAATCTGAATATTCAATATAAAATTTATTGTAGAAACATCATTTTTGGTTAGGAATCTATGATCCACACACATATAATGAAGCCTTAACAGCAAGAATCATACTAATGTTAGTATGAGAATAATTTATTTTAAAAAGAAAAAGAAAATAAAAATTTTTAGTATAGGAATGAAGTACATGGAAAAATTTATAAGTATAAAAACATGGGAGACTTTTTTGATAATAAAAGATAAGAATTTCATCAAAACAAATTGGTTCTTATGGAATAAATTAAATTATGATTTAATAGTAGTTCAATAAAAAAATTTAATAAGGTTTACTCCAAGATTGATAAATTGATGTTGATGGGACATTTTTCACTTCTTCCAATAATCATTACAATTGTACTACTATTATCCATAACAATGTAATAAATGTTAAATGTTTTATAGAATTATTTCTTGTCATCATTTTTCAATGGGGGCCTAGGAAAAAAATTCAATAATCATGATATATTTTTAAATCATAAATTATAAAAATGATATTTTTAGACCAAGATAGTGCTATATGGGTTAAAGAAATCACGGAGAGTGTGGAATTCCAAAAAATATTATATTTTGAAGAAAATATATTATCAACATGGAAGAGTCAATGAAAATAATAAATTTAACAAATATAGTAGTCAAAGGATGATTATTTTAGTGTATGTTAGAAAAAGAATATTTTGTGGAAAAGAAGATGTATAGTGAAAATAGTTCCTATAATTTATTAAAAGTGGGTTTTAAATGTCAATGATCGGCGAAATGTATTATCCATGGTATACGTGTGACATAAGAAAGGATTTTAATGTTCATTTATCAGTGAAAATATTCCAAGGAGATTCTATGGTGATTTGGAATGGATAATTACAAGGATTTGATGGCTTTGGTGACTACCTAGACGAATATATCATGAGATGACGAATGAAAAATGTTTAATGTCAAATCATATTTGAAGGTATTTGAATGTATTTTTTTAAAAATTCTTCGAATCCCTAATGATTTTTCATTCCAAAGAATCACAGTATGAACGAAACTCTAGTGAATGCTAATTATGTTATGTAAGAAGAATAATTATTTAAATTTAAAGGAATTTGGTATTTGATTTCGTTGTACAATGATAAATATTAGGAAGAGGTATTGCAAAATTCTAATGTAGATTCTTCCTGTTCAACAGATGATAAAAACCAATTTGATGTGGTGTATTATATCTTAGACCATTTTGTATTTGATGGATATAGAAGAATTTATATATCACTTCATTGTGTAAAACTTATAATGAATATATTACAACTACTCAAGCTTACAAATAGATATTATGGATGCAGAAACACTATTATGATATGGGAGATGAATGATGTTTCTGATCTAAAACCATTAAAATAATTATAGTGTGATAAATCTCATCAAAAATCCATTCCATCACTCCCGGAAAAATAAAATTGAAATCAGGTATCATTTTGACAAGGAAATGTTAGATCATGGGTTATTGAAGATGGAGTAAGCACCTAGAGAACTAAATTTGGTTGATATTATGATAAAGGAAATTATGAAGTATTATATTTAATTTCATCAAATTGGTTATTAAGATTAATCGACTCACAAAATGTAAATAAGTGTGGATATGGGACCCCACCTCCCCATTTTAATGGGTGTTTTTTCCTTATATAATTTTACACTTTCTTGGAATATGATGCATCTAAAATGGATTTCCCTTTGGTTTCATCCACAAATGTCGATAAAATACCCTTCTTAATATGGGGAGATGCTAATACATGGAGTAATGAAGTAACGGGGATTTCAATTTAACTATGTTGAGGAAAATAATTCAATGGAGATAAATTTTGAGAGATGTTAGTGATGCTAACAATTTACAACATGATTAGGAAGAATAGTGTATCCTAGATGTCCACTTATTGTGTAATAATTAGAATCAACAAAGGTTCATCAATAGGTAACTATAATAATGTTATTCATTGATTAAATATTCATGGTACTATTATTTCTCAGGATGAGAATGATTCATACGGGAATACAGTGTTTGTTGAGTAATCATTTATTTGTATCTAAAATATAAATAAGTGAATTTGGATAAAAGATGGAAGATAACCACATTTTTTCATCAATTCTGAAATTTAATCTATTAAGTGTTATCAAAAGGGGTAGTGTCTTAAAAATACCCAAAGGGGTTATTGATGTGAATAAATCCTACGTTGTGACTTTCTATATTTTGGGTTACTTTTGTTTATTAAGAAATTGGGTTTACAAGATTATTTGTGGATATTGAGAACAATATTTTACTGTATATATTGAAAAATACATAAAATGAATCAAGAAAGAGTAATTGAAGAATTGGAAGTGGTAAAAATTGTATCTTTTAAAATATGATATCACATCCATGTGTTTTTTAATCTCGTGTGAAAATTTATATTTAGGGTCATCTCATAAAAATAAATAAATAAATATTGTTTTAGAAAAGTTCTGAATCATTTTGAAAGACATAGTCTAGTGACATAGGGACAAATTCTTGATCTTAGGAAATAGAGATACAGATTCCCAATGGTGGTGACATTCACGATAATGGAAACATTGAATCATTGAAGTTCAATATACAAGAAATGTTGTGTACTCTATAGGTTTCATGAAATATTGTTTCATGACGGGATGTACGCATCTATAAATATGTATATATCCCTCCCTATGATTTTAGGAGATGAACCAAAAGATAATATCATATATCAAAATCATGTAACAGATATGAAAAGATATTTCATTTATGAAATAATATTGACAATATTAATTATGTAAAAAATTGAGTGAGTTCTATGAAAATACAAAATTTTCATTAAAATTTATTGTTTCATGATGAGAATAATAGTAAAATAAAAGTTAATTGTTCAGGAAATAACAATAAATACGAATGAAATAAGATATATTTTTGCATAGTTCATGACCATGCATCTCAAAAATTAATGTTGTGTTGACCCATTTGGATTTTCCCAGAGTTTATGTGGTAATTTGGTTGTTATGATGTGGATTAATGTTGAGATTCATTATCAACCAAATGATATGAAAACAATATTTACTCAAGTGATTAGAAAAAAAATCTTTTGATGGGGTAGTGGGTACACATCAGTTGATAGATAAATGAGCATTCAAATTTTGATTAGTTATAATCCAAAAGGGATATTGAGTATACTAAAATCATTTTAAAATAAGTACACATTAACAGATTCCGTACATAGTAACATTTACATTGTATGCTCCTTTGATGTTTCCCATGGTGTGTGAACCATGTCAAATTGTTATGCCACAGTGAGGCTTTCATTTTTTATAATATATTTATATGGGAACGGGATAAAAGAGTGTTTTAATTAATGATGAAAAAAATACCAGAAAGGGTTTTTGATTTAAATAATTATACATTGTGTCACCCACCAAGGAAGGTTAACCATGTTAGAATCTCCATAGATGTGTAAAAATTACCCTTCCACCAAGGATCACAAAATATTTGTGATCTTGTCTATAATTAGTTAGGAACAAAATCATGAGTGATTCTACCCATATGAAAATGAAATAGATCAATTGGAAGATGATTTCCAAGTTACTGGTGTAGTTATACGGCTATGGAGTGTTGTAAATTCATGAAATTATATGAATATTGTATAATTCAAGATGAAAGGGATTAAGATATAATGGCCAGAGAAACATACTAGTTAAACCAACGAATTATAGAATGAATGGAAATGGCGTTGAATAATAGATTTTGTTTTTTGGGGGACATATGTGACTATTGAAGGACAGAAGGTTAAAATTATAAAGTGTTTTTATAAATAACATCCATAAAAAATACTATTAACAATGACAGTTCAATGTCATAATATCATGTTAAAAATAATACAGTAGAATGAAGTATATATTTTTATGAAAATTAAAGATGAATGTTATTGAACAAACAAATCCTAATAAGATAAAAAAGGAACTTCTACAGGTTGTTAAAGTAAAAAGATTTGATTATAACTGTTATATTAATCCACATTATAGACCATTGAAAAAAGATAATCAATATCATGGATAATGGGAGAGATCAGAAACCAAAAATATAATCTATCTAAATGAAGGGTACTTAGATCGGAGTTGTGGTTGATACTTCTTCTAAATAGGTTGAATGGATTACTATATATGATATCTTAATGTTTAATGAAACTATGTGTTTAATGTAAAACAAAGATTTCACATTACAAAAAAATCCATTAAATTCCATCAGGAATATTAATAAATAAAAATTGAAAAGGGTAAATTGCAAATGACTCCAACTATCTTGGAAGCTGGTACAAAGAAGGGTTCAACACAAAAAAAGAGGTTTGGGAATGGAAAAAATGGTTTTCAAATTATATGAGAAGCTTATATATAAAATTATAACAAAATTGATAAATAAAAAGTGAAGGAATGATCCAAGATTAAATAAATGGGGCATGCCTATTCCAATAATGAATTAATATTAAAATTAACCAAAATACATGCTTTACAAATGTGATAAAACCACAGAAATAAAAATGGAAGAAAGAATGAAGTGTTAAGGTATATTAAATAGTTAATAAAAGGAGTCATTGGGTTGAGAGATTTATTTCACCATTGTTTCTCACAATAATGTAATTATTAAATTCCCACCTTATTCCCATAGTATGTCGTATATTCTTTACAAAAGAGAGGATTGTAGATTGATTATGAAAGAATGATTATACATCATGGTATATCGGAATAGGAATTCAATTAACATTTACTATCAAATGAATTGAATTATAAGATAAATTAATTGAAACAACTATTTTTATGAAAAATTGAAGATAATCCCATAAGGATGAGATTAGAATAATAATTTGTCCTAAAAAATTGCAACAAATGAATCTATAATTCTGGATAGATTTTTTTAAAATTTACTATGAGGCATGAGTTATATTCTATAATAACAGTTTTAACATACATACACTATGTTTATTAAGAAATATTGTTTAATAGAATGTGGAAGAAATAATATTTTAATTGAAATGTTTTTTTTTGAGTTTTCAAGTGATTGAATGTTTTTTAAAAGTTATAGAAAATAAATTCAATCTTCACCTGAAAAGTGAAAATTTGAGTTATCACGATGTTGATGTGGGTAAATATAAAGTCTATTTTTCTAAATTATATACTAATTTTTTATACAAAAGGTTATCCCATAATCATATATATATTTTTTATGGAAATTTCATAAGAAATATTCATTATCACCCTCCATCTCATGAATTGATATAGAACATGGAATGTTGATGAATAATATATGAAGAATATGATTATTTTTAAGGATGTGATATGTTTTGCTTAAATTTTTTTAGATTAGTAATGTTGAATAATATAACCATCAATTAACCCCTATAATTTATTTATGTAACGTTAAACGTTTCCCCCATCATATCTATTATAAAATATACGGTGATTGATCACATTCACCCTTGTGTAAATTTGGAATTGATTAAAAATCAGAATCAATATATTTATGATAAAATTTGTATATAATTAAAAAAATTTATTTGTTCTAAATTATTGATAATAAAATTATTCTATAAAATATTGATATATGTACAATGCTGGATCTATCACATATTATAAAAATAAGGGAGAAGGTTTCCTGTATATTTGAGAGAGGGAAAAAAGTTGGTTTTATAGTGAGAACAAAAATTTATCAATTTATTAGAGAATGGCTTACAATGTTTGTAAATGTATTAAAACTATTAAGTTTATTATATAATATGATTTAACTTATTAGGAAGAATCCATAAGTATTGAATATTTAATAGTTATGATTGAGTAATGAACTCTGTCAGGTGTTGTGATTGTAAAAACTGGAAATTTTGTTATGGAAATTCCTGTAATGATTAAATGTGTTATTATATATTTAGAAAAGATATAAACTTATTTTATTTTTTCTTATCTAAATAATGAGACTATTAATAATCCTTAGCATTGATAATATAATCATTTAATAGTGATTATATGAATTTTGTAAATAGAACTTTTTGAAAACTCCAATAGACGAAAACAACAGAAGAGAAGGACTCAACCAGTTGGATTATAACCTATGAATACCATTTATTGAATTATTTAAAGGAGATATAATATCTTTTAATTTACCTTAAGCAAGAAAAAATTGATATTCAACAACTTCATAATGAGTTAATACATGTATCATAGATGTGTTTTCTCATTAGTATCATGACCCAATCCATTTATGAAGAACCACCCCATGGTAGTCTCACAGTTGTGTAGATTACTCATAGGGAATATTATGGTTTATTAATATAGAATCTTGAAATACCCAAAAATATGAATATTTATATATTATTTTCAATACAATAATGGTTATATTTTATTCATATTGTAATTTTGTAATAAATTTTAATTTTGATACAATAAAATAGAAATTTTATTGTTGGGTAATATTCAATTTCATTTTATATAATATATTTTGGTTATAATATATATTTATATATATTATTTAAATATTATATTACCAAAAACATTAAAATAATTTTTATTAAACCTAATTGATCATATTATTTTTATGACATCAATGTTAATTGTTAAATGAAATTGAAAATATTTATTGCAAAAAACACATCATTTGACAATAAATTTCTATTCTTATTTTTTAATTGAATATAAAAATATATATAAAATTATTTTGATAAAATTATTATTATTTTGTTGAATCAAAATGGTGAAATTATCAAATGGTGAATTTTCCATACTTTCTAATATAGCTTTTGAGTAAAAATTAAATTCCATATAAAAATATTTGGTTATTGATGACATAATAATTAAATAACATTAATTTAATAAATACTTTAAAGGTAATCCATGAATAAATATATGTTTTTACTTTTATATAATATAATTTTTCTAATTTTATACATTTTATAATGCCTTTATAAATCCTCCAAATAAAATAAAAAAATTATTTTTTTAAAATGTTTTTTAATGATTATGACTCACCTACACATATCAAAGTGATGTATTTTAATATTTTACAAAATTTTCCAAATAAAAGAATTATATAAATATCCCTTGGAAGAAACCTTGTGAAAAACAAGGTAATGGTTTGTGAATTTTGTTATTTTATTATATAGAGATCAAAAACAATGATTGAGATATGATAATGAATTTTCCAATGATTTCCTATATAAATTCACCCAACATTTAATTTATATACACTAAAAATCCCAAGAGAATGTCCTTATCCTATCCTCACCCCACTATTATCCTAAAATGATTCCACAAAGTCATCACAAATCTCTTCCTAGGAATTCTGGGTCACACTATGAATGTAAGGGTTCTTTTCATTCTCCACTTTATTCAAGTATATCCATTATCTTATTTTAATTTTCCCCAATTAATAATCATTGAATATGTTCTTCCATATAACTCATTCCTTTCCATATGATTAATAAATTATTATATACCCCATAAGAAATTATGAATACCATACCTGAACATTTATAAACCCACGTTATGCTGTTGTAAGTACACAGAGATTTTCTCATGCCAAAAAATGTCTAGTTAGTACTCATATTCAATTCCATTCAGTTGTGTTCACCATTATTCACTTATATGTCTTTATAGAAACATAATTGTATGTATACCAAAATACATGATCATGTAAATTGATACGATGATCAATGAATTCATTTTGTATGATCTATGTGGAATACCTATGTATGAGAATGAAATGATAGTGACGGCTGTGCCTGGAATTATATAGAACTCCAATGCCTTGCATAATGTTTTAGTCTAATGAGACTTCACCTAAAGGATTAGGGAGTTGTTCTAAACCACAAACAGACTATTTCTATAATTAATACTTTAAAATTATCCTTAGCCTATGTTTATGATGTAGTATTTTTTTTATAATACCCTTATTTTTATTATGTTATCACTCTATATCATGCCTCCTTGTTTATGATTGTGATTATCAACCCTTTTATATAACATTGATATCCCTATTTTCAAACATGTATTACATTTATAAAATTATTCCATGTTTATTCAATTACTAGGATTTATAGTTCAACCCATTCTTATGAATGTCCATAGGTTATGCCATGTAGTTTAATAAACTAATGAATGATATGGCCTTGTTAAGGAGGTTTTCGATAATGATGATGTATTCCCAATTTTAAGTTGTTGGGTAATATACCTATTTCCCAAATATATAAGACTTATTGAACAACTATATTTTTTTGATTACTTTTATGTCATATATCATGAATTAATATCTATTATGTAGCATGGGTTTCATATATTATATCAATGTAAATATTAATTATTTTTCGGAATAGGATTGTAAAACTCTACTAAAATCGATAAGGATAAAACTAAATATAAGAAAATATCCATCATTATTTTGTGTATAGAGATAATTTTATGTTACAAAATTAAATACCTATCAGAATTCTATAAGTGGATGTGGTTCCAGAAAAGTAGTACATAGGATTAATACCCAAAAACATGAAATTAAGCAAGATGTGACCAAGAACTCGTGCAATACAATAGATATTGATGCACACCATGTTATAGACTCACAAGGAATAGAGATTTGTAATTTCAGAAGCTCATTATGAACCATTATTTAAATTAAAAAATCAATATGAAAATTTTCTACAAAATAGATTATGGATTAAATAGATTGATGCCTAGAAAATCAAATGCCACGGAAATATATGAAATTTATTGGTTACCTCTTTAATTTAATTGGATTCCCCTTTTTGTGTTATATAGTTTAGAAGTATGAATCCATAATTTTTAATTTATTCTATACAATGGCTGAAAATATGTAGAATCATGTAAACAATCAATGTAAAGGGGAATGTGTGGACTACCCCAAAGCGATATCCAACCCATTAGGATCTTGAATTGTGAACTATAAGATGATACTAAATCGGATGACTTATTTAATGAAAAAAACCTACTCCATGAGGAGCTCACAAATCCCCTTAATAATGAAAATTATCAATTGATACATTTATGAAAAAATCCTCTATCATTAAATTTTTCATCTCATCTCTTATTCTAAGAAATATGGATAAACTCCATTGATAAGAGCTTCTCCATCATTCAATGATCTGATCATGAGAAGCTTATCCAATATATCAATCCTAAAGAGGGACAACATGATTAGTGGTGTACATTTATTAATATTAATAAGAATAAGGAATATATCAAAGAGATAGGGTGGAACGAATTATAGAAAATATTTTTTCTTAATAAATATTTCACGTTCACTCTCTTACATTAAAATGGAAATAGGGGTCTATTATCTTAATAAATATTGGTGATTAATCTGTTAGGGTGTGTGAGGAAATCTTCAAAATACAATCATGATACACTTTTGCCTTTTTTGTTTCCCCAAAATTCATTATTACAAATGTCATTAGTGGGAGATAACCTAGTGTATAAAAATTCGTTCTGATATTAGATATTGATAGCAATGACAATATTGTATGTTGTTCCCTCAAAGATTAAATGGAGATTATTTTATCTAATTTTTATCATAGTGATATGAATTGGATAGTGGAGTGTAATTATAGTTTTTAAATGGGGAAATATAATGGTGATAATAAGATTCAAACTCCCACTTTTAAAATTCATGGAAAGATTCACCCTAGACGTTTCAAAAGAGAGAGAGGAAATAATTCAGTTACAAGAGGGTGGGAATCCAAGCTAGTGATTGAGAACTAGAAAATCCCACTAAACAGATAGAGGAAAATAAATTCTATTTTAAACCATTAGTACATTATTCCTTTCATAAACTACACATAACCATGGACCATTTCAACCAAATTCATTAATCCAATGGTTTTCAAAGACAACCAACATCCTCAAAGGATGCAAGGGAGAATATATACTATCACAACCACTAGGCTAGATAATAAAAATGATGTGGTGAATCGAATTAATCAAATTTAACCATGATTAGTTAAAAATATTTTTCATTTTGGATTTATTAATTCATTCATATCACAAATGATTGGAATAACATTTCAAACACCACTACAAATCATGGATGTAAAGATCTCACTGAAAAAAATTCAAATATTATTTAATCCAATTAATATAAATCATCCCTTATTATTATTTTTTGTATGAACAGTATAGTTTACATTTTCATACTCCTTTTTTTAATTTTATGCAATTATGGGTGTGGATTTTATTTCCCTATATATATCCAACATAAATTTCAACAATAATGAAATCAATTTCTGCATCACGAATCATCTTCCAATTTAGGAAAAAACCAAAGAGGTGAATGTTTCTACATTAGCACCAAAATATTACTAATTTAAACTATTTTTATAAGATAATGAATATATTTCTCATATAATTATGTCTAATGAAAGGATTATCCATCAAGAAATTACCATTGTGTTAGAATATGATGAAGTGTTTCCCAATGAATTGACTGGCTTCATCCATTTAGAGAGGCTTAATTTTAAATCAAGCTTATACCAGGGGTTCACTGTTATCCATGAATTCATATATAATGGCTATTGTGAAACATGGGTACATCAAAAAATAAATAGAGTAAAATCTGGATAAAGGCTTAAAACACCCAACTATCTCACCATATGGGGAAATAGTCATCTTTACCATGATGAAGGATAAGTCAAAACGCCTTTTCATTTCCAATCATTATCTCAATAATGTAACAATAAATAAAAAATATCCACTACCATGGATTTATGACATGTTAAATTAGGGACAAGGAGCACAGCGAAACACCTTGGTGGATCTATGGCTGGTGAATTACCGAGGTAGGGTGTGAAGGAGGATACCCCAAGACTAATTTTTGTAAAAGGAATATTAACCATGTGTTCATATTAATCCCATTTTGACTCACTAATTCTCATAAAATCTATCTAGAAATGATGAATGGTGTATTTAGGTATCACATAGAAATTTATTTGTTATTCTTTACATATGATATTCTAATATACTGCAAATTTATGGAGGACCATGACCTTCATTTGAGAACAGTATTAATGACCATACGAAAGGATAATATTTATTGAAAGAACATAAAAATTGAGTACTTTTTTAAAGAATTCAGATTTCTAGGTAATATTATCTCATGAAATGGTATATATATTGACCCTTTATGTATATATGAATTTGAATGGTAGATGAGTCCAACATATGTAATAAAAATACATAGTTTCCATTGGATATCTTTTTATTATGATTGATTTGTGAGAGACTTATCAAGATTTTAAAACCCTACAACCAAGAAAACATTTAAGGGAGTTGAGTTTGTTTGGAATTCTCAATGTGATGATAGATTCTAAGTGTTGAAAATGAGTCTAATCACTACACATATACTTACTGTACCCAAAATGGGAGAAGATTTCAAGGTGTTCAATGATGCATTATTTAAGGGATTGGGATGTGTGTTAATGAAAAATGAAAAAGAGATAGCCTATGCCTCAATGAAATTCATTGTTTATGAATAGAAGAACCCAAATCAAGATATAGAGTTGGCTGTAGTGATCATCACTTAGAAAATGTGGTGGCATTATCTCTTCTAGTAGAAGTGTGAAATATATATGGATCGAAAGTGACTTAGTTATACACACACTTATAATGTCCTGAATATGCATGAGTGATGATGGATAGAGCTGATCAATGACTATAAAATATATTTCCTCTAATATCATATGAAATCGAATTAATTGGTAGATTCTATATGTTGAAATGATCTAGGAATTTTATCATTAATGACAATTGAGAAGGATCAGATCTTCTTATATGTGAAATGGATGGACAAGGGAATCGTAAAGGATGGAATATTGTATATACATTAATAAATTATTTATCAACCATACATTATATAGAGGATAATTTATGTACATTTATATGATGTGGAAATTTAGAAAAAAATTTGAATTTATATTAAATGGGAAATAATTGGAGTTAAATTTCAATGGAGACTCGGTTGGGAGATTTGTGTCCCAACTATGTGTACCATCAAATCCTGATTTAAAAAAGGAATTTCAAGATTATGTACATATTTCAACATTTACCATACATCAATGAAGAAAAATATATATTTAAATATCTGATATCAGTATTGGTGGGGAAATATGAAGAAAAAGTTCATATAATATTCTTCATGATGTCTTGTATGTTAGAAAATGAAGGTGAAAGGGAAAAAATAATTGGGGATTATGCTACCATTACCAATGCACATATGGAAATAGGATAAAACACCATTGAATTTTCCACTAGCTGTCCAAATAAATCAAAATAAAATAATGATATATGGTTTGTGGTGGATCTTCTTAAAATTGCATCATAGTTCATTTAACATCGATTAGACATATCAATCGATCAACATAGAAGGATATATAAAAGTGAAGTGATGAGGATTTATGGAACCCCAATATCGATTGAATATAATTTGAATGTGAAGACATACTTCCTGGTATTTGATGGTTCTGTAACATGCCCAAATTATAGAGTTTATCCTTATCATGACTTATCTGAACCTACCTTACAGTCAATCTAAGTTGACTATCCATACACTTGAGGAGATTTAGAGAGAATACTCGATTAACATGAAAGGATGATGGGACCAACATCTTTATATGGTCGGGTTCTTATATAATAATAATTCTCACTTTAGCAGCCCAATGGATCCCTATGAATCCCTTGATTGGAAGAGGTTACGAACAGTTGCTTGTGAGGATGTATTTGGGGATTTAAAACTGCGTGGTCCTGGAATGGATGATGAAATGATGAAACACTTAATTACCATTTAGTAGCACATCAATGTTAGTAATATTCAATATAATAGATATGGTGATAATCATTGATGAGATATTTAGTTTGATGTTTGGAACAGTGTATTCCTCAATAGATATCTAAATAATAAATTCATTAGATTTTGAGAGAATGGTAATTTTATTCCATGAAACATAAATACCTTTGAGATCCTTCTTCACATAAGAGTGATGGCCTATCCAATGGAACTCCCAAAAAACTTCTCTAAAGTACATTATATATTCTATGTATCCCTCTTGAGGATGTACATACCACCCCCTCCCATTTACTCAATCCATATATGGTACTATTGGGGAATGATCTCTCATATGTTGATTTGTAGGTGGCGATCTTAAATCACTTGGAAAAATTTCTATGAACCTGAAAATGATCATGGTCAATGTGATGTGGAGAGACCACATGTTTGATGAAGAAACAATGGAACCAGCAAAGGAGATGAAAAAAATTACCCTAATCTATTTTATTATGGGAAATTAATATTTGAAGGGAAAGTTTTTGGATGTATGGATGATTTTAAGGACCCATACATTTTTTAAGAACCTAGATCGTCATTTCAGCAGAGTGAAATAATGTTCAAACAACGTGAACCCCTCCAGAATCCTCCTTCGACTTTTGATTGATATGTCATTGGGTGCATTGGAATCTCGAATTTCTACACCATTCTAGGCTGATTAAAAGGATGACGATCCAGATTTGGGATCATTATACATCTAGGATGGTGGTTTTTTAAATTCATTGTTTTTCATTGGATTATATGAGTTAAAAGTGTCATATATCCACATTTGGGGTATTCTATGATTTGAAATTTTACCCTGATTAATACCTTATATTGTTTGATTGACTTAAAAAATGTTATTGATTATGTGTAAGGTTAAGTACCTTTTTTTCATGCCGTGTTTGATTAGGAATGAGTTTTTTATTATATTGAATTCATGTGATATGATTGTGAATGATTATCCCCATAATAGTCATAGATTAAATGAAATTATTTTAAATGATATGCAAACTATTTTCTAATGGACTATAAATGCCATTGACTGAGATGACTGAGTGGACATCTAACTTATTTACATAGGACCGTGAGATCCTTGGTGTAGATGTTCACCTAGGTGTATTAACCATGAGAACTACCCAAGAGGTTGTTTATATTTACCTTAGTCTATATTGACATAGTTGTAATGACCTTATGAGAAACCTAGGAGGTTGTTTTCAGTAATCATTACAATGTCGAACCATAGGGTATATACTATGAGATCTTACAAAAGGTTCATTTGTGAATAATAGAATGATTGTGATGAGTCATCCATATCTAAGCACAAACTTGGATTCAGTATTACATGTTTATTGATATGGTCATCTCAGAAATCTATTTTGTTACTATTACATTGCGGATATAAACCATAGGCTATATAACAAGGAATATAAGATTCATTGGGTGAATAATGAATGTTAAATGATTGTTATTGGAAAATATAGGAGTGTTTAATTTTGAGTACTTATATGTTTATTTCATTATTTATAAATAATAAATTCTATATATAATCACAAATAGATTGAGAAAAATATTATGGTGGAAACCTACTAGGATTCATCTCACACCCTTCTTGTGTCATGTTTTGTACACAAGAAGATTATATGATTACACATATATATAAGGGAAATCACCCTTCTTCACCAGGAACTTGATTGCTGTTGGAGCTGGAGATCATGGGACCAAACTGAGGATTGTGATTCCGTAGGAGTTTCCTATTTCTTCTACACTTTGGTTTCAATATTATATTTCCAGCACTGTGACTTGTTTGGCTACATTCCAAGACACATGCAACATGCATCATTTATATATTCTCCATTAGTTATATTACTATTATTCTTCCATTGATTAATTCTAATTTATGGTATTACATCTTATGATATTGTGTAATATTTTTCTTTTTTTGTGTATACTCTGCCAATGATGAAATAGTTTCCATGTTATGAGACCTTTCCCACTGCTGTTAGTCAACACCCACTAACTATTGGGACAACTCCCATGAGGTAGTGTGACTAGCTATATTTGAGGAACTTTTGGCTGACACTCTGATCCATGTCACTACAAAGTGGTATGACATGATTTTCATTCCTACATTTCATTAATATTTAGAGCCTATAGAGTGGGATAGAGAGGAATATGTGCATGGTAAAAAGTAATGCCCGAGAGTAGCTAACCCATGTATATGTAAAATCAATGTTAACTCAAATATTTCATTTTTATGGTATTGAAATTATTACTATTGAATTGATTTCACTATTGGGTGATATAAATGTATTATGTTGTTATCATTTATAATATTGAGGTTCTATTACATTTGAAAACAAATTATATGGGGGTATCCCATCTCATGAATCTTATTGGAACTTGGTAGATATCAAATATCATGCAATCTTGTCATTCCAATTATGGTGAATTACTGATTACATGATGTTGTGATTGATGGTGTGCTAGATATACATGATGTTGTGATATACATGTTGTTGGTATATGTAAAATTTTATTTTTATGGGTTACAATCATTAGTCCCTATGGTTTTATGGGCCCTATTTGATCAGAATTTACTGGATCATGTTTGATCAATAATTTAGCTCTGTTATGATATGACCTGAATAAAGATTCCAAAAATAGATTTTCATGTATTATGAGCTCTCACTGATCGGAACATGGAATGCCTTGGACAATTTTATGTTTTTAGGGATAATGAGATTATTCATAGGATTTATTTCTTGAAGACCATACAAAACAGTGTATGGGGTCCTGAAAACACACCATGAGTTCATTGGTTCTATAAGAAAAAACTTTTCTTAATTACATGTCGGGCCTAGTATGTACACGTTGTGTTATTGTTTTCCGTGTGACTGGATATACGATAATATACATGTTGATTGGATAAAATTGGAGGAACTTGCCATTTACTAGAAGGAAACATTGTTATTTAGTGCACCATATATCCGACCATGTGACTAATGACACTGGTTGATGGAAAAATGGTATACACCTCATGCCTAAAGCGTACATGCCATGTCTCGTCACACCAGGAGATAATTGTGTAGTTCTAGAAAACTATATGTACTTAGGTAGGAGGAAATATTAAAGTACATGTCGTGACTTAGGAAGAAAATGTTGTGTGTATTGCGTGTTACATGACTAGGGTGGCAGCGGGTACATGCCAATGTTGATGCTTCTGGACACACCACGTGTTGTTTTCCTACATGCCAGGTATCCAACTTTTAGAAAACCTGAAATTTTTTCTAATCCTAATCCATTATTGTAGTTCTATGTTATTTTCCTTTATTAACCTTTACTGAGGTGTGCAATTTACCTTTCAGAGTCATTCCCTTGAGATTTACTCTAGTTGTATGCCTGGTATATGGTAATGATCTGACACAAAAAGTAGTTGATCATAGACTACAAGAGGATTTTCTAGTAATGACCATCTTAGAACCAACTATTATACCAGATACAGATTTTGTTTCATAGTTCCATGAAGTCTTTATGATTTTGATTCATTACATTATGGTAGAACCAAATCCTTCCCCAATAATGGCAGAACATACACCTGTGTTCCAGCTATTGCATCCTACCACTTTTTCAGGTGATGGAGTACTACAGGATGTCGATTCATGGTTGGAGGCAATGCTTTCTATCTTCAAGCATCTAGAGACACATCCTGAAAGGGGGGACAATCATGCGACGTACATGTAACATTTATTCCTCCAATATCTGGTATGGTGTTATCTCATAGGCAGCACATCATTGGGACATGGATTGTAAAATGATTCAGTTTACCTTATATGATTACTTCTACCTCAAGACTTTGAGGGCCAACTGAGCCCTGATGTTCACTCACATACAGAAGGGAACTATTTTGGTGATGGATTACACTTCTCCCATTACACAGCTTTAGTTAATCACACTTGTTTTGGAAAGTGACGACTAATCTTTTTCTAGATGATGTGAGGATGTTCCTAGGTAAGATATCTAATTGTAGGGGAATGCTTTCATGCTGACATTATTGGATGATATCGTAAACCCAACACTGATAATTAATCACAACCTAAGTTAGTTGGGAGTTTTCATCCAATGCGGTTTTACATCCATGGATAGTACTCCATCGACAGATAGCAGGATGCGTCATAGTGAGATTTTACGTTATGTATCTTCAAGTATCCAGGTGAGGTGATACCAGTGTGGGATGTGTGGGAATAGGAAACCTAAGTGCCTGATAGACCCAATTGAGTACCGATCATGCATCCATATGGGTTACCTTCAGCATTTATTCTAGTTTCTCTCACTAGAAGATGGGGAGAGGAGATCCATTACAACACTTTTTATAGGATTTTGACCACTAGTTACCTATAAATTAGGGAACTAGATTTCATCATTTTTTTCAGGATGGAGTGGTGGTATTGGCTGTGTTAGATAGACGAATGGTTATCAATGACATTAGGATGGACAATCACAGTGTATTCATGTAGCGTTTTAGGGATTTGGTGTAGGGTAGACAATTTCAATGGAGTAAAACCACCAAGAGAAGGATCATGGACACTCTACTATTAGAGGTTATAATAAAGTTTCCATAGTTATTGATTATTCTCTTTTAGATACTGAAGATTTCTATAGTTCTATATCTCTTGTTGTTGTGGAGACTTTGGGATCATTATCGTTAATTAAGATGATGGTATGACACTAGACACTATGTTGGGGATTAGGATTACTACTGTATGTTAGAGCAACGAGTTCCCTATTGACGTTGGTAGGTGTCACTTCATGTGGGACCATAATTTCTACGATCTGACATGCTTCAACGTAATTCTTTTACTAGACTGGTTGGTATAATTTAAGGACTTCAATTATTGTTATCACCATAGGGTGAGTTTCACAACAATAGACGGAAGCTATTTTCTTCAATAGGGCGAGTGGGATGTCTAGGAAAATAGAGATGGACACGAGCATCATGGGTTTAGAGGAATTAAAACCCAAATTTCTAGTTTATATCTTGATGACCATGGGACTTCATATATGGACATTCCTCAATTGGGGGATCAATTTGGAGTTGGATTTCCAAATAAATTTTTATGCTTTCCTCTAGAAGGAGAGGTATATTTCTCTATTGATCTTGTGACAGGAGTGACAACAGTGACCATTAATCCTAATAGGATGTCTACCACAGAGTTACATGATGTAAAGGATCTGTTATAGGAGTTGGAGGAAAATGGATTCATTCGACATTGTACTTCTCATTGGGGATTTCTTGTTCCTTTTGAAAATAAGGTGGACGATATCCTTACAAATTGTTGGGATTATCTATTACAGAACCAATAGTTGGTCAAGAATCGATTTCCATTGCCGGGGATTAATGATCTTGTTGATATGATTCGAGGATCTGGGGTGTTTTTTATGATTTAAATGAGATCAAGTTATCATTATTTGCAAGTTAGTCCATCATTTATACCTCTCAGAGACAATAGGAATATGTATGGTCTATAATAGTATTGGGTTATGTATTTCAGTCTCATGAACTCACTAGCAGTTTTCATGGATCTATTGAACCGAGTGTCCCATCATTACTATGATTAATTTGTGGTAGTATTCATGGATGATATATTGGGGTACTATTATACTCGACATGACCATACCACCAATCTTGATATCTTATTAAGTACACTAATAGAGAATCATTTATATGAAAAGCACTCAATGTGCCCCTTTTGGATGGAACAAATAAACTTCTTGGGTCATGTTATGTCATAGATAATAGTATTATAAGACCTAGATAATGGGAGAGTGTTAGTTTCCTAGGAGAATCCAAATAATGTCTTTGAGTTATGGACATTTATAGGGTTAGAAGGTCACTACATATGCATTATTATGGAAATTTCACACATAGCGGTGCCACTAAAAGGACGGGCTAATATGGGCGTGATATACATTTGGAAAGATTCTTATGAATTATCCATTCATGAATTGAAGGTGATATACGAATTCCACACCAATACTGATTTTTTTGGAGTTAGGGAAGTGGTACACCATTTACTGTGAAGCATCATGTATCAGTATGGAAGTAGTGATTATGACTGGGGAATGATTCATTGTGTACAACTGTCAACATTTGAGGCCACAAGATATGAATTACAAGACACGTGATCTCGAGCTAGCAGTAGTTGGGAATTATATACATTATTTGAGACATTATGTTTTCAGAGAGCATTTTTTGTTTTACAGTAACCACCAATGCCTCGTGTATATCATTACTCAGCATTATCTAAATTTTAGATAGAAATGGTGGGTTGAGTACCTTCAGTACTTTGACTTTGATCTTTACTTAAATTTTGGGAAGGGAAATGAAGTGGATGATGCATTGAGCTTGAGGACTCAGAGAATGGATGTTCTGGAGGCCAACATTAAGTGGAAGCATAAGGCTCTATTCTCTATGATTCATTTTGACGTGCATGACATACAAGGGAAGCAATTTCTTTTTTCAATATATGTTACCTATACTATCATAGATCAACTGAGAATGAGTCAGTTGTTATATTAGGAAGGCCTAGTCCTATGGGAGAGTGTGTTACGAGGGGACCCAACTTATGGGTGGACCGTATGTGAGGATAATGTTTTTCATTTTCATGGGAATGTATGGCCACATTCAGACATACATGGGGAGTTAAATATAGATTTTCATGTCTCAGTATGACCAGTTCTTAATGCTGTTACTAAGATGTATTGAGATATACATCATCAGTATTGATGTCTGAGCATGAAGAAGAATGTTTTTGTTTTTGTTATGAGTCATTTAACCTGTTAGCAGTTAATGTTGGATAATCAATGACCACAATGGATTTTACAGTTGTGACCCATTCCCATGTAGAATTTGAATGATGTCATGATGGATTTTTTGAGGGTTTTTCCAGGATCACAGGGAGGTTATGATGTGGTATGGGTTGTTATCGACAGACTCGTGAAGGTTTCACAGTTCATTCTGATTAGGAAAACCTTCAGTGTTGATGATATTAGAAGGTTATACATATGATATATTGTTTGTTTTCGTTGTGTTATGCACTCTATAATCTCATATTGGGGTGATGGGTTTACTTATTATATATGGAAGGGAATACAGTGGTCTTTGAGTACATAGGTGCTTTTATGTATAGATTACCAACCCCAGACAGATGTCCTATCCATGTGCACAATTCATGTTTTACAGGACATTCATCAATCATGATTCCTGTATTATGGGGGATTTTGGGAAAGGAATATATCCTTAGTTGATTTTTTATAAAATAATAGTTTTTAGGCAACGAACATAATTTCACCTTCTGAGGCTTTTTAGTGTAGGTCATGTTGATCACCTCTATCTTGGATGAAGGTAGGAGAGGCAGCTATGTTGGGACCTCATCTTGTCCAGGAGACCAATGAGTACATGGAATTGATTTAAATGTGGATGGTTATTTCATATTATCAAAAACAATATTATTTAGATCAACGGAGATGACCTCTATAGTTCAAGGATAGGGATCGGGTTTTCTTACGTGTCACAACTACGTTGGGATATAGGAGGATTAGCAGATATTTGATGCTTTTACTAATATACTACGAGCCATTTGAGTTTTTGGAGAGATTCAGGCTGGTTTCCTATCTATTGTTGTTACCTCAGAGATATCATGTGATGCATAACGTCTTCTATGATTCTTAGCTAAAGCGTTACTTTTCATAATCATCTCATGTTTTTTCACATGAGGACGTTGAGTTGGAGGTGGATTCATACTTCAATGAACACCTTATTCAAATTGTGGATCACATCAGGATGGTTCTATATGGATGGTTTGTTGCTCTTGTATGGGTGATATGGAATCAAAGGTGATTACAATATGTCACTTGGGAGGGGGAGGTCATTGTATGATCATAGTGGGAAGAGTTTTTTAATGTTTCTTTTTCAGCACCCTTGCAATGGAAATTCGAGGATAGATTTTTTCAGGGGGGATGTTTGTAAGAACATGGTTCTTCATTTCAGGAGAGCAACACAGTGACCAGACAACTTTGATCCCCTCTTGATTGTTCATCCGACCATTGATTGAGATGACGTTAGGTGTGTTGGAATCCCACATATCTATGTCGTTCTAGGAATATTCAAGGGACTATGTTCTGGAGTGTCAATCATGACAAATTTAGTTTAATGACTTCTGAACATCATTGTTTTTATATTGATTATATGTGTTAATAATGCTCTATAACCATGTTTGGGGTATTTCTTGATTTGGAATTTAAACCTGTTTAATAGCATCAATGTATTTATTGATTAAAAATGGGTTTTCTATTTTGTGTAAGGTTAGGTATCTTCTTTTACATGGCTATGATGATTTGGGTGGAGTTTGTTTGATTATATGAAATACATGTGATATTCTTGTGAATGATTAGACATGTAGTACTCATCGAATACATGAGATTATTTAATATGATATGTGCATTGTTTTTTCAATGGAATTTGAGAGCCATGGACTAGGATGACTGAGGGGACTTTTAACATATTTACACTGTACTATGAGAGCCTTGGTGTAGAAGTTGACCTAGTGGTATTGACTGTGAGAGTTACCGAGGAGGTCATTTATATTTACCATATGTTATGCTTAATTAAGGGTATTGACAGTAAGAGCTACCCAAGTGGTTGTTTTCGATTGATCATTACTATTTAGTACAATATGGGTTAGACTGTGAGAGATTCCTAAAGGGTAATTTTTGAATAATTGAACGATTTTGATGAGTCTACCAAGAAAATAAACAATATTGGATTCATTCATACATGTTTTTAAGATGGTCTTTTGGGGTTACTATTACATAGGGGATACATAGTTTAGGATAGATCATAAGGTTTACATGTTTCAAAAGGTGAATAATGAATGTTAAATAAATGTGACTTAAAACTGTAGGATCATTTACTTTTGAGTACATCTTAGTTTATTTCAAAATTTCATCATATTACATTCTATATAAGTTTACTGATTATTGGTAATAAATATTGTTATGCTTTCCTACATAGATTTGTCTCACACATTGTTTGGGATATGTTTTAGACCAAATGAAATTATATGATTTCTTGTATAGATAAGGGTTAATTCCCTTCTTTCATCAGGTACTTGATTGCTGCTAGAGATGTAGATCAGGGGACCAAGCTGATGCTTGTGATGCTGCTGGTGTTTATCGTTTCTTCTGTAATATGGTTCTAGTACTGTTCTTCCAGCATTTTGACTAGTGTGGATTCTTTTCTAGACACATGTGACATACATAATATATATATTCTCCATTTCTTTAGTTTCTATCTGTTATCTACTATTTACTTCTATTGTATGTTATTAATGTGTCCACTATTATTTACTATTTGTCTTCCACTATGTATACTTTGCCAATTAGTGCATATTTTCCCCGTTTTCACACCTTTTCCATGAATCTAGTAAGAAACCACTAGTAATTGATCAATTTCTCTTGAGGTTATGGGACCCACATGGTTCTATCCACCTTTGGGAGACACCTAGATCTGGGATGTTACACTTTTATAAATGAAATTCTGCTTTTGATTTATTGTTTTATTATAAATATATAAAACTCATGCACTAATATTATTTTAGCCTCTCAAAATTAAAATAGTATTAATAATACATACCATTGATAAATTAGACATTGAAAAGTGATCATATAGATAAAAATAATATAGGGTTTGGATAATTAAAATTATCACAAACAAAGGAAGTGATGAACTCAACCAGTATGATCATACCTTATGAATCCATTTATCATAGATTTCAAGGAAGATTTCGCCTTTGGTATTCTCAATTTACCAATAAAAATCTAATATCTAACAACATAATCATGAGTGAAACCATTTATAGGAGTTGTTCAAGATCCTCAAGATCATGACCGAAACCTTGTATGCCAAACAACCCCATAAATGTGACACAATTGTGCACCATACTAATAGAGATATTTTTGTGTATTAATGGTATATGAATCAATAACATAACAATATGAATATTTAAATTTTAATATCAATAGAAAATGGTATCATTTAATTTTATATTTATTATTCAATTTATTTTTATTTTGATACAATTTAATGGTAAGTGTATAATTTTGTAACATTAAATTTAAATTAAAACATTGATTTTGAAGAATTAAATGATTCTTAAAAAATTATTATTTAAATAAAATATTTTTATTTTATAATTATTTTTAAATATAAATGATCATATAATATTTGTGATGTAAAATTTAATTTTTAAAACTTATTGAAAAATTCCTTTGCAAAAAATTAAATATTTCTAAACAATTTTCATTTATTATTATTAATGTGAAAATGAAGATATTTAGAAAATATTTTCTATAAAATTAATATAGTTTTTGGAATCATAATGCAAAAATTATCCTATAAATATTTTTTCATTATTTTCAATGAAAATCAAATATTGGTCTAAAAATTAAGTACCATATAATTATATCATGATTGTTATGACATCATAATGGCCCAACTGTGATGAAATAAATACTATAAATGTTATCCAAGTCCAAATATAAGAATTACCTCTAAATTATTTCATTTTTATTTTTATCGGATTAATTTTTTAAATCCATTATGATTTCTCTAAACCCTATAAAACAATTTAAGATTTAAAAATCATTTCAGACAAAGTATGACTCACCAACACATCACCAAGGTAAATAGTTTAATATGTTTTCAATTTTACTTACAAAATAATGAAAATAAATTCACTTTAAAATAAACTATGGGAAAAACCAAGGGATGTTTTGGGGTTTCTGTGATTTTATTATATAGTGTCCAAAAGTAACATTTGAGAAATGATATACAAATCACCAATGATTTCTAAATAAACCCAAAATAGATCACATTTATCTTCACTAAAAATACTTGGAGAATTTCCTTACTCGTCCCTTCACTTTCTAGATTCTTCTATTTTCCCAGAAAGTTCTATAGATTATCACCCCATCATTTGGAATCACACACTCATGGTTAGGGTTATTTTATTTATCCTCTTTATTCAAGTGTCTTGACTATCTTATGCCTTTTTCTCCAATTTTATATGTAGGGATATTATCATCCAGTTTCCCATTAATTATTTTATGATGACCAAATTATTATATACCTATTACACTTTCATTAATTCCCTACATAAAAATTTATATGCACTCATAATGTTTCCAAAACATCACAATGATTTTTCCATGAAAAACAAATGTATTGTGAATACCCATAACCATTTCTAATCAATGGTGTTCACAAATATTCATTTATAATAATTTATTAGGAATTTAATTAAGTTATTTCCCATTATAGTTGTGTAATAAAATATTAGGATTAATGAATTAATTTTGTATGATCTATGTGTCACACATAAGAGTGAGAATGAAATGAATGTGATGCATGTTCCTGAAATTATATATTTATCTAATGCATTGGTTAATTGTTTTGACTCATGAGATGTCACGAATTGGATTTCGGAGTGAACCTATTCCACCAAAATACTGTTTCCATCGTTATTTCTTAGAATATATCATTGAAAAATGTTTATGAAGTCAGATTTTAGGTTGCATCATTTTCCATATTGAATTTAGGTAATTGTGGTGTATCATGCACCATTATTCATGTTTATTATTCACAACCATTTTAGGATTGATTCATATTACTATTTTTTAATATATATTATATTTATCACGTGATTAAATTATTATTCCCTCCTTATTAATTATATCTCACCCCAATCTAAAGTATGTCACAATTTTATCCCATACAATGTTATGTATTAAGAAATAATATGATCTTGTTAAACAATATTTCAGTAATGATATTGTATACCATAAATTATGATGTTAATTACTTTTCCTAATTACTATATGGACTATAATTTTGTATCCCATGGTTGTATCATTTGTAATTTATGTGATAAATAATAAAATTATTTGTAAAAAGGGAAAAGTTTTCATGGTGATGAAAAATGGGAGACCATCCCTGAAGTAACACATCTGAAAGAGGATTAGTATTATGCTAAATAAATTATACTTTTGGTTATGAAAATAATAGATATAAACTAATGGGACTTTATGTGGCTTATATTTCATTTGACCCATTGTGAAACATATAACTATTGATGAATTTAATAATGCCATGAATGGTCAACAACAAATCCTGATGCAATATAGGGGTCATCTATATTCCCTATCAGTATCATGAAATCAAGAATATGGTTTCTCTTATGTTTATAAATGAATTACTATATAAGCATATTTTATGTCAGAATCATTTATGTGTATGAAAAGGATTATATGTTGGAAATTAAGATGATTCTGGGATGTGATTATCCATCATAAAGATGATTTTTTTTAAGAATGAACCTTATTTTAAGTAATATTTACATAGGAATTATATTTCTATATTATTATGGATAATGATCTGTTTAAGAAATAATGATTTCATATTTATGAGTTAAAAATAGTTCATTAATTGATATGAATTCATTTTTGACGTTTACATAGTAATGATGTCTCCACAATGAAAAAATAGTAGTAATAATGATCTCCCATAATCATGAGTCGAGGGTAAAAATGAACTCCATATATGCATGATCTCTTCAAGGGTCATAATTTTTGGACTCTATATAAAAATAAATTACATTTGAGTAAGGATCATAATACATTCATGTAAGGGTAAAGAAGAGTTAGTGTTTGTTATGTAACGATAAATCCTATCTATTTAATGGATACCCAAAAATAATATTATCATATTAAGGGGAATTAGAATTTACCAAATGGTAAAATATATTCCATGAAGTTATATATTTTTAAATATTTTGTTTCGAAAATAATTATTCCGAATATTAAATTTAATTGTGATGATTTAAGGGCATATCATCCATGTTCCTCTCCTCATGATGATTAGTTATTCGATGATATAATAATGTTTTTAGTATTATCAAATGAGATAATTTTGATAATATTAAGAGAGTGGGGTTTATTATAAATAGAAATAAACATTTTAGATAATATTTACATTATGCTCATATGATATACTGAAGAATAATTATTTATGATATTTAATGAATAAAAATATTAAATTATTGACTTGTGACTATAATTATAGAAATATCAAAGATAAATTTTATTCTTTTTTATATGACGAACTCTATATTGAAAAGTTGACAACATGTTAATGATATGTTGTTGTTGTTATAAATAATTACTAAAGAAATATATATGTCTAGATATTATGTGAATTTAAGTTATGGATAATGAATTTAAGCCTATTGATGTACAAATGAGAAATATATATGTACATTTCTGATGAATTAAAAGTTGTTATTATTTTAATATCCACTGAGTTGAATAATGTTTCATGAAATATCATGGTGGAAAATATGTTGATATATTATAATTGTTCTTTACATAGTTTTTTAGAAATTATCTGTTTATTCCTTTAGTTTATAATTTATATAAAATATTAAAACCCCCACATATTCTCATGTATGTGAATTTCTATGAAAATTGGGATAAAAACAATATTGAAAGTTATCTTACTACTAGGAATGAGAAAATATTTAACTGTTAGTTAGATGGAAAAAACGATATTTCATTGAATATGATCTGAGAAAATAAGATAAGAAAAAAATCCAAATATATAATACAAGGGTAAAAATACAACATGTGAATGATAGAAAATAAATATTGTTCTAAATAAGATTTAATCTCACTGTTAGTTAGCCAATAGTTTTAACCTCTCAATAAATGAATATGTTGAATATATAATTAAAAAACCTTATATGGTATTGCATCATCTTAATATGTATTAGAATTGGGTATTAATTGAGTTAATCTCTCTAAAATATTTGGAAGATATGTTAATATACTAGTGTACTATATTGGTATGAAATCATTGCATTTCTATTCATGTGATTTTTAAATTAGAGTGTTAAGAAAAAATTGCATAGAAAATCAGGGAGTTCTGAATAGATTCATAAGATAATGTGAATGAGTATTTATTCATTGAAGTCACTCTATAATTACCGAATAATATCATGTTGTGTGATGTGTTTACATCCTTAGAAATAATTTATAATGACATCAAGAAGATTAGGAATGGTGAGAAATGAAGTTGAAGGGATGTGAATTTGAGGAGGAGTTGTAGAATGAAACATATTTTCAATTGTGTATTTATTTAAACACCCACCAAATTTATATATTTATCATTTTTTAGCATAAAATTGTGAATAATCAACTAGTTTTAATATTAATATTAATAATAGAATTTTTTGGATCGGGATAATAACCTACTATAGAAATGAGAAAGATCACAGTGACATAGAACTTTGTGAAGATGTCTATAAACGTATTACTAATATATCATCGTCTTATGTGGGTTTTATTCAACCATAAAAAATATTCATTGATAATTAATAGAAATAGATGTTCGAATAAAAATTGTGTTCAAGGTAATAAATGTAAAATTGGTTTTTAGTAAAATAATTTCACCACAACATATTCATCCCATCCACATAACGTGTTTCTGCACAATCCAGTTAGAATATCATATCATAAAAATCATGGAATTCATCAAGAATTAAATACATCAAATACTGCATAAAAGTAATTTTTTTATTGTTAGAAAATGGATTAAATAAAATGACTCCTATCAAATTGGTATTGAATAATAGTTCTCTATTTTTATGGGGATGATCTATTTGAATATTGGTTCAAGTTAAAATATTTTTTCTATTTAAAATGTTATTTTATTTCCGTGAAAAAATATATATATTACAATATCCTAGTAATATTGAAACATTTAATGGTATTTTATAGCCCTTTAATTATGATGGAGGAAAATATAGAAATTTATGTGTTTATTTCATGAGGAGTAGAATGTTTCAACCATTAAATTTCACTAAATTCTAGAGGATACTATTTATAAAAAATTTAATTGCAAGATTGTTCATAATGTTGAAATGAATTTGTTGAATACATGATAAATGAGGTTACACATAAATAATTATATTCATGAATGGAAGTCTATAAATAAATGTTTTTTAAAAGTAGGGTTATGTTAATGAATAAAAATCTAAATGTAGTTAAAATACATGATAAAGACAAATACTCAATAATGTATAGTGATGAAGAATAATATAGTTAGACACATATTAATAATGTAAGAGGAGGTCTATAATTTCAATATAGATTATAGATAGGTAATTAAAAATGGTACAAAATTGAGGATAATAATTCAAAACTCAATATTTTCTCATTTATAGAAATGATATATGAATCAATTAATACATTAAGAATAAATATGATGTTGATACTATAAATAAAGTGTTTTTATTTTATTGATAATAATTTCATATTTCAGTTTCTTCCCTAGAATGATATGATTTATATTGTCATAAAAACAATATATTTCCTATAAAAATGATTGATAATGTAGAATTTTTGTTAAAAAGAGATAGTTTTTTTGTTATGCATACTCAATGGTGGAAGTAATTAATTATAATAATTCATTTCTATTTGTTTTTATCGTAAAAAAATTATTATTTCTCTTTTCATATATATAGAAAGATGACACATTATCTTTAAATTACATTCCAAGTAATCCTCTAGACATAGAGTGTTTGGGTAAGATGTCACTATTATGAAAGCTAAAACATTCTTACGTGGGGATGATAAATGAATTTTTTATTTGATAAATAAGGATCTTTATGTTTTAAAAAAATACCTATGACCATGGAACTCCATGTTATATACAAATTTCAAATCATTTAAATTCATCAAGGGATGTATTAACATCAACATCTATATAAAAAAATTTGATGAGGTATATATATACTTATTATCAACCATATAGATGATAATGTAATTTCTTCAAATGAATTATTTGTTTTTAATGATTTTCATCAGAAATAAAAAAGTTATTTGAGATACACATTCTTTGAGATATAAAATATATCATGGGATTACTGATTTTTCAAAAATTGTATTACATATCATTAATAAGTGATGTATGGCAGGTAAATATTAGGTACGATTTGTATAATGGATTCAATAATGGTATATAAATAAATTTCATTAAAGACCATTTCATCAATTGATTCTGAAGTGAAATTTTTTAATATAATATACTTTAGGAAACTAATTGATTTTTTCCTCTAATTGAATAATTTATGACTAGATTAAATATATTTTGTACATTATCTCTATAGTTTATGGGAAACTACAATAATCACTTAATATTACTAAAATGAGAATAAATTGAAAATGTAACATCATATTTCCATATAGATATAAATTTAATAACAATGGATGTCTTGATAATTTTTTATATTTAGATTCATATTGGGTAGAAAATGACAATTGTAAATATTTTGATCTAATGTTTTTCTTTCATGGATAATGTTTTGTAATAAGGGGTTCTACAATTTTGTAACATTTTTAAATAATGAATATTATATTGATGAAAAAAAGAAAAAAAACTCAATTAATGTGGGAGACAACACAATTATAATCTCATAACATTTATGTGAATTTTTCACTACTATATGGATGTGATAATCAATGTTCAAAAATTCTATTATGAAATACAGTACAACATTCTCTATAAATGAAATATGATCTCAATTATAACATCAGCATTTTATTTTTAGGATTAAAGAGTTTTGATGAGTTTTTTTCCAATCCATGAGAAAATTAAAAATGTGTTCACATAGAAACATTGAAATTAAACATTTAATAGAATTTGGTTGATAATGGTAGGTCATCCTCATAATATAGAAGAATATGAAATGGTAATTCCATGCAATCTCTTTTAAATTTTTTATTTTTTGGATACTTTGGGATAAGTTTAATTCAACTTAGATGAATTTGTTTTCCTAAAGGTGTTGGGGAAAATATTTGGTAACATTTTGTTAAATGAGGAATATTATCTATCCATCATGTGTCTTTTGAATATTGGTGAACTATTCTACTATTTATAATATCCATGTGGATAATAATTTTTTGTTTCAAACTTAAATGAAGACTGTTTATTTTTTAAAATAGAGAATAAGATGTCTGATATTTCTTTGTACATCGTTGTAGATTACCTTAATGGATGACCTAATTATTTTTTCCTATAACTTTTTTCATTAATTTGTAGATTAATTTAGCTAAAAAGATTTTATTATGATTCATTACATTGTTGAAAGAGTTATTTTTGTTAAATTGTTGAAAAATATCTAATTGATAAATTTTTTAGAAATAATTTATTTTAAATTTCTTGTTGAATGTACATTTCAAAAATATTATTATTAAGACATGGATGTTATAGGATACCATTGAGGGAAAATTTTGTTGAGATGATGATTGATTTTTCAAGAGATGTTAGTTGTAAAGGGGGTAGTTTTTTAATGTTATGTGGATTTTAAGTTAATAAGTCCTATGAATTTGTTTATGAGTTTTTATAAATTAGGTATTAATTACATGAATCATATTTAATATCATATGATTTTTGATTATTTTTTTATGGTGAAACTATTTTGATTGTTTGAAAGAACATGGATTGTGATTTGAACTATGAAGACATATTTTTTGAGGAATTTGATGTTCTGTAGACAAGATCATTCAATATTTGAATCCCTAAATTAAAAAATCAATATTAATAATCATAAACACTTTCAAATATATGTTAACCACAAAAAAGTTATGATACACATTCCATGTTTCAATACTATAATAAACTGATATTTTAGGATATCCATTAATATATTATGATCTCTCTGTAAATATTTAACTAAATTTTATCTTGTTCCAAATGTTATCTATTGGAAATTTAATTTGGTATTAATAGAGGCCAATTCTTCCTTGAAAAATCATGAATTAATAAGATGTTTTGACGGTATATTTCTTCTGAATGAAGTGTGTGATTGAAGAATCAAATAAGGTAATGTTGTTAAGATGTTTATAATTTTATGATGAATCCATTCACAATTCTATTAATATGATATATAATTTTTATTTTAATCGAATTATAGAGAACATAAAAATTCAGACTACATCATAAATGATCACATCATACACTACCACAATTTATTGACTGAGTTGAAGGATATCTTATATACCATTCTATAGTGTACATCATTTTTCCATGAATACTGGGATAAAAGAACATGGATGACCATGACATAATAAAAGAGGATTATTTCAAGAAATATTATTTTATATATTTCTATTTATTTGGTAATTTACAGTTTACTTCAAATTGTTATATCATTTTCCCTAAATATTTCAATATTCATGAAATTGTCATGGTTAATCGATTAAACCAAATTAAATAAGGATATTTTGAAGATCTTGTTTTCATTGAATATTAATTTGAAATAAATATATGAGTGATAAAATATGAAGAATAATGAAATTTCTATTTCACATGATGGTGTTGTGACTATAATGGGATAGTATTGGGATTTCGCATACTATATAAGGATCATTTCATGAAATCTCTTCTATGAAAATTTATGGATATCATGAGATTAAAAAATATAATATGATATATCCAAAAAAACATTATAAATCCAAACGTGAATTTGAATCAATAAAAAATATAACTCACTAATATGGAATTTAAAATGTAGTAATTTTGATTAATTTTTTTTCATTAGATCAAGAATATTTAAAAACGTTACCTGTAAAAAATATTACAATAGTATTAATTAATTGATGAAATATCATAATAGTTATATAAATAAAATATCTAGGACAATTTTTGAACCCAACAGCGAGATTAATTACTCATAGTGTATTTTCTTGTATTTAGGAAGCCATCATAGGATCAAATTCCTGTGTCACTAAAATATTGTGATAACCAAAATGAGGATCAAATTTCCAAAATCAATTTCTATTCCTTTAAAATAATTATATAAACCACATGACCAAAAATATAGACAAAAATTTATGATCATGATCTTATTTTACCAATTTAAATCCAAATGAAACAATAGAATTTAATATTTATTCTTAGAAACGAAAATATGATTTTCCAAATGAGAAGTAATTAATTTAATAAATCCATTTAATTCATGATTCTTTATTTTTCAATATAACCTTCTTAAATAAATTAGATTAATGTGATTTTTTAATATAAAAGTATTATATTAAAAGATATTTTTTAATTATTACACATCCCATTTTTCATCCATCCTTGATGAATCATTATGGGACACATTGGTGTAATAGTAAACCACTGGAGGTAGAAACTTTTGAATTCAAAATTAACTATATAATAAATCATTTTACCTCCTTTTTATTAATATTCCCACCCTTCACTTGATCTACCACAAAAAAACTAATTTGTAATTTCCAATAACATATTAAAGTTAAATGAATACTTTTTAGTGATGTGACTGAAAAACACAAGTGTCATCATTCAATAAGGGCTCAAAAATGGGATATTTACTCCATGATAACGATTAATTCATGGGTTTTCAAACCAATAGAAATGAAATTTTTGAATGTTCTGACCCCGTTATTTTATCTATTAGTTCATAGAGAAATGTTTATTTTTGTATTTTTTGTGAGAACCCTAAAGGTATAATAATAAATTTATTGATTCATATATCCTCAGAAAAATTTATAATGGCTTTTTACCCCTGGTTGATATAGAAAGATGTTATGAATGATTAAAATTAGGATAATTATATATTATGTATTTTTTATTATTTTAATCTTGTTTTTATACATTCATGAATATAATAATTTCCATTTAAAATTAAAAATCTAATAGAAAATAAAACATCAGAATTTCATTTGGATGTAGGGTGTTTCCCATGAATTATTATAATTATTTTTTGATCATTCACTTTGGGTTCAAGACATCTTGGGTAAAATATGGAGTTTGTAAATTAACTGAAATACATAATTTATTTATAATTTTATTGATTATAAACTAAAAATTAACCCTTGTTATTAATTCAAAATTAATACCTTATCATTTGGGATATATATAAATAACCCCTATCTTGATAGAGAAAGACTGGATGTGAAGGAGACCATTGGTTGTATCACATAGAGACGTGACATTGTCAGTATTAAACAATAAATGGCCAAATTGTGTTTTTATCATTCAATATTAATGTTTTCCTCTATTATTAATTTTTTTAAATATAAATTGATGATTTGAATATCATGATCATATTTCTTAATTATTAAGCCATTTTTTAGTCGAATATTACCATAATAATTTTATTACTTGTGAAGGACTAATGACTTGTAGTAGAAATCATTGGTGCCATGAGGATTGAAGAAAATTGATTGCTGGACTACATCTCACCTTCATATATATCAACTGACATTTTTATCCCCTTAATAGAGCATAAGGATGTGGGGAGAAAAAACATATCAATGATCAATAGAAATCAATGGATATTTCTGAACATTGTAGTCCAAATAAGAGGTGGTTGGTGAGTGGTTGCATGGATTAGTAGATGATGTGATGGATAGTTTTAGGATGATGGTAGTTAAATAGTATGTTATAGGGGGTAGAGTATTTGAAGGATTATCCAGATTGTGGTGGTGGTTTTTTAGACAATGATAGTTTAGAGTCATGCATTTATAATAACGACATGAAGTGGGATGTATGTGAAACTAGTTCAAAAACCACATTTGTTGGATCCAATAATAATAGTAGGTGGGTTGGGTATGTTATCATAGACTTACAGAGATAGATATTGAAATCCATCCATTTATACTGGCCTAAAAAAGGTCCTATGATTTTTGACGTATGAATGAACTAGGTTAGGAGGAGAGTATTAGGTTGAGTATGAATGAACTGACCCAATAGGGAACATCATAGAGCGCAAGGGTGTCATACAATCACACTCAATAACACACATGAAAATAAAATAAACACATAATAAAGGTTCTCATATGTATAATTCATGTTCAAAGGATGAATGAGCAATCTTGAGGCATGTAACCTAACTTTAACAATTCACATGTTGTGTCTACCAGATGATACAGGTCCCACTCTTTTCCAACCATGAATGTTTCACTACTACATTACCAGCCTTTAATAGCATTGGTATTTTTTAACGTTTAATAAATGGACTGATAAATGTTTTCTTTATCAACACTAAAGAAATAACTGATATGTTTAATCTTGCATCAGAGTTTTTAGATATGATAAATGGAATCATTACCAAAAATTTAATTTTAGATCTGATAATGATACCTTTTATCAGGGATTTATTTTTAGCGATGATAAAGAGAACCCTTTACAAGAACATTATTTTTTGCGCTTATAAAGATATATCTTATCCGGGTTTTTTTATCATTGATAATTATCTGATTATATAAAATTAAATAATTAAATTAATTAAAAATAGAAAATAAATTTAATAATATTTATATTAAATATAATTATTTTTTGAAAAAAAATTTATTATTCATTATCAAATTTTAATTTTTTTCATTATATAATTTTGTAAATTAATATAAAAATATTGTATCTATTTAAAATATACATATATATTATTATTTTAAAATATGATTTATGTATTTCCAAATATTTATACGCTTTACATTAAATAGTTATATATTCAAGGAATAATAGTTTATAATAAAAAATTAAGATGAATTAAAAATAATAACTTATTGAATTGTGTAATGGACAAATTATTGAGTGTGTTGTTTGATTTTTCAATTTAACATAGATCAAATGTGAGTTATATTAATTTTGATATACATGATTATTGATTTTTTATATTCAATGCAGACACAAAAAACATATCCATTTTTTCAATATTAGTAATGGATACATATTTTTAATTAATTCAATTTCATCGATTTTTTACATATATTCATCCCTGTACATAAAATTATAAATAAATATTAGTTTTTAAAAAATATTTCAATAATTATTAATGAATAAATATAATTTTGAAATATTTATAATTAAAATAGATTAAATTTAGTATATATATATTATGTATATATATATATTAACAATTATTTTTATTTATAATAATAATTATAAACCCTCTATCATCACTTAAGAATTAAGTGCTAATAAGGATAGGTCTTTATCAGTAAATTTTGTTCACTGATAAATACAAGGATCGATCATCACTAAAAATACTCATGATAAATGTTTAACAACACAAAAATTTTAACACTAACAAATTTATATTTTATCAGTTCATTTTTTGTGATAATACAGACCTACCTTTATAATCACAAAATATCAAGGAAAAAATATTCCTTTTTTATGCACATATAAATTATGGGATGAAAAAGGTACTCTTTATCAGTGATTATTTATTATCACTAATAATAGTGTACCATTATTTTTAAAAAACCCTTACCCTTTGTGAACTTGTTGCAATATCTGAAGCATTGCGTGGAATCCACCCACTACTAGTGCTCTTCCTCAGTGAATCGATTCTCAAATCACACAACTCCACGACCACTAGTTTCCCATATATCAGCATACATCCAGTGTTTGTTTGGATTTATGATTTTTGAAGCAGATATTCTTATTCCTAGCGAGGTTGGCCCTTTGATTTTCACTGTTTTTATCATTTCATTTCATGATTTCTTCTACAATGATCTCAGGATGAATTTGTGTTATGAACCAAGTTTAATATATTTGTTTTAGATTACGAATAGTATGATTTGTTTATGTTTAATTTTTTCATTAAAACCCCATTTGGATATCATGTTTTGGACTTCTTAAATTATTATTTTCAATGTTTTTGTGGTGTAAACATGTGTACCTTATCTTGCTCCACAATATTAATTTTTATTATTTTGAAATGATAGAGAATCTAAAATGGTCTAATGATAGAACAATTAAATTATTGTTATGTACACTATATAAATAGTTTAGTTTTTTGATATAAATACAATATAAAAATTATCAAATTTATTTAAAAAAACATTCTCAATCTCTTGATGGAGTGATGCTACAAAATAAAATTATTTTATGCAATTCATGCAAGAGAATTTATTTATTTAAATTTTGTTCTAACATTATGGTGTATATTTTTTTACATAATTTTTTACTAATAATTCTCTTTCATTATATTATTATGAGAATCCATAGTAATGGTGATAGAATATTTATTTATTTTCCACTGCTCTCTATTTTCAAAATTAGTATGGGGATGCATTTATTTTTAAATGTTGTGATATTCTAATGTAAGGGTATCATATATTTTATTCATTTTAGGTTTATTATATATATATAAATATATGTATAATTACAGAGTTTGGGGAGGGGGGAAAATAAAACAAAAATATCACTCTACACCAATAGGGAATAACTCAAAGACACTCGAACCCAATACCTCACTAAAACCCCACAGTGACACTACCAACTAAACTGAACCCTGGGGGTATGTATATACACATATATGAAATTATATCTATTCATTTTAGTTTTCATCTCATATAATGTAAGGGCGATTTTATAATTTTTTTTCACAAATTAGGGTTATGGATTTTCAAATTAGAAAGGGATTATATTATATTCATTAAAAATAATTCTTAATTTTTAAGTTTTTTAATAATTTTGTGTATTATAAATTCCTTGTTATATATATATATATATATTTTTAAATGTGTATGGGACAGACGTTTCAGGTGGTGGTATTATTTTTCTCCCTTATTTGTTATATATCTTGTTAATGTGTATTATTACATTTTGACATTATCTGTATGGACCTCCTTAAAATCACAAGGATGGTTTAATGTGTATTATATGGCCTCCATATAATTCTTCACATCAGTTGATTTGACGTGACAACCTCCATATAATCCATAGGATTTTTTGGTGTGGATATATGATAACCCATGAGTGTTTATATGTTTTCAAATATTTGATATATCATTAATTTTAAATGTATTAATTTTATAGTTCTATAAAGCAGCTATTCCAAAAAAATATAATGGATGTTTTCAAATTACATATATTAGAAATTATTACAATTTTTTTTCTTAAGACTCACCCCCCATAACAATTATAGAAAATTTTCATCCTCATTACTTTTTTATCCCAAATATCCTTTATGGAAATATATTTCCTAAAACTCTTCCCCCATCTCCATTAATTTTCTTGTACTACTCTGAGAATTTTTTATCCGATGGTTGACTACTTCACAGAGTATTTCGGGAAACATGTATTCATGTCCACAATAGATAAAGGATGGGTCAAACAACCAAACGAAATTATAAATGAGTGGTAGATAAGGTGATTTGTATGAGTTGTTTATAACTTTTTCATTTGAATTAAATAATTGTATAACACATTCCATAGTTGAGAAATTATTTTTATAAATCTAGTTAACCATTTTCTTTAAAATATATAAATTCTTCATGCATTGAAATATTGAATTTTACTTATTATAATTGTCTATAACAATCAGCATTGATAATTAATGTTTTATGTGTATTTATTTATATATTGTACACAATTTATATATTATGAATCCAATAGTAGGGATATAAATTGAAAATGGATGCATGATAATCATTTTAAAAATTAATATGATTATTCATTTAATATGTTCATAAAGTTTTCAAGAGAGCATGCATACAACCAGTCTAAAATCTTTTGTCTACATGTACATTGTTTTTATTCAAGAAAATATAGTCTATAAGAGTTGGAAGACCCTTTGGTTTTACATTAAATTGATCAGTGATATAAATTTTGGACTATATATTGTTAAAAATTGATTGTAGACACTAGTAGAGATGATACTATAGTTTATGAATCATTTCATAAAAATACCTTTGTAAATGAAGAGGGAGATCGCATAGGAGAAATGAGAAATGGAAATTGATGTTGGAATTCACTATTTTGAAAAGTTTTCTTGAGGATTAAATAATCTATTAGATGAAACCATTGTATTCTAGTTGTACTAAATAATCAAAATTTCCCACTATATTTATGTTATATAATTTGAAAGATATCCTCAAAAGGAGTGGCACACGATTTCCAGAACTACATGTTCTACTAAATGATATTCTATTAGAAGAAAATTAACTATAATTCTGAACATATGATTTTAAACCAACGTTATATTCAATGGGAATGATCTAAAAAAGATCATATGTCTAAATGATTGAATATTTCTTCACAAGGACTATGAATCACTCAAAAAATTCCCTATGTGTGGCGCTAATCGATACAAAAAATATATATCATATCCATTGAAATATGTATGATACATTTTAATCAATCTAGATTTTAAAAGAAAATACATGTGTTAGGAAACCATATGACAATTAAAATTGAAATCATATATAAGAATTATAAATGGGAACCTACGCCATCTAGATGATTCTCCCTAGATGACAAAATTTTATTATCAGTTTCCTAAATTTGTAAATGAGTCACAAAATTATTGTCTTGAGTTATCTACAGATGTCTTAAATCCATTTAGTGTATAGACTAGTACTCAATATACATATTCCATCATGGTGGTAATTTATAATTTTCCTTAATGGTTATGCATGAAGTGAAAATACATTATCTTGTCTCTGATTATATCTGGACCAAAGAAACCTGGTAATGATATTGATGTCCTTATGGCATCATTAATTTGTGATTTATAATTGATGTGGGGTACAGGTGTTACATTGTATGATGCACTATGAATATAATAATTTTTATTGAGGGCTATGTTTTATGGAATGATAAATAAAATACCTTCTTATGAAAATTTATCAGGCTATATAATTAAGGGAATATTGGGGTCTCCTATTTGTAAACTACTCACATATTTAGTTCGGTTGTAAATTTCCTCATATAATATTTTTTATGACCTCAAATTTTTTTACCTCTACGAAATAAATACGAAAACATTACCATAACATCCATTGGGATTATAAAAAAAGGTTCAACACTGTCTCTAGTAATGAATGATCAACTATACAATGATGTAAAAAATATTGACACTATTTTCAGTTAACAATTTTCAAAAACTGTACAAAATTAGTTTTGAAGAATAGATCAATATTTATTTAATTATAATGTTGTAAATTTCATTAATTTTCACATTTTCTTTATTTCATTCATGTATAAAATAATTTATTTATTATGTAATTACCTTGTTTCTAAATGTTCCTAAAAAAAGAATTATGAAATCTAGGCTAGGTGGGACTTGATTGAAATTGGGTGTGATGACCTAGTTATTTATAGAACAATACATATTCATATATATTAATATTTTTTTAATAATATATTAATTTTATTATATAGGGAAAACTTTTTCCAATAGTGTACTCAATAAGAAACAATGAGTTTCTTTGAAATCATATGATGCAAAAAACATTGACTCATACCAAAAAATAATAATATATTATTATTATTTTAAATGGTAATTAACGCATAACCATTTTATTTTTGGTAATTTACATAACTAACCACATTATTATTACACATGTTTGTTAAATGTTTTAACATTTATTCAATAAAATTTTGATGCTTAAAATGAGAATGAATCCAATTTTAAGAATAAATACTCTAATATTTTTTAAAAATATTTTTATCACCTTTTGATGAAGAACCTATTTTTAATCTGGTTTTTATTAATTATATATGTTCTATTTGACAATATAAACTTCATATTTAGAATAGGTACATCAAAATTTATATTTTTTTATATTTTTGGTATTTTTCTGATAATGATTGTTTTTAATGAATAGTACTAAATACTACATTTTAAGTCAAAACTATCTTTTCTTCTTATTTATTTATATGGATAGATTATATTTTTAATTTTTTTTAAAGTTTAATTTGATTATATTATTACCATTTAATTGAATTTTTGTAATTGGCAGTATTTTTAATTTTTAATTATATATACACACATGTTAATCTTTTGAAAGTTATTATATAATAAAAAGTAGTTTTTTAGTTTTGATAATTGGTAATAATTTTAAATTAATTTTTGAAACATATAGGTTTTGAATTTGGAAAATAGACTCCATATTTTTAATTAATAGGTCCAAACTGTGTAAATAGTTTACTTTTATTTTTAGATATTATTAACAATAAATTCAGTAAATATTTAATTCACAATTGTTAAAGGGAAAATATGGTAAGATTAGTGTAATAGAATAATGTTATAATAATATTAACTAAACCTTACTCATGTCCTAACACTATATGAGTATATATTTCTGACCATGGGAATCCTTGGGTCGATTTGAGGAACCAATCGATCCACTTCTGAGTGAAAAATTCATATAATTACATTTAAATAAATGTTACGGAAAATATAACATAAACATATATCTTTAAAAAAATGATTTTTATATGTGTTAATATAAAGAAAATATTCTACAATACATATCAATATGAAATCTAAAAAGGTTTCATAAATCTAGGTATACTATTTATAATATTTAGAAAATAAATAAATAAATTTAATTATGACACAATGATGATGTAGTGATTGTTTCATTAATAAAGAATTCATATAAATAATATTACAAATTGTAAAAAAAGTTAATTTGGTTATTTTGATGTAATCGATGAATTTTCTAGATGATATTTACATTTTACATTTTTATTAATAATATTTTCAAATCAATCATGTTTTTATGTATTTTTAACAAAAGTTATACGTGAATAGTGTCATAATTGACATATTTCATATTTTAAAATATTAATTTTTTTATTAATATTTTAAAATTGAAAAAAAATATAATATTCGGCTGAACGTTAAAAATATATATATAATTATTTTATTGACACTTTAATTTTATATCATTCATGATTTTGTAAGTATTTTAATTTTCCAATAGTTAAATTCTTGATAAAACCGTACTAGTAAAACAGTTGAATAAAAACTATAAGGATTAAAAAAACATCCAAATCCTATCCAATTATAATTGGATGATTTTATTTTGAATTATATTCATCTTATATTATCATTTATTGTGTTTTGTTCCTTTGAATACTAAAAATAATTTTATAACAAAATAATACAGTCAAACATTCCTAAAGATCCCCTCCTCCCTCTTATAAAGGACACCAAATATAACCCATTATATAGTCTTCTAAAGTCCCTTGGCTCATCCAAACTCTACAGCAAGAACCTCCCAACATACCTATGTTATTTCTAGATGTTTTCCCATAGATATAATTAAATTCAAGAAATCCTTTTGGCTGAAATCAAAGAGAGTTACACTTTTTATGATGTATCGTCTTCTCTAAAATTCCTTTCCATTATTCTATTTCTTCACTCTTAATTATACAATTTTTCATTGATTACATAAAAACACTAGTATATTTAATATAATTTTTTTGGTTATGATAAGTATTCCAACTAAACTTATACACACCTCTATCTAATGGATTTGGACATACTCTTTATGTGGATGACGAACCGCTTCCAAATGAAACAATGGTCATTCAATTATCTCCTACCACCTCTAATGGTGGCCATTATAATAGAAAAATAATTATATATGATATATATGTTAATTATTTAATCTATTTGATTCTGTGATTATCATTTATATCAGACCTTTATGATTTTGATGTTGTATAAATACGGTAATTTTATTTGATGAAGTGCGGACTACCGCCCCTCAATGTGATATGACTTGTTCAGTCTATTCATGGAACATAGAAAGGGTAGAATTAATTACCATATGTGACACATATAAAATATATAATATACAGTAATTATAATATAGTTATGTATCATTTAGTTTTCATTCTTTAAATATGACAATGAAATGAAGGTAGCGTTCATGCGTACGTACGACATACAGTCTCCATGAACAGTGAATTTCAATTCTTATTACCAAATTTTATGGTCTATTATAAATAAATATATACTGGAAATATATGATATATATGATATATAAATAATTAATATCAATCTAGAGATAATTTACTTTTTACCACATGGACAATTTGTAATTATAACAAGTTCTTTTTTGACTCATGTTATAAACATCAACAAAATTTTAGATATGAACTCAAAAAAATAAATAACTGTTATAGAAAAGTAATAAGTGATATAAAAATAATACTAAACATGAAAAAGGTTCTGAATAAAAACGACCTAGGTCAATTTTTTTTATAAATACGCTACAAAGGCGGCATCTGCGATGCCGCCTTTGCTCCCCCGCGCCGCCTTTGGCTCGGATCGATGACATGGCAAAGGCGGCCGGGAGGAGGTCGCCTTTCGCCTCAGGGTAAGGCGAAAGGCGGCATCGCGGAAGCCGCCTTTGGCCATACGTAGAGGTGAAAGGCGGATTCCGCGATGCCGCCTTCGCCGGAACTCCTTATAAAAGGGCGGCCACCCCCCCCCCCTCTCCTCACTTCTTCATTGCAACTTCATCTCTCCGATTTTCTCTCTCTCTCTAAAAAATTCCTTTGCTGTGCGAGCTTTTACGAAGCTTCATTTAGTGGTATGTTTCTTTATTTAATTTAATGTTTTTATTTAATTAATTTAATTTTGTTTAGTTTTAAATCTTTTATTTGTTAAGTAGTTTAGGTAGTTCATAATATTTGGTTATTTAGTTTTTGTAATTAGTTATATATAGTTTTAAATAATTACTGTTAGGTAGTATAGATTAAGTATAGATTAACTTAAGATTAAGTATTTAGAAATTTTGGTAGCTTAAAGATTATGTGGTTATCTACGCAATTAAATTCCTGTCCGGATACAAACAAGTGGATGTGGCTCTGGCACAGATTTACATAGGGGTAAAACCCGAAAACACCGCTTCGAGCTAGAATCGAATGGGAACTGGTGCACGATAACGGGCCTTGTTGCATCCTGGTTTGACACTCCCAGGGAATATGCTTAAGATGATTCATATTTTCTTTATAAAATACTAATATTTCTAAGAGAAGAAAAAGAAAATCAGTATATTTATCAATGATAAATGATAAATATAATTTTATATAATGAAATAAGGACATAAGAATTAACGAATTAAAGTTATTATTAGTTAATTATAAAGTAATAGTATAATTAATGATTAGTTGTTATTAGTTAATTTTAGAATAATTAATAAATAACATAGGATTAAAACATGAATTCATATAATGATTAGCTAACGATACTAATGATCAGTATATTTATCAATGATAAATGATAAATATAATGTTATAGAATCAAATAAGGACATAATAATTAACAAATTAAAGTTATTATTAGTTAATTATAGAATAATAGAATAATTAATGATTAGTTATTATTAGTTAATTTTAGAATAATTAATAAATAACATAGGATTAAAACATGAATTCATATAATGATTAGCCAACGATACCAATGAACATATAAAGTGAAATGAAGAAGAACAAACAAACTAAATAAAAAGGCACTCTAAAATTACATTCTAATAAATATCATATGGTCAAACATCAGTAGCATAGTTTATGGTATAGAAAGGCGCAATAAAATTACATTATAATAAACATCATATCGTCAAACATAATTGTTAATATTTTGTTACACTATCATAATTTTGATGAAAGAAACATTTTTGACGTAGAGAGCCATGTTTGCCTGTGTGTACTATTATGGGGAGATTATTCAAACAGAGCAAGGAGATTCTTATAGTACACAACCAATTACGGTGGTTAGTACAGTTGATTGTGTTACCATAAGTGACCTTCAAGAGAGAATTCATGTTTCCTTAAATCTGGGACCCGATTAAGAGATAATGTCTATGAGCTATAGACATTTGCAATTTCCAACAACACTGTGGCATATAGCTTGTCCATTGGTTGCTGATGCGCAGTGGGTCCAAGAAATTAATTTATTTTCTCAATGGTTAGAGGGTACCATGATGGAGTTATACGTTGTTGTTGCTACTGTACAACAACAACGTCCACTTGTACAAAGACGTAGAAATACAAGAGTGGTTGAAGACAGTATACCCCATGACATTGAGCCTATTACAAATGATGCAGCAGAAGAGGACAACCTAGATGATCTTCCGGATATACATGTCAATCCGACTTCTGATGAGGAGTTTCGTAATGATGTATCAGATAGTGACAACTATGCTGATGAGGAGGGACCAACAAAAGATAGAGAGGAGGTTTTGAGAAATGCAATTGTTGTACATCAACCTCGGTCAATAAATCATCCACCATTATTTTCATCTTGGTCATAAGCAATGACACGCATGCCTGAATTCAATAATACTTTTCTCACACCGACAACTGAGTTCCCTGGAGTTGTACCAGATAGGTTTAGTGAGGTGGACAAAACCTTATATATTGGAAGGAATTTTCCCAGTAAAGATGCCTTAAAAAGCATGTTAAAGAGATTTCATATTGAGAGAAACTTCAACTATGTAGTTCAAGAATCATGTCGTAGTAAATATGTTATACGGTGCGTGAAGTATGGGGATGATTGTAGATTTCTCTTAAGGGCTATTCCAGACATTACATTTGGAGGTTGGAGAATCTCATGGATTGAGGCGGCTCATACTTGCGTTCAGCCAAGTCTCACACAAGATCATACTTCATTGGATGCAGAATTTGTGTCATCTATTGTTGTTGAGATGATTAGGACATGCCAAGATGTTCCAATATCCCTTGTGCAAGAGAGGATTCTACAGACATTCAGTTATAAGATTTCCTATAATAAGGCATGGATGGAGAAACAGAAGGCAATTGTGAAGGTATATGGTGATTGGGATGACTCATATCGAGTATTGACGCAATTGCTAGCTATACTGAGGCATCATAACCAAGTTGTCTTCCATCTGGATATAAACGAACATGTGTCTCCTGATAATCGACTTGACCAATCTCATGTTCAATTTCATCAGTTGTTCTTGGCATTCCTTCCTTGTATCTCTGCATTTCGTTTTTGCAATCAATTTATTCAGATTGATGGAACATTTCTGTATGGAAAATACAAGGCCGTATTGTTGATTGCGGCAACCCAAGATGGAAACCGTTCACCTCTTCCGCTTTCCTTTGCCATTGTAGAGAAAGATAACTATGAATCATGGAGTTGGTTTCTGGCATGTATCAGCAACCATTTCACCAACATTCAGGGAGTTTGTTTGATATCTGATCGCCATCGAGCAATTAATGAGGCAATCAATGCAGATCCTGATACATGGAGATACCCAAATGCACATCATCGGTTCTGCATTAGACACATTGCTAGCAATGTACATAAAAAATTCCACAACGAACCGATGAAGAAGGAAATCACGAGGCTTGGTACGTATTTTATTCATTCTGTTTTACTGTTTCAATATAAATATAAAATCAATTTATGTGAAATATCATCTACGTTTTGTAGCATATGAGTCGGACCAACGACGATTTGAAGAACGTTTTGAACAAATTCGTCAGGATAATCAAGAAGTTTATGATTATATGATGCGGATTCCAAAAGAGAAATGGACATTGGCATACGACGGGGGAATGAGGTACGGACACATGACGACAAACATTGTGGAGTGCATCAATGGTATCTTCAAAGGACTTCGCAAGCTACCTATAACCACATTAGTTCAGGAGACATTATATTGATGTGTGAAGTACTTTGTGGATAGACAAAAACTAGCATCAGACAGAATACATCAAGGGATAAGATATGGAATACACTTTCAACGAGAGATTGAAAAAAATATTGAAGAATCTTCTGGTTATCACGTATGTCTATTTCGAAGAGAAGACTCCCGATTTGAAGTTCAAGAGCGTTCAGACCCCATCAAAAATCACGTCGGTGAAAAAATGGTGGTATTACTGGAAACAAGGCAATGCCAATGTGGAAAATTTCAGGCCTTACGGTTTCCATGTACACACGTCATCGCAGCATGTGCCTCTGTGAACATCTCATGGGAAGCATATGTTGATCCAGTGTACCAGATGGATATCATTGCCAACTGTTATGCTGCACCATGGACACCTATTGGGGAGTATCGTTATTTCCCAATGCCTGAAGGCCAGCCGATAGTGATACCTGACATGAATCGGTTACGTCCTTGTGGGAGACCAAAGGCGAGTAGGATGCGTAATGAGATGGACTGGCCTCAAGAACAAGGGAAGAGTTTGCGATGCACAATATGTCATAAAGAAGGTCATAACCGGAAGCGATGCCCTAACGTTGTTGGGTCGACTTCACAGTCTCATTCATAATGATGTATTGTCTTCATTGTGACATTCCCATATTGTAAACTAAATGTTGTTATCTCTTTTTTATTCCTTGGTTTTCTAAACCCCAAACATCTGAGATAAGTTTTCATATTAATATTCATGCTTTCAAGAAATAACTTTAAATATGAAATAATAGAATTTATTTCAAAACTCTAAAAGCAGAAAACTTAACCCATATTGAAAAGTGTATGTCAGTTAACCCATTAACATGTTTCCTGGACGTTAATATTAAAAATTTTAACCCTAAACCCTCCAACCTAAACCCCAATCTAAACATGCAGGATATTTTAGAAAACTGTTCTATAACAAATTTATAGTATCATAATAATTAGCATAAGATATTGAATACATACAATTAGATAAATTCTAAAAACATCATTACTAATTGTCATGGTTTATCTTAATCCAATCTATAAGTAGTTAATCACAAAGCTCCCCCAAAATATGTGTAACCAAATTCAAGACTCAATATTTTAGATAACATAACTTATTTCATATTAATATTCATGCTTTCAAGAAATATATTTGAATATGAAATAATAGAATTTATTTCAAAACTCTGAAAGTGGAACACTTAACCCATATTGAAAAGTGTATGTCAGTTAACCCATTAACATGTTTCCTAGACGTTAATATTAAAAATTTTAACCCTAAACCCTCCAACCTAAACCCCAATCTAAACATGCTGGATATTTTAGCAAACTGTTCTATAACAAATTTATAGTATCATAATAATTAGCATAAGATATTGAATACATACAATTAGATAAATTCTAAAAACATCATTACTAATTGACATGGTTTATCTTAATCCAATCTATAAGTAGTTAATCACAAAGCTCCCGCAAAATATGTGTAACCAAATTCAAGACTCAATATTTTAGATAACATAACTTATTTCATATTAATATTCATGCTTTCAAGAAATAACTTTGAATATGAAATAATAGAATTTATTTCAAAACTCAGAAAGCGGAACACTTAACCCATATTTAAAAGTGTATGTCAGTTAACCCATTAACATGTTTCCTGGACGTTAATATTAAAAATTTTAACCCTAAGCCCTCCAACCTAAACCCCAATCTAAACATGCAGGATATTTTAGCAAACTGTTCTATAACAAATTTATAGTATCAAAATAATTAGCATAAGATATTGAATACATACAATTAGATAAATTCTAAAAACATCATTACTAATTGACATGGTTTATCTTAATCCAATCCATAAGTAGTTAATCTCAAAGCTCCACCAAAATATGTGTAACCAAATTCAAGACTCAATATTTTAGATAACATAACTTATTTCATATTAATATTCATTCTTTCAAGAAATAACTTTGAATATGAAATAATAGAATTTATTTCAAAACTCCGAAAGCGGAACACTTAACCCATATTGAAATGTGTATGTCAGTTAACCCATTAACATGTTTCCTGGACGTTAATATTAAAAATTTTAACCCTAAACCCTCCAACCTAAACCCCAATCTAAACATGCAGGGTATTTTAGCAAACTGTTCTATAACAAATTTATAGTATCATAATAATTAGCATAAGATATTGAATACATACAATTAGATAAATTATAAAAACATCATTACTAATTGACATGGTTTATCTTAATCCAATCCATAAGTAGTTAATCACAAAGCTCCCCCAAAATACGTGTAACCAAATTCAAGACTCAATATTTTAGATAACATAACATATTTCATATTAATATTCATGCTTTCAAGAAATAACTTTGAATATGAAATAATAGAATTTATTTCAAAACTCTGAAAGCTGAACACTTAACCCATATTGAAATGTGTATGTCAGTTAGCCCATTAACATGTTTCCTGGATTTTAATATTAAAAATTTTAACCCTAAACCCTCCAACCGAAACCCCAATCTAAACATGAAGGATATTTTAGGAAACTTTTCTATAACAAATTTATAGTATCATAATAATTAGCATAAGATATTGAATACATACAATTAGATAAATTCTAAAAACATTATTACTAATTGACATGATTTATCTTAATCCAATCCATAAGTAGTTAATCACAAAGCTCCCCCAAAATATGTGTAACCAAATTCAAGACTCAATATTTTAGATAACATAACTTATTTCATATTAATATTCATGCTTTCAAGAAATAACTTTAAATATGAAATAATAGAATTTATTTCAAAACTCTGAAAGTGGAACACTTATCCCATTTTGAAAAGTGTATGTCAGTTAACCCATTAATGTTATATTTACAATTTACACTTACGACTCATTTTCTTTGTTTATATGCAGATGGATGATACCATACTACTCACTCAGCAGCCTACCCATATTTCGCAGGCCGTGTTAGAAGGTCATCCAGATCGATTTGTGAAGGTGCGTCGAGCGCACCATTTTCATCACATGGAGCCTCCACATGCCATTAGACCTTACTTGCGCCGTGCTGGCTTCTATGGCCTTGCCGTATCAGATTTCTCATTTGTAGATCATTACCTACTTGCTGCCCTCGTTGAGAGATGGAGACCAGAGACACACACATTCCACTTGCCTGAGGGGGAGATGACCATCACCCTCGAGTATGTTGTAGTTCTTCTTGGTCTTCCTATCCAGGGGAGACCCGTTATTGGACCCACTCATGCAGCTTGGACAGACCTTGCTCAACGCTTTTTAGGCGTTGATATTTTGTCTGACCGTTGGGCTACAGATGGATCGTCCATATCTATGCATTGGTTGGAGTCGCAGATTCCACATTTGCAGGATGATGATGATGAGCAGACCATCATGCGTTACGCCCGTGCATATATCTTACGACTCATTGGTGGGACCATGTGTACTGATCACTCGGGGATGCACGTGCATATGATGTATCTACCCCTACTAGAGGACTTTGATCGGGCTGGGACGTACAGTTGGGGATCAGCCTGCTTGGCATACACATACAGATCATTATGCAGACTATCCCATAGGGACCGTACAGGTCTTGGAGGATGCGTCATCCTTATTCAGATGTGGGCATGGGAGCGCATCCCATCATTCCGCCCTGACCTTGCTGGTCCACCGGTCGAGATGGAGGTGATGCATGACGCTCCGCGTGGACGCTGGTATGATAAGTCATTTCTATTGGTTTTTTATTCTACTATGAGTTATTGACTATAATTTCTCATTATTTGTCATTATCGTTGTATTTTACAGGTGGTGTCAGCGACACAATTTTGACGTGGTTCCGAGACAGCATTTGGGCGTATATCGGCTACAGTTGGACTGTCTCTTACCTGATCAGGTATGTATATACAATCTATCACTGTCTAACATTTTTAATAATAACATCAATTTTGGTTTTTAGTTGGGTGTTTTTTTGACAAAATCACTTGTCATTTCAGATTCCATGGCTTCCATACTGGAGTATTATGGACCAGTTGCCAGCATACTGCACTGTTGGTCTTGAGGATGCTATGGCTGTAGTGCCCCTCATTCACTTTCATATTATTGAGTGGCAGCAGCCTGACAGGGTCATGCGCCAATTTTTTCGTACTCAGCCGATTCCATTACCATCTAGACAGACAGACAAGCTTCATGGGATGAAGCTGATAGGGAGGCAGGATGATGACTGGTCCCAAGTACATGCGAGTTTTATCGACTGCTGGCATAGACGTGAAGAGATACGTATTCAAGGTGTTCCTACAAATCGATTCTCTCTTTTAGAGCAGGTTGACTATGCGCCCTGGTATAGACTAAAGTCTATACTGTATCTTACCCAAGCTGGCATAGAGATGCAGAGGATGGTAAGTTAATAAATTCCTATAACTTTGTTTATTGAATTATTTTCTAATTCAATTTGAATCTATTTACAGGGAAGTCACACAGAGCAGCTTGTTCGCATGAGCGATGAAGAGGAGGAGGGGGTCTTTAGCCGGGCAGCCGTCCATGCTACAGCGCTGGAGGCGAGGGAATCTTTTCATGCGCTTTCCGAGAGCATCTTCACGCGTCTGGCTCGGAGACAGGAGGTTCCTGCCCCAGAGGAACATCCTGCAGCTACTGCTGGTGCTGAGGAGCCACGACCACGACGACGTAGACAGCGTCGTGCTGCACGTGAGGCATCGCCTGTTCCACAGGCAGAGGTCGGGCCTCTAGTAGTCCAGGATCAGCCTATTCAAGATGTGCCTTAGGTGGCATGGGATCCGTCTTTCTTGACAGGATATCCACAGTTCTCTCCATCTTGGGTTCCAGATCCTTCACAGCCTTGGATTCTAGAGCCGTCGTCGTCTTGGGGTATAGCTCCATCACAGGCTTTGTTCCCCTCTGCGATGGAGGCAGGTCCTTCTACCACACTAGTGGGAGAAGGATCCGAATGGCAGTACAAGATGCAGTTGACAGCTCCTCCAACTGACACATAGATGGAGGATGCGACAGTCGGCGTTTCAGTGCCCGTGGATCAGCCTTCTCCAGGTCATCAGACTCCACTGCGCACTCGACGCGGACGTCCTATTCGCAGACCACCATGTGGGACGAAATCTCCTCGCCACAGACATATGCATTGATTGTACATTATTGTTTACATGTTTTATGTGTACTGAAATCAAAAAGACTATTTTTACTTGTTGGTCAGAGTGGAATCTCAGGAGGGGGTAAATTAGGTTTTATTTATATATATTTATATAACCATACGAACATAATAATAAAACATTAATAATTACTAATTACCTAATTACAAATTATATAATTAATAATTCTATTACTAATTAACTATTTAATTAGTATATAATTAATATTTATATTACGAAATAACTAATTAATTAGTATATAATTTGTAATTTGGTAATTAGTGTTTATTAATCATTAATTATATAATAACTAATTAGTTAATTAGTAATAAAATTATCAATTATATAATACTTAATTATTACATATATAATAAATACTTAGTTAATTAGAAATATAATTAATAATTATAACTAATTAATTAGTAATTGGTAATTATTAATTAGTTTATCAGTAATATAAATATTTATTATAATTATTCATTATAAGAGGGTTTGCCCTGAAAATCATTCTGCATTTTCGATGTGGGATTCAGGTTCTACATTTACTGTGCAGTAGATTCTTCATTTCCGATGTGGGATTCTGTTTCAAGTGCATGACTTTGAAATACAATAAAAGATAAACTATAAGGCCAAAATAAATGAAATTTTAAAAATTGATTAAACATATAATAAATAGTTGAAAACAAAAAGAATTTCCTCAAAAATGTTGATGAAAAATAATCTATAACCTTTCAAAACCACCTACTTGAAACTTAAAAATGTTTCAAGTACGTGAATTTGAAAGACTGTAAAATATAAACTATAAAACGAATATAATTGAAACTTTAAAAATTGATTAAAAATATAATAAATAGTTGAAAACAAAAGAAATTTCAAAAAAAAAGTTGATGAAAAGTAATTTATAAGCTTTCAAAACCGCATACTTGAAACATAAAATTTTTCAAGTACGTGACTTTGAAAGACCATAAAACATAAAATAGAAGACCAATATAAATGAAACTTAAAACATGGATTAAACATATAAAAAATAGTTTAAAACAAAAGCAATTTACAAAAAAATGTTAATGAAAATTAATTTATAATCTTTCAAAACCGCCTTCTTGAAACTTAAAAATGTTTCAAGTACGTGACTTTGAAAGATTATAATTATATTACTAATTAATTAATTAATTATTATATAATTAATAGTTATATTAATAATTAACTAATTATTTATTATATAAGTAATAATTAATGAGTAATAATTAATAATTAATAATTTAATGAATAGCTATAATTAATATTTATATAACTAATTAACTAATTAATAATTACTAATTACTTATTAATAATTATTAATTACTAATTGCTAATTATAATGAATAATTATAATAAATATTTATATTACTAATTATCTAATTAATAATTAATAATTACTAATTAATTAGTTATAATTATTAATTGTATTTCTAATTTACTAAATATTTATTATATATGTAATAATTATATTATTAATTAATTATTAATTAATTAATTATAATATTACTAATTATCTAATTAATTATGACATATTTAATTATTAATAATTACTAATTAATAATTAAAAATTATAATGAATAAATGTAATTAAAAATTATATTACTAATTTACTAATTAATTGTTATATAATTAATAATTATATAACTAATGAACTAACTAACTATTATATAATTAATTATTAATAATTACTAATTAATAATTATAATGACTAATTATAATTAATATTTATATTACTAATTAACTAATTAATAATTACTAATTACTAATTACTAATTACTAATTACTAATTACTAATTACTAATAATTAGTAAGTGAAACCGAAAGCTTATAAATTATTTTTTATCATCATTTTTATGATTTTTTTTTTGTTTTGAACAATTTTTTATATGTTTAATCCATGTTTTATGTTTCATTTATATTGGCCTTATAGTTTATATTTTATAGTCTTTTAAAGTCACGTACTTGAAAAATTTTAAGTTTCAAGTATGAGGTTTTGAAAGCTTATAAATTACTTTTCATCAACATTTTTTAGTAAATTTCTTTTGTTTTCAACTATTTATTATATTTTTAATCAATGTTTAATGTTTTAATTATATTCGTTTTATAGTTTATATTTTACATTCTTTCAAAGTCACGTACTTGAAACATTTTTAAGTTTCAAGTAGGCGGTTTTGAAAGCTTATAAATTATATTTCATTAACATTTTTTTGTAAATTGCTCTTGTTTTAAACTATTTATTATATTTTTAATCCATGTTTTAAGTTTCATTTATATTGGTCTTCTATTTTATGTTTTATGGTCTTTCAAAGTCACGTACTTGAAACATTTTTAAGTTTCAAGTAGGCAGTTTTGAAAGCTTATAAATTATTTTTGAATAATTTTTTTTGTAAATTTCTTTTGTTTTAAACTATTTTTTATATGTTTAATCCATGTTTTAAGTTTCATTTATATTGGTCTTCTATTTTATGTTTTATGGTCTTTCAAAGTCACGTACTTGAAAAATTTTATGTTTCATGTATGCGATTTTGAAATATTATAAATTACTTTTCATCAACATTTTTTTGGAAATTTCATTTGTTTTCAACTATTTATTATATGTTTAATCAATTTTTAAAGTTTTAATTATATTCGTTTTATAGTTTATATTTTACAGTCTTTCAAATTCACTTATTTGAAACATTTTTATGTTTCAAGTAGGCGGTTTTGAAAGGTTATAGATTATTTTTCATCAACATTTTTGAGGAAATTCATTTTGTTTTCAACTATTTATTATATGTTTAATCAATGTTTAAAATGTCATTTATATTGGCCTTATAGTTTATATTTTATTGTATTTCAAAGTCACGTACTTGTAACAGAATCCCACATCGGAAATGAAGAATCTACTGCACAGTAAAGGTAGAACGTGAATCCCACATCGAAAATGCAGAATGATTTTCAGGGAAAACCTTCTTATAAAAGGGAGGCCTGGGTAAGAGTTTCTGTCAGAATCCAGACTGCTGTAATGGCTGTAGCACTGGATCGTTAATAGCAGTGAAATTCTGCTGAATTTTTTTTTGTTTAATAAAAATTTAAAAAAAATATTTTTTTAGGAGAAAGGTGGCATCCGCGATGCCGCCTTTCACCCGCAGCGCAAAGGAGGCATCGCAGATGCCGACTTGCCCCGAAATGCAAAGGCGGCATCCGGGATTCCTCCTTTGAGGTGCATTTTGAATAAAAAATTTGCCAGAAGCGTTTTCTGGAAATTTTTTTTAAAAAAACGTAAAAAAATAAAAAATCTAACAAACATGACAATTTGAACTCATGTTAAGGCAACCTTTCCCGCCCCTCTTCTAGTTAATGACTTATTTTATGTATTTAATTTTACAATTTAATTTTTTTGGAAAGGTTCATATATATACTTAATTATTTAAATTTTATGCCCATGTTATTAGATACCCTTTTATCTCTCATCAACTCATTTTTATATTTTTATGTTACTCCACTAGGCTGTTGATTTTTTGTAAGGGGACTTATTTAACCAATTTCAATTATTTGGGTTAATCATATAATTATTGATTAGGTCATGATATGAATATGTTTTAATGACCTATAATTTTTATACACTTCATATCCAATTATATTGTGTGTATGTATATTTTTCACACATATTTATGTCCTTGATATATTTAAAACCTAATGGTACAATCTTTGTAAGGAACTAAGTCTCAACCTCCTTTCACTGAGTCATATCTATATATTGTGCACCTTTAATATCCTTTATGTTTTATATACAACCATTTTTACATTTTATATTATTAGTTTCAATATTATCATTACATTTATATATTTCTTTGATTTTATTCATTATTTATTTTAGTCAATTGTTTCTCAAGTGGATAAGTATTATTTATCTAAAACAACATTTTAAATGTTTTAAAGATATCATATTCTATATCATTCTCTTTCATGTACATGTTTTAGAAATTATTTTGAGGATTTATTTATATTTACAAGTGTATTCTAACGTGTAAATTCCTTTAATATGTTTTAGAGTTGTATGGGACACTTTGATTTTAAACTCTTATATATGAATATTATAAATGATTTCATTATGTCAATATCATGAACTGATATCCTGTGACTTAATTGTGGAAATGTTATAATTCCATTATGATTGTTTTATGCGTTTTGAATATGTTATGATTCATGGAATGTTTTTTAGTATACTGGTGGTTCCGTGATAAATCTATGGAAGGTGAGCCTGAGATATATCTTTAATTCATTGGTTAACATGACGAAGTTAAATATTAATGCTTCTACTAAGACAATATTCTTTGATAGGTATTCCAATTGTAACTACCTATGTAGCTGTGAATGATACAATGTAAGTATGTAATGGATTCCAAAAGTTACCATTGTGATTTATTATTTCTATTTTATATTTCTAAATCTTATGAATTAATGATGTATATTAAAGAGATTATCTGTTATGATTTAGAATTATGATTTCATTTATTTTTATCTATTGATGTACTAATTTTTGAATTCGTTGTTTTATATACCATACTGAGATTCTTATTCTCATACCATGTTTTTGATATGTTTTTCTAGAGTATAATTTTGGTTAATGGAATGGATGAATTCAAGATGTTTTATGTCATGAAAATAATTATTATTTTATTTAAGGTGTTTAATTAATGTGAAAAAAATTCTATAGTGTATAAATTTCTACTTTGTAATCTTTTGAGATGTAATGTATTAGTTACGATGTAATTATCTAAAACATTATACCTAAAATGATCCATAATGTGAATTCATGACATAACTCAAGATTAGGTAATGTTTAAGGTTGGGGCCTTACAGTAGGTATCAGAGGCCAGTTTAGATAACTTCAGAGGTTAGGGTGTTATTCATGCATATGTGACATAACAATAATGGTTATAATATTAGAATGATTTATAGTTATTTTAGATAAATTGAATGGGATTAATATAACATAAATAAATAAATATTAGTATTTACCCTCATCATAAGATATTATATGATGATTTAACTGATACACTCACACTAAACATTTTGGTTTTAGTAAACGGATTGATCTAATATGAACCAATGTAACCATGTATCTGAAGAAAAATATTGGTGGTTTTATGAATGAGAATCCAAATGAAATGGGAGAAAAATGATAACTAATGTGTTTTTTATTAACCATCTATCTGGAGTCATGATTGACCACTTTAACAATAGTGATTTATTCTAAGACACATTACATGAGAGAAAAAAATCCCAATGGTGGTTTATGTAATAATCATAAAGGTAATTAAAAAAAACTACTGTGTCAAGGGTGGAGAAATAAGAACCTATGAAAATGCATTAATGGGACGAGAATATTCTATAGATGTGGTAATGAATGTCATAAAACAAGAACCTTACATGGAAAATGGAAGCTTCTAGTTGAATCTAGGAAAGGAAAAAAGATGTCTCTAAGGGGTCAATTTAATGTTTTAAATGTGGTGTGCATGGTGATTATACAAATATATTTCATAAAAATATGGTTAGGGAATGGGATCAGCATGTTCGTACAAATATATGTTTACCAAATCCTAATTCCCTTGGAATTGATTAAGAGTAAACTGAAAAATACATATTAAAGGTATGGATTATTTCATAGATCATGTTTTTACATTACATAAGTCTTAAAAATTGTGAATGATCTTGTATGTAGGAAAGAAGTATAAATGAATAAGTTGAAAAAATATGGATAAAGGATCATGAAGAATGTTTGATGATTAAGATTTCTAGGAATTGATGAGTTATGTTGGATCTATGGAAGATGATATGTATAAATGTATTAATGATAGTATTACAATAGAATACTTTTTCTACTATGTTTAACCCTGTAGTTTTACATGTGAGAATTTAATTAAAGGAATAATTTTCTTCCCTTGTTTGGAAATAATGGGTATCCTTAAGGGTTCATGTGATATTTTGTTTCTAAGGAAATTTTGGGTTATTAGTTTTTGGGATCCAAAATGTGAGGTTTAAAATACCATTTCATGCTAAAACATGTTGTGGATATTTTTAATGATATTATCTCATTTTCAAAATGTTATTACAATTATATGGTTTTTAAAAATGGAAAACATGAAGACAGTATGACAACCCATCATGTCAAACAAAGATGTGTGAATCAAACCCACAACCAATGTGCGATTGGAATTTATCACGAACAACTAGACTACATGAAGTCCCATTGACAGTATGACTTATTATTTTTAGTAAAATGATTACATGGATCAAGAATAAGTTGATTTGGAAAAAGTATGTTTTAGCAACTAATATACATAGTATAAAAAATCGTTCGATGATTAAGTGAAAATTGATATTTTGGAATACGTTTTATCTTTCGGAAACATTTTACTCATAAGGAAAATAGAATAATATAGGACATCATTTGTGGAGTAATGGTTAAAATTTTATTTTGGAAGAATATATTTTTTTATTGTGGGCATATAACGATTTGGGTTATTTATGGAAATGATTAACCTATCATAGATAATATGTTATTAGGTTAATTACATTTTAGTATGAGACATTAAGAGTATCTGATGTTATTTAGAGTTAAATGTTAAGATTTTTTTGGAAGATAATGTCATCAAATCATTGTGAATTTTATGTTCCAAACTTATTGTGGACTATTTTTAATAATTTTATGGAAAATTGTTTATTTAATTATCTTTGATGAGCATTGTGTGTTGTTTTTTCACTTTTGATGATTCAATGTAGTAATTCATTTTTATAAAATATTATTCTTTTTGGGGATTATCTGATATCGTACAAATCATTTTGTAATTAGTTAATGTCTAAAGTAAGGGGAAATATATACTTCTTTTTCTAGATAATGTGATTCTCTAGATGTTGATTCTAGAACTTCATATGTGACCATGTCATCATGAATACTATCATTTTGTGAAAAGGAGAGTATTTGGTAGAAATTCGATTAATGGATGAAACACTACATTTAAAGTAATTATATTTCCTTATGATATCATTCTAGGTAGTAATAAAATTCATCTACACTATGAAATGGATATTTGAAGAAAAAATGATACGCACTTTCTTTTATCATCATACTTTTATCTAACCACAAATTTATGGTATTGTGGTTTTTAAAATACCATTATCATGTTCTATATCACTCATTATTAATATATGAGAGTTAGTTTCTCATCAATATCCATGTTTTATTACATGGAATCATAGAATGGGTTATCTTTGGTGACCTTTTTTACTTCAATTTCATTCATTAAATTGATTGTTTTATTAAATCTTTTTCTGATGTGGGACATTCAATGATGTTTCCAAAGCCCAATTTTAAAATTTCTAGAAGTCAATTTCCAAAAGGGGGAATGATGTAATGACCTAGGTAATTATTGAACAATATTTTTTCATATATATTAATATTTATTAATAACATATTAATTTGATGTTAAAAAATACACTTTGTTCGATAGTGTGCTTAACACACAACAAATAGGTTTCTTTGAAATATTATATTGCGTACCACATTGAGTTACACTGAAAATAATATAATAATATTCTTACATTAAATTATTATTAATTCATTTTCATTTTATTGATGGTAATGAAAATAACTAACTACATTATTATTACACATTTTTTTAATTTGTTTAATATTTGTCCAATAAAATTTATTAGGCTTAAATTTAGAATGAATCCAATTTTAAAAATAAATACTCTAATAATTTTAAAATGTAGTTTTAGAACCATTGGATTAAGGAATCCTTTTAAATATTTTTTTTTCAGTTTTATATATTCCATTTAACAAAATAATCATCTTATTTAGAAGAGGGACATCCAAATTTACTTTTGTTATATCTTTCTATCTATATAATAATGTCAACATTTTTAATGAATAATGAAAAATACAACATATTATGTCAAAACTGTCTTTTCATATAATTTATTTATATGTTTAGATTGCCATTTTAATTGGTTTTAAAGTGTAATTATGTTGTTTTTTCCATTTACTAAAATTTTGGTCATTGGATTTAATTTAAATTTTTAATTACACATAAAAACATATCAATCATTTTATTTTTATTATACCATAAAAATACTATTTTTGGTTTTGACAATAGTAATTAATTTTAAATTAATTTTTTAAACTTCTATGACATGAATTTGGAAAAATGGATTCCATATTTGGAATCAGTATGTTCAAATTATTTAAATAATAAACTTTTATTGTTAGAGATTATGAATAGTAACTTTGGTAAATATTTTCTTTTCCTTTGTTATAAGGTAAATCTGATAAAAATAGTAAAAAAATATTTTATTAATATAAATTTACCCTAACACATGTAATAACCCTATTGGATGTTATTTTTCAGAAAATTGACATTCTGGGGTTGATTTTAGGACCCCTTAGAGCAACTTGTGATTGAAAATTACATTTACTTACATATAATTAAATGTTAAAGAAAATATAACATAAAAACTTATCTTATAGTAAATGTATTTTATATAGGGTATTAAAAGTGATATCTTATACTATATATATTAATTATAAATCCAAAACTATTTCAAAAATTATGGTATTTTATTTATAGTTTGTATAGATTAAATAAATAAATTTCATTATGACTCAATGATGATGTAGTGATTAATTCATTATTAAAAGATTCAAATAAATTATATTATAAATGATAAAATAAATGTAATTTTTTTTATTTTGATGTCATCCAATAATTTTATGGGTGATAGTAACATGTTATATTTTAATTAATTATTTTTTTTGAGTCAGTCAAGTTGTCATAGATTTTTCAAAAATTTCATTTGTGAATAGTGTCTAAATTGACATAATTCATATTTTAAAATATAAAATACTTTATTAAATATTATAAAATTCAAAAAAATTAGAATATTCGGAAAAATGGTTATTATAAGTCTAAAATTTTATTATTGACCCTATAATTAAGTTTTTGTTATGTTTTGGTAACTATTTTTATTCTCAGTGTGTTAAATGAATTATAAAACGGTAAGAATAAAAAATGGTTACATAAAAAAGATAAGGATTAAAAATTATACAAATCCTTTGTAATTGTTATTGGATCTTATTATTTCGACTTATATTAATCTTATGTTAGATTTTAATGAGTTTTGGACCTTTTTAAACAAAAGAACATTTTATAATAAAATAATACATTCAAACGTTCCAAAATATCCCTCCTTCCTCTTATAAAAGGCCACCACCTCTAACCCATTACAGAAACAAATAGAGCCCATTGGATTGTCAAAAATATTCTCCTATAATCTTAAATCATCCCCCTGTTTTTACTAGATCTTTATGTTATTCAAAATTCAATTCAAGAACTCAGTTTGGCTCAAATTGAGGAGAGTTACACGTTTTAAGATGTTTCGTCTTCTTTAAAATTAATTTCCATGAATCAGCATTCTCACTCCCATTTTTATTATTTTTCTTTTAATACAAAACAAAACCAGTATACTAAATATACTAGGATGTTTTTATGATATGTATTCAAACTAAACATACACACACCTCCGTCTAATAGATTTATAACATATTGTTTCTATGGACGGTGATCTATTGGCCAATGAAATGGTGATTGTTCAATTATCTCGTACATCCTCACATGGCGGCCATTATGATGGCACTGTAAATATATATTATATTTATTATATTTATATAATCAATATTATTTTTTCATTTTCATTTAGAGAAAACCATTATTCTTTTCATGTTGTATAAATATGATAATTTCATTTGAGGAAGTGCAGACTATTACCCCCTGAACGTGATATGACTTATTAATTATATACATTTAACATATAAAGGATGGAATTAATGAACATATGTAACATATATTACGTAGATATTATACTTGAATTATAATATACGTATGTATTATTTTTTATTCCATTAAATATGTAAAATAGATGAAAGTAGAGTTCATGTGTACGTACAGCTTACCATCTCCATCAACAGTGCATTTCATTTCTTAACTCCGAATATTATAGACTATTATAAATACATATATAAATTCTATATATGATATATATGATATCAAAATCCTGAATATCATTTTGGTGATAATGGAATTTTGACAACATGAACAATTTGTAATTATAACAAGTTCATTTTTGACTCAGGTTTCGAATAATGACAAAATTACCTATATGAACTCAAAAAATTAAAATTTTGTTATGTCAAGGTAATAAGTGATATAAATTTAATACTAAAATTTAAAAAGGATCATGATAAATAAATAATTAACTTATGTTTATTATTAAATATGAACAAAGAACATACCTGACAAGCCAGACTCAATATAAGTGAACCTTTCACCCTAAACTTCTAGTCGATGATTTCATGAATGTTATAAAATTGAAATTTTCAATTGATGGGTATGTTTTTATATATCCTTGTTAACGTTAATTTTATTCCATGGAATGAGAGACCCTTTTTTCTCTTACAAAATAATTTTCTGAATTTTTATGTGACGTCGTTTGGCTGCAGAATTTATGTAATGGAATATATTAACCTAATTTCTATTCATTAGGTTAAACATATACTTCTTTATTATTTCATGCTATGAATATGTTTTAATGACATATGATTGTTTTAGACATTATATATATTATATTGGGTGTACTTATATTTTTCACACATAATTATTTCATTGAATTATCCTTCATCCAATGGAACAACCATTGTAATGGACTAGGTATATATCTCATTTCACTAAGGCATATCATGATATTGTGAACCTTTATTATCCTATAAGGTGTATATACAACCATTTTGATATTTTAAATCATGAATTTCAATATTGTCAAGAAATTTATAGTTTTCATTCATGTTATTCTTTAATTGTTCTTAATGATTAGTTTGTCATTTTGTAATGGATTCTTTAACTAAAATATAATTTTAAATGTTTTAATAATTTTATCTTCTAAATAATTATCTTAAATGTTCATTTTTAGATATGATTTTAAGCATATATTCATATCGACATGAGTTTTTTAATGTGAAAATTCCTTTCAAACGGTTGATATTTCTATTGGACACTTTGATTCAAAACTCATATATTTTTATGTTGTAAATTATTTGATTGTGTCAATATGTTGAACTCATAACATGTGAATACAATGTCGAAATGTTATCATTCCATTATGCTTGTTTTTTTTATATTAATTTTTATTATTATTTGGAATTGTTTATGTATACAGGTGGTTCTGTGATAAACCTAAGGAGGGTGAGCCTGAGATAGCTCTCCAATGCATTGTCAACGTGAAAGAGGTAAAGGTTAATGTTTCTCCTAAGAGATTTAAGGAATATACAATGTTGGATATTACAATTGTAACTCCCTATGAAGCTATGAATGTTATAATGTAATTTTGTTATGTATTCCACATGTTGCCTTTATTATTTATGATTTTATTTTTTATTCTTAAATATTATGATTTCATGATTTATGTTTATTATCTTATGTTTTATTATTAAAAGTATGATTTCATTGATTTTTGTGTTTTAATGTAATACTATATTCTATCCTTGTTAAATAACCCTTAATATTCTTTGTATCTTCATCCAATGTTTTTTTAATTTTTTCATAGGGTATAAGGATGATCACATGAATATAAGAATGATAATATATTTATATCAATAAATGAATTATAGTTTTATTTATGGAGTTTTATTATTGTGAAAAAAAAATATAGTAAGAGTATCTACATTGTAATAATTTGATATGTAATGTAATATTTACGACCTAATTCTCTACAACTCAAATCCTTAAAATTTCCATAATGTAAATTCTTTAATTACCTAATTATTAGGTAATGTTTAAGTCTGGGGAATTACATTGGGATAATGGATGAGTTGGATCCAATGATGGAAAAAATGAGGGCTTCTCATTCTCTAGCATCTTACCCTCTACATAGATAATATAAATTGAAATTTTTAATTTTCCTCACTAGTGTAAATGTTCTACAATGTTGTTCATCAATTATCAAGTATTTCGTGTAAATTAATATTTTGATGTATCATGGTCTAAAATAACTTGACTATCGTATAACGATTCATTATATAATGCATGTTTCTTTCCAATTCATTTTGCTTTAAAATTTATAAAATACAATGACGAGAATCTATATCATCTTGAAATACATAAGTATTAAATTTGTCGGCCTGGTGATGTTTCACAACATGAATAAGGATATTGCCTTCAAATTATGTGAAATAGAGATGTTCTTCCCAATATAATTTTTTGATATAATTGAACACCTTACTGTTCACTTTGTTAGATTGGTTCAACTATATTGTCTTATCCATTACATATAGGTGTACGACATTGAATGGAATATCATGATTTTAAAATGGTATGTCAATAATAGAAGTCATCCATAAGGTTGTACTGTAAAACCATATATTATTGAAGAGGGTATTGAATTACATACCAATTACCTATTAGATGTTGAATACATTAGTCTCCTAAATCCTCTTGAGATTGAACAACATTATGGAAAAGTGATTTCCAAAATATTTATTTTTACAATTAACTTGACATAGTGGGAGAAAGAAAACCCTAACATATTACATACTAGTGACAATGTTTATACATAAATTGAATCCTAAAAATAATTTCATTGATATTTGAATCCACAAAGGGATGAAGACTGGATCGAAAATATATATAATCTATAATTTATATGATGGTTTAGACATAAAATTTATTATGTGTTATATGAAAATCTGAATTCATTTTATGAATTACTTCAATGGCTAGCTAGAGGTCCAAATGAAATTTTTATATCTTACACTTATTTTGTAATAAATGTGTATACATTATATACAAAAGAACATTATGACTTCATTGATTATAAATAAATAATGTTATTCTTATGGCTAAAGCGATATACATATCTAGTTCCATGGATAAAAATACAATTTATGAATATATTATATATTATGGCATTATCAAATAGATATATGAGCTAGATTATACAACATTTTAACTAACACTTTTCCATTTTAAATGGGAAATCAATATCAATGGAGTGAAATTTGTATATATGAGCATTGAGATGGTGAATTATAATGTGTTATGGAAAAAAGATGATTCATTCATAATGGAATCATAAGTAGTTTATTTACTTTATGTCACTAGTCGAACAAACATGAATTTTTCAATTGTATAGATGACGAATAAATCAAATGTTGGGTCAGATGAATGTTAAATCAAGTAAAACCCATTATTTGGGACATCACATGTTGTTCTTATCTATCCTAATGTTGAAAATTTCTTGGACGCTAGAGGGAACACATATAGGGGATTTGGATTCCTGATAGAGGAAATATATACATAAATCATTAATCAAAATAAATAGAGTTAAATGATACGGTAAAGGGGTTTTTAACATATATTGTTTTCCTCATAATATTACATGTTATCTAATACATTAACAAAATATAAATTATTATTTTGAACACTCTTTCATAAAATGTCTTCTACCCATAAAAATGTGACAAATAACGTGGAGGAACACTATATAATAAAGGAAATCCTTAGTAAATTTTTTGGTAATGTTATGATATACTTTCTCTATTTTCATGAATAATAAGATAGTGAAATATTTATTTAATTTTCATTATTCCTAGAAGATGTCATTTATAATTCAATATTTTGGTAAAGTATGATACATTTATAAGAAATGAAAAAATGTTGTCTCTGATCAATCATAAAGGCAAATTTAATATTTTTATAGTAAAATCAATATCCATAGAAATAATTTATTGATTCATTTTTATGTTTTGTTTTTTTTTATTTTTATTATTACTCAAATAATAATTGTTTTCTTATACATGATGATTATTTTTTCGATTTGGGGTGGTTTTCCCATCATTCATTCCAATCTACACAAAAACATCCACATGATTCTTCTCCCTCAAAATCTATTCACCCATGTACTGTTTCAATTTTCACATTCATTCATGTTCTCAACACTCAATATTCATTTTGAGAAATGACAATACCTTTGCCCAATTAAAGAGGTAATCCTTATGTTTTCACATTAATATAATTATCCCTACAATTTATAATTTTCTTACGTTTTATTTATTTCCTTTTAGTATTACTCGTATAATAAATGTTTTCATGTTCATGTGGATAATTTTGTTAGAGTTGGGGTGGTCTATCCATCATTCATGCCGCTCTACACCAAAAAATACATATAATTTTTCTTTCTCAAAATCATTTCTCCCCTCCACTATTTCATTTATTACTTTCTTTCATGTTCTCTCCACTAACTTTGTAGGACGTGATATGATTCTTCCTCTACACAAATACACTAGTAATCTTGATGATTCCACTGTAAAGTCATTTTTCATTGAATTAAATTATGGTTATATATATATGTTTAATTTATTTAATATCAATGTTAATAGAATAATTATTTTTTTCTTACATAGGTGAATTATTTTTTCCATGTTGGGGTGATATGTGTATCTTGTATACATATTTGCACAAAAACACCCACATATATCTTCTGCCTCAATTCCTTTATCCCCAAGAATGTGGAAAGTTATTACATTCCATTAAGTTCCCTCCACTGCTCAGTTATACGTAATATATTGATTTCTCAATGAAAAATAATTGTCCATATAAGTAATTTATTATTTCATATTTACGTTTAAATTGATTTTTAGTATTGCTCATAATAATTGTTTTCTTATACAGATGTTTTTAGGTGATGTATTTTGTTCAAATATGTCAATGAAGTGTCGATAGTTATAAAAATAAATAAAATTGAAATCATGGTAAAATTGATATTTAGAATTTTTTGAGACATTAAGATGTGTAGGAATCAACCAAACCTCAATCCGACACACGATGCGACCAGCATGATTCCATGTAATTATTTCTATATATAATTGAAATTTTTTTTTTGATAAAGTGAACTAACATACATAAAACATAGCATACATATTCAAATTGACATGATAAATTATTAAAACAATCCATATTTCATTTGTGACATGTTAGAACTCATCACACAATAATCTAATACGAGATGTTCCTGATAAGACTCAATGTGCCCGTTGTCAGTTAAAAATGACATTTGACATTAAAAATTTTAACTCACTAAAAAACAATCAAACAGTATTGAATATTATTTATAATTTAGGTACTATTTTTATAAATCCTTTGTGACATGTAGGAATTGTTCTCAATAAAAAACCATGATGTGATCAATATGAGTCAAATTTCAGGTAACATGTTTAAAGAAATAAATTTTTAGAAAAACCAATAGATGTTATGTACTAAAATAGGAACAATAAAATATGTATTGTTTTGATTCCTTACAAAAATTGTTCATATTTGATTATGAACATGTAGGAATTTCCATGCCACAATCTGATGCACAGTGTGACCGGTATAACTATAACTTCATAATTATTTAAAATTAAATGCAATTTTATTAAAAAAATGACCTACCAAAATTGAACAAACAAATTCATATTTTTTGGATACATTAGACAAACTATCTAAATGTGATTTAATATTTTCATGAATAAAAAAACTCAATCCAAGGCATGATGTTACCAATATTACTCTAAGTTTGTGTCTTTATTTAAAATTGACATCAGTTTTTGTAAAAAGGGAAACTAACCAACTCAAAACCAAACAACACATTAAAATAGTTTAATTATATTAGTAAAATGATCCATAATCTATACTTTAAGTGTATTAATCCTCCCAAACTCAATCTGATACACAATATGGTTGACAAGAGTCTTGGTGTGTGTTTCTATTTTAAAATGCCATTTTATTAAAGAAGACAAATGATGTAATAAAATTTGAGCAAACCCAATAATATAGTTTTGGTAATTTTGGAAAAATAGTTTTATGTAATTTTCGATGTGTATGGATTAGACACACCTCAATATGATAGATAATGTTCTTGATATGTCTCCAAGAGTCATTCATCAGTTGAAAATTGGAATTTTAGTTCAAAAATGTCACTCATTGGAATCTAATCAAACACACTCGGATTATATTGATGGTGTAGGAAAAAAATTCAAAAGAAATTTTTGGCATGTACGAATATGTTTCATGAAAAAAAATATATGATGTGATCGAAATGATTCCAGTGTGTGTGTTTCTAGTTTAAAATGTCATTTTGGTAAAAAAAACTAACATAATCAAAACTCAGAAAACACATTTAGATTATTTTGAAAAATTATAATATTAATCCACAAGTCCATTATGACATGTTAGAATCATCCCCTTTATCATTTTTTTAGTTATGATAAATGGATAGGTATTTTAACCTCAGTCTTTTTTCAATTCATATATTTCACTGATAAACATCATTTCTACCGATGTTAAATGCCTATTTTGTAGTAGTGTGTTCATTAATACTTCTTTGGGTCACTTTTTTGGATTAATAATTCGCATATCCAATGTAAATTTTAATGTACATCATAATGGAATTCTAAATTTTAAAATATTAGTCCTTTTGGGTTGTGAGATTTTATTTTTTGAGATTTCACTTGTTAGTACCTATAATGAGGATAGTGCATGGGAATTGAAACATTCATAGGTGAATTATCACTTTATGGATTTTTTTTGTGTTTCTCATATTAGTTTTTTGATAGTCTCATTTTTTTCAAGTTTCATATGTTTACTATGTAATAACCTTATATTTAATGAGTTTTTTTAAAATACTTCAGTTCTAATTCATTGTCCCATCAATGAAAAAAGATTCATTGTTGTGTAGTTTTATTTCACGTGGTTGTATGCTCATTTTCTTATGATGGTGGAATGAAGTGCCATAATGTTTCGTATATCCTAGGCTCTATCTCGATTAAATAATTATTTCATTGTTGTTATAGTTATATTTAGTGATCCCTTTAACATCACCTACTATTTTTTCATAGTGTAGGATACCCTATAGTTTTTGACCTGGGAGGTGTGATATGTATAATGAATTGTGTGGTAATCCCTCTAAATATTTGAATTAATCAAAAATGACTTGATTACCAATTGCAGATTAAAATGTTTATATGCAATAAAAAATAATCATATCTGATTCATATAGTCTTTTTAATCATGATGTACTCAACGAAGACTTTAAGTTATTATTTTTTACTGAACTATCAACATTATGAATCATGAAAATTTCCTTAATTTGATCACCTTCTTTTTCATGTGATAATCCTCCCTTCTTCAGTAGGGGAAAATTTTATTAGTAAATATCTATATTATTTAACATTCTATTAATAGAGAATAAATAGACATCCATTATCTTCTTCTTGGTTACTTTTTCATTTCAATATATTAGAGCTTGCATGATTCATTTATTTTACAAATTAATTTTAGTTTGCTATAATGTGTATGATTATACTCACCACTATATGGTCTATATTCTCATAGAATTTCTTTTTCCCTACTAACATAGGGATTATAGATAGTATGGGTGTGTATAGAGATGGGGTGTAATGTTCAGAGATAATTCCATGTTGTACTAGGAGACATAAAGTGGTAAAATGTTTATTTTTTAGTAGTGGTGACCATTATATCTAGTGATCAACCATAGTGTATGTATATAAAGAAGGATATTTCCCATTTCTTATTCATATTAGATTTAATGTCTTCTGAGATGTATTCTTATGGTTATTTCTTCTAATGTGTAATTATTTTTGTATTCAATGGTTCCATTAATGTCATTTATATATTCACATTGTTTATAAATATTCATTATCCCTTATTATTAATATTTTTATGTTTCATATTTTTATGAGTTTTAGGTTTATATTTTATAAGGAATCATACATTATGATATATGGCTACTCAGTTCTTTTCATTGTCCTAGTACAGTTGGAGTTGGTAATGGTTTGGAATACTATTATTTTTATTTGAATACGTAGATTCCAAGTTGGTCGAGTCTTATAAAATTGCCATCCAGGAAGTATTCTATAATTCATTGTAATTATATTTTGTATCCATGTGAGGAATATTTTATGAATTTAGGGAGGGAATTTTAAAAAAATTTGGAATTTGATTATCAAAACTAGTGACAAGCACTGGTGTGGTAGACAATATTTCCAATTTTCAAGACAATAATAACCTGTTAGATAACCTAGAGAACTATAAAATTTATTTTTGAGTAAATTAAAGGTGGAATATGAATTATATATTTTTCATTTTATGTCATTCAGGTCCCTACAATATCAAAAAATATATCCATAACTTTATCATAATTGGTTAATCTAATAAAATATAGGATGCCACCCACGAATAAATAAATTTATATTTCATGGTCTTATTAATCTCCTGTTAATATTTGGAACTCCTTCAACCAATTTTCAAGCGATGATGTTTATCATTATAATATCATGTTGATATAAATTATATCTATATGATCTAAGGAAAAATGTTTCTCATTTGTTCACTTGGATTAAATAATTTTGTATAGTGAATTCATGTTATCATTATATTATATGTGACTTCTCATTTCATGGATATATAATATTCTTTCTATTGGAAAAGACCTTAGTTTTTTGTGAAGTGATCATGATCCTATGGCATTGATGGGTTTTCAAGAGTATAGGAATCACACATCGACTTTTTATGACCCTCGATAATCAATTGAGAATTTTTTTTATAATGTTAACTATATATAATAGTAATATTATATAGGTTTATATTTTATTAAAACTCACAATGTTATAGTAATACCATTGTTGGAGTTTGGTCCCGTGTTCAAGAGGGATTTTGAAATTCGGATGTTGGTACTTCTATAAGGTAATGTGAATGTTTTTATGTTTTTATGGGGGAATATAAACCACATTATGTCCTCCATATATATATTTTTATATAAATTTTTGATCTTAGTTATTCATTGAAAAACTCTAGACTGGTAGATGTTTAGTTTTTCATATATTTTCACCCATGACATCATATATCAATGACCCTTGGGAGTTTATAAAGATATGGATAAATCTGTAAAGTGAATTACCAAATATATTTAAGAATATGATCTTCTCATATGAAGAAATAATATGAGGTGACATGGATACATCTCCTTGTGAGTGATAATATCATGATTTTATGTCTCCGTGTTGTAGGACATATTTCTAGCTGATGATCTATTTAGTAGAAGAAAAAGTTATGAATGGGTATTCAATGATTGATGAATCAATCAACACCCACAATAACAACCCTTTTAAATATCCTATTACCCATTATGTGATAATAGTCATAGAATCATGATGATTTATATTAAATAATGATACGTTTTTGTTTCAATGAATTCATTTTATAGTATGACTCATGGACTCCTATTAATAGCACTTGAAAACGATATAACAAGAATGAGTTATTTTGAATATATAATATTTCCACGATTATGTGATTTGAGGTGATCTATTTCTTATAATCTTTTCAAATAAAGGATTTACCCTGATGGAAAAAATATTTTACTTTTCCCATTGGGTAATGTTAGTTGATCAATAGTGGAGAAAATTAATTCATTAGATTCCATAATAGAAGAGATGTGATGGTGTGGTATGTACCATGTAATGGATTGGTTATAATATTTAGTGTCTTGGGTGTTGTAGATTATGTACATGAGGTGGGTTCCACCATTATAGGTGAATGTAACCCTTCCCCCTCTTATGTGGATTTTGTAGAAGACCCAATTGATGATGTTGTAGTATATCACCGATCTTATGTGTTTCTATAGGATCATTGGTATTGGGTAAGAAATCACATTCATTGAATGTGAAATAGTAGAAAAATACATATGAAGGTTTAATCATTTCTATCCCATAATGGGAGATCCTTGTTTGGTATGAGGATTTTTTAGTATTTTTTGTTCAACTATTTTTGAGTGTGATGATAAACACCATTATTAACTTTATCTAAAATATGAAATGAACATTAACATGTCTTGGTTATAATGTAACCTAATAATAAATTGTGTAATTTTCATGTACAAATTAAATGATTATCTATTTCATTTTATCCTATCATAGAGAAAGATATGGATTGATGGAGTAATATAGGTCATGATTAAATTCAATTCATGGATATTGACGATATCTGAGTGAAAAATCATCAATATGGGAGTATATATTTAAAAAAGTTTAATATGCCTTAGAATGATAGATTAATTGTTTGATTATATAGATTTAATGTATTTATTATATTAGTGAGAGGGAGAACATTCACACAATCGATCGATGGTGGTATTAATATACTATATCATTACATGAAAATATATCATTATAGATATGATGACCTAGAGGTCATGTGGGACCAAATATTCTCTGGTGGTGGACTTGAAGGATTTTATTGGTGTTTGGGATAACATAATCAACATATTATATGAGATATGGGTTTTATCATGATGAACATAATTTATATCATTAACGATATCCTAAATGAGTTCCTCCCTAGGGGAACACTAATTTTATTTTGGTATCTAGAATATATCATTACTATTATAGTGATCAAATGGTAACACATAATATATGATATAAGGTTTGTTTTTCATTATATGGCCGGGTTATTGGTTTATCATTTTTTATAAACAATAGTTCTAGGTTTTGGGGTGACCGATATGGTTCATCTGAAGGACCTGGAGAATCTACTTCTGAATATGGTGGATCAACAACCCATTGGTTGGTTGTTTAGTGTTTTTTTTGTAGAGATGGTTGGAATTATTCCTAGTTTTATTGAACAAATATGATATTAAATATTAAAATATATCCAATCTAGGATAATGTTGATAGTTAAAATTACCCTTTTTATGGTTATAATTACGACGAAGGATTACAATGGATAGTTATATGTAGTTTTGTAGAAAAGGAGCATTTATCTCTTGTTCCATGATTCAGTAATTTGGTAAAGATTACATAATAACATTATATTAAATAGATACTAATGTGGCTATAGATTTTCTTGATTACTTAGAACACATTTCATGTTAATGTGCAATTTTTTTTAAATGATCATTGGTGGAATGGAGTATAGATGAGTTTTTCTCCTATGTATAGCCTCAAGCAACATATTTAATAGAAGTAAGGGAAGAGATTCTTATTTTATTATCCTTACTGGTGAATTAATACATCATATATATTAGTGATTCATTATTTTTCATCATCTAATGTGGTAGTATGGATTTTTTATGTGGAATGGTATTAGGGTATATTGTCTTTCCATGACTCATCTACAGTTGAAGCACCCTTCCACATATGTTTTGCATCAGAATATGATGAATCTATTTTTTTATTGATAAAAGATCATGGTTTCTTCATAGATATCGGTGTAACATGTTGTATAGATATAATAACTCTGAGGTGGAATTATTTCTTGAATATTATGGTAATTTTTCCAAATGTTTCACAAAAATATTTTTTTAATATACCTTGTCGTTTCAATTTTAAAGTTAAATATTATTAAATATGGAGAGGATTTCATGAATGAGGTTTTTTATTAATAATACAATGCTCAATTTTTTTATAATCCAAGGACCTTCCTATGGGTTAGATGATAAATTTTCCCTTGTAAAGCAAAATAGGAAGACTATTCATGGTATTGTTGAACCAATAGTGCTTTTTTTACAACAATGATGAGCTTGTTTGAAATGGTTCACATTTTAGATACCTAAAAAAGATATATTTCTTAAATAATATTTTTTTATCTTCTTCAGTGACATAATAAAAAATAAATATTTTCTTACAAAATAAGTATTTTCATTGAAAATTTTACACATTGGTTGAGCCTATAAGGGGATGTTATCCCAGGTGACTTATAAATTTCATTAGCATTAGGGTTTTTATGCTTGATCAATAATAGATGGAATTTTTTACAAGAAAATAATTAACATAATTAAATTATTAATTAAATAATTACTTATTCACTATTAATAAACCTAATATTTAAATTCATAGATTACCCATCTCACTATGTTTAGTTTTAAGAGAAATTTACCTTGAGTGGGAGGGAGTCAAACAGCTGGAGAGTATTGGGTGAGGATTCTGGAAATCCCACATATGAATTCTCCACCAACAATCGAACCAAACTATATAGTGGACTCAATATTTCCCGATTGATTCATTCCATATTATCTTAAATTAAAATATATCATTTTTATATTATTTTAAATTTTCCTAAATAGGATGACCTATTAATTTATAGAATCATATTATCATAATTTTAAATTTTATCATGGTGTTATGACCAATTTTGGAAACTAATTATTTCACGAGGAATGTGGTCAGCTGATGAAAGAATATCCTAATTTCCATTAATCTCACAATCAATAATCTCACCTCCATTTCAGGTGTGTATAAATTTCTAATATTCATAACCATTGGTTGTGGATGACATAAATGAATATAGGCAGTGTCTTGGTATGGTGTTTTAGGAAATCTGAAGTCATTGTGAGGCATGTCAAATTAGTGGAAAAGTAATGATATAGATATGAAAAATTGGTAGTACTATGCGACGTGATGGGGTACTAGGGATGCTTCAGTGAGATTACACCATGGAGGAACTTAGTGTATGGATAGTGTTATCGAATAGGGATTCAAATTGTTTGTTGGGATATGAAGTGTGATGAAGTAAGAAAATCTAGATCAGCATCTTCCATTTGAACCCCCTTTTCATAGTCCAACCATTTCCCCATTATTTAGGAACTCGATATAACCCATGGAATGACCAGATGTGACATACTGTTCCCCATGGGATGGTGACAAGAACCTTGGCACTATATGACGTACATATTGAATATATTATCTAAAAGTGAAAAACTCGTAAATGGGGACAATGAAACTAGAATTACCTATCCCTAAAATGTAATTTTTTTATCCAATAATAACATAGAAATATATTATTAGATAATTATTATATATTATAATAATATATTAAATTAGATATTGTGGAGAAAAAAAATAAATCCATGACATAGAAAAAAATTATCACTGTGTAAAAAACTGAATACACTGAACAAAATGAGTATAGAAGGAATGGGATTTAATTTTCATTTCTTAATTATTAATTTCCATGTCTAACTAAAATGTTAAAATATGAACATATATTACAAGTGACAAGAAGTTCTAATCCCCACCATGTAACCATAATCAATCTGATGACTACTCGAATGGGGATCCACCTACTTCTTGTAGAACGATTAATTTCTTAAATATATCAATTATATTACTACATTATTGAATTGGGTATATTTTATGTTTGAGATACAATTCCCTAATAGGATACCAATAATTTCGTCAAGGTAATATTTAGTAAACAATTACTATCATTATAGTTTTATGAAAAACAAGTGAAGATGTCTTTTATCATGTAAGAGAAAAAATATGTAACATGATAAAGAAACTTATTAAAGGAAAGAAAATATATAAATGAAATAATTCATTAATATAATCACCTTGTAATGTACCTATGGTATATATTTTATGTCCCCCCAATCTCACTTTATCAGCATATGAACAAATGTTTAATCCATTTGTTCACATAATCAACTAAGATGGTCAGGCCATGGCCTCATGGAATGGGGTGTCCCTAAACATGACCATATATCCTTCTCATTATAATGGTGTAAAATCCTTGGACTAGATGTGTTATGATACCTACATATGGCACCATGACCATAATCTAATATAAGACATTTAGTTGATGATGAATTTTCCAAAGGTATACATATCAATAGCCATTTCCCCAAAAAAAATACACATAATTAGACTATTACACTTCAAAAATAATCAATTCAAATTAAAAAGTTATCTCCGCCAATATTTATAAATAATTTCCATTTTCATGTATCTCGAATACATCTATATGTATTACTATTCTAAACTCAAAAGCGAAAAATGATAACTATCATAAGGAACATTATTGAGACTCAAAATTATCATAGAAGAGAATAATGATTTGGAATATTATTCTCAAATCATGGAAATAATATTTTATTCACATAAAGTTAATTTCATTTAATCTACATTCCCATATGAAAGACAATCCAATTTCATACAAGATAATCCTACAAAAAAATCCAAAGGATTCATAGAGGATAAAAAATAAAACAAAAAAATCCAAACCAATTCCATTACGTATTTTCAAACCAAATACCATGGCCAGTGAAACCCTAAATTATGTTGAAATACAAATTAAAGAAAGACGAAAAAATGGGAGGTGAAGGGAGATAGTTACATATGGTATTAATGATGAAATTTTCAAAATTAAAACAAAAATTTAATTGAAGAGGGGGATAAGAGGGAGAATCATGTGTGCTGAAAATATAGGAGTCATCTAGGTAAAATCAGGTGTATGAGGATGTAATTTTATTAATTTTAGGATAGTAATTTTCAAATTTTTTATTCCAAGGGAAGATTCAAAAAATTTTATATAGGTTTTTCCCAACTATTCAATAATCGTGTGGGTCACCCTTATGACCCAATGTTAGAAGAATGATTCCATAGAAAGTTTGAATAGTATGAGTAACCACTGTCATGTCAAGAAGTACCCCTATTTAATGAATATTGTGTTTCTTCCATGGTCACTTATAACTAAGTAAAAATCATACAACACCGACTATTTTAAAAAAATTATTTGGTTTTGAAGGATTTTCAAAGAATGAAAGGAGTGATAAATTTTTAAATCAATCAATGAAAGAAAAAAAATCTTATAGACCTTGCGAGTCTAGTAAAACTCCCCACCACAAATAGTTTTGTCTCTAAAATTATTGATATATGCTGATAGATTTAAAAATTATATGGCCGTTTCTCCTTCATCAAGTATTCTCATTCCTATGTATATTCGGTGTTTTCCACATATTTCAATAAAAATTTGACCAACCAAAAGGACATCTCATGCAACACCAATTCATAGAAATTAACAATTTTAAATGGTTACTTGGAAGAATCTAGATCTAAATCTGGATCTTCTTATTCTACAAAATTATATGCATATTGGTTATAACTATTTTTTAATTATATGTTAGACACATCATTGATTAAAATAAAATAAAGATTAACTCCGTGTATTATACAAAATTTTCAATCAAGTTGGTTATATTTATGAAAACCATGTATCATTGGGAAAGATTCATCTTCTCCCCATTCTATTTTTGACCTGACTGAGATAACACCATATGAAAAACCGATTCCCCTAAATATAATTAAAAAAAATGGTGTTTATTATCTACATATGACCTATGGTTGTGTTTTTTATCACAAGATTCATCAATATTGTCGAAATCATAGTTATTATTTTTTATAATAATATTTAACCTTCAAATAAGGGTCTCCCACCTCAGTATTGTAATAGAGAGACTTGGAAGTTCATCTATATAATTCATCAAAGGTCACCATATTTATTGATGATTGGTAATAGTATTTATAATAATATTAAATATTCTCTAAATATTTTTCCCAATGAACATCAAAATATAGGACACACACATGAAGCATGTCCTAATAAATCACGTTGGCCTATTTTTTAGACACTTGACTAATGATAGTAAGTCATTATATTTTTGTTTTCGGATCCCATTGATTTCAAGAGGAATATCCCAAAATGATACATGGAAAGATGGTTCCTATAATTGAAGATATACAATAAAAAAATGTAACGTATCATGATGTCCAAAACAAATAGCATAATAATATCATCAACCTTCATTGAGGCTCTGATAAAAAAATTGGTACTATTTATTCATGAGATCAATGATGATCAATATCATAATATTATCCCATTTAAGATGATGAAATCACATAATGTAACAAATAGTGAAACTTTCCCACTTAAATATTTTTTTGGGATGAGTATGAAGTAGGTTATATTTTATGTGATACTCATATTTAATCTTCTCATATCTAAAACACTGAGAAAAAATATTTGATGTCGTTTCTCACCCTGAAAACTAGAATCACTACATCATTTATAGTATAGTTTGGAAGTACATACGGGGATGACCCATTGGGACCAGGGATCATCCTCTAATACCACGTTTCTCTTTTCCAATGGAAATGAAAAATGATTTTAGAAATATATTATAACCTTAAAATATCAAGATCATTTCAGTGTGGACTCCCCACAATAAATTATCCATATACACTAACACTCCAAATCCCATAGATTATAATAAAGGATGAGGTCATGATGATAAGGCATCAAAAAAATCATAGTATGAATAAAATATCCATTAAATTACCTTTTATCTAGATACATATGAGAATATAGGTCCCCCTTGTTATATTCAACACAATATTCCTTCAAGTCTTTAATGTTAAAATATTTTATCATGTTTTCAACATAATCATACTGAACTGACTCAAATTGAACTAGTTCTGTATACTTGGTTCCATATAACATCATGTATACATATTCATTAACCAAACAATTTAAACTGATAGAGGATATACATCATCTATATTTAAGGAGAATATACCCTTATATAATAGTGGAATATCAAATTAAAATTACCTTGATTTATATATATCCAGGATTAAAAAATAATAAATATACTATAAAAATGGAATGAATTTATGAAATAATAATGGTATGAGAAACCACTTGGATGATAATATATATTTAGTAAAAAATAAAATAAAAATATATAGGCCATTTACACAAATTTATTCCATTCCTCCTCCAAGACACCAAACTCCATGGTATTGAACTCATTTATGAAAAACAAAATCTCCTACCTAACCAATGCTTGTAGAAAAGTGATATTATTATTTCTAATCCATGTGTAATGGTGGATTGTGTATGGTGAGAGTATAATCTTTGTCAGGAACCATCAGTGGTATCCCATTAATATGGTTAATGTAGTGATATCGTCATATGAAATTCTCGGAAAAAAATATTTAGAACACTAGAAATAAATAAACCCATAAACCATTTTTGATCCTCAGGTCTGTTTACCCGATTGATCATGCCCACTTGGGCCAATGTCATAGTGTCATTGAGAAAATCAAGACAATTGTGCATCCATTGTATCATGGACCTACCAAAATATTTTATTCTATTTCATCATTGACCTCCCTATAATGGGAGTTTTCTATTGTATCAATTGAAACTCAGAAATGTGTGTTTTGTTTAGTACTTACATCCTAAAAAAAGATATTTCATAAGTGTCATCATAAGTGTCATGGAAAATCTTTATTAATGATTTTTATTTACTATCATGAATATTTATATAAAGTGATTTTAATTTAGAACTAGAGTCCACTATATAAGGGTAGTTTTATTTATTATCTCGATCTTCCATGTACAAGGTTTTTTCATTTTTATCATGTACCTCCCAAGAAGAGGATATTATTTAGAATGACATTCCTCTAGAGGTGGGGGTTTAAATTAGTTTCCCTGACCTCTCAACAAGGGTATTTTTCATAATTATCACATCACATCTTCCTAAATGGTTAATTCCATCTCAACACCACAATCATAATAAATAAAATATGTAATCTCAAAAAATATGGGTAAACATATCTCCATTCAACCAAATGAATAACAAACACTTGGTGGCATAAACAAACCCTTGTCTATCAATTTCTATTACATTTTCAAACTTTTTTATAATCGAATTTACCATTTATTAAATTACATTACTTGTGTGTCAATTTATTATAATTATAGCAAGCTCCAAAAGCCATACCTATATGTATCAGGTCCTAAGGTGACTTTTCGAAATATATCTAATTATTAAATAACAAAATACTTTGGATTAAAAAAACAAGAAATCTACTTGGGTACTTCTTGTCTCACGTACAATGTGACTCTATAGGGGTACTTATTATCTTAATAAACAAGGGCCAAACATTATGAATAATTATAAACCTCAAACATGGATTCATTCAAGGAACCTTTACAGGGTGACATAAAATTAATTTTATTCATTTTAGACTCTCAATGAAGATTAAATAAATTAATGAATGTATTTATAGTCATGGTCATGGCCTTCGAAAATCTAGATTTCAACTAATATATGATTCCGAAAATGGATTTGGAACAATTATCTATCAAAGTAACACATTTAAATTTTATCAATTTATCTAATTTTAAAATGTAAATTTATTATATTAAAACCATTCAACACTATCATGTTTTAGGATATATGTCACATTCAGCATAAAATTTTCAAAAATCCGTAATGAAAGTATGTATACCACATACATTAATTTAATATATTTTCATTATTAATTCCATATCCCATTATCTATGGCCATGCATTCCAAGTGTGACATATTCCATGTGTGTCCAACTGGCCATCAAAATTTTACCGGTGGATAAAACTCAATCCATAAATTCAATAAAATTAATTATAGAATCTATAATTAATTAATGATTTTAATTTTTTTTTAAAATAAAAAACATAATTCAATTAAACAATACATTTTACTAAGAATAAATTACTACAAGACAACCCATTATAATTAAATAGGGAACTCCCAAAGTCATATAAAAAAATATCATTAACAAAAGGAATTTTTTCAATTGTTAATATAATAAAATTTTAATGATAACCCTATGAAAAATCTATAGAATTATGTATCTTCATCAAAACAATGGGTGATTAAAGGTGGGAATCATGAATCAATATCTCATATTAGAAAAATCCCAATATAATTCATATGATTTCACTATCATATAGGTAAATCATCATAAAAAAAATATCCATGGGAAAAAATTTACGGGAGAAACAATTTGGAGATAGATATGAGATGAAAAATGTTTAAAATCCTCTTAAATGGAGACAAAATTCAAAAAATAATAATATCACATCAAGTGATATGTGTGTGGGAAAGGGAAGTCACACCTAGGACAACATGATAAATGGGAAATGGATAATTGGGGTTTCACCCTCTTAAAACACTAGGGAGTAAAATTGTTTGTTCTCACAAAAAGCCCCCACCTGATAACAAGTACTAATCCACCAGCTTTTCGATGGACACATATCATGTAGGTGGATCTTGTTATCCAAAAATATCTAGTATAGACCCACTATCTAGATTATGGACCATTTGTGATAGAAGTATAAAATTCAATGTGATCATCTTTTTATAGTCCTTCCAGCAGCTTTTTAATGGCCTTCATATGTCTTGTCGGTGGTTGTCGGCTCTAGCATCAACCATCGGACATTACCCTAGTTCCCTAACATTATTTCAAGACACCATAAAGACCACATTAAAATTACAAAAATAATCATTTAAGAATTTTTAACATTCATTATTCCTTTCGTAATCTCAGTTATCAAAAAAGAATATTCAACAAATGAAAAGTCAAAAATTCCTCACAAATCATGTCACATCCATACAGAAAGGGTATTACTAGATCTCCACCAAACCACATATTATACTTTCAAATTACTATTAGATAATAAATTATACACATCGTCCTATACCAATTATAAATTTCAATTAAAATAACCATGTTATAACATTTAACACCAAATTCACTCTCACAAAAAAACTCAACACATAAGGCACGAGGTCATTAATAACCTGATAAAATTCTCACCACCAACAAAAAAACAGTTATATAGTACTCATGGTTCCTATCCATCATGGGAAAAACATTGTATATACATCAAATTAATCATTCAAAACATGGTTATCTGCTCCATAATGATTAGGTCTTGAAAAGTATTTTAATATAATGGTTCTCTTAATTGATGGAATTTCCTATCAGAACTCCACATTCACATTACAAAAACACACCCATAAAGATTTAAAAATGATGCATACATCGTCAATCCACATTCATAACCTCTCAAATAAAATCAATACCAAGATAAACACATAGAACCCATTTAATATCTTAATAATTATCTGTAGTTATCATAATTTAATCCCAATAAATTTTCATCCAGTTTCCTAATAGTATGAAAAGGCTAAAGAGATTACACAATCATTGATCCCAAATAACAACATCCCTTTTAACATAAATGAAGCATCACTTCTAACTACGAAATGTGTTGCATTGTGTAGTGTTTGTGCTTCGTGGATAACATCGTATTTTGAGAATCTCCAATTGTTTGTTGATGTCATTTTCTTTTGTGGACTGACTATGATATATAGTTCTTTTTCCATTGTGGGAAACAGATCCCCACAAACTCTTTTTTAGTAATTTTCTCGTGAAATAACTCAACCTTCATAGAATCATCCTGGATGAACCACATTAGTATTTTATTAATTTTTCCCAGAGTGATGATATTTTCAAAGAATGGTTCCCCTCTTAATGATCTAATTATGGGTCATTATGTAGGAAAATAGATCATCAAATCCAACTAATCAAAATTGCCGAAAATGTTGATGAGGTACAACATTCACCGGGAACAATTTTATGGGGTCCACATAGTTCCTTTCACCTTTGTGGAAGCTGATGTAATCGTCAAACGTATAAAAACATCTTCATCTCCATAAATCACTGCACCTATTATACAAATGATGTGCCTCCCAATAATTGAGATTTTTCCAGGAACTGTGATCCTCCCTTGACCGGATTTCACTATTCGTTATGTGTACCACACTTATACATTTCGGTAACTGAAAATAGAACCCATGTATGTAATAGGTATAATCTTTCATCGTTCTTTATACAATATTTTTTTTTGTTTTAAAACTCCATAATATTTGATTTTGGAAGTCCGTTTCAAACTCCTTTGATGAAAAACATACTTTTCAATAACGTTGGCTTCGGTAACACCAGTGATACTGATTTGTATTCATCTGTCATTGTCATGAAACATAATCACAACTAAAATCCCTAGGTTGTGCCTTGATAAATGTTTTCACAACAAATGAATCATTTCTTTCCTAGTGTAAACCTTCTGACCCCAAGAAAAAAATTCTGGGTTACATGCTCTTTTATTACCCATTCACCAAACACATCTCCTAATCCCATTAATCTAACAATGAGAAACTAGGTTCATTCATATATAAAACTATCCAAATTATTATTTAAATTATGTCTTGGAATGTGAGAGTCACCCTTGGTACTCCTCTTCAAAATAATCAATTGTCACCTAGTTCATGATTCAACACACACCAATTCATCATATCATTCCATTATAAAAACAAATAATTATACCAACACTATCATTATGTATTATAACAAATATATATACAATAGGTTCCGGCCCCCAAAATTCCATTTCCTTTAAAACTATCCTTGATTCCATAAACACTTCAAATCAATGTTCCATATACGAATTAATGCATAGGCCTAACCATGCTAGAACCATAACCTCCAAAATAACTCCTATTCAATAATTCCAAAAGATTGAACATTCACATGAAACTATTTTCCAAGTACACACAATATATAATATAGACCCTCTCACATTTTTCCCATATAATTTTGAATATACATACTCTTACTAGGTGAATTAGTCACACATCAAGGTTATTAGGGAATCTGTCATAAACCATAAAAAATTCCTATACAATGAACTAAAACTACAAATATGAGCTTTATAGTATCACATAATCGTCTATCAATAATATTCCTAAACTAAAACCATCTCTTATGAATCCAATACACATTGATTATTTTACCCATATGATCTGTTAACATACAAATATATACACATATAAATGAAATCTCATGATGATGATCATGATATAGTAATTGTACTTGATTTTTTTTAGTAATTTTTAGTTTCACACTAATCTATATAGGAAGTACTATAATGATTGTTCTAGAAACATCAAAAAACTAATCCTAGAAAAAATTGATCCATTGTGGGTTTAATAGTAAGGAATCATATGTTTATGCTGACCAATTGGGAAACCAAACATCCAGTCTAGTGATGAATTTTATAATCACTGTCTCTTCAGATTATTCCATAATAGAATGAAAATAGACATAATTTGATAGAAATTCATATAAATGGTTGTCTAGCTATGTATAATTAAACAACTAAAAATTATGATAAAATGTAACATAAGCTATTTTTACAATTCAAATAGATCAACCTCTATAGTTACTGATAAAAAATCACACAAGGAAGAATAAATGTCTTGATATTAATATATAACATATAATAATTCATGAGATGCCTTATCCCTTATAGGACAATAGAAAAATTAAATCTGAATCTTAAATATCAAAAATTAGGTGTGTCATGCGAGTTGATATTATATCAGTATAATATTACACAATAATAGAAAAACCAAATACGCATGTAGCATGGAAAACATCATAGAATAAGATATCATGACACACTGGCTTGTTATACATAAAAGACTGTAACAAATTTATATATCTCAGAGATACTATATCACAAAAAGTATCAAGTATACAAATATCTAGGATAATTCTTCGTAATTTCCAATCGAAGTTCGTTATGAACAATAACTTGATAGATGTCTTTATGTTTCTTTCATCACATATCCACATATTCCATAGTCTTCGAACTAATAATCGGCATCTTTAATGGATTCGTGAGGGGACTATTCCAATATTTTAGGGTGAAAATCATTATAAAATAATAAAGAATAATAAATATTAGAGTACAATGAATAATATACAAAAAAATATACTATAGACAAATGAAATAAAGATATTAAAGAATAAAAGATCTATCTATAAATTTATTGATCACATAAGAAAAATAAAAAAATAAAAAATGGAGGCTATACTTCCAAATAAATATATCACAACCGCCCAATCACAATAATTTGATATATCGTTATTGATCATGAAAAACAACATGTGTTTTCAATCAAGTCAAGGACTACTTATGTACTAAAGCACAACAGTTGCCCAAGAAAGATGTGAGTATAAAATCATCTGGGAATTACAAAATGGTCTCATATATTCCTATAGTTAAATTATTTTATCATGTGAGATTAACTAAATAAGAAACAATTTTTCACAAATTAACAAACTTTCCTCAAAAGATCTTCTGGCCCGGGACCCTGATTAACCATACCTTCATTATCCAGTGTCAGAGTGTCTATAAGAACATTGAGATAACTTTTCAACCCATAATATCCCATGCCTCTTTAATGACTGTTTTATATATTATCACATATCACCCTATAAGGGGAGTTTTCTTTAGTATCATTGAACTCTATATTAGTTTGTTTTCTTCTGTATCGGTGACCAACATACAATGGTGGTTTAATTTAGTATTACAAACCATCATAAATGGTATTTTTCTTCAGAATCATTGACCTCCAAACAAGTGATCGTTTTTTTAGAAAATTTTTTCTCATTATAATGTTTTTTCATTTGTATCATGGACCTCCTTATAAGGGAATTATTATTTATTATTTTGGTGCTCACTACACAGGGTGTTATCATTATCTTTCAAAACAACTCTATATGGGATTTTTTTTAATATCATGGACTACCCAACAATGTGATCTTCATTAGTATCATGCAACTCCCTAAAATGTGAGCCGTATATAGTGTCACATTACACATTACACATGGTTATATTCTATTTCATTGTCAAATGAATTATAAATAAAATATAAAATCTCAAGAACATGGGGTATGTCCATCCCCTATCTACCAAAAGATTCACTAATACTAGTGGACACCCACCCAATATAGACTAACAAAATATTTAAATTTTTCCAACACATTGATCATAAATTTACCATTTAAAACATTATTCCACCTATGAGTCATTTTATTATAATTATAGCATGTCATTGGAGATTTAATTTTAAGTCATAAGGTTATAACCCAATCCATATCTAATTATAAAATACACACCCACCCATTGGGGAGGAAACCCATGGGAACATAAATATGTACCTTATGTATCATTTATATATAAACCCTATAGGGGTTCTAATTAATTAAATAAACATTGTAAAAAATTCTGATCATATAAACAGCCACAACTAGAGAATATTAAAGGAACATATAAAAAGGGATACTAAAATTATTCAATTCACATTGCTCCCCTAATAGTGGATAAATATCATTGGTCAAGAATTTAGAATTATGCTCTCAACCATCTATGGATGGGACCTCTATTAGTTCCCTAGGCCCCTAGTAGACATCCCACCATTCTTTGTGTGAGCAATTAATTTTAATGTAAAAATTCACCAATGTTTAAAATGTAATCTTATTTAATTAATACTTGAAAATTCCTTCAATAGGATGAAAAAACCACTCATTCCATAACATTATACAAATAACATAGGTAAGGTATGCTTTACTCATATGGCGACTAAATCCTTTTCCATAATTTATTTTAGATCTTGGTTGCTCTACCAGGGCTTTCAAAACCTCACCCATGGTTTCCTGATCCCAATTAAAGTCAACAATCCTCTAAATCCATAACCCAATTAAATAACCTAAATTTTTATTCGTACCCCCACATAATTAATTTATCTATTTAACAAGAAAAATTGAATCATTTTTCAAGTCAGTAATCAATTATTCATACTAAAACAAAAATTAACTACAAATGGGTGGTACACAACAAAATCGTAGATTCATTTTAAAAAATATCCCGAATAGTTGAAAACATTTCGATATTTAATATATTTTTATTTAAAAGTAATGATAATGAAAAACCCCCTAAAGGAAATACCCATATATTAATTGAAAAACAACTTACAGAATGCATGGTAATAATATTTACAAAATATTTTTTGAAAAAAATCCACATATTATTCATAAAAAACATCATCCTACATTATCTTTATCATAAAAACCCTATCATACATAAATACAATTACTAAATATTAAAGGGGGAGATGGAAATAGGACATTGAATGTTAAAAATCACTATAAATTGTCATATAAATTACCAATAAAACCATTACTAAATCATTGGATAATAAGGGGGTATTTTAATTCCACATTGGTCCATGAAATCGAGATAATTATTGAAAAGGGGTTTCCCCAACTAAAAACCCAAGGGAAATTTTTCATTTTCACCCAATTACCCCCCACAGAGTCGCCAATGGACACCTACAACATACAACTAGCCATGGGAATCCATTTGTTACCCAATATTATGACACTAACTATATAGTGGAACTATTGGGCTAGAAGAGGTGAAACTCAAGAATATAGAATGAATTTCACTTAAAAAATTAATTTCATCCATATCTAGTGATACAAAAAACCCCAAGTCTAAATGAATAATCATATTGTATACTATTTTAATAAAGGCCATAAATTTGAGGTTTAATAAGAAAACCCACATTTAATGAATTGTACATAATTTTTTTAGTTAAATCAAATATATTTATAGTTGACAACTCAGTATTTATATATAGATTTATTATCATCCAAAATACATTTTCCATAAAAATTTTCCTTACTATTTTTTCATTAAATAATTGAAGAAATTTTATTGAATTTTTTAAATATTTATTTAACAATATTTATTTCATTTATTAAAAATGATTCTCATAATTATCAAATACTAATATTTTGAAAATATGTTGGAAAATTATTATTTTAAGGAATAGTTAATCGTATGGAATTTTATTGAAAACAACATATTTTTTTATAGAGTATTTATTCTTTCACATTTCATTATATGATTTTATAACTGTTTTTTATTTTCCCATCCAAGTCATGAATATATAGATAAATTATACCATTTTTTTAATATGGACTTTATATAAATTTAATAATATAATAAATATAAAATGTCACTCACTTGGAATTTACTTTTTGGTAAATTTGATAATTTGAATGAAAAAATTAAATTTCATTTCATAGTTTTTTATTTTTATTTTTTATTGAATTAATAATTAACTTCAATTCATTCATAAAGAAAACACAATATTTTTTACATATTAAAATATTATTTTTATAATATTAAAATTATTACAGTATGGATTAATTATTCTATTACTAGATTTTCTTCAAAAAATATATGATAGCAGGGTTGTTTCAAAGGTCTGGATTGAAATTCCATAACTATATTAATTACATTAATGACAATGTAAATGAATAGCTCTATGAAATTAATGACATATTATAGTGAACAATATTTAAATAAAAGATTTAAAATTAATAGAAATAATATATTTTTGATTGGGGATAGGACATGGTTTATAATATAAACCATGGCCCATTTATTAGTATCTTGTCTTTTTCTGGAAACATTTTGGACCCTTATTGCTTACAAATTGTTGATATTGTGATTAATGTAAAAAAGACTAATGAGGGGTTAAAACCAATATAAATAGGTTAAAAATTCAATTTAAACAGTATAAATATTATCATATAATTTCATTTAATCCAAAATCCAACATTAAGAATATATCAATTTTGAGTCAATTTATTTTAAAAATTAATATATATTTATTTTTTTCTTCTAGTAATTCAATGAGGCCCCCTACCCTATTTTATAATAGATAACCTCTTTTCCACTCATCCTAGAACATTTTTAACCATTTATATTTTTGAATACATAACACAATATGTAAGTAAAACTCCTTTACCAAATTCAAGAGCTTTTTATTTTTCATGACTGCCTTCTCTTCAAGGCATATGGTATCAACCAAAAGTGTTTTATCAATGAAGAGTTATAACTCTTAATAGATAATTTTATTTTTTATTTTTTCTTTTGCATACTACAATGATATTTTAACCATTATAAAACAATTAAAATTGAATTTTTAGTATATTTAATTTTTTTTGTGAAGGACCCCCAATTATACACCTTTCTTCTATCCAATACAATGTTAAAACATTTTTAAGTCTTACATACAACATACCCCTTCTAGGTTGTGGTGAAATTTTTTTCCAACACCAATTTACATGGATGATTATAATGAATGATTTAATAAATATTTATTTTATTTTGGATATTATTATTAGTTAATAATATTTAATTATGATTTATATTTCTTTTTTTCTATCCGTTCAAAAGTGAATGCAACACTCATGTGTATATTTGGCATACCACCTCCATGAAAATTTTATTTCTATTTTATAAATACAACATTTATAGATGAATCAATATATATATATAATTAATATTTGTTATATTAATATCAAAATTCAAATTATAGATATTATTAACCATGATCAATGTAAATGGAATGGAATTGAAAACCCAAAACATCCTTAAAAATGAAATAGTAAAAAACACAAAATGTTGATTTCAAAAAATTATTAATAAAAAATTATTTTTTAAACGTTATAAGTGGATTATATATTATATAAAAATATCTAAATTATTATATAATATAAATATCATAAATTTAATTATTAAATATAAAATTTTATAGTTATTTTGAAGTAATTCGATATTAAGGTAATAGTTTCTCATCTCAAATTTATTTCAATGAGACCTAAATTGTATATACCAATTTATTTATTTAATTAGTTTATATATTACCCATTTTATATATTCATGGTATGTTATGTTTCCATTGAATTTATATTTTTCATGGGGGATATGATTCTAATGTCATGAAAGTATAACGTAGTTATTTGAAAATCTCATCATTATTCATGAATTACTTTGTTTATGTTTTTTATTGGGGAATAATATAATTAGTCCAAATTTAACCAAATATTTATTTTTTCTCCAAATTTTTTTTATATATTATATTTTTTAATTTTAATTTTACCTCTTAATTAGTAAAGATACTAAAATATTGTTTTTAACGAAAACTATCCATTTTCTTCCAGTCATGAAAGTTTTAATTTCCATTACATGGTTTATTTAAAATAAATAAAAAATGTTTTTAATATTCTAAATTGTTATATTAATTAAATATTTAAACATATATGATTTTCTATAAAAACTGAAATTACACATTTTCCTATTTTTGGAAAATGTTGCCTTTATATAAGGTGTGAAGATAATATAATTTGAACAATTATTATATGAATATTATTTCTCATCTTTATGACTAATCCATTATTTCATGATTAATTTATCTCATTTCATGTTTATTTTCAATAATATTATTTTCCTAATATTTTCGATTTTTAAAATAAAAATATGTTTTAATGGGAAATTTTATTTTCCACTAATTACTTATAATGATATTTTCAAGATATTTATGTTCAAAATGATAGAACCATTTATTTTAATTTGACTCTACAATGTAAATATTATAATGACACCATTATTTTTATATCTCCATATTTTTTTAAATTCGATTGACTAGGGAACATATTATGATTATTTATGATAGTTATAATGATATATAATGTTATACAGTATTATTACATGTTGATTGAGTTATAGTATTTATAATAAGATGAATTCATTTGACATATTCAGTGGAAATTTAACAAAATATTTAAGTAGCATGTTGATGTAAGACAAGTTCTAATGAGGTGAGAATAAGTTTGTGTATATTTCCCTATCCTTTCCCATTTGTGTTAGATGTCATTGTAGGAGGTCTTGACATTATTTTTAAGATGTCTGTAATTATATATTCCATAACTGTGAAATCTGTTATTAATATAAATCTGATTATGGGAATATATTTGATATACATGGACATGTATAAATCTCATGTGATTATTTAAAATGAATTATTTGTTTATCATTTATTTCATTTTTAATATTTTTCAAGCTCATGAAATTTATTAAATGGTTTTTGTTTTGATTTATTCACCTTAAAATAGTTATTATGCTTTATGTATTATATGTGTCCTCAATACCACTCATAAATCTCATCCTTTTCCCATTCATGAAATTACTATGTTAATTATTCCCATAATTTTTGCATGTGTGATATAGAAAATTATTTTCCCCATAATATTTCTCTGTTACAGCATGATAATTCAAATTCTTACACATCATCATATCTATAGACCCATGAAAAAATTGAGATTATTTGATCTATATTTTTAGTTTCATGAAACATAAACATATTTCCTCATATTTTTTGGAGTCTCAAATCACTAATGTAGTTCATTGTCTCTGATTTATCCCACCAAATATGTTTTCGATTATACATTCCAGTTTAATGAAAAATCAAGATGAATATTATGAATGTTATATGATCGTTTCCACATATTCCAAAAGGATTTATCATCATTTTTAAGAGAGTAAATAAATCCCTCTCAATTAGATGATGGAGTGTGTGAGGAATGAAATTATAAGAAATCACTTCCAATCATTGTTTTACAATCCATAGAATATATGTCCTCCTTAGGCTATATATTTTTGTCATTGTAAAATATTGTTCATCTTATCATTCCATCTCATAAAAATCAAACAAAAACATCTCTTTTAAAAATCATTGATGGATAGAGAGTAAATTTCAGTGGATTTGATTCATTTTTCACTAATCAAGGATTAAGATATAAACAAAAAATCACTGTCTTTTTTAATATAACATTAACAATTACATATTTCTCCATGTGGAGAACTTTGGTTATCCCCTCATTCATTTTTCTATTTAAAATTTAAGTTAATTTAAAAAATATTTACATGAACTTCCATAATCCTTCTCTAATCTATTTGTGAATCTTAGATGGGTAGTCATAAAATTTCACCTATAGTGTTTGTTGATTCGGTTTCTCATATTTACAATCACTGATTAATATTTTTGTAGAATCAGTGTTAAGAGATTCAAAAATATTAGACACATAAATAATAAACCATTAACATTATATGGACAACGCATAAATAATACAAATTTTTAACCAATAAGTTTCAATGTTTTAATATATGTTATACAAGACATATTTACCAATATAAAATTTAATAACTACTTTTTATCCCTTAAAATTGTTTAAAAATGTTCTTATAAATTAATTAAATAATATCCCCCATGTGTGTCAAACTAGGTGTGTAAAAAGGCCTCATACATGCACCAATTGATGATCTTGTCAAGACAAATGTACCATTTTCAATGATATTACCCCTCATTAAACCAATTAATGATTGATATCCCCTTACAGTATCCAGGCAATGATTGATTTTCATGGACCCTAATTACTCTATGCTTTTACAATATTTATTGTTAATATCCTATTTTTAGTCTCATCCTTAGGTCATTATCTAGTTTTATTTAATCCTAATCCCCAAAATAACAAGAACATTATTTAATTCCATCTATGTGAACCTATAAATAATTACACCTAAATTCATTATTTTTTACAAAAATATATTAATAATAAAATACCAAATAATCATGTGACCTACTGTATTTGTTAAATTATTTTCATAGTAAAATAATAAAATAATGGTTACAATATAATTATATTAAAACTCTAAAACATTAAATTATATTCTATGTATCATCTAAAATTACATAGGATATCCTGGGGTCATACATAATAAAGGGGTGATTTCTTAATCTGAGTAAGGAAATACTAAAAAAAATTCATTAGTTGACGAGGTAAATATGAGTAAATATCCATATCAATGTAACATAATATTATTAATAATCATAAAATTTAACATAAAGGATGATAAAGGATGATAACATATAGGGAACGTGGTAATGTGGAAACAACATAATACATGACATAATACATATATGTTATGTATGTAAAATATGAAAACATAATGTATCATACTTAGGATAACATCCCTTGCACTGTACATGGTATATTTACGGTTCAAAATATTTCCCAATCTAGTGGAGGGGTATATACATTCGGGCCAACCCGTCACTTTTATATAATGTATATGCCCAACTGTGTCTCAAAAAAACATAAATCATAAGTATTGATATAAAATTATTACACTGTATTCATTACATTCATGAAATTTACTAGTAAATAAAGAATAATTACATCTAAGAGGACACCCTTGAGTTTATATGGCATGTTAATTCACTAAAAAACATTAAATTCGTAAATCATACGTTAATTTCAGCAATATTATGGGGGTACATAAAGTCTCATGGAGGGATTTAATTAGAGTGAAAGGGTAATATAATCACTTGTAATTCATTATTAAAATAAGAAGGACATGTAAAAATATAATCTAACAATAAATAATTGAAAGAAAAAAAATGTAATATAAATATGGTTCTTGAATAATGATTAGAAAGAGAGGACACCTTACCCAAAATGAGCTGTTCAAAAATAATTGGAGGAGATTCATAAGATATGGGGGGTTCCATAAGAGGATTAAATGGAGGGGTAGTTTGGGTATAACCAAACTCAAAGTCTTTTGTGTCAAGATAAAATGGATTTTGGGTTAGTTCCAACTGAAAAAGTGAGGGGTATTATTTATTATTTTATAATCATAGGTTATGTAATATATATAAAAATATTATTAAAAAAAGATTCCAATGATTATTTCACATATTTACTTCCAAAATAGAATGTTTTTTAATATTTTATATGTCTAATAATCTAACTCATTAAAATAATTCCCTCGGGGATGTATAAGTTAGTCATTTTTATAATTAATTAATTATAAAAAAAATATATAAATATATGTTTTGGTGGAATCATTAATGGCCTGTTAAAATAAAAATATTACATAAAAAATTATTGTTTTAGTGGGGTAACCTAATTTTCTTCTTTTATTTCTCATTATAATATTTATTACACCACTTTTTTTAAATTTTAATGTTGTAATCCATACTATCTATTTATGTAGAATTTAATTTTTACACAATAATTTAATTATCTCATAAAAATATTTGAAAATATAAAATTTTGCTTTTATATTTTCAATAACAGAAATGTTTTATCAACATAATTCTCTAATAAATTAATTTATACTTTTAAATAAAAATATCTATTTATTTCAAAATACTATTTTTCATGATGATAAAAAAATTTCAGACCTTATAAAAATTTAAATTTCACTTCATTCAGTTATTTAATCAAATAAATTTATGGTTTTATTATATTAATATAATATATTATTAAAATTAAATTTATTTATAAAATATTATTTCTTTAAGAAATAGTTTCTGGTTATAAAATTTATATTTTCTAAAAATACAATTTGAGTTTCACCATATCAAAATATATATTTTTTTCAAACCCATTTTAAAATAATTTATAAACTATTAATAAAAATGTATAAATAAAATCATTATATTTCTCAATAAATAATATAAAAATACATATTAGTGGTGTCAATGTACATAACCGATTACTACATCAACAAATGTTTTAGCAACTCAAACCCAGAAACCTGAAGCTGATGCCTTACTTGATAATAATGTAATGCTCAAATTGAATCAAATCTCGAAGGACTGATTAGTATAATAGTTTTTGAAAGCATTAACATATACATGATAACAATTTTATAGTGGGAAGTGAAAATAATATATAATAGATAATAAAGGCTATTAAACTAAATCCTTGAGAACTAATTCAATGATTTATTCTTCATAACATGCGGAAATGAAACAAAATAAGGGTGAGATCAAATGCTTAGTAAGGATCATGTATGGTATAACACATAATGAATGAATGATCATAATCAACATTAAAAGGAATATAAATTAGACACATATCATTTTATCAATAAATTGAGCACAATATTGTAGGAATGATACATGATCGTGTAATTCCATTTAAATAATCGAATGAACATTAAACAAAACCATGGATATTCTAGTTAATTGAAAAATCATATGGAATACCAATAAAATATTTCAAAATGACGAAATTAATTACGATGGATACATAAAACATATTATAAATCATTTATTCCAATAATATAATATTGTCAAGTCTTCAAACCAATAATCTAATATTATCATGGATCTTTGCTAATAATCTAATACAGTCACAGATTCATGATAGGAATATAATAAATGGTTAATGTAGTAGATATAACTATATCTAATTTATTTTAGGAATCTTACTTATGAATCAACGGAATTACATTAAACGTTCAACACCTAGTTTAATAGTATTCTTAATAATACCTTATATGTTGAATAATTTATTTAACTAATTTATAATCAAATATTTGTATTGATTGAAATATACTAATTTATCAATATTTCCCATGTTAATAAAATAAAATCTAATGTAAGAAACATATGTAAAAATGGTATATATTTTATTAAATAATAATATTCATTATAAATAATGTGAATATATTGGGGAAATTTAATGTTCATTAGTCACACGAAAGAGAATAAACCTTGGGGATGTTCATGACTATGAAAATAATTCAATGTAGTGAATTACAATAATATCAATTTGAAAGATAATAATAATCCACTTAGAGGAATTATAATGATGGTATCAATACAAAATTTCCCTTGTGGAGGATACATAATAGAAAGTGTTTTTGTGTTTATGAATGGAAATATTAATACCAGATCATTTAAAAAATTCTTGAGAAAAAAATTGTTAAACATTCAAAAGTTTCCCCTGACACATTGAATCATTTGAACAATAATCCCCATGATGGAATACAATTAAATGAAACATATAATATCATGAGAATATGGATATTAATTATATATAATTTTAATGGATAAATATATACCCACATATAGTATGATAGGTGTAAAACATAAAAAATCACAATTAAGATAAATTTTTACAGAAATATGTTAACATTTTGGTACCATTGAAACCATAAATCCCATGAAATAGATAAGGATATGTAAATACTAATAAATATATGTATTAGAATCATAAAATACATTCATAGGATGGATATAAAACATAATAATAAATGAGTTGTTAATATGGTATGTGTATTGTGGAAATAAAAGTTAGATTACGAATCCCCTTTCAACTATGTTAACACCAGAATCAAAAAAAAGATCATTTAAAAACATTTAAATACAATTAATATAATATAAATAATGAAAAAATATTTTAATATTATATTTATTTACTCCACAGCTAATAATTAAATCATTAATAAGTCATTTATCTGAAAAATAATATAATGTGAGATGAAATTACATTAGCACTTTTGTAATTATTGAAGCATGAACAGTGTGAGAGAATAATATAAATTGAAAAATATAATTTAATGGAATAAATTAAATTCATGATAAAACATTTCCTAGGATAGTATATACACTACAAAAAATAAATTAGTGGTGAATATGTAATAATTCATGTATAAATAATACTGAGACTAATAATCTAGTGACTACATTAGTAACTTTTGAATCATGATATCCATGAAAAAATAACATCAATTGGAAAATTTAACAACTTAAAATAAATTAAATTCATGATATAAAATGAAATAGGGACTGATATACACTAAAAAAGATTCAGGATTTTAATATTGTATGTATGTCATTGATATAAAAAAGTGAGATGGAATTCCCATACCATAAGTATTGGATATCTTTTAAAACATTAAAAACTCTTGTATAATGGTAGTAAGAATATTATTAATTTATAAAAGAACCATATTAATATTTATTATATCATATTTATTATATTTATGTCAAATTATTATGCATTAATAAATACTATTTCATCACATTCATCATTTTAGGTGTAATATCCTTCTTTTTTTAGTAGGTTTTGACTTGTTATTTTTTCCATAATACATATATAATGATTTAATAATATACATAATTTATATAATGAAAAATAAATCAATATATATATATATATATATATAAATATATATTAATAAAATATGTATATATAGTATTCCATAATGTTTGGATATTTTAAATGAAATGCACCGTTAATGGAGATGATATGTCTTATGTATGCAAGAACGCTATTTCCATTCTCTTATGGTATTAATACAATGAAAAGTAAGTGGTATATATATTTATATTATAATACATTTTTCAAATATATTTCATATATTTCACATTTTTTTTATTAATCCAATCTTTAATATAATATATGTAATGCCTGAATGAATCACATCACTTTGAGGAGGTGACAATCCACATGTCCAGAAATGATGTTATTGAATTCCTACAAAATAAAAAAGAATAAATGTATATTTTATATACGAATTATAATATCATAGATAAATTTTAAAAACAATATATATATATATATATATCAGAAAAAATATTATTCATTTTTTCTGAACAAGAATGGTGGTAACAAAAGAACAAACGATATTTGTTTGCAAGGTGATAGGCAGGTGTACACATGAACTACGATTGTGTATCCTATTAGATGAAAGTGCATGAAATTTTAGTTAATTACCTTAATGTAAAAACACCAAATTATATTAAATATTATGAGGTTATTATATAATAATTGTATATGAATAATTTAAGTGGTGGATAAAGATTAAAAACAACAGTGCTTGTCGAAGAACAATACCTTTTTAGGTAACTCCTTTTGGTTTGTACAAATAAATTTCCTCTATTGGATATCATCCCAAATTAATAGTCCATTAATGATTGGATGGATTATGGAGTTAATTTTTTGTAGTTTAGGGTGATAACAATGGCATTAGAGGAGTGAATAGGTGATGTGGTGAATGCTTTTTATAGTAGAGGAGAAGTGGAAATCTTGTATTTATAAAAATGTAATCAAGATAGGGATTTCACCATTAGATAATGATCCTAAAATAATAAATCAAATTAGAAAAATAAATTATGGTGTAGAAATATGTTAATATAATCGATTTTTTACATGTTTCTAGGTCATTGTTTCCATTAGTATTAATGTTTAATCACTAATGAAACTCATTTTCACCATAATCGATGTAACTAATTATAATAATAATAATTATAATTTTTGGTAAAAAACTATGTTGGATATACAATAAAAAAATATTTTTGATTAAAAATTTGTAACCATTTTTCAAAATTTCATTCACTGATGTGGTAGAAATTAATTTAAAATTATTCCAAAAAATGGGCGGGAGACTGGGTTTTTAAAGTGATAATGTTTAATACATCCAAATGTTCATATATCTAAAATAAATATTAAAATGATTCTAATGAAATAAATTGGACACATTTATTTATAATTTATCTATCATTACATTATAACCAATTTAAATGTTAATTTATTATTAAAAATTAATTGGACAAAAAAATTTATTTTCAATTTAAATTCGATATTTTTTACAATTTATAAAAAAATAAAACCTCATAGAATAATTTCAAAAAATAAACCTAATATAACTTATGAATTTTTATTTAAAAAAATTATGTTCATTTTATCATATATATATTATAAAATTTTCAATATTTTTTTTAAAATACATGCGCCTTTAAAAGTGTTATAATATTATTCTATAAAAAAAATTTATTTTCTACTTTGAAATTGGAATAGTTATTATATTATTCCAATATAAAATATTGGATGAATATAAAAAATTATTTAATATTTAATATATATATATATATTTTATGAATATCATTCACTAACTGTAAATCATTTAATATATAAGGATTATATATTTTTTCTCATGATATTAGTTTTTCATAGAAACATTTCCTTTATATTCAGCTGAATATAATGTTCATTTATAATTAATTGTTAAACATTGAATTCATCCATATATATTTTCACCATAGTTATTTCTATTAATATCTACCAATTTAATTTTTAGTTAATAAATTATTATACAATATAATGATTATTTACAATAAATTTGTTTCCCAGTAAAACTCTTTGAGTATAATGTTACCCCTAAAAAAGTCATTTTTGCGTTTAAAAAAAAGATAAACTCATATTTTCTTATACATAAATGAAATATATATGTTTTATGTGAAAAAATATATACCCCAAATTCTATATAATGAAATCTAAACTTATCATTTCATGTAATACATATAATTTGGAAGATTAAATTTATCAAAACATAAATATATCATTATATATGTAGTTTTTATATTCCTTTTTATGCTTGGTGATTAATCACATATATGAAATCCAATACAATATCCTTATTATATAATTTTTTTGGCTTTATATTCTCCGTAACTTAAATAAATTGCGACTTTTCAATTTAATCAAAATCATGGAAAATAAGGGTTTGACATTTCCAAATTTATTTATTGAAAACCCCAAATTGTAAAAGAGTTCATAACAAATGCTCCTAATAAGAGAGACTGATAACTAAAAAGGTAACATGGTTTTATATTTATCATGGTTTCTACATATGATAACATAATTATCAAGTGAAAATATGTACTTGGAAGAAAATCATAAATAATTATAGGGAGTTATTGAGGATATTGATCAGAAACAAGTGAATGATCAATGGAATGTTGAGGGCCTCAAAGATAAACATTTTTAATTACATAAAAAATAATGATTTTAAAAAAATCTAGTTATTAGGATTAAATTTTAGTTAGAGATAATTTTCCTGAGGATTATTAATGCTTTTACGATCTTATATTATAAGGAAATATACATACTCGATGTATTTATATAAAAATACTTTTATCTGATGGTTTTTATTCAATTGCATATTCCATTAAATGAATATCCTAAAAATAACTATTAAACCAAAATCACTTTGATTTTCTTTTAACGGATAAAAATATCCATAAAATGTGTCTTTACATCATTCTCTAGACGTTTTCCTACACCAATTCAGTTAATAAATTAAACATAAAACCTACAATTAATACTACTAGTTCATCATTAATTTCTATCCAAATAAATGACCAAAAAAGTGTCATATTAATAAATAAATCATCTAGTATAATGGTAGGATTGAAACCCATATTATCCTTTGATTTTTGATTCATGGTCCACCACCTTTCCGGATGTGATGGGTTTTCACCATGTATGTGGAATATCCTTTTAAAAAACTACATTAATAAAATTCATATAATGTTCAGAAAATTAGGATAAGAATCCTTAGCATTAAATTATTCTTTAAAAAAACATTTTAATGAGGTATTTATCCCATAATATTTCTTATATGGTTTAATAATCTTATTTGATTATTATTTTAATATCATTAATCACTATATTAACTCTATAGGTTATCAATAACTTTATACATTGTATATAAAATTTAAATCCATTATTCCTCAAATAATGTTTTCTATAAAACATAAAATTTCCTTAAATTATCCAAAATTTCATTAATCTTGGTAGAATGCAATGACATAAAAACCAAAAGGAGGTTTATAATACATAGAACAACGTTCGACCATAATATCATAATATCAGGATAGTGTCCATAATTATGAAGATAATGAATACATATGTTCATCTATGTTAATCCTAAAAGTCTATCTTATGGTATTGTCTAGAAATAAATTATTCTATAAATCTAGTTCAAAATGTTTCTAATAAACTTCATCTGATACCAAATATATCAACCAGACCAACGGATCTTGGAGATTTTTCTTTAACTTATTAAATTAGTAAGATGACAAGGAATCAAATACATAAGGATAGATCAGTTTTGTAGTTTGGAGTAACTATATTACCGAGATTATTCCCATTTTACATTTGTAATATAAAATAAAATATAACTCATTAAAAATGATAAAAATATATATCCTTGAAAAAACATTAAACAGTCTCTTTTTCATAACCTATGGAAATTAAATAAGATAAGTGTGATCTAAAATGATCAGTAATGGTTATGTATGGAGAAATAAATAATGAATCAGTTAACATAATTAAAATTGAATTCATAATAACTATGATAAATTAAAGTTAATAAAATACATGATAAATTCATATAATTATTAAAATATGATAAAATAATTATATAGATATAATCACATGAGCATGAAACTAGAAAATGGATATTAAAAACCATCCAAAATAAACCTCGAATATCAATAACAGAAATAATAATTATGTAATGAATAATGATATATATCAAAAACATATAATTGAGGATTCTTTCAAAAAATATAATACAATAAATCCTTCCCTCAAAAATTCTAATAATGTCAATACATCGTACTAAAAACCTAATATTTGATATGGAATCATGGTTGTAATATTATAAATTTCTAAGCCCTTAGCTAAAAACATATCATGTATGTTTAATGAAACATACAATGGCTTCAAGGGGGTTACATTATCTAGTTGCTGACCTATTTCATACCAGTCAAAATCATTCCCCGTATGTTTAATAATAAATTTAGTTCATAAATAATCAAATATTAGAACTGAGTAAAGGATACATATTTATCAATACTTTCCCAAAAAATCCACTAAAACACAATGTAAACACCTTATGTAAAAATGGCATAAAATTTAGTTAATAATAATATCCCTGAGAAATTATGTAGCTATTTAGTGTATGTTTAATGTTTAATGGTTACTATAATATGAATAACTCAAGGGGAAGTTAATGGCTGTGAAAATGATTCCATGATGTGAATTTTAATATTATCCTTTGTCAAAATAATCAAAATCCATCCAGAGGAAGAATAATGATGGAATAAATAAAATATATCTGCAATATAGGATAATTTAAAATATGTTCTTTTGATTTTGATGAAGGGAAATTCCATTAAAATTTCAATAAAAACATTCTTATGGAAAATAATCATTCAATATTTGAATGTGTCGCATACCACATTGAATAATTTCACTCATAATACACCTGAATAAATAAAATTAAATGAAACATATAATATCAAACGAATAATTATATTATTTATATATCATGTTAATTCATAATTATATAACCATAATAAAATAATACAGGTGAATAGGATACAAATTTTCTTAATGAAAGAAAAATACTATAAAAATCCATTAGCACATGGGTTTTACTGAAACTGTATAACCCATGAAAGATTAATGATAAAATTAATATGTAAATCCGTTGAAGTTATGTCTACAAATAATAAAATACATTAATGGTTAGTATATAAATCATATAAATAAAAGATATTTTAATGTGGAAAAAGTCTCAAAGAAATAAAAGTGGGACTAGAATTAACCATACAACTACGGTGACATCTGAATTGGAAACCCCAAAAGTAATAGTAATCAAATGAAAATTTTAAATAACATGAGGATAATATAAATAATGATATATTATATCATAATCGGTATTTTTAAAACACAGAAAATAAGTAAGTGGATAATATGAATTTTCACTTGCCTGAATGGCCTAAAGGCCTCAAATTTTTATTTATTTTTGAAAATATGATTTTTAATTTTCTATAGAATGAACCCTTAAATGACCCTTAAAACTTGATTCATAGGTTCCATTACATGACCCAAAGGCCCATAGGATCAAAAACCATAACTAAACCTGAAGTCCCAACCAAACTACACAATAACATCACCTCCATAGTAAATGTATTATTGAAAGCATCTTTCTCCCACCTCACATTGCTGATTAGAAAAACATCTTGAATGAATAAAATAATTTAAAAAATTTCATAAAAATCAAAATATTAAATCATTTATATAACATTTCATATGGATTTATATACACCAAGTAAAAAAAAGTGATTAATATGGAATAAGTCTCTAAGAAACAAAATGCAAAATATTATTCTACTTACTTCTTGAGAAACTATTGATTAATGAGTTCTTTGAAAGAATAAAAACAATTAAATATATTTATATTATGATATAAATGAAAATCAGGATATAAATTATCAAAGGGATGTATATATATCGTAAAAAATAAGCTAGTGGTGACAATTTTATATATCTCACAGATATAAAAACAATTGAGATGAAATTCCCATACCTTAAGTCATTAATTTCATTATACACATTCAAACCTCCAATATAATGGATTTAATAATCTTATAAAAATATAATAAAATCATAATAATATTTATTATATCATATATAGTCTATTTATAACATATTATAAATTGATCACTAATAATCATTCATCGTTTTCATCGTTTTATGTGTAAATTCCAATATTTATTGTATATTTTTTGACGTTTTATTTTTTTCTATTTCATAGATAGTTATTTCATAATATCCATAATGTAATACATTATTTCAATATTATATATATATTTAGTATATATGTATTGAATTAATTTAATAATATTTGGAGATATGAACGCAAATATCTCTTAATGGTGATAGTTGGTCGAATGAATGGAGGAATGATGTTTCTATTTTCATGTCATATAAAAAGAATGAAATGTTAATTATATTAATATATATATATATTATATTTACAATATAACATTTATTTCAAATGTATCTCATATTTTTATTAAAACCATCTTTAATACGATCTATTTAATTTGCGAATGTATCATCTAGGTTTGAGGGTGTGGTAGTCTACATGTCCACAAATGTTGTCATCATATTCACATGAAATGGAAATCATGGTGTATTATTTCATATAATAACTCCAAAATCATTAATACATTATAAATTTACAATTTTTAATATATAAACTTTAAATTCATCATTATTTATGACCATGAAAGGTGGTCATTGATGAATTAACAACATTGGTTCGCGAGGGTGCAGTCCACCTTACACATGAATGATGATTGTGATTCCCATTTGATGGAAGTGTTTGTGTGTTAGGATATACAATTAATATATAAAATATCACTATATTAATGATACTTAATATATTATATATTAATTTATATAAAAATAATTGAAGGGGTTTTGAAGAAAAAAATTATGTCCTTGTTGAATGATGATAACTCTCTTTCAAGTAACTCATTTTGTTTTATACCAAAAGGCATAATTTTTTAGATTTATATCAAAATTTAGGATAATTTGTTTAATTTAGGATTATTGAGATAAAATTTTTGTAGTTTTTGTAAGATAAAAAAGACATTATATGTTTGAATAAGTGAGTATGGTGAGGTCTTTTTTAATGAGGTTGTGGATTAGAATTATGGTAAAAATAAAATGGTGATCATTATTGTGAGATAAAAATTATATAATTTTATGAAATAATTTATCAAATTTGATCAAATTTTTAAAATTTTATATATAATTTCCTAATATTGATTTTATAAAAATATTCATTTCAGTCACCCCCTTAATATTAATGTGTAATCATTATGTAAAATCATTTTCACCTAAATCCTTGTAATTAGATTTATTTAAATTCAATAATATTTTTTTAAAAAAATCTAATTTAACATTTAATGAATATAAATATTATCCTTATTAAAAATATGGAATAAATGTTTGCGTGTTCCGATATCTGAATTGGATGAAAAATAATTTAATATTAATCCAACCGATGGAAAAGGAGTATGAATTTTTAAAGTAAAAATGATCAAATGTTCATTATGTTTTTATCTCTAAATTATATATAAAATCGATTCCCATTATAAAAATTTGGTTAATTTTTGTATAATTGATATAATTTTACTTTAAATCCAATTTGAAATTCAATTTTACATCATTTATTATTTAGAAAAAATGTTGGTTTTCAATTAGAATTCAATAAGTTGTCAATATTCATAAAAAAATTAAATTGCCTCGAAAAATAATTTTTCTATATTTCATAACTTTTATTAAAATTTTCAATTCTTATTTTTAAGATATATATTACTTTAAAAGGGGGTAAAATAAAAATTATAAAATTTAAAATTTTCTTCATAAATCATGATTTATTCATTTCTTACGTGTATAAAAACAATATGATGAATGCAGAACATATTTTATTGAATATAATATATATATATATATATACAATTATTTAGTTAATATAATTAATTAATTGTAAGTAATTTAATTTATTTGTATTAAAATTATGTTGGTGCATGATAATTTTTTGGGTATAAAATATTTTCGTAATATTCAATTTTTTTTATATATTCATTCCAAAATAATTGGTAACCATTGAATTTATTAATATATTATCATAAATTAGTAAACCCTATTCATAACCACCAAATTAATGGATAGGTTGTTTCTTATTGTAGTAATTAATTATATTTTAATAATATATTGTTGGTTGGTAAAACACATTCTCCCATTTAATGCACATCATCAAAGAAAGTCATTGTTATTTGTAATAGAATAAAACCTCTATATTCTATATAGGGGAAGAGAATGATTATGTTTCATGCAACATAATCTATACTCGGTGCTCTATGCAAATCGAGTGAAACATAGTGTTGTGGGTAATACACGGTATTGAAGATATTAAATTTATCTAAATTTAATCATATCAAAATGTATCAAGTTGATATATTACTTTGTACTATTGGGATTGAATGGCATACAAGAAATCAAATAAAATTTCCCCATTTTATAATTTTAGGATATAATATATTCCCTATGTGTGTGTAGTGAGATGGTGATACATTTTTTATGTGGCCTGGAAAATGAGGATTGGGTCGTGTTATCGATAAGCGTAAAATATTCTCATAAATAGAATTTATTAGGAATTAATTGATGAATATGGTTATTGGATTAGTCTAGGGAAAATACCAGGGACAAAATCTCTTTTAAAAGATTCGATAAATTTTCATTATAGTGTATAATCCTAGTGGTCGATTTTATCCCATATTTTTTATTTATTCAATGGATTTTATCAAGATACATAGCATATATAAATTATACTCATCATTATAAAATATCTATATTATCTATGGTTATGTATCTAAATGGAATTTTAAATCTAATATGTTATATTTTATAATATTCCAAAATAATAAGTCTTCTGTTTTTATAGCTAAATTTTTATATGTTATTTAAACATTCTAAAAGATAATTTTGTTTATAAATGGCATGTCTATTACATCCTACGTTGAGTTGATTTTCTCATCACATTAGTGGGCCTCTCATCAACCAATGGTGTTATGGATCATTGTTATGTTATGGATGAATAAAATGATAGTATATAAAATCTAATAGGTTCGGTTGAGCTTCCACTCCCCTAAAATCATATGGAAATAATATATAGATGCTTGGGAACTCACCTCTAAATCTTACATTAACTCTTGTTTTCATTATGCATGAGTTAATATAATGGAAAATATTCATTCATCATATAAATTTTTCACAACCTCATGTTTAATATTTTTGAAATAGTTCCATAGGTGATTTAAAATCATGGGTGAATTATTCATGTGTCCATAATTGGAAAAAATCACCTTATATAGTAAAACCATTCATGAAGAACATAATCCCCATGAAAAAATGTATCATTTAAATATATGTGTGTGTGTGTGTGTTTGTCTTATATATATATATATCATTAGGGAGTATCTCCATCAATATCTAATATGCAATAAATCATAATAGAATTTGTGCAATTTGACCAAATATTTATTTTCTATATATATACATGTCAAACCATTCTATCAATATTTTGGATATATTCAATAATAAATTTATATATCTATCATTAACTGTACCTTTTATTACACTGTATAAAATAACCTATGAATACCCATATGAATCACCTTTTGCATTAACTCCAAAAAAACTATTATGGAATCTCTCTTATCCAAAATAAATCTCTAATCAGTCAACCATAATGTCTGGCCCATGGGATATTAATGTATAAAAAACAAATGAAAATAATCAGAATAAAAAATTTACAAAAATATTTGCGTCAAGAAAAGCTACATTTTAACATAAGATATAATGGGTTATAATGTGATATAAATCAAAAAAAATTAACTCTAAACGTGTGTTAATTATTCTACATCATATACTAACATTTATTACCATTTTATTCATTTCCCATAAAATAAAAAGACCATTGGAGATAGATAATGTCAATCGCATTTAAAAACTCCAGATTCCTCAATTCATAGAGCATAGACTGTTTTGTTTGGTCAATACATCACAGGTCATCAACCATTATGTATAATTACCTCCCATTCCCCTTATTGAAATAGAAATATATTATATAGGTGTGTCTACACACTCCCTTATTCAATCTCAATTGAGGTCCCTCATATAATTCTCATTATACGTTAGAAAAATTCAAATCCTGATTTTTTTCAAACTAACTACATGATCAATAGCATACCATACCACCACCATATTAGCTAATTCAACATATATACTTGAGATAGTATGGTTTAAATGTGTGATTTTTCATATACATAATATTTATTCAACCACATGTATACAAATTTTAATAACATACATGAACCCCTATCATACAGAATGTATTTAAATGACACTCCATGTGGTATACTTATAGGATCAACAAACATAAAAATTTAATCTATTTGTTTTTTTGTGCCACAAAAGAATATTTTTTATCTCTATAAAAGAATCAAACTCCCATATAAATTAACAATTTATCATTACATATAATACTCTATAATTATAATCAGTTAAGAATAACTCAATTTCATTAAATGATAATTGAATAATCAATACACATCATGAAATTTTTTTCTACATATACATTTATATATGAATTGTAAAATAAAGAAAAAATAAATATTTCATATCAATATTATATCTTATATCTTCTTCAACCTTTTATTAATTTTTTAAAAAACTGAAATTATGTAATCAATTATCATATAAAAACCGATAAACTACAAGATCAGTATTATGTATGTTCACATTAAAGGTTTTTGTTAACTCGTTTCATTAAATTTAATTCCAATTACAAATCATAGTTTACATTTAAATAAACTATCCAAATGCAACCTTAGAAAAAAACATCTATGAATACAGAACATTGGAGTAAAGGTGATATTTAGCAACATTATTTCTAATTTTTAACTATATAAAATTATTAATACAACCTAGAATAAGAAATAAGAAATTTATGATGTTATTTTCTAATAAACAATCAAAAATCATTCAAAGTGAAACATAATCATCTTCGTATCCTATTCCATCAATATTATTCCATGAAAATTCATTACAACTTACATTTTTATAACAGTTATCCAAAACAAATTTAGGGTATTATGGTACTTAGAATAAACATTTTTATTATATTTCTCTTGACTACCATATCCTAATCACATTTATGATATTATGAGTAATTCAATTTTTTTTCTAACACATTCTATCTCTATAGTAAATAGATACATTCAATTTTTTAGGATAGAAAAATGATATAATTTAAATTTTATCATGGTCATAAAATATCCTAAACACTTTAAGATATTGTACAGAGATCATTTTAACTATATACTGGGAAATCCTTTTTTATTAACATTGAAAATATCTATATCGAATCATACTCTCACTAGCCTCTTAAAAAATGTATTTATCATAGAATGTGTTTCAATTATACAGAAAGAAATTTCAATTAATAAGATACTCTTCTTTCCTCTATGTGTGAATATTTTAGGAATCAAAATGCATTTGTTTAAAATTAATCATCTCATGTTTTATATAACATTAATTTTTTATCAAACCATCTATCTTCTGACATATGAAAAATGAGAGGAAAATAACCATCCATTAATGGAATCAATATGGCTGTGATAAATTCTTATACATTAAAAATTAATGTTTCAAATGTTTTCTTCTTGAAGACGAATTAAGAAAATAGGATCAATCAATTACTCTTTAAATTTAAATATATATTTATTTGAAACACCAAAAAAACAATAATTTGGTTCATGCATAGAAATTATTTGATTTATTTATAGAAGCCCAATAACTGACATGGAAATTCAATATGGTTTTCTAAAATCTATCTGGTATCACAATAATCCATTATATAGAATAATTACCCCTTCCTAAAAACTGATGTCTTATTGGCCATGATGGGATTCTCGAATAAATATTTTTGAATCATATTCAACTATAATATATTGTTTCTAATTTAAATTATTCATAGTATTACTATTGATTCAATTATAATGAATATAAATCACATTCATAGTTCATTTATTCTCAATAATATTAGAATATAGGGTACAAATTCCAAAAATTAAATATCATTGTTGGAACACTTCTATTAATTAAAATATGATATATTATATAAATATAAAAACATATATTAGTCCCCTTAATCGTGTTATATATTTTAAATTATTGTTATATACTTTTAGCATTAATCACATCTCATTTATTTTATTCAAAAAGTGATTAGATATTATTATATAGCTAACAATGAGAAAAATAAATAGCATATAACATATTCAACTATGATTAAAGTATAAATGACTTTAATTAAGTAACTCCTTCACTCTATAACTTGGATGATCATTATGCTTAATCTTAAATAATGATTCATATTCTAACAACTTGTATGTTTAAATGTTTTTAAATAATATGTGTGATAGTTTATTTTATTCAGAATAACAATATTTAATTCTATAACATTTACACCTGATATAGACAATATATGTGACTTCATTCTTCCTTTTTGGTATTCATGAAAATTTCTTCTACAATGGTCATTCATTCATCAATAAAGTCATTATCATTATTTATTATCTCACACAATCATATTTATTACATGTGTGAATTTTAATGTTATTTCCACTATCATCTATAGAAAATTTATATTGACACTTTATACAGTTCATTCATTGTATACCCTTAATATAACCTATTTCGGTAATATGTTACATTATAGGAATCTAAAGTATCATTTGGTTTCTTCATGATAGAAATGATGGTAATTAAAGTAATTTTAGATTCTTTTTTTATATTTGATATAATTTTCATAAGCATCCAAATTATTTTTAAAAAAAACATGCCTTGATTGGTTTTTTATGATATGTTTTCTCCAGGAAATAAAATTTCTTGTCTTGTTTGAGAAAATTAAAAATTTCAATTACATGTTAATGAAGTTTCTACCAATCAAATATTAAATATAATATATTTTTATCAAGGTGATGCTTGATGGTGATTTAATTTATATACATCAATGTTATGTAGCTGATAAGTGTCCTATTTTATAGTAATTTGATATGTACATTTATTAAATGGGATTAACTAAAATGATGACCAATTTGTAAAATTCATTACACTCATTAATGTGACATGATTAATGTTACATAAATCATTGAATATTCTAGAATTTTACTATAATCACATAATACTTTGTTTAGGGAATCATCATTATGAAAACTGGTTTGATTCATGTATTTTTAGTGGATAACTATTTTTTTCTAAATACATCATATGTATTCTGTAAAATAAATTCATATGATGTTCATCATTTACATTTCTCAAATATGTGTATCATAATGTAATAATAAATAACAAATGAAAAATATAAATTCTAGATGCACACTTCTAGAGAAGAACCATCCTAAGTGCAATCTAGTGTTTTTTATCATATTCTTTCATTACACATGATAATTTAGGGGCACCCATATAGGGAAGAAACTATTTGGTTGAATGATAATAGTCTCCAAAAGTGATGACCTGTATGTAATCTCATAATTTTTATTGAATTGGTATTTAATCTCACTATATTATATCACTTTAGAGGGGGCGAGTCTAAAGGCATAAGCATTTCTATGATTTGGCTTCAGTGACTTCGGTCTTCAGCCATGATTTTATTTTCCGCACGGAAGATTCATGTTACTCGACTCGGCCCGGGCCTTCGGGAAAGGACATCAAAATGGTGGAAAGGTGGTTTCTCGGCATGATGGCAAGGGATTATCATCTTTCAGCTTTCAGCAGTGATGTGGGTAGAATTTTTGGTTTGACATTCAGCTTTTAGTGGTTGCGGGTTCGTTTCATCACCAATATATCTTTTTCTTCCATGTGGTTGGTTCAGATCTGGTCTTTTATGGATCTGGTCAGGGGTTTTCTCTCTATTGTGAGGGTTATGATTCTGTGATGGAATGGCAACGACTTCATACTCATCCATTTATCCAGTGATGGTTTTCAGATCTAGTGTGATATCCAGTGATGTTCTTCGATTCTGTTAGGGTTTCAGTATTCATTGATTTGGATATGGTGTGATATTCTTTTGTTACTTCTAATTTTATGATTTTTGGTATATTTCTTCACTCCCATTTATGTATCTATTCTTATAGTAATTTATATTGGAATCATATTTTCTCAGTTAAAACAAATATTTTCAAACCATATTGGTTTATAAGTCTTTACACAACCCATATGTTTGTATTTTTAACAAATATATCTGAGAATAACATATTCATACATATCATAATACATCATATAGATAATCTACATTATCATTTCATGTATTATCATAGAGTTATATTAGATCAACAATCACCACATGGGTAAGCCTTGTGAGACATATAACTAACCCATGTAACCTTTCTAAACAAGGCATTCAGCTCTAGGCCAACAGGTAGTCAATATCATATAACATCTTCCTTATGATATTTTTATTAATAGATAATTTATATAATAATAACTCTAAAAAATAATATACACAAACTATACCGTTCAACCAAATTTGACATTAAATCATTAATTATAAATTGAGGTAATGGTAGATGAATAACAAAATTTCATTATTAACCATTACACTAAGGAAATAACTAGTCAAGAATAATATTAATAATTAACCTAAATAAGTGGTCATTCATCATATAAACCATTTATGACTATGAATAAAATATTAAAAGATAGTTAAATAAATATAAAATTCCATTATTTAATTACTAGATAACAATTTTTGAAAAATTGATAAATAAAAACTAAATATATTCCTCTTTTATAAATTATAACATTATAAGAATTCTATATTGATGAATATAAACAATCATCCTTATTTTAAGATGAACATTTAATATATATAAATAAATTTTATTTTGTGTTATGTATATAATATAATATTGGATTAAAAACAAATTTTCAATATAATTTATAATATATAAAATATTTACATAATATTAATATCATATAGTTAGAATAGTAAATATGGCCATATTAATTTTTATCAATTATAAATAATAATGTATTATTATGAATTCAATATATTAAAAATTATATTTTAGCATTTATTATTTATTTTATAAACATTTTGAATATTATTATTTTTTATTAAAAAAATATTTTATATTTGTAATTCATAAATGATTGACATATCAAAAATTAAACAAAAATAATAAAATTAAGAGTTAATATTTATTGAAATATTTAATAATTAATGTTATAAGAAAATACATTAATTAATTTTAAGCCATACATATATAATTATTTAATTAAATTTCTGTTAATTAAAACATAGACTTGAAAACAAATTATAAATTTTAATCAATTTAAAAATGTTTTCTTAAATCAAAATTGATAATTTTTTAGAGTTCTGTATTTTCAGAGAACAACATCTTATGCAATTGAAATTTTTTTTATTTATATCCATTTTATATAATTATTCTACCTGTGTTAAACAACATCCAACATGTACCATAGTGTAAATCAGTTTGCCATTTTTCTTATTTTAATTCCATATTCATGAAATGAAATGTGAAACCTCCCCCATCATTAATGTATGTAAATTGGTAAATTTTTATTCATTAACTATTAATAAGTGGTCTAAAATATTCACCTAAAGAATGTGGCAATGGAATGGATGATCCTTTTCAATTTCTGCCATGGAGATATGTTCTTTAGTATTCTTTATTAATCTAATGATACATCATAAACTATGAATATTTCTCTATTTTATACATCTCTTATTATTCATTGGATATTTTAATGGTTACAAATACTATTAAATGAAAATGAAACCACACAAATCATTGATATTAGTGGAATAAATAATAAATCGCATGAATAAAAATAAGTGAAGATCATAAAAAATGAGTATTCTATACCCAAATTAATCCTTCATATCCATATTGATATTCTTCAAATTTATTTTATTATGATCACCATATTTGTAAAATTATGTGTCGATGAATATGTTAAATAAAACATCCCATTTTACTCTTAAAATTAAATTCAAAACATTCCATAAATAGTTTATCATTTCAAATCCTTTGCAATTAAGAAAAAAATATATAATTCGCATAATAATTCATTAATTAACATATAAATACACCAGAAAAATAATTTTATTAAATATGTACATAGAATAAAAATATTTGAAAAGTTATACATTGAAAGAAGATGTTTAAAATAAATACCTTTTTGTACAATCATAAAACGATTCTTTCTCTAAAAAACCTTATGAATTAGAAAAATATTTTCAAAATGACATTTTGATTAACATATGTTGTCAATAATAATTTTTCATAAAACATTTACAAGGAATTTGTAATTTAGTAGAACATTTTATAAAAAATACATTAAAACATTAAAAGTCATTTTTAGAGTAATGTGTCTCTCACCTCTAGTTAGATTCATCAAGTTTGTTCCTAAACATCATGAATAATAAAAAATATTAACCATTTATTTTATTGAAAATCTTCACTTATATTTCACTTACTTACTTTTTATATAAAATTATATAATATTATAAGTCCACGTCTAATGATTTAATGATATTTACATCAGATGTATAAACTTATGTTGGTAGTAAAACTATGGTCAATGAGTTTGTTATTTATTCATATTTGAAATAATAAAATTTAAATAATGATCATTTTTAAGTATTAAAATTACTGTTATAATTAATTATGAAATATGGCAATGAAAAATTATCTATGTCCAAATACTTGATATGTTAGGTAAAACATACTCATGTGTAACATTTCAATTTTTCAAAGATCATTCTAAAAAAGGTATGTATTTTTTATCTTTATAGAGTGTAAATTAATTCATAAATATAATATTATTTTTTATATATACTTAAATTTATCATTCATGTGATTTAGTGATAAAAAAACGACTAATAATGTTTCATGGTGTTCGATGTCTTGATATACGCATGAAGAAAATTATCATTTTAAAGTAAATGAAAATGAATAATGTGTATAATATATTATATTTCATAATAATAAATTTTCAATCAATATCATAAATGTATCGTAAATCCATCATTATAAATTGCGATGAGAAGTGATGATGGAAAATAATTTCATCGATTTGTGAGATGGAACTTTTCCATACAAATTGATGATGGTTTTGTTTCTTATATGATGGAATTGGAGAATGATACAAGATTTAAAATTAACATAAAAACACATCAGTGTGTCTAATATAATATTTTTTGGTTTCTTCATGGTTGAATACGATTTTATGGTTCTATAATAATAATAAAAATTCTCTATTATGTACAATACCACTACATGATAAAAATTAGTTTTATTTTTTACATTAATACATAAATGGTTCCTATTATGATATATATATGTCCTCTATGATGTGTATGAGAATTGGCTTCAATTATTTTGTCACGACCCGTCCTCAGGGCCTATGTCGTTACTACCCCAAGCCCACCTTCCATAGGCCAGGGGCTGGCGATTAGCACCGAAGGAAAATCCCTGATAAAAAGCGAAGGGATTGACTTTAAACCTGTAACACACATAGTCTGAACACAATCAATAGAAGCATCAAATACTAACATAGAAAAAAAGGTTAGCTGAAAGTATGTGGTCCAGTATACAAACCCAACTGCACAACAAGTACATGCACAAGAAAAAAGGGAAAAATGACTCATAGATCATCTACCAGGGAATCCTATCTGAAGAGTAGGTATAGATCTCAGACAAATCTTCCCTGATGTACGTCCCATCTTGTCCAGCTCTGATCAGCCTCCATCCATCACCCTCAGCCTCGATCACTGCTGACCGTTGTCTGCACATAACACAACAAGGTGCGGGCGAAGCCCGTGCATGGGTGAGTATAAAAATACTTAGTAGGGGACCTCGAGACCCCCAAAGGTATCCCAGAATCTACTAAGAATAAACCACAGTAGAAAAATACAACCTCAAATTATAAACCATCCTTACTTAGGTATATTCCCATACATATACCTAAGTTACCGATCACAAATCGGCTCCAACACTTGAGCCCAGCGACATTCCGTACCACAAGTGTAGAAACACTCCACAAAGAAAGTACAACATAAGGTGTATCCCACAGGTACATCTCAGAGAAGAATTCCACATGGGCTTCAAAACAACACATCCACAAAGAAACATCCATGAAGAATTATCCACGGAGAAACATCCACAATGAAACATCCACCCTTACTTTGGTATATGCCCAAACAAATATCTTAGTCATCAAGAGTACACATATCATACATGAGGTAAACACGAAGGTAATGACTCAGCTCAAACTAGGTAAACAAAACTTAAAAGAGAGTATGAGATGATTATTTGTAGTCATCGAATCATCTTTCACTATCGAACGGTTGATTTTCGTAGGAACCTAAAATGTCAGTCTTTCGATGTTGTTGATCTAACGTGGGATATCGGAACAAAAGTCATCACTGTCAAACCCACGGAGGATCCAGGTCTAGTCATGGTGTTGTCGAACCCACGGGGGATCGAGGTCCAGTCTCGTTTCTGCCGAACCCACGGAGGATCCAGGTCCAGTCCTGTTGTTGTTGAACCCACGGGGGATCCAGGTCCAGTCTCATTTCTGTCGAACCCATAGAGGATCCAGTTCCAGTCTCGTCACTGTCGAACCCACAGAGGATCCAGGTCCATTCTCTTCAGTGTCGAACCCACGGAGGATCCAGGTCTAGTCTCCTCGTTGTCAAACCCACAGAGGATCCAGGACCAGTCTCCTCACTGTCAGACCCACATAGGTTCCAGGTCCAGTCTCGTCATTGACATCCAATGGGTTCTCGTACATAGCACGCTCGATTCTGAAGGGTCCGCACTCGAGCCAAATTTCAATACACCAACTACAACATATTCATGATTTGATGTATCTCATAGCTTCGTCTCATCATAAAGAACACAATGTGATAGACGGCGTGTCAATCGGACGCTCGGTCTATGAGTTATTTACATTTCCATTCCAGGGGCCTGGTTGGTTTTTAGGTTCAAACCAACCCGTCCATACAACAACTGTGTCCAAACATAAAATGGGGTATTCTAAATAAACTTTACTGCTCTAAGCCTTCCATGGTCGTAGATGGTTCTTCATTCGGACACTCGTTTCCCAAAATATGGAGCGACCCGACCCCACCCGGTTCTAGGGTCCAAGCTGGTCTGATGAAGTGGCCCGGCCCGAGGGGGCAGCCTGACCCATAGGGGCGGCCCAGCCTATGGGCAGCCCGGCCATGGGCAGCCGGCCGAGGGTGGACCAGCCGAAGGCGGCCTGTCTAAGGGTGGTTCGACCGAAGGTGGCCCGGCTGGCTAGCTGTAGGGACCCACTGGCCGCATGTGGGGGGGTGGGGGGTGCCACGCCCCCTGTTGCCGATCGGAAGGGATCGGCACTAGGCATCAGTTTTGTTGAGCTGCGGGACCGGGGTGGTCCCGCATTATTCGTTTGGCCAAGCGGCCAGCCGGTTTTGTGTCGCCGGCAGCTTGCATGACGCATGAAGCTTCTGGTACCTCCATCGTGGCGCCGTCACGCCACCCTGGCCACGCCCCCTGTTGATCCATGCGGCGCGACGGCGTCGCGCCGCATCCGCCGCCGCTCGGCCTGGCCTTGGACCAACGCTTTCCCGTGCGGCATGAGGGCTCCACCCTCCTTCAAATGTGGCCCACCCTGGCCACATCACTCCTGTTCCGGGTGGCATTGCGGTTCCGCACCATTATGGTGACCCGGTGGCCTTGCGCCACCAGTTTCTTCATGGTCCGCCTCCATCATCAACAAACAAGAACAACCAAAGGGGAGGGTCAGCCCGTGTTCATGCGGTCTGATCCCTCCTCATCATGGCGATAACAATTGGCATTTCTTAATTCAGATATTGAACGACGGTGATTAAAACCCATAAATAAAATAACTCAAATCCCCCAACCTCGTGTTCGGGGATCATTGACGGAGTCGCGAAAGGCGGACGTCGTTCCGTCAATATCAGAGGAGAAAGAGCTCGGAGAAGACTAGTCGAGATGAAGTCATTGGCATTCTTTGTGGGTGGTTGTGTTTCTTCTTCTTTCCCCAGTTGAAGTGGGATAAGACGGTGTTCATCATTCTTCAGTGGTGATGGGCATTCTTCATTGGGGGTATGATGTTCTCCCAAAGGTTCTCCAAAGCTCCACCAAATGCTCCACCCAAAAAGAGAGAGAGAGATTTGCAAACCCAAAATAAAATAATAGATTTTTCTATTATTTTAATGGTCGCATGAATTCAAAAGAATTCAAATGGGTGAAAATTAATTAAAATAGGTTCAATTAAATCATTAAGTGGGTTGGCGCATTAATTAGTGGGAGAAGATCAAGGGTTTCCCCCACATTATGGAGAGTTACAAGAGGGTTAAAGCTTGTTTGGACCCCACCTCCAACCTCCCCTTGGAGGATTAAACCGCCCCAAATAAAAATAATGCAACACTTTTATTTTTATTTAATTTAATTATAAAGCCCAAAAAATAACTTTCATTACCATTAAAACACAACTGCGGTGATAGTATCACTAAGCGATCACCGACGTTGGGAGTTCAACGGTGCCCTCACATTTTAGTTCTGAGCACCAGTTCAAAAGATATAAAATCCTGCTCATACATTTACTAAAAGTACCCAAATAAAACATCAAAAATTGATTCCGGGCACACTGGGCCTCAGAATTATGCACCGTTAGAAACTGCGGACTTGTAAAATTCCCATGTATTTAGGAAAAAAATCCATGGAATTTACAGGTCATTACATTTTCCCCAACTCAGGGCTTTATGTCCCTGTAAGTTACAACTCACACTAAGGGAACATAGAGGGGTACAGAGAACACATCATAGCCTCCCACTCTGATGTTCTCTCATAGAGGATCCTGTGCTGCCAGCGAATGCACACCAGAGCTATTGATAGTCTAGGATGGACCCGATCCTATTGATCCTCAATCTCCACTGGAACCTCCATGAATGTCACCCCTTCATTGATGTCCAGTTTCCCATGGTCGATGATGTGGGATGGGTCCTGCATGTATCTTTCCAATTGAGTTACATTTAAGATGTCGTGCACCCGGTGCATCTAAGGTGGAAGGAACAATTGGTAATCCACCTCACCTACTCTTCTGAGGACATAGAATGGTCCGATGAACTGCAGAGACAACTTGCCGCCCCAGCCAAATCTCTTTAGAACTCGTCGATGAGAGACCCAAAGAATGATGTGGTCACCATCCTCGATCTCAAGTGGTCTCTGTCTTCTATCAGCATAGGACTTCTTCCTTCTCTGTGTAGTCTTCATTTACTTCTGGAAGATCTGAACCTTCTCCATCGTAGCCTGCACCATCTCTGGTTCCATAAGTGCTGACTCCCCTGGGTTAGTCTAGTACAGAGGCGATCTGCAAGGTAGGCCTTAAAGTACATCGAAAGGTGTCATCCTGATGGTGGAGTGGTAGCTATTAGTATTTTCAAACTCTACCAAGGGTAAGTGATCCTCCTAGCTACGACTTAAGTCGATGATGCATGGACATATCATCTCCTCGAGAGTCTGAATGGTCATCTCTGTCTGACCGTCAATCTGTGGATGGAAGGCGGTGCTAATGAGAAGCTACATCTTAAAAGCCTCCTACAACCCCTTCCATAGTTAGAAAGTGAAACGAGCATCTCGATCGGGAAAGATCGTCAATGGAACACCATGAAGCCATAAGATCTCCCCTACGTAGAGGCATCCCAAGATCTCTACTGAACCCTTCTCTCTAATCGGTAGGTAGTGGGCTCACTTGGTGAGTCTGTCAACGATCACCCATATGGAATCATGACACCTTGATGTACCGCTAATGGAGATGTTTGGAAATCTCCCAAAACATCATCCTGAAGTGAAACCAGTACCATATTACGTCCTCTAAAAAGGATTACAGCTCCCCACCTCTAGAAAATCTATCAGGTGCCCGAACTGTGGATTTTTGAACACGTCTCGTCTCATAGTCAGCGTCTCTATGTTGTGCCACCCTAACTCATTTAAGAAGTGGAGGAGTGACTGTGAGATACTGTAGAAAGGCTGCTCCATCTCTATCCACAAAGGATATTTGCAAGGCGGATAGTGGCTTTGTCGCCTCTCATTACAGTTGAATGCTATATCTCTCACTAAGATTATCTGCTCCAATGTTCCCCTTTCCAGGAGTATAGACTATCTCAAATTCATAGTCCTGGAGAAACTCAAGACAATGTCAATGTCTGAATATCAGGTACTTCTATGAGAAGAATGACCTTAAGAATATTGAGATTACAGTAAACTGTAAATTGTACCTTCAACGAACAATGGTTGAGACTAGCCAATTTTAAAGAACTCTAGTATAGAAGTTTTCACCTATATCCTAAAAGATCTTCTAAGATTTCTTCTATTCTGAAAAGGGAAATCTGTTCTCGTCCCTTGGATGAAAAACATCCATTTCCAAATACAATCAATCTTGATATGAACGGTACTAATTCATGCCATTGACGACGCCATAAGGCCTCGACGCTACTACTAAGAGATCCAACTGTTACTCTCTCTTCCAAGGGATGAGTCACACTGTTGGAATCAGTGTTTGGTCACTAGGTCTCCCCTAGTAGAAATCATGAATGTGAGGGACAAGTCAACAGTTTTGACCGAATCCTCTCAGTATTAACCACACAAAAAGGCAGGAAAGCAAACATTATAAGTAAAAGTGTCTTTTATTACTGCATCTCAAAGTAAAAAGACACAAAGAAACCATAAACAACGACATCAAAAAAGCAAGAGGAATCTTTAACAAAGGTCTCTATGCCTGGATCTAGTATCTCTCCTGTCCACCTGCTCCTATAGATCGAAGTGAACCGTCTAGGGGTCGTGGTAGTAGTGCTCGATGACTTTGACGATTATCCATTGAAGGACCTATTCCACTACCACATCCACCACTCGGCTGATGCTCAAGCTCCTGCCTCTACCTCTATCTCGATGGCTCCAATAATGCCTGCCGATCAACTGTACAGGGAGTCAGATAGTCACATGCTCTGTGACCCTATTCCCTGCAGGAAAAACAGACCCTTCTCCGTTCTGAGATCCCTCGTCCCCAGGTGCCCCGCAACCCCGTTGCCACATTTTGGGGTTGTCTAAAAGTAGATCTAAACCACTTGTGCCTCAATGTAATCTGCCTACTACCTTCTATAGATGACTCAGCTATTTTCAGGATGCCCTGCGGCAAGTGTAGCAGCTCCTGAGCATGTAGAGAGCGTAGAGTCGTTGGTACAAACTCCTCCCAAAAATTACCCTCGAAGATTCCCCTGGTGAGGGTCACCTCTTCGTAATACTAGAGCATCACTCTAAACCACCTCTTAGATAATCCCTGAAGGACACTAAAATCTAGGTGCACCATCAAGTCATAGGGTGTCCCAACTATGTTGAATACTCATGCTACAAACTCCAGCCAGTACCTAGCCGTCTGAAAATTTGTCTCTCCTCGAAACCTCGGAGGCCTCTATAGTAGGAACCCGTGAAACGCGCTCAAGAAGTGCTCACCCTCTGATACTGGGGATGGTAGAAATGGTTTCCCAGTGGTTAGTGGTGCCTCTGGTGCCTCCACTATGATGGGGCCCTACACCGAGGCCTCATCTATCAGTGGGCTACCATAGCTCTCTCTACTCTGAACTCGTGCTGACTGACTATGTAAAGACATCATGAAAAGAAATAGGTGCTCCATGATCAAAAGTATACCTGGTGAGATGAATCAATGTAATCACAAAGGAACCCTTTCAAAGTTAAAACACACACACAATCTGTTTTTTCGTGCACTGAGTCAGAAATCAGAAGTAAGAGTCCTAGTGTGTGGATACGTCTGCTACTGTACCAACACTGGTTTCCCTAAACTAATAACCACACCCAAAACACATAACACTATTACTGTTAAAATAATTAGAGAATATTTTGTGTTGTAGAACCGACTCCTCTGATACCAATTTATCACAGCCCATCCTCAGGGACCGTGTTGTGACTACCCCAAGCCCGCCTTCCATAGGCCAGGGGCTGGAGACTAGCACCAAAGGAGAATCCCCGTTAAAAAGGTAAGGCATTGACATTAACCCTGTAACACACACAGTCTGAACATAAGCTGTAGAATCAACAAGTACATATATAGAAATGAATGTTGTGATGAATGTATGTGGGACAACATAAACACCCAACTGAACAATAAGTTCAATCACAAGCAAAAAGGGAAAAACAACACCATGATCATCCACCGGGGAATCCTACCTGGAGGGTAGCTAAAAATCTCGATCAACTCTTCCCTGATGTAGGTCTCATCTAGTCTAGCTCTGAGTGGCCGCCCATCCATCACCCTCGGCCTCGATCACTGATGACTGTCGTCTACACAGAACACAAAAAGGTGAGGGTGAAGCTCGTGCAGGGGTGAGTATAACAATACTCAGTAGAGGAACCTGATACCCCCAATGGTCTCCTAGAATCCACTAAGGATAAACCACAGTACAAAGATACAATCACAAAGTATCAACCATCCTTAATTAGGTATATGTCCATAGATATACCTAAGTTACCAATCACAAACCGGCTCCAACTCTTGATCACAATCACATTCTATACCACAACTATAGAAACACTCCACAAAGAAAGTACAACACAATGTGTATCCCATAGGTACAGGTCACAAAAGAAATCCACATGGGCTTCACCAGAACACATCCACAAATATACACCAATGAAGAAAAATCCAAGAAGAAAAATTTACAAAGAAACATCCACCCTTACTTAGGTATATGCCCATATATATACCTAAGTCGTCAAGAGTACACATCTCATACACGAGGTAAGAACAAAGGTAATTACTCAGCTCACACCAGGTATACACAAGATAAAAAAGAGTAATATATGATTAGTTTTAGTCACTCAATCATCTTTCACAATCGAATGACATATATCTGTGGGAACCTAAAACAATAGTTTGTCGAATCCTTCTATCCTACGTGGGATCTCAATACAAAAGTCGTTGATATCGATCCCAGGGAGGATCCAAGTCCAGTATCGATGTTGTCGAACCCACAGTGGATCCAGGTCCAGTCTCTTTGCTGTCGAACCCACAGAGGATCCAAGTATAGTATCATCACTATAGAACCCACGAAGGATCTAGGTCCAGTATCATCACGGTCGAACCCATGGAGGATTTAGGGCCATTCTCGTCACTATCGAACCCATTGAGGATCCAAGTCTAGTCTCATCGCTGTTGAACCCATAGAGGATCCAGGTCCAGTCTCATCACTATTAGCCAAATGATTCTCGAACATAGCATGCTCGATTCCGGGAGTATCTGATTCTCAAGTAAAGTTTTAATACACCAATTACCAAGTATTCGTGAGTTGATGTATCATGTAGCTTCGTCTCATCATAAGGATCCCAACGTGATAGACAATGCGTCAATAGGACGTCCGGTCTGTGAGTTATCTGCATTTTCGTTCCAGGGGCCCGACTAGTTTTTTGGTTCAAACAAGACTGGTCGTACCGCAACTGCATCCAAACCTCAAGTGATGCATTCCAAAAGAACCATCCTATAATAAGACTCCCTTCACCACAGACGGTTCGTCGTTCAGACACCTGTATCCCAAAATAAGGGCGGAAAGGATAAAACTGGCAATGGCGGGTCCGAGTCTGGTCCTACGCAGTTGGAGTGACCCAGCCCGACCCAGTCTGAGGAAGAGGCCCAGATCGAGGGGGAGGCCCGGCTCGAGGGTGGCCCAACTCAGGGTGGCCCGCCCGATGGCGGCCCATCATGAGGGTGGCCTAGCTGTGGGAGGCCCAGTGGGTGGCGGTCCGGCTGAGGGCGGCTTGGCAGTGGGTGGTCCGTCCGAAGGCGACCCAGCTGGTAGCGCGGCCTGACAGGCCACATGTTGGGGGGGAGGGGGGTGCGCCCCCATGTTTTTGATGGGAAGGTACCGGGGCTATGTGCTAGTTTTGGTGAGCTACTGGACCGGAGAGGTCCCTCTTTACTCAGCTGGCCAAGCAGCCAGCAGGTTTTTTGTTGTCGGTGGCTGTCCTAACGTCGGCCGCTCCTGGTCCATCCACCATGGTGCGATGGCTCCACGGTTAGCTACACCATCATGGCCCACCCTGGCCGTAGCCACCCTACTTCTCCATGCAGCGTGACGTCTCCGCGCTACCTCCACCGCGACCCGATGCATTACCCCGTGACACGATGGCGCCATGCTCCTTCCACTGCATCCCACCCCAGCCACGTCTCTCATTCTCCATGTGGCACGGCGGCATGGTTCCCTTGTTGTGACCCAGCAGCCTTGCGCTTCCAGTTTCTTCACGGTCCAGCTCTGTTTTCAACAATCAAGAACTACCATAGGAAAGGGTCGGTTCGTGTTCATGCGGTCCGATCCCTCCTCTTTATGGGGATAACAATTGGCATTTCTTAATCCAGAAATTGAATGACATATGTTATGACCCAAAAATAAAATAACTCAAATACCCTACCTTTGGTTCGGTGATCGTTGATGGAGTCACGGAAGGAGGACGTTGTTACGTCAATGTCAGAGGAGGAAGAGCTTAGAGAAGACGAGTCGATATGACGTCGTCTGCATTCTTTGTGGGCAGTGGTGTTTCCTCTTCTATCCCCAGTTGAAGAGGGAGAAGATGATGTTCGTTTCTCTTCAGTGATGACGAGCGTTCTTCATTGGGAGGATGAAGTTCTCCCAATGGTTCTCTGAAGATCCACCAAATGCTCCACCACAAAAAAGAGAAAGAGTTACCAACCAAAAATAAAATAATATATTTTTCTATTATTTTAATGGTCGACATGAATTCATAAGAATTAAAATTGGTGACAATTAATTTAAAGAGGTTCAATTAAATCATTAAGTTTGATGGAACATTAATGTTTTAGGGATTTTCAAGGGTTTCCCCCACATTATGGAGAGTTAATAGAGGGTTAAAGCTCGTGTGGGACCCACCTAATAATATCCTTCCAAGGGAGGTTATGCACGAGTGGGACCCAAATCCAACATCCCCTTGGATGATTAAACCTCCAAAAATAAATATAAAGTAATACTTTTATTTTTATTTAATTTAATTAAAAACCCAATGAACTGATATCCATTCTCATTAAAATACAACTATAGTGATGGGTCTCACTAAGAAATCACTGATTCTATGAGTTCAATGTTGTCATCAGATTTCAGTTCCAAGAACCGGTTCAAAATATATAAAATCACATTCATAGGTTTACTAAATGTACAAATAGAACTTCAGAAATAGATTACGGGCACACTGGTCCTAAAAATCAAGCACCGTTAGAATATGCGGACTCATAAAATTTCCATGTATTTATGAAAAAAATCCTTAGAATTTCTGATTCTTTACATTCTCACAACCTCAGGTATTTACATCCCCAAAAGATATAACTCACACTAAGGGAAAAAATGGGGGCACTGAGAATGCATCTGTGCCCCCCACTCCCATGTGCTCTCTGGGAGGTTCTCGTGCTACCAGCGAATACCGATAGAGGTATTAACTGTCCATGATGGACCCGAGCCCGTTGATCCTAAATATCCAATATAACCTACGTGAAAGTATCCCTATCATCAATTTCTATTTCCTCGTGGTCGATGATGAGGGATGGGTCATGCAAGTTTCTCCTCAGCTGAGATACGTGGAAGACATCTTTCACCCGATGCAGCTGAGGTGGAAGAGCCAAGCGTTAAGCCACCTCTCATACACTACTGAGGTCCTGGAATGGTCTGATGAAACACATAGAAAACTTTCCTCCTCAGACAAATCTTCGTTGACCTCATCGAGATGAGACCCGTAGAAAGACGTGGTCACCATCCTCGAACTGCATTGGTCTCCATATCCTCTCAGATTAGGACTTTTGCCTGCACTGTGTAGTCTTCATCCACTCCTGGATAATCTGAACCTTCTCAGTCATAGCCTGCACCATCACTGGTCTCATAAGTGCTAACTCCCCTGGGTCAGTCCAGCACAGAGGCAATCTACAAGGTCGTCCGTAAAGTGACTCGAATGGTTCCATCCTGATGGTGGAGTTTTAGCTGTTGTTATATGAAAACTATATCATGAGTAAGTGGTCCTCCCAGTAACGACCGAAGTCGAGGATGAATGCACGGAGAATTTCCATGTGAGTCTGAATGGTCCTCTCAGTCTGACCATCCGTCTGAGTATGGAAGGTAGTGCTCAAGAAAAGCTGCATCCCGAATGCCTCTTACAACCCCTTCCATAGCCAGGAATTGAAACGAGCATCGCGATCGAAGACAATCATTGATGGCACACCATGAAGCCGCATGATCTCATTTATTTAGAGGCTTCCCAAAATCTCTATTGAACCCTACTTTTTGATTGGTAGGAAGTGGTCCAACTTGGTGAGTCGGTCAACGATCACCCATATAGAATCGTGACTCATGGACATAACACTAGAGGATATGTTTGGAACCCTCTCAACACTTCCTTCGGAAGTGAAAATTGTACCATAGTACATCCTCTGAAGAGGATGACATGCTCTCCACATTCAGAAATTTTATCAGGTGCCTGCCCTATGGATTTCAGAGCACGTTGTGTCTCACAGTCAGTGTCTCCATGTTGTGCCTCCCTGACTCACTGAAGAAGTGGAGGAGTGACTATGAGAGACAATAGAAAGGCTGCTCCATCTCTATCAATAAAAGATATCTGCAATGCGAAAAGCTTCTATGTTGCCTCTCCTAGCAGCTAAATGCGAGATCTACTATTGAGAGTATCTTCTATAACGTTCTCCTTTCTAGTAGTATAGACTATCTCAAAGTCATATTCCGGGAATAACTCAAGCCAACACTGTTGTCTCAGGGTTAGGTGCTTCTATGAGAAGACAGACGAGACTATTGAGATTAGAGTAAACGCTATACTGTTCGCTCAACAAACTATGGGTGACACTAGCCAATTGTAGATAAATCGAGTATATCCTTCATTTCCTACATCCTACAAGAGATTCTATGATTTCTCTTTTTCCAAAAAGAGAAATCTGGACTCATCCCCTTGATGAACCACATCCTTTTCCTAATACAGTCAATCCTGACAAGAATGGTACTAATTCGTGCCATGGACGACGTCATAAGTCCTTGACGATACTACCATGAGATCCAACCATTATGCTCGCCTCCAAGGGTTGAGTCACACTGTTGGCATTAGTTTGTGGTCACTGGGTCTTCTTTAGTAGTATTCTCGAATGTGAGGGTCAATTCAACAGTTTTAAATGGGACCTCTAATTATCAACCACAAAAAAAAAAGCAGAAAAAAAAACGTCACAAAACAATTGTCATTTATTACTACAGCTCAAAGTAAAAATACATAATGCAACCCCAAACAATGACATCAACAAAGCTAGAAGTATCATGAACAAAGGAAACTATTCCTGGATCTAGTCCTGATCCGGTACACCTGATCCTAGAGCTCTAGGTGAACCGTCTAGGGGTGGTGGTAGTAGTTCTCGATGACTCTGACCACCATCTGCTGAAGGACCTCCTCCAATTCCTCGTCCACCGCTTGGATGATGCTCAACCTCATACCGCTTCTTCTGTATCTGTGGCTCCTCTAACGCCTTCTGATAAATTGTGTGGGGAGTCAGATAGTCACGGGCTCTGTGAATCTGTTCCCTGCAGGAAAAACAGACCCTTCTCCGTTCAAAGCACCCTCAGACTTAGGAGCCCTGCACCCCCGTTGCAACATATTGGGATCGTCTAACAGTAGATCTAACCCACTAGTTCCCCCTTGTCATCTTCCTACTACCTGCTATAGAGGACTCGGCTACTTTTGGAATTCCCTACGGAAAGTGCAGTAGCTCTTGAGCTTGCACAGAGCGTACAGTTACTGGTGGAAACTCCACCCCGAAAAGACATGAAACGCACTCAAGCGGCGCTCACCCTCTTCTTCTAGGGCTAGTAGCAACAGTAGCCCAACAGTTAGTGGTACCGCTTGTGCCTCTGCTATAATGGGGCCCTGCACCGAGGCCTCATCGCTCGGTGGGCTACCATCACACTCTCCACTCAAAACCCGCGCAGACTAACTATGTGTAGACATCCTCAAAAGAAACATGTGATCCATGATCAAAAGTATACCTGGTGATCTGACTCAATGTAATCAGAAAGAAAACTTTTCAAAATAAACACACACGCGATCAGTGTTTTCGTGCATTGAGCCGGAAATCAGAAGTTAAAGTCCTAGTGTATGGATACGTTTGCCACCGCAGCAACACTGGTTTCCCTAAACTGATAACCACACCCAAAACATGTAACACTATTACTGTTAAAAGGATCAGAGTATATTTTTGGTGGTAGAACCGACTCCTCTGATACCAATTTTTCACGACCCTTTCTCGGGGCCCCTAACGTGACTACCCCAATCCCGCCATCCATAGGCCAGGGGCTTGTGACAATCACCAAAGATGAATCCCAAATAAAAGGGGAAGGCATTTTCTATAAACCTATAACACACACAATCTGAACATAAATAGTAGAAGAAAAAAGTACTAACATAGAAAATAAAGGTGCGATGAATGTATGTGGGCCAGTATACAGACCTAACTAAATAACATGTACAGGCACACGAGAAAAGGGAAAAACAGCTCCTAGATCATCCACCATGGAATCCTACTAGAATGGTAGGTACAGATCTTGAAAAACTCTTCCATGAGATATGTCCCATCTCATCCAGCTCCGAGAAACCTCCTGTCCATCACCCTCAGCCTCGATCACTACAGATCATCGTCTTCATATAACACAACAAGGTGCGGGCGAAGCCCATGCCAGGGTGATTATAACAAAACTCAGTAGGGGAAATCGAGACCCCCAAATGTCTCCGAGAATCCAATAAGGGTAAACCACCATAGAAATATACAATCACAAAGTATCAACCATCCTAACATAGATATATTCCAATACATATAACAATGATACCAATCACAAACCAGCACCAACTCTTGAGCCCAACCCCATTACATACCAAAATTGTAGAAATACTCCACAAAGAAATTAAAACACAAGGGGTATCTCATAGGTAAATCTCACAGAATAAATCCATGTGGGCATCACTACAACGCATCCACAATGAAACACCCACGAAGAAACATCCACGAAAAAACAACCACAAAGAAACATCCACCATTACTTCGTTATATTCCCATACATATACCTAAGTCATCAAGAGTAAACAAATCATACATTAGTTAATCACGAAGGTAATTACTCAGCTGAGACTATGTTTACACAACATAAATGATAGTAAGAGATGATTAGTTGTAGTCAATGTATCATCTTTCACTATTGAACGATAGATATCCATAGGAACCTAAAATAGAAGTCTGTCGAATCTATCGATCATACGTTGGATCTCGGAACAATAGTAGTTGTTTTAAAACCCACAGATGATCGCAGTCCAGTCTCGTCACTTGTCAAACCCATAGAGGATCACGGTCCAGTCTCGTTGCTGTCGAACCCATAGAGGATCCATGTCCAGTCTCGTCATTGTCGAACCCACGGAGAATCCAGGTCCAGTCTCGTCACTGTCGAACCCAGGGAGGATCCATGTCCAGTATCGTCACTATCAAATCGATGGAGGATCCAGGTCTAGTCTATTCACTGTTGAATCCACAGAGGATCCAGGTCTTGTCTTGTTGCTGTCAGCCATAGGGTTCTCGTACATAGCATGCTCGATTTCTGGAGGGTCTGCTCCTCGAGCCAATTTTTGATACAACAACTACCCTTTATTATTTATTTGATTTATCATGTAGATTTTTCTCGTCATAAGGAACCCAATGTGAAAGACGGCGCGTCAATCGGACGCCTGGAGTGTGAGTTATTGGCATTTCTGTTTCAGGGGCCTGGTTGGTTTTTAGGTTCAAACCAACCTGGTCATATCCCAACTCCGTCCAAACCTCATGTGGGGTATGCCCAAAGAAACTTCGTACTCTAAGCCTTCCTTCTCCGTATACGGTTTCTCATTCGGACACTCGTAGCCCAAAATATGGTTGGATAGGTGAAAACGGGCCCTGGTGGGTCCGGGTCCTGTCCGACCTAGTCGAAGAGACCCTGTCTGACCTGGTCATGACTGGGGTCCGGCCCTGTCCGGGGAAGTGGCCCGAAATGAGGTCGGCCCGACCGATGAGGTCCCGACCTGAGGGCATCCCGGTTGGGGGCGGCCGGGCCGAGGGCGGCCCGGATGAGGGCAGATCTGCTGTGGGCGGTTTGGCAAGAGCCAGCCTTGCCGACCGGCCGTGCGGCCCAACGGGCAAGCCGCTCAGCCTGGCTAGCCATGGGTCCTGGCTGGTCGAGTGTGTGTGTGTATGTGGGGGGGGGGGGGGGGTGTTGCGCCCCTAATTTTCGATCTGAAGGGACGGTCACTAGGCGCCAGTTTTGGTGAGCTGTGGGACCTGGTTGGTCCCGCTTTATCCGGCTGGCTGAGGGAACAACCAATTTCGTGTCACCGGCGGCCAGCCCGACGCCGGCTGCTCTTGGTCCCTCCTCTGCAGCGCGAGGATGCCACGATTCTACTCCACCGCCGTGACCCACTATGATCGCGGCCACCCTGATGCTCCGTACGGCGCGACGACGTTGCACCCCTCCGCCGCGACCCACCCTGTCCGCAGCCTGATGCTTTAATGTGCATTGTGATGGTGCTGCACCCCTTCCGCTGTGGCCCGCCCTTGCCGCGTCTCTCCTTGTCCGTGTAGCACGGCAGTGTCGTGCCCTTGTGGTGACACAGTGGCCTTGCGCCGCTGGTTTCTTTGCGTTCTGCCTCTATCGTCAACAAAAAAGAACAACCAAAGGAGAGGGTCAGGTCATGTTCGTGTGGTTCGAGCCCTCCTTGATATGGAGACAACAATTTTCATTTCATAATCCAAAAATTGAATGATAGAGGTTGTATCCTATAAATAAAATAACTCAAATCCCCCTACCTCAAGTTCGGTGATCGTTCACAGAGTCTCAAAAGGAAGACGTCATTCTGTCAACATCAGAGGAGGAAGAGCTCGAAGAAGATGAGTCGATATGACGTCATCAGCGTTCTTGGGGAGCGGTGGTGTTTCCTCTTCTTGCCCCGGTTGAAGAGCGAGAAGATGGTGTTCGTCGTTCTTCTGTGGTGACAGCTGTTCTTCATTGGGAGGATGAAGTTCTCCCATAGGTTCTCCAAAGCTGCACCAAATGCTCCACCCAAAAAAGAGAGAGAGAGTTGCCAAACCAAAATAAAATAACTGCTCTTTCTATTATTTTAATGGTCGACATGAATTCAAAAGAATTCAAATGGGTGAAAATTAATTAAAATAGGTTCAATTAAATCATTAAGTGGGATGGAACATTAATTAGTGGAGGAATATGATGGTTTCCCCCCACTTTATGGAGAGTTATAAGAGGGTTAAATAACATGTGGGACCCACCTAATAATATCCTACCAAGGGAGGTTATGCGCGGGGGGGGCCCTACCTTGAACCTCTACTTGGAGGATTAAACAGCCACAAATAAAAATAATGTAACACTTTTATTTTTATTTAATTTAATTAAAAAACCCAAAAACTAACTTCCATTCTCGTTAAAACGCAACTGCAGTGATGGTCTCACTTAACAATTCACCGATGCTACTAGTTGAACGGTGCCCTCGAAATTTAGTTCTGAGCACCGGTTCAAAATATATAAAATCCCTCTCATACGTTTACTGAACATACCCGAAAAAAACATTACAAATTGATTCCGGGCACACCGGGCCTCAGAATCAAGCGCCATCAGAAACCGTGGACTCGTAAAATTCCCAACTATTTAAGGAAAAGAAATTTCCACGAAATTTCCTGGTCTTTTCAAATTTGATCTAGAAATTTCTGAACAAAATTTTTCATTATGTGTGAATAAATGAGAAAATGGTTTTCCCTTTTATATGATAGGATAGGGAACTCATTGAATTTATTAATATATTAATGTAATATAAATTAATTATGATAAAAAAATTATTCAAATTTGATAGTATAAGAATATATGATAATTATGAGTTGATATAATCTCTTCCATTATAATTAATACTTGTTTTAATCACAATTTTACGCTTATCATTTTTTTGATACATTGTTAACATTATTTACAATTATATCGATATGAATGTTTTTTACTATTAAGGGGTTAATAAGATTACTATAGAAGGTAAATTTACCCTAAATGGAACATGGCAGTTTTTTTAAACCCTATCCCAATAACAATAACAATTATATGATTTTCAAAAATTTGAAATCATTTAATAAAATATTATTTATTATAAGATAATAGTAATCTAAATTTTGGTCATTTTATTTTAATATAACATTAAAAAATACAATAAAAATTTAATTCTAATACAATGCCTAAAATCCTCTATAATATATCCTATTTTTCAATAAAATTATGGGCACAAAAAATCACAGATATAACATTGTTTTTTGAGTTCTAAAAATAATTTTATTGATTTCTTTACTAGTGGTAAAAACACTCTATTTGTGTTTCATAAGAATTTAATGAAATAATTTGTTCACTAAAATTTAAAAAATAAAATTAAATGATAAAAAATCATATATATTCCAGATGAATATTTATAACTGAATATATATTATGTTTCTCACTATATTAAAAATATAATATTTACTTAAAACATGAGTTTACCATTATTGAGTTTATATCCTCTAAAATATTATAAATAAAAAAATCTTATCAAAATTGAAAAAACACAAATATCCAAATTTAGTATGATTATAGAAAAGTAATAATAATAAAATAATTTTAAGTAAATTATTGTAGTCATTTTTCAGTTCTTGTGATTTTATTTCAAACATTAATTAACTGATTTGTCTTTTTCATTATAACAAAAATTACTACATTTATTATTCATATTGACAAAAAATTAAAGGAAAATATTTAAATAAATTAGAAATGCTTTTTCTCTATATGTAATATATTTTTCAATATTAAAAACATATAATTTGAAGAAGTTAATTAAATATTTTACAACTAAAACATAATGAAATTGAATTTTCATAAAAGTGACCTTTTATGTAATTTTTTTTTATAATAAATTAAATTATTAAATTCATATAAAAAAGGTACATAATTTAAAATAAAACTAACTAATTATATTTTTAAACTAACCAAAAATATAAATCTAAATTATAATTTTTTTAAAAAAATTCATTTTCAGTAAATGTTATTATTTTTCACTATTCAAGGAAAAAAATCCTTTTTAAAAAATAACAAATTGTAGATATAATATAATTATAATAATATAATTTATATAATTATGTACAATTTATAAAATAAAGTTTTATAAATGTGTAAGAAATTAATTGTAATATATTCACATAAAAAGAAATAATATTTTTTATGAAATTGTATTTTTTCTGCATAAAATGTCTATTATAAATAATTAGTGCTTATTTCTAAGTGATTTGTAAATAATTTGGTATTGACTATAACCTTTATATATATATATATTATAAATCATTTCACCATATGTTTTTCCTCAAAATTTATTTTTTTGTTATAATAATCATATTTAAAGGAAAATATTTTGTGTCTTGTTTCTCATTAGTGTTTTGTGTCTTACAAATTATCAAAAAAAGATCATTTTAAAAAAATATTAGATAATTAATTTATCAACCCAACCCAATATAAAATTTCCCCCTCACAATTTTTACTTTTTTATCAATGTTAAATGGGTTTCCATTAAAAAATATTTTTTTTAATTCATACATAATATAAATGGTTAATAAAAAATCTTCTTGCAGATAAGGGTAGAGAAATTTAAATTCTATATATAGTTACACATAATTATGTTCCAAATAAGAAATCATTAATCTGAAGTGTTAATGTGATAATATATGAAATTAATAATATCTAAATTATTATGGTGAGTGAAATAGATCATTGATCACCATAATTTGAAAGCTCACAATATAGAATTAGACTACAGAACCATAAACCAATGAGTTGTGAAAAATACAATTGAATCATCAGAAATTAATTCAATACAATAACATTTTTTTTGATACATTTCATTATATAGTGTAATTCCATTACTTTTTAAACTAAGGTCATAATGATGTATACTTACCTAACATTTATAATTTAATCATATAATTAATTTCCACAAAAATATAATATTTATTCTCTAAATGATGAGTATTGATGAAAATTTTATATGCATGAACATTAAAATTAACATTTATTGATTCATATAAATCCAAAAGGGAAAACACCATTTTTCCTATTGACAGACATTAACCAAAATAAAAATAAACAATAAGATAATATTATTCCCAAAATGAGTAAAGATTTATTTTAGGAAATACAAAATTAATCTCCAAATCCTCAACAATACCACCTAATTTTCAACATAGATCATTTTACAAATAACTATACTAAAAACTATCTAATATATATTAATATATGTTAAAATCATTAAAATCATAATTATTTCATCACCCATACATTCACGATTAGTTTTAAATTTATCTATAATAAAAAATTATTACTCATAATGTAATATAGTTAGAAATGTATATTCCTTAATCGTATAATCTCCAAGATATTCTAATCATATTCTAAAATAAATAGAACAACCATAAAGCAGCAATAAAATCATATAAGCTTGTAAACGAAAATTTATACATTATTCCTCAAATAAAATCCCACTTTGTATTATTTACCTTTATTATATATTGTTCTGAAAATAGTAAAGTAACACTAAAATTAAATTAACCACCTAACCAGAAAATCACTAGTAAATATGATGGTTATCCTTATGGTAGCACATATGTTCCCAAGATCATCATAACAAAAAAGAACAATTTTACACTAAAAAAGACATCAAATATGCCAGTTGTGGGAACTATATCATTTCAATCCTTCATTTTTTGGGTTCAAACACCATGACCATATCAAATACGATGTATTGTCTCTCGGTATTTGGATTTCCCTTTTTATAAAAATGTATTAATATAATTATTATAACCCTCCAAGAAATTTTAATGAATAAATTATAGAATAACCTTAATAAAAATATCTTAAAAGCACTAAAGGAATTATATATAATAAAACACATCTCCAAATAATAAAAAGATAATTATTCCTCAGACAACATTATCACATGATAAAATTAAGGGTTACATATTACTCAAACATCAACCAACAATAAATAAAATATATCTAAAAATATCATGAGTCAAGGTATAATCCCATAACAAAAAATCCTTTAAGGGGTGTCTAATTATTTCCAATTTTTATCAACATTAATCATTTATTAACCAGGGGTTTTATATAACCCTTATGTTAACCTCACATGAAAATATCCTAATCTCCATTGTTTTCTAAATGCTTCCATGATACCAACTATGTAAACCCACCATTAAAATTTATATATTCCAGTAAATATAAATAATAATTCACTTTATTTAATTCCCATACAAAATTTTATTTTATGTTTTTATAGAGTTGGGTCATAAATTTTACCTGAAAAATACATATATTACAAAGTGTACACTTCTACTATGCATCAATTTTATCAAAAAATGATCGTTTAAAAATATACATGATTTAATTTTATTGAATATAATTAAAAAAATTTATAGTTACCTAATCCTTATCTCTATTAATCCTTAAAACCATTGGGAAAATATTTTAAAAGGTGGGATAAGAATACAAAAATAAATAAGAGATTTATAAAAAAAATTATTACAATGAAAAACATTAGTACCCATGTAATTTTTATCATTAAAACAATATTATTTCAGAGAATAAAATATTTCATTTTCACATGAATGTCGACATGACTTTTTCTCAAATAAAAGTCATTAAAAACAATTACATGAAAAAAATCTTTTTATCCAACTAACATATTCAGATTCATTCCCAATTATAAACATATGGTAAAATAACATAATCCTAGATAAATGTATAGGATAAAAATCCTGATTATCTACTAAATCATTTCATTTATGATAAGGAATATACCTAACACATTGAGGATATATAATATGGATCACCCTTCTTATAAGTTATATCATGATCAACTATATTTGATAAGATATAACGGGGATCTACCCATCACAGAAGCTATATCGATGGATTCCATTTCTAATAATAATTCTCATGTATCAAATCATGAATAAAACATTGTATGCTTGAACCTTTATTAAAATTGTTTTTTAAAATTCATTTACACATATTTTTATAGAACTTTTGGATAATGAAATACCATTTCTTTTCAAAGAACATTTTCAATACTAATATACCAATAAGGAAGATAAAGATTGGGTTTATTTTATTAAATTAAAAAATATTTCAGAGTAAGCTTACAAAAAAATAATTGTTATAATGGTAGAAATGGTTTTGGTCTATGTATATGATAGAATAGAATATTAATTTAATTTCATATAGGGAAATTCAAAACATTTCATAAAAAATATTAATTTTTGAGATGATATTAATGAATCTAAAAAGGTACATAATGTCTAATTTATAATTCTTTAATATCAATATAAATATAATAAAAATTATATTCATGAAATATGGATATGGAAGAATAAGATTTTATAGTGTATGATTATAATATTATTTGTAAAATGATGTCATTGATATAAAATCATAAAAATTAATTAAATTTTATAATCATATTGAAAATTAAAAATATGGTAAAAATTTACCATTACGAAAAAATAGAGAATTTATCATTATATTTATAAAATTAGTTTGAAGAACATGGACATTGAGGTAAATTATTTATAATATAAAACTGGAAGACATTAAAAATTGAGTTTTAGGTATAATATCACTTTCTTGGAATCTGACTCATCATGTTCATTATTTATTATCATAAATACTAAAATTATATTAATTATTTCATTTATTATGAAAATATTTCAATAGTATTAATCTTTTTATTTCACTTATTAACATGATATAGAAAATTTCATTATCATTTAAGTTCAATTTGGTTGTATTGATGATATTCAGATCATATGTCTAAAATGGAAATAGTTGGTTGACTATGGTCCAAAAAGTGAATATTATAGAGTCTTAAATTTTATAATTATGAAATAATTTTTATTTTAATATATAATTTATACTTTTTCAAACATTAATTAAGGATAGTTATAATAAATGAAATTCATTATAATCATGGATACGGTAGGTCATGCATACGCATCTATAACGTTTCCTTTTTTAATATTCGTTATGGAAAAAAGTTGGGTATTTTTTGTGGTGAGGCCCCTGATGGTTGGTCTGAGGTTGAACAACACTGTGTGTTGTATCATGATGGATTTTTGTTCCCTTGGCGATGCTCGAGACAGTCCTTATAGAGTTCCATGGTTCTCGTTTAGCGGTGCATCTTGGTGTGGAAAAGATGTACCGAACCTTGAGGAGACAGTTTTGGTGACCTGGGCTAAAGCGTACGGCTACATAGTTTGTGTCTCGATGTTTAGTCTTCTTGAAGGTGAAGGCCGAACACCGTGTTCCTGGTGGTCTTCTGCAGCCGTTATAGATTCCTCAGTGGAAATTGGAGGACATCTCAATGGAATTTGGTATTGGTTTACCTCGAGATCTTGGATGTTATGACGCTATTTGGGTGGTAGTGGATTGTTTAACAAAATAATCCCACTTTATTGAAATCAAGAAGTCAATATCAGTGGAAGTTTAGTTGAGGCAGTGTCTAGAGGAGGTGGGGAGACTTCATTGAGTCCCTAGGAAGATCATTTCTGATCGAGATCCTCATTTTTCCTCCATGGTGCAGAGAGGTATCCAACATGCTTTCGGTTCTCTACAATGCCTTAACACTGATTTTCTTCCTCAAATGGATGGTCAGACGGAGCTAACCATCCATACTCTTGAAGACATGTTGCAGTCTTGTGTTCTAGATTTTGGAGGTTCATGGATGAGGCACTTACCCCTAGTGGAGTTTTCCTATAATAATAGTTTCCACTCCACCATTGGTATGGCACCTTTTGAAGCCTATTATGGCCGGCCCTGTCGTACTTCGTTATGCTGGATTGGGATCAGAGAGTCAGAAATTCTCGTACTAAAACTAGTGAATAATACAACAGAGATGGTTCGGGTGATTCGTGAGAGGATGAAGGCATCACCAGATCATCAGAAATCAAATGTTGATCGAAGGAGGAGACCCTTAGAGTTTAATGTTGGGGATCATGAGTTTCTGAAGGTAACTCCCCATCGTGGGAAGTGAAGGTTTGGCCATGGGAGTAATCTTTCTCGCTGCATTGTTGGGCCTTTCGATGTGTTAGCTCATGTTGGAGTTGTGGAAAATCGTGTAGCACTTCCCCCTCAAATGATTCAGATACATGATGTTTTCCTTGTATCACAGCTACGTCGATATCTTCATGATGACTCCCACATCATAGATTGGGGATAGATCGATGTTGATGATGATCCCACCTTTGTGGAGTGACCTGTGGAGATCCAAGACCGCAAGGAGAAGGTGTTGTGTGGCCATTCCATCCCCTTAGTTTGTGTCTTGTGGCGACACGGTGGCATGAGGGAGAGTACTTGGGAATGGAAATCACAAATATGTGCTATGTACCTAGATTTTTTCAATGATTAACTCTTTCCATGTATCGTTTTAGTTGATGTGGTTATGAAACATTCATGTTTATGAGATGGCTCCCTTTGTTTCTTTGGTGGTTTGATCTTTTTTGAGAGGTATCTCGGTGGGTGGTTGTGCAGACCCTGTTTCGTTTTCTCTTTAGGTGGGTTTTGGATTCTCGAGGATGAGAATGTTTTGGGAGGTATCTGATGTAATTTCCCTGACCTCTCTAGGCTATTCCATTGTGAAAATGTGGTGTTGTAGTTGTACCAGGAGGTCAAGGTGACTTGGGGTGCATTTGGGTTGACTTTTAAGGAATGCTAAAGGGTAATAGATTTCACATGGTTGGCGTACGGTTTGCCTAAACCACACGGAAAACCATGCAAGGTTGGTCTTTGAGGCAGTTGCTAACGCACGGTTAACAGATGGTTTTCCTAACCATGCGGACTAACCGTGCGAGGTGTGTTGGACGAGGTAGAAGCTAACTCATGATTAGGGAACGGTTTGTTAAACTGTGTGGACTAACCGTGCGGTCACGTAAGGTTAGATTCTAAAATTGTGGGTCTGAAATCTTTCTTCTCTAAATGGTTCTTTTAATCCCCTAAGCAGCCATAACTCATGATTACCCTTCCTTGGAGGTATAAAAACCTCTCCCTTGAATTTTGGAGGTGATCAGGAGGCTTCTCTTCGTGAATCGATGCCGATTTCTCGAGGTATGTGATAATTTTTGTTTGGTTTCATAGATCTAACTAGATCTACTCCTCCTCTTCTCTCAGTATCTTAGATCTATTCCCGTTATGGGTAGATCTAAGTGTGTGGATGTCGATTATGATGATTTTGGTCTAGGTTGTGTTATGAGAAGAGATATAGGGAGTATCCTTGGTGAATTATCCTGGTATTCTTGGGCGTTCTTCGACCGTTGTGGGTTTCCTCTAAAACCATAGAGGTACGAGATTCATGGATTCTCTAATTGTTTATGTGGAATCATAGAGTTAGCATGATTTATCCCATTGGATCACAATGAAATTGATCGAATTAAATACTTGAACCAGATTAAAATAATTGGTTTGATCGTCTGTTGATACTTTGTATTATGATAACGGTTTGCCTTTTGTTTTGATAGATAGTGTGATATTTCTTCCTTGCATGTTAGCATGTTTCTCTTGATAAAATTTATAATGAATGTAAATCTATAATTAATTAATAATTAATTTTATAATGATAAAGAGGCATGTAAATGAATCTGGTTATTATTGTTGTGGATGTTGTTCCAACATGGTGTTAATCAAATTGAGGCTGATGATGTGTTTAAATTAGGTGGATAGTAAAACTGAAACTTGTTGGTTCTTGATGTTTGAAGGATAGATGCCTTGTCAGTGGTCCAAGAGCCCAAATTGATGTGACGTTTACATTCATTCTAGTTGTGGTGTGATGTGATCCTGGATAGATGTTGTGAAATCTGGGGGCATGGAGGCGTTGTTCTTGTTGCAACAGATGACGCCTATAGTAGCGAGATGCATCAGTTTATGCATGTGGTGTCGAGGAGGACACCATAGATGATGGAATGGATGGATGTGGTTATTGGTTGCTTATGGATTATTAGGTTGTTTATCTTCCTTGTTTTCCCCACTTCTCAAGGAAGATGGTCTTGCTTACCCTTCTTCCGAAAGGGTCAATGACCTGTGGGGTATGCCACATGCGTTCCGTGTTTATCCTCTCTAGGGAGGATGGTTCTACGCTATTGGTATATGCGGAAAAGACTTGACGGGTAGTAAATCAACTCATCGTGTTTACCCTCTTGTGTTTAGTAGCATAGGATGCTTTTCTAGAATTCCTGGGAATATGGGAAAGTAATTCTGTAATGAATGTTTGAATAAATGATGTTAGCCTAGGGGGATGGAGTTTGTTGAAACTTAATGATGAGGTTGAGAAATTTTGAAGGGATAGTGGTTTTTGGATGTGATGTTAAAGGAATTTAATGTGGAATTGTTCATGGTTAATTAATTTTTAAAGAATAAATTAACATATAGTGGAATTTATAAAAAGGGAATTAAGTAATCTAATAAATCTCTTAAATGGTTCTGTGCTTATAGGATACCTAGTCTTAGAAGTGGCGGCCTGGAGTCTGAGAGACATTAGCTGGAGTTGTGTCTAAGAATAGGTTTTCCCATAGTGTGGTTGTGAGTTATAATATATTCTATAATTTTTGTGTTTCTATTTACTACTCCACCCTGTCATTAAGGGAAAATGCCACCTTGGGGATTCTGATCCCTGGGGGGTGTTTAACCCAACATTCCGATGGGAGGGTGAATGGCTGACTACCCCCTATGACCCCACTCTCTTCTCTTGGTAGATAATAGTGCCAATATGCTGAGGGATTAGTTTTCTCCATATATGTGTGTAGAGGGCTGTAATAGCTTTTGGTTATTCAAACACATATATTCTGGATATTGTATTGTATGGACTACTATAGGTGTAACGTGTATAGGTTATGACGGCGTGAAGATCCTTACTCAGTGTATGTGTTGTAATTGCTTGAGGTATAATACCCGACGTATGATACACGTTATGGGAGCTTTGGTGTCTCCCGAAAACTACCTGGTTACTTTTGGTTGTGAGGATGGTGTGGTGCTCAGCCCAGGTGTCTACGGGAAAGCCTTTTTGGTGCACGTGGTGCAGATTGTGGAGAATAGGTCAGGTGTATTAGGGAAAGCATTTTGAGAGAGATGCACAAGACATATGTCATTGGGGAAAAGTGGCAAACCAGTGGGGATGTAGTTGTGGGGTACCCTTGATATTCATTATTATATGATATATTCTTGTATGCGTTACTTGTTGAGAATATCCATGGTGAGGTTGTGAAATTAGTATACCTATTTAGGTGAAGAGTTGGTTTAACTTATTGTTCACTGTGCATTATCATGCATTCATTACTTTTTCAAGAGAGGTTTCGGGGAGGATCCTACTGAGTATACTATTATACTCACCCTACGTATATATAATCTATTTTTCTGGTCACATAGAGAAGATTGGAGATCAAGCTTATTACTACTAGCATGTGGATGGAGGAGTTGTTCAGGCTTGTGGTCACTATCGTTTTACTTTCTTTTGGGTACTTGAAGTTTTACATTTCAGTTTTAGTACTTTTGCATGGAATTTGATATATGTACATGGGATTCTTTTATATTTCAGTTATGAGTTGGAGTTTGTTGGTGTCTATCTTATCTCTCTCTTCCGCATGTGTTCTCTTAGAGGGTAATGCCTCCTATTTGTGTGTTTATTATACCACAGGTTCTAGTCTCCAGCACGGGGCCTACTGGAGGCGGGACTCAGGGGGTCATTATCTCCCTTTTCATATTATCGTCCCAGGAGGGGTACACATTGTGGGGAGGGGGTCATGATAGAGTGGTATCAAAGCTCTGGTTGAGGGATATGATGGATTCTGGAGTTAGGAACATGTGAGGTTGCATGGGTTGGTAGGGAAACATTGTAATTCATGTTTAGAAAGTGAGGTAAACACTAGAACCTGGCTGAGACATAGGCATTTAGGGCCCCCTATGATCTGATGCACAGAACATTAAGTTAACAATGGATAATAAACAATGTGATAATTGTTGTAGGGTATAGACATAGGAAAGGATCATGCATAATTATTATTTTTTCTTGTGTTTTAATGGGTAGACCTTGGGACAGGTTATCATAAAACAAATAAAAGAAAATAATTTATTAATTAATGTTGAGTCATCCATATTCCAGGTATAGGAGCTCTAAGTGTCTGTTATTTTGCAGGTATGGCTCCAGGTCAACGTCCACCTCAGGCTTGTGCAGATAATGTCCACCAGGATATTCCAGCAGATTGTCGCTGGGTAGAGGTTGATGACGATGACACTTGGAGGAAGACACTCATAGAGTTTCAGCGCCAGAGTCAGTATAAGTACGAGGGCTCCGTTTCAGATGCAGTCATGGAGGACTAGTTGGAGGAGGTCGATATAGGATTTAGTTTGATCCCTTTTTTGATGGAGTGGTAGGTGTCCTTAGCTTTGACAATGCTACATGGAGCGGCAAGGAAGTAGTGGTTCTTGTTCCTCGGGGATCGTGAGGAGTCAGCGATCTCATAGGAGGAGTTCCTAGACTAGCTCATATTCAAGTTCCTTTCCTCGACTCCAATGACGTCCAGTCACCAGGAGCTTCTTACCCTTTGACAGGGGAGCTCCTGTGTTAGGGAGTTTGAGATTCCTTTAAGGAACCTTTTATTATATGCTTCATACCCGTTACCATACGCGGAGGCTAGGGCAAGGAATTTCTAGGAGGCTTTGCGTCCAGAGATCAAGCATCAGGTTACCCTATTTATGTTGAAGACATATCTGGAGGTGTTGGCGAGGGCGGAGGTTATCGAGAGGACTTTGGACAGGACCAGATCATCATGAGAACAGAATCACCATTATTCCTCACAAAGTAGATCTCCTATATAGGGTTCCCGGTTTTAAGGGAAAAAGAGTTTTCATTCAGTCGGGGGTAGGTCCCAGCCCTTCACATCTCATTTCTCTGGAGGCAGCAGCTCTCAAGCCTATGCCAAGAGATCAGGGGCTGGTTTTTCTTGTGGTTTTTGTGGCCATCTGCAGTAGGAGTTCCCGACCTTTCAAAGCGGTCATCGTACACTGGGAGCTACACTCCAAGTTCCTCTTTTGAGGAAGTTCCACCCGTGGAAACAGCAACCAGTTGCACCAGATTTAGATCACCATAGTGGAGATGGGGAAGCCAGAGGACAATCCCATGATGCTCCCCACCCATAGAGAGCAGAGCGGGTCTATGGTGGTGGTCGTCATCAGGGTCAGAGATCTCATGGAAGAGGTCGTGGTCGGATTCATGCTCTAGAGTTTCCAGCACCAGGCGAGCCAGATGTTGTTCGAGATACCATTTTCTTGTTTTCTACCTTGGTGTATGCCTTGTTTGATTCAGGAGTGACACACTCCTTCATATAACCTACCCTTTTCCAAGCTTTGGGACTTGAGGTAGACTGGATTCCAGAGCCCTTGGTGTTGACTACGCCAGTTGAATGTCGAGATGACTTGTTTGAAGTTTGTAGAGACTGTGATCAAGTGTTGGGGCAACACCGCTCTTGGGAATATTTCCTATGTTTACGGATATAACCATATGATGTCATCCTCAGCATGGATTGATTGTATTATGTGTAGGCTATCGTGGATTGAATCAGGAAGAAATTCTTTTTCTTTGGTGCGGATGGAGAGAAAGTTGTGTTTGTTGGTGAGGGATATCCTCATATGGGTTATAGGCGCGTTCCACCATTATCGTCCATGGCGGCTGAGATGATGCTGAGTTCTTCAGAGGTTCAGTAGTTGGTGTTTCCTAGGGTCGTAGAGGAGTAACTGAATGTCTTATCATAATGGGTTGTAGCATTACCCCCTCGATGAGAGATCGAGTTTGGGATCTAGCTATATCAAGGAGCTTCTCCTATATATATTTCTCCATATAGGATAGCCCCTTCTGAGTAATGAGAGCTGCGTATACAGCTTGATGGTCAGTTGCAGTGCATTTTTGTTTGACAATGTATGTCCCCATGGGGTGCACCAGTTCTGTTCATGAAGATGGCCAATGGAATTTTGAGGTTGTTTGTCGATTATCATCACTTAAAAAAAGTGAAAATAAAGAATCTCAATCCTTTTCCACGGATTGATGATTCATTCGATCAACTGAACGTTCCAAGTTGGTTCCCAAAGATCTACTTACGGTCAGGATATCATCAGATGCATGTGAAGGGTGATGATATTTCAAATACTGCTTTATGTTGTCGTCATGGGGATTATGAGTTTGTTGTAATTCCGTTTGGCGTGACGAATGCTTCAGCTGTATTTATGGGATTGATGAATGATGTGTTCCGTGAGATCCTGGACATGTTTGTGGTAGTTTTCATCGATGACATCCTTGTGTACTCCACATCTAATGTGGAGAATGAAGAGCATCTACGAACCTTTTTGGGAGTTATTCATCAACATCAGTTGTTCGGGAAGTTGTCGAAGTGTGATTTTTGGGCTCAAGAAGTCCGTTTCCTGGGGAATGATGTGTCCCAACATGGAGTAACGGTGGATCCATCGAAGATAGAAGTAGTTGTGTCTTGGGCCGCCCCCAAGACAGTTTCAGAGGTGCGATATTTCCATGGTCTCACAGGCTACTAAAGGAAGTTTGTATAAAGTTTCTCATGGGTTTCAACCCCTCCTAAAGCTTTAACCAAGAAAGATCAGGCTTTCATATGGACTGATCAATATCTGACAGCTTTCGAGTATCTAAAAGAGAAGTTAGTAACTGCTTCAGTCCTTCTTCTTCCAGCCGAGGGAGTTCACATTGATGTTTTCCATGATACATTACATCTAGGGTTTGGTTGTGTCCACTTGCAGTAGAAGTAAGTTTTTCATATGGTTCGCGGCAGTTGCGTCTCCATGAATGCAACTATACCTCTCATGATCTTGAGTTAGCAGCCATGGTGTTTGCTTTGAAGTTGTGGAGACATTACCCCATTGGTGAACACATTGTGGTTTTCACTAACTATAAGAGTTTGGGGTATTTTTTCTCCTTGCATGACTTGAACTTATGACAGAGTCGGTGGATGGAGTTCTTGTAAGAGTACGACTTCGAAATATTATATACACCTAGATGGAGAAATGTTGTGGATGATGTGCTGAGTTGAAAGTCATGTAGTGATGTTGTGCGTGAATTCGGTGATTCCAGGAGAGTAATGTAAGAACTATCAGAATTACATCTTGATATGGGAGTAGTTGGGGGTAGATTTTGTCTTTTTCAGATGACGGTGTAGTCATCTCTACTACCGAAGGTGCAAGAGTCCCTGTTGGGGGATCTTGAGGTGGAGGTTTGGAGAGACTGAGTTGTTTGTGGTGAGGCCCCTAATGGTTGGTCTGAGGATGAACAACACAGATTGATGTATCATGGATGGATTTTCGTTCCCTTGGAATTGCACAAGACGGTCCTCGGAGAGTTCCATGGTTCTCCTTTAGCGGTGCATCCTTGTGTAACAAAGATGTACCGATCCTTGAGGAGATAGTATTGGTGGCCTGGGCTGAAGCGTGATGTTTCAGAGTTTCTGTCTCGATGTACTGATCCTTGAGGAGTCAGTATTGATGGCCTGGGTAGAAGCGTGAAGTTGCGGAGTTTTTGTCTCGATGTTTAGACTAATAGAAGGTGAATGCCGGACACCATGTTCTGGGTGGTTTTTTTCCAGCCATTAGAGATTCCTCAGTGGAAATGAGAGGACATCTCAATATACATTGTTACTTTTTAACCTTGATATCTGAGAGGTTATAATGTTATTTGGGTGGTAGTGGATCATTTAATGAAATCAGCCCACTTTATAGCAATCAAGGAGTTATGGTCAGTTGGATTTTTGTCAAGGCTGTATCTGGAGGTGGTGGTGAGACTTCATGGAGTCCCTAGGATGATCATTTCTGATCGAGATCCTCGTTTTACCTCTAGGTTTGGGAGAGGACTCCAATATGATTTCAGTTCTAAAATATTCCATAATTCTACTTTTCATCCTCAAACGGATGGTCAGACAGAGCAAACCATCCAAAATGAAGAAGACATGTTGCGATCTTGGGTTCTTTTTTTGGAGGTCCATGGATGAGGCACTAACCCCTGGTGGAGTTTTCCTACAATAATAGTTTCCACTCCACCATCGGTATGGAGCCATTTGAAGCCTTGTATGGCCAGACTTACCGTTCTCAGTTGTGCTAGACAGGGGTCAGAGAGTCAGTAATTCTCAGACCGGAACTAGTGAAGAATACAACATAGATGGTTCAGGTGATTCGTGAGAGGATGAAGGCAATGCATGATCATCAGAAATCATATGCTGATCGAAGGAGGAGACCCTTGGAATTTAATGTTGGGGATAATGTGTTTCTGAAGGTAACTCCCCATCATTGGCAGCGAAGGTTTGGTCGTGGGGGTGAGATTTCTCCCAGCTTTGTCGGGCCTTTCGAGGTGTTACCCCGTGTTGGAGATGTGGCGTATAGAGTAGAACTTCCCCCTTAAATAAGTCAGATACATGATGTTTTCCATGTATCACAGCTATGTCTCTATCTTCATGATGACTCTCACATCATCAATTGGGGAGAGATCGATGTTGATGATGATACCACCTTTGAGGAGTGACTTGTGGAGATCCAAGACAGAAAGGAGAAGGTGTTGCACAGGAGTTCTATCTCCTTAGATCAGTCTTGTGGTGACACAGTGGCATGGAGGAGAGTACCTGGGAATGGGAATCATAGATACATACTATGTACCCAGAGTGGTTCGATGTTTAACTCTTTCCATGTATCATTGTAGCTGATCTGGTTATGAAACTTTCGTGTTTATGATAGGGATCCCTTTGTTTCTTTGGTGGATTGCTCTCTTTTGAGAGGTATCTTGGTGGGTGGTGGTTCAGACCCTGTTTTTTTCACTTTAGGTGGGTTTTGGATTCTCGAAGATGAGAATGCTTTGGGAGGTATCTGATGTAATGGACCAGACATCTACGCTCCATTCCTTTTTGAAAATGTGGTGTTGGAGGTGTTCTGGGAGGTCAAGGAGACCTGGGGTGCATTTGGGTGGACTTTTGAGGAAAGCTAAAGGGTAATAGATTTCGAACCGTTGGCACATGGTTTTCCTAAACCGTGTGGCCAAACCGTGCAAGGCTGGTCTTGTAGGCTGTGGCTAACACAGGGTTAGCGCACGGTTTGTCTAACCCTGTGGACTAACTGTGTGAGGAGTGTTTGACTAGGCATAAGCTAACACACGGTTTGTGCATGGTCTGTTAAACCGTGCATACTAACCATGCGAGCACTTAATGTTAGATCGTAAAATTGTTTATCTGAACTCATTGGCCTCTAAATGGTTCGTTTAAGCCCCTAAATTAACATAACTCAGGATTAGCCTTACTTGGAGGTAGAAGAACCTCTCCCAAGCATTTTGGAGGCGATTGGGAGGCTTCACTTCACAAATAAATGCCGGTTTCCCGAGGTATGTGACCATTTTTGTTTGGTTTCTTAGATCTACCATGATCTACTCCTCATCATCTATCAGGTTCTTAGATCTACGCCCGTTATGGGTAGATCTATGTGTGTGGATGTCGATTATGATGAGATTTGGTCTTTGTTGTGTTAGGTGAAGAGATCTAGGGAGGATCCTTGGTGAATTTTCCCAATCTTCTTGGGGTTTCTTAAATCGTTGTGGGTTTCCTCTAAATCCTTTGAGGTAGGGGATTCGTGGCTTCTCTAATTGTTTATGTTCAATCATAGAGTTAGTATGATTTAGACCTTTGGATCACAATAAAATGACCTAACTAAATTCTTGAACTAGATTCAAAGAACTGGTTTGATCGCATGTTGTTTCTTTGTCATGTGATAATGGTTTGCCTCTAGTTTTTCTAGATTGTGTGATATATATTACTTTCTTGTTAGCGTGTTTCTCTTGATGAAATTGATAATGAACGTAAAGCCGAATTAATTGATAATTAATTGGATAAAGATAAAGAGGCATGTAAATGAATCCAGTTATTGTTTTTGTGGATGTTGTTCCAACTAGGTGTTAATCAAATTGAGGACGAAGATGTGTTTAAATTAGATGGTTGGAAAACCTGAAATCTGTTGGTGCTTTTTGTTTGAAGGTCAGATTCCATGTTAATGGGACAAGAGACCAAATTGATGTGATGGTTACTTTCTTTCTGCTTGTGCTGTGATGGGATCCTGGATGGATGTGGTGATATGTCGGGGCATGGAGGCCTTATTGTTGTGGCAGCGGATGATTACTAGAGTGGAGAGATGCATCAGTTTATGCTTGTGGTGTCGGGGAGGACACCGGGGATGATGGAATGGGATGGATGTGGTTGTCGGTTTCTTGTGGATTCTTTGGTTGTTTGTCTTTTTTTCTTTTCCCCACTGCTGAAGGTAGTTGGTCTTGCTTACCCTTCTTCCGAAAGGGGAGAAGATATGCGGGGTATGCCACATGCTTTCCGGGTTTAGCCTCTTCAGGGAGAATGGGGCTACTCTCTTGCTATAGGCGGAAATGACTTAACGGGTAGTAAATCTACTCACCCTGTTGAGCCCCTTGTATTTATTATCATAGGATTCTTTTCAAGAATGCCTGGGAATATGGGAATGTAACACTGTAATGAATGTTTGAATAAATGTTGTTAGCCCATGGGGTTGGAGTTTTTTGAAACGTAATGATGTGGTTGGGAACTTTTGAAGGGCCAGTGGTTTTTGGATGTGATGTTAATTGAATTTAATGTTGAATTATTCATGGTTAATTAGTGTTTGAAGAATAAATTAATGTACAATGGAATTGATAAAAAGGGAATGATGTAATCTAATAATTTCGTTAAATGGTTGTGTTCTTATAGATACATAGTCTTAGAAGTGGCAGCCCAGAGTCTGAGAGAAGTTAGCTACAGTTGTGTCTAAGACTAGGGAATGACCATAGTGTGGTTGTGAGTTATAATATATTCTGTTCTTTTTGTGTTTCTATACGTTAATCCATCCTATCAGTAAGGGAAACTGGCACCTCAGGGATTCTGATCCCTGGGGGGTGTTTTCCCCAACATTCTGATGGGAGGGTGAATGGATGACTACCCCATTTGACCCCTCTATCTTCTCTTGGTAGATACTAGTGCCATTAGGAACATCAGTTTGTTTTCCCCATATATGTGTATAGAGGGTCGTAATGGATTGTGGTTATTTACAGACATATATTATGGATATAGTATCATATGGACTACTATAGGTTTAACATGTATAGGATGTGATGGCTTGAGGATCCATACTCAGTGTATGGGCTGTAATGGATTGAGGTATAATACCCAACATATGATACACGTTATGTGAGATGTGGTGGCTCCTGGAAAGTACCTGGTTACTTTTGTTTTTGAGGATGGTGTGATTCTTATCCCAAGTGTCTGTAGGCAAGCCTTTTGGGGTGCACTTGGTTCATATTTTGGAGTTTATCCTAGGTGTATTCGGTCAAGCCTTTGGAGAGAGATGCAGAGGACGTATGTCGTTGGGGTAATGATGCAAACCAGTGGGGTATCCTTGATTTTCTTTAATATATGATATATTATTGTATTCATTACTTGGTGGGATTATCCATGGTGAAGTTGGGAACCTAGTATACCTGTTTAGGGGATGAGTTAGTTTCACTTGTTTTTCACTGTGTTTTAGCAGACATTCGTCACATTTGCACGAGAGGCTTCAGGGAGGATCCTACTGAGTATACTGTTATACTCACCCTACATATATATAAACTATTTTTCAGGTCACTTGGATCATAAAGGAGATCAAGATGGTTGCTACTAGCTTGTGGTTGGAGGATCTATCAGTGCTTGTGGTCACTGTCATTTTACTTTTTTTGGATACTTGATGTTTTCCCTTTCAGTTGTAGTACATTTTCATGGAATTTCATATATGTACATGGGTTTCTTTTATATTTTAGTTTTTAGTTGGATTTAGTTGGTGTCTATGTTATCTCTCTATTCCGCTTGTGTTCTCTTAGCGGATAATTCCTCCCATTTGTGTGTTTATTATACCCTCGGTTCTAGTCGCCAACCCGGGGCCTACTGGAGGATGGAATTAGGGGTCATTATCTCCCTTTTCACATTGCTGGCTTTGGAGGGGTACACTTCATGGGAAGGGGGTCGCGACACATGTGATGTGATTATGAAAAATGAATCAAATCAATTTGTGGAGTTGGTACCCAACATATACATACGAATGATGTAATTATATTACAATGAATAGAAATGTAATGAATTGTATGATATATAATAATTTATGAATAGAAAATAGTTCCTTTATTATAATATAAATATATATTAAATACAACATTATAATTATCCCAAATAGGTGGTGATGTATAATGAATTACATCAGTTCATGAGGTTATAGTCCATAGTACACACAAAAAATGGTTTTGTTTTCCATTTATCGAAGTGGAGATGGATATAGGTTATCAAATCAACAAAAAATCAGGAAAATATTTTTAATGAACATGTTACTATTTAATATTGGTTGAATAATAGCTGATGTATGTAGAAGATTAATTAAAACAAAAACGCAGGGAAAATAACTATACCTCTTCTTTGGACAACCAGATTTTCATTAAACATTAATACATAGAAGGGTGGTATTATTCCATATTAATTATTGAACCTTGAGATTATCGGAAATATTTTATTCAAATTAATTTATTCAATTTAATATTTTTTCATACACATAACACCGATTTTTTCTTCTTTTATTTTCAACACGGATTTCAAACGAAACATGTCATATTATTAAAATATTATTCTCTCATAATTATCACATTACCATCTGAATGGTGGGTACTAATTTTATTTAGTAAATTATGAAAATATATTGTGTAAAAAATTATACAAAATGATTTAATTAGGGACTAATTTATTAAAAATGAAAAAAACTATTTTAAAACATAAAAAATCTTTTTTTGAAAAATATAATTTTATGAAAACAAGCATTTTTAACGATTTTTTTTAAGATACTTTTGTAAAAAAATTTAATTATTTATATATAATATTTATTCATTAAATATTTTTACATTCATCTAATATGTTATCTAAAAAATGTCAAAAAATAAATTATTTTTATGCATAATGGTATATTTTTCTAAAAAGTAGTTTTCTTCCCTCATTACACACATACACTAAAACATATTTTTGATAATTTTATAAATTTATTTGAAAACAATAATTTTGGAATTAAAAATTTCAAATTTATATTTTATTTATAAATTGTGAGAAATTTCTAGAATAAATTATTTTATAATTAATAGTGAAAAATATATAATTTTAATTGAAAACTGCCTTTTTATTGAAAATATTTTAAAAGATAATTAATATCCAAATTGGGTTATAAATTAATATTTTTCAAATTAAACATAAATTAATCGAATTTAGTTATTTTTAATCTTGATCATATTGAATTTTGATATAATATCCTTTTAAAATTTGGAACATTTTATCATTGAAAACACCCATTCTCAACGCAGGTTCTGGATTAATTTTAAATTATAATTTTCCCCTTATATGAATTGAATTTTCAAAACTGAATGTACTATTTTTAATAAATATAATTTATTTTATTTAGAAGGTAAACCTAATTATTTCCTATATTAATAGTGTAAAAATTAAAAATAAACTACCATTGTTACGGTAAAATTTGTTTACCGGGTGGATAATTTAAAAATTATAAGCGTTAAAATGACATAAAATTTGTATAAAATATAAATTTATAAATATTTATAACCAATATTTTATTATTATTTTTAATACACAATTTTTTAAACTTTTTACATGAGGAAATGTTTGGGTGGACGCTTTCTATTTAAAAATATTTGAATCCACTCACTCACCCCAGTTAAAAAGGGTCTTTAACTCTCCTATCTTCCTCACATCTTAAAACTCTATTAGTTTAACAAATACTTGCCTAAATTACTTACAAAATCCATCATATAATCCTATAATCCTTATATTGGCCATAAATAGAAAATTTGATCGATTTTGGGGAAAACCTAATTGGCTTTCCTAGAGAAGAGGTAACGTTCTTAAACAACCATTTTTTTATTCATACAGCCACCTTATAAAATTTATATCAAACAATTATTATATAATAAATAATTTATATTAAATATAGTTATAAATGATTATTTTAATTTAACAACCTAAAAATATCCCCACTTCCAAGAAATGTATTATGAAATAAACCTTCATGTGTAGGTTGGACTACCGCATCACAAACCGATGTCATTTGTCTTTTCCCATCATCACCTATCACAGTTGGTTATAATGATAGACATAATATATATATATATGATATTTATTACATAATAATACATATTTATTCATTATGTCATATATTAATTTTTACATTCCTTTCATAAGGGTATTTGATAATGTCGTGCGTGTGTATGGAGGACTAAAGCATCACAAATCGATGTGATTCATTGATGATTTACATGGAATAAAATAAGAATAATTTAAATAAACATATTAAAAAGATATTAAATAATTATTATATTAGTTAAATATTTATCATTAATATAATATTATATATACCTTTATTTGTTACCTTTTCAGTCACAAAACCATGATAACATTGTTCATGTACATGTGGACTACCACCATCAAAAAGTGACATGACTCTCTCTAATCCTGACCACACCACATGGATAAAATTTATATGGATATTTAAACAAAAATAATAATTTATGATATTTTTAAAATTATTTAATGATAAACTATCAATTACTTTATATAATTATCACTGAAAAATAGAAATTTTACTCATGCATATGTATGAAAAACGAACTCCATGATCGTAACAAACATAATTTATCCAAATGGTACATCCTAATTGGTATGAAAATTGTCATTGATTTATAAATATTTTAATTATATCATTATTATTATAATTTATCTATGTAAATTTGTTAAATGTATGAGGATCATGAATAAAAAGTGAAAATATATATGAAAAACAAAGGGGTTCTCTCTTAAAACCTGATTTTAACAACGAATTATTAATAAACTGGTCATAAATTGTCATGAATAAATTATATGTGATGTGATATATGTATAATTATGATCATATAATATAAATATATTACACATGTATCTATTATACATGAGGATATAATTGGTAGGAAAGAAGTCAATACTTAAGGTAAGGGACTTCTAGTCTCTCTTTAATTCTTGAGAGACAAATGAAAAATCACCACTCATTTAATTGGGGTGGTGTATATACACCCTATTAAAAAATTTATATCACTAATATACTTATATTAATAAAATATATTTTTTAATTTGGTATTATTATTTATTTTTACTTGCAATTGAAAATATTTCTAAAGCGGTGTGGGATTTGTTGCTCGCTTTCTTGATTTTATGAGACACATGCAATATACATCACCAATTTATTTTATGAGGTGTGTATAAAGCCCATGAATATATTTTATGATTAATCTAATGAAATTTTTTTTATTTACATGAACATTCTAGTATATACCTTTCAGGTCATTTATGGTCTCAATGTTACCAAATCAGTAAGTGGGGTTTTGGCTCAATTATCCTTCCTTGGGACATATGTTATATAAGGATAATTCCAATTTTTTTGGATAATATTTATATAAAATTTTAATTTAATATGATGAATTTATTTATTCTAATGATATTGTAATTTTCACTTTATTATATTCTTTCTTGGTGATTGCGATTCAATGGTACCAAAGTGGTAAAGTTTTTATGTTACAATATCATCATTTATCGGTATTTTACATGATTATTGTTCTAGTAATGAAGTATTATAATATATATATATATATATATATAATGAAACCGATTTATTTTATTCCCATCAGGTTCTATCTTGAGAATACATATTTTCCCTTCATTTTGTTGTTATTAAATATTTAAATCATCAAAATACTTTATGTAATTAATTTTTTTATTTATGACATTCATATGAAACCCCTTTTTCAACCAAAAATATAATTTCTAAAATTTTTTTCATGTTTTTTTAACATTTTTAAAATTATTAATTAAACACATTCAAACACATGCATTAATTATTGAAATATATATTTAACGGAAAATTCATCTCAATATCTAATCAATGCCCCTTTAGGTTTTTCTGATAATGGTAAAGGAATGCTTCTTTTAATGTGTATTATAGAATAAAATGAATTTACCCCCATTATGAACATTATATATACATTGAATATTCTATTATAAATCTTAATGCCTATTTTTAGAGAATATTACTTTCAAAAAAATAATGCATTAAAATTGTGTTCTTTAAAGTGAAGGTATTTTTTCATAAATTAATTTTTTAAATTATTCATAAGGATTACATTAATTTCAAAATTTTATTTTCAAAAAACAAATTACCTTACTCAAAAAACATTCCTAGTGATAAATATTTCAAAATTAAATTAAATATAATACCATATCCTTTTTTGTGACTTATTATATTCTGGGGAAATAATCAAAGTATAACATAATTTTACATTCCATTCTTGTTCTGTGTAGAACATATTTTTATGAATCCTATTTCACATGCATTGTTTATTCCAAGATAAAATTCAACTGAAGCTGTCTTATTTTTACCCATGTTATTCTATCATCAAATAAATTAATCATTATGAAACCTATCACTTTTTAATAGGTTATGATGTAATGAATATTTATAACACCCTTTTAATTTCATTTGTTATGTGAAGATAAATGTTTTATGATCATGTGGAAAAAATAAATATTATATTAATTATGATATGGGAGGGCCTATATATCCCTCCAATGTATTGGGTAAATATTTATATCCCATGAGATAGAAAAGAATACAATAATGTTGTATGAGATTCAGTAAGGGAATTTGTTAGCTATAATTGTTTTGGGGGTGAACATTGACTGCTATGATGGTTTTGGGATTCAAACCCTTCCAATATTATATCCTTTGAATCCATCATTAAATACTATGAAAATTGTTTTCTATACATATTAGTATTACAGAATATTATTTCTTATGACAATTGTATGCTCTTATGGATCATTTTAATTGATTCCATTATGATTGATATCTTATGTACATTTGACCTTTATAAAATGACTCAAGTTTATGATATTTTATAATGATTTTATGATTTAAAATTTTTATTATCAGGTTCTTGTACCCTTATTTTCAGGTTATATGTAGGAGTCTATTTTTTTATAATTACTAAGCATCAAATCTCACACTTTATTTCCTTCCCATTCTCAATGTTAAGAATAATTTATTTAATGGTATGTTTGTGATGATTATTAATAGGAAAGATCATTTCAAAATATATTGAGTAAATATCATGAAATTATATGATTGTCTACCTAGTCTCAACACACACTAATATATTAGTTTTTTCAGGAATGTGTTTGTGTAATTTATTGAATGTTCAACAAAAAACATTAGTACCTATGTATTAAAATCCTGTGTTATTATATTTGGTATTAGAGGATTTTTTTGTAAAAAATATGAAAATATGATGATTAAAAAATATTTTATCCCAAGGGATATTTATATAAGGTTTTATAGGGATAAGTCTATGGATAACTCTATGGACAAGTCAAATTATAGGAAAATTTCCTAGAATATTGATAAAGGATATAAAATATGTTTTAAAAGAAAATATAACCCCATATTGATACTATAGGTGGATGTGGCCCTAGAATATAGATAACAATTGGTAATAACTATGAAATGGGTGTATTGAGATAGACTCAATCCTTGCCTGATGCATGATATTGGTCTTTATCGCAAACGTGGTTTGAAACTCCTCTGGGATATTGCTTGGAAATTCATATTCTCTTTATGAAAAATTTTAAAGGATTTAATTACATGATGAATATGAATTATATTTTAAAAATATAATATGTTATATATTTAAAAATATTTTTCTTTATTTAGATATCTAATAAGATCTTTATGCATGGTTATATGGTTATCCTATATGATTAGTGTTTGTCAGAAATTCTGTGATTTTATTAAATGGAGGGAACCATAAAAAAGGTCAAATTGAATGTAATTGGATGTTTTTTCATGAGAACCTAAATGGGGTGATTACTATATTAAAGGATATAATGATTATGCCTCATTATTTATCAAATAAGTTGATTTATAGTGTGCATAATATCCAACTATATGACTCGCCAAAGTATAGAAGGATGGAGTTTGAATAGATTTCAGGTAGTTGAGACCAAGGAATAATGAATATTCAATTTTCTATATGACATCAATGTGGGAAGAATACTGCCTGGAAATGTATTTGGTGAATGAAAAGATCTTTTGGGTGTGAAAAATAATGACATAAATCATGTAACAACCAAGTAAAATTGATAAGACCGGTTAATGTAATTGATGAGAGTTTTGTTACCCCTAATGTATTATACGAGGATGAATGTTTTAAATGTGGGTTGTATGTACATTATAAAATTTGTGGTCATAATTGGAAATCTACTTATGATAATTAGAAAGGTTTTATGAGTATATTTTATATGACTAATGATGAAAAAAAATTATATATGAATAGAAAGATGTTTTCAGGAAAAAGATGATGAAGCACAGTAAATAGTTCAAAAATCGAGTGGGATGATTATTGTTTTTTGGAATTATAGATATATGTTATATTAATCCTGAAATATATATAGAATTTTCAGTATAATTTTATAGTTAATAATATTCATGAATATGTTGAATAGTAATTAAAATTTATTAGACTAATTTAATATAATGATAATATTTTATTGAAAACACCTAATTAAGGGAATACAACCCTTAATATATTCCTGTGTTTCAGATCATGATGTTGAGAAAATGGGATATTGGATTTTTATTAAATTAAATTTGATCATATTAGTGACCATGGAATTTTTAAATGATTTCTGGATAAAGTAAATTATGTTATCATTGATGGAATTTAAACAAGTATTAGATCTATGGAATATGTTAAAAAATCTATAGATTGGTTCAAGGAATGAGGAATAATTTATTTTATACTCTAATTTTTTGAGTTAATGATAATGGTTTAGGAGCATATATGTATATGGAATTAACATATTTGGAATGTGATGATTTAAAGATGCTTAAGGATATTTAGTGTATTATTGTTAGGATTATTTTGAGATATTTAGTGAACATATTTAAAAATATTTTATTTAAAAAAAGATTTAATGTTAACAATTTATTGAATGGATTAACTTATATTTTGGATGAGTTTTTAGATATTATCGGATTACTTAATGATATGAATATTCATCCAAATATCACAACCAATAATAACTTTTTTTAAGAAATGTAAAAGTAAGGAAATTTAATAAATTTAGGTATTCTATTTAGTGATATATACATTAAAAATTCAACTCTTAGAGTAATTTTTGAAGTATAAATTAATCAATTCACAACCGTAAGATGAAACTGTTCCAATGAAATAAAAAATATTATATATATGTAAATTTATATATGTTCTCAATCATGATGGAAAATGAAATCCAAATATTAGTAAAAATACATTGAAATATTTTTTCCCTATTATCATCATTTTTACGACATCCATTTCCTTATTTAAGCATCAGTTTATAAATTTGTGGTCATTTACATTCTCCTGACAATGTTCTATATCACCCTCCTTCAGTATTTTCGTATTAGTTCTTTATTCTATGTGTATGTTTCTCCTCTAACATATGTTCTTCTATAAATAATCTTAATATGTTTACTTAAATTACTTTTATTAATCCCCTTCTATTTCTACTAAGGATATTTTATTAACTATTTTTACTAAGTGCATTTCGACAAAGGAATTTTGAAAAGACAATAATATGATAACAAAGAAGAATTTAAATGGAGAAATTAATTTTACGAAGGAAAATTATAACCCCATGATATTTTATCAAAATTTTTGTCAAATAAATTTAGTCATATGGATGGTATTCATCACACATAACATAATGTTTAGCATGTGTTACATGCAACAATTATTTTTAAAGAAACATGTCATATTATTCATGTATTATTATATAATAGTTATCATGTATCCACTATAATGGTGGGTATGAATAATATTGAATAAATTCATAAAATATATGGTTCACATATGTTTATAAAATGAAATAATTGGTGTCAAATTAGTCTGATATGGAAAATGTGAAAATAAAGAATTTTTTAAATATTTTTTTATGAAAATAATCATATTTTACCTCAATAAATTAAATAAACCAATTTATAAGTCTTAATTTAATGAAATTTAAATATTATATATTTAATTAACTATTTACCATTCATCTTATGTTTTTTAGGCAAAATATAAGAATAAATATAATTTTACACATAAAAACTATATTTTACTAAAAATTTGTTACATCACATTTTTTGGGACTTATTTTTAATATAATTTTTGACAAATTTAGTAGATTTAGGTGACAAATAATTTTAAATTAACAAATGATATTTTAAAAATTATATTATGGTGAATCATTTAATCATTTATAAAAAGATTACATTTTTGGTGAATAGAAACAAATACTGTATTTTAATAGAAAATTTCATTTTTTTTGAATAATTTTTAAGTTTATTTTATATTATAATATAGTTTAAAAGTAAAATTAGTTCAATTATATATATATATATATATCAATCATACTTAATTCATTGGAATATATTTTATGTTAAATATATATAGAAGCCTTGTAATTGTTTTAAAATTTTCTATTTGAAAACCCCCTTTCATATCCCATCTCCATAATTAATTTATATTTATATTTTTTCAACAATATAAATTTAATTTTTAAAAACAATTTCTTCTTTTTAATAAACTAAATTAATATTATATAATATGTTAACCATTATTCTTTTTCCAAATTAATAAATAAAATATTAGAAATTTATTATTATTGTTAATGTAAAAATGTGTTTATAGAGGTGTTCCAATAAAAGGATAAGGGTTAAAATGACCAAAAAATGATAAAGTATATTTTCTAGCCAATGTTAGACCATATAATGTATATGCCTCTATAATAATATATGTCTAGACATTTTAAATGATAAAAAATATGGGTCCATTATTTTCTTTAAAAAAAATTATAACAGTGCCACTCAAATCAAATATAATATTCCCCTCCTCTCCACTACACTACAACCACTAATTCCCTTATGTCATGAAATCCTCAATATGGTTTATGGTGGGAAACCTCCTCACGAACCAATATCATTTTTAGTTCATTTCTAGCTATAATAGTTCTGTTTGATGATATATATAGAGTACATATATTTTATTTTAAAATATATACATATATATTAATTATATCATATATATCTTTTTTACTTCTCATTTTACAGGAGATACAATAATGCCACTTGGGTGCATGGGGGATTATTTCCTCGTGAAGCGATGTGATTCCACAACAGTTTAAGTATAAGTTAATAAGGAAATATTTAATGAATATATGTTACATAAAAAAATAATTATGATATTAAATATATATTTATCATACTGAAAAGATATTATATTATTTTATTTGTTAACATTTCACTCACTGAATCATTTTAATGTCGTTTGGGTATATGAGGACTATCACCTTCATGAAGTAAAGTAAATCTATATTTTCATCACGAAACAACATGGATGATATGTATAAGCATATTTAAATTAATAATATGTCATTAATGATATTATTTTCATTATTTAATGGTTATAAATTTCATACCTCCATTCGATAAATGTCATTGAAAAATGGTAATGTTACTCATGCATATGTACATCATGTTGTCTCCATTATCCCAACCAACTTCATTTCACAAAAACATATTTTTTTATTATTCATAAAAAAATATTTCTATTATATATATGAAAAAATATTTCATTTATATTATTCAATAGATTTTTAAACCATGATAAAATCTATAGGATCAAAAATAAAATATCAAAACATATACATAAAAAGTTGCTATTACTTGAAACATGATTTCAACAATGAACTGTTAATAATTGAGTAATGTATGGTCATAATAAAATCATATAGGATAAGATATGTATATATATATATATAATTATGGTTATATAATTGTTTCATAATATAATTATATTTATTATTCACGAGGTTCAAATGTGTATGAAGATAGTCGAAACTTAATGTAAGTTATTTCTTGTCTCCCTTTTAATTTCTGGTAGTTATATGAAATTTTACAAAAAACTTATTTATTTTTGTTTATATACTTCCACTTTTACATTTTAAATAATGAATATGCCTATATTAATGAAATTTCATGTCTAATTTGATGTTATTATTTATTGGGGATATTTATTCAAAAGATTACTAAAGCAATAATGGAATTCCATGTCACATTCTACTTCTTTGAGAAGCATGTCATATTCACCGTCATTTTCATTTATATGTTGCGTATAATTCATATGAATTAATTTTATTATTTCCATCTTCATAATTATTCATATATACAAATAAATTATGTGTTCAATATTTTATGTGGTTTATAGTTCAAAAGTTACCTAATCAGTATTGTATTTTTGTGTCTGAATTTTATTGTCATTGAAGAATATTTTATATTATGCACCTAACATATTGTATGATGTTCACATATATTCCATTTTATAGTTCATATAGTTAATTTATTTAATTAATGATATTATATATTTCATTTAATTTCATTTAATATCATTCTTTTAGGGGTCTTATGATTCAATGCTTCCAATGTGGTGAGGGTTTAACATTATAACATCGTTGTTTATTAGAATTGCTCAGGATTATAAATCTAATGATGAAATACATTGATCAATATATCAAAAAGAAATAATTTATTTTCTTCCCTGATTTTTTTTAATTATAATTCATATTTTCTATTCATATTTTACTTTATATAATCATAGGCTCAGGATAATTTCCTTGGGAAATGTTAACTTTATTTCTCTCATCATGGAAAAACCTATTTATCTTCCAAATACATTATTTATAAAAAACATAATTATTACAACATTATTAAATTAATTTATTTAGAAAATTAATCATATTTTAATTTTTTTAATAATTTAATGGAATCATTACGTCATTTTCCAAAACACTCTTATTAAGTTTTTCTAAAAATATGAATGGAATATTTGATTTAATGGTTACAGAATGAATGAAATTCAATTTCATCATAACCATTATTTTTTTTGATTATTTCATTCTAATTTTTCAATATTAATTTCAATTAATATTATGTCCAAAAAATTATGTATTAAAAAGTCTTTTTCATTGTGGGAATGTTATTTTCCCTAATGAATATATTAAATTGTTTTTATGACTCCTTTATATGTTATCATATTTATTACCACATTAAAGTAAATTCATAATTTTTTAATTAATTTTTTTAAAAAAGTTATTTTCAATGAAAAATTAACATCTTCATGAAATCATAAGTGTGACTTATTTCTCAATATTTTTATCCATATAATAAGATATCCTTGGATGTAACTTATTATTTTTGTGGAAATGAACCAATGATATCATTTTTTCTTTCTATGATTGCATTATTTTCAAAATATGTTTCTGAAACCATTTCCCCTATCATGGGTTATACTAGGGGAAATTTCTTTTGAAACCCACTTATTCTTTCACATGATAAGCTATATTGTAATGACGAAATGAATATTAAACTTGTATTATTTCAATAGGGTATGATATGATGAAATGATTATGAAACCAATTTCATTTCTTGGGTAATGATATGGTGAATGTTTTATGATTTTGTGTCATGGATACGTGTTATTTTTGTTATTTTACAAATGTGACTTATATATATCTCAAATTAATTGGTTAAAGATTTTTATCTCATGAGATTTATAGAAATAGAATGTGGAGTCATTACACTTCATTATGGTACTTTTCTGTTATAGTGGTCTTAGTAGTGAACAATGGCAATTTTAATGGTTTGGGGAGTGAACCTATTCAACTGTGATAGCCTTATATGTGATCCTTAACTACTATGAAACATATTTTCTATGATTCTGAGTATGGAAAGATTTTATGTCTTGTTCAAATTTTACGCTATAAAATATAATTTTCATTTATCGCCATTAGATTCATTTTTTATATACTGATAATATTTTTGTAATGACTCAAAACAACGATCTTTAATATGATGTTTATGTGTTTAATTTGTAACAATCATGTTCTCATAAACTTAGGTTCATTTTATGCTAACATATATCCCTTATTTACCCTTACTAATAATCTGAGACGATCCTTTCATATGTTTTGTCTCTATTGATTATGAATAAATTTTTTTTTTCAGGTATTATTTTAAAATAATACAGAATGGGTAGCTATTAATGGGACATGAGAAAATAATTTAAAAATTTAGATGATTATGTAACTATTATTGATATTCACTAAAATATAACAGTACCTAGTTGTATTTTTATATAATGTATTCAATATTCATCCAATAAATTGTAATACATTTGAATGGAAATCAACGTTCACTATACTAAAGTACCATAGGATTTGTGTAGTGATGTAAGGATTAAATTTGGACAGGGATTTTCTAATCCAATATGTGATGTCACAGACCCAATTCACCAAATAGAAATCGAACTTGGTTGGCCACATGTCCTCTAGCACACCTCCTCAATTGAATGATTATATCAACTAGTAGAGAGGTCATAGGTTTCATCTTTGGGAAGACTATTTTTTCATGTACAAATGTATCACTATGGTATATTCATATCATCGATAGTAGGAAAATATCAAATAACTAAAAAACTGAAGAATGATCCCCCAATATATACAAAGAAGTAAACTAATCCAATAGTTTCATGTAATCAGATGATCAAGGAATATTATAAAGATGATATGTAATCTATGGAAATAGGCATATAGGAAAATACATCTATATGATGTCAAATTTAAAAAAATAAACTATCATATAGAGTATCAAGATACATGGATGATTCTTGGGCTCCCCTTCTACTATGTAATGAGAATTCATGCACTATTAAGGACAAACATTTCCATATCCCAACCTACATCAACAATGCATATCTAGGTTCCCAATTGTTTCCTACAAAATGGTTTGAGATAACACATATCTTTCCACCACCGATAGTGTCTCTAACAATCATTATCAGTGTATCTATTATGAAGCAATGTATATATAAATAAGGTGTACTTGTAATAATAGATAACTGAGGTTATCTGGCATATCATATCTCACTTTGATCAAGAAACTTATCAATAATTCAATACAAAAATCAATGTATTCTCCATCAATAAATTGTACCATATAATCATGTATCATGCATTCATAGTATGGGGTCCAAGGAGTGCTAATGTGTAAGAAAAAATGATTAAGTTATGTAAAATAATTAAACACGTACCAAGGAGTACAATTGTGTGAAGAATCCTGGAAGTTTATGAGAACAAAGGAGAAAATCATTTTTTGTAATCATATAAAATTAGTTAAACTAACTATATATTATCCAAGGATTAAAAATTTGAAGGTTATCATATTTTTTTCGGTCCGTATGATAGAAATATCCTAGAGTTCTGAAAATATAAAATTGATATGATCTAAATGGTAGAAATGTATATGGAATCCTAATAGGTCATCATATACATGGTTTAATAAATTATAAGGAATATTAACATAGAGATCAATCAAATCCAAATAGTTGCAAGGTCTGATATATACCATCATGACAAGTAAACATGATTTACTATATCCTTGGATTATAAATTTCCAAGGCTTGAAAATATATTTGTTTAATTGGTTACAGGGATAATAAATTTCCAAGGAATCGTAAGATGATTGTTAGATCCAAGAAGTAAAATTTATTAAGGAATACTAACTGATTCATTCACGATTTCATAACTTATTCATTTAATTATTTCACTAATCCCATTATATTTTCAAGAAAGATAATTTATTCCTAATTTGGATCCATTAATTAAATATTAAAAGGTACAACATGTTACTCACACCCATTAACAATTCACTTTATTACTATAATCAATTCCCATTAATATAAATCAAACTCAACCAACCCCAATGGTGGCATAATCATAGTTAAATTGGTCTACTAACCCCATGAGTTGTTCAGGTTGAGTTCAACAACATCCAATAATATACATGAGTTTCATGAAATGTCTTAAACAAAAATATACTAGTTTTTACAAGGTTTAACTAATTTTCGAAGCATCACCTAGAATGTATGGTGTAAAACAAACTGGAAAAAAGTTATAGACACTTATCCATTGAGGGAACATGTATAGACCAGCTACAATAAGCCTATAGAGGAACACTCATCAAGTATTAGCCTCTGATTTTTTATCGATAGGATGAATATGAAGAAATTAAGATGCACCTAAAAATAGGATATAAGATCCTATACCAAAATATCATCATCAATAAAAAGTAAAATGAAAAATAGATCCTATTGAATGAAGTTCTCCCTAGAGTCTATCCAATGAGATGATCATAACTCAAATAGGACATTAGATAGTGAAACCAGCTCAAATACTTGGTTGATTGCTCAATAAAGTTTCAAACAATAGAGGGACAGTGGATTCCAATTGGAGGAATAAAATATAAACAAGGGAGGTTATCTATAAAAATATTTAGGTGATATTTTTTGTTTCCCATTTAACAGCCAATTCAAATGAATTTTCTTCATCTTTGTCCAAACCATGCACCGAGTGTTTCCATGCACAGTCCCAAACCCCCTCATAGGGTTTATGTGTATGGATAATCATCCCATGTGTTGACAATGATGTTTACTTCTATGAAAAAACCTATGAAACTACTATGGTTGTGAATCCCCGGATTCATGATTTCATCAATCCATGTGTCCATATGCAGTGGTCAAGACCACCCCAAATGGTTAATCCATAACATGTGGCCTAGTCTACATGGTTTCTACTAACCATGTTTTCCAGATACCTTTTCTATAACATCATGTTCTGATCTCCCAACATGCCTTATAAAACCATTTATCCTCGACAGCCTCACTAGGCATTCACGGTTGTTCAAAACAAATGAGATAAATAGGAAATAAACAGTTTTTGTACCTCTTAGAAATTTCATGATCATATAATATTCCTTCTTATTGAAATCTCACACACAATTTCCCTTCCATTTGTGGTCATGAATTGTCTAAGAATAACTACAACAACCAAGAATATATGTCAGCCTCCCACTCCCAAGTCTCATCCTATATAATTATGCGATTCCATTACACCCATACTATTGGAAGTAACCATCCTTAGGAATCCTTCATTAAAAATTCTATAACAAAAATAGGATTCTCCTCAAGGTATGCATATATATCTAACTAAAAATCCTCTGGATGAATGATACCCAATCGGTCAAAATGATATAACTGATCCTATGATATGTGGAAAACTTCAGGCATGGACTGGTACCCCTTTGGTTATAGAAATCCAAAGGATACCATTACCGGACTCTCCAGATTCTCAAATATCCAGACATAATGAGGCTATTTCATGCATTTTTTAAGAATATTATTATTAACAAATATCAGTGATACTCACTAGAAACCTTAACAAACCACCATGATATATTGTTGAAGATGGTGAAATTGGTGTATGACAAAAATAATCATTGAGCTATAGAAATATACTTCCTGATAATATAATCCTACTCCAAAGTCTCCTGAATGATATGAGGAACTAGTAACACTACCTCTTCCGCCTCTAACCCGCATTGGGGTAAACCGAATGGCCTTGCATATAAGTACTCATAAGTATCCATATTTTATGATCTCTTGGAAAATATTTTTAAAAGTGATCTTAGATAGAGGTATTTTTTTACTAATAAGATCTAAAATAAAGGAATAATTAACAAAGGATGTTCACTTAAACATGTATCATACAATCAGAATAACCATCGTTATATGGGAGCTAGGCCATAGTCAGTAGTACATGTCAACCTAATTCCCACTAAAACCCCTAACAAAACGTCTACCATAATCAAGAATTTATAACTGATGAAGTAGGAAATGGAAGCCAATAAAAGTGTGTGATATCTCTAATATAGTGCCTCCCAATATCAATCACTAAAAAATTATTTCAAATAAGATGAATATGGGAAATATTTGTTAAATTCTCTTTTACCACCCATACGGTGTCACTTCCCAAAGGTAATCTATGAAGTTCCCTCGGGAAGCCCATAGTGACATAGTTCAATTTAAAATTAGGAACATGTTATGGTTCTAAAATCCATTCAATTCAATATTTATACACCTTTACATGCTGCACGGTGGAACGCTGAATAAAAAACATGATTTTTCCAGTTTATCCTTAGGAAACACTAATAATTGTGAAATTCATGATACATCATAGTAATACTAGGAAACACAGTCTATATTGATACATGATACTCTCATATTAACACCCCAGACGTATGATGGATCTCAGATGTATTTTTTGAAGCTCAAGGTCTCATCCTCATCAATATTCTTATAAAGAGGACGTTCATCACCTTCTTTCCAAACAAATGAATTATGATAATTAAAATATAAAAATGGACTCATCCTTACCCTATCTAGAAGACTACAAGTAACAACCAAATATGAAAGAACTGTCTTCACATAGATATCTAGCACCACCAAGTGAATCAATGTAAGTAATATCATAACCAACCACTCTCAACAGGCATCCAAGACTATTTGTTTCAGTCTCGTCCAACTCAATGCATTAAAAATTGATTTTCAATTTTTGAGAAAATATGAAATATCAACCTCAAACTACTATAATCATTCAACATACCTTTTATTCATAATATTCAAGTCACACTATGTAAATAGATACTTTTATATTGTGTGGTCCCTATACAAAAATATATTCTCTCTTATTAAATAAATTCTCTAATATCCAAAGGCATGGAAAATAGAAGCTAACTCAAGACCATGAATCAAGGTGTTCCTATCATCTAGCTGTAATAAGTGATACATGTACACCATGAATCAATACTATTGAATCAAAACTACTCTATTCCCAATACCTAATGCATCCCAATATAGTTCATATCTTCTCCTCGGCTATGGAAGAATCAGGACGATCACTAATGTCAGTCTCTCATTAATCTGTTGAATTGGTTTCTTATAGGTTTTTGAACATATAATCATCACACAAAATATAGTAATTCTTATGAGTGGTTGTTATGGTAATGATAAATCCTTCTTGAATCTCATGTAACAATCATCCCATCCAAAAAATAAAAAAATCAATGATTCTCTTAGTATTCAGCTAGAACACTATAGATCTCACCTTCTCATGGTTAAATGATACATTTTTATCAATGATAATATGACCTTGGAATTGAATCCTATCCATTAAAAATTGGAAATTTATTTTTCTAGAATATAACTAATGCCCTCATAGTGTATCCAAAATGATCTCTTGTTGATGTGTATAGTTTTGTTGTGTGTAAGAATAAACCAAGATATCATCCATGAATAACACCACAAAAAAATCCATATACGAATGATAAAACCAGTTCATCTATTCTATGAAAACTACTAGAATATTAGTTTTAATTAATGTAATGAACAAAAACACATATAGAACATACCTTTTATTGAAATCTATATGAGGTATGTCTAAAGGTAAAAACATGATCCTACTAATAACTTGATCTCATACCAATTGATATAAACACCTTTGCTCCATGGAGATATTCAAAGAGGTTATATATACACAAAAAAGAATATATGTTCATAAATATTAAATGATTTAATTTTAAGTAATCCACACATAAATGAAGGTTCCATTCTTCCATCATTGGGAAAGGAAGCAAAAACCCCCGTGGAGAAATAATGGTTTCTATAAAACCCATTTCATCTAAGTCCTCTTGCTACAACATGAGCTCCTACAAATGTGTAGTAGATATCATATAATGATTAACTTATATCATTTCAACTCCTTGAACTAGATATATGGAAAAAATATTCCTCTCTCTTGTGATGTATAATATAAAATTCTATGAGGAAAATATCCTTGAAATGTTAAACCACAAGAAGGATTTTTACCTGATTTGATCCTTTATCAATAATATATAATCTAGAAATAATGTTTGTTATTCCACCAAAACCATGATTTTTAGTACTAGATAGACTCTCTCAAACATCTCATTCACCCTTATGAATAAAAATCTAGGCCTCTTGTGATGTGAAGTTCATCATTATATAATTCCAGTCTATGTAATTATGCTATGGAACCATCCAGTCCATCATAAAAATGATGGAAAACACTGTCATCTCTAGGAAAAAGATGCCTTATAAAATTTCACATGCACCTATCTCAATGGTGAACTCCCTATTCTATTGTAAAATCTTTGATAGAATACACAATTTAGTATCATATTTCATCACCCCATTGGAAAATGGAAGATCAATCAAATGTATCTATAAAATATATATAGATATTAAGCTAAAAAAGAACATGTATCAAAAAGATACTATTCTAGTATAGAGGCTGCAAGAATAGTACATCACATGGTGGAAGGTCTAGAACACTTCTCCTCAAGTATTGGTTTCTTTGTTTACATAAATCCTATACTATGGTTGTATGATAGAGCCTTACTACTATACGATTGTATGCAATATTCCCTTTGAGAAATCAGTTTCTAAACAACTCAGTAATAAATACTTTCTCTTCCTAATAATATTGTCATACTCTATCTCCAAAACTAGTGAGAATATTCTATCCATGAACATGAATAAGGATTAAGTGTAGAACCTCTCTTTCTGAATGTTTGCATGAAGACCTAAAAATTTTTATACATGACACATCTTGATTCAATATCATCACTAAACTAGGTCTCTATCAAACATTTTAAACATATATTTGTGCCCCCATATTGATGAGAGGGAAAAAATCTACCTACACCCATACTCTGGTTGTTATTACCCTCATGAGATCTCTCAAAACGTCTTTTCCTACAACTTGGAATGGATCCACTATGTTGAGAAGATAATATACCCTAGTCCACAACCCATCCTCCTTCATGTTATGATCAATAATCAGTTTCTAATTCAGTATTTATGATGTGGTAGTAATTCAAAAAACATCCACCTTTGATCGGATGTCATAACTAAGACCATCGTTGAATAAATTATGTATTGATAGCTCTTCATCTAATAGAATTTGAATGAAAATCTGGATCTCTATAAAATATTATGAATAGTCCATGAAAATAAAGACCCCCTTAACTATATGAATAAATTCCCTTGATCTATAGTTCCTTATCATGTCAAGATACAAATAATCATAGCAATATTTTGTGAAAGACCACCAAAACATATCCTAATGAATATAACTATGTGTAATTATGTCCCACCATTTCCTAGAGGAATAACAAATAATATAACATGATACATTGACTCTCCTATCAATATTATTCCAAAGATTATTAAAAATTGGTAGCATGATATCTACCCAAAACAATTTATCTTTTCATCAAAAATCCCCAAAAAATACAGTGGATGATGCTACTAAAACTCACATGTTAACTCTAACATAGTAATATAAGGTCATGGTGTTCCATGAATGGTTTACATATGTTAAAGAAATCTCAAAAAAATTCCTTTGCGACCATATCAAGTATGTTTCTATGTTCATTGAGAGGTATTGTGGGAGGTTCTACTGGTGGCCAATGTCTAACCAACTATGTTGCATTGTCATCACCACCCTCCTAGAGAACTTAAAGTGTAAAAATCTTTGGAATATATCTAAAAGTTCAAGTGAAATTACATTGGAAAGATTTGATAACAACAAGAATAAATTTATAATGTATGTACATGTACGAGCCTTCATAATTACACGGTACACCCCTCTGTCTAATACTAATCCTCTATATGAGTGAAATAAAATTCATAAGAATGCGTGAGATACTTTGTACTACACAATACTATTATAAAGTCATATTTGTCATCTAGTCTATAAGTACATGGTCTTGGTTTATAGAATTTTAATTTTAATTTAAACAGTAAAACACATTTATTATAAAGGATGGTGCTTTGGTCAAATAACTAAGTCACATTTATGAAATAAAATAAAAATACAAAATTTTCAAAGATGATATTTTTATCCAATGTTTTTCATAAAGGGGATGAAAATATAATGTCTGGTCATCTGACCAAGTGATATTGTGTTTGACCAGATTGTTGGGAAGCCCACCTGCAATCTTGTTTTCTTCTCGAAATGTATGTGTGATTATATGGTTGATCTCCCGAAGTCAGTGAACGCAATCCATCGTCAGATTTGTGAGTGGTTACTAAAGATATAACACACCATTTTTTAGATCATACATAATGGTGGGTGAATGACTCTCAATATAGATATATTTACAACCATTATTCCTCTTAAGGTTATTACATGGATAACACTCAATAATTCTACCTCTAATGATGTGGTATAACTATAGGTTCTATTGAAGTAGACTTGCAGCTACCTATGGTGGTTCTTGTACACCAATCTGAAACTTGAGACTCATTAGTTTCTTTTAGAGGCTACATCTACATTAACATTAATCCCTCTCGATAAAGGATCAAGATAGAAGATAGGATAATAAGAAATATTGAATCTGATACAATTTTTTGACATCCAAAAACTTGTTCACATAATTATAACTAAGATAGATTGACCACAAGGAATTAAGCATGCCTCCCAATATTTCCAAGGATTCCAAATATCATTAAGAACCTAGGTTTTATCCATGGTGAGACTATTCCCAAATGTTAGAGTCCATCATAGTGGTATAATCATATCAAAAATAGATAATCCATATCAAATGAAAAAAAAGATGAATAATAAACATACAATATAAATAAAAATGTGACCTCATCCAATAATGTCATTTAAAATAATTATCATGTAATTCTATAAAAAAGATATACATTTAATAATAATAGGTGATTGGTAAAATACATTTATAAAAAAATGAAACTATTATAGATATCATCATAAGTCATTTTTTGGTTATGTACTCCCCAGATCCTATGAAACATAATATCAAGGACTATCAACTAGTTGCTTTCCCCTATCACTACGTTCATGAATGAAGTCTATCTGAGTACCCAATTTTGGCCTAAATTTGGTATGAGGCAACACTCAGTCAACCACCACCAATTATGTCTATAATAATCCATGTATTTTCATATAATATAATGAAATTTATAGATATAATTTGTGTACATGTAATAATAGAAAATTGATGTTTTCTATTCTTTCATGTATCACTAAAATAAGGAAATTATACCAGAAGTAATTATATAAATAATTGAAATAATATTGAATATCTGATGCCATATTAAAATATATAGGTCATATAAGGACCACCTTCTAATGAGTGGTAATTTTCATGGAAATTTATTAAGCTATGTAAAATAGGAAAACATTATCAAAGGAGTATAAATGTACAAGGAATACTAGAAAATCATTTAAATTAATTAAATTTGATCCATGGAGTATAAATATCCTAGGAATCCTAGTATTGAAGTTTTATTCAGTATAAATCTCTGAGGTATTTTAATGTTAAAAAAAATTGGATCCAAGGAGTTGAAATATCCAATAAATCATTATATGTATTCAGATCCAAGAATTTTTAATGTACAAGGAATCCTAATATAGATTTTCAATTGGATACATGGATTAATAATTTATAAGCCATCCCTAAATGGAAAAATAATAGTTTCATCGATTCATTGTTGTAACACCCCAAGCTACCTTGGTATGTTTCCCTTATAATAATGTAATAGCTTTCATTTTACGCAACTTTGAGATTCTAACACACTACGACAAATCAAAATTGCCATTATGAATATTAATACCCACTTTTTGAAATTTTATAAATTTTATTCTTCCAAATGGACTTAATTTTTTGATTCGGGATATTGAAATTAGATTAGGGTGAAGTTTTTGTATTTTTCCTGAAAACATTCAATTTTTGATGAATAGTGAAAACACTGAGTAATATTTTAAAACCAAATTTTTATTTAAATAATTATTTATTTTATATAAATTTATATTAGGTAAAATTAGATACATAATACCTATATATGTTCAATTTCATTCATTGGAGTCAATTTAATATTATTAGATATATAAATTTTTTTGAACTTTTCACCGTCTTTTACCCACTTCCTAGAAGCATTTGTTAATTTACATAAAAATTAATTTTACCGCTTATATGAGTTGAATATCTAAAAACCAAGAAACATGGTCAATATCATGGAATAAAATTTTGTTCAATAAGATAAAAATAATTTTTCGTGAATAGTAACTATTAACTTTTATTTACCATGGTTAAAAGTAAATTCAGTAATTAACGGTGAAAATGATATTATTATTACCCTAACACATGTACTAATTCTATTGGATAAGTATAATTAGACAAAAAAACCATAGTAATAAAATATGAACCTCTTGGGTCCACTTGGATTAGATTAAGATATTTATTATTATTTATATCAAAGAAGACTTAAAAGAGATAAAAGAATTAAAATCAATGTTTCATAACTAAAACATATTTAATATAGGGATATACATAAGATAAATTAGACTATAAATATTTACTAGAAATATAAATAAATTTTATACATAATGGTATTTTATTTATTTTTTTAGAGTTTATATAATTTAATTTATTTATTACACAATGATGATGCAATAATTACCTATTTAATGAAATATTAAATAAATGATATTATAAATATCCAAATATATGTAATTTAAACTTTTTATGAATTAAACTAATTATATAGGTTAATATAAAATATTAGGGTTGGTTAGATTAAATGTTTTCGAAGTAATAATGCTGTTAATGATTTTAGTAAAAACAAAATATCAAATAGTGTCAAAATTGACATAAAAGAGTTTTTAAAACAAATATTATATTATTAGTTGATATTATATTCCTAAAAATATATTGTTTTTCCAAAAGACCTATATAATGATATGTGTATTATTATTTAACAACTTAGAGTTCTCTAGGATGTATATAATATGTTTATTAACAATATAATATAAATATACAAGGGAAATGGTAAATGTGAAACTATTTAAATAAGAGAGAAATCTAAAATATAAGGTTAATATAGTAATCTGAACCTATCTAAATATTATTGCTGGAGTGGTTTTAGACTCATACCCACCTTTTCCTTTAAATAATATACTTTAGAGCCATATGAAACCGATAATGATTTTATTATAAAATAATATTTCTAGCTTTTCCTAAGGTACCCCTCACCCCTCTTATAAAAGGGAACTCACGCTTACCTCAAATTCACACTTTCAAAGCCATTTGTCTCGGACAAAATATTCTGAAATACCCTCTCAACTATCCTCCCTTCATCTTAGTGGCCTTTCTTTAGTCTAAAATCCATCCTATAGATCCCTTTTGATCAAATCAAAAGGAAGAACCCGAAGAAGAGGTAAATATTTCATGACCACTTTCAATTTCCTTTTTCCTTCCACTTCCACATTCTTTGTTATTTCCATTATAAAATAACAACACCAAGAACTTCTATAAAATTTTATGTTATTATAATTATTTTACAATGATATTAATTATTCTATCAATCCTTTGAATGACATGTCACCATACGTGCGTACGTACGGCTTACCGTCTCCACGTCATGGTGTAATTGTTATTCAATATATTATTATTTGGATGGGTATAATAATGATGTGTAATTGATGTAAATAATAAATATAACATGATAATTATTCTGTATATATTATCTAACATCCAATTATATATTATTTTAATATCAAAAAATGATATTTTTTCTTGTTCGTAGGTACGGATTACCGTCTCCCCGAACGTGAGGAAATTCATTCCGCATCGTAATCCATTAAAGACTAATTTTAATTTGATGATTAAAAAAATGTTTAATGACATAATATAATTCTTAAAATGAATAAGATAAATCTAATTCATAACAAATACTACTTATGAAACAAAGCATATAATGGAAAATGAATCAGTTAACAGCCAAAACGATGATAATAGTAAAATATTATTAAAAAAACAATATTAAATGATCATATATGATATCATATTAATGTATATGATTCTTTTATAATTTAACAACAATTATTTCACCATTATAAATAATTTTAACCTACAATTTACCAATTAAAAGTACAATGTTAGGGGTTTCTTATCTAACTTTTAATTCTGTGAGATTTCCATTATTCGCCACTTATTTATTGGATGTGATGTATTGTGTACTACCATTTGAAATATATTATCCTGATTCTCTTTATATTCATGGTATTCTGTGATTCATTTGGTGGTTATTAACATTTGGCCATTCAACTCAATTGATTATAACTAAGTAAGCGTTTTTCATCTCACTTTTTATTCCTGTGAGATTCATGCTATATTGGCCATTATATCCTTTTGTGTGGCATATGTATTTTCCAAGATTGTATTTTTTTAATATACTTTAATTTATGGTTGTTTATATCTTCACTTTATTATCCTTCTCTCATGTGTTTTATGTTTCATAAGATACAAAACCGGTAATGGAATTTCAAATTTCAATTTCCACTCAGGTGGATTTACGCATACTTCATTGATTAATTTACTCAAATATTATGTGTGGAATCACTATTTATTATTTTTGTAGTAATTTACACTCCCCGTTCTATGGATATACATTTTATACACATAATCACTTCATTGATAATTTTGAAGAAATTGATATAAACGTGATCTTAACACAATTTCCATTCATTGAGTTAAACATCCAAGTCATTGGTGTTGTTTTTACAAGAATATGTGGTAATTTCTTCATATTAATTTACAGAAAATATTCAATCATTTTTAGTGAATTTATATTTTTCACACATTATTATTTCATTGATTTATCCTTTACCTAGGGATACTATCTTTATAAGGGATTTCATCTCAATTTACATACCGTTGAGAATTCATTGATGTTATGCCCCAATTCTATTTTATATGGTGTATATACTATCCTTTGACATAATATATCATGAAATCCTTTATTATCGAGATATTATAATGTTTTTATTAACTAAATTATTTTTATTCAAGCATATCTAATTTTTTTTGGAACTATAACGAAAATATTATTTTAAATGTTTTAAAATTTTATTCTTTTAAATATTTCTCATTAATGTCCATGTTTTAAAAACAATGTTAATGATTTATTTATAAGGACATTAATGTCTTAAAATTAATATTCCTATTAAATTTTCAATGTGGTATGGGTCACTTTGATTAAAAAATATATTTTTAATTGGCTTCATGAAAAATAGTGTGACTTTTAAATGATTTCAATAAAAAGGGGGATATTTCATTCAAATAGTTATGATTATTATTTTCATCTATGTCAATATCCTTTATTATTCTCGATTGAGGTTAATCTGTTATAGTACAATCTTCAATATTGTAGTGGATGAGTTATGTTTGACTGTGGATGTGCTATTTTAATACCATTCATGGTTTGTGGATAAAGTATTGAAATTTCATGTGCTGGTTTTAATATGAATGTTTACGTTATGTATCAATATTTTCAAATGATGAATGCATTGGACTTAGTAAGTTATGGTTGGAGACCGATATAGCCCCTCGATGCATCGGTAGGTCTCATGTGACAAACTAGTGTCTTGGAACAAGGCCTTGACAGAATATTATTTGTAGTCTTGGAACAAGGCCTTGAATATGTGGTTAGGAACGTCTTAAATTATGCATTCCATCATTATGAAAGTGGATATTGGTATTGCATGTTATTATTCTACTAGTAAAATTTCCCTGCGAGTAAGTAAATAGCATTATTTTTATTTATATTTTCCACATTATGATGAAGTTTATGTTGAAAAGGATTTTGTTTTAGTTCTATACATTGCCTTAAATCTTTATACATATTTATTAAAGTTTCTGCTATATTGTTATCCTTACTGAGCGTCTGATCTCTAACCTTTCTATTATTTATTTTTCCCTGGATGCGAAGAAGTATATTATAACTAACCTGCAAGGACATATTGGGATCTCTGTGTTTTCTATGAATTTTTTTTAGTTTTCCATTTTATGATGTAATGTAAACCTTATGATTTTATCTATTACTTCAGAGGCTACTAAACTATTTAGTCTTTAGAGAATTGATCTTTTGTGATCATGCCAATGATACATAATAATGCACTGACTCTGGGCTTCTATGGTTTGGGTGTTACAGTTGGTATCAGAGGAATTTTTATATAATCCTTGGAAAATAGATTTAGATAAACTCTGATTAGAGAACATAGACCTGTGATATATTTTGAGGATTAGTATAGAATAACTTCCTAAAATTTTGGTATTGTTGTTATTTTGTTAGTTTTTCAAGCAATAAGACCCTGTCTGGATAAGAGAAAGTTGATGCAACTCTGGCATAGTTGTACCTAGGTGTAAAACCATAAAACTCCACTTTGATCATGACTCGAATTGGAACTAGTGCACAACAACGAGCCTTACTGCACTCTTGGTTACGACACTCTTAGGGGATATGTTTAGTAAAATTTTCATTTTCATTATGAACCGATTTGAAGGATTTTAATATAAGATGTGAATAAATGACCTTGGTTAATTCTATGGTGTTTCAAATTGAAAATATGGTGTCATGATATTTTCTAAATGATTGTATGACTACTATTACTCGCACAATGCTTTTTGGTTTTTGTCAATGTCTTGATTTCAGGGATGTCATAGTAAAGTTGTGAATAATGTAAAAGGTTGGAACGATGGTTTAAATGTGAAACAAAATGGAATGTTGATAGGCATAAAAGATATCATTTTCATGCCAAATTAGTTATCCAAAAATATTATGAAAAAATATATATTAACCAACTCCGGGACTCAACAATGAAAAAAAGATGATGAATGAAAAGAGATACAGTAGTGGAGACCATGGAGAAGAGAATACTCAAATTCTATCATGTAGGAAATATGGAAGGAGACACCCATGAAATTGTCTCAATGGAACAAAGAAATGCTTTACTGGTTGGAAGGAAGCACCTAAAGTAATGAATTGCTGAGGAAAAATGAATAGTATTTGGGAAGAAAATAAAAATGGTCCCAAAAATCCATTTACAGTCATTTTCCGTAAATGTAGGGAAGCTAGCCATTACCCAAATGAATTCCCTATTATATAGGATATTTTCTTGGTCAATGAATAAGTTATGTCGAAATAAATGGGTGGAGAAATGTTTAAAAGTAATAGTTCTCCTTGTTGATGGAATTAATTTTGAATAATTTTATCTTGTATTTGTAACCCTGATGTTTGTCATTTGAAAATGATATTTGAGGAAGAATAATCTTTTCTCTTGTGTATAGAGTTATTAAAAACCATTTGGTTTTCTAGGATCATTGGGTTTGAAGAAATTACATGTTGTTATATTTTGGGATGAAAATGAAATGTATGAGATAATATTTGTGGTTAAATTTTTTTATAGTTATTTTGATGAATTTATCTCATTTTGGTAATGTTATAAAATATAGTTTTTGAGAAAGGACAAAACGCAGACCATGTGACAACCCGTCGCGTTGGAAAAAGCTGTGGGAATCGAACCCACAACCTGAGTGAGATTGGGATTTATCACCTACCACCGGACTACGTTATGTCCCTATTTAGTGTGACTAATTATTTTTGGTTAAATGATTTCATTGATCAATAATAATTTGATTTGTGATCTTATTTCCTATCAAAAGAATACCCTAAGTATAGGAAAATGATTTTGTGATTAAGTGATAAATGTTATTTTGGAAGACATTTTCTCTATTAGGAACACTATAAGCCTATGGAAAATAGAATAATATAGGATTTTAATTGAGGAGTAATTGTATATTTTTATGTATGTTTTTATTGTGGATTTATAATGATTTGGGTTATTTATTGAAATGATTATCCTGTCATAGAGAATATGTTATTAGGTTAATTACTTTTATGTATGTGGCTTTACGAGTAGTTTATGTCATTTGTAGATACAATTTTACGTGGTAGACTACATAACAAAATTCTTCTAAGTTTTGGGTTTAAATATTAGTTTGTACTATTTTGAAGGATTTTAAGGACAATTTTATATTGAATGGTATTCATTTAGCTTTGTGGAATTGTTGTATTAATTTTAGAAATTAAGATAAATGTTTATTTCTCTAAAAGAATATCCTTTTAGGGGATCAACTAATCTTGTACTAACTGTTTTGGTTTTGAATAATCTATAAAGTCATGATAAAATATATTATATACATTTGGGATCATGTGATTCTCTATAAGTTGATTCTAGATTTTCCAGTGTGACCAAGTCATCTTTAATAATTGTCATTTGAAAAAAATGAGTTAGTGGTAGAAATTTATTAATGAATGAAACACTAATTAAAGTGAATTTATATCCCTATATGTTCTAAGTCAATCTCATAAATAAATTCCTTATCTTTATGAAATATAACATAAAAAACATTGTCCATTTAATTTTCCTGTAGGGAAACTAATGTGTGTCTGTCACATCACAAGTGTGTGGTTTTCTTGTTTGTTAAACTTTTCCTGATCATGTTTTCTATCCCTCTAAATCAAAACATGACACATAGTTTATCTTTCATATCCATGTTTTCCTACATGGAATCCTATTATGGGTTATCTTGGGTGACCATGGTACTACTATTTTTTTTATGTGATAGTTTTATTGACTCTTTTTCTGATGTGGGATTTCAATTATGTTCCCAAGCCCAATTCTAAAAATTGTGAGGACACAATTTTCAAGAGGGGGAAGAATGTAACACCCCATGCTTTCATAGAATGTTTCCCTTTGAATAATGTAATAGCTTCCATTGTATGCAAAATCGAGATTCTAACACACAGTGACCAATAAAACTAACCATTATGAATAGTAATACCCACTTTTGAAATTTTATAAATTTTATCTTTCCAAATGGAATTATTTTTTGGTTTAGGAATATCGAAATTATCTTAGGGTGATGTTTTGGTATTTTTCTCAAAACATTCAATTTTTTATGAATAGTGTAAAACACTAAGTTATAGTTTAAAACCAAATTTTTATTTATATAATTAATAATTTTATTTAAATTTATTTTAGGTAAATTTATATACATTATACCTATATAGGTTCAATTTAATTCATTGGAGTCATTTTGTAATAATATTAGATACATAAAATTTTATTGAACTTTTTACCATCTTTTACCCACCTCCTAGGAGAATTTAAAAATTTACATAAAAAATAATTTTATGCTTCTGTGAGTTGAATTTAGAAAATCATAAATACAAGGTTAATATAAACATGTAAAATGTGGTTCAATATCATAAAAATAATTTTTGGTTAATAGTAACTGTTAACTTTTATTTACCACGGTTAAAAGTAAATATAGTAATTATAGGTGTAAATGATATTATTATTACCCAAAAACATGTCATAATTCTATTGGATAAGTATAATTATAGAAAAAAGATCCTTAGGAATAAAATATCAACCTTTTTGGTCCACTTGGATTAGATTAGGACATTTATTATTATTTAATTCAAATAATAGTTAAAAGAGTTAAAATCAAGGTTTAATAACTAAAACATTTTTAATATAGGGTTACACATATGATAAATTATACTATAAATATTAATTAGAAAGAAAAAAATATTTCCTACAGAATGGTATTTTATTTCTATTTTTTAGAATTTAGGTAATTTAATTTATTTATGAAACAATGATTATGCAGTAATAACCTAATTAATGAAATATTAAAATAATTGACATTATCAATATCCAAATACAGGTAATTTGAAACTTTATATGAATTACACTAATTATATAGGTTAATATGACATATTAGGGTTGATTATATGAATTTTTTTGAATTAATAATGAATTTATGAATTTAGTAAAAACAAAATACAAAATAGTGACGAAATTGACAAAAAAATAGTTTTTAAAACAAATATTATATAATTAATTGATATTCTATTCCTAAAAATCTATAGTTCAGAAAAAATACTTATAATGATATTTGTATCATTAATTAACCACTTGGGGTTTTCATGAAAGTATATAGTATTTTTATTCACCATATAATATAAAAATACAAAGAGACATGGTAAATGTCAAACAGTTTACCTATGGGTTAAATCTAAATGATAAGGTTAATATAGTGACTCAAACCTACATAAAACCTATTGGTTGAGTTTTTATCAACTAATTCTCATATTAGTATTTATATAATCCACATTGGAGCCATTATAAACAGAAAATGATTTTATTATAAAATAATTTTTCTAGCTTTTCCTATGGTGCCCCTCACCCCTCTAATAAATGGGCACTCACCCTTCCCTCAAAATCACACCTTTAATGCTTTTTTTCTTGGCCAAAATCTACCCAAATACCCTCTGAACTATCTTTAATTCATCCTAGAGGCCTTATTTTAGTCATAAATCCATTCTAAGAAGCCCTTTTGATCATATCAAAAAGAAGAACCCAAAGAAATGGAAAATATTTCATCACCTGATTCAAGTTTTTTTTCTCTTCCACATCGTATTTCATTGTTGTTTCCATTAATAAATAATAACTCTATTATATTCTATACACTGTGTTGTTATTATAATTATGGTAAAACCATATTCATTATTCTATCAATCAATTTAATGACATGTCATAATACGTGTGTATGTACGACTTACTGTGTCCACGTCGTGGTATAATTGTAATTCAATACATTATTATTTTCATGGGTATAATAATGATATTTAATTGATATAAATAATAAATATAAAATGATAATTATTATGTATATATGATATACCATCCAATTATATATTATTTTAATATCAAAAGAATCATATTGTCGCTCGTGCGTACGTACGGATTACCGTCTCCACGAACGCAATGAGATTTATTCCCCATCATAATCCATTAAAGAATAATTTTAATTATATGATTAAAAATAATGTTTAAATAATTAATATCATTTTTAATAGGAATAATATACATCCTATTCATTACAAACAATACTTACAACAAAAATCATAAAAGGAAAACGAATCAGTTAACACCCGTAACGACGATAATACTAAAATATTATTATAAAGAAATATTAAATGATCATATATGATATCATATTAATTTATATGATTCTTTTATAATTTAATAACTATTATTTCACCATTATACAAGAGGTTAACCTACCATCGATCAATGAAATGTACAAAGTACGGGGTTTCTTATCTCACTTTTAATTCTGTGAGATTTCCATTGTTGGCCACTTATTTATTGGATATGGGGTATTGTTTACTGCCATTTGATATATATTATAATTATTCTATTTATATTAATGGTATTATGTGATTTATTTTGTGGTTATTAACTTTTTATCATATGACTCTATAGATTACAACGAAGTATTGGTTTTTCATCTCACTTTTTATTCCCATGAGATTTATGCTATATTAGCCATTATTTATTTTTGTGTGGAATATGTATTTTCCATGATTATATTCTTGGTGTAATATAATTTAATATATGGGTATTTAAATATTCATTGTATGATACTTCTTCCATGGGTTATATGTTTCATAAGTTATCAAATCGGTAAGGGAATTTCCAATTTCAATTTGTACTCAGTGGGCTTTATGCATACATCATCGATAATTTTACTCTAATATTATGTGTGGGATCACTATTTATTAATGTAATAACTTCCAATAACTTCTGTGTGGATATAAATTTGACACACATAATCACTTGAATGATAATTTCTCATTTCATGTATATAAACATGATCTTAACTCTATTTCAATTCATTGAGTTAAACATCTAAGTCATTGGTGTTTTTTACAAGAATATGTGTGAATGTCTTCAGATTGATTTACACTGAATATCTCATCATATTGAGTGTATTTATATTTGTTACACATAATTATGTCATTTATTTATACTTTAACTAAGTACACTGTCTTTATAAGGTATTTCATCTCAATTTACATTCCTTTAGACTTCATTGTTGTTATGCACCAATTCACATTTATATGGTGTTTTAAAATTTTATTCTTCTAAATCATTCTCATTAATGTCAATGTTTTAAAAATAGTGTTAAGGATTTATTTATATGGACAATATTTTTTAAAAATTAAAATTAATTTTAAATGTTTCAACGTGGTATGAGACACTTTGATTCAAAAATCTAATTTTATATTTCTTCTTCAAAAATAGCATGACTTTTAAATGATTTTATGAAAGAGGGGGATATTTCTCTCAAATAGTTATGCTGATTATTTTCATATTTATCAATATCCTTCATTATTCTCTATTGAGGTTAATATGTTATAATACAATCATCTATATTTTATTGAATGAGTTATTTTTTACTGTGGATGTGCTATTTTTATACCATTCATGGTTTGTGGATAAAGTATTGACATTTCATATGATAGTTTTAATTTGAATGATTATGTTATGTTTCAAAATATTCAAATGAGGAATGCATTGGACTTAGTAAGTGACGGGTGGAGCCTGATGTAGCATCTCGATGCATCTTTAGGTCTAATGAGACAAACTAGTGTCTTGGCACAAGGCCTTGACAAAATCCTATTTGTATTATTTGCACAAGGCCATGACTATGTGGTTATGAATGTTTGGAATTATGAATTCCATCATTATGAAAGTGGCTATTGATATTTCATGTGATTATTAGACTAGTATAATATCTAGGAGAGTTAGTAAATGAAATTATTTTGATCTATATTTTCCATATTATTATGAGATTTATGTTAAATATGATTTTATTTTAGTTCAATACATTGCCTTAAATGTTTTTGCTTATTTATGAATGTTATTCCTATATTTTTAACCTTACTGAGCATCTGAGCTCCCCCCATTCTATGATCTATTTTCTCCAGGATGTGAAAAGTATATTATGACTGATATGAAGCAGATAGAATATGGGATGTCAGTGTAGTCTATGGAAACAACGTAGCTATATTTTTCCATTTTATGATGTAATGTAAATCTTGTGGATGTATCTTGTACTTCAATGGCTACTAAACTAATCGGTCATTCAAGACTTTATCTTTTTGATCATTCCAATGGTATGTATGAATGCACCGACTCTGATATTCTGGGGTTGGGGCATTATAATTGGAGTATAAATGTCCAAGGAGTCCAAAATATTAAATTTTAATAGGATCCATGGAGTATAAATGTCTATAGAATCCTAATATGTTCATTATATCCATGGAGTATGAATTTCCAATTAATCCAACTCAATTCAATCACAATTTCATAGACTATTATTTTATATATATCAAAAATCTAATTATAATGAAATGCATAAAAATTAATTACTCGTTGGTTATATAAAATCGAAAAATTATAGGGAGATATAAGGCACTTAAAAATTTTACAATTCAATTTTTAACACATTCAATACCCTTTAATATAAATCTATCTTACTCCAAAAAAGTTTAGAATACTTGGAATAAAAGGGAAGAACCCATCCCATGAGACGATTTTATCTTCCTCTGAATTTAAACAATATTTTCACAAATTTTTCTCAGTGTGAGTTTACTACTAAATCCATGTTTCATTTAATTTAAAAAGCATCTCCCAAAATATTTAATGTTCGGAACAACAAAAACAAGATATAAACAATGAAAAATTGAATGGAATGATATAAAAAACCTACCTTAATCAATTATAAGAACACTCATCCAGTATCAACATCGTAATTGGTATATTTCATAGGAATATGGATGAATAGATGAATTCACATAAAATTGTAAATATGATCTTCCAGCAAAATATTTTCACCTATAAGTAGGAAAATAGGGAAACGAATTGATGGAATGAATAACTCATATGTGAAAATCCAACAAAACAAAAATCACATGATTTATGAATTAGATGGTGGATATTTTTCAAATCATAGGTTGAAGGGATGAAAATCCTCCATTGTGGGAGGGAGTGGGTTTGACTGGTGGATGATTAGAAAAAAAGTAGGATGATTAAATGAAAAAATTATTATATGAAAAATGATCATTTCACCACTAAATACATGGTTGCATGGTTTGGCCCCACATTTATCCAATCCATGTTCTAGCCTTGCACCATGCATTATCCCAATACCATCCCACCTCTTGGTCATGGAAAACATTTATATAGTTCGTGCACTGACCATGTCTTTTCCCTTTATTCCAAAACATGTAGCACTAAAATTATCACATGAACCCTATTACATGGATTCAAAATAAATGTCACCTTAGTGTAGGGATGTAACACCTTAAATTACTAATAAAATCCTTATATCCTAGACTACATGGTTTCCACTAACTTTGTACCCCAACTCCATTCTCCAAAACCTTATGTTTTAGTCTCTGAACATGCCCTGAACACCCTCGCTTCCACCATTGCCTGACAAAGAATTCAAATTATTTAATAAAAAATAATTTTAACATGAAATAAAAAGTATTATTAACACATTGATGTTTTTTGATATTTTTTAATAGTTTTTTTATGTGTGCAGAAATGAGATGAATATATCTCCTTTTATGATTGAGGGCTTGCGAACTCATGGAATTTCATAAAATATTTAATTAATTTATATCAATAATGATGTCCAAATAGATCAAAATTAATAATATATCAAGATTAAATTATAAATAATTTATATAATCACATCGAATTAAATTTTTATTATTTTTTATCACATTTTCACATATTTTTTGTTTTAACACATCATTATATTTTTTTGACAATAATAGTGATATCATTGTTTTTTACTTTTAATGTTTTAATATTGATACAATAATAAGAAAAATCCCATAAATAGACCATTGAATATATTTAAAAACCTATCAAGAAAAAGGATGGTTAGTGATATTGTTTTTAAAAATTTTATAAAATTTACTAAAATATTATTTATTATAAAATTACATGAATCTAAATTTGAGAATGATTAATTGAATTTGTTGTTGATATATAAAAGATAATAATGGAATTAGAATAAAATTAATCAAAATACATGTAATGTTTAATTTATATCTAAAAATCATGTTACACATAAACTCAATTATTAAATATTATTTTTACTATTCCCAAATTTAATTTATTGAATTTTTTTCTACCTGCAGAAGCAAAATGTAAATGTTTCATAAGAATTTAATGTAATCATTTCTTCCAAAAAATTATCATAGTAAAAAAAACTTTCTATTTAAATGGAATATTTATGTCTTAAATTATTATATTCTTATACATTTGTAAAAAAAATTATAGCTAATAAAATAATGAGTATAAATTTTCCCCTTACATCTAATAAAATATTGTAAAGCTAAAAATCATGTCCAAATTAACAAAAAAGTAATAAAATTTACTTTTATACAATTAATGATTATTTTATTCATATTTTAAATGGAAAGATGGTTTTATGGTAATTATTTTCCCTTATAATTTTAATTTTAACATACATTAAATGATTTTCCATTTATCATGGTAACAAAATTACAAATATTATAATTGATATTGAGAAAATAAACGGGAAAATTAAAAACAATTATCATCTCTTCATTAATAATATTTAATTAATATTTTAATTTTAAAACTATATATTTTTATAATTTTATTTAACAATAAACGTGAAAATTTCAATGAAAATTGCTTTTTAGAAACATTACATTCTATGTGTAAAATGTTTTTATACTAAATTGCAGTATAAAAATTAATTTAAAAAACAAAATTATATTTTTTAAAAAATTTAATTAAAAATTTAAATTTAAATACTAATCTAAAATATAATTATATATTATAAATAATTTAAAAGTGAATATAATATTCAAAATAATCACAGTTTTCACTACTCATTGAAAATTCAATCTTCTTAGAAAAATTGCCATATTTCACCATAAGATAATTTTGATACACTAATTTCAAAAATGATGACTATTTTTTATAATTAAATTTATAAAATATATATAAATTAATTATAATGTTAACTCATAAAGAAAATGAATATAATTTTGGATGATAATAATTTTTGAAAGAGAAAATGACTTTTCGAAATAATGAGTACTTACTTATAAAGAATTAGTCAGTAATTTTGAATTGATTATAACCTTTTACATATATTTCATAACTTTGTTAACTCCATTCATACCTGCAAATTAATGTATTGGTTATAATAGTGATATTAATATAATAATACTTTTTGGGTTCGTTTAAGCCCGGTGTTACTGGATGTACATGTTATTGAAATTTCCTTTTAATAAAAAATAAATATTTTCTAAGAGTAACAATTTGTTACCCAAAAAAATTATTGGATTATATTATATTATTTATCTTTTCTCGTAACAATTTCTTTGAGTTTTGTGTTCCGCCCCAATCCTAGTTACTCAGAGTCAGCACATTATTACATAACACTGGCATGATAACAAGGGATATTATACCGAAAGACCGATCAGTTTAGTAGCCTTTGAAGTACTAGATAGGTACATAAGATATACATTCCATTATTAAATGTAAAAACAACAACATTGTGTCCCCTTTTTAACACACTCATATTACAAAGCCTATTCTTGGTGGAAAATCATAATATAAATCTTCTCTTCCTTGGAAAAAATAAACATAATAATTGGGTGATATTAGATGCTCAGAAAGGATACAAATATATGATAATATATTATAAATAGGAATAAACATTTATGGAAATGTATAATACTAAAATATAATCCTTTTAAACTAATTTTTCAGAATAATATTGAAAATATAAATCAAATAATTCCATTTACATTTTCACATCGATATTATACTAGTTGTATAATAATATGTATTATAAATTGCTAATTTTAAAATGATGGAGTGCATTATTCCGGAAATCGCAACCACATAGTCAAGGAATCATACACACACTACATATAAAATTTTGTTAAGTCCTTGTGCCAAATCACTGATTGGTCTCATTAGACCTAAGGATGAATCATGGTGCTATAGAAGGCTCCACCCGTCATGTAGAATGTTGAATGCATTAATAATATGAAAATGTTGAATATTAATCTAAACATCCATATTAAAAATATAATATGAAATGGAAATATATTAAACAAAAACCCTTAATGGTATAAAAATCGCACATACACAATCACACATGACTAATTCAATACAATATGGAAGATTGTATCCTAATAAATTAACCTCCATCAAAAATAATTATGGATATTTACATAGAAGAAAATAATCATTAAAATTATTCGAGAGAAATATCCCCTTTTTCTTGAAAACATTTAAAACCCTCATTATTTAACATGAAGACATTTAAAATATATTTTCGAATAACAGTGTCCAATACCACATTAGAACTTTTAAAAGTAATTTTAATTTTTAAAAAATCATGTATATAAAATAAATCCTGAAAACTAATTTTAAAACATTACATTAATGAAAAAGATTTAAATGAATAAATCTTTAAAACATTGAAAATGATATTTTTGTTAGAGTTCCTAACCAATTGAGAGATGCTTGAATACAATTAATTGTGTTAATAAAAACATTATAATATCCTGAGAACAAATGGATTCATGATATAATATATCAAAAAACAGTATATACACTATATAAAAGTGAATTGGTGCATAACAACAAATAAGTCTCCATGGAATGTAAATTGAGATAAGATCCCATATAAAGACTTTATCATTACGATAAGGATAAATCAATGATATAACTATATGAGTCAAATATAAATACATTAAATATTATTGGATATTCAGTATAAATCATTTAGTGGACATTCACATATATTCTTGTGGAAACAACACCAATGACCTAGATATTTAACTCAGTGAATGGAAATTGAATTAAGATTTCTCTTATCCAGTTCATATCAATGAGTTGATAAATTATAAGTGGAGTGATTATGTGTATAAAAAGGATATCCATGTAAATGGGAGTGGAAACTAATAAAAATTTAATTAAATGTTGATTTCACACATAATCTTGGAGTAAAATAATCAATGATGGTTGTGTAAAACCCAATGAGTGGAAATTGAAATTAGGAATCCCCATACCAATTTGGTAACATAAAAAACATTCAAACCATCAAAAAGGATCCTGAAATGAATATTTAAATATCCATAAATTAAATTATATTACATAAAGAATAAAATTATGGGATGTATATAAACCACACAAAAGAAAATAGTGGTAATATAGAATGAATCTCACACGAATAAGAAGTGGGATGAAAAAAGGTTTACCATGTACTTTTCCATATTTGATGGTATGTTAACCACTATTATTATAGTTAAATAATCTTTATTAAACTATACAAGAACCAAATACATTAATATGTTATCATATATGCTCTTATAATATTTTCTTGTTAATAATATTTCAGTAGTATCATTGTTTCAGGTGTTAACTGATTCGTTTTAAATATGTTTTATTATGTAATATTGATTATTATTGTTGGATGTATTTGATTAATATTAAGTATGGTGTTATATTATTAAAAATTATTTTTAATCATAATATGAAAATTATTATTGAATGGTTAGGATATGGAATTACTCTCATTGGGTTCTTGGAGATGACAATCTATACGTACGCACGAGCGACAATATCATTCCATTGATGGTGATATTGTATGTAATAGGTTGGTATATCATATATATATAGAATAATTAACATGTTTTTTTATTATTTACATAAATTATAATCATTATTATACCCATCCAAATAATGATGTGTTGAATATCAAAATGCAGCACCACGTGGAGACAGTAATCCATACGTACGAACGTATGGTGACTTCGTCATTCATAAGATAGATTGCTTAATGAATATGGTTGTACCATATTTATAATAACATTGTTGTATGTATAAGGTACTGGATTTATATTTTTGGAATGGAAACAGTAATGAAATAGTAAGTGGAATATGATACGAAATATGAATGAGGTGATGAAATCATTAACTATTCTTCGTGTTCTTTCTATTGAATTGATCAAAAGGGATCCTTATGTTGGATTTATGATAAAAGTAATTCCTCTAAGATAATTTGATGGTATATAGGAGGATATTTTTGATTTTTCTGGCTAAGCCAAATGGCTATAGAGGTGATAAATTAAAATAAGGGGGGGGGTACACTTTTATTAAAGAGATAAGGGTTATTTTTGGAAAAGCCTGAAATATTATTTTCTTATAAAATCATTTTCAGTTTATAATTGCTGAAAAAGGATTTATTTCGAGTCTAAGGTGGGTATGGGTCTAAAATTCTCATCAATTAGGTTCTATACATGTTTAGTTCACCATATTAACCTTCTCATTTTGATATAACTCTTAGTTAAATAGTTTATCTTTTACCATGAATTCTTGTATTATAATAATAAATGGTTAATAAACACACTATAAAATTCCAAGAGACCCTAAAGTGGTTAATTAATTACATATCTGTCATTATATAATTATTTTTTATAAACATTATATTTTTATGGATTTATATAATTTAATAATATATTACCTGTATTAAAAAATCATTTATGTCAATTTTGACACTATTTAGTATGTGGTTTTTTTAAAGTCATAATTATAGTATTAATTATTAAAAATAATATTTAATCAACCATAGAATGTCATACTCAATTAAAAAATTTATTTAACGTATCAAAAGTCTCCATTTTCCTTTATTATTATATTTATAATATTAAATTTTTTAATAATTCATTGACAACGTAATTATTGTATCTTCATTGGGTCATAAATAAATTAACATATATATTTTCTAATAATTATAAATAAAATAAAATAATATAGGAAATATATTTATATTTCTAATAAATATTTATAGAAAAATTTATCTTATGTTTAATCCTATATTAAAATTTTTTAGTTATTAAACATTGAATTTTGAACTTTTAACTATTCATAAAATAAAATAATAAAAAATTTCATAAAATAATACATTTGGATCAAAAAAATAACATATTTTATTCCTATTTTTGGTTTTGGTCTAAATAAATTAATCTAATAGAATTTAAAATAGTTTTTTGGGTATTATAAAATAATTTTTAACTTTAACAATCATATTTAAATTTAACATTGGTAAATAAAATTCAAGAGAAACAATTCACCTAAAAAAATTTCATCCTATTGAACCAAATTTTACAAATTGATGTAAACTGTGTATATCACATTTTTGAAATTCAATTCACAGAAGCAGTAATATTATGTATTATGCAATCATGCAAATGTGCCAAGAAAGTATGTAAAAGTCATTTAAATGTTCAATTAAATTTTATATATCTAATCATATTATAAAATGACTCTAATGAATTACTATTTACAAATATAGGTATTATGTATCAATTTTTAATTTAAAAATAATTTAAATAAAAAAAATTATTTAAATAAAAAAGTCGGTTTTTATGTACAATGAAGTATTTTTCACTATTCATTAAAAATTTACTGTTTTAGAAAAATACCTAAAATTATGCCTAAGATAATATTGATATTTCGAATTCCAAAATTATGTCTATTTATCAAAATTTAAAACCTATAATTCTCATTAATTAATTTAAATTTACTTCAAGTTGTCAAAAAAAGAAAACGACTTTTTAAAAAGTAAAAAGATTCAAAAGAATGATATTTTTTATGTCCAATATAATTTTAAAATTACACAAAATTACCAACAATGGATTAAATGATAAAAATATAATCTAAGTATACTTTAAATTCATTCAACTTTATAGTTTTACCCATTAAATTATTTTGATTAAAATAATTGTTTTCAATTAAAATATTGTATTTTTCACTAATAATCCAAATATGAATGTTATCAACAATAAAAGGATCAAAAATAAATATTTATGTACCTCTTATAAAAAAATTTTAATTACATCAAATTGAGTATATAAAGTTGTCAAATATTGGACTTGAAAAGGGATCCCCATTAAAAGGCGTAAACACATTATTTTTAAAAAAAATACTTCTTTTATCTAAAAAATTAAATTTGTCCTGATAATATGTCAAAGAAACATTAGATATGAATGTTAATATTATATGAGACATATATATAACATAAAATGTGGTTATTACTATACATAACTGATTTTTAAACGTTTAGTTTGATACTTCGTGGTGCGCTCGAACTCGGTGTTGTGTACATCACATGTTATCATATTAATTCAAGTGAAACATTTGTGGAAATCTTGGGGTGTTAAATTATTCCCCCATTCAGTAAACTTCTTCTTCTCACATTGAAATGTTCTGTGTAAATAAATGGTTAAAAATAGAAAATACCTTTGTGATAGACCCACATTGAAAATAGGTTTGATAAAATTTATTCTTAATAAGTGTGAAAGGGAATGGAAAATGTCACTATAAAATTATGTTTTCGGATAGGAGACCATTGGTGAAAATTATCATTGGATGAAAATGTAAATAGTTTTATGGAGTGATTGAGATCATCAATCATAAACTAGTGAATGGAAAATTGATGGCCCCAATTCCATAAATCTATGATGATATAAAATATCCTCAATTCAAAAAATCATAAGGTATTAGGACAAAACATTTTTGGATTCATGATCCATTACATAATGTTTAAAATTATTTTATTCATTTAATAAGAAAAAATAATACTTGAAATGTTTTCTTCCATCATTTAACTAATTTCTACCACAAACTCATATTTCACTCTAAAATATAAGTATTCAAGATGACTTGGACGCACATGAAGCACTAGAATCATATTCGAGGAATAACATAATCTAGAAAAGGTTAACTTTATATTTCTCTTGTCTTTAAAAATTCACGAAAAACAAAATGGTTATTACAAGATTATATGATCCCCAAAAAGGAAAATCTTTTATTGAATGAAATAGTACTCATATTCTCCAAAATTAAACTATAGATACCGAATGTTCAACAAATAACATTCAAAAAAACAATTATCCTTAAAATTCATCAAAATAATTCAAACTATGTTTGAAACCCAAAATTCAGAAGGATTTGATCGCATAGACATCCACAATAAATCTTAATAATTATCTCCAAATAACATAGACTACTATTATGGATACATACTTAAAATTAATTAACCTAATCACATATTCTCTATGACAGGTTAATTGTTTTTCATAAATAACCAAAATCGATATATACCCAAAAAAAATCTGCATTCTTTCAAAATAAAAATCCACCATTACTCCTCAAATAAAATCCTATAGTATTCTATATTCATTTGGCATATAGTGTTCCCATAAGAGTGAAATTTTTAAAAAAAACATTTATCACTTAATGGCCAAATCATTTTCCTATCATAAGGGTAAATAATATTTTCCCAAAATCAACATATTCTTGAACCATAAAATCATTTAACTAAAAATAATAAGTCATACTTACTAGGGACGTCAAAAAGTCCAGTTATCGGCGATAAATCCCAATCGCACTTTTGTTGTGGGTTTGATTCCCACAGCATTGTCTGACGTGATGGGATATCACACGTTCTGTGTGTCATCATTTAAATAAAATCTATATAATTTTATAATATTACCAATAATGAGAAAAATTATTCAAATATAACCAGAATAGATTTTAACCCAATTTTTATCTCATGCCATTCATTTTCATACCAATAAGTAATAACGAGTGGTTGATTAAAATTCTAGGATCATATAAACAGAAATGGTTTTTAATAAATATATCTACAAATGAAATTTTAATTCTTCTTCAAAGAGAGAATCCACATATAAAGCTGTAGGGTTACATATACAAGAGAATTTTCTTCAAATGTAATCCCATAAACAAAGAGAATTAATACTTTTAAAAAATATTAAATCTATATTTTTTCACATAGGTTATTCCATTACAATATGTTATCCTCTATAATAGGACATTGACTCGGGTAATGCCCAAGTGGCCTAAATTAATAGAAAATGACTGTAAATGGATTATTAATATCATTTTTAATTTCTTCTATTATACTCTTCATTTTCCCTTGACAATTATTCACTTTATATCCCTATTTCCCACACATAAAGCATTTATTTATTTTATTGAGACACATTCTAGGGTGTCTCCTTCCACATTTCCCTCATGATGGAAAATGGGATTTCTTTTCTACATGGTCTCCACTACTGGAGGTCTTATCTTTATCTGTCTTTGTATTATTTGTTGAGTTCAGGCATTAGTTAATGTATTTTTAGTTGATAATATTTTTGGAAAATTGATTCAACATGTACATTGTATCTTTAATGCCAGTCAACATTCCATTTAGTTTCTCATTTCCACCACCATTCCCACCTTGTACATCATGTTCAATTTTACTATGAGTTCTTTGGAATCCAGCCATTGAATAAAACTAAAAAGAATAGTTTGAGTGACAATATTCATAAAATCATTTAAAGAATATCATGACACCTTTTTTTTGTCTAAAAAATCATATAATTAATCAAGGTTATATATTATAATATTATATTAAAATAATTGAAATCAATTTTTAATGAAAATATGAATTATCTTAAGAATATCCCCAAGGAGGGTCAATTCTAAGAGTGTAGCAAGGCCCGTTTCCGTGTACCAGGATACCCCAGATCAGGCTGGAAACTCCTTATGAGATTTTTCTCTTTTTGGTACATCTGTGCTAGAGACACCTCAACATATTTGTATCCATACATGGATGTTTTTTCTTAGAAAAACCACATAATATATACACTACCAAAATTTTGGAATTTATTCTATACAATTCTTCAATGAATATCTTAAGGTAATGTTATATTTTTAGTGATTGTCTAAATCAAGTTTACATGGTCTATAATACACTTTCTCTGATACCATCTATAGCGTCCTGAACCTAGTGACCTAGAAGTGTCCAAATATTACATAACATTGGCACGGTCACAAGGAATAAAGTCCCGAAAGACAGATCAGTTTATTAGCCTTTAAAGTACTAGATATATACATATGTTTTTTTAATACATTATGAAATGGAAAAACAACAACATTGTGCCCCGTTTTGAACACACTCATATCCCTTATCCTATTCGTACAGGTCAATCATTATATACTTCTTCACAACCTAAGAAAAATAAAACATACTAAAGGGTTGACCTCATATGCTCATTAATGGTAACTAAATAACAGAAACATTCATAAATAAGAATAAACATATAAGTAAATGTATAAGATTAAAACATAAACATTATCATAATATGGATAATAAAAATCACACAAAACCATTTACTTATTCACATGGATATTCTACTAGTCGAATAATCACATGAAATATCAACAGTTATTTTCATAATGATGGAATGCATAATGTTGGACAAGATAAACACATAGTTAAGGAATCATACCAAAACTAAAAATAACATTATGTCAAGGCCTTGTACCAAGAAAAAAAATTGTCTAATTAGAACTACTGATGCATCAAGGAGCTGTAGCAGGCTCCACCCATCACTTACTAAGTCCAATTAATTCCCCATATGAAAAGGTTGAAACATAATCTAATCATTTATTTTAAAACTAGCATACAAAATGACAGTATTTTAATCGCTGACCATGAATGAAATAACAATATTACATCCACTGTCAAGCATTGCTCATTCAATACAATATGGAATATTGTATTATAGTAAATTAACCTCAATCATTAATAATGAAGGATATTCACATAGATGAAAATAATAATTAAAAATAATAGATATATATCCACTTTTTTGTGGAAAACAATTAAAAGTTTCAATATTTATCAATAATCCATTTAAAATAGATTTTTAAATTAATGTGGCCCATACCACATTAATACTTTTAAAATTAATTTTAATTTGAATAAATTCATGTCCATATAAGTAAATCTTTAAAACAATTTCTAAAACGTGGAAAATAATTATAATTATTTGGAAGAATAAATAATTAAAAAATTTAAAGTGATATTTTAGTTACTGTTCTTAACCAAAAGAGACACACTGGAAAAAAAATAATTGAGATAATAAAAACATTATAATATCTTGTGAATAAAGGGATTCATGATATACTATGTCAATTTTTATTATATACACAATATAAAATTGAGTTGGAGCATAAAAACAGTGAAGTCTCAATTGAATTTAAATTGATATGAAATCCATTATAAAGACTATATCCTTAGGTTAAAGATAAATCAATGAGAAAATTATGTGTGAAAAATATAAATAAACTCAATATTATTGGGTATTCAGTGTAAATCAATAAGAGGAAATTCACAAATATCATGTAAAAACAACATCATGGACCTGGATGTTTAACTCAATGAATGAAAATTGAGTTAAGATAACTCTTATAATGTTCACATCGATGACTTGTGAAATCATCAATGGAGTGATTATGTGTATCAAAATTATATCCAAAAAATGGGAGTGTAAATTACTACATAAGTAAATAAATAATTTTTTCACACATAATCTATTAGTAAAATAATAAATGAAGTTTTCTTAAAACCCAATGAATGAAAATTGAAATTAGAAATTTCCTTACGGATTTTGTAATGAATGAAACATACACCCCATGAATGAGGGATTGTACAATGAAAATTTAAATTACCAAAAATTAAATTATATTACACAAAAAATGAAATCATGGGTAGTACATACAGAAAAAAATGAAATATTTGAAATATAGCACGAATCTCACTTGAATAAGAAGTCAGATGAAAACCCCAGACCTTGTACATTTCCATAGTCTAGGGTATGTTAACATCCTCTATAATATATTAAAAATTGTTATCAAATTATAAAAAAACCACATACCTATATATGATATCATATATGATCTTCTAATATTTCATTGTTAATAATATTTCATTAGTATCATTGTTTCATGTGTTAACAGATTCATTTTCTTTTTTATGTTTGGTTATTAAGTCAAGTTTTTTATGGATAGGATGTATTTTATTAATATACAAAATTATATTAAATTATTAAACATTATTCGTAAACATAAAAGAAAAATTATTCAAGAATTTTTATGATGGGGAATTAATCTCATCATGTTCATGGATACGGTAATCCATACGTATGCACGAGCGACAATACAATTCCATTAATTGTGAAATCTTCTGTTATTGGATAGTATAACATATATAAAGAATTACTAAAATGTTATATTTATTATTTATATCAATTATACACATTATTTTACCCATCCATATAATGAATTGTTGAATAACATACTACACCATGATGTGGAGACGACAAGCCGTACATACACACGAATGGTGACTTTGTCATTCATATGATGTATTGAATAATGAATAGGGTCTTGCCATATTTATAATAATATAAAAGTATGTATAAGGTATTGGAGAAATTATTTCGATATGGGAACAATAATGAAAGAGGAAGTGGAAGAAGAAAAGAACTTTGAATGATGTTATGAAATCATTACCCCTTCTTCAGGTGCTTACTTTTGATTGGATAAAAAAGGGATCCTTAGGATGGATTTCTGATCAAAATAAGGCGTCTAGGTTCATGTGAGGGTAGTTGGGAGGATATTGGAGCAGGGATTAGCTGATCCAAATGGCCTTGGAGGTGAGAAATTAAGATAAGGGAAAGTACCATTTTATAAGAGTGATGAGGGTTACTTTAGAAATACAAAGATGTAGTAAATATTTTTATATTTTAACTGAATATTTATAGTGAGATATATCTTATGCATAACCTTATAATAAAAATTGTTTAGTTATCAAACTTTGAATTTTTATACATCTAAATATTTTTTAATTAAAATAACAATAAATTTCCTAATACAATCCATGTGGTTAAAGAAGGATCGTATTTTATTTCTAAGGTTTATTTTTGTAGAAATACAATTATCCAATTTAATTAGGACATGGGTAGTGGTAATTATAATATCATTATTACCTTTCATTACCCTATTTACTTGTAACTATGGTAAATAAAATTCAAATGTTACTATTCACAAAAAATTATTTCTATCCTATTGAAACACATTTTCCTTACCGATGTCAACCGTGTCTCTCATATTTTTTAAATTCAATTCCCAAAAGTAGTAAAATTACGTTTTATGAAAATTTGTAAATGTCCCAAGAAGGTGGTTAAGAGATGTTAAAAAATTCAATAAAATTATATATATATATAAATTTATTTTAAAATTACTCTAATCAATTAAATTGGACTAATATTGGTATTATTTATCTATTTTTCATTTAAAATAAATATAAATAAAAATGTTGGTTTTTATGTACTACAAAGTATTTTTCACTATTCATATAAAATTTGAATGCTTTCAAAAAAATAACAAAAATTAATCCTAAGTTAATTTTTATACTAAAAATTAAATTTTCATTTATTTTTTATTAAATTTAAAAAATATATGTTTCATTAATTAATTTAAAATTTATACATATTGTCAAAACTATAAAGAGGGATTTTGAAGACTAAAAAGTATCCAAAGATTAATATGTGTTTATATCAAATTTAAATGTAAAATTATTTCCAATGACCAACATTGGATTAAATTATAAAAATATAATCTATTTATTCTGAAAAGTAATTCAAATTTATAGTTTCACAATATAAATTATATTGATTAAAAAAGTATTTTTCAGTTAAATTATAGTATTTTTCCTTATTCATCAAAATATGAATGTTATAAGAAAAACACGAAAAAATTATCCTCACTAAATTTTTATCTCCCTCTTCTAAATGATAATTTAATTTTATCAAATTTAATATATAAAGGTCTCAAATATTGGATTTAAAAATGGATCCACAATAAAAGGCGAAAAAAGAATAATTTTTTAGAAATACTAAATTTATCAGAAAATTTGAATTTGTCCTTATATTATAACTAAGAAACAAAAAATATGAATGTTAAAATTATGTGGGACATATATAAAATTAAAAATGATATTATTAAAATTCATAACCTATTTTTAAAAGGATAATTTGGTAGTTCATGGTGGGCTTGAACTTGGTGTTGCGTACTTCAGACACAATAGTATTATTCAAAGAGAAATGTACTGTGGAAGCTCATGGTGTTACATTTTATATGTCTTACAAAATTTTCTACATTAAAATAAATATCTTATTAATTGTTTATTTATAATGAAATATGTTATAAAAACCAAAACTCCACCACAAAATAATTATAAAAAAGTGATTCCAAGGGAATAAACTGTTGTTTTTTTGTCATGTATTTGAATTAGATACAACAAATGATGATATGTATTAGTTAACCTCTTTTAAATACCATTCTAATCAAAATAACATAAAAAATATTAATCATCACCCTTTTTCAATAGATTATACAAAAGGTATCAATTCTCCTCTTATAAAAATTTCATATATATGATTTCTCTTCTTCAAAATATTATATGAATTAAAATTTTCATATATTTTTTAATTAAAAAACATTAAAATATTATAAATGTTTCATTGATGTTCATGATATGTTACGTATCAACCTTTTCTCTAAAAAATACAATGTTTCACTTTTGAATTTTCAACCCTTCATCTACTAAATTCCAATATTAAATAGAAATGTATGGGAGTAAATTGTTGCACTCTTCTATAGATTAATATCTATCTGAAAAACCCCTATTAATATAAATATATATATATTATATCCAATTTAATCCAATTTTCAATATTATAATATATTTGATCTTCTTAATATTTATTAATGGAAAATAATGAAAACAATTCTATAAAATTACAAAACATTTTTGTAAATTTATGACATAGTTACATATTAAAGCATAAATCTCCATAATGCTTATTTTTTGGTGACATATTTTTAATATGTATATTCTTAATTCATCTATCATTATAGAATATAGGGTTCTACCAAATTTACCATATTAATTTTGGTGGTGCATCAACCACCCTTGATGATTCAAATGATGATATGTATTTTAGGGTAACAAAGATATGGTGTTCTATCAATCACTTATAATTTAATATCATTAATTTTTTATTCACCACTATGATGGGATATATATATAGCTAATTATCTATTAGTAATGATATATGTAGTGATAAATCATTCACACTCACATTATGTTCATATTATGGGTCTATATTATTATTCCTACAGTAGCCAAAGTTTTCAAGAGTTAAATGCTACCGAGTATTGACCAGGGCCAAATAAATAGACATGAATAAACATGGGACAATATGGATTAATTTAATTTAGCATATGAATGAAAATTTAGATTATTTTTTATTGTTGGTATCTTTAGTCGTTTCATATTGATTTTTGTTCCCACACAATATAGATGAATTTTTATTTTCATACAATGATGACTATTTCCATATATTTTGGTACATGTCATAATTATATATTAATGAGATAAAATTGTTTTAAGTTTTTATAGAGATAGGAGTCAGTCATTATTTATTACAGTGTTTTTCACTCAATTTTTGTCAGTTTATCCTAATATATTATAATTGAATGCAACTAGTCTTGTATCTTCTGTATGATGGACTATATAAATATAAAACATATTTTAGTATGGTTTTTTATTAGTATGGTAAAATTTCTAGTATAATTAAATATTTTTAAATCTAATGTGATTTCTATTATTTCCATATTATTATCAATTTTTACTATTTGTGATTATACTAAAGGATATCGTGTCCCCAAATGACGTGTGAGTATCTCTCGAAAATTCAGTAGGTTATACCTTCCTGAAAGGCCCAAAGGCCTTCATTTTTAATGATTTTTTATAACCCCCCTTTTAAGTGATGAGGGCGAACCCTTACAAGGCCCGTAGGATCATAGATTACATGGACCATAGGCTGAGGAGATTACATGACCCGAAGGTCTTAAACAATTCAACCATACAATCTACAAGGAAGTAACCCTCCCCATCATCTGCATCCTGATAGTATCTCTCCACCTTTGCATGACCATCTAGCTAGGCTTCTTATGCAAGAACAGGCTGGTACCGATGGCATAGACATACCCTCTCATTCTGATAATTCACTTGGCTCTAGTAGATGAGGATATGTTCATTATGTCTTTTGTTTCCATTATTATAGTACGATGAAGGTAGTCTGGTTATTGATGTTATATCATTGTTCACTTAAAAATATCAATAATAAGTTCATTTCCATAAGTTACCGCTTCATAAATCCACCATTATTATGTTTTATTAATTTATGTTCATAAAGTATGTTATTATATTAAATATTAAATAATAAATTTTTTCTTTTCATTAAACCGTATCTATTTACCCATTATATTCCTAATAAAACACACAATTTAAAAAAACATCAAGAAATAATTTCCAAATATTTTTACTAAAAAAATAATTTCCATAACCACAATCCTAAGAAATCTTTGATATTCTCAATGGAACTATATTCCAATTAAGATTCATATTTGTTTTCCCCTATCACATCCAATTTTGAATAAAATGATAAATTATAATACATAGAATATTACATTATAAAAACCAACTGAACTACAACCATAAAAAAACAATCATTTCAATTTCACAACAATAATGTCTATAACATACAATGTGAAAGTGTAAAATATAAAAAATTACTATATTTTATGCAATTTTGAAATATCATTACCTCTTTCTACAAAATAGAAAAAGTAACATAACCAAAATAATTCTCTAATATAATTTATAAATATATAAACCATGATACATGGATAATGATGGGTTTCCTAATGCCACATGCATGAATCCTCATAGTTTAAAAAATACCAAATAGTAGTGATGGTCTATAATCAACGTTCGAGACACTATACAATATATATCATTGAAATAAATAGAAATAAACAACCTAACAATATTTTGGAAATAAAAACACTAATGTATGAAAAAGGAATCATAATAAATTGTTGACCATCATTTATAAAAATTCATGATCTATTAAAAATAAACATTTGTTATAGATCAAGTTAAAGATGAAAATCATTATCACATACTAGGAAAAATCTATATATATAATCTAAAATAAATAAATAATATCCACACAAAACAATACTAATTTTATCATTATCCATTTATCAATAATCCCATAATGTTATTTTAGCATAATCAACAATATAGAGGTTTTGGTATAATTTTCATAAAAATAATAAGGTTAGAACAATAACATGGAGAGCTAAAATGGTGTCAAAATAATAAATCCAAGTGGGTCATATAGATATGTTGATCATGGGGTGAATTAGCGTCCCCATATTTTTCTATGTTTTCATTATTCATAGTTGACCCCTCTTACATTCAAACCTCAAGGATTTCAAAGAGGAATAGATCAATTTATTCTCCACAATGAATTATTAATCATGAAATTAAATAAATAAACCTAAATTAATATAAACACATAAGACTTATAGTTGGTTTGGATTCAGAAAAAAAAACTAATATCCATGACTGACTTTTTCCATGTTAATGGAATTGATTTTCAATATAAATTTTTAGTCATTATATTTGTAGTTCATGTCCCCAAAATGGTTTGGTAGGTATCGTCCACGTCCCAAATATGCTATTATTTATACTAGAACCACCAATACTCAATGTTTCTATTTATATTAGTACATCATGTTATCAATGTACCTTTCTCGAACGTCATAAGAATATAATTTATTCCTCATTATGTTGACACAAAATAAAATTTATTCCCACATTTCTCCTTAATCATGATACCGATATCATTATATAATAATATCTTAATTTGTTAATTCACTTTGGTGTTTTTGAATATTTTAAAAATCAATTTTATATTGAGATTTTAGATTTCATTCACCTCCATGGTCTAAAAAATAGGATCTTCAATATTATCAAAAAAATGTCCCATTGTATTATTTATTATATATTTATGTAGTAAATATATTTTAGTGTTTCTCATTTCATCCTTCTTCTTCATTGATACATATAATGGATTTATATGTTGTTTTATTTATATATTCCATCAATATGAAAAATATATAAAGGTCTAAGTATCGTGTTATTTCCTCGTATTTCTTCATCAAAATGTTTTTTCCTATTATAAGATAAATTAGTATCGAGTGACTAACTCAATATTGTTGTCTTTTTAATGGATTTTAATATATACTAATGTTTACGTTTTTTACTACACATTCTACATATAATAGGTTTATACTCCTCACCTCTATATATTTCTTCCATCCTCCAAAATTACAATAATTAAATCCCAACAGTTTCATGATATTCAATTCACCGTAATATTATTCATTAATAATTTGGATATTTAGAATTAAAGTGAACTTCTATCCTCAAAAAATATAATTGTTTTACCTAATATAATATTTTAAATATCAAAATAATATTTTCAAAACAAATTATAAAAACAAAATCTTATATGTATTTTTAAATTATTGAACACTCATGTAAATTACTCCATGTAATTTATCTTAGAATCATAGAACCTCAAAAATATTTTAAATGAAATTATCTTTTCATATCTATCCTGAATCATGGATCCTAACATTGTAATTGATATTTTCAAACATGAATGTACAATAAGGATTTTTCATACCCTCACCTCTTCTGAATGTAGAAATATTGATTTTAGTTTTCTATGAAAAAATATATTTTTTAGAGTTTTCAAATATATTATAAAAAAATTATCTTATACTGATTAAACATTTTATATAGGAATTATCTTCTGTGGAATAAGCATAAATATTACCATTTTCATACACACGATTATATTATGAAAAATATTCTTATGAAAAACCAACAATTATATGTAGATTATTACTATTTTATATCATACACGCAAAATCATACTCCAAAATATCGTTGGTATGAGGTAATTTTTTTGTATGATAATTCTCTTATAAAAACTATAATTCACAAATTCATGATCTCATGTAAAACATATATTGAATGAAAAATCACTTTTTATAATAGTCATCTTTTTATGATGAAATATATCTACAAAAATCATCAATTTTATATTTTCATATCAATATTACTAAATATTTTATTTTAATACATTTTACTTATATATTCATGAAAATCAATGCAATGCCACTTTTGATCAAATCCATACTATTTCTTTAATAAATTCCATGGATATATGTTTCCTTACAAATAAATCAAATCATAATTATATTTACTTTTATTGAACATAACATGATTTTATATGTGACACAACATTATTTATTCAGTTTTTATTGTATATTAAAATTGATCAAAACACTTCTAATTTTTTTGAATCACTGAATAATATGACTTTTATATATGTGAGAGTCCAACTATTTCACACTCAATTGCCCACTCATATCTTAAATAATCAAAACTTTAGATTGATTACTTTCCTATATTCTACATTATTATATTGATATTTATTTCCATGTAATATTTGTAATAATCCTTGGTGTGGCCCTTTTACTATGGAAAATTCATTTAATCTATATTAATGAATCCTTTGGATACTTATTTTTACATATCATAGAATTGTTTTTCTTATATCCATTATTCTGAGTGACATAATTATTTTTATTATTCCATGGTAGTTTGTACTTCTTTTCTATCATTCATTTATTTTTTGTGGCCTTCATTCCCTAATCTAAAAAATGGTTAAAAGTGTATAAAAAAACACATATCAACAACCCTTACTCAGTGAATTTAATGTATTGTATATGATTTTTTATTATTCCAACCGGATAATTTTTATTCAAAAAATATAGAAATAAAATCAATAACCAACAAACAGTTATTAGTCATTATATATAATATTATCCAAGACTTATGAAACTTGGATCATTTTATTTTTGGAATATATTGCATTATTTTGAGATTTATTATTATAAATATATCTTATGGAAACCCTTTTTACATGCCTTAAATATTAGAAGGATTTTGATAACTTTTTATCTTTATCTTTTGTAACTATTTTTTATTGGAACCTACACTCATTAAGTGAGAATATTTAGTACAATTTTTAGGTTTCTTGACAGATGTTACAATTTTCTATGAATTATATATATATTCTTCTCTAGGATATCTAATGATGATTTTAATAAATAAGACCCTTTTCTGAACCATGTATCTCAATAGAAATGCACATAGAAGTCTCTCAAATTTTGAAATTTTTAGATGTTCCAACTTTTGTAGTTTCTAGATTTTCCGTTTTTATCACATCCAAAAGAAATTTCATGTTGATAGAATATTTATCATCCTCATTATACCAAATATTATTTATATATTATTCATTAATATTATTAATGTTATCTTAATTAATCATTATTTATTTATGAAGTTATTTATGATTATCATTAATAATTTTTTTCATTTACATCAATCTAGGAATGTTTTAAATTCATGGTGTTTTTATAAAAATACAAGAATGCATGGATAACATATTCAAAAAAACTATTATAAATTTATTTATATCACATGTATAAAAAACTATTATTATTATAAATAGAACGAAATTATACAATGTATTCTAGAAGTTATGACACATCATTGTAAATTTTTAATTACATGGCTCAATCAGTGTCCATTTTGTTAGCCACTATACTCAGTTGTGCCTCTTCACAATGTATCCCCTTGATATAACAATATATAAACATTATTATCTTATGTGGATAATCCTTCATATATATTTCAATATGAGATATTGGTATTATATAATTTGGATAGACTCAACTTCCCTAAATTCATCACATCATGAGATTCCCTATTCAATAGGATCACTTTCATTAGATTTCAAAAATTCCTAGTTACATTCATATTATTCATGTAGGGGTAGGAAATTTTATCCGTTTAAATTTATTTTCATTTTTCATTTTTCATTTTTCTATCTATTAATAAAATAAATGGTTGGGGCATTCACCTCGTATCAAATTGAGTTAGAGATTTTGTTCTCAATATAAGCTAATTTAGAAATAACTTCAAATATTCAATTCATTTTGTTTCGTTAATGTAACAGAAAACATTTATTAAATCAAAGATGAACATTTATATCTCTTATAGAACTAATAGATATCTTTTGATCATATGGGAATAATGAAAGGTGTTAGAATTAGTTTTCCCAACCTTAATAGAGTGTTTATTCTTCATAATTAACACCTCTTAAAATTAATGATTTTCCATGGATAAGAGGAATATATGTATTGATTCCTTATCAACATTAATTTTTTTTAGGAAATTCAATGAAGAAATATATAATAATATAAACTAAAATGTTTGTTATAAGGCTTTACTCCTTCTGAAAAAACAACAACTTGTAATTAATGAAATTTATTATCACCAAACATTTACTATCAAAATAATTTTTTATTTATTACAAGTATAGTTAATCTTGTATGAAGTAGTTTGGTTGGTATTATACACACCACTACTATGATTTTTCTTATATAACAACCTGAATGATCTGGACACAGTAGAAGCATAGAAATTTGGAGGTCCCAATATTAGTTATTCTGTAATTGATGACGAATCTGGGATCTATAAGATAATGAAAAACAATATACATGAATTAAAATAAATGATTTAGAGAAAGAGAAGAATAATACTAGATTTTAGAAAGAGGATCTTGAACGTAATTTTTATAATTAATTTAATAATTTTTGAAGAAATTAATTAATTGGGTCATCAGTAAGATCTCTTTTTTTGATCGTTGTTCTTGTGGAATGCACCTTTCGATTTGATTTTGTTGTGCTCATGAGGACCCAAATTTGAATCCCTCTAGAGGTGATCCAAATATTATCCAATGGTCTCCAAATAGTCCCACTCATTCTCTGAGTGCTAGCGATGTGAAGGGAATGTCTTAAATCAATCATTCATGGCCACTTGTTCTTTGGTGTCAAATAATATCTCCAGTTATTGAGAGGGAGAGATTAGAGGAGTCGAGAGAGAAAATGTTTGTCTCAACAATTCAAAATTCATAGGGATTTGGAATAATAGATGTACATATCAATTAATCAACATGGGGTTTCAGTTATAATATTTAATAGGGAAACAACAATTAAATGCAATTATAACTATTAGAGAAGACCTATTTCACATAATAACAATAACAACACCACTATTTGTCATTCCCTACCATTCCCAAAATGGAACCATAAATTAAATCATGTTCCAAATAATTATACAAGTATTATTATTATTATTTATTATGCCAACTGGATAAAAAATATTTACTGGCATGTAAATAATTAATTTACCAATTGGAATAGTATTGTCCCATACATTCTCCCCATTCATTTATAGAACACCCGAGTAAATATTTTTATTCTCTTAAATAAGTATTTTTATTATAAGAACTAGTAAATAAGTAATTTTTTATTATTCAATAAAGTAAAAAAAATTATTCAAAATCTGATGAATATATATTTATTTAATATACGTGTTCATATTAACTTGAAAAAAAATTCTTCTTTGGTCTTAAGAATAATATTTATTCCATTAATTAAATACAAGTGGAATGTAATTGAAACCACCCAAAATACAGCGTGCGACCCTCAAGGATTCATTCTAATTAGCATTATACGGGCTTGAAAAATTCCAATACTAGTGTCTTGAAACATCATAGGAACCCAATAAAAAGTACTCAATATTTCAATGACGATATCCACATATGAATTCTCACTGTGTGATATAATACTTTTTTACACTATCTTATCAAGCATGATTCATGATAATATCACCAACTTATGTGATGGATAAGTCATTTGTTGACTTCATGAAATAAACTAGTTACTACACCATGTCCATGTAATATTGGGAGATGGTTCTAATTCAATCAAAGGGACGAGATATCAACTTCCCTAAATGGAAGGGGAAATCCTTCCTCTCATTATCCATGAATAACATGTCAGTAATGAGGCAACCAAGTTACCGTACATCCCTTCACCATATGGAATGGTAGTTTTTTTCATTATATAATTTTTTTTTATCCCTGACACTTATTAATTATTATATTAAAATATAATAAGCATTACAAATGCTCGCAAATAGGAATATCTGATGATGCAAAGAAGTGCGGAATTCCTACTGGCAATTCTATTCTCATTATCTCCATTCATGGAGAATACCATGTATGAACTTCATGAGAAGAAGTATCATCTTATTTTGATTAAATTAATATGATAGTATGTATACTATATGTCCCACCACAGTATTTCATCCAACCATAGAATTATTTTCAATAATAATGTAATAGAACTTCTAGGTTCTCTTCATAGCAAGGAACTGTTTCGACCTTGTCAATGAGACAAATACTCCATAAAATTGTTACATTATAGTCATGATAAACAATGAAAAATATGTAATAAGGTGTTTATTATTTAAATAAATTGAGTAATAATGTAATAAATGATCAAATAGTTTTTTCTATTACACCAACACCAATAGAACGACCAATTATTTAATGGCCTTAATTAAACTATTATCACTGGGTTTTCATGAGTCATTCTGAACTCTTGGATAATATATACCCTTCCCAATCTGATTGTAATTAAATTAATATTAATAATATCTTCCTCTACAATCCAATAATATTTATCATTCCAAAAATATATAAAAAAATGTATGCACAGTGGGTTTTTTATGTCTTCTAAAACTCACTCTGTATGTTGATAATAATTGTTTTAGTCATTGAAAGGGTGCTGATAATGGCTTCTCTAAATGGTAATAACATAGTTGGTATCTTATATTAGTTATAATCATTTTATAGTACTAAAATAAAATTAGTTATATCTTCTTATTTTTTATCTTATTCTCCTTTTTAACAAAGGATCCCCATGTCATGTTGGTTCTCTCTTCCTTTGATACTCAACATCTGTATAGGAGAAAGTATCATTTATTGCCCCATATTTATTTAACAATATATTTGGCCTCCTAAAAGAAACCCCACTTTATAATATTTTTGTAGTCTTTTTAAGATACAAATGGTTTATTAGATATACCAGAGTTAAATAATATACTTCTTCTACTATGTATCATATAAATGAAAAAAACAAGCCAATACCATGTTTTTTTCCATAGAAAATATGAGTGATTGAAAAAATATAAAATCGTGGTATTCAATTATTTATATGATAATTATTTATGGATTGAAACATGTAGCCATCAAATTACCTTATAAAAAAATTAAATACATGGAATTGAATCATTATTAAATATTTTAAATCATATATCTTAATTTCAATGTTGACTTTTTCTTTAAAAATATTCCATGCTGACATTAAAAAATGACGAATCTCTTGAATGGATTGAGATGTGGAACATAACAATGGGTTATGAATGATTCAAAAATATTCTCCCATTAATCATTTTTTCAACTATGTATTTAATCATATATCGTAAAAAATGGATCGTGATTTTTAGAATTGAACATATAGTATAGAATCATTACATCCTCTACTCTTCAAAATAATTTAATCTAAAAAAAAAATTTCATGGTTTATTTTTCTTTATAGTTTTCAAGAATATTTTAGAAAAAATATATCTTATGTAGATATATATTTCTATTAAAAAATTACCTTGGATGGAAATTTAATAAAATGATAAAAAATTACATGAAATTATCTTATTCCAAAAAATATAATTCATAGATAATTTGTTAAACTGATATATATTACACATAATATCCTATGTCAAAAATTCTCATATGTCAAATAATTTTATTCAATGTATGATAATTCTATTGTGTGTACACGAAATTTTGTCGTAGAGCTTGAGTATGTAACATATAATCAATCATGATCCCAATGTGATCATTATTATGATTCTGTTATTAGATATCATAACATTGAATTATTATGTTTTGATTTCCTTAAAAATATCATTAATTGTCTACCATTAATATATTTAACTATTATATTGATAAACATTAATTAAATTTGACCTCATGTCATCTCCATATTCTTATATTGATTTATTATTTGAATATACATCTCCTACAAAATATTATGAATCTTGAATATTTTTAAATTGATTGATATTTAGAAGTTTACATATTAGTGAAAGAATCATTACATTTGTTCTTAAAAAATTCAATGATAGATAAAAAAAATACGTGATATCTATAAAATAAACTAGAAATTCTTTTTTGTATGTGTGCTTCTAGATAATTCCATCATTTTTTCTACTCATCAGTTAAAAATATATAGGAAATGGATTTATTTTATTAATATATTCTTGATGTTTTTTGGGATTAATAATGTCTGAATATTCGTCATGTTGAAAGACATTAATGGAAGAACAATGTAAAAGATAAACCCATATGATCCCATTTCCAATATATAATTGTTTTTTAATGAATGAACAGTATGAAAAAATTATTGTATCTCATGTTGAATTTATCATTAGTAATGTACATCATAAAAAATAAACACCCGTCAAAACTGACATGATGAAATACACATGATTTAATTCTCTCCAACGACCCTCTATGCTGACACATATAGGTGAATCTAAGTATCTTTTACCCCCTTCTCACCTATGCATAATGTTTACTTTCACTTTCCAATATTAGCTCTAAGAAATCATTATACCTGGGAAACTACCACTACAGTGGCTAGTCTCAAAAATATATACATCCAAATGCAGAGTGAAAAAATATTGTAACTCAAGTTAAAACATTCACTCAAAATATCATTAACATCAGTGATCTAAATTCCCTTGTATTCTCTATATGTGGATATATAACAAATACCTGTTTTATTTCAATATTTGAAAATCAACCATGATTTATATTCTTCCAAAAATACTAACATCATAATTCACACTATGATAACAATACTTATTCAAAAAAAATCATCCATAAATCATGGGATCTTCTACAATAGATCAAAATAGGACAACACTAAATAGTCTCATAATATGAAAAATAAGATATCTCATATTTATATGTATATAATAATGTAATGAATTGAATAACACCCAACATACACATATCTACATCATGAAATTGTTTAGTAACTAGGACACCATAATACATTTCCCTATAAACATTATTCATTTTCTTCGAGTCATATATGCATATTGAAAGAAATTAGTGAATTAACTAATACTCTAAGCTGGTAAACCATACTATATGTTAATATCTAGATGAAGGAAGGGGAAGATAGTTATCCAGTTTTGTCAGAAGGATCCATACAAAGGGTTATCATGAATCAATTATTGGGGTTTGATCCCTAGAACCAACTGAATTTCTTCCTTCAATTACACTAATATTAATAACTGTATTATCACACACAAAATATTAATAATCATTGAAATATTGTGATAATGTTGGTATAGTATGTTTAATATTTAATGTCTAAAGAAACTCATTTCTATAATGATAAAATTATAATTAAATGAGAATATTCTTAAACATATATCTTCTTTCCCAGATAATTCCTACGTGATGAGACACAAATGGTGTTTTACTATTGGTTATTGGGAGACCATCAAACATTCAGGATTAATTACATGATTTTAAAAAATAATGAAATCCCTGAGATTAATTTACATAGTCATACTCACTAATATTAATTCCATATGTTTTATGTTTCATTGGGTATTCCAATATATGAACATGCATGTTGGTACATATACTCGAATAAATTATTAATATATTTCATGAATCACAGAATTTGATGAATTGATGAAAATTGTGATGAAATATGACCATGTTAAGTTATAAAACTCATAGTTCAACATAAGTGATATTAATTTTAAAGAATATGAAACGAAATAAATGGTCCCTATAAATTAATAGAAAAATATATTTCATGATGTTTGATTAAAATTTGAATATTTTATTAAATATTTTATAATGGAATATCCTTTTAATTTTCAATAGTTAAATAATAATAAATCAACCATGTATAGTAATGATATAAATATACATATATATGGATGAGATAACAAAAAAATGAGATTATAATAGAAGGAATAATTCATATGATGGATGATTTCATAGAAATAATTAATTTCATTTCATATGGGTGTGTCAACATGTTTCTAAAGAATGGTCGCTGACTTTAGGATGTTTTACATAAAGTAACTAATGATGAGGCATAGAGGGTCACATATTAAGTATAACATTAATATCAATAAATTTATTTGAATTTAATATTAAGAAGAAATATTATTCTCATATTGTTGAATATTATTATAAATTTAATGTATCTCAAGTAAATTTAAAATACAGATATTCATTTTTACAATATGCGAGATGATTGTTATAGAATACTTTTTATTTATAGAGTAATAAATAAATATCTATTTAATTACCATATTTGTGACTATATTAATATTACATTTTCATAATTAATTGAAATATTAGAAACATTATTTTCATGAGTTTTGTGAAGGTACTATTTATTTACTTCCTAAATACTTAAAATTTAATTGATAAATATATTATTTTTCAATTTTTGATTAATTCCTCAGAGGATTAATTTGGTCGTGTCAAGGTCATGATATAAATGATATATTTTATAATATTTAATATAAATAATTATATATATATTTAATAATTTATATTTAATTCAATTCATATCATTGAATATAATAATATATTTTTTTAATTTTTTTATACATGAGGAGTAACATAGAATAATTATGTGTAATATCCCTATATTTTAATGAAAAAAATTATGGTCTGTAGTGTATTTAAAAATGTAACACCGAGATTAAGAACCAACAACTATATGAATATTATTACCTATCCCATAAAGTAGCAATATGAATAGTATTAAAATAATTATGAAATATATATTTAAATTTACTAATCAATATAATAGTTTTTATAAATTTTTAGTAATGATTTAATCTTTTATTGGTAATTAAGATTTATTTAAAATTGTTTTTCAATGTTTTTATATATTTTCTGAGAAAATGTAATAATTTATTATTAAAAATTTATAAATTAATTTATATAAAAAGAACTTAATTTTTTAAATCAATATATCAAAACTACTTTAAAGTGAATATTTTTTATTTTTATGAAAATAATTATTTTTTGCTGAATTGTGAAGAATAATGATTTTTTTACTTTTTTAGAAATTGTAGAGGGAAAAGCACCAATTATTAAAAAAAACAAGACCTCATTGAAACTAGGAAAATCTGGAACCCATTACAGGGAGAGAAAAACCGCAAAAAAACACAAATGCCACAGATTTCTATCAAGATAAATGGGATAAAATCCTAAAAAATACCAGTAAATTCATTACATTCTCCTTGAAAGATAGTAGAATAATTAGAATATTCATGAAAAATGTGATGCCCCTCCCCCTCCCAGACGTTTCATTGTGATGGAGATGAAATGTGGTAGAGAACTTCTCCAAAAAAAATAGTGTGGAGGATAGCTAGATGAAAGGAGCCAGAACAAATTTCCCTCTTTCGAGCTACATAACCAATAATGTATGCCATTAAATCACCATAGTTTCATGAAAATGAAATAAAAAAGAAGACTAAAATATTGAGAAAAGGTCAAAGAATGTTTACCATCCATCCAACCAAATTAAAAGCCAGTTGCGGAATGAAGGGTATCATCACACCCATCCCCCATATGACGAGTCCCACCAGAATACAACTGAAAAATGTTGAACCACCATCCATTGAAAAATTAAGCTAAAAATCCTTATATTTATAGAAATATGTAACCCAAAAAATTGTTACAACCAATAAAACAACATGAAAACAAGAAATAATTCACCAACCGCTAAAGCGAACTCCTAGGTTGTCAAAGAAAGAGGAGACATCATGATGCATATCCACATCCACAGAGTTGAAATCAAAAGATTCCAAACCATGAACCATCCACTAAACAATGGTCACTGGTGAGCCTAATCTACAACCATCAACCATCCCAAAAAATACATAATTCCATCATGCTCACCACTTCAGCCCATCCATCAACTGACCACCAATGACATCGCCTGATAGAAGCCAAGCCACCATCTGGAACAACACTTTAATAGAAGGAATCTGATGATGTACAATGGGAGAGACCAGATATTTACTAGATGAAGGGAAGTAGGTAGATTAAGAGGATCAACATTATGGCAATCTCAATGACCTCGAACAAACCTAAGTAGAATTAAGGAATATAAAATCATTATGCCAAATTTAAGACTGTAGCTTCCGCTAGTTGTGCTGAAGAATATGTAGATAGAAAATTTATCATCACATCAACCACCATTGATGACAGCAGGATAATCTCTATGTAAAATTGGGATAAAAACCCTTGATGCTGAGCCACCACTCCTGGTGAGTGCGGATCCATTTCCAATAATTTTTTTAAAATTTATTTCAATTTTAAATTATTTAAGTAATTTAAAAGACCCTTTTTGTTTTGAATACTATTTAATTTAATATCATTATTATTAAAATATATATAATCAACATAAATAAATTTATATTATAACTATATTATATTTAATTATACGTTTAATTTTTGGGATTAAAAAGAGCTATTTTAAAAACTAATTTAAAGTGAATAATTAATATTTATTTTAGATTAATAAAATAACCACAAATTAAAAATTATTTAAATTAACTTTATATATTATATATCAATAAATATGAATTTAAATTCATATAATTATTGTTATAAGTCATATAGTTTACCTAAATTAAATTTTTCATGAAAAATAAACTTCTTGAAAACCGGTTTTTCATCATATCTTAGGGATTAATAATAAATTATATTCTTCCACTTATATGAAATTAATTTCATAAAATAGTTTAAATTTTTAAAATAAATATAACTTATATTATATAATAATTTATTCATACTTTTCTATCTTCATGAATAGTGAAAGAATTAAAATAATTTACTGCTATTATTGTAAAAACAGATTTAACTGTAGTTAAATTAACTATATAATTTCTAAAATAAACTAATTAAAATTTTATATATTATATTTCTTTTCTATATAAAGACCTTATATTATGTAATTCTCTATAATATTATTTTTATCCATGTGGAATGTGATAAAACTCTGTGTCTCTTTTTATTTTAAAAAATCCAAGTTTGTCAACTCCCCCTCTTATAAAATGACACCCATATAATCTCATATTCACACAAACAAATCATATAGGATAATAAAAATACTACCAAAATACGTTCCATAAATCCCTCCCCACATCCTAGAGTGATTCTTTTTATCATAAATAATATCTCGGAAATAGTTTTGTGTAAACATTAAGAGGTTGTCTGAAGAAGAGGTATCATTCTGAACTGAGCGTTTTAATTTAATTTATTTTTCCACATTCATCAAATAATTTTAAATTATATTGATATAAAATCAACATAATATATCCTATAATAAATTTTATTATGTTAATTTGAAAACCTAAATACATCCCATCTTCCATTAATTTAGAAAAAAAATCATCATTCATGTTTACAGTAGACTAATGCCTTACAAGATGATTCAATTCATTTTCTATTATCTACTATCATAAATTTATATAATGATGGAATTAATGTAAATATATAAGAAATTCTTAATATAATTTAACCAATTTAAATATGATATACCACATTCCTAATAAATTTCCATCATTGGGTGATATGATAATTTCACTTGCGTGTATGGAAGGAAACTACAAGGCCCCGACCGTAAACATTACTTATTATTTAATTAAATGAATAATTCACATATAGGATCTTTTCAGGTTTAGAGTTTTAAAGAATTAGGACGTATCTATTACATCTCAAAAGAATACAAAGTAGACACTTTTACTAAGTTCCCATAAAATAAAAACTCTTAAAAAGAAACATGTCTAGTTCCATGTTTTAGATACAATGTCATTCCATGATCCCATCATTGACCCTATTCATCTTTAAGTCGTGTGGAAAACATTTTAAAAAGTTGGGATGCGCATAAAATTCCCAGTAAAGGATACACAAAGAAGGAAAACTGTTAGTTTTTCAAAACAACAAGTAATCCAAGAATACTTTATCAAAGTAATACTTTTCACCTTTATGAAGAAGAAAAAAACTCTTCAATGACTAAAAGATAATTACATACCCTTTTGTAACCAAAATATTACCATAAAACCCATATAAAGAACACATAACATATAAAGGTATCTTGGGACATAAACATACTTAAATAGAATAACCATATGGTCGACTTACACACATATCACTTAAACGAATAGCCATACGGCCGACTTCCATACCCAATGCATTGGAGGTTATAACGTAACCAACCATCCTGATATTCAAGACACCACCAGTCATATGGTTTATCAAGTAACCACCCGTCAAATGTCCTAGTACCATTATAAAATCATAACACATAAAACAATTATAAAGGGAAGAAAACATTTCCACATTTCAAGAACAACATATCACTTAAATATATTGACACAACAAGTACATTATCAAAACCATTTTAAATACCAAAATACATAATCGAGTATTTGGTATTTATTTACATTTAAAAAAATATAACATCTTGTTGAGGAATCCAAAGATCAAATAATACTCACGGCAGCGGAAAGGTTGTTGTCACCGCATACGTTAAAAATAAACATACTTTTTGTCGTTTAGTAAAACGATTTTTATATAAAATATTCCTTCCGAATAAAAGTAGAAGTGAAAGGATTTTATACACCGTATAAAATAATGGTTTTTAGAAAAAAAAATATTCCTCAATGAAAGGATATTGAGACGAAGTCCCTTACAAAGTTGGTATCCTTAGATAATGGATAAATCAATTACATGATTATTTGTGACAAAATAATACACTAAATATAGTTGGACATTAAGTGTAAAACAATCAGAGGTTATTCACACATATTAATAGAATGACATATTCCTGGAGTACAAGTTTAACCCAAAGAATCAAAATTGGGTTAAGAAGTTCCCTTGCAAAAAAATTCGACAGCCTAACGGCGTCACTTCAAAATTAAGAAATTGAGTTGATAAGAGATAAAAAGGGTATCTCATCACTTGTAAATTAAATTTCCATCAACAAGGACATATAAGAACACATCCCAACATAATAATATGTAATTTAAAAGAAATAACAAAATAATTCTTTTTAAAGAAGAGGAGGATGAAAGGTTCCCTTACCGACTTGGGTAACTTTCGAAACGTACACCCCGTGAAATAAGGACTATAAAACATTGATGTAAATAATCATAAACTAAACTATATTACAGAAAGACTAGAATAATGGGCAGTACATACACCACTCAAAGAAAATGGTGGAAAATGTGGCATAAATCTCACGGGAATAAAAGTGAGATGAAAAATCCCTTATGAAAACTCGGCAGCCTAACGACGCCACATAATACTTTCAAAATTTGATTTATGAGATAAAATAGGGCCTCTCATAATATGAAATTAAAAATTACAGAATTAGGAATATAAAAGAACATCCCCAAACATAATAAATATTATCTTAAAAGAAATGGCATTAAACTGATTACTTAAAAAGAAAGAGAGAGGTTGGATCCCTTACCTCAAGTCCGACTTGTCTTGTTCGATTCTTTATATTCCTAAATAATAAAAATTGGTCAATTTATAATTTAATAATTAACTCATTTAAAAATTATTATTAAGTTCATATCACATAATATAATTTAATAATAATTGGTTAATAAAGTGAGTTCATATCAGACATTTTTTTCGATGTTTGGTACATGAGTAAAAATTAAACTTGTTCGAAAAGAATTTTCCATGTAGTTATAGGTACATCATATCCAGAATATTATTAATGTTTTAAATATAATATATATCCAGTATATATTCATTTTATACTATTACATAAAATTTTGAGATAATAAAAATGAAATGCACAGTTCATGGAGACGGTAGGTCATACGTACGCATGAACGCTACTTTCATTTTTTTGTCATATTAAGGGAATTAAAGTTAAAAGAGAGAGATATATATTATAATTCCATAATGATATAGACTATTTAGATTCAATATATGACATATATATCCATTATATATATGTACTTATAATAGTACATGACATTTGGAGATAAGAAATGAAATGTACCGTTCATGGAGACGGTAAGCCGTACGTACGCATGAACGCTACTTTCATTTCTTTGGCACATTAATGGAATTAAAAATAGATGAGATATATATATATATATATAATTATACCATTATAATATATATGTTATATAGATCACATATGTTCTTCAATTTCATTCTTTATACATTCCATGTATTGCATGACCGAGTCACATCACTTGAGGGGGCGGTAGTCCACACTTCCTCAAATGAAATTATCGCATTTTCACAACATGAAAAGCATAAAGGTATGTATTAAATATAAGATAAAGAAGAATAGAGAAGAAATAAATATAATATATATCATAAATAAATATACTTTTATAATAATGGCCACCATGATAGGTGGTAGGAGAAGATAGAACAATCGTCGTTTCGTGAGACAATAATTCGCCATCCACAGAAACAGTATGTTCTTTAACCATTAGATGGAGATGTGTGTAAGTGTAGCTCTAATACATTACATAACAACATCCTAGAATATTTAAGATACTTGTGTTGTTATAAAAGAAAGGAATAGGAAGATTTTATGGGTCTGGAGAAGAAAAATAAAACAAAATAACACAAGTGAAGACATTACCATTAAATCGGGTAACTCCTCTTGGTTTGAACCAAATGGGTTTCATTAAGAGTATTATGCCAAAGTTGAGGCTTAAATGATGAAGAGAGGTATGTTTAGAGATTAAATGTGTAGGTTCTGGCCGAGAAAAAGGCTTGATAGGTGTGGGTAAGGTGGTAGATGTGGGGCCCTTTTATAAGAGGAGAGGAGGGGCACTCTTGGAATATTATAAAGTTTAACTTTATTATAAACTTCTTTTCAGATTTTAAAGGTCCCAAAATTATATATTTAGAGGTTAAGGTAATAATAGTTCGAAATAGACACATCCAATACAGTTTTTGAAAAGTTAAGGTTTTATATTTTACATTATTGTTTCATTTTATTTAAATCGTTAAATAATGTGGTAATCATCGCATCATCACAGTGTCATAAATAATTTAATTTATTTAGTGTCTAAAAATTATAAAATAAATATTATGATGTAGGAAATATTTTTAGCTTTCTAATAAATATTTATAGTAAAAAATTTGACTTGTATAAACCCATGTAAAAATTGTTTTAGTAAAACAATAAATGTTTGTGACATTTTAATTTTAAATTTAAATAAAAAGTTATTTATGTGATTTTCCTAGCAAAGTGGCTCCATGGGGTCCCCAAGTTGACCCATGGATTTTATTGGTCGGCCATGACTCATAAAATAATGTTATGACATGTTTCAAGGTCATTTAATGTTATTATAACAATATCTTTACCTTAAATTACACTAATTACTTTTAATCGCGATTAATAAAACTTAAAAGTTATTATTCACCACAAAATTATTTTAATCCCATTGAACCACATTTTACATCCTAATGAAAACCATGTGTGTCGGATTTTTGAATATGAAATCACAGAATTGGTAAAGATTCATTTAAATGAAAAATTAGTTTTTTAACTACCACATAGTGGTTTCACTATTCATCAAAAATGATGTTTTTTCAGAAACATACTAAAAATTCACCTAAGATATATTTGAAATTCAGAATTAAAAAATGATTTATATTTTAAAAAATTAAAAACATATAAGTTGCATTAATTAATTTAAAAATTAATTCCCGCTATCAAAACAAATAGCGTGTTTTTAAGAAACAATATTTATTAGATGATTGACACTAGTTTAAGTCCACTTTCAAAGTGAGATTAATTCTAATGACCACCATTGGATTAAATGGAAAAAATATATTATAATTTCACATTAAAACAAATTAAAAAGATAACCTAATCATATACATAAATTATACTAAAAAGTGGTTTTGAATTAAAATACAACATTTTTCACTATGCATTAAAAAATGAACTTTATCGGAAAAATATCCAAAATTTACACAAAGTAAATTTTGATGTCCCGAATATAAAAAAGGACTTAAGTTGGTCCAATAGAATTTATAAGAGTGACCAAAACTATTTTTAAGACAGTTCACCATCAAAAGGCTATAAATCATCCTTTTAGTGAATATTAGAGTATTTATGCTTAAAATTGATTTCACTCACATTTTTAATCCTCTAACATTTATTGTAAAAAGTAAAAATATTTGAAAAAAATATATTATCATTTTGTAGGTAGTTATTTTCATTACTGTCATTACAATAGCTAGGTGTTAACTACCATTTAAAATAAAATTATTTTATTATTAGAGTGCAATGTAAGATTTCAATGGAACTCATTATTGCTTATTGGGTATGACATCGAGAATAACATTCCCTTTAAATTAATATTAACATTTTATTTTTTAATATGGATAAATATGAAAAAGTATTATTGTTTATTTACCTAGTATGTTACATCCTTCCCCCCTTTTGGGAATTGCGTCCTCGCAATTTTAAAATTGGGCTGGGAAACATCATTGAAAGCCCCACATTGGAAAAAGGAGTAAATTAAACTGTCACTTTGAAAGAAAGAAAGGGAATTACAAAGGTCATCCAAGTTAACCCATACTAGGATTCCATGTATGAAAACATGGATATGGAGGAATAAAAACAAAGGTTCATGTTCTGATGGAGAGTGATAGTAATCATGTCTAGGAGAAAGATAACCACAAGAAAATAACAAACTTGGGCTGGGTTAAACGGTATTCAATTCCCAAGTAGGAAAAGTTAACAGTCCACATTTTTTTTAAGATACTTTTCATTGATGAATTTATTTGTGAGCGTAACTAAAACATAATGAAACACACTTACATGTAATTTTGACTTTCATCTTTTACTATATTTCTTATACAAACTCATATTTCTCAAAAAGACAAGCATTTAGGATGACTTTTTCACACTAAGAGCACTATATTCAACTTCTATAGAATCACCTAATCTACAAAAGAGAACTATATATTTCCCATGTCTTTAGACAAAAATCTAAACCAAAATATGTTAGAACAAGATCAGAAAATCCAAAAAAGGATAATCCATTATAAAAAGAAAATTTATTCTTAATCACCAAAATATGTTCAACAAAACCCAAAGTTCAATGAAGACCATTCAATAAAAAAAATTCCACAAAATTCTTCAAAGTAAACAAATCTTAGAATGAGACCCAAATATTTGTAGGATTTAATTACATAGTCTTCCAAGCTAATATTTACATTTATCTCCAAATAACATCAGTTGCTCTTAAAGTCTCATATTGAAAAGTAATTAACCTAATCACATTTCCTCCATGATAGGTTAATAATTTACGTAGATAACACAAAATAAACATACTCTAGATTCATAAAATAATCTAAATAAATAGTCAAACTAACCAGGGACTTCACGTAGTCCAGTGGTAGGTGATAAATACCATTCGCACTTTGGTTGTGGCTTCGATTCCCACAGCTTTGTCTAACGCGACGGGTTGTCACATGGTCTGCGTTTTGTCCTTTTTCCGAAACTATATAATTCTTATTACATTCCCCAATAAGAGATAAAATCTTAAAAAATAACCATAACATAATTTAACCTCAATTTTAACTCATTCCTTTGATCTTCCTTCATAACATATAGTAACCCATAATTACCTCAAATGTAAGGATCATATAAACCCTAATGGTTAACTTTATTATTATTACCTGAACTTCCACATCGAGTTGGTTCTCTTGTACATGATACATTATAGAACTCACCAAAGTTCAAGTGGTTAATAATGACTCCTTTATAGTTGGTTTATAATAACCACCAGATTCATCATTGAATCCCCCATTTCATCCAGTCTCTTAATCAACGAACCACCACAGTTTCCTTCAAACCCATTGTCACATTGGTGCCTGCTAGATCCATCCATTTACTAAAACCAAAAAAATGTCAGTGTGAGTATATCAACAAATTAATTATGTACTAATGAGGAAGATGATACCTAAGATATACTTACTCATTCACTTTATCTAAAAACTATGACTCTTTCTGAAATCTTAGCCATTATGGTAATGTCACTTATGCTTACAGAATACCCTAACCTCTAATGTTATCTAAACCGACCTCTGATACCGACTACGTCCTTAAACATTACTTAATATTGAATTACATGAATAATTCACATAGATGATCTTTTCAGGTTTAGAGTTTTATAGAATTATGACGTAACTATTACATCTCAATAGATTACAAAGTAGACACTTCTACAAAGTCTCCATAAAATAAAAACACTTAAAAAAACATCTCTAGTTCCATGTTTTAGATATCATTCCTTTCCTTGATCCCATCCATGACCCTATTAATCTTTAAGTCATGTTGAAAACATTTCAAAAACTTGTGATAAGCATAAAAATTCCAGTAAAGGATACACAAAGAAGGAAGACTGTTGGTTTTTCAATACAACAAGTAAACCAAGAATACATTATCAAAGTAAAACTTTTCACCATTATGGAGTAGTAAAAGACTCTTCAATGAATAAAAGATCATTACTTACACTTTTGTAACCAAAATATTACAATAAAACCCATATAAAGAACACATAACATATAAAGGTAACTTGGGACATAAACATACATAAATGGAATAACCATACTTTTGACTTCCACAAATATCACTTAATGGAATAGGCATATGGCTGACTTCCATACCTAATGAATTAGAGGTTATAACGTAACCACCCATCCTGGTATTCACAGAACCACCCATCATATGTATTATTACATAACCACCCGTCAAATGTCTAAGTACCATTATAAAATCATAACACATAAAACAATTATAAAGGAAAGAAAACATTTACACATTTCAAGCACAATATATCACTTAAATATATTGACATAAAAAATCCATTATCAAAACCATTTTCAATACAAAAATAAATAATAGAGTATATGGTATTTATTTAATTTAAAAAAAAATTATAACGGCTTGTTGAGGAAGCCAAGGATCAAATAATACTTGCGGCGGCAGAAAGGTCGCTATCTCCACGTACGTTAAAAAGAAACATAATTTTTGTCATTTCGTAAAATGATTAGTATAGAAAAGATTCATTCTGAATAAAATTAGAAGTAAAAGGGGTTTATTTACCATATAAAAGAAAGTTGTGTATAAAACTAAATATTCCTCAATGAAAGGATATCGAGATGAAGTCCCTTACAAAGTCGGTATCCTTAGATAAATGATAAATCAATTACATGATTACGTGTGACAAAATAATACACCAAATATAAGTTAATATTAAGTGTAAAACAATTAGAGTTTGTTCACAAATATTCATATAATGACATATTCAAGGAGTACAAGTTTAACCCAAAGAATCAAAATTTGGCTAAGAAGTTCTGTTGCAAAAAAAATCGACAGCCTAACGACAACACTTCAAAATTTAGAAAATGAGTGGATCAGAGATAAAAAGGGTATCTCATCACTTGTACATTAAATTTACAACATTAGGATATATAAGAACATATACCAACATAATAAGATTTAATATAAAAGACATAACAAAAGAAGTATTTTTAAAGAATAGGAGGGTGAAGTTTCCCTTACTGACTTGGGTAACTTTCGAAACGTACACCCCGTGAAATAATGACTATAAAAAATTGATGTAAATACTCATAAATGAATGTATATTACAAAAATATTAGAATAATGGGAAGTACGTACACCAATCAAAGGAAATGGTGGCAAATGTGTCATAAATCTCACGGGAATAAAAGTGAGATGAAAAACCCCTTACAAAAACTCGGCAGCCTAACGGCGCCACATAAAACTTCCAAAAATAGATTTATGAGATAAAATAGGGTCTCTCATTATATGAACGTAAAAAGTATATAATGAAGAATATAAAAGAACATCCCAAAACATAAGAAATATTAGCTTAAAAGAAATGACATAAAAGAGAGTACTTAAATAGAAAGAGAGAGGTTGGATCCCTTACCTCAAGTCCAACTTGCCTTCTTCATTTCTTTATATTCCTGAATAATAAAGAATTTTCAATTTATAATTTATTAAGTACCTTATTTAAATATTATTATTCAGTTAATATCACATATTATAATGTTATAATAATTGGTTAATAATGTGAGTTCATATCAGATGTTTTTGTCGATGTTCGGTACATGAGTAAAAATTGATCTTGTTGGAAAAAAAATTTCCATGTGGTTATAGGTACATCATCTCGAGAATAGTATTAATGTTTTAAATATAATATATATCCAGTATATTTTCATTTTATACTATTACATATCATTTTGAGATAATAAAAAAGAAATGCACAGTTCATGGAGACGGTAGGCTGTACGTACGCATGAACGCTACATTCATTTTTTTGTCATATTAATGGAATTAAAGATAAAAGGGAGATATATATATTAAAATTCTAGAATAATATCCATAATTTAGATTTAATATATGACACATATATCCATTATATATATGTACATATAATAGTACATAACATTTGGAGATATGAAATGACATGTACAGTTCATGGAGATGGTAAGTCGTACGTACGCATGAACGCTACTTTCATTTCTTTGGCACATTAATGGAATTAAAAATAGATGAGATATATATATATATATTATAATTCCATTATAATATATATGTTATATAGATAACATAACTTCATCAATTTCATTCTTTATACATTCCATGTATTGAATGAACGAGTCACATCACTTGAGGGGGTCATAGTCCACACTTCCTCAAATAAAATTATCGCATTTTCACAACATGAAAAGCATAATGTTATGTATTAAATATAAAATAACGAAGAATAGAGAGGAAATAAATATAATATATATCATAAATAAATATAGTTCTATCATAATGTCCACCATGAGAGGTGGTAGGAGAAGATAGAACAATCATCGTTTCGTGAGGCAGCAATTCCCCATCCACGAAAACAGTATGTTCTTTAACCATTAGACGGAGGTGTGTGTAAGTGTATCTCATATAATTCACATAAAAACATCCTAGTATATTTAATATAATGGTATTGTTACAAAATAAATGAATAAAAAGAGATTAGTGGTTTGGAGAAGAAAAATAAAACAAAAGAACACAAGTGAAGACATTACATTTAAATCAGGTAACTTCTCTTGGTTTGAACCAATAGGGTTTCTTGAAGATCATTATTCCAAAGGTGAGGCTTCAATGATGAAGAGAGTGATGTGGAGATATGAGATGGCCAGGGGTTGGCCGAGCCAAAGTCTTGAGAGGTGTGGGTAAGGTGGTAGAGGTGGGGCCTTTTATAAGAGGAGAGGAGGGGCTCTCTTGAAAGTTATAAACATTTACTTTATTATAAAATGATTTTCAGATTTTAAAGGTCCCAAAATTATATATTTCTAGGATAAGGTGATAAGAGTTCGAAATCAACCAATCCAATATGTTTTTTTGACACGATTAGGTCTTAGATGTTACATTATCGTTTCTTTTTTTTAAATCGTTAAATAATGAGGTAATCGATGCATCATAATGGTGTCATAAATAATTTAATTTACATAGTGTCTAAAAATTATAAAAAAAAATCATGATGTAGGAAATATTATTAGATTTCTAATAAATATTTATATTAAAAAATATTACTTTTATAACCCCATGTAAAAATTGATTTAGTAAAACAATACATGTTTGTGACATTTTAATTTTAAGTTTAAATAAAAAGTTATTTATGTCATTTTCCAACCAAAGTGGCTCCATGGGGTCACCAAGATGACCCATTGATTGTCTTGTCGCTCATGACTCATCCTATAAGGGTATGAAATGTGTCAAGGTCATTTTTTGTTATTATAACATTATCTTTACCTTAAATTACACTAATTACCTTTATTCGTGATTAATAAAACTTAAAAGTTACTATTCACCAAAAAATTATTTTAATCTCACTGAACAACATTTTACTTCCTAATGACAACCATGTATGTAGTAATTTTGAAAATAAAATCACATAAGTGGTAAAGATTCATTTAAATGAAAAATCAGTTTTTCAACCACTACGTTGTGGTTTCACTATTCATCAAAAATTGAAGTTTTTCAGACAAATACCAAAAATTCACCATAAGATATATTTGATATTCCGAATTCAAAAATGATGTGTATTTTACAAAATTCAAAACATAGAAGTTGCATTAATTAATTTAATAATTAATTCCCGTTGTCTAATCAAATAGCGTGTTTTTAAGAAACAATATCTATTAAAAGATTGACACTAGTTTAAGTCAAATTTCAAAGTGAGATTAATTTCAATGACCACCATTGGATTAAAGGTAAAAATATATTCTAATTTCACATTAAAATAAATTCAACATATCATCTAATCATATACATAAATTATATTAAAAAGTGGTTTTGAATTATAATAAAACATTTTTCACTATGCATTAAAAATGAACTTTATCGGAAAAATACCAAAAATTTACACAAAGTAAATTTTGATGTCCCGATTCTAAAGAATAATTTTATTTGGTCCAATAGAATGTAAAAGAGTTACCAAAACTATTTTAATGATGGTTCGCATCAAAAGATGATAAATTGACCTTTTAGTGAATATTAGAGTATTTATGCTTAAAATTGAATTCATTCGTATTTTTAATTTTCTAACATTTATTGTAAAAAGTAAAAATATTTGACAATAATATATAATAATTTTGTAGTTAGTTCTGTTCATTACCATCACTACAATGGCTAGGTGTTAACTACCATTTAAAATAAAATTATTTTATTGTTAGAGTGCAACGTAAGATTTCAATAGAACTCATTGTTGCGTATTTTGTACACCATTGAGCATAGTGTTCCCTTTAAATTAATATTAACTATTTATTTTTTCATATGGATAAATATGAAAATGTATTATTGTTTATTTACCTGGGATGTTACAACAACAGACTCATAGAGTAATGTCATTCTTTGGTCAATATCAATATACATGGAATTTAATGGTGATAAAATTTTTAATATAATTGATTTAAATGAAATAAATAATTTATTAATAACATATTAATCATTCAAAAAATATAATATAATATTTTCATTATTAAACTAAAAAATTATAATGTTGATTGTGTGTATGTGTGGACTACCACCTCCATGAAGCGAAATGGCTCGTATGTCATGAAACAATCATATGGGTGATATATATAAGAATATCTAAAAAAATATTTTTATGATATTATAATTTTTATTTAAATATAAAAAAATTACTTATCTCTTTTTCAACATGATAATTATAATATTAAAATGTTACTTATGCATTTGTAAACCCTACCGTATCCACAACTGTATGGTAGTCCATTTTTCAAAACCAAAATTCATGAGTGGTTTTTAATATATAATTTAAATATAAAAATGATAATAATATCTTTATTATTATTATTTATAAATTTAATTAATGAATTATTTTACCATATCTATCCAACCAATGTCATTTTTGACACAAAATATGAATACCATCAAAACATTGAATATGAAATTAAAATATTATGTAGTTCTTAATGTAATAGTAAGAGTTAAAATAAATAATAATAAACATGATAATATTTAGTAACCAAAAAAATAATTAATATTTTTTAATTATTCATGAATATAAATAAAATATAAGATTAGTTGGGCTCAATGTAAGGGACACTTCAAAATAAAACCATGTTTTAAATGTTTTCAATATTTTTTTTCTAAATATTTCTATTCCATAAAAATGATCATTAAATGTTTCTATAATATTATTTTAATTATTTTAATTATTATAATGTAAATGTTAGTCATATTAATCATTATTTACAATGATATTTAAAAAATTAATCTTTTCAATGTTTTACATTAAGGGCATAATTTAAGAAAATATTCTTTTAATGTTTTTATTTTTTTAATCTTATTATTCTATGTACATATTTTCAATATAATTGTAAGGACTATATTTATATATTTATAAATTTCAAAAAGGAATTTTTATTTCCCTTTTGAAATTATTTAACGGGATTTTGAAATGAATATTTTTACAAGTTTGATACAATGCTTTTTGATAAAAAAAAATGGAATAGGAATGTTTGCTGTTGACATATATGGTGAAAATAAAATGGCCTACCACCATAAAAAAATTTTGAGTTTGGATTCCATTATAATATATAAAATTTTATTCTACTAAAAAGAATATTTCCATTTTCTTAGGTAATTTAATATTGAAAATGGGGTTTTAAAACTAAATAGTATTTTATTATCTGAATTTATTTTTCATAGGGGTTTAATGTGTTTTTTATGAAACATTGAAATATTAATTATTTTATTCATTTTATGGTACTTGTAAATTATTTAAAAATCATCAATCTTGATTATTTACTATGGTTTTCCCAGATATAACATGTATGATGGGTTCACTTGTTAAGTCCTTCAATGCATTAGTTAATGATTATGATCTCTTGATAATTATATTGTTTGTTTTTTGAATGGTTATTACAATGTTTAAGGGTTATTTAATGGATCAATGATCATGATTTCCCAGGGAACCTGTATGACTATTCAATTAATTATATTGTTTGTTTTTTGAATGGTTATTACAATGTTTAAGGGTTATTTAATGGATCTATGATCATGATTTCCCAGGAAACCTATATGAATATTCAATTCATTATATTATGTTTTCATTTAAATATTTTTTTTCAAATTTTAATATAAATTATCCTTTTAAAAAAAAATTATTATGCACATAACAAGTAAAAATTTACAGTTTTTAATTAATGGATCTTCACGGTTTTTTATTTTTATCATGATACTATGAGATTTCTTATTTTTATCTACCTTACTATGTTTTTCTGTTCATACATCAATTAAATATGTTTTCATATGTATTAAGGATGGGAAATGAAAATAATAAGTAATGTTTTAATATATGAATATTTTTCTTAAAAATAAATCAAACTTTATTATAATTGATTTTTATTTTGGGGAGAATTAATACAAAATTGAAGTTTCCACATTGTATAAATATCTAGTTTTTATGTAATTTTTGTGACATAACTATATAAAACTCTCAACCTAAACATATTTTTAAATTTATGAATTTTATTTCAATTTAAATTCTCTAGAATATTCAGTGTTTAAGGTTTGGTACATAAAGTTGTTATTATAGAAATTGTTTTGATAAATTTAGAGCTTACACTATATTTTGATATTAATTAAAAAATTCCCTAAAACAATCAACGTTATTATGCTAAGGGTAATTATGGTTTTTGAAAAAATAGATTATTTTGAATAGATTTTGGAATGTTTAGGTTTATATTAGTATTTCTCATAAATTTAAAATTGTTTATTAGAGTATATTTGATATACTCACACTAACATTTTTTAGTAAAAGGTTTGATCTAGTAAGAACAGAATTAATAAGGGATGGGAAGCAAAATGTTGTAGATTCTATAATGATAAAAGTAAATAGGGTATGATTTAATGTGTATTCTCTTGGGGTTATTATTAACTAGATATTAAAATTTATTATTGAAAATGTAGACTTAAGTTAGTTTATTAAGGAACCAAAATGAGAAAAATGGAATTCAATAAAATATATCATTATAAAGACCCGAAATTAAATAAAAAATGAGCTAGGTGTCAATAATGTGGTAAGAAGCACTAATAAAAATATCTTTTTATAATTGTAAGATGTTTTATATATGGTAAATGGGTAATAATTAACTAATATTCCAAGGGAAAAATAATGTATTCAATTACCTTCTTCAAAATTATTAAAATAATTTCCTAGCTATTAATTGAATGTTTTAGGTTTTTAGATTTTTTATTTTTATAATCAATGTCCTATGAGAAAATATTAGCATTGGATTTAGTACGACTCTATAGATAATTGCATTTAAATTCATAATTCCATTACTGTTGAAAATAATGAAACTATACATTAAATGTGAATTGTTTGTATTAGTTTCGTCAATTATGTTTTAATATGGCTGAATCATTGTGAATGATTCATATTTTTTTGAAGGAAGTATACTAATAAATATTATATAAAATCATGGTTAATTAATTATGGGAATATTTTGTGATGATGGAGTATATATCAAGGAATTCAATAGTTATGATATAGTGTTCTATTTGAGGATGTTAATAATTTTAAATGAATTAATTAAATTTTTATTTATTATGTGATTGGAATAAATTTGGGGATATTTATTGAGTCCTGATAGATGATTAATGCATATTTAACCATATGTTTAACATTTTGGATTTTTTATTTGTGATATAATTTTATTATCATATTATAGGATAATTAAAAATATATTTAATCCATTTTGGTTTATATGATCCTTGGTGATTAGGTTTTTAAGATGTTCACAATATTTTTATTGTTTTTTGAATTTATATTAATATAGTTTTTTTAATATGATTTCTTGAAACATCAGAAAAGGTTATGGTACTAGATCCCACATTTATAGGGTGGATATGGTACTATAATGACACAAACTTTTGTTAATGAAATTTCTCTTGATCTAATTAAATATCATATTATGTAAAATGGTTTGGTTTTATGTTCTTGGATTTCAATATAACATTATTTATTGTTATTTTTCTAATATATCCCTTAGAGAGTGACGACATGATTAGTATAAATATAAGGAATTGAAAAATCACATTTACTCAGACCAAGGATGTGATGGTCTCATCTTGTATATTTTCCCCCCATGATTCCCGTTTTTTCGAGATTGTAAATAGGTGGAATCATTGGGATTCACTCTTGACTGAACCCAAGCTGAGTTCTTACACATTAAGCTTGAACAGAACCACCCATAGGAGAAGTGGAAATTAATAGAGATTACAACAGGAGCTATGTTATCCGAGCAACACCAAAAGCCTATCACCATCAAACACATTACCCTTAGGTATTATGTTGGTGTTATAATGGGTTATGTAATAAAAACTTATCACTAAGATTATATGCATTAATTTTTTTTATATTTAATAAACAATATACATATATTTAATTGTTGTTACATTGAAAATTTCTTGGGACGAAAAAATAGTATTTTTAGTTAATATTCAATCAAAAAATCATTTTTGATAAATTAATGGATTTTAGAATTGAATACTAATTTAATAAAATATTATTACTAAATTAATTTTCAAATATTAATGCTCATATAATTTTTAGGAATACAATTGTGATTTTTATTATGGGATTAAAATATTTTTTTGCAAAACCCGTGATTTTTTTATAAATATAAGGTCTTATTTTAAATGTAAAAATTCAAATATTTCAAAAATTATTTAGATAAAATTAATATGATTTTTGGAATCAGCACTCCAATGTTATCCAATAGTGAATGTTTCATAATTTTTAGAGACAGTCGAATTTTTGCTTAATAATTTAATATCGTTTAAAAATATAATGTGTATTAAGACATAATAATGACATAATAGAGATTTAATAAAATACAATAAATCATATGTTTGGAAAATATAATTCTTGATATTAAAATAATGTGATTTTCTATTTTTTTATAATTTTAAAATGGTCTAGTGGACCCTCAAAGTCTTATAAAATGTCTTATCCTTTTAAAAAGTTTTCCATGAGAGTGTGACCCACCTCCAGATAAGAAAGAATAATATTTTAAAATGTTCTGCCATTAGCCTTAAAAAATAATTTATTCCATGCCGTTTAGAAAAAAACAATGAGAAAAAATCATCAGTTGGTTTTTGGATTTTATTATTTTAATCTGTGGTGTCCAAAACCTAAATAATAAAAAATTCCCTCTATTTTCCTATATAAACCCATCCATGATCCCACATCATCTACACTCAAATCCTTTGGAGCTCGGCCAACATATCACATACAATCACTAAAGTCCTCCCTATGTGCCCCAATTTACCATGAAGCCTCTCCCAAGCCTCTACCAGGGCTTTGGGGTCGCACTTCCAAGTAATGGATTTCATCCTTTCTCATTTTTTTCAAAATTTAATAATATTGTCACACACTTATATTTTAAATTAAAAATATTGGGGTATAATTTCTCACATCCACCATACATAAATATTTAATTTTGAATTATTAAATACCCCATTCACTCTCATTAATTCCTCTAATGTACAAACATAACTATGCCAAAATTCTGTATGAAATTTCTGTCTTCTCATTTACATTCATGAAGTTCTTTTGTATTCTGAATATAAATTACATTACACATGTTGTAAGATTTATCTATATGACCCCCATAATATAAATTTAATTTACATTTTATGAGACACCCCTTTCTCTCTCAATAACCATTTTTATGAATTCATATGTAATGTCGTTATGCTACCAAAATTGCACCGCGATTATCCAAACCTAATTCATTGTGTATTGAATACCATTCCCATTTAAATATCAAGGGTTTTAATCTTTATTCACATTAACATGTTGATTATATTCTTTCATTTATTAATTCCACATTCCATTATCATGGAATAAATGATGATGTTTAATGAATTCATGTTATATGATCCATGTGGAACACTTATGACTGAAATGAAATGATTAAGAAGGGTATGTCGTGATAGAGCTCCAATGACATGGGTAATGATTAGTATCAGGATACATCAAGTTCAATGAGGGGTTAATCAAGATAATTTAATTCATGTTATGTTTTACTCGTTCTCTATGTGCATTGGGCCTTGTCTCATGCTAATAAAATGTTAAGTATTGTTACCACATTTCTAGGGTATGATAATCATGCTATATCATGCCTTTATATACATGATTCTCTTTTGATCCATATAAATTACTATTCCCTAACATGTACTTTATTCTTCATTTTAAGCATTTTTTACTCACATACTGGGATTTATAGCTCACCATTATATTATGGATGTTCTCAGGTTATCCTATGAAATGGTAATTACAATGGAATTATGGGGTCATTTAGGAGAAGTATTCAATATTATGTTTTGTTTCATGTTTTAAGTTGTTATTTAGGTTTACAAATCCCCAAATACAATAATCCTCTTGATATTATATGTTTTAACAATTGATTTTTTTATGAAATAAATTAGGTTAATGCGTTGAAAAAAGTGTTGGGTTGTTATAGTTGGTATCAAAGGATAGGTTTATTTATTTTTGGGATAAGGATTAGAAAAACCTTGTGAAATACATAGGGATTAGACAACGTATAATAAAAGTATCCCTAAATTTTGGATAGTATTGAGTATGTTGTTTATAAAGAAAACACTACCCTTTCTGGATATGATCTCATAGAGGTTTCTCTGACACAGATGTATCAAGAGGTAAAACCTGAAAACACCACTTTAAGCTAGAATAAAATGGGATCTGGTGCCCGACAATGGGCCTTGACTCACTCTTGGTTAAAACAATCCTGGATGATATGATTTCGTAAATTTATATGCTGACTATGAAAAGTTATTAAGGGAAAAAATGCCCCTAAGAATATATGTTGTGATGTTGATCAAGGATAACAAATATTTAAGCCTATAAATTCATAAGTTAAGAGAATAAATGTAATTTATAAGCCTTACATTTTTTGTCATTGGATTGCCCTATATGGGTTAACCTTAACATTATTTTTATTCAAGACAATTTCCAAAAATAGGTGGACTCAGGCCAACAAATGATGTCAAGATCAATGTGATAATTTTTCTAATGAGAAAACAAATCTGATTGGAGAAGGAATCCATCACATTGTTAAGATACAATCTCAGATTACTCATGTATTTAATAGAAACATGGGTAAATAGGGTCCCCCCCAAAGAAGAACAAGCCACAATAAAGAGCATCATGAGAAAAATTCCTCCTACTTTTAATGGATCATCTGATCCCTCAGTCACTGAACAATGGATCAACTCGATTGAAAATATCTTCTCCTCTATTCAATTTTTTTAACAACTGAAGGTTCTTCTGGGAACTTCTCACATGGAGGGTGAAGATAATAAATCGTGTACATTGATATAAATACCTAGACTGAGGATGATATAGATTTGTCAGAATTGAAGGATTTCTGAAAAATGTGTTTTGATAAATACTTTTTTCACTCCCTCAACCTAAAGAAGGAAAGGGACTTCCATGACCTCATGAAAAAAGATGAAGAATCCATCATAGCATAAGAGGATAACATCACAATTATTGCATGATATTACCCCACCTTTCTCATTACCCCATATTGAATGGTTGACCACTTCTTTGGTGAGTTAAAACCTAGCCAACAAAAAGCGGATACGATTCATGAATTCGAGATCTATGAGGAAATTGTCATATGACCACTCAAAGATGAAATGGATTTCAGAAAAACATAGTGGAATAATTGGGATTAAAAGTGTAAGCTTGACTACAATTTTGGCGTCCTGATAAATAAATACAATGTCGCTAAGATAATCTGGTACCCCACTTCCCAATGGTATGGAAAAACCACCATAGAAATTGCTTAATAGGGATGAGGAAATTCATAAGGTGTGTATGAAAAGGGACTTGGTAATTAACTACTGAAATAAAAAGTATGCAGATGCAACATAGGAGAGAAACTCTACGTTCAAACCTCAATGCATTGTTAATTGCTTCAATTGAAAATAACCAGGGAACTTTAAAAAAAAGTTCCCTATGACAATGGTTATTGGAGACTACCAACAATCTCCAAGGCAGCAATGGTGAGATTTTTTCATCACAACTATGGAAGTGAAACCCTAAAATTAAGGAGCGACATATATGCATGTTATTCATTAAATAATAGAGTATGTACTATTTGATTCTGGATCTATGCAATATTTGATTCTGGATCTATTTTCCTTTGGAATGGAAAATGAGGTAATAATTGCGTCCCAAGAATATAAATTATCCCCTATCTTAATTTTTGGATTGAACATACTTGAAAACAATGTTATAATCCCTCTGGTGGAATTTGAATAAATTCCTGGGATGGATTGTCTTTCCTTATATAGTGGAACATATATTTCTGTGAGAGTGAAATTACTCTTCATATGGAGAGTTGACCCCGGATTATGAACTAGTGTATGGAGGAGGATAAATCTTCATTAGAAACATAATATAAAAAATTGATATCACTTCCCTATAAGAAAACATATCTAGCTCAGATGATGGAGTTCAATTAAGCAACCATCCTTGAAGACAAGCCTATTGTGTTTGAATTCATTATTGTGTTTCTGGATAAATTTAATGGTCCTTCTCATATAATAGATGTTGACTTCCCAATTGACCATATACTAGGGGCGATGAAAATATACCTGACTCCGTATAGAATAGCTATTGTGGAGCATTAGGAGCCAAGGTAACATCTACTGGAGAATCTAGATTCAGGGATTATATTCCCCAGTGTTTCACCATGGGATGCACCGATTATCTTCTTCAAGAAGATGTATTGGTCAATGCAACTTTTCATTGATAATCGTGTGCTCAACAGAATTATAAAAATGAAAAAATGTCATCTTCCATGAATTTATTACTTCTTTGATCAGCTATGTGGAGCACAATACTTCTCTAAGGTGCATCTGCAGTTGGGATATTATCATGTTAGGCTGAAGAAATAGGATATCACAAAGACTGCTTTTTTTATAGGATACAGGCACTATGAATTCATAGTAATGCCTTTTAAAATCACCAATTGTCCATCAATCATCATGGAATTGTTGAATATGGTCTTTAGAGACTACCTAGACAAATTTGTGGTAGTATATATATATATATGATATTTTAATTTACACCGAATCTAAAGAGGAACATGTGGAGCATCTTACCATTGTACTAGAGACCAAGTGAATATGGAATCTCTAAGGAAAGTACATCAAGTGATTGTTCTGGTTGAAAGACGTCTAATTCATGGGTCATAACATGAAATGGGATATTTTTCGATCAATCCAAGACATATGAAGTTGAGGGATGGTAGAGGCCAACATCAGTTATGGATATTCGTAACTTTTTGGGGTCATCTCGATATAATCGCCGATTTGTGAGAAATTTCTCATGATTGTCAAACCCTCATATGAAGCTATCTAGAAAGGGAGTAATGTTTACTTGGAGTGATGAATACATAGAGATCATTCAGGAGATGAAAATGATTCTAACCACTTTTCACGTTCTCAAACTACCCACAAGTGGAGAACCTTTTGTTGTATTTAGTGAGGTTTTAACAATGGGCATAGGTGGTGTGTTGAAGAAAAATAATAAAGACATTACAAATGCTTCATTTAAATTGATTGTTAATGATCAAAACTATCTAACATAAGATCTGGAGTTGGCTGTTGTAATCATGGATTTAAAAAATTGGCGACATTACCTCTTTTGGGAGAAGTATGAAATATACATGGGCCACAAAAGCCTGATGTTTGTATTCACACAGAATGAGTTGAACATTCACCATTGAATTTGGATAGATCTGATCAAACACTATGACTTAACAATCCATTACCACCCTGGGAATGTAAAAAAGGTGGAAGATGCTCTGATAATAAACGACCAAGAAATTCTATAATTAATGTGAATAGAAAAGGATCCAACATTCTTAGATTTAATTGATATGGGCATGGTAATCATAAAAATGGGAACATCATCAATCCCAACAAACATGACTTCTCGACTAGATATTTTTGAACGGATAAAGGATTCTCCAAATGATTATGTATTAATTTAGGAAAAAGTGGATACTATCAGAAAAGGGGAGTCCTAAGAGTTTAGTATTAGTGGAGACAGAATTGTTAGATATGGTTCAAAACTATGTGTTCTATCAAATCTTCAGTTAATGATTGATCTTTTGGATAATACACATTGTTCAAATGTGACTGTTCACTCAGGAAACAAAAATATTTAGAGAGATCGCTGAGAGAATTATTGGTGGGATAACATGAAGAAGGAGATCGATGAGTATATATCAATGTTCCTGGTATTTCAGCAAGTAAAGGATGAGAGGAAGAAGTCTAAGGGGATGATGCAACCATTACACATAAAAACATGGAAATGGGAAAACATAACGATGAACTTTGTCGCCATACATTTGAAAAAATCCAAAGGAAACAATGTTATCATTTCTTTTGGGGATTGTCTTACAACAACTTAACTCTTAATTGAATATAGTGAGGATTTCTAATTTTACCAACTTGCATGGATATACATTAGAGAATTTCTAAGGAAGTATTGAGTACCACTATCGATCATATACAATCGAGCTCTAAGAGTCACCTCTATGTTTTGATGGTGTATTCAACATTCTTGGGATAAATAGATAAACATTAGTATGGATTGAAATCCTCAAAGTAATGGAAAATATAATTTGACTATGAAAAAAATTGAGGACATTTTGAGAGCATGCTAAATAGACATCAAATGAGGACGAGATCAACAACTACCTCTGGTTTTGTTCTCTTAATAAAATAGTTTCCACCCAAAATCCAAAATCTCCTTATGAATCCATGTATAGAAAGAGGTGTAGAACACTGACATGATGGAATGAAGTTGGGTAGAAAAAACTCATTGGTCCAAAAATGGCCAAATAAACGATCGAGAAGGTTAAGGACACCCAGCAGAACATTAAACCTACTCAATGTCAAAAATAAGAGCTATGCTAATAATCACCACCATGACCAAGAGTATTATCTCAGGGACATGGAATTCCACCACATATCATCATGCAAAAATGTAATGAGATTTGTGATGAAGGGAAATATAGTCAAAGGTACATTTTACCATTAGAGATTCATGACCGCATTGGAGTAGTGGCTTATCCACCAGAACTCCCACCGAACATATCTCATGTACATGATGTATTCCATATATCACACTTGTGGAAGTACATAAACCGCCCCTCGCATGTACTCAATACCAATTGGTACCATTAGAGGATTCCCTCTCTTATGAAAAGACGTTGGTGAAGATCGTAGATAGTAGGTAAAAACTTCTACAAAACTAGACAAGTCCCCTCATCATGATATTTTGGCGAAACCAGAAGTTTCAAGAATAAATGTGGGAATCATAGGAAGTGATGAAGCAGAGTTAGCCACATATATTTTAGTGCTTTAAAAGGAATTTTTTAGGGAGAAATTTGTTAAGGGGGAAGAATATAGTGACCAATAAATTTATTTATTGTAATTCTTAATGATCATATTAAATATATTATGATGAAAAGTAGTTTCATTTACTATTTTTGGATTTAAAAATTCTATTACGAATTCTTATCATTGATAATATAGCCGTTGAATAGTGATCACTTGATTATCATAAATATAAGGCTTTAAAAAATCCTATTAACTCATAAAAAGGAAGCGATGACCTCATCCATTAGAATTGACCAATTTGAAACACATTTTTAGGATCTCAGACAGGATATTGAATAACTGGGATTCTCTCTTGACCATGCCCAATTTGAACTTCATCACATCAAGCTCGAACGGAACTGCCTAGGATATAAGTGGATGTTAATAGATATTACCACCCAATAATTGTTATATGATCCACCCCAATAGTATGTCACCGTTGAAAACCTTAAACTCAGGACATATGCAGCTATAATAAGGGGTTATGTAACAAGACCCTATAATTATGATTATCTTATTTATTTTTTCAATATAATAAAAATATAAATTCATTTAATTATTATTACTCTTATGTCATTACCTGTACCATGGGGCACATTCCGCGACATCCCCATGCCTGCCTTCTAATGGCCAGGGGCTAGCGACTAGCACTAGAATGGTGTTACTCTCTGAACGAAAGGCATTTCCCTTAATCTTTCACTAACACACCATTCTAGAACACAACAAGAAGAAATTTTGAAGTAAACTGTTGTAATAAATAATGCTGATTGTAAATGGGGAAAAAATACAATCCCAACTATAAAAAATTACATGTACAACTGAAAAGTTCCAAATAGATGAAATGTGAAAGGAAGCCCATGTATTCTCCACCAAGGATCCTACCTAAAGTGTAGGAATATATCACCTCCTCTGCACTCCATGTATGCATGTATTCTCTACATACCTCTTAGTATTGGCTCCCTCAAACCTCAGCGCAGCTACTTGTCATCTGAACAATACAAAACAAGGTGCGGGTGAAGCCCATTCAACAGTGTGTATAACAATACCCAATTGAGACCCTAAGTCCCCAGAAGGTCTCTCAAAATTAGAAAAGGAAAACCACAAAAAATTATATCAATAAAAAATAACATACAAATAGACACATAAAAATTATAGCATCAGCTCAAACTAGGTTTTCCGTTAAGTATAAAATTACATATGATTAGTCGTGAAACTAGATCATCTTATTCTTGAAATAGGTACAACTACTGACCATATAGAATTTGACCCACACAATATCGATAGTTACTAACCCCTACAATAACCCACACTTGATCTAATATGACTAGGATCGATAGGTAACGAACCCCCGAAAATTCCCACATAGGATCTGATCATACTAGAGTCAATAGGTATTAACCCCCACAATGAACCACATAGCATCTGACCCACAATGGATCAGTATGCATTGACCCACACAGGATCGCTGAGTGCTGATATACATAGGATCTGACCCACACATGATTTTTATGTGCTGACCCACACAGGACTGTTGAGTATAGACCCACACATGATCTAACCCACACAAGATCGGTTTTGACCCATTCAGGATCGCCCGATACTAACCTCGGTATGATATGTCTCCAAACACTACCTCAATGCCAGCCAACTTGATTCCACACACCCAGTGAACTCGAGTTCTGTAGTATCATCCCTAAAGATAAAGGGAATACCTCTAACTCCACTAATCTCCACTATGAAGTATCTAAAATGATCTCCATGACGTAAGGGTTCCAACGAGATAGATTGTGCATCAATCGGAGGCCCGGTCTGTGAGTTGTAAGAATTTTAGTTCTATGGGCTGAGTTGGATTCAGGTTCGATCCAACCGGGTCATACACAAAATATTTCAAAAACACATGTTGATTATACCAAAAAACCATCTTGATCCAAGGATCCCAACACCGTATATGGTTCGTCAAACGGACGTTTGTTTCTCATGATATGGGGCTTTAAGCGTTTCTGGGCCCGGTGGGGCCCGGGTCCTGTCCGACCAAGAAGGGGGGCGGCCAGTAATGGGCTGCTCGTATGGGGGGCGCAACACTTATAGGGTTTTTTTAAATGTGTGGCCCACAAAGGCAGCCCGACTTGCAAGAGGGGTGGCCTGCAATGGGTGGCCCAACCCGTATTGGGCATGACCTATGAGGGGACAGCCCGCTAGTGTGATGACCCACTTGGGAGGCATCCCAGCCATGATGGAGCGCAAACCAGCCTGAGTTGCAACGCAGTCTGATCCGAGGTGGAGGGCAGACCACTGTGGGGTCCACACTAGACAGCGCAAGGGGGTGGGGGTGTGACCCCAAGTCTCTCAAATGGCCTGGAGGCCATTCGTTTAGCGAAGCGGCGATGTCGTGTGGGCGCCACCCATTCGTTACGAACCCAACCAGAGGTGCAGGTTCTGTCTCTAGTGCAGCTTCGACCACATATTCTAGTTTTTCGGCAGCGCACTGGTTGCACTGCCTCTGGATCATCGGTGACACGTTGGTCACGCCAACTATCATTTCGTGGTCGGCCGATGTGTCAACCACCCCCCCATCTTCCGCAGATCACGAGCCGCAACCCTCTTCTCACTGCTGGCATGAGGTAGCGATCCGTACATCCTTCACGACCAGTCAGTTCCAGCCATTATGATGACCACACATGACTTTGTGTCATGGATTCCTCTTCCGTCATGCATCGGTACACAACTTCATCGTAGTCGGTCGGTGATGTCGTGCTGGCATTATTCCATAGAGGATGCAAGTGTGTAAAAACATAGCGGATGGTCCTGGCTGGGTTCATTAGGCACACACCCTCCACATTAGATCATAAAAAAGTGGGATGATAAGGGGTTCATTAAATTCACATGAATTTAACACAAGAATCAATTCCTCTTCCTCGTAAACCTGTTAGACAATGTCTTTGCTAGTAGGTATTTTTGTGTTATTCGTTCCCACAATAGGCTTCCAATGATGTTGCTCATATTTGGTCCTCTAGTTCATGGTTAAGTGTCACCCGTCACATCCCTCTAAGATTGGCTCCATCTTTTAAGGGTTTGGCATCCTAAAACTCCTTTAGCACATAGTTTATTGGGGAATATTTTCCGATACCTCTCCCCAAGCTTCATATATATATTAAAGGGAGAGGGTAAGTAGTAACATTGGAAATTAATGGGGGCTCATAAATTAGGAACCTTCCTAATTCCACAATGACATCATTACATAGGATTAGAAGGTGAATCCATTTATGGGATTTTCACATCATTTTCCCCACCATCCGCATGTCCGTTGGAGGATATGAAAGAAAATAAAAGAATAATGTAACTTTTTTTATTTATATTAAAAAGTCACAAAACATATCTTTTTCTCGAGACCTACTGAAATCAAAGTAATGTCTCCCTTAAGTGAATCTCGGTGCTATGGATTCATCGGTGCCGTCAGATATTAATCCGAGCACTATTTCAAATGTTCAGAAATGTTGGTCACGGGTTTACTGAATATACCATAAAAAATTTCAATTAACTAACAAAAATTACCCTCTAACTACTCTGATCTAGAATAGTATTTGCCATTGGAAAACATGAACCAATGAATCCAGTGGTACTTTCTGAGTTTTAATTCGAGTTACCATTTTGATGTTACGGATTTTAACAATAAATTAATTGTTACATAATTGTTTTATTACCGGCCAAAAACAAACTTATATTGTTGGCCCACACTGGCCAATGTAAGAATCTCCTTAAAGAAAGGATACTCTCAAGAGCTATGTAGTGGTCTTAGAATATTTATCTGAGACACCGTTCATGATTTATAAGTATTTTAAAAGAAAAATAACTTTATAAAATTATTTTATTTACTGTTATACCATTTTTTTGTTTTCTCACATGAGGTCTGTGCTAACTAAACATAAGTCACGCCAAGGGTAATCTCGCTATCCTGAATGCAACGCTGCACTCAGATTTCTGATCTATGAAACTGTTTAATATATAATCCACTTTGTTAGGAAAATTTCTTATGAGCACTATTTATTTATTAACAAAACTTCGACAAATCATTTCTGGCACTCCGGGCCTCATAATCATGTGCATCCCATTTCGTGGTCTCAAAATATTTTCAGTTAATTAAAAAAATTATATGGAAATTCTGAGATATTACATTCTCCCCTCCATGAGACATTATATCCCCAAAATCATCAACAATGACTAATGATACAAATAGGGGTACTGAGAAAAACTATGAGACTCCTAATACATTGTGTTCTATTTGAGTTTCCCATGCTACTAGTGAACACACACCAGAGGTATCAATCTCCCATGAACGACTCATTACGGTTGATCCTCAATCTCCAATGGAACCTCCGCAATCATCGCCCCATCATCAATTTCTTTCACGTTGTGGTCGATGATGAGAGATGTGTCATGCACATATCTACAATGTTTAGATAGGTGGAAGAAATTATGATCTCCCCAAATGCAGTGGAAGAACCATGAGGTATGCTACCTTTACTATCCTATGAAGTATCAGAAAAGGACAGAAAAATGTCAGTGACAACTTGTCACCTTGACCAACTATATGTAGACCCTATTGAGTAGAGAATCGCAATAATACATGGTCTCCATCCTAGAACTCCAATGTTCTACGTCTCCTATAAGAAAAAGTCTTATGTCTACTTTGTGTAGTCTTCATCCGCTCCAAGAAGAATTGCACCTTCTCAATGGTAGCTCATACCAACTCTGGGCCCATAAGTGCTAACTCCCCTCAGTTGGTCCAACATAGTGGTGATCTGCAAGGACGACCCTATAATTCCTCGAATGGTGACATACCGATGGTGGAGTGATAGATGTTGTTTTATAAGAACACCGTCAAGGGAAAGTGATCCTCCCAACTGTCGCTAAAATCTTGTATGCATGAATGATCCATGTCCTCTAGCGTCTGAATGGTCTGCTCTATCTGTCCATCAGTCTGAGGATGATAGTTGTTGCTCAAATTTAGCTGAGTTCTGAATGTCTCCATAAATACCATCCACAACTAGGAAGTAAAAAGTGTGTCATGGTCAGAGAAAAATATGGATTTCACCCCATGGAGTCACAAAATCTCCTGAATGTAGAGGCATCCCATCCCATCTACTGATCCCTTATCTCTGATAGAAAGGAAATGGGATGTCTTGGTTATTCGGTCAACGATCAACTAGATAGAATCATGTCCCCTGGGTGTATATGGAATACCTATCAAAAAGTCCATAGATATTTTATCCAACTTCCACTCTGGAACCTCTTGTGGTTTTACTAAGCCAGATAAAACGTGATGCTCAGCCTCCACTTGCTATCAAGTGAGGCATTAAGAAACAATATCCCCTACACCATTCTTCATCCCTGGCCACTAGTGCAGATGTCGAAGGTCCTGGTACATCTTAACCACTCCATTATGTACTTCCAAAGGGGACATATGGAACCCCCTCACCAACTCCTCCCATTGCTCCACTGGTACCATGGTATGTCCTCTAAAGAAGATAATGTGCTCCCCACCATCAAAAAATCAATCAAGTGCCTATCCTGAGAATATTTGAGCATGTCTTGCCTCACAGTCAGTGACCCCAAGATACGCCTCCCTATCTTACTGAAGGAGTGGGGGAGTGACTATCATAGACTGGAATTATGTTGCTCTATCTATATCCATGAAAGGATATCTACATCGTGGATAGATACTTTGATGCCTCACTTAGAAACTGTAGACCATGCCTCTTATTGAGTGTGTCTGCTACTAGATTCCCCTTCATAGGATTATTGACTATCTCCTGGTCATAGTCTTGGATGTACTCTAGTCATCGTCACTGTCTCAACTCTTGCATGATCTGTTCACACTTGTTTGTCCACCAGAAAGGCTCACCTTTCATTGTCGAAGCTATAAAGGGTGCATCTACCATGGAGAAGTCAATAACAAATATTTGGTCGTACACAACCAATGATGAAATACCTCTCCCTTTGGGGAGATAATCATATAATCATATTTTGAAATGTTGTCCCCACACTTTTCCACTCATGTTGGGAACTGAATACTCAAAACACATTCTTCCATGAGGGTATGGCTGACTGACCCAAGAGTGATCAGCTGCACCCTTCTATGCATGAGTTTATCATGTGATGCATATGTTTCTTTTTTTCTATGACCAAGGAAAACCCCATTACAATGTTGTAGATAAACCACAACCCTTTTTTCTAATACAGTCAATCTGAGTATGATCTTTGGATGTCCAGTTCATACCCAAACTAACGTCGCAGGGCCTCGACGCTATAACAATGAGGTTCCAACCAAAACTCTCGCCACAAGGTTAATATCAGACCATCCAAGAAATTTTGATTTTCGAGACTCCTCCCAAAGTTATCTCTTGACATAAGGTTGAAGTCATCTCTTTAACCAGAAAATCTATGTCTAGAACATGATTCATTGAAGGAAGGAATGATTGGTTTCTATGGCTATTAATATGACAACTAGAAGTAGACACAAACCATAACAGTAATCATTCTCAGGGCACTAGGGCCACACTCCTTGACCGTGTGAAGATACTCCCTTTCTCATTCCTCCAACTCCCTGAGGCTGTTGAGGACCACATAAAGGTATTGGTTGTAACATGTCGAAATTTATACCACATTATGTTGCTCTCCTAGCTCTACATCCATAGCTGTTTCCCTACGGATTAATCTATCCGTATCATTTCCTATTGTCAAGATCAGGGCAATCCAAACTGTGTCATTGTTCTACTGATCCATGAAGAATGCTCTCTACTTGGACCACCATCTATTCGAATGGTTCTCTGGCTTGACGGAAATTAGGTAACCTCCTCATTCTAGTCCTTAGCCTCCTATGAGTAGGGATCACCTTAGAACCATAGGCGTTTCTAATGTTGTAACACATGTAAGGCACTAAGTATACATGTGTCCTCTACTGGTACCGCTAGTTCTAAATGGTGACCAACAAGCAGTGATATAGCAGGCACACTACCCTAAGGTACCATCTAAAGAAACAATTAATGTATCAATTCTTAATCACCTTGAAACGCATCCTCATGGTCAGTAACTGGAGAAGACTATTAGAAAAGATCACCATATTATCTATCGGTGTCTCAAATAGTTGGAAAACTCATCACAAAGCCTCCAACCAGTCCTCAACTGCCTGGGAATTTATCTCGCATCGAAATAGCATAGGCCTATACCACTAAAACTAGTTAAATACTCTCAGTCAGAATGCACCGTCCACCATTATGGGTGGTGGTAATAGCTACCCAACAAGTGGTTATGTGGATGGTACAAAACCTGATACAGCCAACACAGTAAGAGGCCCTTACACCAGAGCCTCGTCGCTCTGTGGGCCATCATCATGTACTCTCTAAATAATCCTAGATTTCTGTCTACGTAGAGGCATCATGATGAGGAATAGGTGTGTCATGGTATGTAAGTTATACCTGGAGATATGACTCAAATAAATGACAGGAAAAAATCTTCAAAAACACATAAAATCAGTTCTTCTGTGTACTAAGTTGGAAATCATAATTTAGGTTCCCAGTGTACGTATACGTCGGCTACCACACCAACACTGGACTCCCAGAACTAAAAACCACACTCATAAAATATAAAATTATTGCTTCATTTAAAATATCATTGTCTTAGTTCTTCAGTAAAATCAACTCCTTTTATACCTCTTTGTCAAGTATTATCCCCCGGGGCATGTGTTGTGGCTACCTCAAACTCGCCTTCCAAAGGCTAGGGGTTGGAGACTAGCACCAGAAAAATGTTTCCCTCTGAATGGAAGGAATTGAATTTAAACATGTACAAACACAGGGTCCGAGAACACAAGAATAAGCAATGGTGAAGTAAACTACTTCAGTAAAGACTGCTGAAAGTAAACAGGGCTGGAATACAAGAAAAACTGAAAAAAGTACATGTAAAATTGAAAATTAAATAACATCTGAAATGTGAAAAGGATCCCATGTATTTTCTCCCATGGATCCTACCTGACGGGTAGGTACAGATCGCCTCCTCAGCACATCATGTCCACCCATATCCTCCTTGTACTCCCATGTCTTGGATCCCTCAAACCTAAGCCTAGCTGCTCGTTGTCTGCAAAAGACACAACAAGGTGCGGGTGAATCCTATGTAGGTGTGAGTATAATAATACCTGGTAGGGACTCTGAGACCCTCAAAGGTCTCTCTGAATTCCACATGGAAAATCACAAAGAATGATCTCAATCACATAGCACAAAGAAATAGACAAAGATCAATTGGAGCCTCAACTCAGACATGGATTTCAGTGAGTTATGGATGTACAAATGATTAGTCATGAAACTAGATCATCTTATTCTATCAAGAGGAACTGATGCTGAACATACGAAGTCTGAACCACACCGTATCGATAGGTACTAACCCCTACAATTACCCACATAGGGTATTATCCACCCATGAACTATAGGTAAAAAACTCCCACAATGACCCACACAGGATCTGAACCGCCTGTAGTCGATAAGTACTAAGACCTACGATGACCCACACAGGATCTGATTCACACTGGATCAGTATGCGCTAACCCACACATGATCGCTAAGTGCTGACCCACACATGATCTAACCCACACAAGATCGGTATGCGAGGACACAAACAGGGTCGTTGAGAACTATCCTAGAAAAAATATGACTCACACCAGATCAGTGTTGACTGACACAGGATCTTTTCATACTAACCTCTGTATGATCTGTCAGCAAACCGCCTCCTCCCTTCTAGTCAACTGGATTCCTCGCACCTGGTGTGCTCGAGTTCTATAGTATCTTCTCTCAGGATATCGGTCATACATAGACCGCCACTAATCTCTACAAAGGAGTAACCCAAAGGCGTTCCATGACATAATGGTTCCAATGAGACAAATGGCACGTCAATCGGACACTCGGTCTCTCAGTTATATGAGTTTTAGTTTGGATAGCCCTTTGGGATTCAAGTTTGATCCAACCCGACAATAGTCAAATATTTTCCAAAACTCAAGTGGAGATACCAAAAGGACCCTCATGATCTAAAGATCCCAACTCTATAGGTGGTTCGTCAAACAGACATATGGTTCTTAAGATATTACCCTTTAAGCGTTTTTGGTCCCAGTGGGGCCTGTGTTCAGTCCGACCCGGTCGGAGGGACCCATCCAGACCATGTTTGGGCTGGGACATGGTCAGCTTGACTTGGCGCTTAAGGGGGAAGTCCACAAAGGGTGGTCTAAATGGGTGTCCCGACACGTATGTGGGCTCATGGGGGGCGTCCTGGCCCGTATAGGGCATGACCCGCGAGGGATTGGCCTGTTAGGGCTACAACCATGCCGCGATAGAGCACATACCTACTGGAGGTTGGGCGCGGTCTAGTACGAGGTCGCGTGAGGCCCGCTGTGGGTTCCACCTTAGCAAGCATTGGGGGTGTGACACCCCGGTCACACAAACAGCCAGATGTTTGTTCGGTTTGTGATGTTGCAGTGCCACGTGGGCGCCACCCATTCGTCGTGGAACCCACTGGAGGTGTGGATTCTTCCTCCACCATTGAATCAACCAAGAATTCTTTTTGTCCAGAATCATGCTGGTCATGCCGCCTCCTGCTCACCAGTAGTATTTCGGTAGCGCGACATCTCCTTCCATGGTTGGCTGAAGTGTCGGTCACCTCCACTGTCCTTCATGGCTGATTAGTCACGACCCTCTGCTCACTGGCGGTGCGCGACAGCATGCCATACTTCCTTTGATATTGGTCGGTGCCAACCATTCTGATGATCATCGCAGCTTTGTGCTGCAACCTCCTCCTGTGACATGCATCGGTGTAAAAACTTCTTCATATCTGGTATGTGTTTCTGCACTAGGGTTATTCCATGGAGGACATGTTGGTGTAGCATTATAACGGAGGGTACTCGATGGGTTTGTTAGGCCCGCTCCCTCCTTAATAGAATGTAAAAAAGATGGAGGATAAGGGTTTAAATAAATTCACATGAATTTAAAACAAGAATCAAAACCACTACCTCGTAAACCCATTGTAGAATGTATCTGATTGAAGGTGGGCCGGTGATTTTTGTTCATGAAACATTCTTCCAATGATGACGCTCATACGTCGTCCTCTAGTTCATGGTTCAGTGTCAAACATCACCTATTGCTGGGATCAGCTCCATCCTCTATGGGTTCAGTGTCACAACACTCCTTCAACACTTCGTTTCTTTGTGAAGCTATGTCGATAACCCTCCCCAATCATCATATATATAAGGGAGGTGGAGGGTAAGTAATGACATGGGGAATTGATGGGGGATCATAAATTAATAACCTTCCAAATTCCCCATCAACATCATAACTTAGGATTGGATGGTCAAGCCGTTTATTGGCTTGACACATCGATGGCCCAACACTCTGCTTGTCCGTTGGAGGATATGAAATAAAATAAAATAATAAAGTTATTCTATTTTATTTATTTTAAAAAGTCACAAAATATAAATTTTTCTCCAGACCTATTGTAGTCAATGTGATGTCTCCTTTAAACGAATCCCTGTGCTGCAGATTCTATGGAGCCATCTGATTTTTAATCCAAGCACCAGTTCAAAAGTCAGAAAATGTCACTGGTGTGTTTACTGAACATACCTGAAAAAAGATCAATAAATTATTAACATTCACCCTTGACCCAGATTGGTCGAGTTTAGGATCCGCAAAAGGAAAAATACACCAGGGAACCCAATGGTACTCTTGGATTTTTAATCCGAGTTACCATTTCGATGTTTTGGATATTATCAATAAAATAACATTTACATAATTATTTTATTTACTGCTAAAATCTAACTTCCCTATTTAGCCCATACCGACAAATGATAGTTTCTTCATAAAAAATCATACCCTCACGAGCTTAGCGATGGTCAAACAAATTTAATCTGAATCACCGTTTGTGAGTGATAATTATTTGAAAAATAAAATAACATTATTTAATTATTTTATATAGGGTTATTCCATTTTTTTATTTTCTCACAGGAGGTCTGCACTGACTAATATTAAGTTGTACCTTGGGTAAACCCGCCATCCTGAATGCAATGGTGCCCTCACATTTCTAATCTGGGAAACCGTTTAAGAGTTATTAGACTTTTTCAGGAAAAATTCTTACACGCGTTATTTAATGTTTAGCAAAACATCGACGGGTCATTCAGGGAGCTCCGGGCCTCAGAATCTTGCGCCATTAAATTTTTCAGTCTCAAAATAATTTTATATAATTAAATAAAATTATATGAAAATTACCAGACCTGACATTTAGAAATTGTTTTTAGAGAAAAGTAGTATTTTTTGATATTAAATTAAGAAATCTATTTTGATAATTTAATGGATTTTTGAATTAAATAATATTTTTTTGAAATATTATTACTAAATTAATTTTTAAATATAAATTCTTGGGGAATTTTTATGAATACAATTTTGTTTTTTATTTTGATTTTATAGTCGTTTTTGTCAAAACCAATGAATTTATGATAAATATTGGTTTATAATTTTAAAATTAAAAATTCACATATTTTAAAAAAAAATATTTAGATAAAATGAATATTATTTTAGGAATCCAGACATAAAAATTATCCAATGGTGAATTTTTCTTATTTTTCACTAACATTTGAATTTTTAATGAAAAATTAAATATTAATTATTTATATAAGGCGTTTGATTACATCATATAGACCGTATTGTGATGTAATAAAATACTATAAATGTTATTATTGTCTAATATATGTCTGAACATTAAAAAAAATGTGATTTTTGGTTTGTTTGATTTATTTTACAATGCTTTAGTTGACCCTCCAGGGCTTATAGGATATTTTATCCTCTTAAAATGTTTTCCTTGTGATTGTGACTCACCTCCCCATAATAATGAGTAACTTTGTAAGAAGATCAGCCATTTTCCATATTAAATAATTTTTTACACCCCCCATTAGAAAAAACCCTGGGAAAAACCCATGGATTGGTTTCTAGTTTTGATTAGTTTAATGTCTGGTGTCCAAAACAAAAATAATAAAGAATCTCCTCACTTTTCCTATATAAACACACACAAGATCCCACTTACTCTTCAATCAAATAAATTTTAGATCGACCAAGATATTACATAATCTCTCTAAAATCCTCTTATGGTAGTAAATGTAGGATTAATTGGCTGTCATATAAAAATTGATAGACATAAAAAAAATTAATCTATATTTTGAAATTAGTAGTGATAAAACATAATTTATTTCAATTTAGTTAACAATGTGATATAAAATATTTTTAAATATTAAATAAATTAATTATTTCATAAAATCATTTTTTTATGAGAACCATTTTGTAGTTCTATGTTACATAAAATATTAAATTCTGAAAACAGGTATTTTTCCATATTTATGTATCCTAACAGACTAGGAACATAAATATTAATAAGATAGAAAGGTGTTAGTAATGTGATTGAATATAGTTTTATAAGGGGGATGCACTAAACTTTTTGGATGGTGGGAAAAAGATACAGTGAAATATTTTCATGGATCCATATGTACATGAGATGGAATAAGAATACTAACTCAATAAGACCCAGTGGGATGAATTATTCCAATGATGCATATTTCATAGGAATGTTCTAACAAAATATGTGGTTTTATACTATCTATGTTAGGTGATATACTATTCATTGATAATAACTATTACTAAATCTATTGGTGAGTATTAAGGAAGATACTATATATAGATAGTAAATGTTAATTATAATAAGAATTGATTGGAAATTGATGGTTTTGAGTGTAATTTATGCATAGTATATAATGAAAATTTTTCATTAGTCATCATAATAAAATAAATTATAATTCATATTTTAAAAAAATTATTTCATTAATACCGAATTCAATGGATACATTTGGTTTTATATATACATGATGATACCAAAACTGTTGATATCACCAAAAATTATGAATAAGTTATAAATGTATTATAATTTGATTTAAGGATTCATTCAAGCATCAAGAACATGGAATTGATTCTTTGATACATCAATATGATAGTTTGGTTTTATTAATTATTAATTTTTTATGTCACTATACGAGGTTAGTGAGAGTAATATAGTATTCAAGGTTAAATATTTCGAAAAAATATGGAAAAACTATTTTTGGCCAGAAAGCTCGTGAACATAGGGAAAAATTGTTTCTAGAAGAATTATTTACACATATTGTAGGGAATAAGACCTATTAAAATATATCTATATGGTTTCTTAGAGCATTTAATCCTATAAAAATTGATAATTTATTTAAAAATTTTAGATGTAATGATTTGAGAATTTTTACCTATGCACAAGGGATAAAATCTGTCTAAACTGACATGTTATGGAAAAAAGGGTTTCTTATGATGAATACTATTCTCTGAACATAATATATTAAATCTAGTATATATGTTATAAAATAAATGTAACACAATATTATTACTTATTTTGAATCTATCAAATATCCCATTATATATCTTGAAATTTATATTGATTATACATAAAAATAGTGTGAAAATAATAAATCGAAATAGAAAAACATCATTAGGCAGAAATTAGAACAATCAAGTAGTACTTGAGAATTATTTTTGTATATATTCATTGTATGTAGGGATGTTGGGGTGAATATTTTGAAAGGATATAAAACTAGTTTTGTATTGATCAATTTAATCATATATATCCTAGTAAAGATATCTAAATAATCAATATATGTTTACTAAATTAAAATGTTATCCATATATACATAGATAATGAATTGTATAGGTGTTAATATGGATTTATAAGTAGTTTAAGTGAAAATTTATTCTTGTTTATGGAAATGTATCAAGAAAGATCAATTTTATCACCATATATAATTTGATAATTATATGACTTAGATACTTGATCTAAGGTCATGTAAATTATTTTTTAAAAATGATTAATTAAATGGTATATCACAACTTTATGGTTTTTATAAATGAAGCGAATTTGTACAAAATTGATCAACCATGAGAGAATGAGGTTGGACCAACAAATATAGCAATTCTTTAGTAGAATCATTCTTTTTCATGTGTGAACATATGTGCTACTAATTAGAAGTTGGATCTATAGTTAGTGGGAGTCTTATGAAGATGATTAACTATAACCAATTGAATTTTTACAAGTAATAAACAAAACATAAATAAATATTTTTTTCATGATTATTTACATTTGGCGTGGAATTAATGTGATGATAATCATAAATTATTTTTTATTCACTAGTAAATATAATAACCTCCCTATAATGAGAACAAATATTTTCAGTTACAATATTTAATAATATATTTCACATGGTATATATAATTTCTATTTGACGATAACCTAATATTTTTATTGTATCGTGTTGGGAACACTTAAGATATGGTTTCTTCTTCTTCTGAAGTTATCACATAGTAATATCTGGGAAGATATGTAATGTGGATGGGATCACCAATAGAAATTTCATATTACTTTTGATTCATTGGATATTCATATCAATGAACATGTGTATTGGTATATTGATCAATACTTTTGGTAATGTATATTGTGAATCATGTACCTTGATATATGGATAAAAATTGTGATAATATAAAGTAATAAAAAGGTAGAATATGTTGGCCGCATTATAAGAGATTTGAGATTCGATGAATAAATCCAAAAAAGATTGATCAATTCGAAAATAATAGTACAATGTATATATATATATATGTATCACTATAAATAAAGTAGAACTATATAATTAAATCAATGGACCTAGATGTTATTTGGTGATTTTTTATCAAAATTAAAATGAATGACAAATAAATAATTTATCAGGATGAATCAAGCATGCATTTATCATGATGGGAGATCATGTAAAAGGGGTTATATTAAATAGAATCATTGGTATTAATTTCTTATCATTCTTTTATCAACATATTTACCTATCAGAATCTGGATGTATAGTACGATATTGTTCTTAGACTTAATATATATTGAAATATTGAATTTTGAAGCATTTCAATCTATTCACACACTATTTATATCTTCAAACTCATTAAATTATCTTGTATTTATGAGTTCTATTGGACTGAAAAAAAACACACCTAAGTGGAGGGTGAAGCATGTGTGATCAATTATAACCAAAACACTATTTCTTTTTTTATTTATCTTCCACACCTTTGGAAATTTGAACAAATATGTTTAGTTTGGAAAAATGGGGTTTTATCATTTAACTAAAAAATCAACATCCACGTGTAGAGATTAATATAAATATTTAATCACCACATAGTAATTTTATGTTTTCTTATCCTGATATATCAAAACTAATTCTTCTCATTATCTAATCCAGTTGAGACACATATTATATACTTTAATATTTTTATCTATTATAATGGCTATCCATCGAACATCTTGATATTATGTTTATCATATTAAAAATGTGATAATTCCTTCACTATATTTAAAAAGTGAAGGTAAATTATATTTCATCGCATATTCATAAAACCTAAATTATAAATGATATTCATCAGAAAACATCATACTATTGAATTAGATCCTTCAATCCATATGGGGATGTCATTTCATCTAATATAGATAAGTAACTTTATTAAATTAATCAACAACATTAAATCGATCTTCATTAAAACTACCTGAAAATTGATCACTATTTCATAGTTCACATATTTGTAGTTCATCATTATATAAAATTTTTCTATAAATAAGCTCATTATTAGGAATACGAACTGGAATATATTTACATGTAAATTGGGTCAACATCATAGAATCATCACTAGAAATAAACACAGTGTACTATTTGACTAATATATTTTATTTTCCTCCTAGTAGTTATTATTTATCCAATGTATCTTTCCCGAGGAAACATAGCATCTCACTAAAAAATTACATTGAATCTCTAATTCACTTAATTCAATATCTTATTATAACTTTTCAATGCTATAGTATGTGTTAATTCTTATTCTCAATCATATTCATCTTCACGAAGTTCCTCTCTTCTAAAACTTTTAACATCATTCCTTAAGATCGATCTATTCTATATGGTTTACAGATCATCTTTTATAGGGAGATGTAATACCCTTAGCTTTTTAACATGACATTTTTTGCAATCGTGCAGGTTTTTCACATAGATTATCACATTACAGGGGAACCTTCTTACTGTCTCATTTATTACATTCATCATATTCTCAATATTAAAACATCTACATTAAACATTCCTTTCATTTTCAATTTTAATATATTATATGAATGGAGAAAATATATATTCTATCTCAAAATAATGATTAGATTATACCAACTATTGGGTACCCCCACTATGCATTAATTCATAATAAATTCTGACTTTTATTAGATTCCACAACACCAAAAATACCCTATATATTTGTTCATTGCATAGAGAAATGAATGTTAATTTAAAATTTGATAATTTTCAATTATATATTCATTAAAATTGAATCAAAATCCCCAAAAATAAATTATATTCCATGTACTTAAATAACGTAAATTAGAAATACAAAATATAGTTTTAGCCTCTCAAAATAGAATGAAAGAAATAATAATTTTCAAAAAAATTATTTCATTAAAAAATATTTAAAATTCAAAACTAAACACATTCATATTAATACTTCACATTATTGAATAAAAAAGATTAAAAAACATGATTACATATCAAGAATCAATATGAATTCATCAACATTTTCAATGAAAGTCAATATATTTGTATCTTCTGAATCAATTTTCACATAATTTCAACTCATCCTTCTTATTCCACTTGTTTTTATTTGATTAGTAGAATATCATTAATATATTCAAATGTTAATTTTTTTTATCTTTTTGTCTTTGAATTTCAACCTAATAATCATTCCAATTTTTTCTTTTTTGGAAATTGACTGTAGATAATCTTTCTCCTCTAAAACCTTTAATTTTTTCCACTAGGTATTAAGAATCATCAATCACTTTTATTTTGATTATTATTTTCATAAAATGAACAAATTAAACATTTAAGGATGTAAAATGTATCCTAAATCATTTCATATTTCTTTAGAAGTTACATGAAACAAAAAAAAATATATAATTACACATGAAAGTCTCACAAATCCCTTGGATGTCATATTATCAATGTTATGGATTATAGAATCCTAACATTATACTGGAGACATGTAATCAGGTACCTTATAGTCTTATGTGGATGTATTACAAATAGAAAATCCATAAGAAATCTATAAATTCATATAAATGAACTCATGTTTTATGGTCATGGTTTTTCAAACTAGTACAGATCCTTTAATATAAATTTATATCTCAATTTTTATCTATATAATAATACCTCAATGTCTATGGATGGGTATAAGATTGTTCAGGTCTTGAATATAACCTTTTTAAATATTTTTTTGGTGAAATAGGTCAATTGAATAGTTATTGTTAACATTGTAGCTCATCCATGTATCCTAAGGATGAGGTTCCTGGTTAGATTAAATGTGTAAGGGTGGTCACATTCCCCTGTGAAATCATCCATAATTATTGGTTTATTTGGCATAGTTGGTTTATGGTTTCTCTTAACCATTTTCGTAAATGTACAGTGGTTGGATGCCTTGGATTCTAAGCATGCATGGGATTTCCATAATATTTAATACCATGATCCAATACATTCATGGGGTGTTCAATATATTGAGTAGCTGTTCATGATTGGTTCATGTTTTGGACAAGCATTTAGCCAAAACATGGACCCCAATAAAAAATTATTAATTTTTCCTTTTCCCTCCATTCCATTAAAATATATTATAATAATTTCCTTTCATAAATGAATAACATCTCTCTTCTTCCTATGATCCCCCTCCCTCTCTAATTATTAATTTATCTATCTCATTTATTCATCATCCAAATCACATGTCACTCATCACATTTGATATATAGTAGTAATTCAACTATTCTTGTTAATTATTTTCTAGGGTTTCAACATCGATTAAAATAACAATTTAATATGATCTAATATTCCATATTTTAATGGTATTTTATATTTGTCCTTTTTCACTTTTTTCGTCCACAGTTAAATGTGTATACTGGATGTGGAATATACTACCCATATAAGGTATGTGGTCTATACCTTTTCCCTAAAAACTGATGAGTTTATATTTTTTCGTTACACAAACTAGAGATTCTGAGTGATTCTCATAAATTATGAAACACCATAAATTGAAAAACTAGACCCCAAATTTTTCCTGATATGTAACCATGGTAACTGGTTGTAGGTTTGAAACCTCATCCCAAACCATCCCCTATGGTGGGTTAGACTCTATATAGTAATTAATTTATTTCCAATTTTTTCAAAAAAACCACTAATGATTATTATTAATATAATTTCTTAATAGAATATTTTATATTAAGTTAATAAAAGTTAATATTTGATAGCAATACCCATGGTCCACTAGAAAACATATGAAATAATTAAATAAAAGTTTAATGGTAAAACCAAGTCACTTGACCCGGGTTTAATGATTTAGTGGAATGTAGAATACACTTGGTCCTTCATAATTAATCTTACATCATATGATAAATATGAAAAATTCAATCAACTAAATGAAATTGATGTATTTCAATCATGTTTACTTTTTAAAATGGACATTAAATACCACATTGTAAATTTGGAACTAACATTCATGAAATTCCATATTGCTTATTTTTAATTAATAGATATGATGTTCGTTTTTTGGTTATTCTTAATTAATATAAAATATGTTCCATATTTTTTAATCTTCATTAATTTAAATGAATTTAATTTTGGTTCTTCATGAATTTATGAACATGATATCTCATAAATCACACATTTAATGAAATAACATGATGATCCTTATTGATTTCATGGGATATATATACAGAAGCATTGTTATTAATTATTTATAATTAATTTACACGAATGTTTATGTATAATATCTATAATAAATCTCAATAAAATTCTATGTATTTTATGTGAAAATAAGGGACAAGACTTTTCTTAATGGTTATAAAAATGATAAAATTCCATAGTCACTCTATAATAGTCTGAAGGAGGTTTTCTCAAATGGGTGTCATATAAAGAACCCAAACCCAACATGGGCTTCATTCTGTAATCTATTTAATTTTTTATTATTAACACAATAATTATTTATAATATACATATATAATAGATTACCTAAATATATCGTTGGTTATATCCCACTAATTTTTACTTAAGCCCTGTTGGGCCAAAAATTGTTACCCGAACATATTTCATGGATGTGGGATGGGAAAAAGGAATGTGGTCGTCTATTGATGCTGGAAATCTTATACTATGAAAATGTGTGAAGACATAGGGTCATGATTTTTCTCATGATGCTTATAGATTTTAGTTTCCCAAAAATTTGTGCACTTTTTTATAACATTTATTAGGATATATTCATGTGTTCATGTATCCCTTAATCCAAAATTTTGTATATCATTATGAAATTATCATTCTATATTTGATTCTAGATATTGATTTAGATTGATTACATTAATATAGATGATTTAATTGTACTATTCCAATTATATTTTTTCAACTACTTATAGTTATTATTAATCATTGTGCACCACTATTATCAAAATTTATAGTCTCCCCCCATATAATCATACACCATCACTCTTAGTCTGTGGCATCTGGGATATGCTTAGGAAAATATGAAGCCACATAACCATAAGTGTTCTATTACTCATGAGTTAATTGGGATCTAGTTGTTACAAGCTGATTCAATTTTTTTCTCAGTTATTAGAATTTTGGGATGGTTGATACGAGACATCTAATGCATCAGAATTTTAATGTGAACATGTTTCTGGGAGTGGATTTCCAACATATAGGGAATATTCCGATTTCCATGGTTATGACATGTTTATCTAGATTAATCCAATTATCTTTGGAATAATTTCACTATTGTTTTACGCACATGACTTGGGGAATTAATTATTGTAATGAATTTTATTTTTAACCTCGAACAGGTAAGGAAAGGATGTATTTGATCACACTTCATGTATGCGCAGGAGGATTTTAGTTTATCTATATTCCATTTTATGTTTAAATCACTACGATCATTTTCAATTGCATTATGTATGTTCTTTTATTAATATACTTTCTCTTTCATTAACATTTCATAGCGTTAAAAGGATATAAATTTGGTTAATTATAGTCTCTACATAAACCTAAACATTGTTTTCCCACAAATCATGATTGTTGAACTTTACTAATCAGTTAATACATGTTTGAGCCATGGATCATTGATCTGATGGGATGAAATGTAATTTATCAAAATTAGATGGATTCCATTTGAAATTTATTTTGAATAATTATCCATATAACTAAACCATTGGAAATGTTTATGTGAATTTTCATTAAGAACAAATTTAAGCTTATTAAAATAATTATAAACTAGAAATAGAATACATATCTAACACCACCAAGATATGTGTGTGTGTATAAAACAACTGAAATTCAATTAATAAATGAAACAAATAACATTAAATGGGGATGTCAATTTCTACATAAGGGGGTTTTCCTTTATAAATTTAAATTTCCAACATACATTCTTGAAACTCAAATATAATACAAGATACCATGACCTAGACTTATTCATAGTAGTGGGTGTTGGGAGTGTCTCATTTGAACTTTTATAATCCTCTATCGTACCAAGACCAATCTTTTTGAGCAGGATGTTATTTGTATTGAATATTATATATAAAGGCTTGTATTTATCCTATTATTTTATATTCGATTTTATTTGTTATCAAATAATTTTCTTAGGTGTGTGTTTTTAATTGTAGAAATATTCCACCAAGACAGCCTAAATTAATGCATGTTGTGGTTGGTGATGACTATATTCCAAAGGTTGTGTGATAAGAACCACCGGTACTACATCCTATAGAACCAAATATGAAACCTCCTATTATACCAGATCAAGGCACCAAATCATGGAATTGAGTTTATTTCCAATTATTCATGTACAACATTATGTTATATTTTGACCTACCCTACTATTCCCTTTGTACATAAGATAATCATCCATATAGTTTGTAATGACCTGAATGATTTTAAATAATATTTCCCTTGTGATTTAATTACATATATTATAATATAACATGGTTACAAAAAAACATTAACTTATTTTGTTTTACTATATATTATAGAATTTAAATGACCGATATGAATCATTGTTGTTGATGAAATAGTCATTGGGAAGTGATGTAATGATTAGTATAAATATTTTTTTTTCGACAATTCTTGTTTTCTTAGATAGAAGATGTGATTACACAACCAGTAGGGTCAAACCCTGTAAAGCCCATTTATCAAAGAATATGAGGGAGATAAAATCACTGGTCTTTTCCAAGTCTAACCCCATGATTTTATCATACTAATTAATCATGAGATAAATTGTTTACTATAGAAGTTCATGATCCTAGATATCATAGTCCAAACCATGTACACTAAACCCCCCCATGAATGTCTCACCATATTAAACCTTACTCTAAGAGAGTTTCATGGTGTATTATTAGAATATTTATCAACACCCAAAATATTTATACTATCTTTTATAGAATAAGGAATATATTATCATCATATTATTGTTACATTATAAATGATTTTTTTGTTTTGATACTATAAAAATGAAATACTGCTTTTCATAAATATTTAAATTCAATTAAATAATTTCTGAATTAATTTATTTTTAAATAAATATTAATTTAAAAAAATAATTACTAAATTATTTAAATAATATTTAAATATCATATAATGATTACAAAGTCGAATGTAAGTTTTCTATGGGTTAAGAGAGTGTTTTTTGTAAAAAAAAGCCCATCATTTCTCAATAAATGTCTATTCTTATCATAAAAGTAAAAAAACATATTTAAAAAATTATTTAGATAAAATGAATATTATCTTTTGTATTATACCATCAAAATTATCCAATGTTGAATTTTTTATAATTTTCTAAGATAGACGAATTTTTGGGTAAAAATTAAATACCATATTAATTTACATTCTATATTATTAAATCATAATGACCCAAAATTGATTAAATAAATAGTATAATGTGTATCCATGAACATATATATGTATTAAATTAAATTTAATTTGATATTAGGTTTTTTATTTTAATTTTACTGAGCTATTATGAATCCTCCAAAGCCATTAATATGTTTAAATATTTTAAAATCATTTCTTTAATAGTATTTCTCACATCCACATAATCATGTGTATTAAATTATTAATTTTGGACATTTCCCTAATAAAATTATTTATACCACCCACATTTAGTATAAACCATGGGAAAAACCATGGTAATTTTTGTGTTTTGGGTCATTATATTACATAGAGTCCATAACAAAGATTTGAAAAATAATAAAGAAATCCCATGTAATTTCCAATATAAGCCCACCCAATATCCCATTTCCCATCACAGAAAACCATTGGAGCACGTACATACTCCTATGTACGCTCTCTATATTCCTCCTAATGTCTCCCTAATCCCTCGTGAAGCTCATCCCGTGCATAGTTAGTCACAAACTCTTGTAAGGTGTCCTCGCTTTCTCATCTTTATTCAAGTTTCATTATTAACATATGCATTAAATTTATAATTAATAATTGTGGGATGTGCCTTTAAATGTCTCTGTTACATACCATTTTATTTTTAAATGAGTATATACCTCTTTCAATCTCATTATCCAATTTTAGGAATTTTTAGGTGATGTCGCTATGCTGTTGAAATGTCACTGTGATTTTCAATGCCAAAACTATTTTGTATTGAATACCGTACCCATTTCCAATCATGGGTGTTCACCATTTTGAATTTAAACCTATTTAAATTGGGTATGAAATTTATTTATTCTTCACTCATTGAAAAATGAATGATATATAATGATGAATGAATCGATTTTTAATAAATAATGTGGCACACTTAAGTATGATAATGTAATGAAAGTGACAAGTGTGCTCAGAATTATATAGGTCCCCAATTAATTGGGTAATGATTAATTATATGAGATTTAATTTTTGTACATTAAGTGAAAATAAATAATTTATGGGCATTATCCTTGACCTATGTTTATGATTCCTTTTTGAGGTTGTTGAAAGATTTCCCATGTAATGATTATCGTACTAAATCATACTTTATTATTCATTTTTATTATTTTAACACATTTTCCCCATTAATATGACTATTTTATAACATGTACAACACAATTAAGTGTGTATTACAATAATTTATTTTATTACTCAATCCTTTCTAATGTATGTCCCCAAGTAATCCAATGAAGTTTAAAACAAATTAATTTTAGAAGCATATTAATGATGTTTTTAGTAATGTTGTTGAATCCCATGTTCATGATATTATGCTAGGTAGAAAATTATAAAATAATCTAATCCTATAAACAATTAGTGTTGAATTATGTTTAATTTTATATAAAAAATTATGTATTAATATTATATAAAGATAAGGGTTGTTATAGTTGGTATCAGAGGAAAAATTAGGTTATCTTTGGTATTAAGATTAGAAAAATCTATAGAAAACCATAGGGATAAGAAAAAAACCTAAATTTTAGTTCTCATATATTAATTAGAGTATCATGTAAATAAATTACTTTTTTGAATCTATATTTTTATGTGCTTCAGACATAGATGCACATAGGGGTAACAACAATGACATGGTGTGTCGGACCTGACGTGGTGTAAATTGTTACAGGAATACTAATCATACTACATACATGGTCTCACACTCTCAATGTATATGCCTTCTTATATTCATAATATTAGTATGTACCATTATTTAGGAGACACCTAATTCCCGAATGAATATGTGTTTGGAAACATATCATTGATAATATATATTAAAGCCAAGAAATTCATAAGTTACGAAATAAATTTAATTTCTAATTTATCCATTTAATGTAATTGAATTCCATCTTATGTTATTAATATATTTAATATAATCATTTCCAATTTTCCCATTATTCGATCAAATTTATGAAAATAGAAAGAATCAGTGAAATAATTAATGATACGAGAAATGCGATGACTCTCCCAATGATATGAACAACCATATGGGGAGAAAGAGTCACAAACATTGTGAAAATATTCTCTAAGATGACTTTGGATATTAATAGTAACCTAGATGTAATGGAGGTCCAAAATGTACCATATAATTAACATTCTTCAATTGTGTTCTTTATATGACAAATCCATATAGATCATCTACATTGACAATATCATATCCATACATGGGTATTCCTACAAAGAGATGATCTTAGTGGCTATTTATAATATGGAGGTATAATCTAATCAGTGGTCAAAATTGAATAATAACATGAATCCTGAGAAATAGATCGAAGCGATTGGGTGGAATGAATTCCAAAAATAGTTTTCTAATAAATATTTTCCTCTCAATCTCTAAATTAAACTGAAATGGGATTTACATGCCCTAACGAAAAATTATGATGATTATATCAGGTAATAAGAGTAAAACATGACATTATTGGAATCATATGACTTTGAAATTGTTGTTCCCCTAAAATCAAGGTTATCTGCATCTTTGATTGGATAAAATCAAGTCCATGGAAATCCCTTGTGATCTCTGATATTGATAGTGAGAAGGAAATTTTTTGAGGAACCGTCAATGTTAGAATCGAGATTTAAGAATATAAAGGGTATATTTTGGATAAAAAGTAGAAATTAAAGATTAATTATGGATGTTCAATGGAGTAATATTGTAGTTTTAAAATATTTCAATATCCCACTTGTCAATAGTTAGAAAATAATTACCCTATAGACATCCTATAGGGGTGATGAAATCATTTCAGTGCGAGAAGAAAGAGAAACTAGATTGAAATTTAAAATATTAGAAAAAAACTTACAAGCTAGAAGAATTTAATTGACTAGTTAACACACATTTAATTGAACATTGCATCAAATTTAATGAAAAATCTATCATTGCAAGTAAAGGTGCATAGATAAGGGTTTTAAGAGACAACAAATAACCTATAAGTTAGTAAGTCTGAGATTTTTTCATCACAAAAGCTATGGTGTATTCTTATAAATATGTGGGGAGAGGTATTATAGTTATTCATCCAAGTATATATAACATTTTTTTTGATTTAGGTTCTATGCATTCCTTCATATTACAGATGTTTTTTGGAACTATTCAAACACCAACACAAATCTTGGATGTGTTGTTATCATTGAAAATGAAAAATAGTGAAATTATTGAATCCCACGTATATAAATTCATATCTGTAATAATTTGTTAGTTGAATGTTCCATAAAACCCTGTAATAAACCCTTTGGTTGATTTTGATACAATTCTATGTAAAAATTGATTTTATCTATAATAATCTGACATAAATTGTCGTGATAAGGAACTAAATCTTCATATCATGAATCAACCCCTTATTCAAGAGGATGAATCATATTTTTCACCAAAATCTCATGAATGGATATTATTTCCGTATTAATAAGTGTATCTAGATCAATTATTTATTATAATGAAAGAATCATCCTTGAAGGCATGCCTAATTTAAAGCAATATGTAGAGGTGTTTCCTAATAAATTACATTATCTTTCTCCTAGTCGAGAGGTTGAATTTTCAATCAATATTATACCTGGTGAATTACCATTATCATAGAGTCAATGTATAATTTCGGGTTTATAATGTGAGGATCTAATGAAAGAACTATAAGAGAATCAATGTAAAGGCTCCACATGCCAAAGTGCTACTCTAGGGGGTGAACCAGACCTTTCAATCATGTAGAAGGATGGTTATATATTCCTTTGTATATATTATTGTGATCTCCATAAGATCATGATAAATAATAAGTATCATTTTACATGTATTGATGAAAATATCGATTAGCTATGTGCGGAACAATATGAATCCAAGGTGGATCAAAGGTCAAAATGTTACCATGTTAGTGTGAGATAGAAGCGTATTCCCAAGAAATATTTTTTGTAGAATATATGAGCAATATGAGTTCATATTGATTCTTTTTGGGATCACCAATTCTCTAGAAATCATCATGGACTTGATGAATACGGTCTGTAGATACTACCTCGACCAATTTTTGGTAGTATAAAGATATGATATTATAATAAATGTCAAATGAATTGAGCTCTATAAATAGAATATGAGAACTATTTTAATGACCTTGCTAATAGATAATATTTATGTAATGTGTAAAAAATCTGACTTCAGGTTGAAGGAAGTATCATTATTATGGAATTTCCTCACAAGGAATGGGAAGTTACCGGAACCTTAAAAATATAATCAATTGATGGATGTTCAAGGAAAATATATTTGAAATATATCCACATTTTCCTTCAATGAGGTGGGAACAATCATTGATTTGTGGGAAATCTATCAGGTTTGTAAAACCATCAGACCAACATAACTAAGAGGGGATTCATGTTTTCTTATAATTATTAATATTAAGAGAGAATCAAGGAGATCAAAATAATTATTATTACTACCCCTGTTATCACAGTACCCAATGTGTTAAAATTTTCAGGTATTCTGGGATGCTTTGAATAATGGATTGTTTTTTCTATTAATGAAAAATAAATAGTCCATATCCTATGCTTCAAGGAAGCTGAATGATAATGAATAGAACTATCCAAAGCATGATCTATATTTTAGTGTTGTGATCTTGAAATTGAAAATATAGTATCATTATCTCAATGGATTGTAGTGTAAAATATATATGGATCACAATATCCGTGAGTATATATTTATTTTGAAAGAGGTGAATAGATGCCATCGAAGATGGTTAGAGAAAATCAAGGACTATAAAGACTCTATTCACTATAATCCTAGTAATTTGAATAAACATGAATATGATCTATGTATAAATTAAAGGACTTAGCCTTAAACATTATATAATATTGAATTAAATGAATAATTCACATTGAAGATCATTTCAAGTTTATAGTTTTAGAGAATTATCCCCTTACTATTACATTACATCTCAAAAATTACAAGGTAGAGACGTCTATTAAGTTTATGTTTTTTTCATTAAATAAAAACTCTTGAAAAAAAGGAGCATGTCAAGTCCCAAGTTCAAAATAGCATGACTTTTCCATGATCCCATCCTTGCCCATATTCATTATTATGTCCTGTGAAAAACATTTCATAACATGGGATGAGCTTAAAATGCTCATTATGGGTTATAAAACAATGAAACAAAACATTAGTTCATTAATACATACCAAACAAAATTTCTTTAACAAAACTCATCAAATCATAAGAATTATCTAGTAAACACAAATCACAAAGGTAACTTGTGGAATCCATAACATACTTATGTTGTATCATTCATAGCTACATAAGGAGTTACATTTGAAATAACATTATAGTATATTCCATAAATCTATTAGGAGAAACATTCATGTTCACCTCCATCATGTTACCCAATGCATTGGAGAGATTTCCCGGGCTCACCCATGCATGGTTTATCACTGAACCACCCTTATGCGTAAACAATGCCTGAGAAAAATAGCATAATCCTAACACATAAAAGAAACATACTCGAATATTAAATTTTTAAATTTCATCACAATATATCACATAAATATATTGACACATCAAATCCATTATCAAAACTATTTTCAATACCAAAATACATAAAAGAGTATGGGTTATTTATTTTCCTTTTAAAAACATTACAAGTTGTTAAGGAATCCAAATATCAAATAATACTCGCGACGACAGAAAGGATGTTGTCACCACATACGTTAAAAAGATACATTATTTTTCTCGTTTAGTAAAATGAATCATAGGAAAATATTCCCTTGGAATGATATAAAAATTCAATTGGGTTTATATAGCGTATATAAGAGAGTTGTGTATTAAAACAAAATATGCCTCAAAGAAAAGAGATTGACATGAAGCCCCTTACCTCGTGTACGACTTGACTCGTTCGATCTTTAACCTCTATAATAATAAACAAATAGTAATTTATAATTTCTTAAGACTCTTTTTAATTTTCATCATTAGTTTTTGATAAATTTTTATCATTTTATAAACATTATGAAATTGTTTATGTTAATGACGGTCATTTCTTCAATATTTGGTACTTGAGTAAAAAATGAACTTCTTATAATTACAATATGTTCATGTTGTAAAAAATTCATTATATCCAAAATGATATTTATGATTTATATATCATATATATCATATATATCTAGTTTATGTAAGTATTTATAATAGTACATAACAATTGGAGGTATGAGAAAAGTGCACCGTTCCTGGAGAAGGTAAGACGTACGTACGCATGAACGATAAATTTATTTCTATTTATTATTTTAAAAGAATTAAAACATAATGATACATAGGAATATTATAATGTAGTATAATATCATATATAATATAATTAACTCCATTATTTATACGTCCCACATAGGGAATTAACGAGTCATATCAATTTGAGGGGGCGATAGGCCGTACATTGTCAAATTAAATTATTGTGTTTCCCCATAATGGAATCCATAAATGAATGATATAAATGGAAAATACAAAATCATAATGAAAACATAAAAATAATATATATCATATATAAAAATATTTCCATCAAAACTTCCACCATGAGAGACGGTAGGAGAAAATTGAACAGTCATCATTTCGTGAGGCGTTAATTATCCATCCACAGAAATAGTTTGTTCATTACCTATTAGATGGAGGTGTGTGAATGAGTAGATTGAATACTTCTCATAATAATGACCTAGTATATTTAGGATACTGGTTGTTTTATAATATAAATAAATAAAAATATTTTATTGGTTGGAGAAGTAAAATAAATAAAAATAATTTAAGAGAATATGTCACCTTAAATTCGGGTAACTCCCTATGGATTGAACCAAAAGGACTTCCTGAAGTGCATTCTACATAAGATAAGGATTCTAGGAGGAATATGGGAATCATGAGAACTTATTTGGGAAGGTTTCGGATGAGCCACGGTGCTTTAGAGGTTCTTTTAATGGGTTATAGGTGAGGAATCTTTATAAGGGGGAGTAGGGGTTCTTTAAGAAAGTGTGAAAATATTATATTATTATATAATGATTTTCGGTTTCCAAATCTCGAAAACTTATTAAAGTCAATGTTACGATGAAACGTGGTCGAAATAATATCATCCAATAATAATTGGACATGTTTTAGATATTTTTTTAACCATTATAATATTATTTATGTAAATCATTTATTAATGAGGTAAACACTACCTCACTATTGTGTCATAAATAATTTTATTTATTTTATTTCTAAAAATTATATAAATAATACCATGATGTAGGAAATTAATTTATCTTTCCAAATAATAATTATTTTTGAAACTATAATTATATATTCCCACGTAAAAATTAATTTAATAAAAGATATTTGTTTATGTCATTTTTCCATTACTTTATGTTAATAAAAATAAATTGTCATTATCACTCAGAAGTGACTCCATGGGGTCCCAAAATAGACCCTAGGTTTCCCATGGTTTGTCATGACTAATTAAATAAGGTTTGGTTATGTTTTAAAGTTATTTTGTATTATTATGATATCACTTTTACCTTAAATTACCCTATTTTAATTTAACCATGGTAAATAAAAGTCAAAAGTAACTATTTATAAAAATTATTTTCATCTTCATGAAAAAATATTACTGACTAATAAAAATCATTTATATAAATTTTTAAAAATTAATTTCAAAGTAGTGGTAAAATTTCATTTAAATGAACAAGTCAGTTTTTAACTACTACATAGTTGTTTCACTCTTCATAAAAAATTGATTTTTTTTTCAGAAAATACCAAAAATTCAGACTAAGCTATATTTGATATTCCAAATTCAAAAATGTAGTCTATTTTACCAAATTAATAACGTAGATTTATCATTAATTAATTTTAAAATTTATTTCCATTGTCCAAACCAAAAGTGTGTGTTTATGAAATAATAACTATCGAAAGATTGCCACTTGTCTATATCCAATTTCAATGTGAAATTAAAAACAATGGAAAAAATGGATTAAATGGTAATAATATAATATAATTAACCTTTAAAACAAATTAAAAAGATAATCTATCCATATAAATAATTTATATTAAAAGGCAGTTTTGAATTAAAATACATTACTTTTCACTATTCATTAAAAATTGTATTTTATCAGAAAAAATACCAAATTATTACCCAATGTAAATTTTGATTTCCTGATTCTAAAAAAGAATTATATTTTGTAAAATATAAAATATAAAAGTGTCCAAAACAATATTTAATGTGGGTTCTTAATTAAATGATGGTAAATCTGCCTTTTGAATTAAATTATGCTTAAAATTAGATTTATTCACATTTTAAACCTCTAAATTTTTTTGGATAAATGTAAAAATATTTAACAAATATGTATAATCATATTGTAGTTAGTTATGTTCATTCCTTCCAATACAATGACAATACATTAAATACCATTTAAAATAATAATATCATATTATTATTAGGCAATACAAGATTTCCAAGATACCTGCTGTTGCGTATTGGGTGCGCCATCAAATGCAGAAACACCATTAAAGTAAAATTAGTAATTAATTCCTAAAATATTAATTAAAATGAAAATGTATTATTTCGTTATTTAATTTGGATGTTACATCCTTCCCCCCTTTTGGAAATTGTCTCCTCATATTTTTTATTTACTTATCAAATATGTGGGGGTATTTATTCCTCGTATCATTTTCAGATTCCCACGTTTCCTTTTCAACCATATGGTTTTTTCACAAAACCATTACCTGCTGAATTAATTTATTCCACAGAATTTTCTCTCTTCGTTCAAGAATCCATACTGGTTGTTCCTCATAAGAGAGATTATCTTCCAACTAAACTACCTCTGGACTTAAAACATGAGATGTATCTGGCATATACTTTCTCATCATTGAAGCATGAAAATCATTGTGTACCAGGGACAAACATGGAGGTTAATCCCCATGTATGCAACTGGTCCTACATTCACCAGCATTTTATAAGGTCCAATGAACCTCAGACTCAAATTTATCTTCCTACCAAAATGTATCACACTTTTTCATGGAGAAACATTGAGAAAGACATGATCACATACCACAAAAGAAGGGCCCTTCCTCCGATTATCCGCATAACATTTATGTCCATTCTGAGCTGTTCTTAGTTTCTTCTAAATCAACTGAACCATTTCTCATATCTCATCTACCAATTCTGGTCCCATCAGCTTCCATTCACATACTTCATCCCAAAAAGATGGAGTTCAACAATGCATTCATTATAATGCCTTAAATGGATCCATCTGTATACTGGAATGAAAACTATTATTATATGAAAATTCAACAAAAGAAAGATGTTGGTCCCACCTTCCTTGGTAATCTAGTCAAAAATCTCATAGCATATCCTACAAGGTCAGATTTGTTAGTTCTGACTGCCCATATGATTGTGGATGAAACATTGTACAAAAATTTAATTCAGTACTCAACGACTTATGAAGGCCTTTACAAAATTTAAAACTAAATCTAGGATCATGATCAGATACAATGGAGAGGGGGACACTATGATTCCTGACCATCTCTTTAACATACAACCGAGGAAGTTGATCTAGATACAATGTATCTCGAATATGAAGGAAATGATAAGATTTATCCAATCGATTAACAATAATACATATTGCATTACAACCTCAAGATGTCTTTGGTAATACCACAACGTAGTCCATGGATATATTTTCCCATTTCCACTTTAGCACCAGTAATATCTGAAGAATCCTTTTCGGTAACTGCTACTCTGCTTTAACCTGCTGACAATTCAAACACTCCATAGTATAATCGGCAATATATCATTTCATTTCATCTCAATAGAAATAGTCCTAAGGATCTATGTACATCTATGTAATTCCAGGATGAACTGAAAACAAGGAACTATGAAATTCACATAACAACATATTCTTCAACTGTGAATCACAAGGCACACATCATCTCATTTCAAATCCCAAAACACAATCTTTATAAAGGTTAAATTCATGAAAATTACCCTTCTAATCCTACTCTACCTTTTTTGCAACTCATTGTCTTCCTTCTGGACTTCCTTTATTCGGTCTAAAAGAGATGATTTCACTAACACATGAAACAAAACTAAAAACATTCATGCACCAAAAACTTCTATTACAATGTTCATCAAATAAAAAACCAAAGGATATTGTTACAATTGTATCATGGTTAATGAAGCCTTTCTTTTCCAACTCAAATCATTATCCACTTTACATGATTTTACCAGATGGTAATGGATCATGCAATCATAAATCTTGATTAATTACAACCATCTCCCCTATCTCATGTTCAGTTATTTCTATGTGAATATATATTTCAATATATTGTGGTCAGTATATATTTCACATTTTACTCCATACAAATGATCCCTCCAAATATTTAAAGCAAAAATAACAGAAGCTAATACCAAATCATGTGTATGGTAGTTTAACTCATGAGGTTTCAAATGACATGAAGCATAAGAAAATACCTTATCATTCTACATAATCACACAACCAAGTCCTTTTAACTAAGAATTATGATAAATAACAAACTCACCATTTATGTATGGTAGTGCCAAAACTGGGGCAATTACCAATATACTTTTCAATTCCTGAAAACAATCATCACATTCTTCTGTAAAAACAAACATAACACACTTTCGAGTTAACATAGTCAGTGGGCTAGATAACTGTGAAAATTTTTCAACAAACCTCTGGCAATAATGTTTCAAAAAATGATAACTATGGATCAATGTTATATTTTTTTGTATTTGAAATTATTCAAAAACTTTTGTTTTAGCAGGACCAATAATGATGCCATATTTTGAAACAATGTGCCCTAGGAATGAAATTTTTTGTAACAAAAAATACCACATGGTGAATTTCCCATATTGTTTCTATTAATTTAGGATTTGAAAGAAAACAATTCAATTACATTCATGCTCCTCTTTACTTCTAGAATAATCCAAAATACCATAAATTAACAAAACCAAAATCTTATCCATGAACTCAAGGAAAATTCTATTCATAAGATCCATGAATACATTAGGTGCATTGGTTATTTGAAAAGACATAAATACAAATTCATAATGGCCATATCTAGTATGAAATTTGGTTTTTGGAATGTCTATTTCCTTTACCTTCACCTGATGGTACCCAAACCTCAAATCAATCATCAAAAACTACTGAGCTCTCTGAGGTAGATCAAACAAATCATCTATATGAGGCAAAGGATTCTAATTCTTTATAGTGATGATACTCAATGCTATATAATCATTGCGAAGTCTTATTGAACAATCTTTATTTTTAACAAACAAGACAGGGGAAACCCATGTTTTTGTGCTAGGTCGAATGAAACCTTTATCTAATAAATATGAAAATTTCTTATTTAACACAAAAAAATAAATTCGATCCATTTGATAAGGTCATTTTGAAATTGTCTTAGGATCACGAACTAAGTCAACAGTACATTCAAATTTTCGATCTGGTATAATACCAGGAAACTCATCAGAAAAAACATCAAGATACACATTTTCATCTAGCACATCATCAATCTGAATAGTTCCATTTTTTTCAACAATATATGCATGGTAAATTTCATTTCCAAATTATAATATTTTCTCAGCTTCCTAATATGTTATCAAGAGTAAGGGTTCATTCTTGTACACTAAATGAAAATCTTCTTGAAGAGAATCCACTTTAGCTTTGCAGTCAATCTAAACATGATTAATAGAAATCCAATCAATACCCAAAATAACATTAAACTCTACTAGAGGCAAAAAATAAGGTTTTCAGGTACATTCTTTCCGCACACAATGCCATGAAGGTTCTTATAATTTCTTTTTGCCTCAAAATTTCTTCCAGGTGTTTTTACCATAAGTTCATGATTCATATCTTGATATGAAATTCCAAATTTACTTGAAAACTTCTCAGAAATGAATGAATGTTCAGACCCTAAATCAAACAATATATTGGCATAATCTGAACTAACAAATAGTGTACGTGATACTACTTCATTTCATGTCACAAAATATGCATAAGTAGTATCAATGGATTTCACCACACCTTTATTCTTGTAGTCTGACTACTTTCCCTCAGTTTAGTTCTTCATTGGACACTCATTTGCATAATGACCCATTTCATTTCACTTAAAACATTTTACTGATTATAAATCTATTTTTTTCTTACCATTAACCTGATATTTTTTAATAAAATTATGATCATTATGTCCTATTTTACCCTCAACTGTAGCACTTAATAGAATCCAAAAGACAGTCCCCATCGTGATTTTTACAACAATGTTCACAAACTATATACTCGAGTTTCTTACCATCAGATTTTTTAAGAGTTCATCCCGTTATCCTACCACCTTTACCTCTTATTCTATTGTTCTTCAAAGAGGAACAGATCATTGAAAATCTCCATTTACACATTCCCCACCAAAAAATGTTTTTCATAACTTTTTAACTCACAAGAATATAGTGACCTTCAATAATTTGGCTTTAATCTTGAGAAAAAATGGTTGATTTTACTATTAAGATGTCATATAAAATTCGGAGCATACTTTTCCAGTTGAGTGAATTTTTCTTTATAAGATGCCACTAATTTATCCAATAGCCTCAATTATAGGAATTGTTTTTATATCCTAATATAAACCACATTTGGGAAATATTTCTCAATAAACATACCATTAAATTCATCCCAATCAAGAGAATAAATCTCATCCCTATCCCTGATATTTTTCACCATCAGCCACCACTAATCAGCTTCAAATTTAAAATTGTAAATAGTTAGACCAACCTTATGATGTTCTTAACACCCAAAATATCAAAAATATTCTCTACTGATTTAATCCACCCATATTCTAGCCCAATGTCAGATAATAATTTGAATGATTGTGGGTGTTACCTCATGAAATGCTCCACTACTGAAATGTTCCTCTATGGTTGATCTGGCAGATCTAGTGCATAAAAACCACTACCATTTATAGCCTGAGTCAACTGTGTGATCACTGCAACAAACTATTCAGTTTTGATTCTGACCATCTTGGGTTGTAGATTTGGGATGTTGATTTCCACAAGATGTTGCCCCATTATAGATGCCATGATTCCTATATGGAAAACCATTATGAACATGGAAATATCTTAGACGAAGGAACATAGTAATCAGTAAATTCCATATAACTTCAATATTACCATAAATTAATTTATGGACATTCATTTAACAATTCCCTATCCCCTAAAGTTATCTAAACCGACCTTTGTTACCATCCTTAAGGACCCGACCTAAAAAATTACATAATCTTCAATTAAATGAATAATTGAAATTGATGATCTATTTAAGATAAGAGTTTTATAGAATTAGGCCATAACTATTACATTACATCTCAAAAATTACAAGGTATACACTTTTTCCCAGCTGTCATTTTTTTCATAAAATAAAAAACTCCTGAAAAAAGAGTCATGTCTTGTCCCATGTTGTAAACAGCCAGACATTTATTTGATCCCTTCCATGACCTTATTTATCTTCATCTCCTTTGAAAAACATTTCAAAAACTGGGATGAGCATAAAATGATCAGTAAGGGTAATAAAAAAAAGGAAACATTATTTCATGAATACATACATTGCATAATCACTTTAACATACCCCATGAAATCATAAGATTTACATTATAAACTCAAATCATAAAGGTGACATGTGGCATCCATAACATACTTAAGTTGAGATTTCACATCTATATAGGGAGTTACTTTTTGAATACCCATTATATTATATTCCCTAAATCTATTAGGAGAAACATTCACATTTACCTCTGTCACATTACCCAATGCATTGGAGATCTATCTGGGGCTCACCCGCCATATGTTTATCACATATCCACCCATATGTGTAATCAATACCCAAGAACCATAACATAATCATAACATATAAAACAAACATAATGGTAAGATAAAATTTCCGCATTTCAATAAAAATATATCATTTAAATATATTGACATAATAAATACTTTATCAAAACTATTTTCAATACCAAAATACATAAAAGAGTATATGTTGTTTATTTTCCTGTTAAAAACATTACAGGTTGTTATGGAATCCAAAGATCAAATTATACTCGTGATGGCGTAAATGTCGTTGTCAATGCTAACAATAAAATCAAACATTCTTTTATATCATTTAGAAAAATGGTTCATAGAAAAATATTCCTTTTGAATAAAATTCTAAGTCAATGGTGTTTATACAGTGTATAAAATAATGTCATGTATTAAAACAAAATATGCATCAAGGAAAGGAGATTGAGACAATGTCCTTTAACTCATGCCCGACTTGACTCATTTGTTAATTAATATCAGAAATAATAAAATAATGTAAATTTATAAATTTATAAGAACCTTTTTCATGTTTATATTTACTTTTAAATCACATGTTACCATGTTATAAACATTATCAAATCATTTATTCTTTTACAGTTGTTTTGTCGATATTTGATACTTGAGTCAAAAATGAACTTATTATAATTAAAAGTTTTTCATGTGGTCAAAATTTCCTTATATTCATAATGATATTCATGATTTAAATAAAATATATATCTTATATATCACACATATATATATATTTATAACAGTACAAAACATTTCGAGGTCAAAAATGAAATGCACCGTTCATGGAGACAGTAATCTGTACGTATGCATGGATGCTACTTCTATTTCTATTTATTATTTCAAGGGAATTAAAACACAATGATAAATAGGTATAATATAACTACATTATAATATCATATATAAAATAAATAAATAAATCCTTTATATGTCCCACATATGTCATTAACAAGTCACATAACGTTGAAGGTTCGGTAGTCCGCACTTCCAAAAAATAAAATTATCACGTTTACCACAAATGAAGACCATAAATTTATGATATAAATGGAAAATATATAAACATAATGAAAACATAAACATAATATATATCATTTATAAATACAATTCCATCATAATAGACACCATGTGGGGCGGTATATTATAATTGAACAATCATCGTTTCGTGAGGTGTTAATCTTCAATCCATAGAAACAATAGGTTCTTTACCCATTAGAAGGAGGTGTGTGTATGTTTAGTTTGAATAATTCTCTTAAAATAAACCTAGTATATTGAGGATACATGTTTTGTTATAATATAAAATAATAAATAGTGTTTAGGGGGTTGGAGAAGTAAAATGAATGAAAACAATTTAAGACAAATTGTTACCTTTAATTATCGTAACTCTCTTTGGTTTGAACCAAAAGGACTTCTTAAAGGGAATTAATCCTATGTTAAGAATTTCAGGTTGGAGATAGGGATAATTATAGGTTAATTTGGTTGGGTTTGGACGACCTAAAGGGCTTGAGAGGTGTATCTAATGGGTTGGTGGTGAGGTATTTTTATAAGGGGAAGGGGGGTTATTTAGGAATGTGTGAAAGTATTATTTTATTATATAATGATTTCATATTTTTAAAGATCCCAAACATATTAAAGTCGATGTTAAGGTGAAAAATTGTATAAATTAAATCATTCAATATGAATTGTATAGGTTTTTGATATTTTTTAAATATTTATTATATTATTTATTTAAATCATTTATTAATGAGGTATACACTACATCATTATTGTGTCATATATAATATTATTTATTTTATGTCAAAAAAATATAAAAAAATGCCATGATGTAGGAAATATTTTTATATTTTCAAGGAATATTTATAGTCAAAATGGTATCTTATATAACCTTTTGTAAAAAAAATTAATAAAAGATATTTGTTTATGTCATTTTAGCCTTTACTATAAGTTTATTAAAACAAAGTTCCATTATCACTCTTTAGTGGATCTGTGGGGTCCCAATATTGACACAAGGATACCCATTTTCGTTCTTGACTCTTCCAATATGGTTAGGAAAAGTGTTAAGGTAATTTTGTATTGTTATTTTATTCGTTTAACCTTGAATTACCCAATTTACCTTTAACCGCGGTAAATAAAAGTCAAAAGTCAATATACAAGAAAAATTATTTTAATCTTATTGAACCAAATTTTACATACTAATAAGAACCATTTATTTCGTATTTTCAAAATTCATTTCACAGAAGCTGTAAAATTTCATTTAAATGAAAAAGTCGGGTTTTAACTACTACTTAGTGGTTTCACTATTTTTAAAAAATTGATGATTTTCAGAAAAATAACAAAAATTCATCCTAAATTATATTTGATATTCTAAATGAAAAAATTATTTCTATTTTACCAAATTCAAAACATATATGTTGCATTAATTAATTTATAATTAATTCTAGTTTCCAAAACAAAAAACATGTTTTTATGAAATAATAACTATCAAAAGTTTGACACATGTTTATGTCCAATTTCAAAGTGAAATTACTTCAAATGACCAAAATTTGATTAAATGGTAAAAATATAATCAGATTAAAATTTAAAACCAATTAAAAAGAAAATATAACAATATATGTAAATTACATTAAATGGATGGTTTGAATTAAAATATATTTTTTCATTATTCATTAAAAATTTAATTTTATCAGAAAAATACCAAAAATTTACCTAAATTAAATTTTGATGTCGTGATTATAAATAAGAATTTTATTTAGTAAAATAGAAAATAGAAAAGTGACCAAAACAAGATTTAATGAAATTTCTCCATTGCAATACATTAAATCACACTTTTAAAGTAAATTATGCTTAAAATTAGATTCATTCAAATTTTAAGCCTCAAACTTTTATTGGAAAAATGCAAAAACATTAAACAAACATTTATAATCATATTTTAGTTAGTTCTGTTCATTCAAGACAATATAATGGCTAGGTGTTAAATTCCATTTAAAATAATAGTATTATATTATTATTGTGCAACGTATGATTTTAATGAAACCTCTGGTATGCCATGGAACATAGAAACTCCTTTAAAGCAAAATTAATATTTAATTAACAAAATATTAATTAAAATGACAATTCATTATTTCATTAAATACTTTGGATGTCAAAAGAAATAATCTAGTAATTTTATTATTAATGAGAATTGAGAGGGATGTGATCTTCTAATATTCGAAATTGATGAAAATGTGAATCATAAAGTTAAGTACTTTATTAATTGTTTCAGAAATGATTTCTCAACTATCTCTTAATTAAAAGATAATGAAATCTCAAAGAAATAATATGGTTATTTTCAATAAATAGTAAATTATAAGAAAAGGTAAATCATTGGAGTTCATTGTTAATGAATAAGTAGTGCTGAAATCTAGTTCAAGACTATGTGAAACATCAAATCATGAGTTAATGGAGACATTGTATAATGTACATATTTCAACATTCTCCAGCTACCCAAGAATAAAAATGAAGTATCCAGATCATAGAGAATACTTTTGTTGGGACAATATGTAGATGGAGATTTGATAATATACATCAGGATGTATATTATAATATAATGTTAGTGCGTAAAGTGAAGAATTCCTGGGTATGATGTAACAATTACCCATACCTACATGGAAATGGGAAAACATCACCACATACATTGTCACTGGTTTTCCAAAGACATCATGAAGGGATAATTCTATATGGATTGTCAATAGATAAAAACATTACATTAGAGGGGGTTATTTAGAGGCGGATATGCACAACCCCCTCTTAATTTATTATCTGTTACATTAGAGGGTGTTCTGCACAACCCCCTCTAATCATTGAATTGAGAGGTGGTTATGAACCCACTCTAAATTCATTTTCTATAAAAATTAAAGAGGGATTATTTACAACTCCCAATAACCATTGAATTTAGAGGGGGCTTATGGATTCCATTAATTTCCCTAACTAGGGGTGGTTTGGAACCTCCTCAAAAAAATTAACATTATTTTATTAATGTCATTTTGGATTATAGAGGGGGTTCAAAACTCCTACTAATATCTTAAAATAGAGCGGGTTGATAACCCCCTCAAATGACTTAAAATATAAGGGGTTCAAAACCCCCCTATAATTTCATAAATTAGAGGGGGTTCAAAACCCCTCGAACGTCATTAATATAGAGGGGTTTAAAAACCCTCTAATCTATTTAATTTAGAGGGGGTTCAATGCCCTATCACATTTAAGAGAATACTGTGGATGTGAACACCCACTATTAAAAAAATAATCTTCCATAATATATATATATATATATATATATATATATATATATATTTAAAACACAATATATTAATGTATTTAAATACATTATATGAACATATTATATAAAATAATTATATGATTGTATATAATTGTATTTATATGTATACATATATAAAATTGTATTATATTATGTAAATCAACATGTATTTATTTGTATAAATTTTATTTTATATAATATTAATTTTTTATAATATAAAAGCATAAAAATATTATAATAATATATACATAAATATAATTTATCTAAAAAATATATGATATGAAAACACAAGATTTTAGTTTTTATAAAGTATATAATAATTATAATTAATATATTTTTATATAATAGTTTTATGCCTTTATGTTATTTAGAATTTATATTTTATGAAAAATAATTTACACAAATAAATTTATATTATTGTATATTTATTGAAATACTAATATATATATATATATATATCAATGTACATAATAATAAATATATGTATTTAAATACTATAATATATATATTTTTATAACATGTATTCCAAATAATATTAAGTGTATATAATATAAAATTGCATTTCGTATAATATTAAGTATATTTTCTAATAATTTTTTTTTCATATAATATTGATTATATATAATATGAATATTAATTATATATAATATACATATTAATTAGAAATTATGTAACATTAATTATGTATAATATAATATTAATTACATATAATATTAATATTTGTATAAATTGTAGTTCTAATAATAATAATATATTAATTTTATATAAAATTATATAGTTTATATGAATAAATATATTCATTAATATAAATAATAATAAATATATGTATTGAAAGACATTATATAAATATATTTTTAAATACCTTATATAAATATATTAGTCAAATTATATATATATATATATACTATTTAAATATACATATACACATATATATATAATATAAATGGGTATTTATATATATATACAGTTTCATTAATATATAATACAGATTTAATTCATATAATATATATTTTTTATATTAACCATAACATTAATGTATAGTATTTATAAAACCAAAATTTAATTTTTTTAGATTACATATATATGTAATATGATTAATAATAATTAATAATATTATAGTTATCACACACACACACACACATAAGTACAACATAAACATATATACATGTGTAATATATTTAGGTGATATATAAATATATAATATATAATATATATAATTGAATATACATATAAATATGGTAACTAATATATATTATTATAATTATTTTAATGTATATAAATATATTTTTCTAACAATATATATTATAATAAATAGTCAAACACATATAAATACAATAATGTGCAACATATATATCAAAATAACAATTTCTTATGTGGTTGGTTGTTGATACTCAGGTGGCGGTCCTTTGGTGAGGTTCAGGTTCGAATCTCGACGATTACATTTTACTCTGTAGGCGTGGGAATAATGGAGGTACCGAGAACTGGGAATAGGTCCAAACCGGAATTGGGGGCTCGAGGTTGGAATGACAGGGAGAGAGAGAACTTGGATTGGGTGGGAACAGGAGGTAGCGAACTGGGATAGGGTTGGAACAATAACTGGGAGGTAGAGTGGATGGTTGGGGCTCAGGGCAGGAGGCAGGAATTGGAGGTGCAGAATAAGGAAATAGGAGGGAAGGGATAGGAACAACAGGGACAAAACCCGAATGGTGTGGGATGGGGAGGGATATAACTCGGATATATGGGGTTCAATGGGGTGTAAACCGACATTGGGGATGAGATATGAATGAGAGGGAGGGAGTGAAATTGGATGGGGTGGGTACGTGAGGGAGGGAGCAAACTGGAATTGGGTGGGAATGGGAGGGAATGAACTGGGATGGGGTGGGAACAGGTTCAAACTAGCACTAGGGGATCGAGGCAGGAACTGGGAGGCATGGAGGATGTGGGGCTCAGGGCTATTCATAAAACAAATTATAATGCTTTAGGGGAGGTCATTAAAACCGCCAAAAAATAATACCTTATTTAGGGGCGGTTCAACGCGCCACTAAAGCCTTCAATGTAATGGCGTTTGTAGGGAATCATGTGTATTTATGTTAAAAACAGTGGGGGTTTAAATCCCCTATAATATAACTGCCTCTAAAGTCTTTCTAACTTTATCAGAACTTACTCAAAACCACCACTAAATAAAGTAGGTGGCCACTTTAGTAGTTGTTCCTCACATCCATTGATAATGTCTTTAGATTGGGTAATAAACCCTTCTAATGTCAAAATATAACCCCCTATACTGTAACAATTTTTTTGTAGTGTGTGTGGGGGGTCATATTACATATACAACACACTTCATTGACATTCGAAAGCATTTGTCACAGGGTCAACTGTCATGTATATACATTACAAAATTTGTGAGGCTACATGGACCACCACTATCGATTATATCTACTCGAGATATATGATTCACCACTTTTTCCAAGAAGAGTCTCAAATATATCATGAATACTGTGTTGAACATCAGTACGACTAATCATCTTCAAACTGTTGGCTAATACGAATGAACTAGTAAGAATCCTGATAACATGTTGAGATCATTTTCAATATACATTAATGGAGGATAAGACTAAAATATACATCTATTCAATTTTTCAAACATGAATAGTTTCCTCTAAAGTGTCCAAATAGATCCCTATGAATCCCTTTGTGAGAATATTTGTAGAATGCATACATGTGGAGAGGATATTGGGGAATAAAAACATCTAGGTTTGTAAATCGTCGTGAAAATGGTGGAAAATGTCAAGAAAAATTATCACGGAATCAAGTCTTCTTAGAGTCGATAAAAGAGACATATTGAAAATAGTCAATGGGACCTATAGTCTGATGATGGATGAATTGTATTCCTATACATTTGTCTATATAATAATGTGATTCTATTTGTGACGAAGTAAAATCTATGTACAAGATCTATCTTCCCCTTTGATATAGTTGACCACATTAGAGCGGTGGATTACTGACTATCACTCCCAGCTAACCTATCTCATGTAAACTATTTATTCCATGTATCCCTATTTAGAATTTGAAAATTAGATCCCTCATATGATCTCAATCTATAGGCTATATCATTCGTGAATGATCCCTCATATTAAGAGTAGTCGGTTAAGATCTCAGATCATTGATATAATGGTCTACAAAAATATGACTATGCACATAGTCAAAGTACTATGGAGAAACCAATAATTTAATCAATGGAAATGGGAACCTGAGGAAGTGATTAAATAGAGTTACCCACGTTTAGATTATTGGGGATAATGAAATTTCATTTGGCAAAATTTTATTAAGGGTAGAATATTGTAACAACCCAATTGGTTACAAATAAAATTACCCTTTGGATGTAACTAAATGTCTTTATATATAATATGTGCTCAAGAAAAATACTACATTATTTTATTTTTTATCTTCTATAATATTTAAATGACTGATTAGAATCATTAAATATTCTCAAATATCCACTAAACATTGGTCACACTATAAGTTAAAATATATGGTTTTAACAAACCTATTAGGCACCGAAAAAAGATGTAATAGCCTCAAATATTATGATAATACTATTTGAATCCCATTTTTTAGAGCTTCTAAGGAAGATACTGTCATTAGGATTTCTCCACGATGAAGCCAAATTTATATCCAAACAAATATGACTGATAAATACTATTTATAAGAGGATATCATGATCATCGAGATCACAACCCAAACCATGTATGTAAAACCATTCTATGAAAGAGTCACGATCATGCAACATACTTTTAGGGAGTTTTCTGGTATACTAAAGGTATATATATATCAATACCCTAGTGATATAGTTTTTACTAATTATTAATATATTAATGAAAATATATTCATCAGGTTATTGATATATATAAATGATTTTTTTATAAAATTAAACACGAATAGAATATTTAGTTAATTCTCAAATTCAATTAATGAAATATTAAATTAATTTATTTTCTAAATAAATATTATTTTAATAAAATATTTTTATTAGGTAATTTTTATTAAATATAATAGATCATATAATTTTCTTTGGAGATGAATGTAATTTTTATAAGGGTTTTGAAACTATTCGTGTATAAAACACATCCTTTTTCTATAAATATCCATACCTATTTTAAAAGTGTAAATAAACATAATTATAAAATTATTAATAGGAAATGAATATTATTTTTAGAATTATAAATCAAAAAAATTCAACAGTGATATTTTTTGAATTTTCTGAGCCAGTTAAATTTTTAGGAAAATATTATATACCATATAAATATTCATTGTGAATTACGATATCATAGTGACCCAAATGTGACTTAATAAATACAATAAAATATATCCAGGAAATACATATGTTTTTCATATGAAATATTTTTATTTTATGTTTATTATTTTATTTCTATAAAGACTTTTTTAATCATCAAAAACCATTAATATATTTTAACATTTTAAAACAATTTTTTTATGAGTATCACTCACTTCCACATCATATGGGTTATTATTTTTTTAATTTATATAATTTACCATTTAAAAAATGAAAAAAAAATCTCATTTTTGATGAATCGATGGGTACAAATAAGGCGATGTTTTGTGGTTTTCAGTATTTTATTGTTTAGAGTCCAAAACCTATGACTAAGAAATGATTAAAAAATCCCAACTCATTTATTATATAAAACCATAAATCTACCATTTATCTTCAATAAAAATACTTGTTTCATATACATAATCTTCTCTCCCCTCTCTATAGTCCTCCCATGGTTCCCCCATTTCCTCAAGAAGCTCCTTTTATGCATTTGGAGTCACACACTCAATTAAGCGATCATATCCTACACATCATTATTCATGTTTCTTTATTATCATATCCCTTATAGTTATAACTACTAATGTTGGGTCATAACTTTTCATGTCCCTATTATGAACCAGTTTATGTCGAAATTATTGGAGACCCATTTCTCTATCATTAACCCATTTTAGGAGCTTTTATGTGACATTATTTTTCTGTAAAGATTACACCCTAATATTTCATGACAAAACAATTATATAGTGAATAAAAACACCATTTATTATCAAGGTTGACCACTATAATACACATACACATAATTGAATTTGGAAACAGTTGTACTTATTCCATTCTATGTGACCTTGGAATGAAATATTATGAATGAATCCATATTTTATAATCTATGGGGAACACATAATCAAGATAATGAAATGAATGTGATGGTTTCACCATGAATTATATAGTGCTCCAATACCATGGGTAATTATAATCCATATGATAGTCATTTTGGTATATGTAGTGATCAGAATTTCCTTATGGTACTTTTCCTATCATTATTTCATGGTTGGTTTCCATGGAATATGATTTTGAAGTAGTGTTTTATGTTGTTTCCAAATATCCCATGTAATGATTATCGTGAAATATCATGCACTATTATTTTATTTTATGACCCTCATAAATTTTTTTCCCAACTATATAAATATTTTTTATCATGTATCACCTTATTCTATTTTTATTCTCTTATTAGTCTTTTTAGCTCACCCTCTTCTTATGTATGTCCCAAGGGTATCTCATGCAGTTTTCAAACCATGGAATTATAAAAGTGTTTTATGGAATTTTTCACTAATGTGGTTGTATCCCATATTCAAGATGATCTGATATGTACCAAATTTTACAACGAAGTAGAATTCATACTATTATTGGCTGTATTATGTGTTCTTATATGTCAAAAATCACTTATTATTGTGAAACAATTAGCATATTAGTTATAACATCCACCGACATCCATGGGGGATGGATTCCCCCAAGATACAATGTAATTGATAAAGGCAATCATATCTATCATCAATCATTAGGATATTTTTCTTGAGTGGATATTGAAGATTACATTATATATACATTGTGAATCCACATTAATTTTGCACGATTTCATGAATTATTATTTTCAACATAGATAGATGACATATAGTGATTTTTAAAATTGTTTTTAGAAATAAATAATTCTAGGGAAATTTAGAACTGAACGATATATAATTTCTCTGTTTCTGGATCATGTTACTCTGTCCATTATGGACTATTCATCTCTCTTTAAGACTCTCTAGCATTTGACACCCACACTTCCTTTTTATGAGTTGACTAGAGTGAGTTGGTTTAAAGATGTTCTTGTGTTGGCCATATATTCTTAGGTGAATGTTTTTTACAACGGTATCAGATAAATTGAACACTGCTGTTAATTTAGAAGAATAGCCAGATGGAATATATAAATTTGGGAAATGGTAGTTTAATCCCTAGATAGTGAAGTTCCTTTTACAATAGATAGAATTTTTGTTTTCATATTTCCCATTGGAGCAACAGTAGTACGAGTGTATACACCCATATCCAGGTGTAGAATCATTATTCTAGGAATATGGTGTAAGGACCTGGAAATTTAAAGGAAATTTTTTTCATAATTTCTTTAGAATTTTACGAGTCTGTGGCTTCTGACGACACCTGATTCCAAGGCCCGGTGTGCCCGAAAATTATTTCCGAAGTTTAGCTCGGGTATATTCAGTGAACGAACGAGCAGGTTTTTCTATCTTTTGAACTGGTGCTCGGAATTGAAATCTGAGGGCACCGATGAAACTGCAGTGCCGGTAATTGCTTAAGAGGACCTTTACCATAGTTTCGTTTTGATGGGAGAAGAGGTTAAATTTTTGGTTTTTTTTAAGGAAAAAATAAAAATATGTGTTTAATATTTTTATTTGTGGAGGGTAATCATTATCCTACAAAATGAGAGGGTTTAGTGAGGAGGGGCCCACATGAGACCATATCTCCTCACTCCCCTCTCAACTCCCTTAACCCTTACTTTTAATCACCTCTTTAATTATGTTGCAATATCTTCATTAATGAAGAAACCTCTCTACCTTCCACTCTTCCATTTAAGATTGCTTACACATATAATTATTGAAGAGATGGTTGGAATTATTTAAAATAGGGGAAAGCATTTGTAATATTTTGTTTTGGCAAATAATCTTGAGGGGGAAACCTCTAGAGGAATAGAAGAGCTCCTTCCCGCCATGAAGAACAGTTCTCCATCAGTCAGATATCCAATGAACGACGCTCAAGCCAGATCGAAGTCCTTTGAGGAAACAACGAATGACAACAACTATCATAACCTTCACCACTTTCCTTGCGACGACTTCAACGAACCGATGTCCACTCCCCTTTCGCAATATCGTCAACGAACGACGAACAACCCTAGGTAGGGGTTTCTATGTTCAATATTTTATTACCTTATTCAAAGTTCTTCAATTCGTGGGTTTTTCCTCTTGATACCAACTTGATGAGGAAGGGCTTGGACCACATGAACACGGTCGGACCCTTCCCCTTTCATTTGATTATGGATGATAGAGTTGTACAGCGAAGAACCGGTTGGCGTCGGCCGCTCACGGGTGGATCGTCAACGTCTGGTTCACCAAATGGCATGGCACTGTAACACCCGAGACTTTTATGTTATATGAATCATCAAAGGAATCTTTTTCTACACAACACTTTCTTGGCTTGCTTTACACGCCATCGCGACCTTCCTCGATGGCTTGCGTCGTATGCAATACCGAGTTTCACTAAACCACAATATGAAATTAGAACTAGCCGTTATGAATAGTAATAACCACTTTTTGAAATTTTATAAATTTTATTTTTCAAAATGGACTTCATTTTTGGACTCAGAATATCGAAATTAGCCTAGGGTGAAATTTTGGTATTTTTCTGAAAACTTTCAATTTTTGATGAATAGTGAAACCACTAAGTGGTAGGTTAAAAATTGAATTTTGCATAAAACATAATTTTACCGCTTCTGTGAATGGAATTTCAAAAATCCGACAGACACGGTTGATATCAGTAAGTAAAATGTGGTTCAATGAGATAAAAATAATTTTTGGTAAATAGTAACTTTTTACTTTTTTTACCGCGGTTATTAGTAAATAGGGTAACTAAGGGTAAATATGATATTAATATTACCCTAACACATGTCCTAATTCTATTGGATAAGTGTAATTCGACCAAAAACAACCTTATGAATAAAATAGGACCATTTAGGCCCACTTGAATTAGATTAGGACATTTATTATTAATTTATTTAAAGAAGGGTTAAAATAGTTAAAATCAAAGTTTAATAAGTAAATCATTTTTAATATGGGGTTATACATAAGATAAATTCGACTATAAATATTAATTAGAAATCTAAAAATATTTAATACATAATGGTATTTTATTTATAATTTTTAGACATTATATAATTTAATTTATTTATGACACAATTATGATGCAGTAATTATCTTATTTATGAAATATTGACATAATTGATGTTATAAACACCAAAATAAATGAAATTTGATACTTTTTATGAATTCCACTAATTGTATAGGTTACTATGATATATTAGTGTTGATTTAATCTACTTGGTTCGAACATATAATTCTGTTATGACTTTCACAAAAATCATATATCAAATAGTGTCAAAATTGACACAAAATAGTTTTTAAATCAAATATTATATTATTAATTGTTATTTTATTCCTAAAAATCTAAAGTTCGGCCAAATGACTTAGATAAGGATATATATATTAATAATAAACAATTTGGGGTTCGTTTGGCATGTTATGGTAAGTGTATTAACCATATAGTGTAAGAAAAACAAAAAGACACGGTAAAAGTTAAATTATTTAACTTAGAGTTAAATCTAATTGATAAGGTTACAATAATACCCTAAACTTGTCTAAATCCTATTGTTTGATAGGATTTCGACCCATCCCCACTTTAGCTTCGAAATAAGACCCTTTGGAACCATTATAAACCGATTTTGACTTTAATATAAAATAATATTTTTAGATATTCCTAAGGTGCCCCTCTCCTCCCTTATAAAAGGTCACCTCCTCCCCCTCCTCCTCACACCAATTTGAGCACTCAAGCTCGGCCAAAACCTGCCATCTTCTCCTCTCCACTTCCCTAGAATAATCCTAGAGGTCCTGGTCTTCTTCAAAGACCAATCTTAGTTCCCTAAGTGGAGGATTCAAAGAGGCGTTCCAAAGAAGAGGTAATATCCATTACCGATCTTTTCAATTTCTTTCTTCTTCAACATCTTCTTCTTTAGTTATTTCCTGATAAAGTAATAACATCAGTATTAATTACATACTGATATGTTATTATAAATATGAAACAACCCTAATTCACCTTCTATCCATCCCACGGAAAAATGAAATCACCGCGCGTGCGTACGTACGGAATACCGTCTCCACGCCGTGGTGTAATCTATTTTTCCACCATCACTTTACAAGGATGGGTATAATGGTGTAATGAGTAACTATTTATGATTATTATAAAGTAATATTTATACTGAAATAATATATATATACTCCAGTACAGTTCCACGATCATAGGAACGATATCATCACTCGTGCGTACGTACGGAATACAGTCTCCACGATGTGATGCGACTCGTTCTACATGATCATCATTACCTAGTAATTATATAAATGAATTGAATGAATAAATATGATATATGTTACACTAATACCATTCTGTATATAATTTATCTATAACCTTACAAGAAGAATAAGAATTTATTCGGCAAAACACGCATAAGAACAAAAGGCAATAAAGACCCGAGTAACAAGTAACATTGAAATATTACTAACAAGAAGCTAAGAATATGACCATATATGATATAATATCAATATGTATGATTCTGGAATAAGTCAATAACATTATTTAAACCATTATACAGGAGCTTCGGACACATAAAAGCAAATCGGACCTAAGGTAAGGGAAATATCACAATCTCATTTTTTTTATCCGAGATTGTTTATTCGTAAGTATTTACTGGGGTGTATTTTATCATCCACATCCATGTTTCATCAATATGTAATATTATTTCCATCCACCTACAATTGTTTAAATCCATTTTTACCCTTCGGTGAGTTTTTAGTAATATCTATGAAAGGAATCTTTTGTCGTACGAGGTACTTTTTGACTTTTCCGAAAAAAGTACGAAGAATGTTTTTTTAACTTATACGGCATGATTGGATTTTTAAAACATTATTTCCAAGAAGCTTCCTTTACAAGTTTTCAAGTTTATTTTTAATCAACTTCTTTTATTTTAAAGTCGTATGACATGTTATGAAAGGAAAAATGTTTTTGAAATAGAAAGGATATTTTCATCAAGAATGGAGTCAAAGTATTTTAATTATTTTCCATCTAAGATAATAAAAGGGTTCTTTTTTATCCATATTATTACATTGATTTGATCATGTTGTGATGGAATTATTTTTATGAATTCCTTTATCTTATATGAATTGATTTATTATGTCATGATGTTTCAAGAATCCCATTTTTGTTACATGTGTTATGAGATGATGTATGTTTTATTATTATGTGGCACACATAAGAACAGATTCATTATAAGATGGGTGGGACCTATATCTCCCTCCAATGCATTGGGTAAAGGTTTTATATCTCATGAGATAGACATGGCTGGAACGGTAGGTTATACCGGTTCAGTGAAACAGGACTGGAACGAGGGTGACTCGGTTCAGAAAGGGACTTTGTCTGCTAAGATAGTCTTGAAAATGAGTCATGACTAACAAGAAATGATTTTCCATGATTATGTGTGCATGCCACAAAGTTTCAAGTTTCATGTTATGATTATGGGGATCTCATTTTCACTCCTATGATTTATTCCATGTTACGATGTTATGATCTCTTTTGCAGGTTATGATTTTCAAAAAGATATGATATGATTTTTATTTCCTTTATTTGCCCTTGCTGAGCATTTGAGCTCACCCTTTTATTTTTTCTTTTCCCCAGGTCAAGAAGATGGATATTAAGAAGAATATGCTATAAGGGACCCTAGATATGATGAAATAAATGGGAGACACTGTAGAAGATTTATGAACCAGATGTTTATGTTTCCCAGTTTCTAAAGACACTATACCTATACGGTCCTTTGTGGGTTTGTCATATGTTGTAATAAGTGTGCTTCAATTTTGAATTATTAACAATGTATGTAAATTATGGGTCGTTATAGTTGGTATCAAAGGAAAGGTATAGTCAACCTTTGGAAACAAGGATGTGAAAGACTTAGTAAGAACCCTAAGGATAAGTCTAAGCATAGAACACAATCTTAGTGTTTTAGAAATGGCCTTGAATAACCGAGGATAAGACCTTAAGCATGAAAATTTTATTCTTGAATTATGTGGTTTTCCTATTATAATTAGTGTTGCTCACACTATTCTTCTTGGTTTTAGTCAATGGCTAGAACCCGAAGGAACCGTGTTAATGCGGAATGTGAAGGGCAATGCAATGATTGTCCCCCTGAGCAACCAAACGATATGGGAGCTGGAATGTAAAATCTTGTAGCCATGCTCACACAACTTTCTCAAGCTATGAATCATGTAGTACATCCAAACGAGCAAAGGAAGGAGCAACATTCTGTTGAATCCTTCATGAGGCAGCGTCCACCTTCTTTCAGCGGGTCTACCGATCCATTAGTTGCTGAACAATGGATTAGTACTACTGAAAAGTTATTTTAAGTTCTTCAATGTTCTGAGCATGATAAAGTCATCCTGGCAGGGTATCGTTTGGAAGGAGATGCTGATCAATGGTGGAATCTTATTAAGAATACGAGGCAAAGGGATGAAATTGAGTCTATGGAATGGGACGAGTTCAAGAACTTATTTTTCAATAAGTACGTCCCTCGTATTCTCCAAACAAAGATGGAGAAAAAGTTCCTTGAACTGAAGCAAAGGGATGATGAATCTGTTGGTACCTATGAAGCAAATTTTACAAGACTTGCAAGGTACGCTTCTGGTATTATTATCCAACCTGAGAGTAAGATCGATCGATTCTTTAGTGGCTTAAAACCAAGTCTTCGAAGGGCGTTAGCCATAAGGGACTTCAATAGCTACGAGGAAATCGTTCGATGTGCTCTCAAAGTGGAGATAGAGATTGGAGTAACCCATTAGTCACATGGGTTTGATAAGAAGAGGAAGATGGAATTCAAAGGAAAATCTAAAGAGCACACTGAAAAGAAGATGAGCTTTCCCTTATTCTCAAAGTGTGGAAAGAAAAATGGAGGGAGTTTTCTTAAAGGGACAAGTAAATGTTTTAAATGTTTAAAGGAAGGTCATCGGGCATTTGAATGCCGTGATAATGGGAAGAAGATGTCTAATGACGCAAACAAAGGAAGGGATACATAGAATGAACCTACTACACTTAAATGATTTAAGTGCATGGAGATGGGGAATTATGCCAATCAATGCCCAAATCGAAGGGTTGATGATGATGGTCGACGTCAACAAAATCTTAAGGCTAACGACAAAGGAAAGTCACATGCAATTTCTATCAGCGAAGTGGAGTACGATAACGAAGTGGTGAAAGGTACACTTACCATCCACTCTAAAGTAGCAAATGTTTTATTTGATTCTGGATCCACCGACTCTTTTATTTCTAAATAATTTTCTAAGGGTATCACCGTATTACCTCAACAATTAGATGTTGAGTTAGCTGTGACAACACCTAATGGAACAACAGTTGCATCAAAATTTTATAATTCTTCTCCGATCGAAGTTTGTGGGAAAGTGCTTCCTGCAAATCTTGTGATCCTTCCTTTAGTGGAATTTGATGTGATTCTTGGCATGGATTGGTTTTCTCTACATGGAGCTCATATCAATTGCCAAAGAAGGGAAGTCACATTTCATATTCTAGGTCAATCTACGATCGTCTATCAATGCAAGGATGAACATAACCTTCCATTGGAAATTCCTTCCATCTTATGGGTCTTGATTGCACTAAATGAAGGTTATTTAACTCAAATGGTTGGTGAGAAACTCACGATTAAGAATATGCCCATTGTACGGGAGTTTGATGATGTCTTTCCGGAGGAATTACCGGGTCTTCCACCAAATCGTGAAGTTGAGTTTTCAATAGAACTCATACCAGGTGCTTTGCCTTTTTCAAATACACCTTATAGAATGGCCCCAATTGAGTTGCAGGAATTGAAGAAGCAACTCCAAGAGAATCTTGATAAGGGATTCATACACCCTAGTGCGTCACCTTGGGGAGCACCTGTTCTATTTGTTAAGAAAAAAGATGGATCAATGAGACTCTTCATTGATTATCGAGAACTTAACAAGATCACTATCAAGAACAAATATCCTCTCCCACGCATTGATGACTTATTTGACCAACTACGCGGAGCTCAATACTTTACCAATATTGATCTTCGTTCAGGGTATCATCAATTAAGGGTCAAAAGGGAGGATATACCAAAGATGGATTTCCGTACAAGGTATGGACACTATGAATTTATAGTGATGCCATTTGGTCTTACTAATGCCCATGTTATCTTCATAGATCTAATGAATAGAGTCTTTAGAGACTATCTTGATCACTTTGTGGTAGTCTTTATAGATGATATTCTTGTCTATTCAAAGAGCAAGGAAGAGCATGAAGATCACTTGAGAATTATATTGAAGACCCTGAGAAAGGAGAAGCTTTATGCCAAATTTACCAAGTGTGAATTTTGGCTTCAAAGAGTGGCATTTTTGGGTCACATAATCTCAAAAGAGGGGATATCTGTGGATCCAGCAAAAACAGAGGTTATCGAAAGATGGTCGAGACCAACAACAGTAACTGAGATTCGAAGTTTTCTTGGTTTGGCTGGATATTATCGACGTTTTGTAAAAGATTTTTCACGATTATCTAATCCACTCACCAAGTTGACTCGGAAAGGAGTTAAGTTTGTCTGGACAGAGGAATGTGAAGAGAATTTCAAGGAGTTGAAAATAAGGTTATCCAGTGCACCTGTGCTCACACTGCCTTGTAGTGGAGAAAGGTTTGTGATCTATATTGATTCATCCAAGAAGGGATTGGGGCGTGTTCTTATGCAAAATGATATGGTGATAGCTTATGCCTCACGACAGTTGAAAATCCCTGATCAAAATTACCCAACACATGATTTGGAGTTGGCTGCGGTAATCTTTGCATTAACGATTTGGAGGCATTACCTTTATTGTGAAAGGTGTGATATTTATACTGATCGTAAAAGTTTATAGTATATTTTCACACAAAAGGAGATGAATATGCGCCAAAGAAGATGGTTGGAGCTGATTAAGGATTATGACTGCTCAATCCATTACCACCCTGGGAAAGCAAACAAGGTGGAAGATGCATTAAGTCGACAAGACCATGCTAGTTTATCCATGATGAGGATCACAAAAGATCCAATATTTATGGATTTACAAAGGATGGATCTTGGAATTATAATGGAAGGGGAAAAATCTCTTCTTTCTCAAATGAATGTTCAACCATCTATACATGTGAAGATTAAAGAGGCACAGAAAGAAGATGTCGAGTTACAAAAGAAGGTGAGAAATGTTCCTGAATTCAACCTTGATTGTGATGGGATAATAAAGTCCAGGAATCGGGTTTTTGTTCCTCCCATCCCCAAATTAAAGAAGGAGCTGCTGGATGAGGCTCATAGTTCATCATTCTCTATTCATCCTGGAAGCACGAAGATGTATAGGGACCTGAAAGAGTACTTCTGGTGGGATGGCATGAAAAGAGATGTTGCTGAATATGTCTCTCGAAGCTTGGTTTGTCAACAAGTTAAAGATGAGAGACAAAAGTCTAAGGGGATGTTACAACCATTACCCATACCCGAATGGAAATGGGAAAACATCACTATGGAGTTTGTCACAGGACTTCCTAAAACATCCAAAGGCAATAATTCTATCTGGGTCATAGTTGATCTTCTTACAAAGTCTGCACACTTCATTGCTATTAGAGAGGATTTCTCTCTAGATCAGCTTGCCAAGATATATGTAAAGGAAGTGGTAAGATTGCATGGAGTACCAATTTCTATTATATCTGATCGAGATCCGAGATTTACCTCGAAGTTCTGGCGAAGTCTTCAGCATACTCTGGATACAGAGTTGAGTTTCAGCACTGCTTATCATCCCCAGACAGACGGTCAGTCTGAGAGAACAATTCAAACCCTAGAAGATATGTTGAGAGCTTGCTATATGGATTTCAAAGGAGGTTGGGATCAACACCTACCTTTGGTGGAATTTTCTTATAATAATAGCTTTCACTCCAGTATTCAGATGGATCCTTATGAAGCTCTCTATGGAAAGAAATGTAGGACTCCAACTTGCTGGGATGAAGTTGGGGAAAGAAAGCTATTAGGACCTGATCTCGTTGATGAAATGGCCGAAAAGGTCAGATCTATTCAACAACACATAAGAGCAGCTCAGAGTCGACAGAAAAGTTATGCCGACAACTGAAAAAAAGACCTAGAGTTTGAAGTGGGTGATAAAGTGTTCTTACGAATATATCCCTGGAAGAGGGTTATGAGATTTGGAAAGAAGGGGAAGTTGAGCCCTAGATATATTGGTCCTTTCGAAATACTGGATCGTGTTGGGAAGGTAGCTTACCGATTGGCGCATCCACCGAATCTCTCTCAAGTTCACGATGTGTTCCATGTATCTCTCCTGAGAAAGTACATACCAGATCCTTCACATGTACTCAGCTCAGAAGTTGTACCGCTGGAGCAAGATCTTTCTTATGAAGAACAACCGATAGAGATTCTGGATCGTAGCGAAAAATTCCTATGAAACAAGACCACTCGCTTGGTGAAAGTTTTATGGAGGAACCACCAACTTGAAGAACCTACATGGGAGCTTGAGGATATGATGAGGGAGAAGTATCCTCATCTGTTTCTTACAAAGTGACGAATTTCGAGGGCGAAATTATTTTTAAGGGGGGTAGAATGTAACACCCGAGACTTTTATGTTATATGAATCATCAAAGGAATCTTTTTCTACACAACACTTGCTTGGCTTTCTTTACACGCCATCATGACCTTCCTCGATAGCTTGCGTCGTACGCAATACCGAGTTTCACTAAACCACAATATGCTATTAAAACTAGCCGTTATGAATAGTAATAAACACTTTTTGAAATTTTATAAATTTTATTTTTCAAAATGGACTTCATTTTAGGACTCAGAATATCGAAATTAGCCTAGGGTAAAATTTTGGTATTTTTCTGAAAACTTTCAATTTTTGATTAATAGTGAAACCACTAAGTGGTAGGTTAAAAACTGAATTTTGAATAAAACGTAATTTTACCACTTCTATGAATGGAATTTCAAAAATCTGACAGACACGGTTGATATCAGTAAGTAAAATGTGGTTCAATGAGATAAAAATATTTTTTTGGTGAATAGTAACTTTTTACTTTTTTTTATCGCGGTTAATAGTAAATAGGCTAACTAAGGGTAAATATGATATTAATATTACCCTAAGACATGTCTTAATTCTATTGGATAAGTTTAAATCGACCAAAAACAACCTTATGAATAAAATAGGACCATTTAGGCCCACTTGGATTAGATTAGGACATTTATTATTAATTTATTTAAAGAAGGGTTAAAATAGTTAAAATCAAAGTTTAATAAGTAAATCATTTTTAATATGGGGTTATACATAAGATAAATTCGACTATAAATATTCATTAGAAAGATAAAAAGATTTCCTACATAATGGTATTTTATTTAAAATTTTTAGACATTAAATAATATAATTTATTTATGACACAATTATGATGCAGTAATTATCTTATTTATGAAATATTGACATAATTGATGTTATAAACACCAAAATAAATGTAATTTGAGACTTTTTATGAATTCCAAAAATTTTCTAGGTTACTATGATATATTAGTGTTGATTTAATCAACTTGGTTCGAACATATAATTCTGTTATGACTTTTAAAAAAATCATATATCAAATAGTGTCAAAATTGACACAAAATAGTTTTTAAATAAAATATTATATTATTAATTGATATTTTTTTCCTAAAAATCTAAAGTTCGGCCAAATGACTTAGATAAGGATATATATATTAATAATAAACAATTTGGGGTTCGTTTGGCATGTTATGGTAAGTTCATTAACCATATAGTGTAAGAAAACAAAAAGACACGGTAAAAGTTAAATTATTTAACTTAGAGTTAAATCTAATTGATAAGGTTAAAATAATACCCTAAACTTGTCTAAATCCTATTGGTTGATAGGATTTAGACCCATCCCCACATTATCTTCGAAATAAGACCCTTTGGAACCATTATAAACCGATTTTTACTTTAATATAAAATAATATTTTGAGATATTCCTAAGGTGCCCCTCTCCTCCCTTATAAAAGGGCACCTCCTCCCCCTCATCCTCACACCAATTTGAGCACTCAAGCTCGGCCAAACCCTGCCATTTTCTCCTCTCCACTTCCCTAGAATAATCCTATAGGTCCTGGTCTTCTTCAAAGACCAATCTTTGTTCCCTATGTGGAGGATTCAAAGAGGCGTTCCAAAGAAGAGGTAATATCCATTACCGATCTTTTCAATTTCTTTCTTCTTCAACTTTGTCTTATTTAGTGGTTTCATGATAAAGTAATAACATCAGTATTACTTACATACTGATATGTTATTATAAATATTAAACAACCCTAATTCACCTTCTATCCATCCCACGAAAAAATGAAATCACCACGCGTGCGTACGTACGGAATACCGTCTCCACGCCGTGGTGTAATCTATTTTTCCACCATCACATTACAAGGATGGGTATAATGGTGTAATAAGTAACTATTTATGATTATTATAAATTAATATTGATACTGAAATAATATATATATACTCCAATATAGTTCCACGATCATAGGAACGATATCATCACTCGTGCGTACGTACGGAATACCGTCTCCGCGATGTGATGCGACTCGTTCTACATGATCATCATTACATAGTAATTATATAAATGAATTGAATGAATAAATATGATATATGTTACACTAATAACATTCTGGATATAAGGTATCTATAACCTTACAAGAAGAATAAGTATTTATTCGGCAAAACACGCATAAGAACAAAAGGCAATAAAGACCCGAGTAACAAGTAACAATGAAATATTACTAACAAGAAGCTAAGAATATGACCATATATGATATAATATCAATATGTATGATTCTGGAATAAGTCAATAACATTATTTAAACCATTATACAGGAGCTTCGGACACATACAAAGCAAATCGGACCTAAGGTAAGGGAAATATCACAATCTCATTTTTTTTATCCGAGATTGTTTATTCGTAAGTATTTACTGGGGTGTATTTTATCATCCACATCCATGTTTCATCAATATGTAATATTATTTCCATCCACCTACAATTGTTTAAATCCATTTTTACCCTTCGGTGAGTTTTTAGTAATATCTATGAAAGGAATCTTTTGTCGTACGAGGTACTTTTTGACTTTTCCGACAAAAGTACGAAGAATGTTTTTTTAACTTATACGGCATGAATGGATTTTTAAAACATTATTTCCAAGAAGCTTCCTTTACAAGTTTTCAAGTTTATTTTTAATCAACTTCTTTTATTTTAAAGTTGTATGACATTTTATGAAAGGAAAAATGTTTTTGAAGTAGAAAGGATATTTTCCTCAAGAATGGAGTTCATGTATTTTAATTATTTTCCATCTAAGATAATAAAAGGGTTCTGTTTTTATCCCTATTATTACATTGATTTGATCATGTTGTGATGGAATTATTTTTATGAATTCCTTTATCTTATATGAATTGATTTATGATGTCATTATGTTTCAAGAATCCCATTTTTGTTACATGTGTTATGCGATGATGTATGTTTTATTATTATGTGGCACAAATAAGAAAGGATTAATTATAAGATGGGTGGGACCTATATCTCCCTCCAATGCATTGGGTAAACGTTTTATATCTCATGAGATAGACATGTCTGGAACGGTAGGTTATACCGGTTCAGTGAAACATGACTGGAACGAGGGTGACTCAGTTCAGAAAGGGACTTTGTCCGCTAAGATAGTCTTGGAAATGAGTCATGACTAACAAGAAATGATTTTCCATGATTATGTGTGCATGCCACAAAGTTTCAAGTTTCATGTTATGATTATGGGGATCTCATTTTCACTCCTATGATTTATTCCATGTTAAGATATTATGATCTCTTTTGCAGGTTATGATTTTCAAAAAGATATGATATGATTTTTATTTCCTTTATTTGTCCTTGATGAGCATTTGAGCTCACCCTTTTATGTTTTCTTTTCCCCAGGTCAAGAATATGGATATTAAGTAGAATATGCTAAAAGGGACCCTAGATATGATGAAATAAATGGGAGACACTGTAGAAGATTTATGAACCAGTTGTTTATGTTTCCCAGTTTCTAAAGACACTATACCTATACGGTCCTTTGAGGTTTTGTCATATGTTGTAATAAGTGTGCTTCAATTTTGAAGTATTAACAATATATGTAAAGTATGGGTCGTTATAGGCACTCTCGTGCGTGCGGAGTAGAGCCAGACCGTGGAGAAGAGGCACAGTGCCGGTGCATCATGGGGCTACTGCCGGGACGGGCCACAGCGGTGGGGTGCGAATTCGTCGTGCCCCACCGGTCGAACAAGAGCCTCAACCTAAGGCTGCGACAGACATCCAAGGGGTGGCCTGCTATGCTGGCCGTTGGTGCCATCTGGAGGCGGGACCTGAGGGGGTCCCGTAGTTACACAAAGGCCGGCCATTACGGCCGGACGTTTTGGAAAACCGGGGTGGGGTGTAACCCCCCCCTCCCTGACCTGTTTTTTGTGCGGACTCCACTGGGTCCGCCATTTCCGCAAATTGGGGAGGCTCCCCCTTTGCGTCCCACTCAGCAGCACCAAGCCGCGGCCGGCATCTGGGCTGGGGTGCCAGCACCGGGTCAGGCCACGCCAAATCAAGGTAGACCCGAACCTAGTTCGGGTCGACCCGGTTCGGGCTGACCGAGGGGGTATTGGGCCGGGTCTAACCTGGCCCAGACCCATTATTTTTAGATCGGGTTTGTTCAAACGCACATATCATGGGCTACAGACCTCCGATCGATGCACCATCAGTTTCGTAGGTATCCATGAATCGAGACGGTTGTTTTCGTATTTTACAGTCAAGATTTTGGAAAATTTTGGGTACGGCCGGGTTGGTTCGAACCCGAAACCAACTGGGCCCTTAGAGCGGAAACTGTTATAACATGAGCTCCAGACGTCCAATTGACATGCCATCAAATTTGTTTGATTACTTTTTGCGAGGTGGATCATTTGGTATAATTAACCTATGTTTTGGATGTAGTAGGATTATGGCCGAGGAGGATTTTACCTGAAATCCAATCGGGCCCCTCGAATGGAAAAGCCGATAACTTTCAGACTGGACGACCGTTAGACGAACCGTCAGCGGCGTTGGTAATCTCTTTGAGAAACAGTTAATTTGAAATTACCTTATGAGAGTTTAGGGGACAGTTGAGATATAGTCAGATTGGTTCATACACGAAACCAATTGTGGCCCCGGGACGAAAAGGCTAATAACTCACAGACCGTGCGTCCAATTGTCATGCCGTCTGTTGCGTTAAGACCCCTGTGACGTGACAGATCTACGTGATACTTCTTTGTGGGACTTCGTGACACTTGGAGTGTCGAAAAGTGGCTCGTGAAGTGGATCATCCCAGAGAAGATCATACGAAGTACAGTGACCTAGTAGCTGGGTGGGGCCCGATGAATACTTGTCCGATTCGATTCAGAGTGACTTGTAAAGACCAACGGGGAGCACTACTTTGTAAGGTGGAAATCCCATGGTGGAAGAGCACTAATATTTGAGGTGGCAGACCCATAGTTCTCAACAGGAGGAGTACCTCTGTAGGCTATTAGGGGGAGCACTACTCTGTGAGGTGGCAGACCCATGGCGGGGTGCACTACTTTGTGAGGTGGCAGACCCGCGGTACATGACAGGAGGAGTACCTCAGTAGTCTAAGGTTAGTGAGTGCCACCTCGGAGTCATGATAAAACTACTTTTATCGACAGAGGAGGTGTTCTCCAGCAGCCGTGTTTTCGTCATCATGAATTAAAATCATAGTTTGAGCTGTGTCAATGAACTTTATGTTTATCTCATGATTGAGATGGGTTACATGATAACTTAGGTATATGTATGGTCATATACCTAAGTAGTGGTTATCCTTTGACTTCATATTTGTGTCATACCTCTTGATTGAGAGGGATTACTTGATAACATAGGTACAAGTTTAGGCTTATACCTATGTAATGGTTATTTGTTGAGATCCTTATTGTGGATATCCTTGTTTGATTTAGTGAGACATTGAGGGTATCGGGGTCCCTACTGAGTATCATTATACTCACCCCTGCACGGTCTATGACCGCACCTCATTTTGTTGGATACAGACGACGGATAGCACTGATAGGGATCTAGTGTACATGGACTGGACAGTATCCTGAGGTGGACCTCACGACAAGTCAGTACCCGAAGTTGGACCTCACGACGAGTCAGTGCCCGGAGGAGTACATCATGATGAGATGGAACTCATAGGAGGTTGGCGGGAGAGAGTGTTGAGGATGCTATCTGTACCTACACTTCAGGCAGGATCTTAGGTGAACGGCCTAGGATCTGCTACTATCTTCCAGCTGTTTTTCTTTTCTCTTGTACTTTCATTCAGTTGTAGTTGTACATCTCAGTTGGGTTTGTATTCTGGCCCATTTACTTTTTAACACTTTCTTTTGTACATAGTGTATTATTTCCTCTTGTACTCCATTTGGATGTATTTATGGTTTATAAAGGCAATGCCTTCCCAGATATCGGGATTTATGCCTTTGGTTCTAGTCACTATCCCCTGGCCTAAGGAATGCAGGATTGGGGTAGTCACGGCATGAGCCCCGAGGACGGGTCATGACAGATGAGACACATGAATACCTTGTGTAACAAAGAACCTGTGGAGTTTCAACCTTTAATAGTGATGGAATATCATTAGTTGTACTTCATTACCTATCCATTAGTGGTTATAAATCGAGGGATTAAACCAACGCCATGTTTTGGATCCGGATCAGTCCCTCCAATGGTAGGGAGGGAGTTTTATTACTATTTATAATTCAAGATGAGTATTATACCTGATTCATCACACCATTTAAAACAACTTAAGGGAATCATAAATATGGGAAATAAATTATCATCGAATGACGCTATTGAAAAATCCTTTTATGAGCTTAAAGGAAGACTTACCTCAGTGATTATCTTGATTCTAACTAATCATAGAAGAGGCCATATGGATTCTTATATTTCATTAGTCCTTGTGTTTTGATACATAAAGATTCAAATTAGGTCAGTTTGTGGCATATATATCTCGCTAGTGGAGGCCTTATGAGAATAATTAAAAAACACGTAATCTAATGATATAAATATTGGTTTATCACATTAATTGTTAGAGGACTTATTTTTTTTATGAGAGGATAATCTTGAAAAATTAGTTTAAAATACATAAAAAATATATACTTAGTGAAATTTAAGTAAGTAATAGTGAATATAGGTTTAATACCACTGGTATCATGGCATTAAACATGCGTATATTCCTAAGAAAGGAAATGTTGTGGGTGATTATCTAATCCATAATACTAATATAAAAGTTTTTCAAGAGGCTTATAGTGAATGGTAGTTGATAATTATTTTGAGATAAATTTTTTGGAGCATGACCGTCTTATGTATCATGCAATCGAATTGTTTTTAGTGACATATTTAATACTAGATATAGTGAAGATGAGAATGATTTCTTATCATGAGGGATTATTCATAAGGGAGAGTGATTCTAGAAAGGATCCACCACTAGGATAGGATAATGTAAGGGATGTTATCTTTACCATTCATCGGTGAGTATTGGTTCTGGCAAACAAAACAGAGGCATTGATATGAGATCTGCATATGTCTTCATAGGAACTTCATCCATCTTGTACCAAGATGTACTATGACTTATGTCGTTAAAATTTCTAGATGTGAATGAAATAGGAAATAACAATATTCATTAATAGATGTACCAACTATAATTAGGTGAATATTGAGACATAGAGAAATATTGTTGTTTTATAATTGTTACAAATTGTTGGGTGAAAATTAGATGATATAATTTTGTATTTTTTAAGGGATTATGAAAACATTGTGTGGTAGTTATGTCATATAGGTTGGTGTGGATAGAATAATAAATGTCACCCATTTCATTCATGTTAGGAATACAATTTAGAGGAAGAGTTCTAGAGAATATATATATGTGATATCATACATCTTAACAATGTTCATCATAACAATATATCAAACATGGATTCCTGTTTACATCATGGTTTCAGCATTAGATATAGAATGATCTTGGTTCATAGAGAATAATGATCATTGCCTGTCACCATAAAAATAGTGGTCATTCTGAATGTATGATACAAGTGTTAGGATATGTACTCCTAACATGTTTCCTTGAGTTTAGTGGTGCATTTTAGAAACATTTACAAATTTCTATTTTTTCTTAAAAAACGTTTTCACGAGACTAGAAAGATGAATCCTACTGTTTCCTAATGTAGTACGTTTTCCATTAACCCCATTTATTATTAATTTACTAAGAGGAAATGCTACTAGGACCAAGTATAATTGATGCTGCATCAGATCATATACAAATTTTCAAAAATTGTATGGATATAGTGTTGTTTAGGAAGATGTCGTATTCCAATCATCATCACCTAACATAAGAGAATGATGTGGGAGATTATTTCTTCATTCATTATTCACCTAGATTATAGCCTCAATGGATTATGAGGGATATAAAAAAATAAACCTTGATAGTTTTCACTTTTTGATTATAGAGTTAGTTAAATCAGTGACTTATCATATAGAACTCTGTATGTGAGACAAGGATATTCATGATGTTTTTAAAATTTCATAGTTAATTTAATATCATTCAGAAACATCTAATTTTATTTCATCATAATGAAGATTATCTGGATTATAATGATTCCTTTTAGGAGTATAATATTCAAATAGTTAGTGGTATAATAAATTATATTAATAGAAGGTAAATTCTTCTAGTATGGTTATTATTTTATGAATTTCGTCTATAGAATATGAATTGGGATCTTTAGGCCATTTTACTTTTTCAGTAGATGAAAATATTCTTTTATATTGATTAAACACCCTTTAAATGGAAACATTGTTATGAGATTGTTTAACAAGAGGGGGGTGTATGATCGTAATTTAAAATAGAGTTATGAATCCTTTTATTTGAGTTTAAATAATATTTTATCTATATGAAAAATAATAAAAGAATATGGAATGGTTTAGGAGCATCTCATGCTTCTTTAGATCATATAGCTCAAGTTTTTAGGGAAAGGTCTACGGTTAGTGGTAACTGTGCAGATCAACCATGCAACCAAAGGAGGAGGATCATGTTTACTTAAAATAATGATGGGAGGTCACATGGCCATGTAAAACCTACAACTAATTGGAGGGGATTTTTTATTATTGGAATGTGGTTTCTTCTATCCATTCACAAAACTGTGGGAGGGGGGAGGACTTGGATAGTGATCACACATAGGTTTCTCATTATTTGTAAAACTATTAGTGATAGGGGTGTGCCACAAAGATATTTGTAGTGCATAGTTTTAAAAATGTTATTATAGTCGTGCACCCATATAAATAGGCGTAAATTACCATTTTTCACTCCATTACATATACCATTCTACCTCCCATTTATTTACTAAAATGAAAAGAATCCATCCTCCAATGAAGATCCTCATCCCTAACAATATAGGATTTCAACCATATCCTCTATATAATGTTTATTTAAATCGGCATTCATCTTGTTAGATATATATCTATAATATTATAAGTGAATATAATTTTTTTAACTATTTTTTTCACTGTATCATATTCCATATGAATATAAGCTAGTAAACCCCCTTTTAAGTGTGTTACCCAATTTCTACAATTTCTCTAATTCTATAATGTGTAAAAGGACCATTCTAGATGAGAAGTATCCTACATATATAAGGTTTTTTGTCTATCAAATTGTCATAAAATTTTAGGTGTTTATATATATTCTTCATTGTTCCCAATTCCATCCCTTTTGAGTATTGATCTTAAATTATGAAATACCATAAATTGAAAACTCAAACCTTCATTTATAACCATGATAATTTGGTTTATGTTGAAAACGTCAAACCAAACCATCCCTTGTATGGGATTGAATATATTCAATTAAGAATTATGTTTCCCTTATGCAATTAACACCACTCATGTGATTTTTTATTGGTTTCGGATAATAAAATTTTATAAATGATTTTAATAAAATGTTATGTGGAATAGGAATACTCATGGAACACATAATAACTTATGAATTAATAAAATGATAGTTGAATGGAAATACATTGTCACTTTAACCATATTAAATGATGTATTGGAAAGTATAATAATCTTGATCCCACTTAATTACTACTCAATCAATTTACATTTACGATAAATTGAATCAATAAAATTCAATTTATGTGGTTGTATAATTATTACCTTATACAATTGAAATGGTGTTCCACATTCTTAATACATAACTAAGAGAGATGATATTCTATATTTATTATTATAAATTAATGGACATTGTGTTTAATATTGATTATGAGGAATTAAAGGACAGAGAATTCCATATTATTGAATCATAATAAATTGACATGTAATTCCTTAGGGATTATTAGAAAATTATGGACAAGATGTTTCATACTATATACATGGAATAAATTGAAATTATGGTCCATAATTTTTACATTGAAACAATTAACAAGACATTAATTCTTAAATCATTGAGAAAAATGGATATGATGTTCATTGATGAATATTTGAATAAATGTATATGATGTTGCATATAGTTTATTTTATTTAAATTAATATGATGAATGTTAGGGATTTAAAAAAATGTAATGAGGAATTCAATAATAGTTAGAAGTATGTAGTGTTAGATGGTTCTCCTATCAGAGAGTACCATAACCATTTTTCCTACTTCTGGATGGTTAATTCCTTTTATACTCCATTGGAAATCAATTTATCAGATGATTCCATAAGAAAAACAACCATTGTGGAGTCCCCATCCTCATGTAATCCAATTATCACTGCCTCTAAGTTCCTATCTTGATAAAATGAATCACAAATCAGAACCAAATCCCTAAAACATGAGACTGTAATGCACACCGATATCATTTATGCACCCATATTCTGATGTCCATTCATAACACCATACAGACTCACTATCATCATTTTCTTCATTTTCATGCATGATGAACAGATATCCACACATGATTCAATGAAAAATGTTTTCTTTTTCAAAAATTTTATCCAACAACAATGAAAACAAAATCAAATGGCACCCTAGATAGATCAGATGTCGTAGATATCATTGTGGAAATGGGTTGACTTACTGTATAGTTTCTACAATCATTGCATAAAAAATCACCCGACAAGAATCCTGAAAATAGAAATAATAGATGGGTTTTTGTAACAGTTGGTGATGTCCATGGATTATCACCCAGATAGATATGGATGTGGAATCTCACTTCATGTATAAATTGTAACTCCAACTAATTATAAATAATTTAGATTCATTGAAAATGAGAGTACCAGACCACACCTGAATGAGGTCTTCCCTTGATCCAAATGAAATCAAGATGTATTTTCTGTCAATAAGGCCTATCGTTGATCGATATTTTAACCCCCACAATCCAAAAATAAATTATTAGAATGTGTTCACTAAAGGGATATTATTTTTGAACCATTAAATCAGCATCAATTTCCTGATATAAGAAGCCTTGTTGAACTTCGATAATCAGAGTGATGGTAATGGGAGTCCATCAAATAGGTAGAGAACACTATAGAATTAAAAGTTATTGGGGAAGGGAGGAACAAGATCATGACTAGAGAAGAGAAAAAATGGGTGATATTAGGCACCCTTGAATGAAAAATAAGGTGTCTTCCCCACCATGTGGGAGGAACTAATAAAAGGCTCCTCTTCGTCTAGGGAATTAGATAGTTGCACCATGAAATGATCCTAGACCTGATGAAAACAATGATGGTATAATGAAAACCATTCCTCAAACATTAATTTATTCAAGTCAATCCAAAATACTAAATTCATATAAAGTAACTAATTTCTTGATGATTGGTCATCTAATATCCCCATTAAAGGGTTCAATTTTTTGATTATTCACAATGAATAATTTCCACGAATTTATGATACACGTTATTTTTGGATAAAGATTTTGAGAAAAAATCCTTATGTGATACTCAAAGGTTAATATTTCTTAAATATATATAGAATTTAAAAATTTCAATATATACTAATTTTCCAATCATCAACATGAAATCGCTCTTCAATGATTCATATCCAACACAATATTGGAATAAATCTGGCCTTCCATAACAAATATAATGTGAGACATAAGACTGGGATCACCTTCATAAAAAATTCAATCCATTAAAAGATGTTATAGTATTATTTTACTTCTTGATTATAGTTTCTAAATTTTATTTTTGTGTTTATTCACTTCTTGGAAGGCTTAATTACCTTCCATATTAATAATTCATATAAACTATAATTTAATTTTTGACTATACGAATCATTGTACATTGAGCACTTTATCTTTATCTATCATTATTTCTGTTTCCAAATAATTTGACCATTTTTATATCCACTATATCATCACATGATCAGATTTAATATTTGTTTTTAGATAATTTTTCAATGTCACCATATTAATAGTTTGATAAATGATTTTTCCCACTTATATAATTTTCAAGGAAGAAAGAAATATTTTTGATAAGCATATGTTCTATCTATTTACGTATTTAACTCACTTAATTTTCATATTTTCGGTTATCCAATTAAATAAACCTTTCATACTCTTCATAACATATTTCCAAATAAAATATAAATTTTCATTTTTATTTTTTTTATTAACTCACTCATTTTCGAATCTAAAATTTTCGTAATCACCCTGAGGATCATTTTCATTTATGAATTATACATGATGTGGCATATATATAAATGTAATTAAATTATTCTTCCAAATTGGTTGAATATCCTTATTAACCATTCATCATGGATATCATGGGAGAATTAAAATTAGGTTCATTATTTTTATTCAATCTAATGGGATAATTATTTAGTGTATTTTACTAATTATTAAACATCTATAACCATTTCATCGGATAATAATGGGTATTGGGGTGGGATGTGGAATAAAAATTCTCTTCAAAATAATTTCCAACATGGAAAAAAATGTCAAAATATTTCAAGGTGTTCTAGTTTGTCCCTTATGGTCAGTTTATTATCATGGAATAAAATATATTTTATTACATATGGTTTCTTTCTCAATATAGCTATTCTCCACACTGCTTTATGGATTCACTAATTTCAACTTTCTAACATATTGTTTCCCCACTAAACATCCTTATACTCAAATCTACATTATCACTAACAATAGTCAATTAACTAATTCAATTTTTTTTATGAATGTGTTATGTCCAAATCAGAACCCTTATTTTATATATGATGAAACATAAACTTTTTGGCACTATATTTGGGGAATTTTTACATGGTAAATCATACCTACACCATAGACATGGGTTACCTATTTGAATGAGAATTATGAAAATTAATTTATAAATGATATCACGAAATTTTTGTATTTATTTTCTTTCATCCTAGAACATAGCCTCAACTATAATTTTTATTTGGAAGCACACCCATTATTTTAATTTTGATAGGCCTTTCTAAGTCTGATAGTTTCTGTATTTCACAACTAGATATCCAACAGAAAAAATTACATATTGATAATTTTTTTCACATATTTAGATGACCTTGACCTTAAAACCCATTGACTATTAAAATTTTCAATATAATCCTCATGGATTTTACTTGAATCTTATAAAGAGTAATATATAATCATTATTATCCTTATCTATAATTCTAACTGAGGATCATTTACCTTTAACGATACTTTAATATTAGTTTTCAATTCATGGACAACATCTATAATATATTTTTCAAACACATCCTTCACATAAATTACTCTTTTCAATTCATTATTAGTCAATGGTAATATTTCACATTATATTTACCTATTTTATCCTTAAATTAAATAATAATTTTTAGGATATTTTATTTTTGATTTTATATATCAAATGAATCATCCATGGAATCCACTTCCAAATGAATATGTTACATTTCAACAGCTAGTCCCTTTATCATTTTGAATATATAAGTCCCCACTTCTATAGTTATATGCATCATATTATATTTAGAAATATGGTAAAAGTATTCTAAAAGTTAAATGAAACTATAGGAATATCATGAATTTGAATCACTACATGTCACATTATCAACATATTCATTAAGAAACACATAACTTTTAAAAAATTAATTTACTAGTTGATCCTTTTCTCTTTTAACATCTTAAAAATGATATTTTTCTCTTTATTCATCTCTTTTTTCATGGAATAATTATTAACATCCATATCAATTTATACAGAATTGGAAAGCAATACTTTAATCAAAGGATGTTCAATGTCAAATATTATATTCATATATGAATAAACATAAAAACATTTAAGGAAATTTCAACACCAATCATAGTGATCAAAATATAAAATATAATTGTGATTGAAAACCTGTTTCAATTTGATGGTATATATGATATATTAATAATTTATATCACTAATTGATTGGTGTAAACACTCCAGAGATAGAGGAGAATGTTGTCTTAAATTTTATTCCAAATAAAAAAAAATCCTAAATTAAGTTCGTTTAACCACATATTTGTACAAAAAATACTATGGTTAGTTTTCAACCAAATGGTTATTTTAATAACTATACAAGGATTATCCTGAACATGTGAAAAAACTCATTAATATGTTCAAATATTATTGAATAATGGATTATCTACTATAATATTTCTATTAATTACAATGTGAATCTTTGGAATATCCTGAAATTGAGTCCACCATATCACAAAGGTGGAATGCCTAATTTGTTTTATATGTGATGGGATATTTATACTATATCTCATAGTCTATAAATTTTAACCTCGTAATATTTGCATCTCATCAAATCCCCCTCTTAAATTATAACTTTGAAATTGCAAAATAATTTCACTATATCCCCATGTCTTGGTTTTCATCCGTAAATAGTGACTGAAAAAACTTTTGGATCTTTAAAATAACTACTTACAACATGGAATGTATTCCATCTTCCATAGCATCATAGGTTTTCTTAAAAATTAAGGTTATATATTACTCCACTAATAATTATGATTAAATATTATAAAATTATTACCTATAATGTTTAAATTTATATATATCTTCTCAAAATAATTTCTAACATCCAACACTCTAAACCACTGGACTAGTATTTCTCAATAATTATCCATTTTATATTTCTACCTCAATTGAATATTTACCAAACAAACATGACACCTCTCTCACCTTATTCATTATATAATGGTAATTTTTTATATTAATAAATATCAGATTATGTTTTTTCTTTGCAACAACATGTAGTATCTTCTTATGCTTCATATCAAATAATATATTCTCCTTTTTTATTTCTACCATAATTCCTCCAGTGGGATTGTGTTCTCATTGAATCGAAGATAATTTTCTTCAATAGAACCCTAATTCTCTTGTGTTATTTGAATTATATTTTTCTTATTTGAGAGTACATGTTTAATTATCATATTATCACAGATCTAGAGATATTTAACATTCATGAATTTATTTATTTCACAATTTTATACACAATACATGTAGTTATGTTAAATATTTCAATCACCATCATTTTCAAAAAATGGGCTACATATCGATAAAATTGTTATTGATAGAAAAAAAATATTTATAATATTCCAACTATTATTTTACCAACTATCATTCAAGAACTTCTCAATAAAATATCATATGTATCAATTTCCATTAAGGATTCCAAAAATTCCATTTATATTTATTCTTTCAACATTCAAATAAATATTTAGATCAAAAAGAAACATAATAAAATATTTTTTCCTAATTATTTATTCGACATCATCCCGTAATGAATCCTTATTCCAATGTTTTTTATAATTTAAAGTTGTAGTAGCATAAAAATATATTGATATTATCAAAACATCATTGTAGTGTTGATATTTTTCTAAATTGATTCAACTATAAATATAGTGTTATCACTGATAGCATATCCCACTCATATTATTTTTTCTCAGGATTGAATAAAAAGTATATATACACTAGACTACATATCAATCATATAATCAGATCAATGTATATTTATTATTTAAAATTAATAAATAAAATTCTATTGAATAAATATTTTTATATTTTTTAACATCCATGATATTCATTTTAAATTTCTTTAATGATAATATTCTCATTCCACTTCATGAATAAAAATTTACATGTCATTTTATTTCTTTTAATTTATCCCTAAAAACCATCCTATTTTATTTCATTATTTTTACATTGGATGTCTAATATATTATAATCATGTGTTTTGGATATTTTTCTCAATTTTTTGAACAATAGGATACCCAACTCATAAGAATCTGTATATCTTATAAAGTAAAAAAAACTATTTTTGATCTTTTTAATGTCTAACAAAGATATAAAACTCATTTATTAATAATTTATAATTCATATGAATTAAACTAATATTTTATTAGACTTTCTATTATTATATATTTCCTCAAATTAATATCATAAAATTCATTGGGACTAAAATATTTACGTGATTTTACATAGTAAAAAATGGATGTCTTAAAGTAAATAAAATATATCTAATACCAGGGGAAATTCATATCTTTTATAGAAAATTGTTTCACTAGAATTAAAAGTCATTTAAACTGAATTAAATATGATGAAACACATACCCTGGATCTTTGAAGTCATATTCTAGTCAGATTTCATTTAAAATTCTCACCAATTCATATTCAATGCATCAAATTCATATGAAATAGTAAGTCATAGAAAATTTATAATCCTTACCATTTTTCTATAATAAACTCCAAAAACCAAAACACTATAATTGACATATGAGATTCATTAAATGGAATCTATATCATAACCAACATTTCCAAGCATGAAATATCTTTAATTAAATGTTAGAACTAAAAATATAATTATAATTTCTGATAGCATGTTTCCAAGGACATCTATAGTATATTAAATACTCGAAAATATATATTTTGGGAATTTTTGACACCTATTTCTTGAACTCTATAACCTAATAATTAATAATTTTTATCCTTCTGATTTTAATCACTCATTACATCCTTATATATTATCATAACACCGTGGATTGGTTCACCAACATGAAGCTATAAACTTCTAACATGTTGAAATAGATTTGGACAATTTAAATACAAAAATAAATTTGTTGTATATAGACTTATAATATCGTACATCTTTATATTTTTCCATGTTATGTATCTATTTTATATAATATATTCCAACTTTTAATCACTATTCCTAAACATCATGACCATATCTCTAATTGAATGATATTAGGGATTCTCATCAAGTAACCAACTTAATTTTTCTGTATCAATTTACATGTAAATAATTATATCTTACAGATCCATTATATGATAGATTCCACTTTGATTATATAATGGGTGACCATATTAAACTCATTAGTAGGCCATTAAATACATCATATTTTCAAAAAATAGGAATAATGCTTCCCCAAATTTAGCATCACATGAAAATTTAATTTTATGAATAAATATTATTATCATCTTGTGGAAGAATATGTATTAATGAAAATTTGATAAAATAAATTTAATTACCAAATATTTAAGTTAAGAATTAGTGAGTATAATGTTTTCTATGATTTATTTTTATAAAAATAAAAAATATTTTTTATATATTCAATAAAATTTTGAATATATTAAAATATTTATTTATTTAGTTACATGGATGTTAAAATAAATATTTATTCTTAGTTTTATTGAATAAAATATTTATTCATAGGAGTTCAGTGCCTAATAAAATGATATATTTTATTTTATATCATTTAAATAACCATTATTTTATTAATTTAAAAACTGATATTAAATAAATTTCATTTACTGGGATATAATAATATTATAATTATTACTGTTAGTCATTGGGATTAACATATTTTAAATATATTATAAACGATAATTACACAATTATAGAATGTTATCATTATGTATATATATTCTAAATTCTAATATTTTAGAGGCATAGAGTTTGTCCACAACAGAGATCCTCTAAATAAATTCTATCTTGCCTAAGAGGTAATATAATTATCCCACTCTATAAATAATGGAAAACAAGAAATTCCTCCCATTACGATCAAGGATGAAAAATGTGAATCACCTTATTCTTTTGTGCTCGAAATCAGAATTCCAATAGCTTTTATAATTATTCATAATGTGTTTGTTGATAAAACTAATGGATTATTCACTTGTAATCTCCACTATAATGATGACACAATAATATAGCTACCTGAATTAATCATAAATAATTATCACATTAATGGTTATTCTTATTTTTATTTAATTATAAGTTAATTGTGAAAAATCCCCTCAAGGTGACTATAGTATTTCAATCATCAAATTTTTCAATTATTATCCTTTGAAACTAAATAAATCCCAAATATTGGGAATCAAACCTTACTTATAATCTATCTGATAACCTTTATTAATGTCATTCTCGTACCATATGACATCAATTAGGAATTTTATCGGAATTACGAAATGATTGTATAACAATCCAATTCTAGTGGAAAATCATTTTAATCATTAAATAGAAATATAGTGACCTATAACCAGGGATATATCATCCAAATCATAGGAATATTTTTTAAATACCCACTCCCTTGAGAAGAAAAATAACATATTTAACCAATATTATTCATAGAATGGATGAATCCTAATATATCATTTGTGAAATTTCCTACTCATATCAATAAAATATAATATGGTTTAATCCTATATATTAGACATTGACAAGCCCATAAAACTTTCCAATGTCATAAATATCATAAGATTGGGAATTATTTTCCACACATATCCCAAAACATCCATAAACATCACCCAATAACCTATAATCCATTTGGATAAAAACATTATTCACCTTCTATTAGAAAATTATCGTAAATAATAATTTATTAACACTATACTACTAGTTCTCTAGGAGGCCACCCTTATTGACGTGTACATATTACCACATTTGAACCACCAAATCTATCTAGATTTCACATTCCCAAAGTTGGTTCACATGTCCCAAAGCTCTATATATTTATTGTAATCCTATCACTACTATTTTCCCAAGATCCATTCATAGATGAATATTATTCTCAATATCTATGATATAAAAGGCATAAAACCTAAGGTACATTCACCAATATCCATCATTACTTCCATTAATAATAATAAAAAAGTCCATAGACTATATATTTTCAATTTCTGTGTTCTAAGCCCAAATTATAAACCACTTTTGGAAATCTCATCACTGATTATCCCATACTCACTAGGATTTCCCAATCAATTCAAAACATGTTCCCTCGGTTATCTCTTAAAAAATTAAACATAGTTTTGTATACTGAATAGAATTTGTAATGAATGAAATTATAAGGATAAATATAATAAATCTCACCATCATGCATGTACAAACCCATCCTTATGATATACGAGGATGTTCCATGGTAAACCCATTAAAATAAATATATATATTCACATAACACAAAATTACATGGTAGTTTGACTATATATAAACCATTCCTAAAAAGACATATTAGAATATTATCAATAAATAGTTGGATAACCATCTCTGATCTTTTCCATATAATTAGTGAGAGTCTATTTTAGTTTCCTAGTAAATTATTTTCCACTTAGGACCCATTTTATATATATTCAAATTAATTGTACTATGATCCCATTAATAAATATACCTTATGTAATAAAAAACCATCGTATTTAATTTATAATTGATTTCTCATAAAGATAGTCAATAAATTTTATTTCATGAATATAAAACCTCTCAATCATCATTATAAACCCCCTATTATATAAATCCAGGCATAAAAATAAAAAAATAATTCTATAAAAGAATCCATATTAATTTATATGTTGTATAATTTCTAATAAACAAAAATAAAAGCGAAAATATATAAATTCATTCGGTGATTAATATTAATTCAACAATAGTTATAGAATATAATAAGAAAAATGAAATAGTGTAATTAGATTCTATATGTGGAAAAAAAAATACATCAGTTTACTCCATTATCCTTACTCATATATGGATAATGATATAGAAATATCAAAAATAAAAAGCCTAAAAATTATCGAAGCTAAATTATAAGTGTGATTGGGTATTTGGATCATCCCCTGGATTATGCATTTCATTAAAAGTATGGGTAATGGTGTCACATTTTAATACTATTTTAAATAAATTATAATTTATTTGTGTTTTTGTATCAGTAATAAAATATTAGTGTCCATGAAGGATTCACAATTCCATTCACAATACCACTATACTAACTCTAGGACTATTTATATCTTATAAATGAAATTTTAATTATCTCTAATAATAACTCAACCTTATTTTATTTTTCATGAGCTCCACAACCTCTAAAATGTCATATTAACATCTCAAAATATGTCCATATATACCCCTCCTAATCCAATAAACTATGATAAAATTGTACCTATAATTAATTCCATTAGATTAAATACATATCCCATTTTACATAAATCCATCATGTAATGGGTGATTAAGCATGATTTTTTTATTATGATCATTAACACCAATGGATTACATTAGTTAGATCACTAATTTATAAAACTAAATAAGTTATTTTTAACCAGAATTTAATACCCGCTAGTGTTTATCTATATCATATATTAATATATAAAAAATTATATAGCTGGTGTAGCTGGTGTAAACACATGGATTCTATAAGTCGATATGAGAAATATTAGCTAATGGATTCTTCTAACATTAGGTTGAAATTTTTTTTCTCCATGTTCAGTTTTATGTTTCATTTCATCTATTGGTAAATTATTACTTTCATGTGTAGAATAATTATGTGGAATAATATTGAGCTGAAGATGTTTCTTTATGCATTATCAATATTCTGTAATTGTTCCCACATTTATGTTATCTTTTATAATGATACATTCTATTATGTGAAAGGTTATGTTTATATATAATTTATCTCAATATATTATTTTGATTCATTATTACAATACATTATCCCATAACAAAAATAGGCTTAAATAGTGATATCACATATCCATAATGCATGATGTGATGAATTGATAAAAAATCATTAAACAAGATAATATACTTTGGAATTGTGGTTTTTTGGTTTTTTGAATAAAATAAAAATAAATCTAAGATATCTAAAACAAATAAGATAAGAAAAACCTATATTGGTGGGGGGGTCGAAACTGAAGCGTTTATGATAAATAAATAAAAATTATACTCATCGAAGCAAGAAGCTTTAGATTTCATGGTAGCATATTGTTATTATAGTAAATTTTTCATATACATTCTCATCATAATTTTTTGATTTTTTATGGATTATTTTTATAATGTAGATATGTTGTTTGGGTAGACTGATGAGAGATATAAAAATACCCAATTTATATGTTATGAGGTCAGGTATGGTCATTTTATTGTAATATTGAAAACATTGGAGATATGTTAAATTTTAAGGATGAAAACACATGGTGTTTTACATAATTCAGATGTCAGATCATATATTTTCTCTTATAAAATAGTTATTTATTATTTCCATAGTACATGAGATCTTATTATAAATATCTCTAGTGATTTTGGATATACATTTTTTAAAAATACTAACCATGAGTCTGATGTTTTAGTTATTTTTTTGAATTACAATTTTTTTATAAATAAAAATATGAATTCCCAAATATCTTCTAAATGTGTCTCTCAAACATATTATAAATAATTTGGAAAATATAATTTCTAAGTTATGTGATATTTTAAATATCAAAAAAATTATCTTGATTTCCAGAGATGAAGATGTTACTTTTAAATTGATTATATTTATTTATATGGTTAACCAATCTATGATGAGTATTTTGGGCTTATATTTTGAATTACCCAAACCTAAATCTTTTCAAAAAAATTATATTGTTATGGATTCTGAGATATCATATAATTATTAGATATTGAATGATTTTTTGTAATTTTCATTATTTGGGTGATTAGTCTACTATAATGATATATAATGGAATTTAAATGTATTAGATTGGACTAAATGTTTTCCCACGTAATGAAATATACATTTAGACTGTTTTTTATATGTGATTACCTTTTATTGTAGAATAATGGTGTTGAAATGTATTGAAATAAATCCAGATCATGGGAATCCTTTAAACCCCATGATCTCACCCATGTATGATACTGGAATTTGTATCAGACAATAATAAAAAATAATATTTCTCCTCCTTTCCACTATTATTGATTTATTTATACATAATTTTAAAAGGATTACGATTTAATTGGTTTTAACTCTTTTTCATTTATTTTTTTAGGTTATTCAAAATACGGAGATGTATCTTAGAATAAATCTGTAATATGGTGGGTATTATGATGTCCACTATAAATTATAAAAAAATAGGTTATAATTCATAGATTTTGTGATTATGGGGAACTATATCAGACTTGGGGATGAAAATTATAAAGGATCATGGGTTTTTCTTTGGTAGTTTAGAAATAGTCCCAATTTTCACTAAAAGGTTGAAAATAAAATTTTATTCTCAATTACACTGGAATTAATGGTTTTCCACATAACTAATTTAAATCTTATTCCCTCTTAGTGATCAACAATGTTCTTACATATCCCTTTATACTTACTGATAAAGTCAAATCATATCATTCCATTCCATGAAAATACATTTATTTTTCATTTACTTTAAAATGTAAATTTTGACCATTGATTAGATAAAGAATATAACGGATGCATTTTCTATGAATCAAGTTATATAGATATCATTAAATTTCTCTTCAAGTGTAATTATTGTTGCCTCATGGACAATGTGTGTGGGAACTGGATGGGGTGTAGAAGAGAACTGGGGCCAGAAAGGATGATTATATTCTTGATTTATATGGGATACCTATATTGGAGCCACAGATCATGATTTGAAATATTGGCAACCTTCATTGAATTAATCCAATTTTAATCAAGGAAAGTGAAGGATTAATCTGAATGTTTCTTAGAGGAGCAGACAATGGATGCTAATTACATTATAACATAATCCTATTAATGAAGTTTATTTTGTCTACATTAGTGATTAATTAGAATTACATAAGATTATATGATTAGTAGTGAAATCCAAGATATGTTGGGGAAATATTTTATGTTGTATGGGAGGATTAAATGGGATACCTTATTTCCTTTTTATCTTTTTTTGGTGTTGGTATGAGGATGAATTTAAAGGTGAATCAAGATATGTGATTATCATACTTAATCTAATCCGTCGAATTCTATTTCACATGTTTATATAATACTCTAAGATTATATTGGGTTCTATTTTATGAATAAACTACTCCTCAAAATGTAATTCATATGGATTTTAATGATCCATTTAAATTCATTGAAGATGGTTACAAACTACAACAGAATACTTTCAAATTTTTTGGTATTTTGGAATAATTACACGTGTATGAGGTTCTATCTATGTAGATCATTAAGTATTGGTTATATAATTTTCATCTTTATTGAAATATCATTGATAAAATTACAATTTTGTGTCTTAATGGATACAAAATTATACAATTGTATAATATGGATTCATCTTCAAATGGTAAATTAAATCTCATTGATTATGGGAGGTTTTTTCTTCCCAAACATTTGATGTCTAGGTCACATAAGGAAATTTTTTGGTTTATAAATTCATTAGTTAAAAACTAAATCGGTCTTTTATTCACAAAATATATTTTTGTGATCAAATATAATTTTAAAATTATTTTCCTATAGGTGATAAATATTTTTACATATTTAATATAAATTTTATAGAAGCAATGAAAAATGATGTAATATCACACATAGAAAATCATTTTATCTTGTGATAAAATTTTAGAGTGAAACACATATCTATTTTGGTATATTTTTACAGGATTAACTATGAATCATAAACCAAGTATGCTTTTTTAGTAAATAATATAATAATTATTTTTCATAAATCATCAATAAAAGGAAATTTTTCAATAAATGTATCTGTTATGGAAGATTTAATTTAGATAAATGTTTATGGGGATGGGTGGATATTTTTATATTTTTTATAAATGCACTAATTTCTAATAAATTTTAGAAAACGAAATGTATTTATTGTGAACATGGGTTTTTATTGAAAATAACCAACTATAATTCACTCAAAATATATATTCATTTGTGGTAAGTTAATGGGATAATTTTTTCCCTTTTCTATAGCTAGATTTCAAAGTCACAATTTTATTTGGACTTTTAGTAATAAGATTATCCTTCACAAAAAATTTGGGTGCTGTTTTATTTTGTTTTAAAAAACAATTATTAATTTATAGTAAATATAAATGGTAAATCAATTTATCTAAAAGTCATATAGTAGTAATATTATAAAATTTTATGATGAATTGATATCAAATGATGTATTTTATCATATTTATTTTTTAGGAATTGGTTTTCAACTAATATATGGTTGTATATTTATTGATAATTCTTCTCGACAACTAGATTAAATTTTATAGGGTGATGAGTCATGGGCCTTTATATGACTAAGATATATGTATACTACGTATCGATTTGAGAATTTTTTGATGATTTTAATTTTTTTTTTCAGATGTCACAATGAGAGGTCTAAATAATATCATCTCATTGTTTTTAGTTTTTAATATAGGGTGATTAATTATGCTATTATAAATCAAAAATATTATTTTATACAATAGTGTTGAACATAGAACTAAATTGAGAGATCGAGACATGGGTTTTATAGTGAAATGACAAGGGAATATGTTAATGGATTTATGTTATATTATATCCAGTTATTCTTGTCACTATAATTTTTGGTCATATTATTTAAATAATTTGGTATATGTTTCTCTTTTTTCCTCGATAGAGTGTCATATGAGGTGATATTATCAAATCTAAGCCAAATAGATCATGGTTATCATTATATATTTTGGTTCATAGACTTTAAATATTTTTTATGGGTTACTATTGTATTTTAATTATATTATAAAACATTTTCATTCTTTTTTATTATTACTGTCAAATATGAGACCTACATTATAATGACTTGTATAGTAGAGTAATAATGAATAGAAAATGTCCTCATACAATTATTGATGATATCTAAGATGGATGATGTTATTTATATCCAATTTATACAGGGATATTAATTTTAAAAATAGTATTGAAATATTATTTCATTGATGTAAATTTATTTTTTAAAAGGTATGAAGGGAATTATAAATTATTGTGAATTTCTATGACGGTGATATGGTTTCATTAAAAAAGTGAAGATGAATGAATATAATGACATCATTTTATAATTCCCTCTAAAATGTGATATTATTAAGTTAGAAACATAGTGATATTATAAAATTATTATAATATTTATTGGATTATTGGAAACCTAGATTGTATGTGTTTCCTTAAAAAGATCCGTCGATGACATCAATTTCTTGACTGATAGGCAACAAAATATTTCATACATGATCATTAATCAATGAAATGATAATTTATTTAAAATAAGTAATGAATCATTTAAGAAATATATGTACTAAAACCCAATGATAATTTTATTATTCTTCATTAAATAGATTTCTTGTATTATATTATATTTACTCATAAAAATGTTGGAAATATAGAGAGCTCCACCATAATTCCTATCAAGTATTATTCAGTGGTTTCATTACAATGGTATATGAAAATGTTTATCCCATTAATATACACCCATTTTAATTAGGATCTACAATAGAGGTTGAGGGTTTTATGTAACACCATAATGATAAATATATGTGATAATAAGAAATTATTTATAAAAATATTGAGCCAAGTTTACAACAAAATAAGGATATATTATTTTTTGTTGTATTGATATTATATATTGAGTCCATAAATATTTTTATATCCCAAATTGTGGTGTTTTTGAGTTATAATGAGTGTTAAAGAGTGTTATTGTCTATTTGGAATCATTTAATTATGATACTTGACATGTCCTAAAATTAATGGGTAATATACTTTGAGGTAATTTTATAAATATGTTGAGGTTATTACTTTTAATGAAAATATAAATTGGGGTTATTAATCTATAATAGGATTTATGTGGTTATTACAATTGTTTTTGGTTGAGATATAATCAATATTGTAAATTTTTATATCAAATTTAAATGATTATATTTTTTTATAACAATATGTATTATGAAAATACTACACTAGAGTCAACCTATTTATAAGGAATTCTAAACTATAACTATATATGGTTCTTGAAAGTCTTCTTTTTCAATATCAGAGATCTAAAATATGTATTTTATTTAATATTTTATCACTATGAATTCATATGGCTATGATAATTCCTTAGAAATTGTTTTTTTTCTTAGAACATTTTTGAATTTTTTAAAGAATTTTCTTGATATAAGATACGAAAAAATAATAATAATGATTTCGGATATTTTCTATGTGTAATAACATTGCATTAATTCAATATATATATATATATATTCGTAATTTTTTGTGTAGAATATGAAATAATATATATATACAACTCACAATTTCACAAACATCTCTGAATTATATATTTATATGTATATTTCAATTTAAATCATGTGTTATTTTTAAAAGGGATTTTTAAGAATATTATTATTTTATGAGATGATAATTTTGGTGTTAAAAATTATTATGTGTATTTAGTGGTAGATTATTGTGTGGGAGTACTAAAATGGATGAATCTTGAAATAATAACACATTATATTACCTGTAATACCCGTGGAAATATAATAATTTATTTCCACTATATATTGGGATGTTGGTTTTTGAGTTGAATAGAATCATTATGATATCCAATTTAGGTCCAAATATAATCATGTGTATATTTTCCCATGACATCATTTATGATTTTCAATGTACATTATCATTTCACTTTATGTGTATAATTAATCCTAATAATTATTATTATATAGACAATAGATGTTTCTTTTATAAGAATGAATTTTTTCAGGAATGAAGTTGGATGAATGATTATGAAATATATGGAAAACATTATTTTCGTGTTTTAGATTTTTAAGGAAGGAAAAATATAGTTTTCTATTTTCCTTTTATGGATGAAATAAATTGTACATCAGATTATACAAAAGATTCAATTTTTATGATTCATTCATGTACATGCTTATTAAATTACACAATACTTTAGTAAAATAAATTACAATGATATGTTTTGAAAATATTAATGGATTAACGAAAATAAATAATAAAAATAGTTTTTCGGGCATTATTTTTAGAATCAAGTGTATTATGGTAATTATTTTTGTCATATTTCAGTTTCCTTGGAGTTATTTAATCATATTTACAAAATTAGGTCATTGAGTAGTTTTATTGTTCCATAGTGATGTTTTAAAGGAAAATACAAATTAATTAATGATAATAGAAAAATAATTCATTATATTTTTTATAGATTATTGGATTGGAAAGAAAACATTTTCATGTATTCTAAAATAGGATGTTCTCATTTTGCTGATAATTTTTATAATTTGTGAAATACTATTGGAATATTTAGTATTGGTACACAATTTCTTATTAAATATTATATTTAAATAAATATAAATTTTTTCTAGAAAACACTATATATATTCATATTTGAAAGCGTTAAATAATATACACATGGTTTATAAAATTTTATCTGGTTAGAGGTAGCCATCATGATGAATTGTTTTAGAGGATTTCTGGTCATAAAAAAAGTTATAGTTCTTCAAAATTAATTCACATATATTTATGTATTATCATACTCATATAACCTATATATTGATATCTATTGTTTTATCCTGGTCATGAAATTGAAATTTTAATATGTATTATAATTGTAAAACTAAAATGACATTAATATGGCACACAAACTAAATATATAATAATTTAATTACTCAAAAAATAATTCTTAATAGTAACAGTCTAAGAATAAATTCATATATATTGCCAGATATTTTATGATTCTTTATTTATATATAGTTTTAATGAATATTTTTCATAATTTTTAATTTCAATTTTTCATATTTTATATAGAATTAATAACATCATGTTCATTAAAGTAAGAAGAATATAAAACTGTAATAATAAATATTAATTATTATATTTTGTTTATTATATAATAAAGAAAAATACTAATCATACCATAAAAAAGATAGTTAATCATACATATTAAAATATAAAAAATGGATATGTTTCATTGAATTTTAATTTATATTTAATGTCACTTTATTTTTTTAAACTTTTTGGATTGAAACATAAAGTTATGTGATAAATATACTATTAATATTTGGTTTCCAGTGCTGACTGTAACACACAAAAATTATTAAAGGTTAAATGACTAAATTATACGAATCGTGACAATAAGGTGATCCGCACATTACAGGATCCTACCAAATTAGAACACTATAGTTAAGAATGAATGTCGAGGAATAGTGATCATGATGGGTGAGCTTCTGGGAATCCTGACAAGGTGTGTGAGGGCGATGAAAAAGAAAAATGAAATGTTCATGTGTGGGTCTGTAGATATAGTCATTAGTCATAGGTTCCATTCAAGAACCTAGTTATTACATAGTTAGTGATTTTGTGTTTGTTGGGTATTTGGCGGTGCCTAGAGGGATTAGATCCAATTTCCGTGTTAATTCATAGTGTATGTTCTATTAGTGGGGCCTATTTGATGCATTAATATCATCATAGAAACCCAACGTTTTGTTTAGTGGCACTTCCTGGGTTGATTAGTAGGGCCCACAATGAAACAAATTTCTATTCGGGGGGGGGGGGTGGTTAATGTAAAAACCCATAATGATAATGGGTTAAATTACTAAATGATATGACTCATGTTAACTAGGTGCGCATTTTTTTATGAGAGACTATATGATTAGAATGCCACATTTAAGAAATCATGGAATAGTTCAGTGATTAGGATGGGTTTCCTTCTAGGAATTTTCCCACGGTATGTGTGAGTGAGGAAAAAGAACATGTGATAGCATGTAGCGACATTCATTAGTCTGATCTGTTCCAACACCTAGGTGGGCCCCAAGAAGGTTCCATGTGTCTGTTGGAAACTGTTGGGGCATGGTGGGCCACAAATTAATGGGCGTGTAAGAGTTGGGTGTCTATGTTGTCATTGAGGAATATATATTACTTTGAACTTATCTTATATGGTATAATTGTGCATACAGTGTCACAGAGAGTTTGGTGTGTGCTGGTGAGAAATAAAAAAACACTAGAATACAAATGTGTTGGTCAGTGGGGATAGTAATTATTTTTATGATCCATTAAAACAATTGTGTAGGCCCTAAGTAGGTAACCATGTGTCTACGGGGTAACTGGTGGTTTCTAGCTGGTTAGGACACAAATTCCATATTATGGTCAGGTGTCTATGCTTCTAATGGGGCATAATATTTAAATTGGTATCAGAGGAGGATCTAAGTCTTTATTGAGGTGCCACTAAGAAGGTAGAGATGTAAGGTCCACAATTTGGATTTTTGGGATTTTAAGGGGGGTGAATAGAACAAACCAAAATTACAAAGAGTTAAATGGACAAATGTTATGATTCCATCCACCATGGTGAAGCTTCATTTTTTTCATCCTACTAAATTAAAACGCCACATATAATAATGCATGATCTAGAGAAGTGAGATGGATGGGTGACCATCTATGTTGTTTCCCATTGTGCATGTGAGTGAGAAAAACAAACACTAGAAAGGAGATGTGTTGGTTTTTGGGTAAATACCAATGTTTCAATATATTTTTGGTAACCATGATGGGTCCTTCGTATACGACCACTTGTCTTTAGGAAATTGTTTTTTTCTAGTGGTCTAGGACTCGATAACCTTGTTAGTTTAGGAATTATGTGGTAAAATCAAGGCCATGATTTTGTAGTGACCTTCTCTCTTAAGGTATTATGGTGCATGTAGTGTAACACAGAGGAAGGAAACATTGGATCCTATGTCATAACATGAAGCTAATGATGTAACAATCTCTGTAAAATCATTTATCTAATAGTAATCAAGGGAAATATAACCCTGCCATTTTGAGGGGAGCGTGGATTCATTTAGTGTGTTGTACTAAATATGGTTCATTCAACTTGTTTTATTAAATGACAGGAGGCCTCCAACATAGATAAATAATGCCACATTTATTTAAGATATCAGATTCATAGATCTATAATGATCATATATAAAAGGCGGTGGAATAGGAGACTAAAAAAACACTATGATTATGGGAATTTGTGTTAGAATCATATGTAATCCCATAATATTTAAAAAATACATGGTATATATAAAGATAGGTCCAGGTTGAAATTTGGAAAAAAAATTATACTCGTTTTGTATCATCTAGACTAATGGGGAAATGTTTTAATCATTTTGGCAATGTTTGGTTTTATGATGTGAATAATTTAAATCAAATTGGACATTTCAGTTTTTTACTCATTTCTATACATCGAACATAATTATAATTTTATATTTACGAATGTTGAGTTTTTTTATTGTTGATATTTACTCTTGAATGTGACAAAAGTATCTATTTCTTGTTTCTATATTTCATTATTGTTGAAAATTAATTAAATTAATTCACAAAAATTTATAATTTTATTAATTAATTATAAATGGATTTGAGATTTATGTTTTGAGGGAATAATATTCATATTATGAAATTGAAAAACTCTTAGAGGTTGTGAATTGTATGAATTAATAATTGTAATCAATAAATAAGTTATCATATATTATTTCAATGGAAAAAGTGAAAAAAAATAAATTGATGTATACATGACCGTAATACAATGTATTAATTAGTTAAGATGATGTATGTTAATGTCACACCGATGAATTTTTTTTAAATTCATTACTCATTTAATTTCCATTACCGATTTGTTTTGGGGGTTTACCACTCATTTTGGTGAAAATGGTGGGTTTTGAAAATTTAGGCCAAACCGTGAGCCCAAATCCAGATTTAAAAACAAATTTTGATTCTTCTATAACTCCTTAAATTTTTACTATTTTAAACCCATTCCACTTTCCAATTGGCATACCATAATATATTAAAATCACCATATCCTTTTTAACCACATAGAAATCTCAAATCATGATGGATTTGGGTTTTTAATTAAGGTAATGGGCCTGCCCATAATCCCATTTCCTGCTTTAAATTATGTTTTTTAAAATTTCAATATCTCATTAGTTGTTTACTGTTTTTAGGTGATTCAACCTCCCACTAGAAGACAAAAACCTCAGCCTCACCCCCTGTATCGCTTTTTCCTCTTTTGAGCTCATATACCCCGCGGATTTTGATGATCTTTCTCAATGTTGCTCAAATCGACCAGATTTGATGAGGTAAAATGAATCTTTCATAACTCCTTCAATTTTCATCCTTTTCCCCCCATTTCAGTCCCCACATGACCTAATATGACTCCTTAGGACATCAATATCAGTTTTGGGTACTTGGAATTTCATAGTTAGGTGGATTGGGGCCAATTGCCTCAAGATATTTCAAGTAAGGAAATTCCTTCTTGGTTCCTTCCATCCTCTTTTAGTTTTATTTCATATTTTTTGAAGTTCCTGATGTCCAGAAGTTAGGTTTCGATCCTAAGGTCTGATTTGGTATCTTTTGGGTAAATTTTTGGTGGTCTAGGTCTGGATTTATATTCCATGTGGTGCGGCGGTGGTGCGCTTAAGGTTTCGCATCATGTTTTGAGGGTTTCGACTCAAAAGGTAGGTGATTCCATGTGTAACCATTTTATGATGAGTTAACTTGCTTTTTTTATTAATTTAGTATGTTTATAATCTGTCTTGTGTGGTTTGAAAACTGTTTTTGATGAATTTGGTTAAAAATTTAATTTTTAGTTGTATTTTAGCTTGAAATTGTGTACTTTTCATGTGTGACTCTTGGGGTAATGTTTGGGTTTAGTTTATATCATATGAAAGTGATTTATTAGTCTTGAAAGGGGCTGCCAATTATGTTTTTTTAATTCTTTATTATCATTTGGGCCTTGAAAAGAGGTTTTTTTTGAATGAGTTTAAGGTGTAAAACCGTGTTTTACTTTTTGAAGGAGATTTATAAAAACGTGTGTTTTTCATGTGTATCTTTGTGGAATTATTTGATGTATTTTTATGACATTTGGGGGCGCTTTAATAATTGTTTTAGGGCTGAAAATTCTGTTTTGTATTGTTATTGTTATGATTTTGGTTTTGAATGAGGGGTTTGAAATGGGTTTAGTGTGCAAACAATGGTTATACCTCTTGGGTTTGTTTTATAAAAATTGTAAATGTTTTATTTTGTTAAACAAAGTTTGGAAAGGGTGTATATGTACTGTTTGGGTGAGTGATTTCACCTAATGTGGGTTTTTGAATGGTAAAGTGGTGATTTGAGATGTCAAACATTTTTAGAATGTTTTATAAATTGCCGAAATGTTTTACTAAATTGTGTTTTGTGTGCGAAACACAGGTGTAGGATGTTTCTTGTGAGTTTATTAATAAAATGAATAGTGAAGGTGAGAAGGGTATTATGTGACATGTGTGTGGGATGTTATGTGAGTTGAATATCTTGTAATGGTTTTATAAAATCGTTTAAAGGATTTGTGTAAGTGTTAAAGAAATGTGAAAAGTGTTGTAGGGAATTTTGGTGTGAGTTTGATTTCAAAATGTATTTGAATGAATAGTGGAATTTTTAACTTGTGTGATGTACATGGGGCTGTTTGGTTAATGTGTGATGTGTAGTTGATATTTTCATGTAAAAAACTATACTTCTTGGATTGTTGAACTTGTTTGAGCACAAAGGGAAAACCCGGGTATCTAGGTAGGTGGACGTGTACTAGTATGCTAGTGAATCCGTGGGGTTTGGCCTCAGTTTCACTTTGCAAGATTGATGCTTACAACTCTAACTAAACAATGATAATGATGATTGGGGACCACTAGGTTATGGTTATTATCCCTACTAGAGGCTCGTGCACGAGAACGGATATTTTTTGTGGTTACTCTCACCGAGATACGAGGTACCTAGGACCCACAGCTAGCTAGTGGCTAGGGGTTATTTCCTATTACCTGTTCTCATTAGATCCTTTATACTTACCGTCGGTATATGATATTGTTGGCTGGAAAATTCAGTAGCTTTGTTATTTATTTTAAAATTGTTGTTCCTTTAAAATTATCTCACATGAAAAACTGTTTTCATTTATTATTTCATCCTTTAGAAAATTGTAACTAGCATTTCTTATTTACAAAACATGCAATGATTTTTGTCATGAAATGTTTATCACATGGAATATCATAGAGGTGGTATCCTACTGGGCTTTCGCTCACACCCTACTTACACCTTTGGGTGTAAGTAGACTTTCTTATTTTATGTCACAGGTTTGGGTACAGGTTTTATGCCTTTGGTTCGGATTTTTAGCGGTCCATCGTGATGGAGTGTCGTGGAGATGGCTTGAGGGTGGTGCCTCTTTCCATGTGGAGGATCTTGGGCTGTATTTTATTGGGTTTGTACCTTTGTAATGGTCTTTAAAAATTGTTTAAAATTGTGTAATTCAGTTCTGAATTTTTGAAAGAGATTATTTGGTTTGAAAAATCAAGATTCGTTTCATTGGATTCTTTTTTCGTTTTATGTTTATAAACTCAGGTAAATCATTCCCAATTATCATTTTATGATACCCGAGCACTTGTGCCAGCCTGTGGGGATCGGGAACGCCCTTCGGGACTTCTCACGGTCTGGGTTTGGTGCCGGTTTTAGCGGCGTCCAGATTCAGTTCGTGACAAAATGGTATCAAAGGGAGGTTCGCTCCATTAGAGTCATGTTATTTGGGAAATAGTCGGGATTGTATAGAGTTATGATTGTTGGGACATGGAATTCTGGTTATGGGTAGTGTGCTTGATCACCACACCTTATTTCAGGATTCAAGTCACCAGGGGATGTGGGGATTTGTCTAGGTCTTTTGGTTTTCTTGGTTTGATGATGATTAGGGGAAATGAAAAGAGAGTTGGATTAATGGTCTCAATGAGCTCGTAGGGTCTGGCAAGACATGTGGAGCCAGGGATATTCCCTAGAACACTCTCTGTGTCAGTGAAGTGATTGGAATATGGCCGCCAACCATATGTCCAAGTCACCCAATGAAACTAGTTTCCTCCCGCATTGTCTGGTGTTCTTTAGTTTTGAAATCTTGGAACTTTGGTTTTAAAGTGACTTGGTTTTAGGAAGTGTAATGTTTTTGTGAAATGATTTTCAAATAAATATGGAATGGTTTGATTTTTGAAATGGCAGAACTGAATATTCAGAATTATATTGAAATGGAAAATTGTGTTCTTACACCTCTTTTGAAAGCAGAAACTATATTGATGTTGGTTTTGAAAAAGTGTTCCCATTAGAGTTTTCTAAACTATTAAAAGTATTTTTAATGGGATGAGATGTTTTTAAATTGATGTAAATAAATTGAATGTGAGTTTTCATTGGAGTGATTGTGCATTTCTGAAATGTTTTTTTTAATTCGGTAATTTGGCTTCGACCTCCTGGTTAGCGGTTTTGATAAGAATGATGTGTTGGTTGACTTTTTTGGTTTTGAAAAGTGGAAAGAATCAGTGCATTGAACATTGGTATTTCCATGAGTGGCCACATGCATGGGGTTATATGGGATGATAGATGGTTGATGGCATAACTGGATGAGTTCCAGGACGGATATGAGGAGGGTGCCTGGTGTGGCACAAAAACATGCATGTGTGAGGCCCATGGGGTAACATTGGTGGATACACTCACCGCTGAACCGTTTTTTTAAAAAATGGGTTTAAAGAATAACATGTTTTCTTGATGAATAGTTTGGGATGGTTTTTATTATGGGTTTTTGAAAATGTTTATGTTGTGGGATGTTTTGAGTCCAAGAACCCCTCCTGTTCGAACTGTTTTTTTTTTGGGGTTGTGTTTGGTCGAAAAGCTGGGTAAAAGGTCCGGTTAGTAGTCTCCTATGATATATGTTTCGGGACACCATTAAGATGGTTCCATTAATGAGTTTGGATCTATTTTGTGGTATGTTTTTACCAATGGACCAGCTTGGTTGGGTCCTTGGGTTCTTTCTTTGGATAAGGTACGCCCCATTAAGATTTAGTGCACAACTGAAGTGCAATGCAGATTGTTTCACCATTAGAAAAATCCTCCATTTGATCAATGTAAGGAATATTTTCCTGAGATTTGTGGAATGAGTTTACACCATTTACATTCTTGGTTTTTTTGGATCCTCTTGTTGCGTAAGAGTGCTCGTGGATGGTTGAAAGAGACCTTAGTTTCTTAAGCTACCTAATTTATCGAAGGTGAAAGTTGTCTGGGGGTGTCAGTATGGATAGTGTCTAAGAGTGCGTCTAAGTCCTTCATAGTCTCTTCGTAGAAGGGGTTTATGTTAAACTACCAGTGTGGGAAATCTGGACATGAGAGGCTGTTATGGACACTTCTGGAATGCTGTGATATTTGGTGATATTGTATAAGGCCCCCTCCTTGTATTATTTCTCTTAATCGCTAAGGTCTTGTTCGGTGACGTGATGTGATGTCACGTGCTCGTTTGATTGTAATGGTGAAGTTGTACAATATTATGTGAGTCTATTTTTTTCAAAACCGTTTTTCCTTTTGGGAGATCTAGACATCCTCTATTTTAGAGGAAGGTGTTTATATGTGTCCTTTATTTCTGTTTTTTCTCACCTGATGAAGTAGGGTGTGATGTGAGTGCATCCTCTAAACCCTTATTTCAGTGAATTTAAAAGTTAGGGTAAAGTGAGTTCTGGAGTGTGTTATGTCTGGGTGAACCCATCTCAGATTGCGTGTAGTTTTTTTAGCATTGGAAGAATAAATTCTATTCGGGGGTTTCCAAATCCTAACTGCGAGGCCGAAGATTCTTCAATCATTCCAGCTCCAGCCATAGGTCCCGTAGAGAAGCTGGCACGTAGTCAAAGGAAATCCCATGGTAGTTTTTAACCATGAACCAAGAACTGTTCTTAGTATGAGAGATGGGAATAGTTTAATATTTTGGTGTTTTCATCTTTCTTCTTTTGTACACATTTGGTGGAAAGAGGTGGAATTCCTCATCCCCATGTTATCTCCCAATGAATTTCTTTTCCCCTTTGGTTTTCCTTTGGGTTTGGGGAATGGTTTTGGATTTGTCTAGACATGTTGAGTGAAAATTTATCAGTAACCATTCACCAGAAAACCATGTAGGTATAAGGATCCACATGGTTAGAGCACAGTTTCCCAAACTGCGCGGGCTAACCGTGTTGTCGTCCCAACACTTTATGTTTTGGGGTTTTTCTATGCCGACCCATATGGGCCAGTTAAGATGGATAGTTCTTATGGTGGGGAGAACCACAATGAGTCTCATTTATATTATTTTGAAAATTCCTAATGGGATTCTACCCCTTGTACTACGGAGTTTGTTCGGGGCTCCCCTGTTAGTGTCTTGATTCTTTCTCGGAAAATAAAATTTAAGTTGTCTCTTATTGTTGGGGAGCCCATTTGTGTATCCTTGTACCAGTAACTCACTTTTGTACTTGGTCTTGGACTAGATGTGGGTAGTCTCGTTCGGAGCTATATAACCACATACATCTTCCTTGAGTAAACATTGGGATTGGAGATTTCCCAATTGTTTAGTTATATCAAGGTAAGTGTAACCTTGTTCGATGTTCTTGTTTGTTTGGGTAAATTTCTTGATCCTTGTTCAGATAGTGTTTGAGGAGTTTTGTTTTAGGATAAATCTTGAGTGTGATTGATAATTTCAGTAATGAGGTGTATGTTTTGGTTATGAAGTATTCCTTCCTCAATTGATCACTGGAGGTGTTTTGACCTTTGGGGGCGAAGCTTAGCAAATGAGTCCATTTATGCCTTTCAGTTGGGTTTGGTTTTTTCTTTATCCGTGATGTGGATTTCCGAGGGTGAAAAGTTTTATGGTGGGGAGAATTGTCACACCCATGAATTTTTTTTAAATTCATTAATCATTTAATTTCCATTACCGATTTTTTTTGGGGGTTTACCACTCATTTTGGTGAAAATGGTGGGTTTTGAAAATTTAGGCCAAACCGTGAGCCCAAATCTAGATTTAAAAACAAATTTTTATTCTTCTATAACTCCTTCAATTTTTACTATTTTAAACCCATTCCACATCCCAATTGGCATACCATAATATATTAAAATCACCATATCCTTTTTAACCACATATAAATCCCAAATCATGATGGATTTGAGTTTTTAATTAAGGTAATGGGCCTGCCCGTAAGCCAATTTCCTGGTTTAAATTATTTTTTTAAAATTTCAATATCTCATTATTTGTTTACTGTTTCTCGGTGATTCAACCTCCCACTCGAAGCCAAAAACCTCAGCCTCACCCCCTGTATCGTGGTTTCCCCTTTGGAGCTCATATAGACCGCGGATTGGGACGATATTTCTCAATCTTTCTCAAATCGACCAGATTTGATGAGGTAAAATGAATCTTTCATAACTCCTTCAATTTTCATCCTTTTCCCCCCATTTCAGTCCCCACATGACCTAATATGACTCATTCGGACATCAATATCAGTTTTGGGTACTTGGAGATTCATAGTTAGGTGGATTGGGGCCGATTTCTTCAAGATATTTCAAGTAAGGGAATTCCTTCTTGGTTCCTTCCATCCTCTTTTAGTTTTATTTCATATTTTTTTGAAGTTTCTCATGTCCAAAAGTTAGGTTTCAATCCTAAGGTATGATTTGGTATCTTTTGGGTCAATTTTTGGTGGTCTATATCTAGATTTATATTCCTTGTGGTGCGGCGGTGGTGCGCTTAAGGTTTCGCACTAAGTTTTGAGGGTTTCGACTCAAATGGTAGGTGATTCCATGTGTAACCATTTTATGATGAGTTAGCTTGCTTGTTTTATTAATTTAGTATGTTTATAATCTGTCTTGTGTGGTTTGAAAACTGTTTTTGATTAATTTGGTCAAAAATTTAATTTTTTGTTGTATTTTAGCTTGAAATTGTGTACTTTTCATGTGTGACTCTTGGGGTAATGTTTGGGTTTAGTTTATAACATATGAAAGGGATTTATTAGTCTCGAAAGGGGCTTCCAATTATGTTTTTTTAATTCCTTATTATCATGTGGGCCTTGAAAAGAGGTTTTTTTGAATGAGTTTAAGGTGTAAAATCGTGTTGTACTTTTTGAAGGAGATTTATAAAAACGTGTGTTTTTCATGTGTATCTTTGTGGTATTATTTGATGTATTTTTATAACATTTGGGGGTGCTTTAATAATTTTTTTAGGGATGAAAATTTTGTTTTGGATTGTTATTGTTATGATTTTGGTTTTGAATGAGGGGTTTGAAATGGGTTTAGTGTGAAAACAATGGTTATACTTCTTGGGTTTGTTTTATAAAAATTGTAAATGTTTTATTTTGTTAAAAAAGTTGGGAAAGGGTGTATATGTACTGTTTGGGTGAGTGTGTTCACCTAATGTGGGTTTTTGAATGGTAAAGTGGTGATTTGAGATGTCAAACATTTTTAGAATGTTTTATAAATTGCCGAAATGTTTTACTAAATTGTGTTTTGTGTGCGAAACACGGGTGTGGGATGTTTCATGTGAGTTTATTGATAAAATGAATTGTGAAGGTGAGAAGGGTATTATGTGACATGTGTGTGGGCTGTTATGTGATTTTAATATCTTGTAATGGTTTTATAAAATCGTTTAAAGGATTTGTGTAAGTGTTAAAGAAATGTGAAAAGTGTTGTAGGGAATTTTGGTGTGAGTTTGATTTCAAAATTCATTTGAATGAATAGTGGAATTTTTGACTTGTGTGATGTACATGGGGCTGTTTGGTTAATGTGTGATGTGGAATTGATATTTGCATGTAAAAAACTATACTTCTTGGATTGTTGAACTTGTTTGAGCACAAAGGGAAAACTCTGGTATCTAGGTGGGTGGACGCGTACTAGTATGCTAGAGAATCCGTGGGGTTTGGCCTCAGTTTCACTTAGCAAGATTGACGCTTACAACTATAACTAAACAATGATGATGATGATTGGGGACCACTAGGTTATGGGTATGATCCCTACTAGTGGCTCGTGCACGAGAACGGATATTTTTTGTGGTTACTCTCACCGAGATACGAGGTACCTGGGACCCACAGCTAGCTAGTGCCTAGGGGTTATTTCCTATTACTTGTGCTCATTAGATCCTTTATACTTACCGTCAGTATACGATATTGTTGGATGGAAAATTCATTAGCTTTTTTATTTATTTTAAAATTGTTGTTCCTTTAAAATTATCTCACATGAAAAACTGTTTTCATTTATTATTTCATCCTTTAGAAAATTGTAACTAGCATTTCTTATTTACAAAACATGCAATGATTTTTTTCGTGAAATGTTTATCACATGGAATCTCATAGAGGTGGTATCCTACTGGGCTTTCTCTCACTCCCTACTTACACCTTTGGGTGTAAGTAGACTTGCTTATTTTATGTCACAGGTTTGGGTACAGGTTTTATGCCTTTGGTTCGGATTTTTAGCAGTCCATCGTGATGGAGTGTCGTGGAGATGGCTTGAGGGTGGTGCATCTTTCCATGTGGAGGTTCTTGGGATGTATTTTCTTGGGTTTGTACCTTTGTAATGGTCTTTAAATTTTTTTTAAAATTGTGTAATTGAGTTCTGAATTTTTGAAAAATATTATTTGGTTTGAAAAATCCAGATTCGTTTCATTGGATTCTTTTGTCGTTTTAAGTTTATAAACTCTGGTAAATCATTCCCAATTATAATTTTATGATACCCGGGCACTTGTGCCAGCCCGTGGGGATCGGGAACACCCTTTGGGACTTCTCACGGTCTGGGTTTGGTGCCAGTTTTGGCGGCGTCCAGATTCGGTTCGTGTCAGTTAAGTAGAAATATGATGACTATATATATATAATTAACACTTATAAGAGATAATTCATTCTCTCTATGAACAGTTTGAATACGGAGTGTTCCCCTCTTGCTAAATAATGATTCAGTGCTACTAGGGTTTTTCTCTCAAGAAAAAACACTCATAAAGAATGATGTCTTCTCTTCAATAATTTTATTATTATAGAATCTATTTACATCAGTTATAATTCACATCTACATTATTTTAATCAATAAAATTTAAACATGAAATATTTTATATATCCTGTTGATCCCTCTAGGAAAATTAGTTGAAATCATATTTTTATAATCCCAACTAGGCTCACTTATATTATGATAATCCCAATTATACTCACTCATATTATGTTAATCCCAATTATGGTTTGATAATCCCTATATTGAGTAATGGTTAATTACTTATTTCAGTATTTCTGTACACCATGCACATATTCATATATTATAATATTTACATGATCTTCATAGAATTCGGTTACTAGATGGATATATATTCAAACTTAACCCATTGTGCCAATAGAATGTTTAAACAGACAAGTGTTCATCGTTACAGAACAAAGCCACCGATACATCATGTCTACTGATACGTGAAGGCCACCGATATATCAAGTCTACCGATACGTGAAGGCCAATGATACATCAAGTCTACCGATATGTGAAGGTCACTGATACATCAATTCTACCGATACGCGAAGGTCACTGATACATCAAGTCTACTGATACATCAAGTCCACCGGTACAACATGTCTACCGTTATACAAGCTCACTGATACAACAAGTCACCGTTATGCAATCCTACCGTTACAGAAAAGTTACCAAAGGAAGTCTACCGATACACCAAGGAAGCTACTGTTACACGAAAGGTCACCGGTACACTAAGTATACCGCTAACGATGAAGTCTACCGACAGACATGAAGTCTACGGATAGAAAGGATACCGTTACACAAGAGGTTATCGATACAAGAGGTTAACGATACAAGAGGTTACCGATACAAAGATTTACCAATACACAAGGCTACAGATATCCAAAACGACCGTTCCAGAGAATCTGACGCTGCCCTAATTTCATTATCTTTATTTAATCTAAACAACGGTCATATCAGGTATATTTTAATGCTCTGTCATTTATTTAATAATGGTTGTTACATGTCAGGAAACCGGACCTCCTACCTGCAAAAAGTAATCATTTCTTTTTCCGAACCTCGTTCCATAAATACAAGAAGTCCATGTTGCTGCAAAGAGAGACACACATGTGAAAGACAAGAGGAATATACAAGTGCTATACGGAAGTGGCCTATAAGTGAAATACACAAGAAGAGATCATTCATGCATGACCAAGAAGACACATAAGCTCATACACACTCAAGTTTACTCAAGAATAGTTTGTTACATTCACAAGGACATTGAAGAACTTCATCGACTACACATTCACTATCTCTGAACCTGAATTTCAAGAAGACAACACTCTATTTTTCAGACAAAAACCAGAAGAGGACTTAGAACCATTTCTGATAAAATTCAATTAAGTATTCTTGAGCTACAATACAATCATTAGAGCCATTCTAAACTCTATATCTTACTCAATGATTTATTATTTACATTACAAGCAGTGTGTATCATCCGGTTTAATTTACACACACACTGTCTCCTGAACCTTAACTGGGGGATCTGTATATCCTCATTCAATCTCCTTAAATTTTCTATTTCCCACTGTGGATAGTGGTAGAGGTTGTGTGTGACCCGAACAGCTGTATTTGATGTTGTTTTTGTTTCCCACGTAGAACTGTGGTATAGGTCTTTGACATGGACATTTGTAAACAGTTGTGAACCCCGATCCAGGGTGTGGATCCAATTTATATAAATTTTTGAGAGGACTAAGTCTCATCTTGAGACTGAACCTCTTGGGTATATCTGCTGTGATTTATTTAGTTTTATGTAAATCCTTTTATTCCACAACCAAGTACTTTAAAACCTAAACTGTTTTTCATAGTTACTATGATAATTGAATTAGCAAGTGTTTCCATTTTTTGTAAATAAGTTAGTTAGTTTAAAAAGATAATCTGATCCCCTGATTAGATTGACTAGTAATTAATCAATCCCTTGATAACCTAGATGAATGTTTTCTTTAGTTCAAATTCACAACAATTAAATTAGTATTTTAAATTGGGGGAATTTGGTAAAGGATTTTAAAATATAAATTTTAATTGTAACTCAATTCACTCCCCTCTTGAGTATCCACTCCGACCAACATTTGTTATCAGAGGTGCTTACAATATTTTTTGAAGTACTCTATTTTTCAACTTTGATTTTAGTTGTTTTTTCATGTTCTTAAAATTTCTTTTATTTATAAATTTTTTTCTCTTTAAAATTTTTGTTTTAACCTAGTTATCATGGATAACAGACTTGAAGGTGATTCTACTAATAGACCACCATCATTCAATGGAAATAACTATTCTCAGTGGATGATTAATATGAATATTCATTTAGAAAGCATGGGTTTTGATATTTGGACTTCCATAGTATCAGAATATAAAATTCCTACTACTGTTAGATCTACATGGAACGAAGCTACTAAGACAGCCTAAAATAATAATTGCAAAGATATGAATGCTCTGTATTGTGCTTTAGGAGACGAGGAATTTAATATAATATCTTCTTGTAAGACTACACATGAAATTTGGGAAACATTAAGTGTTTCTCATGAAGGAACTACTAACATTAAGGAAATGAGATTGAACACATATACTATTAAATATGATAATTTTAAGATTAAGCCTGATGAAACCATTTCTGATATATATATTAGGTTTAAAAAAATTGTCAACACAATGATCTCACTGGGAAAGGATGTTCCATCAAAGGAGTAGATCATGAGAATTTTGAGATGCCTACCTGAAAGATAGAGGGGCACTTCTGTTTCAATCAGAGAATCTTGTAATAATGGTGAACTGGCAGTTAAGGATCTTATTGGTAAGTTGATGACGTATGAAGAAGAGATTAAGGTAAAAAAAGAAGAATAAGATGAAGCAAAAAGGAAGTCAGTTTCCTTCAAGACATCTACTTCAAAGAATAAGGATAAGGAAAAACTTCAAGCTGTAAGTGATAGCTCAAGCTCTGAAGAAAGTGAAAGTCCGTTAGACAGTGATGCATAAATGGCTGACATAGCCAGAAGATTTATGAAGTTTTATAGGAAAAAGAATTTTTTCCGAAAATCAAATTACAAAGGTATGTATGACAACAAGGGACACTAGAAAAAGAACAGGAAGAAATCTGACAAATCTGATGAAGTTGTCTGCTATGAATTAAAAATAAAAGGACATATAAAAGTAGATTGTCCAAAGCTGAAATACAAGAAGAAGTATGAGTATAAGGACAATACGTATAAGAAATCCATGAAGGCTTCTTGGTGTGCTTCTAAGGATAGCTCCAGTGAATCTGAAGCTTCTAAAACTGAAATCATAAATAAGTCAAACATGTGTTTTATGACAAAAACCTCTAAGGTAACATCTGAAACTCTTGCTTTAAATTATTATTATTCTGGAGATGATTCTAATTATGAAAATATGTCAAAATATGAACTATTTGAATACTATGATATGTTGGAAGTAAACTATAATGAGTTGAAAGAAAAATACAATGGTTTAAAGAAACGGTATGATTTAACTATTAAACATAAATCTGATCTTGACATAGAAATGGAAAAGAATGCTCAGTTACTTAAAGAAAACACTAAACTGAAATTGTCAAATGAGAAATTTAGGAAAGATTTATAAAAGTTCACAAATGGAAAAGATGCACTTACTCAATTTCTATGTATGTAGATTATACCTTGATATACTACTGGTATAGGATACCAACCTGGAAAAAGAAAAATTACCAAAACTAGATTTATTCCTAAATCTGTACAGAATGTAGATAGTTATAGTTCTAAAAGTTCATATGCAGAAACTAGTTATATTAATAGTTATTGATCTAATAAGGTTTATCTGTCTAAATCTATTGATTCTACAAATCTTATAAAACCCATAAGACAAATTTGGGTACCTAAAGTATTATTGGATAACCTGTCTGGACCAATGAAATTATGGGTACCAAAATCATTTCTTATCTAAATCTCTTTTGTAGGGAACCTGCTTAAAGAGATCCAGTAGAAAGAAGTGGTACATGGATAGTGGATGTTCAATACATCTGTTAGGATACTTCCCATGCTTTAAAAGAATAGTCAGGGTTGATGGAGGTTTTTTCACTTTTGGTGATAATTCTAATGGGAAAATCATCAGATTAGGCCATATTGATAACACTGATTCAGTATAAATTTCTAAAGTTATCTTTGTTGATGGACTTAAATATAATTTACTATGTATTTCTTAGTTATGTGATGATGGTTTTAATGTTAAATTTGAATATGATTCTTGTAATGTTTTTAATTATAAAAATTCTTTAGTATTTTATGCCTTGCGAAATGAAAATGTCTATGCTGTTGATTTAAATTATTTAGCTATGAAAAATATTACATGTTTAAATGATTTTCATAATGATTATTGGATTTGGCATAGAAGTTTTGGACACTGAAATGTACATTCACATAGAAAAAATACTAGGAAGAACATAGTTAGAGACCTACCAAAACTTGAATTCGCAACAGATAAAGTTTGTAATCCCTGTCAAAAGGGAAAGCAACATAAAGTTTCTTTCAAATCAAATAAATAAGTGTCAACTTCTCAACCTCTCAAGTTGGTTCACATGGAATTTTTTGGAACTTCTATATTTTCTAGTTTAAATGGGAAGCACTATGTCTATGTTCTAGTAGATGACTATTCTAGGTATATTTGGTTATATTTTCTAGCTCACAAAAGTGAATCTTGTTCTTACTTTGTTAAATATTCCAAGTCTGTAGAGAACGTTAGTGGACTTAAGATTAAAACCTTGACAAGTGATCATGGTCGTGAGTTTGAAAATCATGAGTTTGAATCCTACTACTCACACAATGGCTATAGTCACAATTTCTCTGCCCCTAGGACACCTCAACAAAATGGTGTAGTATAAAGGAGGAATAGAACCCTTGAGGAAATTTCCAGAACCATGCTCAATGAGTATGACCTACCTGTTTATTTTTGGGCTGAAGCTGTCAATACAGCTTGTTATATTATCAATAGAGTCTTGATCAGACCTGTTCTTAAGAAGACCCCTTATGAGTTTTGGAACCATAGGAAACCTATGGTTAACTACTTCAGATTTTTTGGTTACAAAGTCATTATTCTCAATACTAAAGATAATCTTGAAAAGTTTTCAACCAAGACTGATGAATGAATTTTCCTAGGTTACTCCATTTATAGTAAAGACTATAGATTTTTCAATAAGAGAACCAAATGTGTGGAGGAATCTCTTCACATCAAATTTGATGAAACTGATCCACATGAACTTAAGACCTCTCTTGAAAATCTTGAAGATTATCTCTCTGTTTTAAACATTATTGATAAAAACAGTGGACCTATAGTTAAAACATCCAGTTCTGAAAATTTTCCAGAACCTGCTTCTGTTGACTCTCAACCTGTTGATGAACCTGAAATCTCTAGCCCTACCATTTTGAGACCAACTTGGATTCTGAAGAACGATCCCTTAGATTCTGTTGTGGGTAATCTAGATAGAGGAACACATACTACATCTTATCTATGAAATTAGTTTGAACATCAATCTTTTCTTTAACAGTTAGAACCTAAAAATCTCAATGATTATATCAATGATAAATTTTGAGTAATACCTAGGCAAGAAGAACTAAATCAATTTGAAAGAAATAAAGTCTAGGAAATAGTAGAAATACCTAAGGACACTTTAACCATAGGCACAAAGTGGGTGTTTAGAAACAAAGTTGATAAATCTATAAATATCATTAGAAACAAAGCTAGACTAGTTGCACAAGGTTACAATCAAGAAGAAGGAATTGACTATGAGGAAACCTTTGCACCTATAGATAGATTAGAGGCAATTAGGATATTACTAGCCTTTGCCTCACATCTGAATTTCACGTTATATCAAATGGATGTGAAAAGTGATTTTCTAAATGGTTTTATTATTGAAGATGTTTTTTATAACAACCACCTTGTTTTTGAAATCCTCACTTTCAAAATCATGTTTTTAAACTTTCTAAAGCTTTATATGGTTTAAAACAAGCTCCAAGAGCATGGTATATAAGACTTACAAATTTTCTTACTTCAAAAGGATTTACAAAAGGAATTGCCGATCCCACTTTTTTTATAAAAATAATTTCAGAATATGTTTTAATAGTACAAATCTATGTTGATGATATTATTTTTGGATCTTCTAAAATTTGTTTATGTAATGATTTTTCAAAGGTTATGAAAAATGAGTTTGAAATGAGCTTAATGGGAGAGCTTAACTACATTCTTAGATTTAAAATCTTTCAAACTAATGATGGTATTATTTTGAATCAGAGTAAATACACAAAGGATTTATTAAAACGTTTTGGTTCGGATAGTATTAAGGGAAGTGATACACCTATGAGTACCAACTGTAAATTGGATATTGATGATACTGGTAAACCATTATATCAAACTAATTATAGAGGTATGATTGGATGTTTAATTTATCTTACTATTATTTGACTTGATATTATGTTTAGTGTATGTATGTGTGCTATATTTCAAGCTAAACCTAAAGAGTAACACTTACTTTCTATTAAAAGGATTTTCAAATATCTTAATTACACTACCAATTTGGGACTATTTTACCCAAAAGAAAAATCATTTGATTTAATAAGTTATTCAGATGCTGACTTTTCTGGCTACAAGTTAGGTATAAAGAGCACATCTGGAACATTTCATTTACATGGAAAGTCCCCAGTATCATGGTGTAGTAAGAAACTGAACTCAATTGCATTATCTACTGCTGAAGCAGAGTATATAGCTGCTTGTAGTTGCTATGCATAGATTCTGTGGATTAAACACACTTTATTGGACTATGGATTTTAGTTTTAACATGTTTCAATTAACTGTGATAACACTAGTGCAATCAGCATATCAAATAACCCTGTGTCTCACTCTACAACCAAACACAGTGATGTTAGAAACCACTTTCTAAGAGATCATTATCAAAGAGGTGATATAACTCATGAATTTATAGTCATTGAACTCCAATTAGATGATATTCTCACTAAACCATTAAATTCAGAAAGAATAAGTTTCATTAGACATTAATTATGAATGATAACTTCCTCTTAAACTATTAGATAATCCTCACCATTAGAAAAACCTCACTGTTAGATAAACCTCACCGTTAGATGAACGTCATCGTTAGATAAACCTCACCGGTAGGATAAACCTCACCGGTAGGATGAACGTCACCGTTAGGATGAACCTCACCGTTAGGATGAACCTCACCGTTAGGATGAACCTCACATTAGATGAACCTCACCGTTAAGATTAACCTCACCGTTAGGATGAACCTCACCAGTAGGATGAACCTCACCGTTAGACAATCCTCACTGTCAGACCTCACCATTTAAGGACACCTCAATGGTACATCTCTCGCGCTGTTTTAAATTTTTGTATTAAGGCCGGGAATTTTAATTTCTTTTTAATATAAGATTTATTTTATATGTTAATCCTAAATGATAATAAACCCAACTCTAGACATCACTCAATCACCGCACACCCGTCCGTTCGAATCCCTCCTACCTAAACCTCTCAAGATTGAAAAACCCTAAGCCTCAGAATCTGAAATAGCCCGTGTGAAGCGACCCTCAGTGGATGAATGGAATGATGCGCCACAAGCTAAGCAGCAGAAAGAATCCAATGCTGGTGCTAGTGGAAGCAGTAGAGGTAATGTTCGAAGGAATCCTGTGAATCTGCATTTATCGAAGTGAGAAATTGTAGTGGAAAAGTAATTATGTGCGGCATGGATGCTCGAAAGCAAGTCCTTGATTCTGAAGGTTTTACAAGAACAAATATGGATCGAATGCTTCATAAACAATAACGGACCGTATTATCCAACTCTGGTAAAAGAGTTTTATGAGTTATTCTATTTTGAGGCATTATAGGAGGAGAATAGGATGATTTCCTTTGTCAATGGTCAAACGTTTTCATTTTTATTAGTTGAATGAGCTGATATCCTTAAAGTTCCTCATAGTGGTGATTATGGATTTTATACAAAATACATACCTACTTCTAGTGACTTTTTCGAATATGAGGATGCCTCGTTGGAATTGACAGTAAATGGAACTCTTAGAAAGGTCACTACTGCAGAGATGGCAGGGGAGGATAAACTACTTTTCAAGTTCATTCATCATGTGATTAGCCCAAGGAGAGGAGATTTTTCTACCCTCACATTTTAGGATATTTATCTGTTGTATCTGTTAAAGCATGGAGTAAAGTTGAATATATACATTCTTCTATTGATTCAGATTGAGGAGATGACTAGACCGAAGTCTAAGTCCAATGATGTTTTCTTTTCTACGTTTATTTCTATTATGTTGAAGGAAAAGGAGGTAGCTAGACCTCAAGATGAAACTGTTGTGTTTAAGGATAACTTTTTCCTCACCAGGACTATTTGTAAGTGTATGAATGTTAGCTATAAACCTTGGAAGAAATCATGGGTTAATGATGATGGAAAAATCTATGACCAATACTCTCCTGTGGACCATCCTTCTAGACAAAAGGATGTGAGGGATCCTGGTCTTAGACCAGATGAGACAGAACTGGTCTATAGTGATAATGAAGCTGAAGCTGAGGAGGAAGAGACATTAGTTGAGGAAGGAGGAGACCCAGATTTTCCTCCTAGTCCTATGCCCCAAAACATTTTCTATGGAGCAGCTATCCCTCCAAAAGAACTACCAAGGAGAGAAACTATTCTAAAGGACAATGACACTGAGACTACAGAAGAAGATGATGAAGAATATCAGATTGTTATGAAAGACACCTCTGAAGAGGATGAGGCAACCGAGTCAGATCAGATTGCTCATGAAGAGAAGGAGGCTTCTGGTGAAGCAGATGATGAGAAAAATGAAGAAGAAGAGCTCAGTTTGAGCCCTCTAATATACAGTACAGTCAAGATTGTGCCTGATCAGGATGCAGAAGTAGCATATGTTGATAACAGAGTCTTTGATCCATCAGAGCAAATGGCTATTGAATCAGCAGTAGTTCTAGAGGAAGTTATAGAATTACCTTGAGAAGAACAGTTGGATGAGATTCCTCATGTGAATTCTCTATGTGAGGGGGTGCATCTTGGATCTGTATCAGTGTTGTATGACATTGATGGTTGGACATCAGATCCAGGATATATGGTTCATGGACTTAATTATGTTGATTCTGATGAGGAATACCAGCCCCAAAGAGAATCAGTTATCCTACCTACTGTGGCTGAAAATTTGGAAACCAAGGTGGGCCTTGAGTACATAAAGGCTGAAATGAGAGAAACACTAAGAGAATCAGTGGCATATTTGACGAAATGCTTTGTTGATGAAATGAGATGTGTGGAGAAATCCCTAGAGCTATCTATGGGATGTGCTGTTTCTAGTCTAGTGAAAGGAATGATGGATGATGTTAAAGTATTCCATACTCAAATTGAGCGTTTGATAGGAGCTGTGGTGGCTCTAAGACAATCGATTGCTTCATTGAATACAATGAACAGTTCTCAAACCCATGTGAATAATGATATCTGATATATCAAAGAAGTAGTCAAGAAGTTTGTGGATGTTTTTGAGGCTTTTAAGACATCAGTCAAATAAAATTTGAACAGTAAAGATGAACTTGTTCAGAAGGTGGTTAGTAATCTGAAACAATCTTTCAAGGAGACAGTAGCTTTCTCAGTTAAACCCCTTCCCTCATCTAGCTCCACTATGAACCTTGAGCATATCAGAACTGTTATACCGGAAGAGTTGGATAAGTACAATACCAGCGGCTCCTCTGATACACAGATCCTTGATACCACTTGGGAAGTTAGTATTTTTGTTCGTGATCACCTATGGGCAACTACTACTTCTCAAGATGCAATTAAAAATAATGTGGATGCTTATTTTGAGAATTTCTATACCAAGCATCAAATGACCAACCATTTCATTCTCTTGATGGAAAATATGAAGTTGCCTCCAGTGACTCAGGTTTCAAAGAAAGGTTAGTAAACTTATGGAGCTTACCCTTGCCTTGGATAAATTCATTGAAAATCAAGATGATTTTGAATCAGTAATGGAGAGAGGAGGCAGTATTATTATGGATTTCAGGAACATGTTGCTACCATTCTTGCATGTGGATGCCAGACCTGTGATTGTACCTCCTGCTCTTCCTGCATCTGCTTCTAAGATTACACCTCAGTTGACTCGAGTTCAGGCTATTCGAAGCATAACACCTATGATCTCACAGAAGAGAACATATTTCAGATCCGTTACAGTTTCAGTGGCTGACCCTCTGGTGGTTCTTTCAGCTATTCCTATGCCATCTACTCAATCTGAACCTACACCCACTTCTGATCCTTAAGGAAAGACTCCTGTTCAAGATGATGACTGAGTGACTCTGGATGTTTTTTATAGGATTCACCAGGATTTTTGTAATCATGACATTCTCAGTTTGTACCTTTTGTACCTCAATGGAAATTTACTATTACATTCTCCACTTTACAGTGTTTATGATTCCTTGAAATCTGTTCTCTTTTTGTCTCTACATTTCTCTGATTCTACCCTTCTTTTTGTTAATCACAAAGGGGGAGAATATGAAACAAATGGGACCTGGGAGTGAAAATGAAACAAATGAGAACTGGGAGTGCAATTGAAAGGGGGAGAAAAATGATATCTTTGTTTTAAATATTATCTTAGGAAATTTTTCCTCTAACATTATTTTAATTTTCTTAATACTTTGGCATAAGTTGTGATTATCAAAAAGGGGGAGATTTTTGAACCCTCTTGGAAAATTAGTTGAACTCATATTTTGATAATCCCAATTATGCTCACTTATATTATGATAATCACAATTATTCTCACCCATATTATGCTAATCCCAATTATGGTTTGATAATCCCTATATTGATTAATGGTTAATTACTTATTTCAGTATTTCTGTACACCATGCACATATTCATATATTATAATATTTACATGATCTTCATAGAATTCATTTACTGGATGGATATATATTCTAACTTAACCCATTCTTCCAATAGAATGCTTAAACAGAAAAGTGTTCACCGTTACATAACAAAGCCACCAATACATCAAGTCTACTGATACGTGAAGGCCACTGATACATCAAGTCTACAGATACGTGAAGGCCACTGATACATCAAGTCTACCGATACGTGATGGTCACTGATACATCTAGTCTACCGATACATGAAGGTGACTCATACATCAAGTCTATTGATACATCAATTCCACTGGTATAACACGTGTACCATTATACAAGCTCACTGATACAATAAGTCACCGTTATGCAAGCCTACCGTTACAGAGAAGTTACCGAAGGAATTCTACCGATACACCAAGGAAGCTACCGTTACACGAAAGGTCACCGGTACACTAAGTCTACTGCTACCAATCAAGTCTACCGACAGACATGAAGTCTACCGATAGAAAGGCTACCGTTTCACAAGAGGTTACCGATACAAGAGGTTACTGATACAAAGAACTACTGATACACAAGGCTACGAAAATCCAAAACTACAGTTCTAGAAAATCTGACGGTGCATTAATTTCTATATCTTTATTTAAGCTATCCAACGGTCATGTCAGGTATATTTTAATGCTCTGTAATTTATTTAAGAAAGGTTGTTGGATGTCAAGAAATCGTACCTCATACCTGCAAAATGAAATCATTTCTTTTGACGGAGCTCGTGCCATAAATACAAGAAGTCCTTATTGCTGCAAAGAGAGAAACACATGTGAAAGACATGAGAAATATACAAGCACAATATGGAAGTGAACTACAAGTGAAATACACAAAAAGAGATCATTCATGCATGACCAAGAAGACACAAAAGCTCATACACACTCATGTTTACTCAAGAAGAGTTCGTTACATTCACAAGGACATTGAAGATCTTCATCGACTACATTTTCACTGTCTCTGAACCTGGATGTTAAGCAGATGACACTATTTTTTCAGAAAAAAACCAGAAGAGGAAACAGAACCATTTCTGATCAAATTCGAAGAATCCCAGAGCTACACTGCAATCACTAGAGCCATTCTAAACACTAGGTCTTACTCAGTGATTTATTATTTATATTACGAGCAGTGTGTATCATATGTTTTAATTTATAGAAACATTGTCTCCTGAAACTTAACTGGAGGATCTATAAATCCTCATTCAAACTCCTTACATTTTCTATTTCCCATTGTGGATAGTGGTAGAGGTCGTGTGTGACATGGACAACTGTGTTTTCTTTTGTTTTTGGTTGCCACGTAGAACTGTGGTAGAGGTCTTTGACCTGGACAGTTGTAAACTATTGTGAACCCCGATCCAGGGTGTGGATCCAATTTATATAAATTGTTGAGAGGACTAATTCATGGCATGAGACTGAACCTATTGGTTATATCTGCTGTGCTTTATTTAGTTTTATATAAACCTTTTATTCCGCTGCCAAGTGATTTAAAACCTAATCTGTTTTACAAAGTTACTCAGATAATTGAATTAGCAAGTGTTTGAATTATTTTTAAATCAGTAAGTTAGTTCCAAAAGCAAATCAGATCCTCTGATTAGATTAACTAGGAATTAATCAATCCCTTGAGAACTTAGCTGAAATTTTTCTTTAGTTCCAATTCAGCACAATTCAATAAGTATTTTAAATTGAGGGAATGTGGTAAAGGATTTTAAAACTGAAATATTAATTGGAACTCAATTCACCCCCCTCTTGAGTATCCACTCTGACCAACATATCCTATAGAATTTGATCACTTATCATCATTTTTTGATTATTATTTTAAAAATGCAATATTTTTGGATCTTCCCCTTTTATCCATTCTCATTCGTGTCATTGAATTTCCAATTCCTCTATCCATGTATTATTATTTCCCACCAAATAATGATATTTCTTGTGATAACACATCTTCTATTGAATTTTTAATCCCCAATATGATGGAAATTTTCATTTCAATTAAATCTTGTTTAGTTTTTTCTAAAAAAAATTCCCTTACTCAATCAAAGTTGTCCTGAAATCACCAAGAATCTACCATTCCCCTATAATCAACCTATTCTAAATCATTAATACGTTAAATTTATAACCACTATTCTATTTCTCTATCATCATTACTCTATATTAGGTTTTTTCAATTGTATTTTATGATTCTTAGATGGATATGTCCATGGTTTACACCTCTTTAATTTTATATCCATCCCTTTTAGGTTTTATTTTCTTCAAGGACAATCATTTTTCACATTTTCTACCAACTTCAAACCATAACTTGTATCATCAATTTTTCCTTCGCTGTAGTGACCTAAAAGTTATTATTTAAACCTTGAGGATATATTAAATATATTTTATGAGTTGGTCCGTGATCTCTTTCCACTAATTTTACATATTAGGCGAATAAAATTTTATATTTAATATAATTCATAGCATTTTTACATCAGGTTTACGTGATGATAAATAATCACTTATATAACAGAAACATACCTTGAAATAGTAAAACCATCATCATTTATTGACATAGGATAGGGGAATACACTAGGGGTGGTGCGATTTGATTTTTTATTCACGTTTTCAATATGAATCCCCTCTTTGGTATTTTATTAAAAAAATAATTTTCCTTAATTATCCATTTTTTTTATATTTTCCAACCCACTCAATTATGATTATTATTAATTGATAAAATGAAAATTCAATATAAAACATAAGTAGTTTTATTCTTGACCCAATTTTCTTCAATGTTATCATCCATGAACATAGAACGAATAAATATAACATTAAATCACAAAAAACATATTTGAGGTAGGGATTATTATTTTAACTAATGTCTATTAATAATTAATATATAAATATATTTCATAATTTTGAACCCCTTTCAGATAATTTAAATCCCTTATTCCATATCCTTGTTGAATTTATAACCCTATAATTTTTTTCCCTGTGATTCATGGAAATCAATGTTAGAAATAATGGTGATTCAATAATCATTTTAAATTTCCCATTTATTATCATGTCATGCACCCCACATTTGGTTTCCCATAAGGCTATAATCTGAAAACAAATAGAATGTTGTGGGGAAGTCATTACATTAACCATTGACACAACACCACCCATCTCTAAAATACTATCTTCCCATATCAGTCATATACAAATGAAAGGACACAAACCGTAATAGGTTCTAGTTATCATGATGTCATAAATGATTGGATGCATCATGGTTCAAAGAAGTGAAATTGGTGGCTCAATGAGGTCAAGGAAGAAAAGGCATTTTTTGAGGTCGGGTGTATATATATATGTAAAAATGGTTGGAAATGATGTGATTTCTATTCATCTATGATTTTCTGGAATTTGATTTTTTGGACACAAGATATGTGATTTCTAAAACACATGTATTGTATCATATTTTCAATGGTAGATTGTGATTGATACTTTCTTTAAACTGTACATGGGGTGGACCATGAGTTTATGTTGTTTTAATTCATGATTGTACAGATTAATATAAATAAGAGTCCATTCCTAGATAGCCACCATGCCTTATGCATTAAGTGAGGTAGTGGTTATGCCATATACTAAGACTAAATAACATGGGCTAGTGGTGCCATATATTTTAGCCAAATATAATATAACATTTAGGATTTTATAATAGTTATGGATGCATTATGTTACGAGTATAACTTCTATTTTATTTCTTATGAGTTTGACTAAATGGATGAGCTAGGTTAGGGGAGTGTTCAAGGATCATTCAAATCCTAAATCACTAGATTTTGGAAATTCAGTGTTAGTCGCATGGGTTGTGCATGGTTAGGGACAAATATTATTTAATTTACCATACCTTTCTAGTCCATTAATTTTTGAAAATCCAGTGGTCGATGTGTTCTATGAGGTCATAGTGACTCATTTTGGGTGTTTACCAAATTTCTAGTTCTGACGACAATGATTCTGTGTAACACCCCACGATTTAATGTGACACATTATTTATAAATTATTATATTTGAATTTTTTTATGATACACCAAGATTATATAGCGCTATACACAACATCGTATTAGCTTGCAGTATACGTAACACTATTCATGGCATTTGTTTCACTCAATTTCATGTTGTTTTGATAGAAATGATTTCACTCAACACTGATTATAGATTTTTTTCAATGTATAAATAAAATATGATTGGATAAAGTAATAAGCTACACCAAATAAATCTTTCCCTGCACACAACACTATCTTCTATTCCATTACATGCAAGAACAACCTCCGTCGATATCTTGCATTGTACACCATACCTTATTTCATTAATCAAAGATATATTATTAAAATATTATTAAATAATGGTATATGAACTAGAATATAAATAATATTAACCAAATTTTTTAATTTGTATAACATTATCTTTTATATTAAAATTTTTATGGAACATGAGATGATAACCAAATCTATTTTTCGAATAAATGAAGGGGTTTTAAAAAAATTTAGTTATACTGCCTTTTGAGGGACCACCAATTTTAAATCTAGTTTGGACACTTTTATAAGTTAAATTTGGAAATATAAACTTCTTCATTGGATGTGGGATGTAAAAATTTACTTTTGTTTTATTTCTTTTATTTTTCTAGCAAAATTAAAATTTTAATCAATTGTGAAAAATACTACATTTTAATTAAAACTACCTTTTATGTAATATATTTCTATAGTTAGATTATATTTTTAATTGATTTTAAAATTTAATTATATTATATTTTTATAATTTAATACAATTTTGATCATTTCATGTAATTTTACTTTTAAATTAGATAAACACTTTTCAATCTTTTGATAATTATTATTTTTTAAAACCCCTTTTTTGGTTTTGAGAATGGAAATAAATTTTAAATTAATAACTACTGCATCTGTGTTTTAAATTTATAAAATCAATTCCATATTTAAAATAATATGTTTCAAATTGTTTAGATAACTATCTTTTATTTTTGGGCATTATGAATATTAACTTCAGTAATTTTTTTATTTACATTGATAAAATGTTAAATCTTCTATATAATGGAAAAAATTAATATTGTAATAATGTTAATCTACCTAACACATGTAATATTCAAATTGTATTAGATATTTAAAACCATTATAATCATTGGGTTGATTTTCATACCACATGGATTCACATGGATGTGAAAATGAAATTTTATAAAAAATTAATTTTAAATAAATATAATTATCACCTAAACATATATCTTTTACTAAATCGATTATAATATAGGGTAATTTGATAGATATCTATTTTTATAAATATTAATTAGAAATTTAAAAATATTTTCTACATCATGGTATATTATTTATAATTTTTAGTCATTTGATAAATATATTTATTTATGATACATTTATGATGTAGTACTTACCTCATAAATTAATGATTCAAATAAATAATTAAATTAATTTTAAAATAAATTTAATTTTAAATTTTTTATGCCACAAATAAATTTTTGGGCAGACATTGATAAATCATGGATGATTTAATTCCTTTTTTTTCGAAGAAATCAGGATTTTATGAATTTTTTTAAAAGTCATGTATGAATAGTGTTCAAAATTGGCATAATTCAAATTATAAAACATAAAATAGTTTATTAAGGGATATTCAAAACAAAAAACAAATCTAATATTGGGTCAAATTGTTAATATATTTCCATATATGTCATAAATAACTTTTTTTGGGTCGTTTAACATGATATGTTAATTAGATTATCCCATAATGTTTAAATAACATGATATCACAACAAGATTAAAAATGATAAAATAAGGGTTAGAATTAAAATACGAGGATAAAAAATTATTCAAGACATGTCTAAAATTTATTTTATGATTGGTATTCGAACCAAATTCATCTTATCTTCCAACTAAAAATTTTTTGGATCCCTTTTTAATAGAAATTTAATTTCTAATAAATTAATATTTCGAGAGTTTCCTAATGTGCCACCATCATCTCTTATAAAAGGGAACCTACTCCCTCTCATAATAACTCCATTTTGAGCCTTAATGATCTTCCAAACCTAGAAAATTTCTCTTATATACATCCCTATTTATATTTTAGAGGTTGTGGTCTTCTCAAAAGTATATCTCTAGAGCCCTAACTGAGAATTTAAAAGAGACACGTCGAGGAATAGGTAATCTCTTCTATCGATTTTTTCAAATATATTTCTTCTTCAACATCACCTTCATTAGTTATTTCCTTATAAAGTAATAAAATTAGTATAAATAATTCTTATATATGATATTATAAATATTAAACAACATTATTTCACATTATCTCCATCATATGAAAAATGAATTCACCATGTGTGTGTATGTACGGCTTACCTTCTCCACACAGTGGTGTAATATTTTTTTCACCACCACCTTACATGTGTTGGAAAAATTTTGGAAATAGTAACTATATATGATTATAATAACTTGATACTAATTATGATATATATACACCATCCACTTCAATAGAATTCAATAGTTATAGCAACAATACCGTCGCTCGTTCATATATACGGCTTACCATCTCCACGAAGCGATTAAATTCATTCTCCATGTTAACCATTCAAGAACAATTATAAAGTATATATACTAAATAAACATGAAGAAGATAAAGTTATCAAATTACTAGATTTATATATATATATATATATTTCAATTACTTAATTCCAATAAATTTTATAAGGTAATTAAAACAGCGTTCATGCATACGTACGTCATAATGTATCCCTGAACGGTTTATTCCATTTAAATTATCTAACTATTATATCCATATACTAAATATATATATAATATAGATCATGTTTTACATTCTTGAATTAACTAAATAATGATATAAGTCAAAATATGAATAATAACAATTCAAAACACATATGATAAAAAACTGATTATTACACAAAATAATTCATTATTGTGGAATTTCCAAATGAATGGGTAATATAATGTCCTAATTGAATCATATATGATATCATAAATATTATTATGGTTATATTAAAAGTTAATAATAATATTAATCCCCCTATGCAATAGTTTCAGACACATATAGTACCTCTCAATTCATATCAATACCAAGTCAAACACATTGACTCCATTGAATATAATAATAATTATCCTTAGTTATCATAATGTAATCCATGTAAATTTACATCCAATTTCTCCAAATAATGAAAAGTACAAAGATATTAAAAAATTATTGATCCCACATTCCATCATCCCTTATAAAATTAATGATGCATCCATTCTAACTGATAGGATATTCTCTTACATTAGAGCTTCCTTATCTTCACTCCACTAAATCAATAACCCAAAATCCTTGGGTAGTATCTTTCTTGTGAAAAATAAATTGATTGGATATTGTTTCCATAATCATTCCCATGATCTAAAACAAAACAATAATCACTAATTATGTGTTACATAAGAGATCGTCATCCATAATACTTTATAAATACAATATTATCTTTGTTCATGCACTCAAAATAATAATGTTTAACATACCACTATACTTCCTACCTTAAAACACTCCTCAACCATGCCCCCAAATGGGTTCTATATTCAATACATGAATGACTCTCATCCTATGTCTCACCCTACCATCATATTAACACTAAAATAAGATCAATTTTTTATGTCAACCATGTCACCCAACAAAATCTTAGTCTTATTTATTCTTTATGATGGGGGAAATTTTTATTTTCCATTAAAAATAGTATTACAACATTTTCGAGACCATCAAATCAACTCCCTCAATAAATTACTTGAACCAGGCCACCCACTAATTTAAAATTCAATGGTGATAGCCCACATATATTAAATACCATGAGATGGGGTTTTGGTGAGTGAAGTATCATACATTAAATAAAATTCCTCTTCAGATCACATTTAATCGTTAATAAAAAAAATATTTTATCCAATTCCTATATAAATTAATGGATATAATTAAAATCATGCAAAATAGAAAAAAAAATATTTGGTTCACCCTCATTGGGCTATGTAAAATGAGAATATAATGGAGATGTGCAGAATTACCAAACGCATTATAGATCCCTAACAAATTAAAAGGATCATCATATATCAAATCTACACCTAGGATCACTTAAATTACAATGTATATTGTCATCTTACTGAATTCCCATGCGTCACTAAGTATGTATCATTCTCTAGAACTCAACTAGTGGAAATGATCACCATCTTCTTCCTCCTTTTCTCAATGCATTGGAAGGGATCAACACACAGTTTATGGACTTTAATGTCCTTTCAGTTCCCCAAATGAATGCATCCTAAATAATCTATAGATGATATATTGAAGTTTTATTTTCACCCAAAAATGAAATCTTATTTTCTATAAATTTTTATACTGTGGAAATTATATTCACACACTGTTTTAGTGCCTTTTTGAAATTACATGAATCCTCTGTGAAAATCCCTAAATCCTAAAAAAATTGTGTTGCACTGTGTGGTGTGAGTTCATTATGGATACATCTTATTTTGAAAAGATCCCATTATTTTGTGATTCCTTTTTTTTGAGACTTACTATTATATACTTTCCTTTCTCCATTGTGGGAAACAGATCCCCATGAACTCAATTTTTAGTATTTTTCTTGCAAAATACATCAACCCTCATAGAATCCTCCCGAATGAACCGCATTAGACTTTTATAAATTCTTCCCAAAGTGATGATATATTCAAATGAAAGGATCCCCTCGTAAATATCTAATTATGTGTCATTATATATGGAAATATATCATCAAATCCCACTCATTTGAATTACCCAAAACCTTGAAGTGGTGCAACATTCAACGTATACTATTTTATGGGGTCTAGATAGTTAGTTTCACCTTTGTGGAAGCTGATGAAATCCTCAAATGTAGAAAAAAATTTCATCTCCATAAATCACTGTGCCTATTATACAAATCATGTTCCTCCTAATAAGTGAGATTCGTCCTGCAACTGTGATCCTCCATTGAACTAATTTCAATATGTGTTATGCGTACAACACTTATACTTCTCAGTAGCTAAAAATAAAACCCATGTATGTATAATGGATCCTTCTTCAGGGTTATTCATACCATCTCTTTGGTTTGAAAACTCCATACTATTTTACCCATGAAATCCATTGTAGAAACCTTTAATGAACACCATCCTTTTCTGTTGAACCTTCTCCAGATTTTGAGGCCCAAAAGATTGGAATATTCTGGGAAACTAGTCCACCTATAACATCGGCTTCAGTAAAACAAGCTATACTAAATTTTATTCAACTTCCGTTGTCAGGAAACACAATATCCCCCAAAACTCCTATGTTAAGACTTGATATATTTTTTCACAACTAAAGATACCATGCTTTCATAGTGTGAACTTTCTGATCCCAAAAAAAGTATTGGATACATGCTCTGGTATTACCCATTCACAAAACACATCTCGTGAACCCATTAATCTCGTAATTAGATACTAGGAACTTTATCATAAATCACTATCCAAATTACTATATGAATTATGTGTTAGAATGTGAGAGTAACCCTTTTTACTACTCCTCTGAATCATCATATGTCACCTAGGCCATGATTCAACACACAACAATTCATTATCTCACACCATTATTAAAATAAATACTTATACCCACACTATCATTATGTACAAGAACACATATACAAATATATGTTCATGCACCGAAAATTTAATTTCCCTTTGAAACAATCATTGATTCCATAAGCACTATGAATTAATTTTCCATGTCCTAATTAATGAATAAGCCTAACCATACTAGAACCATAACCTCAAAAATATATCCCATTCATTTCTTCCAAAAATATATAAAATTCCCCTGATACCATATTCTATATAACTTTAAAACATAATATAGATCCTCTCAGCGGTTAAACTTATATTTTTGAATATTCATACTCTCACTAGAGGACTAAGTCACACTTCATGGTTTGTATTGCCTCCAACGTAAACCATAAAAAACAAAAAAAAAATCTATACCAAGGAACCAAAAAAACAAACACATACTTTATAGTATCACATAATCATCCATGAATCAAATTCCTAAAATTAAATCATCTCTTCAGAAACCAACCCACTTTGATTATTTCCCCCGTATGATCTATTAACATACCAAGGTATACACATAAAACTGACATCTCCAGATGATGATCATGATCTTGTAAATCGTGGTTGTTTTTTTGGTTATATAGATTTTCATAGTAATCATTAAGGGTAAAACCATATTGTTTGTTCTAGAAACATCAAATAACTAAACCTGGATAAAATTAATCCATTTTGGGTTAAATACTAAGGAATCAGATGTTATTTTCGGCCAACTAGGGAGACCATACATCCCATATAATCATAGATTTTATAGTCAATGTCTCCACAGATTATTCCATAATAGAATCAAAATGAACTTAATTATATAGAAATTCATATAAATGGATTTCAAGATAGGTATAATACCACCAATGAATTATATGATAATATGCCATGTAAGCTATTTTTATAATTTAAAAAGTTCAGAATCCTTAGTTACGGATTCAAAATCACACTAGCAATAATACAAGCCTTGTGATTCCTATATAACATATCATCATTCGTGAGATGCCTCATACCTTATAGGACAATAGAAAAATAAAAACTAAATATTAATCATCAATAATTATGTCTGTAATTCATGTTGATATTATATGAGAATAATATAAAACACAAAAAAAAAATTGTTAGCATGGAATTCTTCCTAGAATAAGTTTTCATGACAAACTAGCTTAATATCCATAAAAGGCACTACAAAATTTGTATATCTCATGGATACTATATCCCAAAAAGTATTATGTATACAAATATCTACGAAACACCATTTTAATGTCTCATCGTAGTTATCTATTTATAGTAACTTGATTGATATCTTTATGTGACCTCTATCACATTTCCACAAATTTCATAGTCTTCCATCAAATAATAGGAATCTATAATTGTATTATGATGGGACTATTTGAATATTTTATGGAGAATAATCATTATAAAATAACAAATAATAATAAATATTACAGTATAATGATTGATAAACAAAAAAACATATTGTAGACAAATAAAATAATGATATGCATCAATACGAGATCAATATACAACTGGATTTCTATCATAACAAAAGATAGGCTATACTTCCAAATAAATACACGACAACCATCCAGTCACAATACTATGAGATTACATTATTGATCATGAAAAACACAGTTCACTTCCCAACACATGTTTTCAACCAAGTAAGTGACTACTTAGGTAACCAAGCTTAACAAATGACCCACGAATGATATGAGTATAAAATCATCAGGGAATTACCAAATGGTCGTACAAATACCTAAAATTCAATTATTTTATCTTGGGACATTCACAAAATAGTAAAAAAATTGAAAAAAATAACAAACTTTCTACCATAGATCATGAGGCATGGGTCCCTGATTGATCATACCTTCATTACTGAGTGTCAGAGTGTTTATAATAAAATTAAAACTACATTTCAAACCATACTATCACATTCCTCCTTAAAGACTATTTTATTTAGTATCACATATCACCCTATAAGGGGAATTTTATTAAGTATCATGGATTATCCTATTGTTTGATTTTTCTTCAGTATCACCGACCTACATATAGTAGAGGTTTAATTATGTATAACAAACCACCATACCAAGGGAGTTTTCTTCAGTATCATTGACCTCCAAACAAGGGATGATTTCTATATAATCATTTTTCTTTTTATAATGTTTTTTTTTTCATTTTTATCATGGCCCCCCATATAAGGGAAATTTTATTTAGTATTTTTGAGCTCACTACACAGGGAGTTTTCTTTAGATTCCAAAACCACTCTATAGGTGATTTTTTTAATATCATGGAAAAACCAACAATGTGATCATAATTATTATCATGAAACTCCCTATAATGTGAGCCTTATTTAGTGTCACATCACATATTCCCCCTGAGAATATTCTATTTCCTCTTCATTGGAATTATAAATAAAATATAAAATCTCAAGAACATGGTTTATGCACATACCCAATCTACCAAAAGACTCACCAATACTAGAGGACACCCAAACAATATAGACTAATAATCTCATTAAAATTTTCTAACACATTGATCATAAATTTATCATTTGAAACCATATTTCACATATGAGTCAATTTATTATAATTAAAGCATGTCATTGGGGATTTAACTGTTATTCTCATGTTCTAAGATTATATCCCAAACCATATCTAATTATAAAATATAAACCCACCCATTGTTGAGAAAACCCATGGGCACATAAATATGTACTTTTTGTCTCATTTACATATACACCCTGTAGGGGTTCTAATAAATTAAAAAAACAAGTTAAAAAAATTCTGTTTATTTATGAATCCAGAACTAGAGAATATTAAAGGAACATATAAAAAGGGATATTAAAATAATTCAATTCACATTACATCCCTCATAGTGATTAAATAACATTGGGCATGAATTCATAATTATGTTCTTAACCATCTATGGATGAAACCACTATTATTTCCCCAGGTCCCTAGTGGACATCACCAATCATGGTGTATGAAATTAATTTTAATGTAAGAATTTCACAAATGATTAAAATGAAATCTTATTTTATTAATACTGGCTAATTACCTCAATAGGGAGACAAAAACCACTCATTCCATAACACAATACAAAAAACATAAGGAAAGTATGTTTTACACATATGGTGACTAAATAATTTTCCGTTCTTAATTCTAGATATAGGTACCTCTACAATGGATCTCAAATCCTCACCCATGTTTTCCTCGTCCCATAGGAAATCAACAACTCCACAAAATCTATAACCCAATTCAATGACTGAAAACATTATTCATACCCCACATAATTAATTCATCTATTAAACATAAAAATGTAATAATTGTTCAACTCAATGTCCCAATATTCATAGTAAAACTATAATTAAATAGATATGGGCGGTCCATAATGAAATCCAAGATTCATATTTGTTAATATCCCTAATAGTTGAAACCATTTCCATCATTAATATATATTTTTTATGTTAACGATAAAGAAAAACCCTAAACTTGAATAACCCTATTTTAATTGAAAAACAACATAATTAATGCCTTATAATTGTATATACGCCATTTTTTTGAAACAAATTCCCATATTATTCAAAAAAATTCATCATCATCCATTATCTTCATCATGAAAACCCTATCATAGTGAAATAAAATTAGTAAATGTAAAAGGGGGAGATGGATGGAGGACCGTGAAGCTTAAAAATCACCGTAAATTGTCCAATAAAGTACCAAAAAACCATAACTGCATCATTGGATAAGAAGGGGGTATGCAGGTGCACCCCTTCATCCCTGATGTTAGGATAAATATTGAAAAGGGTTTTTCACCACCAAAAACCTATTGGAAATTATTCATTATCACCCAATTACCCCCCACAGAATGTCCAATGGACACCTACAATATACAACTGGCCATGGGAATCCATTAACTACCCAATATTAGTCCACAAGCTAAATAGTATTTCTTTTGGTCTAGAAGTGCAACAAATCAATATTATAGAATAAAATTTTCATAAATAAATTGTATATCTTCCAATATAATGATACAATCAACCCCATGTCTAAACGAATAGTCTTTTTTTATATCATTAAAAAAAAGACCATAAATTTGAGGGTTAATAAGAATAAACACATTTAAGGTATTATAAAAAAAATTTGGAGTTAAATAAAATATATTTATAGTTGAAAACTCAATATTTAGATATGTATTTATTCTGATCCAAAATACATTTTCCCTATAAATGGACCTTACTAATTTTTTGAGAAAATAATAAAAATAATTTATGGAGTTTTTATAAAAATTTTATAACAATATTTGTTTCATATATTAAACATTTTTTCATAATTATCATATAGTTAAATTTTGAAAAAAATTGGGAAAAAATAGCCTTTTAATGAATATTTATTCGTACATATTTTTATTGAAAAAAAATATTTTCTTATATAGTATTTATTTTTTCACTTTAAAATATATTATTTTATGATTTTTTCCAATTTCCGTCTATGTCTCGAATATATGGATACATGATTCCATTTTTTTTGTTAATATGAAATTTATATAATTTTAATAATACAATAAATATGACATGTCAATCTATTTACATTAATATCACTAAAATTATAATATAATGATAAAAAAAATATTTTCTGCTCAATATGTTTATTTGAAAGAAAATATAAATTTCTTATCATGGTAATTTATTTTCATTTTTTATTGATTGAGTAATTACAATTAATTATTTCCAAACACCAACACAATATTTATTATTTTTAGCAAATGATTTTTAAATATTAAATTTATTAAAGTATCGATTAATTATTCAGTTATTAGAGTTTCTTGAACAAATATGATATTGTAGGGTTATTTGAAAGGTTCAGATTCAAATTCTATAACTATATTAACTACATTAATGTCAATGTAAATGAATATCTCTATGATATTAATGATATATTATAGTGAAAAATATCATAATAAATAATTTAAAATTCATGAAAATAGTATATTTATGATAGGGGATGGGATATGGTTTATAATATAAACCATCTCCCATTTAATAGTATCATGTATTTTTCATGAAACGTTCGGGACCATTTTTTTCATACAAAACATTTATATTGTGATGACTATCAAAAAGGTTATTTAGGTGTTAAAACCAATATATATAGGTTAAAAAATAAATTTATCCTGAGTAAATAGTTTCGTATTATTTCATTTAATCCAAATAAAATCGAAAAAAATATCAATTTTGAGTCAATTTATTTTAAAAATTAATATATATTAATTTTTTTCTTTTGGTAATTCCTAGAGTGTCCCTCCACTAACATATAATATGGGACCACTTATACTTTAATCCTCACACATTTTGAACCACTTATATTTTTTAAAACGTAAAATATTATCTATATAACACTCTTAAACCACATTCTAAAGATTTTTATTTTTCACGAATAACTAATCTAAAAGGATTAAGGTGTCAACCAAAAGTCTTTTATCAATGAAGAGGAATAGTTCTTATCAGATATTTTTTTAGTTTATTTACTCTTCTACCTCCTATAATGATATTTTACCCAAAATAAAACAATTATTATTGTATCATAAGTATATTAAATCTTTATTTTATTGTAAGAAACCCCATTATACATCTTCCTTCCATTCAATACAATGTTAAAACATTTCTCAGTCATACATACGACATACCATCTCTAGGTTGTGGTGTTATTTTTTCCAACACCAATTTACAAAGATGTTATAATGAATTATTTAATAAATATGAATTGTATTTTTGAAATTATTATTATTTTCTAATATTTTATTTTGATTTATATTTATTTTTTCTATCAGTTCAAAAGTGAAAGCTACACTCATGTGTATATATGCCATACCACCTCTATGATAATTTTCTTTCTGTTTTATAAATTCATAATTTATGGATGAATCAATATATATATTTATATATATAATTAATATATTTCATATTTATATGAAAATTAAAATTATAGATATTATGTAACCCTCATCAATTTACATAGAATGGAACTGTAAAACCAAAACATCCACCAAAATGAAACACTTAACACCACCAAATGATGCTTCTAGTAAAATATTAATAAAAAAATATTTTCTAAAGGATATAACTGAACTATATATTATATTGAAAATATGTAAATTATTATATAATAAAAATATAATAAATTTTAATTTTAAATATATATTGTTATAGTTCTTTCGATGTAATTCCATATTACTATAATGGTTTCTCATATCACATTTATTTCTATGAGACATATATCATATTCCACAATTTATTTATTTTATTAGTTTATCTATTAACCATTATATATATAATATAATTATTATCTATATATTCATTGTATTATATGTCTCCATTGAATTTCTATTTTTAATGGGTGTTATGATACTTATGTTATGAAAGACGTACGATGTTATTTGACAATATCATAATTATTCATGAATGATTATGTTTATGTTTTTTATTGGGGAATTATATGATAATTATAAAATGATCTAAATATATATTTTTCTTCTTATTTTAATTCTATATATTATACATTTCATTTTCATTTTTTCCACTTAATAACTATAGATACCGAAATATTTTTTTTAATGAAAACAAACCGTGTTTTTATTCTAGTTAGGAATTATTTTATTTCTATTCCATGTTTTATTTAAAATGTACTAGAAAATGATTTTTATATAATAAATTGATATATTAATAGTAATTAAACATATATTAATTTCTATAAACAACTAAAATGAATCATTTTCCAATTTTTTGAACATGTTGCCTATACATAAGGTATGAAGAAAATATAATTTTAGAGATTATTGTATGAATATAATTTCTCATCATCATGACCAAAAATGATTTGATGATTAATTTGTCTAATTCCATGTTTAATTTCAATAATATTATTTTACTAATGTTTTGGATTTTTAAAATAAAATTATATTTAAATTGGAAAAATTATTTTCTGCAAAGTGTTTATAATGATAATTTTAAGAAATTTATATTCATAAATTATAGAAAAATTTATTTTAATTTGACTCTAATATGGAAATATTATAATGAGACCAATTTATTATATCTCTATATGTTTTACTATTACTCTAGCTGGGGAATATATTGGAATTCATTATGATTGTTCTTATAATACATAATGTTATAGATTATTATTACATGTTGATTGACTTAGAATATTTATATATAAGATGAACACATTTGATATATTATGTGATAACTTAGGAAAATATTTAAATATCATGTTTATGTTCAACTAGTTCTTATGAGGTGAAAATAAGTTTGGGAATTTTTTCTTATCTGAACACTTTTATGTTAGTTGTCCTTGCATGAGGTCTTGACATTATTTTTAAGTTGTCTATAATTATATATTCCATCACTACGAAATCTATTGTTGATATAAATTTGATTATATGAATATATAAGATATACATGGATATGTATAAATCTCATGTGATCGTTTAAATTTAATTATACGATCATAATTTATTTCACCCTTAATATTTTTTAGGCTCATGTTATTTATTAAATGGATTGTGTTTTGAGTTATTTACCTTCAAATATTTATTATGCCTTATTTATTCTATGTTATATTTTTTGTTGTATGTATACCCTTACATATTATCTCTGCTCACCCCTGGGTTAATTTGAACTTGGATATCAATAAGTGTACTGTGAATAATTCATAAATACATTATATAGATAGTAATTCTTTTTTTCATGAAAATTATATTTTTTAGTTTAGGTTTTAAGATATAGTTTCAAATTCAAATATTTATTATGATTTCAAAGACTATTAAATTATTCGGACACTTATGATGTGATCTATTTTATATAGGGAGAATATGACAAAATAACTATTGAATCTGGGAAACCAGGGTTAGCGTCTTTAAAATAATGGCCAATATTGTTTAGAACAGAAAGCTAGTGGCCTTTCAGTGACTGGATGGTTGCTGCAAGCTACATCCCATGCCCCCTAGAATTCATATGCTACATGAATATTGCACTTGACCATCCTATGTATCACATTCCATGTTAAAAAAAGTAATCTTTTTTTTTATGTTTTAATAGTTGAATTTCATTCCAATAGTATATTTTTTAAGTTTGATTATCCTTCATATAAAATTAAAAATTCCACCGAATATCATTATATATATATATGAGGTATTACATCTGTAACCGCATTCCCCTTTACGATCATTTAGAAAAAAAATAAAATAAAAAATATAGTAATATTCATCATTGATTTTTTTCTTGGGCTGAAATATTTTTGTGATAAAATGTAAATTGATATCTTTTGGTCTATCCAACCCATTTATTTCTAACTGAATAGGTATTGTCATTTACATCTATGGTTGTTTATCATAGAGTTCATATGGGGATCATGAATTTGGGAGTTTTTCTCATGTGATTCAAGCTAGAATGTCTCATATGTGTCCACCCTACATGATTAAAAAACATAGGTCCAATACTAGTACTAATAAAAAAATAACATATCCCTACTCGGAATTCTATAAGAATCATGTTAGTTGGTGAGGTTATCCATCAAATTAATTGATCATGTAACACTAGGATGTTTTTATGAAATAATTTATTTAAATAATTTTTATTCCTCATTAGAATACATCACATGAAATTGTGAGTTTAAAAAACCACGATATTCCATTATTCTAAAATAACTGTTCTAGCATAGTTGTTTGGTTATAAAGAATAATTAAAACTAACTTATGAAAATTAATTATGAATTCATTGGCTATTAATTACTTATGAAAAATATAAATCAGATATATATTTGATATTTTCTGAGTATTTTACATTTGGTAATGAATTTAGTGAGAGATATATTTGTTATATACTTAATAAAATATTTTTTATATTAATCCAATGGATATTTTAGTCATAATTTGTGAATAAAAACATATTTTATTAATAACAATATTTTATAAAATGTTAATTTAACACTTTTGAATGATGAAACCATTTTCATAGAATATTTTGACTCAATAATAATTTCAATATGACAAAATAATGATGTTATATTGAAGAGGGATATAAATATTCACTTTGGATAAATTTTTTATATTTTTTGATTAATTTTTTGTTTTGATGAATTGTGAAAATAATTTATATTTTAATTAAAAAAACATTATTCATCGAGATAATTTATATTGGTAAATTATAATATTGAGTGATTTTAATTTATAAATAGAATATATTTTTACTCATTAACATAATGAATGATATTTAAATTAATTTTACACTGAATTAAAAGGTGAAAAATAATTCAATCTTGTGTAGTGTTTTATCTTTTAAAACCCATTTGGTCATTTCAACAATGGGAATCATTTTATATTAATTACAACAACTTATGTGTTTAGAATTTTAAATATATTGATTCCATATTTGGAATCAGTGGTCCAAATTTTGTTAATATCATCCATTTATTTTTATAAATTATGAATCATATCTTTATTATTTTATTTTGTTTATAATCGATAAAAGGTAAATATTGTAAATTAGTGCCAAAAATATTAATTTAATTTCATAAAAATACCATAAAATGTGTCCTAATACAGTTAGATGAGTTATTTGTTACCTTGGTAATTCGTGGGTTGATTTTTTTACCCCATGGATTCACATGGATGTGGTAATGAAATTTTATAAGAATTAATTTAAAGTAAAGATAATTATAACACAAACATATGTATTTTATTAAATGATTTTAATATAGGGTTATATAACTGATCTATGTATCTATAAATACTCATTAGAGATATAAAAATATTTACTACATCATTTCATTTTATTCAAAAAAAATTATACATTAGATAAATATATTTATTTATGACACAATTATGATGTTTTTATTCACTCATTAATGAAATATTCAAATAAATGAATATATAAATATTAAAATAAATTTAATTTGATCATTATGATTCAATCCATAAATATTTTGGATTAAATTAACACGCCAGGGGTGATCTAAGAATTTTTTTTTCAAGGAATCATATTTTTATAATTTTTTTAATGTCATGTATTAATAGTACCAAAATTGACAAAGTTTGTAAAATAAAACAGAAAATTGATTATTATGTGATATTATATTCATAAATATAAAATAATCAAAAAATGGTTAATATAAGTATAAATATTTCATAAATAACTTTTCATAGGTCTTTTTATATGATATGGTATTTACATTAACCCACAATGTATAAATATCATGACATCACAATAATATTAAAAAGGGTAAAATAATGGATAAAAGAAAACGATATGGATTAATAATTAATCAAAACATGTCTTCAATTATTGGATTATGGGTATTCTAACCAAAATAATCATATCTTTGAATGGAATTTGTTTTGGACCATTTTTAATCAAAATTTAATTTATAATTAATTAATATTTTCAGTGATTCCTAAAGTGCCCCTCTCTTCAATTATAAAAGGGCACCTCCTCCCTCACCAATTAACTCCATTTTTAGCCTTAATACTCATCCAAACCATATCCATTTATTTCATAAACTTCAATATTTACATTATATATGTTATGGTTTTCTCAAAATATCATATCTAGTGCCCTGAGAGGAAATTTAATGGATGCATGTCGAGGAAAAGGTAATCACTTCTACTAATTTTTTCAATTTTCATATTTCATATACTTCATATTTATTAGTTTTCCCATAATAAATTAATAAAATAAGTATAAATAATATACTGATATTTTATTTTAAATACTAAACAAACTTATTTCACCTTCTATGAATCCTAATAAAAATGAAATCACCTTGCGTGTGTAGGTACGACTTACCATCTCCACACAGTGGTGTAATCTGTTTTCAGAACCACATCACCTGTATTGTTATAATGATGGAAATAATAACTATATATGATTATTTTAACATGATACTAATTATGATATACTATACACCATCCACATTAATATCATTCAACAATTATGGGAACGATATCGTCGCTCGTGCGTAGGTACGACTTACCGTCTCCCGATACAATGTGATTCGTTATACATAATCTTTATTAAACCATGATTGTATAAATTATTTTAATGAATAAATATGTTATATATTATACTAATACCATTCTTTAAATGTTATAATGGTTACCTAAAAATAGAATCACAATCTTATCTGACCTAAATACATAAGAACATAATGCAGTTAAAACACGAATAATGATTAATAATGAAATGTTACTAACAAACAGATAGAAATATGATGATAATTATTATCCAAATAATGATTATGATTTTGTAAAAATTATGTAAAATTATCTAAATAATTAAAAATGAGGTTCAGATACATACGAACCATATCAGAATGAAGTTAAGGGATAACATTGCAAACATTGTTTTCATCTGAGGTTGTTTATTCATATGTATTTACAGGAGTACAATTTTCATCCACATCCATGTTTTATAAATATGTATATCACAAAATTACTAATATCCTTCAATATTTTTTTAGTGTCAATTTTACCCATTGGTAAATTTTTACTAAATGGTATCAAGGGATTATTTTTTCATTTTCGGTACGAGATACTTTTTGACTTTTTGGAAAATGTATGAGAATAATGTTTTTTTAACATGTACAACATGAACTGATTTTTACGATTTCAAAATTATTAAATTTTTTATGCTTCCCCTATATTCTAACTAATTTATTTTCACAAAAAACTTTATCTTCTAAATTTTTATTTAATTCTAATTAAGAAAAAAAAATTTGAAGAAGAAAGAATATTTTCCTCCCAAATGAAGATCATGTTTTTTAAAAAAACAATTACATCTATAATTACATAGTATTTTGTTTTTACACCTATTATTACTATTATTTGTTTTTTTCAATGATGGAGTTATATTTATAAAATCCATTAATGGATTATGTTATGATGGAATGATGTTTAATAACCCCATTTTATTTCATGGGTTATCGTACAGTGAATGATTTTATGTTTTGTGGAATATATATGAATTTATTAATAATGAGATTGGTGGGACCTATAACTCCCTACAATTCATTGTGAAATGATTTATATATCATGAGATATACATGGATAGAATTGAAAGTAAACTTTTTTGAGTGATACAAGGCTGGAAGGAGGAGTGAACTCTATTCTGTAATGGACTTGGTCTGCAATTATGGTCTTGGAAATGGGCCTTGAATAATATGATATGATTTTATATTCTTATTTTTGTATTCCATAATGATTCATTTCTTATGTTTTTACTCTTGGGATTACATTTAACTTTTCGGATTTTTCCCATGACATGATATTGTGATCTTTTATAAGAAGGATATTATTTTCAAATTTTATGTTCTTAAGAATATGATACGATTCATATTTCCATTGTTTAACCTTACTGGGAATTTGAGATCACCCTTTTATGTGTTTCTTTTACATATGTCCTGAATATGGGTATTAAATATGACATAACAAAAAATAATCTAGTTTTGATGAAATTAACAGGAGACAATGAAGATGTTTTATGAACTAGTTGTTTATATTTCCCAGTATCTAAACACTCTATACCTATATGGTCCTATCAAGTTTTTCTTCTATGATTTAATAAATATACATCAATTCATAAGTAATATCACTGTATGTAAAGAATGGGTCGGTATATTTGGTATTAGATAAAATCTATAGTTAACCATTGGAAACTAGGATGAGAAATCCTTATGGAAATTTCTACAAATGGGATAATATCATAGTGTATTTTAAATCACCATAAATAACCTAGGATAAAATCTAATGTGGCCTAAGTATAAATTTTAGTCTTGACTATGTGGTTTTCTTATTATGATTAGTGTTTCTCACCCTGTGCTTCCAAGTTTTAGTCGATGGATGGAACCCGAAGGAACCACATTAATTTTAAAGGCGATGGGAAATGAAATTAATGTATCCTAGAGAAGAAAAATTTTATTGGAGGTGGATTGAAAAATCGTGGATCCATTCTCACACAAATTTCTTATGCTATGAATCATGTTGGACATCCAATCAAGAAAAAGAGGGAGAAAAATTCAATTGAATCCTTCATGAGGCAGCGTCCAACATCATTCAACGGGACTTCTGATCCTTTAGTGGCTGAGAAGTGGATCAATAAACCATGATATATTTTTTTAGTCAAACAACATATAGAAAATGATAAATTCATCTTAACAGTATGTCATTTTGAAGGTGATGACGATGAATGGTTGAATCTTATCAAGAATACAAGGAAAAGATATTAATGTGAGTCCATGGAATGGGAAGCCTTCATGAACATATTTTATAATAAGTAAATTCTTCATATTAATCAAATAAAGAATGACAAGTAGATCCTTGTACGTAATAAGAAGGAAGAGAATCTATTGGAACCCACAAAGAAACCATTATAATAATTTCAATGTACCCTTGTGGAATAATTATCCAAACTAATAGTAAGATTGGTAGATTATTTATTGGCTTAAAACCATGTCTCTGAAGGGAATTGTCCCTAAGGGACATCAATAGATATGAAGAAACTACTCGATGTGATCTCATGGTTGAGATTGTGAGTAGAGTATCACATTAGTCCTATGGGTCTGATAAGAAATGGAAAATGGAATTCAAGGTAAAATCTAAAGACCACACAAAATTGAATATGTTATTTCCCTTATGCTAAAGGTGTGGAACAAAACCTAGAGAGAATTTTCTTAAAGGTAATATTAAATATTTTAACTTTTGAAAAGAAGTTCATTGGGAAATTGAATTCTGATGTAATGGAAAAAAGATGTTTAATGATGTGAATAAAGAAAATTCTACAGAGAATGCATCTCCTACACATGAATGTAAAATTTTCATGGAAATGAGTTATTTTTTCAATAAATTCCATTGTCTATGGGTTATTGATGATGATCGATGTCAAAAAACTCTTATGACCCAAGAAAAAAGAAAATTCACATGAAATTACTATCAGTAACATGGAGTACGATATTGATGTGGTGAAACGTATTCTTACCATCCAATATAATAATAAAAATGTTTTATTTGATTCTGTATCCAACCAATATATTATTTCTAATGATTTTCTAATGGTATCTTTTTATTACCTCCACAGTAAGTTGTTGAGTTAGGTGTAACGACACCTAATCGCATAACGGTCACATCAGATGTTTATAATTATTCTCTAATTGATGTTTGTTTTATAGTGCTTCATGTATAACATATGATCCTTCCAATAGAGGAATTTGAAGTGATTCATTGCATGGATTGGAATTATTTACATGTATCTCATATAAATTTCTAAAGAAAGAATTTCACATTTCATATTCCAAATCATTTTATGATCATCTATCGATGCAAGGATAAATATAACAATTCAGTAATAATTTATTCCATATTATAGGTCTGAATTCTGATAAATGAAAGTTATTCATCTCAAATGGTTGTGAAGAAACTCATGATTAATAATATAACCATTGTACGTGATTTTAATGTTGTATTACTAGAGGAATTTTCAAGGTTTTCTAGCAAAACATGATGTTTTGTTTTCATTAGAACTCATACCTGGTGCTATGCCTATTTCAAATACACAATATAGAATGTCCCCAATGTAGTTGTTGGAATTCAAAAATCTAATCCAAGATAATCATGATAAATGTTTCATATGCCCTAGTGAGTCACCATGTGGAACAACTATTCAGTTTGTTAAGAAGAAATATGGACCAATGAGACTCTTTATTGATTATAGTGAATATAACAAGATCACTATCAAGAAAAAATATTATCTCCCACTAATTGATGACTTATTTGATCAAGTATGCGGAACTCAATACTTTTCCATGATTGATCTGATGTTAGTATATCATCAATTAAGGGTAAAATAAGTGATATACCAGGGATGGTATTCCATATAAGTTGTGGAAAATGTGAATTTATAGTGATTCATTTTGGTATTAATAATTCCTCTGTTATCTTCATGGATATAATGAATAGAGTCCTTGGAGACTATCTTGATCAGTTTTTGGTAGTATTTATAGATTATATTTTTGTTTATTCAATGCTAAAGGAAGAAAATTAAGATAACTTAAGAATATTTTTGAAAACATTGAGGAAGGAGAAGATTTATGAAATTATATCCTGTGTGACTTTTGGCTTCAAAAAATATCATTTTGGGCTATCATAATCTCAATCGATGGAAAATATGTAGATCCAACAAAAATATAATTTATTGAATGATTTTATAGACCCAGAACAAAAACATAGATATGATGTTTTTTTGGTTTTTATGGATATTATTGAAATTTTGTGATAGATATTTCATAGTTATCTTACGCGCTCACCAAGTTGAATCTGAAAGGAGTTATGTATGTTTGGCTGGAGGAATGTGAAGAGAGTCTGAATGATCTAAAAATAAGGTTAGCTAGTGCAACAATGCTCACAATTCCTTGTATTGGAGAATGATTTGTGATAAATTGTGATTCATCCAAGAAGGGGCTAGGGTTTTTTAATGAAAAATTATATTGTGATATCTTATGCCTCATGAAAGTTGAATGTCTATAAGAAAAATTACCCAACTCATGATTTGGAGTTATCAATGGTAATTATTGCATTAAATATATTTTGGAACTATATTTATGGTGAAAGGTGTGTTATTTATACTGATTAGAATAATTAAAATTATATTTTCCCCACAAAATTAGTCTAATATGCTCTAAAGAATATGGTTGGTGTTGATTAAGGATTATGACTACTCAATATATTACCATCCCAGGAATGTGAACCAGGTGGCAGATGTGTTGAGCCTAAAAGACCATGCCAGATTTTCCATGACAAGGATATTGAATGATCCAATATTTATGTATATCCAAAGGATGGAGCTTGAAATTTTTATGGTAGGGGAGAATTCATAAGGTTCTCAAATGAATGTTAAACCATATAATAATGTGAATATTAAAGAGGCATAGAAGGAAGATATAGAGTTACAAAAGTAAGAGGGATGTTTTCCTGAATTTGACCTTGGTGGTGATGAAAAAATATGGTTCGAGAACTGGTTTTGTATTCCACCCATAGTAGAATTATAGAAGGATCTATTGGACAAGGCACATAGTTCATCATTCTATATTAACCATAGAAGATGAAATATGTACATGGACTTCAAAGAGTACTTCAGGTGCAATGAAATGAAAAGTAATGTCGTAGAATATGTCTCTCGTTGCATGGATTTCTATAAAGTTAAGGAAAATAGAAAGAAGTATATAGGGATTTTAAAACCATTACCCATACCAGAGTGGAAATGGGATACCATCACTATGGACTTTGTCATCAGACTTCCAAAAACATTCAAAGGAACTAATTCCATTTTGGTTATAGTAGATTTCCTTTCAATGTCAGCACACATTATTATTATTAGAGATTTTTTTTTTGTGATCATCTCTCCATGCAATATGTAAATGAAGTGGTAATATTTCATGGTGTTCAACATTCCATTATATCTGATCAGGATCAGAGGATTACATTGATGTTCTGGAAAAACCTTCAGCATTTTATGGGATACAAAGTTATGTTTCTGCACTTGTTATCACCCTCAGATAGACTGTCAGTCTGAGTGGAAAATTCACATTTTCAAATAAATGTTGAGAACATTATCTATGGAGTTCATAGGTGTTTGTGATCAATACCTACCATTGGTGGAGTTTTCTTACAATTATAGGTTTCACTCTAAATTTGAAATGGATCCCTTTGAAGCCCTCAATGGAATAAAGTGTAGAATTCCAAAATGATGGGATGATGTGGGGGAAGGAATGATATTAGGACCTGGTCTTGTTTATTACATTGTAGAAAAGGTCATATCTACTCAACAACACCTTAGAACAGCTCAGAGTTGACAAAAATTTTATACCAACAATAGAAGAAAAGACCAAGAGTTTGATGTGGGTGATAAGGTGTTATTACCAACATCTCCTTGGAATTGAGTAATGTGATTTGGAAAGAAGGGAAAACTAAGACCTAGGTATATCAGACCTTTTGAAATACTGGATCATGTTGGGATAGTAGATTACTGATTGGTGCATCCACGAAATATCTCTTAGGTTCATGATGTGATCCACATATCTTTCCAAAGAATGTACATATTTAAAAAGTTCAACGAAATAAGACCAGTCACTTCGTTAAAGTATTATGGAGGAATAAAAAATTTGTAAAATCAAAATGGGAAGTTGATGATTTTGAAGGAGAGGTATCGTCATCTATTTGTTTGCATGTGATGTAACACCTGTATGTTTTTAGGAATTATTTTCATAAAATAATTCTTATTCTATAGTACATTCCATTTCACACAATCATTAGGGTAGAAAAACCGTGAGATTCCCTTAATATAAAATTACAATTATATCCTAGTCATTAGTTTAGCTGGAATAATTATTAATAACTAATGAAACTGCATTATGAATTCATTGGATATTAATTAATTATGAAAAATATAAATCACATAGATATTTTTAATAATTTTTAGTAAATGACATTTGTTAATGAAATTAATGAGATATATATTTGTTATATACATAATAAAATATTTTTTCTATTCATCCAATAAATAGTGTAGACATAGGGTATGAATGAAACCCTATTTTATGTTTAAGAACCTTTTCAAAGGTTAATTTTTTTCATCTTTGAATGGAGAACCTATTTTAAATTATGATTTTGATGCATTAATAATTTCTATATGACAATATAAACATGTTATTTTGAATAGGGATATAAAAATTTTATTTGGAAAAATTTATGATATTTTTCAAACAACTTTAACATTTTAATGAATATTAAAAATATGCTAAATTATAAGTAAAAAAAATTCATTGATATAATTTATACGGTTAAGTTATAATATTTAATATTTTGAATGTATAAATAGAATTTATATTACCATTTAACATAATTTATGTCATTGTAAATAATTTTACATTGAAATCATAGGTAAAAACATTTCAATATTTATAAATGTTTCAGCTTATAAAACTTGTTCGTCATTTAATAATTGAGAATTTATTTTTTTAATGGAATATAATACATTAATGATTATGTCATTAAATTATTCCCCATTCTATTATTTTTCTATAAAAATTCCATTTCATAATCAATAATATATTATTGTACTTCAATTATATTCCCTCTTTCAGTTCCCATGAAACTTATGTAAACATGTGGTTTTTCCTTAGTACATTTACAATGATGTTTCCTTCTTTTATAAAACATTATCTTTATGAAAAATGATCTTTACCAGCTACTCCTCACATAAAATATTATTAACTAATGGTACCACCACAATATTTAGTACATGTTAGGGTCCTAGTGTGTAATTTCCCAATAGGGATACATTTAATTAATAATGTAATTTTGATAGGTTCAGTGGAAGTTCTTGTCAATTGGCCCAATATTCAATTTATTAATAGATCTAAAAGATTACAATTTTCTTTTTACTATGATCTACCTTATTTGCAAAAATCATGAATTTATTCCAATGGGATATATAATTGAACACTTTAACATCAACTAGGTGCTCTATATTAAATTAATGATTTCCTATGTGTCATTTTTTGTAGATATTTTTTTGGATTTGATATGGTGCTGAATAGTTTTAACTTATCTTTAATATAATGGATATGATAGCTTTCCATTGGATTTTACTCCCCATATTTATCACATCATATCAGACTCTAACACCTCTTCGATTATAGAGCCTCAAAATGTTCCATTTCAATTAAATAATGAAAGATTTTTTTATTTCACAATGCCATACAAAGACGGTTATGATATAAAAATACTTGAAAATACATTGAACAATATCTCAGAATATCCTTTAGTGTTTTTATAGTTCCCTTATAATAACTATCTATCTGTGGGTGAAAAGAAGTATTGAATAATACCTCTATATCCTCTAATTATTAAAGTTCAGTTGAAAATATCTAGGTAATCGTCAAATCTAAAATAGATACAATAGAGAGTGTCACTCATAGTATCCACTCCCATTCCGTTATGTATATCCTATTGAGTTGGTTAGTACATATATCTTATTTTTTAGAAATGAAATTCACATACTTTGTAAGATGATAGACTACCACATAGATGCCATTATTCTCTTTATTATTCCCTTGTATTCATAGGATAATATAATTTTTTATGTTTTTCCCATTTCCATTTGGGTATGGGAAATGGTTGTATCCAAAACATAGGCTTCTATCAATACTACATGACTTGATAGTATACCAATTATTGATATACATATTAGGCAATATCTCTTTTAGTGTTATGCTAATAAAATTATTTCTTTATATCTCTATACGTAATAATTATTCTGAGATGAATAGAGAATGATAATTTAATTTGATCATCTATAAGTTAACTTTTTAGTTTTTGGGTATGATAAGACACATATTTGGGTTCCGACCACTGTTACACTATTTATGAATGTTGAACTCCGGAAAATTCACTATTTTTTTGAAAAACCTTATCATCTGTTTAGTCTTCCTTGATCCTCCCATGAATGGATAGATAAGAAGGTATTTAACTAAGGTATGATGAATGTTTATTTATTATTCTCTTGTCCATCCCATTTATTTCTATTAATATTAGATCCCTCATAATCCCCATCGTTGAATGGGATTAATGATCCTTTCTAAATAGAGAATCAGTCACTTTTTCATCTTCCTATATTGGTAATGGATTAAAAAATTATAATCCTTTATCATCGATAACCACCTTAAATTGATAATATTATTCTACATTTCATTGAATATATATATTATAGTTGTATTATGCTTATATATGTATCACTATTACACATATAGATGATGCCTACAAATCCCCAATTTGAAGATTTTTGCAGCCAATTATAGGACATGTGTTAGGGATTTATATTCATGGATCAATAATTTTTGGTGGTATAGGCATTCAATTTATCATCTTTAATTAGTAAAATACATATTTAACATTTTAGAAGAATCATTGTATAATAAATTTTGATCCCCATTGGTGGGTAATGTGAGAACATGTGTATTGATTAGCCTATTTTTTAACTCTTTATATCTCTCATCGCATTCATCGGTCTAGAAAAACATAACACCATTATAAGTTATCATAGTTAGTGGGATTTAAAATCATGATATTTTAATCAAAAATTGACTATAGACCCTAGATATTATATTGTAAATAACTATTTCTATCATTGATTTTTTTTCTAGGCCATCCTTTAGTTGACTCCATTTATGAACGATCCACATATAACTATTTTTTATCATACCATTACTCAATAATGATACATAATATATCAACAACACATATATAAATTTCATTACATATTATATAATGTCCTTTATTTTTATTCTATTATATTTAAAAAATTATATGTAATTTTTTCGAGACCTAGAACTGAGAGAGCATGCGATTCAGAGGCCAAGTGTGCCAAGAATAAATGACTAAAAATTTATTTATCTTTATATAGAACATGTGAGTGGTTTTCGTTAAAAGGTGGAAAAGCATCTAAATAGGTTCAGGGATAATATGTATGAGGGTACTATAAAATTTAGAGTAATGTGTTTACCCAAGGCAAGGGGTAACCTTGAATGGAATTGGTCGGCTCTGAATGATATTTTTCTGATATTTTATGTAATTTAATTAAAAAAAGAATTTATTCTATTTTGATGTTATGTAGAGACATAATGATTCATGTTATTCTATTAATGCCTTTTCCATAATTATGGGTTATAAAACTATCCCTATAATTCCTCTAATCCATAGAAAATGGAATTTGGAGAAAACGATGAAGAACGTCAGCCTATCATTGACCATGAATTCAGAAGATAAAATATTGACAAAAAATGATGACACAATTATTCTCTTTATCAAAGATCATACCAACTCAAGGTAGTGCATTGTAATTTCATTTATTATTACCACATTATAAGAATCAATAATGAGCATGGATCAACCAAAAAATATGTTCACCTATAGCTCAATCATTCTTGTGGGATGAGTTTGATTACAACAATAATTTGGGGATGATTTTTATAGAATTTAGATTTCAATGATCATTCTTACGGGAATGCATCATGAACTGAAAAAACTATTTTGGTGGTTCGTTACTTGAGTTCGTTCCTTGTGGATTATTACCCCTTTGTTTCCACATGTTCTTTATTATTAATGGGATATGAATGAATGGTCACTGCACATTTGATTCTGGGTGTAATTATTTGGAATCGATAATTCAAACTCAAGAAGATGCATTTGAGGTGTGACGGAGATGGAGAAACACAACATTTCCATGAGAGTGGAATAGAATGGAAGAGATGGAGGCACATGGTGACATCCTGTTAATTAGTTCAAATCAGTCTAGGAGAGTGGGTGTGTGGATCTTCGGGGCGGTCATTGATGACGATGAGGCAGATGACAAGATGTCGGTGGGGTGCTCAGTGGAGGTGGAAGCTGACATGGTGGGGCTGTCTGGGAGTCTATTACGGCTGTGAGGACATGGGATGGTGTATCAAGCGAGGAATGTTGATGAAGTGGGTTGACCATGTGGGAAACAATGCGGCACCATGGGACCATCAAGGTATTTGTTTGAGGCAGGCCATGTGTGGCAGATCAGCCGTACCACGTGCCTACTAGTCTGAGAAGGGGAACTGTGCTGCACTAGGTTTATCATTAGGCTAGACCTAGTGGACTAGTTTGTATCACGTTGAGAGGGTCCAATGGGCCCATTGGATCGGACTGGGCATAGTAGGCCAACTCAGGTCGGGTCGATCAGACCAACACGGGTCGACCGGTATGTTGAGACAGATTTGGACCAGACCTGAGTGAAATATTTTAACAAAAATGATCACAACATTCTAACGGAGTGTTTGTTTTTCATTCCTTTAGCGACATTGGTACCCTTGGGATGAGATGGTCCTTATGACTTCAATGGTGGGTTTCAACTGGGATATATTTTTAGATACATGCACAATTAACATGGACATTACTCAATGAAACATGCTATGACGGGCGTGACTAATTCCAATTATGCACCCACTCTTTTCTGTGTGAATTGATTCTCTCTCCATCCATATCATACATTATATTAGTTATTGTTTTCCCTTATGTCTTATCCCTTATGTTTTGTGGGTATTGTTTCCATCTCATAAGAGAATGATCCCTTCAGATATAATTCCATGATATATTTGTTGGAATCCCTCGAGAGGCCTAATTTGAGGACCTTTATCATCTTCATGCCCTAGTTAGTGTATTATCATATGAAGAGAAGAACTTAGAAGGGTGTAGACTCACATTATTGTAGTTTAATGAAGATTTATTATTATGGTATCACACATTGGACTTGGTTATGATTCTCATTGGATGTATTGTTGTCCTCTTCAGATAATTAATTGTATTTCTCTCTCTTGATTGTTTCTGACGAAATTTACATCTCAGACAGACATCATCAGTGCTTTTAGACTTGGCAGTGTGTTCTTTGGACCGATGCTGCTAAGAATCTTCAAACTGAATCCCATGTGTTGGTATGTGGTGGTTATGACTTACATGAGATTATGTGCCATGGTTTGAGTATATCTAGATATTATGGTCATATGTTGTAGATATATACTTTTTTATGGCTGAATGAACCTGCCTTTGTGTATTTAATTTTAGGTTAGAGGTTTTATAATGATTAATTTTATACTCACCATTGCACAAGAATTTCCTGATCTAATCATATATTGCATAAATGAGCGACCTTTTAATGGAGAACATGATGGACTTGGACCTAACAGAGCCTTGTGAGGTAAAAAGGACTACAGTATTTCTACAACATCAATCCATATCCCAAGAACCTTGCCATTGGGCTGGATCATGCATTGATATTTATGTATTATTTTCAGGAACATTTTTCTGAATTTATTTTTAGGGGGCATGTATTTTTACACAATTAATTTACATCACATTTTCTATTTTACTCTTGTAGTGGGTTATGGTGGATAACATGCATTTTTTATGTAGTTTTTACATTTTTTGTATTTCAACCATGGAGATTTGTGCATGAATACAAGTACTATGGAAATTCCTATCTAGTTAGTGAAACGCCTACTCAGTTCTAGTCACTAGCCCCAAGCTTGTTGGTAGTAGGTATAGGTTATTAATAGCATATTCCCCTATAGGATAGGTTGGGACTGAGTAGCATCAGAGGAGTCAGGTTCTACCTTAGGAACATGAGTTTGTGAGATTCATTTGGGCCAATAGTGTTATGTATTTTGTGATCAGATATTAAACCTGGGACACAATTGTTTTTGTGACAATCAATGTATCAATACAACATGACTCTGATAACCTTCATTTTGACTCATTACATGAGAATTCATGTTTCAGGAATGATAAATGTTCATTCATCAAATAGGAATGGGTGGTAGTTTAGATGTCCTTCTTGATTTAGCTATGAATATAAACTCATTGACCGTGGTATACATTGTTACATTATAGGATTTATCCTAGATGCATACCTTCTATGATTCAGTATCTCTATCATAATGATGACCCCCTCAGTGATGAGGCTTCAGTACTCGGACCAATTTCCCAGATGTTTCATTCAAGCGGTGCACTAGTTGTATCGCCCATGGTGGAGCTACATGTCGTACCCACTTTACATGTATATGTGGAGTGTAGGTAGAGCACTCATCATTAGTTTTTGTGACAAAGATCGATTATTTTATTTGGTGATCCTAACCATCAGGTAGTTGAAGACTATCAAGAGGCATTGGACCATGTTTTCCATCTATTCAGGACACCAGCCAATTAGATGGTGGTCCTATCAATGATCCTTCTAGAGGGATCAGAATAAAAATGGTGGAGTTGGTTTTCTAGAATCAATACAAGGAGATTATTTCAGGGATAGAGATTTAACACCTCTTCATGGAGGAGTTATCAAAAGTTACACTACGATATGTAAATATATTGGAGATTATTAAGATTTAGTAGGGTGGTATGACAATAGCTGATTATTCATAGAGGATCACAAACCTTTCCGGGTACTCGATGAATTTTGTCATAGATTAAAATTTATAGGATTGGAAATTTAATAAAGGTCTTCATAGATACATATAATTCATCATTATCCCTCTGATCATTCGTACATATTTTTGGTTTCTTGATTTTGCTTTGGGGTCGAGAGATTCCGAGATGAGAATAGCCAACTGTTGATAGTCTGTAGTGGATGGGTATGTACAGATACGTCGAAAGTAGGGAGATGACGTCAGCCTTAGGGATCTGAACGTGAATGATATTTCAAGAGGAGGTCCCAGAATATGCAATCTATAGTTTAGAGTTCATAGGGTGGATCTAGATTTCCTCTAGAGAGGCTGTACAACTAATGTGATGGCAAGGGATGAGACACTCGAGATTTTCTGACCCACTGTGTTACTGGTTTAGAGACACTGGATGGACCACCGAGCCCAAGGTATAGGTAGGAGAATGTAGATTTGAAGGGAAGTTTATTTGGAAGAGGATTTGGTATAGAAGTTTGTGGTGATGGATATTTTTACTTTCTACCACCACCAACCCCCATGTGGTTTGCACCCAGCTCAGGGAGAAAGATTACATGGGCATGGATAGCTGAAGCCTTATAACCCAAGCGATCCAAGTGTGATTCTCGGTATGATATATGTCTTTTCAACTCTATATTTCTAACATATTGACATAGGTTTAATTCATTACTTTTTCACCTCATATTTTTTATTGGACATTGAGATTATAGTGGAACCTTTGACTCAACCCTTGTTAATGGAGACACCTACTTGAGGAGATAAAATTTTCACACATCTATGATGACAATGTGAACATAAACTTGGAAGTGGTAGTTTTGGGTGGATTCTCTTAGTTGTAGTATCCAGACCTTACATTGTAATTATTGGTATGAATAGGTTATCATTGGTCCATGCAAAAACTAACTATTTTCAGAGAGGGGTGTAGTGTGTCTGCAACCATTGAATGATGTTTTTCATTGTCAGTGAAATAGATTCACAAGCAATACATGAAGGATAGATGCATAGGAGGGTGCATTAAATCACACATAAATTGGATAGCCCAGCCCTCATTAAAACAAATGTTATGGATTTAAAATTCCAAGAAGTATCAGTGGAGTATGATGATATAGTCCCAGAAGATGTTCTAGGATTACCTCCCCATTGTGGGATATGAGTAATCATCAAATAATACCCCGAGACAGCATCAATATCAACACTTGTATATTAGATGGATCCCAAATAGCATCACGAGCTTGGGGTGAATTTTGGGGATTTGTAGAGGATGGTCTTTGTGAGAATCAGTGCTTCACCCATGTCATGACAAGTGTTTTTTCAAAAGGAAGACCGGAGGATGAGGTTTTGTGTGGACTATATGTGCCTGAAATAGGTGACCTTGAAGAACATATATCCACTAATAAGGATCTATAACCTCTTAGACCAGTTGAAAGGGGAAAATGGTTCAAAAATGTTGACCATTGAACATGCTATTATCATATGTGATTACCAAATTAGGATACAGTAAATATGTATTTTAGATGCTCTTGTGGTCTTGAGGAGTATATAGAGATTCCCTTTGACATAGTGAACAACCAAGCTATTTTCATGGGACTCATGAAATGAATATTCTAGCCCTATATAGACTAGTTCAAGGTATTCTTCATTGATGATATCCTTGTGTAAATGGTGTCCATATAGGAGAGCGTGAGACCCTTAAGGATGGTTCAATATCTGATGAAAGAGAATAATATTTATTAGAAACTCACCAAGTAAAAATTATGCATTCATGTGGCCCACATTCAGGTATCAGATATCTCATAAGATGGAGTGGAAGTGGACCCGACCATGGTCAAGGAAGTCTTTGCATGGGGGCCACCTATGACTGTGATAGAGGTTCAAATATTTCTTAGGTTGGTTGGATATTATCATAGATTTATACCAGCTTTATCTTGGATATCTGCACCAATGGTATCATTAACCCAAATGTGGTATTCATTCAGGAGGGAATGGGAAGTGACAACAGGAATTCCTAGAGTTGTGATAGTGCTTAAGGAGAACTCTGATCATGATATTTCCTAAAGAGGGTGTCAAGTAAGAAATGTTATGTGATTCATAAGTAACTAGGCTTCTTTTTGCCCTGATGCATACTAAATAGAAGATGGCTAATGGTTCTCATTATTTGAGAATAAATAAAAAGTGTAGGTTCCAGGCACAGCAGAAGCGCGTTGGTGGGTTTTCCCAAATTTAATTTTAACATTAAACAACATTCAATCTGAGATCCGTCACGATATGAAATGCCGAATCATCGGAATAGAACAAAGAATGAAAAGAAAAGAAGAGTCCCGGAACCCTTTAGGGGGATCATCATATGTTGATTATAATTAATTTAATTAATTCATAAGAAGTATCTCGTTGGAATTCTTTCTTCGTTGATGTGTCTGGTCACGATTCGGTGATCCATCGTTGCATCATAGAATCCAAGTGTATGATTCCTCTAGCGGTGATCCACACGTGTGTCACGTTTCTCCAGACATCGCTGAAGGGATCTCCGGGTTCTAGCGGGGAAGAACCTTCGCTTGCGATGTCTGCCTCTAACCGCCTTGATCCGGTGGAGGATCTTGATCTCATAACATGAGGGTGTTCTTGGTGGAAAGGGAATTTTCTCTTGGCTTGAGAGTATTTCCAAATTCGTTGTGCCCAAAAATGGCTCCTCAAAATGTTGTGGTTACAAGGATATTTATAATTGGGATTGAGGTTAATTGAGTTATGACAATAAATAAACGTGTTATGCGTTTTATTCATTTCATAAAATCTTATTAAAACCCCCATGTCAAATTATTAATCCCTTGACATGCGCCCAAACTGATTATAATAAATATCATTTAATAAAACAATATTATATCCTTAAAATACCAACAGTAAAAACTACACGGTGTGTAATAATTAATACATGGCATGTACTTGTTTTCCATAAAAATACACGGCGTGTATATTTAATATACACGGCGTGTACTTTTATTTTCCATTTTTCTCCACCACATTTATTAGACCTTGAGTAATGACTATTTATTTCTTATATAAATTTAACTTTATTACTCGCTAATAAATATATTATTTCATCCACAATATATTCACTCGAATAACTAGTGTCAAAATTAATGCGACCTTACATCCTTAAATAATTATTAAACCACAGTCGGGAATAATATATATTATACTTGTTAAATTAACATTTAACTGAGATACATGGACACACTTAGTGTGTGACCCTATTTCCCCCTTTCTCAGTGGCATTAGGTTGAGCCTGCCTAAAGTCCAACGCTAGCATCTAGAAACACACCAAGCCACCCATAGAGAATGTAGTTAATGCCGGAATGACGTGTCACCTCCTACGAACGCTTACCATGTAATATAATCCTTTTGTCTAGATATCTCCAATAAAGCAGGTTGCATTCTAGTTCCATCAACCCATGTGCTTGATTATTCATTCTTTGACTTCCCAGAATTGAACTTTACCATACATTACCATGGCCATGGATTTATTTAGGATATATCAATTCCATCAAAGGGCCTGAGATATCTACTTCTGTTCTGGAACAGAAGGGACAAATCCTTTCTCACATTATATATTAATGCGGTATTACTCATGACGCACCCAACGTATCCTACATTGCTGCGAATAGTGTGTCATCACAGTTTTCATCAATACATCTAAGTACGCGAGTTGTAATACCCATTAATAATAATCTTAATGTCTAAGGACCAATACACACGTACGCAGATAGGAACATCCAATGACTCTATGAAATGTGGATTTTCTACTGGCGGGTCTGGTTCTCATAATATCATACTGGATATTAACAAGGGCGCACACCATGAGATGGTTCCTCAAAGTTTTATGATTCCCCACCACTAATGACCTATATTATTTGTGTCCCTAAAATAATATCATCTGGACATGGAACATACATTCAAGAACAGTGTTATGGAACTTCTGAGTTCTCATCATAGTAGGGATCCTCTATGACCCTTTAATGCAACAGCTGTCCTTAGGACATTATCACAAGACATGTCACACAGAAGAACAGTCAAGACGCGATAAGGATTTTTTTTAATGAATGATGTACAATGTAGTTGGTTCTAGACCACCAACTCCAACAAGAATAACTATGTAACCAACGATTTTGAGATTACAGTAGTAGTATTGAAATTTATTATATGGTGAAACTACCTGATGTGTGAGCAGTTTGTTATCTACTCTAATAAATAGAGTCACAAGTATATGTTCAATCATAAGGAAATGAAAATGAGATATAGATGGTGGCTATAGTTCATCTAGTATTATGACTTTGACATCATCTATACTCTTAGGAATCTTAATGTGGTGACGAATGCTCTCAAAATGAGATCGAGTTCATAGTTCGGGGAAGAGGCATTATAGAAGTTGGTATCATTATAATTATCATTTGTGGATATACATAGGGGATCATAAATCCATTCCGTAGTTTTTACTGCGACACTCTTTCATCGATTTAGGTAGGTGAAGCTGGAGATACTAATTTCGGGACTCTAAATGCTCAATTATCTACAGGACATGATCCTGGTAGATATTCTAAAGGTAGGAAAAAATCATTATTTTCATTGGCCCCACATTTTTATTTCAGCATTGAAAGATGAGTTGCTGATGGAGTTCCACAAATCTCTTTTGGAGATTACTAGAGTTGTGGTGAAGATGTATCAGGACCTCTAACATCATTTGTTTTCAATAATGACGATGGGATTGCATAGTTCATTTATCAATGCATCACTTTTCATCATGTAATGGTCGAGAATCAGGTTCTAGTAGGATTGGATCAACCACATGAGGTTTCTTAGTAGAAGTGGGATGGTATATTAATGGGATTGGTGATGGGTTTACCATGTATGTCTAGGAGACTTGATAAAATCAGGATGACTGTTGACCGGCTCACCAAGCTGGCCAACTTTGTTCCCATCATGGATCAGATTTCATTAGAGAGAATGGTATGCATTTAAATACATGAGAGAGTTTGGAATCATAGAGTTCCAACAAAGATTGTTTTAAATCCTGATGGCCATTTCACATCCTAGTTTTGTAAGGCACTGAAGGAGGTATTTGGGACTCGGTTTTGCTTGAGCATGGAATTTAATCCCCAAAAAAATGGAAATTTGGAGAGGAAAATTCATATACTCGAGGACTTGGTGTGGTTCTACATCTTGTACTTTAGTCATTTTGGGGAGGATGACCAACCACTAGTAGATTTTGTGTTCAAAAATAGCTACCACACAACCATTGGTATGAAACCATTCGAGGATCCGTACTGGAAACCCGATTTGTCAATACTTTGCTGAACAGACCTGAGTGTGTCAGCGTTTTTGGGAACAAAGTAGGTTTGAGAAACAACTGAGTAGGTGGAGAACATTTAAGAGAATATATAGTCTATGAATAGATATAATAAGTCATATTGAAATAGAATATAGAGACCCTTTGAGTTCTTGGAGGAAGTAAATGTGTTCCATCGGGTCTAACAATGACACGGATTACAAATTTTGGCCAAGGTGGCAAGTTATCTCTATGGTTCATTGGCCCTTTTTAGATATTGAGTAGAGTGGGAGATGTGGCATACTACCTAGATCTACCACAATAGTTTTACTTGGTACTTGATGTATTCAACATGTCATAATTGATGAGGTATGGGAATTACCTGTTGCAAGTCATCGTTAGGGGAGAGATGGAAATTGAGTGTGTGGTTAAATTCACTGAGTACATGGTGGAGTTCGAGGATCGTATTTAGAGGATCAATCATGGGTGACAGATTCCCTTTATATGTGTCCAATGTCAATGTAAGAATTATTAGGAGGGAATGTCGGAGAGGGAGTCTCATATTAGTGTGTATCACCCACATATTGTTTAGTTGCCTTTGGGTTTTTCATTAAAGGTAAGTAATTCCCTAAGGTAGGAAGAATATAATGTCCTATAATTTTCTATGAATTAGATTTTTTTTAAAATATGGAATTATTTTGACACCACGAACTATGATGGCGTGTTATTCTAAGGCCTGGTGTTTCCTAAATAAAAGTATGAAATTAATATTAATAATTAAATAGGATACATGAGTGGTTATCCAAAATAAGTGGAATAAAATCAAAATGAATGCCCATATAAGAAATTTGAGGGAACCATTTCATTCAGAGCATAGATTTTACCCTATATCATTCCTAATATTGTCTTTCCTAGGATGGTTGTGAAAGATAGTTTTTTAGAATTTAAAAGAATAAAATAAATTAAAACAATTTATTTTATTTTGATGTTATGCAGTGACCAAGAGACACATTTTCTTTTATAAATGCCATGTCAGGAATTCTGGGTTATAATAATAACCCTAGAATTTCTCTCTGATGTAGAGAAGGACCTATGGAGAAAACATAGTTGAACTAATATGGATCGAAACCCATTAATTCAGTGGATCAATTATTGAAAAAACATTTACGACACATCTTTTCTCAACATTAATGATCATTCCAACATGATTTACGGTTTGGTGATTATAGTTTTTCATTATTTTTTCAAAGAATCAATTATGAATGATGATTAATCCACAAATAAGATAACTCGTGGTTTGATTATTCTTATAGGATGGGTTTGATTGAAGAAATTATTTTGGGATGATTACTATAGTGTTCAATATAGATTGATAAATGTGATCGGGAATAGATAGAGACCATAATAAAAAATGGTGGAGGTTTGTTCCTCATGTTTGATCCTAGTGATTTCATCACCTTTATTCCACATGTTATATGGTATTCATGGGACATGAGCAAATGAACATTGTAACATCAATTCATGGGGAAATAATTTAGAATTGATGACCTGACATCGTGAAGATACATCAAAGGTACTACGGTGTAGAAATGACATGATTTGGTTGGGGAAATGGAATTGGTTAGTCCAGGAGATCAAAAACAGGGGTCCATGGGATCTAGGGTGTAAAAGGATGCACAGCAGGCCTAGTTGTCCTTTTGACCCAGTAGGCTGAGCCAGACCGGGTAGAATGGATAAGATCGGACTAGGGCCAATATGCCGGATTGGGTTGACTCTGTAGGGTAGTGTTGAATTATGTGCTGGGCCATATTTGGACTAGCCCCAGGATGGATCATTTTACTAAAATACTCATCACATTAGAATAGAGAATATATTTGATGCACTGTTAGTGGCGTTGGGACCATTAAAACAAGATAGTCCTTATGAGACCAATGGTGGATTTTATCGTGAATTTATTTCTAGTGACATAGGCCATTTACATGAGAAGTACATTGGGTTAAGGGGTATGTCAGGAATGAATACAACTCACTATTCACCATCTATTTTCTACATGAATTGATTCTGTCATCCACTGTATCTTGGATGATTTTTGTTAGGGGTTGTTCCCTTTATCCTTTCTATAATGGGTTTTTTTATATTTTTTCTACTCAATATATTATGATCCCATTAGTAGGACATCGTTGATAGAGTTTTCAGAATCCCCCTAGAGGCCTTGTGCGGGTTCCTCTATTTATCTTCATTCCGTAGTTAGAGTCTTTAATATTGACATGGACAACCTCATTGGGCATCGATCCTCTACATAGTGGGTTAATCCACATTGAGTTGATGGTATCATACCATGTCCCTGTCTATGGTCCTCATTGTATGTATTGTATCTATCCTTAGATAATTTTTTGTATATCTCTCACGTGAATTTTTCAGAAGAATGATACATCTCGAAGGACATCATCAGTGCTATTTGACTCAAAGGTTTTATCTCCCAAATGTGTGCTTTTTTGAATCATCGAACTGAATCCCTATTGATTTTATGAAGTGGTCAAGACATTCCCGAGTATATGTGGTATGGTTTGATTATATCTATATATTATTTTTTGTATGTTTTATACATATAATTGTGTCGATATGATTTTCATTTCCTTTTTTTATTGATTGAGGTTTCGGGGAGTCATACTGAGTAATTTTATACTTACCCCTACACGGGATTTTCCAACATGGGCCGTGTCTTGTATAGATGAGTAAACTTTTGATAGAGTCCAAGGAAGACCATGACTAGAAATAGCCTTGGGATGTCAAACAGTTTGTGGTGTTCGTACAATATCAAACAGTTTCCCCAGTATCATGTATTCTGGTTGGATCTGGTAGGGTTTTTTTCATATGAGTTTGGAGAACTAATTTTCAGACATTCTTTTTTGTGGACTTGTATTATGGCCTTGTTTACCTTTCATCACATTCAATATTATACTTTGGTTGTCGTTTATAATAGTTCTCATGCATTTATTTGTTAATGGTTTCTACTTTTTAGTATTTTGTCCATGGATATTTGTGCATTTGTATAGGTACTATGGAAATGACCCCCATGTTAGTGACATGCCTACTCAGTGCTAGTCCCTAGCCCCATGGCCTATTTGGGGTGGACATGGGTAGTAAAAACATGGGACACTCTCAGATGGGACCTGAAATATAACTTCTCTTTCTATAAATTCATCAGTACAAATTCAAATGCTCAAAATATTCCTCAATTATTTTATATTAGAAAATATTGTCTAATATAAACACTATAACAATATAGTTGAGGTAAACCCAAAGGACATTATTATTCAAGTACATAAATAATGGTAGATAATTATTGAGTCAAAAATGGAATCACATTGATGTTATTTTTTCCATATTGTGTACAAAAAATATGTATTGGGTATATCCTTGTTTATCACCATTACCTTATAATACCCAAACAAATGATTGAGAATTATTAGACTCAAAGTAGATGATTTAAATATTCATTTATTGATAGAATCAAATCAATTATATTTATTATGATATTTTATATCTCACAATATTCAATGTTGGGACATACTTAACCATGCTTCATCTGGTCGAATAGGACAGGTGGACCCCATGATGAAACACATGGCCATATAAGCATGTTATCTAGTTTCTACAATAACTGGTTCGTCAGCTCCTCTTATAAAAAATGTAAATTATATATGGATTATGGGATATTGTAAATTATAAATGTATATGTTTTATTGAGAACCCAACTGCACAACTAGGAGGAATAGTAGGTAATTATTTCAAAAACTCCTTTGTCTATTCAATAACATTGGGAATGTCAACAAATATGATCATTTCCTTATAATTTATCACATTATCTAGATATGCACTATCAAATTGTACTAATATAAATTCATGATATGATGAAGATAATAGAGATTCATCACCCCTTGTACATGTAATGTATTAGTGGGAGATTATTTATACAGAGTGTGATTCCCTTCACTCAAAAATTTCCTCCGACTATATTCAATGAAAGAAAATATTTTCCTATATTAGTATGGAAATCCATTAGAGGTAGTATAAAAAATTTTATAGGAAATTCATGAAATAATTTTTGATAGGGGATGAGTTATATACATTGGATCTAAAAATTTACCAATTTCCCACTTTCATTGATATATCATTATGTAAATTTTCGGGCAACATTGAAATAGTTATTATATCCTTTCACAATATGAATGAATTTATAGAAACAGATTGTAATATTATGTTCACTGCCATAGAATGAATAACTAGAATACTTATAAAAATTTAATTATCATTATCCACCTTATGATTTTTGATGGAATATTATTTTCCCTTCTCTATAGGCCATTGAGATGGTTGACTTTTTATTTTTATAAAAAACTCATGGAATAGTGCATTTATTCCGATAGTACCATTATTATATGAAATCAAAACATTGTATTATAGTCTGGTGACCAATTGGAGACTTAGTATCATTCATTACATTGATTGGATTCTCATATAAAAAATTTATTTCTATGTATCATCCTTACAACACATACGTCTCTTCATTTTCATATTCATGAAATTTCTAGGTTAATTATTCCCATTATTTTTACATGTGGGATAAAAAAAATTATTTTCCCCATAATATTTCTCTATTAGAAAACAATAATTCAAATCGATCCTCATCATAATATATATAGACCCATGAGACCATTGAGATTAACTGATTGATATTTTCAGTTTTCTTGAACATAAACATAATTCTTTATATCTTTTGATGTCCCAAATCACCAATGTAGTTCATTGTGTCATATTTATCCCACAAATTATTTTCTCAATGTAATATTTGAATTAAATGAAAAATCGAGAGGCATATTAAAAATGTTATGTGGTCTTTTCCAAATATTTCAAATGGATTCATCATCATTTTTCATGAGGATAAGTAAATCCCTCTCAATTGGATGGTGGAGTCTGTGATGAAAGTGATTATTAGAAATCATTTCCCATAATTTTTTCAAATCTGTTGAATATATTTCCTCTATGGGATTCATATTTTTAGAATTGTAAACTATTGATCATATTCTCCTCCATATGATTAATCTCTAACAAAACCATCGATTTTTCAAATCATTGATGGATGGAGAGTAAATTTTAAATGGATTTGATCAATTTTTCTTTGATCAAGGGATTAAAATAAAAACAAAATTTCACTATACTTTTTAATATAAAGGTCACAATTACATATTTCTCTCTATCTGTGGGGAATTTTGGTTCTCCCCCACATTCATTTTTATAATTTAACATTTTTGTAATTGAAAAAATATTGACAGGATGCTCCAGAATCCTTCTCCAATCTATTTGGGAATCTTATATGTGTAGTCATCAAATTTCCCGAAAAAGTGTTTCATGACTCAGTTTCTCCTATTTACAATCACTGATTAAAATTTATGTTGAATTATTGAATATAGATTTAAAAATATTTGACACATAAATAAAAATCCATCAATATTATATGAAGAACTCATAAATAACACATATTGTTTAACATATATGTTTTTATGTTTTAGTATATGTTATACATGATATATTTTACAATATAAAATATTATATGTACTTTTTCCCATGACAATGTTTCATAAGTTTCATCAAAATTAACTAAATAATATCCCCCACGAGTGTCAAACTAGGTGTGTAAAAAGGCTTCATACATGCACGAAGTGAAGATCTAGTCATACCAAATGTACCCTTTTCAATGATATTAAACCACTTTAAACCTATTAAAGATAGATATCCCCTAGAATTATCGAGACAAAGATTTATTTTAATGGACTCTAATTACTCTATACGTTAAAAAATTTATTGATGATATCTTATGTTTAGTCATATCCATAGGTCACTATCTAATTTTCTCTAATCATAATCCCCATAATAACAATGACATTATATGATTCCATATATGTAAACCCATGTTTAATTACAACTAAAGTCCTTATTTTTAAAAAAAATATATTAACAAGAAAATACTAGAAGGACATGAGACCTTATATATTGGTTAAATTAGTTTCATAGTAAAATAACAAAAATAAGGGTTACAATAGAATTATTTTAAAACCCTGAAACATAAATTATATTCCACGGATCATCTAAAATTTCATAGGATAACCTATGGGCATAGATTATAAACAGGTAATTTATAAATCTGAGTAAGGAATAAATCAATGAATATCATAAAGTAGATAAGTAAATGTGAGTTAATAGCCTATCAATGTAACACAATCTGATAAATAATCATAAAATTGAACCATAAACGTTGATAAATGATGATAACATAAAGGAAACATGGTAATGTGGGAACAAAATAAAACATGACATAATACATATATGTTATGTATTACTTATATGAAAACATTATGTAGCATATATAGGATAACTTCCCATGCACCGTACATGTTATATTAAGGGTTCAAAATATTTCACAATTCTTTAAAGAGATATATAATTTCGGGCCCACCCATCACTTTAATATATTGTACATGCACAGGTGTGTCACAAAAAATCACACAACTTAAGGATATATATCAAATTGTTATTTATTGTGAATTAAATACATGAAATGTACTAGTACATGAGGTTTAATTACATCATGGATGACTGCATTGAGTTCATATGGCATGTTAATTCACTGAAAAAATCATTATCATGGTAAATCATATGTTAAATTCAGCAGCATAATCGTGGTATATAAAGAATCATGGAGGGTTTTAATGAGAGCTAAAGGGTTATATAATCACTTGGAAATCATAATTAAAATAATATGAAAATGTAAAAAATATATCCTAATAATAAATAATTTAAATACAAAATGCGTAATATAAATACAGTGCTTGAATAAAGATTAGAAAGAGAAGACCCCTTACCCAAATTGAGGAGTTACAAAAGCATTGGAGGAGATTCATAAGATATTGGGGTTTCCATAAGAGGGTTATATAGAGGGGTAGATTGAGTAAAATCATACTCAATGTGTTTTTGGTTAAGATTAAATAGAGGATGGGTGGGTTACTACAGAAAATGTAAGAGGTATTATTTATTATTTTATAAACATAGGTTATGAAATTTATATAAAAAATAATAAAAAAAAAGTTTCCAATTGTTTTTTCTCATTATAACATCAAAAATAGAATGGGTTTTAATATTTAATATGTCAAATAATCTAACTCATTAAAATAATTCCCTTGGGGATGGTTATGTTATTCATTTTTTTAATGAATTAATTATATATAATATATAAATATAGTTTTTGGAGGAATCATTAAAAGTTTTTTAAACAAATAATGTGACATAAAAATTCATTTTTTAAATTGGGTAACATAATATTCTTTTTTTATACACATTATAATATTTATTACATCACTTTTTTTTCAATTTTCATGTTTTAATACATACTTTATATTTATGTAGTATTTGATTTTTACACAATAATTTAATTATCCCATAAAATAATGGAAGAAACATTGTAGGTTAATTATGATTTTATATTTTCAAATATAGTATTTTCTTATCAACATAATTCTCTAATAAATGAATTTAAAATTTTAAATAAAAATAGCCATTTATTTTAAAATACTAGATTTAATACTGATAACAGTTTTCAAGACCTTATAAAAAATAGATTTCACTTCATTCAGTTATTTTATCACATCAATTTATGATTTGTTGATAAAAATATAAGATATTGTTAAAATGAAATTTATTTAAAAATTACTGTTTCTATAAAAAAATGTTTCTTGGTATAAAATTTATATTTCCCAAAAATACGATTTCAGTTTCATCATATAAAAATATATATTTTTTCAAACCCATTATATAATAATTTATAAAATAATAATAAAAATTGATAAATAAAATAATTATATTTATAATTAAATAATATAAAAATACATATTTGTGGGGTTAAGGTACATAACCTAGTATAAAATCAACATATGTTTTAAAAACTCAAACCCATAAACCCGGGGCCAAAGAATTACTTGATAACAATGGAATGCTTAAATTGAATCGAATCTCGATGTACTGATTAGTGTAGCAGTTTTGGAATACAACAACACATAAAAGATTACAATTTTACAGTGGAAATGGAAAATAAAATTTAATACACAATAATGGTTAATAAATGGCATCCTTGAAAACTCATTCAATAAATAATTCGTTGTAACATGTGGACATAAAAAAATGGTGAGATCAATTTCATAGTACTGTTCATGTACAGTATAAGACTTAATTAATGAATGATCATAATCAACATAAAAAGTTATATAACTCAGACACATATAATTTTATCCATAAATTCAGTATAATATGGATGTAATGATACATGATCGGGTAATTCTATATAAATAATCAAATTAACATTAAACAAAACCATGTATATTCTAGCTAATTGAAAAATCAGATGGAATACTAATAACATAATTCAAAATGATTAAATTAATTATGATAGAAAATTAAAAATATATTATCTAGTATTTATTCCAATAATATAAAATTTTCAAGGCTTCAAACTAAGAATCTAACAATATCAAGGATCCATGATAATAATCTCATACTGTCAAGGATTCATGATAACAATATAATAAATGGGTAAGGCCTGAGACAAAACCATATCTAATTTGTTTTAAGAATAATACATATGAATCAAATGGGCTACATTAACATTTCATCACCTAGTGTGATAAGAGTCTAAAAAATTCCTCATATGTTGAATAATTGATTTTATTCCTTTATAAAAAAATATTTGTATTGAGTAAATGATACTGATTTGTCAATATTTTCCATTTTAATCAAATAAAATTAAATGTAAACACCATATGTACAAATGGTATATTGTTTAGGGAAAAATAATATTATTGATAAATAATGTGTATATATTGTAGAAATTTAATGTCCATTGTTCACATGAATGTGAATAAACCAGGGGGATGTTCATGACTATGAATATAATTCAATATACTGAATTACAATAATATCTATTGTAAAAATAATCATAATCTACCTAGGGGAAGAATATTTATGGTATCAATACAGAATTTCCCTAGTGGAGGATAAGTAATAGAATTTTTTTTATGTTGATGAATGGAAATAACAATACAAGATCATTAAAAACATTATTGAGAATAATATTCATTAAACATCCCAAAGTGTCCCGTAACACTTTGGTAAATTTGAATAATAAGCCCCATGAAGGAATAAAATTAAATGAAACATATATTATCATGAGAATATGTATATTCATGATTTAAAACATCAATGTATAATTCAATAAACCTCATATAATATGATAGGTGTAAAACATAAAAAAAATCTCAATAAAGAAAAATTATGACACAGATCGATTATCATTATGGTAACAATGAACCCGTAAATCCCATGGAAGAGATATCATCAAAGGGATATGTAAATACTAATAAATATATTTATGAGAATCATAAAAATCATTCTTTGGATGTATATAAATCATGAAAAATAAATTATTTGTTAATATGGTATATGACTTGTTAAAATAATAGTTAGGCTAGAAATCCCCTTACAATTATGGTAAAACCTGAATCAGAAACACAAAAATAATGATCATTTTAACAAATTTAAATAACATTAACATTAAATAAATATTGATAAAATATTTTAATATTATATTTATTTACTCTACTCTGATTTAGTAAATCACGAATAAGACATTTATCAGACAAAATGTAATAAGGTGAGATGAAATTACATTAATTATTTTGTAACTTTTGAATCATGAACAATGAGAGAGAATAACATAAATTGAAACATTTTATATAATAGAATAAATTAAATTCAAGATAAAACATTTCATATGATAGTATATACACTATGAAAAATAAATAGGCGGTGAATATGAAATAAGTCACTTAGAAATAATAGTGAGACTAATAATCCACTTACTACATTAGTAAATTTTGAATCATGATATCCATGAAATAATAAAATCAATTGTAAAATTTAACAACATATAATAAATTAAATTCATGATATAAATTGTATTAGAGACTTATATACACTAAAAAATAATCAAGAGATTAATATGGTATTTTTGACATAGATATAAAAAAGTGAGATGGAATTCCCATACCATATGTATTAGATTTTATTATAACATTAGAAACCATTTTATAATGGTAGTAATAATTTTAATAATTTTTAAAATAACCATATTAATATTTATTATATCATATATTTTTTATGTCAAATTATTATCCATTAGTATATAAAATTTCAACACTTTCATCATTTTAGGTGTTAATATCCTTTTTTTGTATGTCCTGACATGTTATTTTTTCCTTATTACTTATATAATTATTTAATAATATATAAAATTTATATCATGAAAATAATTATATATATATATATTATATATCTCTATACATTAATCTAAAATGATTGGATATTGGAAATGAAATCCACCATTAAGGGAGATGATATGTCTCACGTATGCTTGAACGTTATTTCCATTTTCTTATCGCATTAATATAATGAAAAGTTAGTGATATATATATTTATATTATAATTAATGATTAAAATATATTTCAGATATTTCTAATATTTTTATTAAACCCATAATTAATATATTCTATGTTATGGATGAACGAATCACATCGATTTGTGGAGGTAACAATCCATATATCCACAAATGATGTTATTAAATTCCCACAAAATGAAAAGAATGAAGGAGTATTTTATATAAGAATTATCATATCATAAATAAATTTTAAATAATATATAAATATATATATATATATATATAAATTAATCATTATTTCTGACCATGAAATGTGGTAACCGGAGAATAAACTACATTGGTTTGCAAGGAAATAGTTAGGTGTACACATGAACTGTGATTATGTATCCCATTAGATGGAAGTGCATAAAAGTGTAGTTAATTACCATAAAATAAAAACAACTAATTATAATTAATATACTAAGTTTATTATATAATAATTTTATATGAATAATTTAAGTGGTGGATAAAGAATAAAATCAAAAGTACTTATTGATGAATGTTAAATATTTTTCAGGTTACTATGTTTGGTTAATACAAATAAATTTCCCCTATTGGATTTAATACCAAATTAATAGAACATTAATGAATGGATGGATTATTGGATCTAATTTGGATGGGTTTTGGGTGATAAAAATGGCTTCAGTGGAGTGAATAGGTGATGTGGTGATTGTTTTTTATAGTGGAGGAGAAGCGGAATTCTTATAATTATAAAAAGGTAATCACGATTGGGAGTTCACCATTAGATAATTTTCCAAAAATAATGAATCCAATTATATTAGAAAACTTATGTTCTCGAAATTTGGGAATAAAATGGATTTTTTACATGTTTTTAGGTCGTTGTTTCCCTTAGAATTAATGGTTAATCACTAAGAAAACTCATTTTCACCAAAATTCATGCAACTAATTTTAATCCCAATTATTATTATTTTTGGAGAAAGACTATGTTGAACATACAATAAAACAAATTTTTTTTATTAAAAATACTGATATTTTTTTTAAAATTTCCTTCACAGAAGAGGTAAAAATTAATTTTAAAATTATTCTAAAAAACGGGCTGCTGACTAGGTTATTAAAGTGATAATGTTCAATACTTCACTGTGTTTTTATATCTAAATTAAATAATAAATTTATTTTATGAAAATAAATTGGATAAATAAATTTATAATTAATCTGTTTTTACAATAAATCTAATTTAAATCTTAATTTATCCTTTAAAATTAATAAAAAAACTCTATTTTAAATTAAAATTCACTATTATTTACTATTTATCAAAAAAATCAAAAAACAAAGTATAATATCAATAAATAAACCTAATATAACGTATGAATTTATATTTAAAAAAATTATGTTTATTTTATGGTATAAAAATTAAAAAAAAAATCAATATTTTGATTTAAAATATTCACACCTTTAAATGGGGTATAATATTCTTATTTATAAAAATACGAATTTTAAGCGTAAAATTGGAATTATTATTATATTTTTTCAATAATAAATAATTGATGAAAATAAAAAAAATATGATTTAATATATGATATATATTTCATAAAAATCATTCACTAACTATAAATAATTTAATTTATAAGGATTATAATGCCTATTGATCACGATAATATTTTTTCAAAGAAACATTTCTATTATATTCAATTGAATTTTTCAGTTCATTTGTAATTAAATTTTACCCAATAAATTCATCCATATATATGCGCACCATATTTAATTCTATTTATATCTAAAAATGTAATATCAAGTTAATATCATCTTATAATAAATAATAATTTTTTATAATATATTTTTTTCAGTGAAAATCCTTCTTGAGTGTAACGCTAGCCATCAAAAAACGTCATTGTTGCGTGTAAGAAACGATAAACTCGCCGTTTCTTATAGATAAATCAAATATTTATATTTCATTTGACCTAATATATACCCCAAATTCTATATAGTGAAATATAAAGTTATCTTTTCATGTAAAACATGTTATTTGATAGATTGAATTTATCAAAACATAAATACATCATAATGTCTTTAGTGGTTGTATTCCTTTTTATGATTGGTGATTAATGTCATATATGATATCAAATACAATATCATTATTTTATAATTTTTTGGATTTATATTCTTGCGACCATAAATAAATTTCATCTTTTCAATTCTAACATGATCTTGAAATCTAGGGTTTGACATTTCAATATTACTTTGTTAAAAACCCCAAATTGTAAAAGATTTTATAAAATATACTCCTAATAAGAGAGAATGAGAAGTAAAAATGTCACATGGTATAATATTTGTCTTGGTTTCTACGTATTATAACAGAAGATGAAAGTGAAAATATGAACTTGGTATAAAATCATAAATAATTATATAATGTTATTGTGGTCATTGATTAGAAAAAAGTGAATATTCAATTGAATGTTGAGGGCCTCAAAGCTATATATTTTTCATTACATAAAATATAATCATTTCAACAGAAATTCATGTTATTTGGATTACATTTTATTTATAGATTATTTTCCTAATGTTTTTATGATGCTTTTACTATCTATTATTATAATGAAATATACATACTTGATGTATTTATATAAAATAAATTTTTCTGTTTGTTGTGATTCAATTGCATATTCCTTGAAATAAATAACTAAAAATGAAAAATTATTCCAAAATCACTTTTATTTTATTTTAACGGATTACAATTTCCATAAAATATGTCTTAATATCAATCTTCACAAATTTTCCAACACCAATTCAGTTAATAAATTGAACACAAAACCTACAATTAAATATATCGGTTCATCCATAATTTCATTGAAAATAAATGACCTTAAAAGTGACATATTAAGAAAGAAATCATATAGGCCATTGGTAGGTGTGAAACCCATTTTTTCCTTTTATTATTGGTTCAAGGGACACCGCCTTTTCAGATGTGATGGGTTGTCACCATGTATGTGGGATATCTATTTTCTGAACGACATTAATATAATTCATATAATGTTTGAAAAAATTATTATAGAAATCCTTGACATACAATTATTCACTGAAAACCCATTTTAATGTGGTTTCCATCCCATTATATTTTTTCTAGGGTTTAATAATCTTATTTTGCAATAAATGAAATTTCATTAATGATCATATTAACCATAAAGTTTATCAAAAACAATTTACATAGAATATAAAATATAAATCCACTATTCGTTAAATAATTATTTCAATAAAAAACCAAATATCCCTAAATTCTCCAATGATTCCATAGTCTTTTTACACTCCAATGGAAAAAAATGAGGTGTATAATACATAGAACATATGATCAGCCTTAATATCATAATCTCTTGATAATTTCTATAATTATTTATTTAATGAGAACATATATTCTTCTATTTTAATCCTAAAAGTATAACATATGGTATTGTTGAGTAATAAATTATATCATAAAAGTAGTTCCAAAATATTCTAATAAACTTCATCTGATACCAAATATATCAACCAATCCAAAAAAGCATGGAGATTTTTCCTTACCCTATTAAATTGGTTAGTTGACAAGGAATAAAATTTATAAGGACAGATTAGATTAGTAGTTTGGTGAAACTATAATACATTGATGATTCTCTTTTAACATTGGGAATATAAAATAAAATATAATAAATTCAAAATGGTAATAAAGTACTTCCTTGAAATCACATTCAACGGTCACATTTTCAATACTTATGGAAATGAAATAAGATAAGCCTGACCTCAAATGCTCAGTAAAGGTCATGTATGGAGAAAGAAAATATGAACTAGTTAGCATAATTATCATTTAATTCATAATAAATTAAACACATTCCATTTAATAAATCAGAAGATAAATTTATTAAAGTATTAATAAATGATAAAATAATTATTTACAAATAATGACATGAACATGAAACATAAAAATGGATATTAAAAAGAAACAATAATTCACATGGAAAAACAATAATTTAATTAATAATAATGGAATGAATAACGATGTATATCTAAAACATATCATCTAGGATTCTTTCAACAAATATAATATTAGAAATAATTCAATGCAAAATTCTAATAATGTCAACACATCATTCTAAGAAACTAATATTTGTGAAGGATTCATGGTAGGAATATTAAAAAAGGATAATCCCTATACTGAAAACATATCATGTTTATTTAATGAAACATACAAATGCAATAAGGGGTTACATATACTAGTCCCCAACCAATTTCATACCAGTCAAATTCATTCCCCATATGTTGAATAATAAATTTAGTTCCTAAATAATTAAATATTAGAACTAAGTAAAGGATATATATTTATTAATATTTTCCCAGAAAATCAAGTAAAATTATATGTAAACACCATATATAAAAATGGGATAAAATATAGGTAATAATAATATCCATGATAAAGAATGTTTCTTTTCTGTGGATGTTAAATGTTCAATGGTCACTGGAATGTGAATAATTCATGGGGAAGTTAATGTCTATGAAAATGATTCTAGTTTTTGAATTTTTATATTATCGTTTTTCAAAATAATCATAATCCATCTAGAGGAATAATAATTATGGAATAAACAATATATATTTTCAATATAGGTTAATTAAAAATTATTGTTTTAGATTCTAAATAATGCGAATTCTATTAAAATGTCATTAAATACATTCTTAGGGAAAATAATCATTCAATATTCGAAAGTGTCGTATACCACATTTAATAATTTAAATCATAATCCCCATGAATAAATAAAAATAAATGAAACATATAATATCAAAAGAATAATTATATTATTTATATGTCATTAAAACTGTGAATTATATACCCATAATAAGATAATATAGGTGAATAACATAACAAACTACTTAAATAATAAAAACTACAACAAAAATCCATTAGCACATTGGTATTATTTAAAATATATACCCCATGAATGATTGATGATAAAATGGATATTTAAATCCACATAATGTTATATAATCGAATAATAAAATACATTAAGGGTTTGTATATAAATCATATAAATAAATATTTTTTGAATATGGAAAATGTCTTGCCGAAATAAAAGTGAGACTAGAAATCCACATACAACTATGGTGACATTTGAATTGGAAACCTCCAAAGTAATAGTCATCAAATGAAAAATTTAAATAAACTTAGTATGATATAATTAATGATATAGTATATCATAATTGGTATTTTTACAAAACACAAAATAAGTATGTGGTTAACATGGATTTTATCTTGCTAGAATGGCCTAAAGGCCTTGAATTTTTATTTATTTTTGATAATATGATTTTTAATTTTCTTTAGAGGGAACACTTAAATAACCAATACTACAAGTTTCAGAAGCTCCATTACATGACCCAAAGGTCTTGAGGATCAATAACCATAACATAACCTGATGTCCCAACCAAACTACACATGAACTTCACCTCCACATCATATGTATCATTTAAGGCATCATTCTCCCTCCTCACATTGCGGATTGGAAACAATTTCTGCTTAAATGACATAAATCAAAACATATAATATAAATAAAAATATTAAATCCACTATATAACATGTCATATGGAATTATATTCACCATGAAAAATAAGTGTTTAATATGGAATAAGTCTCTACGAAATAAAGGTCAAAATATAAATCTACTTTATACTTGTGAAGCTATTTAATCAAGAAATCTGTGAAATTATAACAACAATTAAATCTTTTAATATTATGATATAAATGAAATTCATGATATAAAATATCAAAGGGAAGAATATTCAGAACAAAAAATAATCTAGTGATAACAATCACATATATCTCCAAGATATAAAATAAGTGAGATGAAATTCTCTTACCTCAAGTCATTAATTTTTTATACACCTTAAAACCTCCAATATATTGGATTTAATAATCGTATAAGCATATAATACAATAAAACTAATATTTATTACAACATATATAGTCTATTTATAAAATATTATAACCTTTTCAGAAATAATCATTCATCATTTTCATAGTTTTGGGTGTCAATTTCCATATTTTATGTATATTTTCAGACTTTTTATTTTTGTTCCTATTTCATCGATCGAGGTTTCATAATATCCACAATTTAATACATGATGTCAAATATATATATATATATATATATATATATATATATATTCAGTATATATATTTAATTAATTTCATAATTTTTGGACATCGGAATTGTAATATACTATTCATGGAGACGATTGGTCGAATGTATGCATGAATGATGTTTCCATTTTCTTGTCATATTAAAATATTGAAATGTTAGTTAAATTAATATATATGTATATTATAATTATAGTATAATATTTTTTTCTTGTGCATCTCATTTATTTATGAAATCTATCTAAAATACACTCAATTTAATTTGTTAATGAATCAAGTACGATTTAGGGGGAGATAGTCGACGCATCCACAAATGATGTTATGATATTCCAAAAAATATAAATCATGGAGTAATATTTCATATAATAATTCGAAAATCATTAATACATTATAAAAGTATAATTTATAATTTATAAAATATTAATCCATCATTATTTATGACATGAAAGGTGTCCATTGAAGAATAAACGACATTGGTTCGCAAGGTTGTAGTCCACCATACACATGAATGATGATTGTGAATCCCATTTTATGGAAGTGTTTGTGTGTGTATGTTGTACCATTAATATAAAACATATCATTATATTCATGAAAATTATTATATTACATAATCATTTACATGATAATAATTCAAGGGTTGTGTAAAGAAACAAATTAAGTCCTTGTTGAATAATGTTACCTCTCTTTCAAGTAACTCAATTTATTTAATACTATACGGCATAATTTATTGGATTGATAACAACGTTGAGGATTATTGGATGAATTTAAGGACACTCGGTCAGTATTTATGTAGTTTTTGGAAGATAAAGAAGTCATTAGAGGTGTGAATAATTGAGTAGGGTGAGGTCCTTTTTATAGTGGACATGGATTTAAAATCTGGTAAATATAAAATGGTGAACAATACTGTGAGATAGAAAGTATGTAATTTTATTAAATAATTTATCAAATTTGATAAAATATTTAATATGGTATCTATACATTCTAAATAAGGATTTTATAAAAACAACAATTTCATTTATCCCCTTAGAATTAATGTTTAATAACTATGTTAAATTATTTTTACCTAGATCATTGTAATTAGATTTAATTAAATGAAATATTATTTTTTAAAATTATTTAACATTTATAAAAAATATTAATTAACTTTATAAAAAATGGAATATATGATTCCATGTTCTGATATCTGAATTGGATGAAAAATAATTTGATATTAATCTTGCAAATTGCATGGGAGTGAGGGTTTTTAATGAAAAAATGATCAAATGTTCACTAGTTGTTTTTATCTATATTCTATATAAAAATGATTACCCATATAGATATTAGGTTAATTATTGTATTATTGATAAAATTTTACATTAAAAACAATTTGAAATAGAATTTAACATCATTTATTATTTAGGAAAAATGTTGATTTTCAATTAAAATTTAATATTTTTCCCCATTCATCAAAAAAAATTATTTCATAGAAAAAACCAAAAATTCACCCTATGAGAATTTATAAATTAAAATTTCAAAATTGATTTTTCTTATTTCATATTGAATTTTTAAAATTTTTAATGATTATTTTTAAGATATAAGTTACATAAAAAGGCGAGAAATGTATATTTTTTAAAAAAAATCAACATAAATAATGATTTATTCATATCATATGTGTATAAAAACTATTGGATGAATCCAAATCATAATTTGTTGAATATAATATATAAATATGTATTAAATTCATATAATTAACTAATAGTAAAAAAATTATTTTGTAGTTATTAAAATTACATTGGTGAATTATAATTGTTTTGGCTATAAAATATTTATTTAATATTCAGTTTGTTTTTATATTAATTCATAATTAATTGTTAACCAATGCATATAGCCTTATATATTCATAAACTAGTAAAACCTATTCATAACTACCAAATTAATGGATAATTAGTTTCTTATTGTAGTAAATAATTGAATTTTATTAATATATTGTTGGTTGGTAAACCCAGTCCCCCACGTAATGCATGTATTTAAAGAATGTCATTGTTATTTGTAATAGAATAAAACCTCTATATTCCATATAGGGGAATATATTGTTTATGTTTCATGAAACATAATCTATACCTGGTTCTCTTTGCAGTGAGAGTAAAACATTGTGTTATGGGTAATATACTAAATTGAAGAGATTAAATTTATATAAATATAAACCTATCACAAAGTCTCAAGTTGATATATTTCTTTATAAATTGGGTGTGGGATTTCATACATGAAAACAAATAAAATATCCTCATTTTATAATTTTATGATATTATATATTCCCTATGTGTGAGTTTTGAGATGGTGATACTTTATTTTGGTGGTTTGGAAAACACAGTTCGGGTAGTTATATCGATAAGAGTAAAATATTCTCATAAATTGATTATCTCGAGAATTAATTGATGAATATGGTCATTGGATTACTCAAGGAAAAATATCAGCGACAAATTTTTCTTTATAATCTTGGACAAATTGTCTTTATACAGTATGATCCAAATGGTCAAGTTTATCACATATTTCTTAATTATTCAGTGGATTTTATCAAGACCCTTATTTTATAAAAAACATACTAATCAATATAAAATTTCTATATTATTGATGGTTATGTATCTAAATGTAATTCGAAATACAATCAATTATATTTTATAATATTTAAAAATAATGAGTCTTCTGTTTTTTATAAGTAAATTTTTATAAGTTATTTACTCTTTTTAAAAAGTAAATTTTTTTTAAATAGCAAGGCCATTAAATCCAAGGTTGAGTTGAATCTCTCATCACACGAGTGGGCCTCTCATCCACCAATGGGGTTATGGATCCTTGTTAAGATAAGGATAAATAAAATGATAGTATCTGAAATCTAAGAGCTTTGGTTGAGCATCCACTCCCCTAACATCATTTAGAAATAATATATAGATTCATGTTCCCTCACCTCTAAATCAGTCTATAACTCTTGTATTCATTATACATGAGATAATGTAATGGAAAATATTCATTCATCATATAAATGATTCCCACCGCATTGTTTTTATTTATGAAATACTTCTATTTGTGATTGACCATCATCTGTGAATTATTAAAGTGTACATAATTGGATAAAAACACCTTATATAATATACACATGCATGAAAAACATAATCCCCTTGATAAAATTTATCATTTAAATATTTATATATATATCTCTTATATATATATAATTAAGGAATGTCTCCATCAATCTCTAATTTGGAATAATGCAAAATAAATTATTTGTAATTTGAACATATATTTTATTGAATATATAAACATGTAAAACAATTCCATAAGTTCTTTTGGATATAATCCATAATAATTTTTTATATCTATCATTAATGATACCATTTATTACATTGTATAAAATAACCTATGAATACTCTTCGGATTCACCATTTGGATTAACTCTTAAAAAACTTTTAGAGAATCTCTCTTAACCAAAATCAATCTCTTACCAGTGAACCATAATGTGTAACCCATGGGCCTTTAATGTATTAAAAACAAATACAAATAATAAAATTAAAATATTTAAAAAATGATAAACCTCATGGAAAGCTATATTTTAAAATAAGATATAAACCGATATGATTTGATATAAATAAATAACTTCTATATCAATACGTGTGTTCACAGTTCCACATCATATATGATCTTTCTTTCCAATATTTTCCCCATAAAATTAGGTGACCATTGGATATGGAGAATGTCAATCCCTTATAAAAAGTCTATATTTCCCTATTAAATGTGTACATACTGTTATGTTTGGTCAATACATCACATTCCATTAACCATTATGTATAATTAAATCACATATCCCTTATTAAAATAGAAATTTATTATGGGTGTAACACCCCGAGATTTTATGAAAAATATTATTTTTAATTTCCTTAATGTATTGTGTTGTACGCTACACCAAAAGGAGCTTGCACAACATGCATCCTTGACTTGCCTTGCATTACATGCAATCGCTACCTTCCTCGATAGCGTGTGTAGTACGCAATAACGAGTTTCACTAAACAACAATATTCTAATAAAATATTATTAAAACTAGCCGTTATGAATAGTAATAACAACTTTTTGAAATTTTGTAAATTTTATTTTTCAAAATGGACTTCATTTTTGGATTCGGAATTTCGAAATTAGCTTAGGGTGAAATTTTGGTACTTTTCGGATAACTTTCATATTCTGATGAATAGTGAAAATTACTAAATTTTAATTAAAAACAGATTTTTTAATAGAAATAATTAATAGTGATAAATTAATAATTTTAGTGGTTTTAAAGTATATTTAGAATATATTTTTACAATTTAATACAATGTTGGTCATTGGATGTAATTTCACATTTAAACCAGTTATAAACAAGTGTCAATCTTTTGATAGTTATTATCTCTTAAGAACACACTATTTGTTATGACGACGAGAATTAATTTTTAAATTAAGTAATCAAACTGATATGATTTGAATTTGGTAAAATAGAAATCATTTTTCATTTCATAATATCAGATATATCTTATGCCTAATTTTTTGTGTTTTTCTGGAAACATTCATTTTTTGATGAATAGTGAAACCACTAAGTGTTAGTTAAAAAAAAGAATTTTTCATAAAATATAATTTTACCGCTTTTTTGAGTGTAATTTCAAAAATCTGAGAGACACGGTTGATGTCAGTAAGTAAAATGTGGTCCAATAAGATGAAAATAATTTTTGGTGAATAGTAACTTTTTACTTTTTTTACCACAGTTAAAAGTAAATAGTGTAATTAAGGGTAAAAATGGTATTATTATTACCCTAACACATGTCTTAATTCTATTGGATAAGTTTAATTCGACCAAAAACAACCTTAGGAATAAAATATGACCATTTAGACCCACTTGGATTAGATTAGGACATTTATTATTAATTTATTAAAGGAAGGGTTAAAATAGTTAAAATCAAAGTTTAATAAATAAATCATTTATAATATGGTGTTATACATAAGATAAATTCGACTATAAATATTCATTATAAATTAAAATAAATTTCCTACATAATGGTATTTTATTTGTAATTTTTAGACATTAAAATTTTTAATTTATTTATGACACAACGATGATGCAGTAATTATCTTATTAATGAAATATTGACATAATTGATGTTATAAATACACAAATAAATGTAATTTGAGACTTTTTATGAATTCCACTCATTTTCTAGGTTAATATGACATGTTAGAATTGATATAATTAACTTTTTTCGAACTAATTATTCTGTTATGAGTTTCACAAAAATCAATTACTAAATAATGTCAAAATTGACATAAAATAGTTTTTAAAACAAATATTATATTATTAATTGTTATTTTATTCCTAAAAATATAATGTTCGTACAAATGATGTAGATAATGTTATATATATTAATAATAAACAACTTGGGGTTCGTTTGGCTTCTTATAGTAAGTTTATTAACCTTATAGTGTAAGAACACAAAAAGACACTGTAAAAGTAAAATTATCTAACTTAATGTTAAATCTAAATGATAAGGTTAAAATAGGAACCTAAACTTGTCTAAATTCTATTGTATGAGCTGATTTCGAACCTACACACCTTAGTTTAGAAATAAATTAATTTGGAGCTATTTAAAACCGAATTTGGATTTATAATATAATAATATTTTCAGTTATTCCAAAGGTGCCCCTCTCCTCCCTTATAAAAGGGAACCTCCTCCCTCTCTTCCTCACACAACTTTGAGCCTTAAAGCTCAGACAACCCCTTCCAAATTCTCATATCCACATCCCCAGAAACATCTTATAGGTCCTGGTCTTCTTCAAAGACCAATTTTAGTGCCCTATGATGAGGACTCAAAGACGCGCTTCAAAGAAGAGGCAATGTCCGTTACCAATTCTTTCACCTTTATTTCTTCTTCCACTTCTTCTTCTTTAGTTGTTTCATTGTGAAGTAATAAAATCAATATCACTCATATACTGTTATTTTATTATAAGTATGAAAAAACCCTATTTAACCATCTATCAATCCTACGGAAAACGAAATCACCGCGCGTGCGTACGTACGGAATACCGTCTCCACGCCGTGGTGTAATCTATCCTCCACCACCACCTTACATGGAAGGGTATAATGGTGTAAATAATAACTATATATAATTATTGTAAAGTGATATTGATTCTGAAATAGTATACATACACTCCAATACAATTCCATGGTCATGAGAATGATATCCTCGCTCGTGCGTACGTACGGACTACCGTCTCCACGACGCGATGAGATTCATTCTCCACGTTAACCATTCATTAATGATTATAAAGTATATATAATAAGTAATCATGAAATATATGACATAATAATGATATGGGATTTATGTTTATATATATGTATGTCATCTACTTAATTCCCTTCAACTCAATAAGGAAATGAAAACAGCGTTCAAGCGTACGTACGGCCTACCGTCTCCATGAACGGTGTATTTTGTTCCATTTACTGATTTATTATATATATGTATATTCTGAATATATATTATATATAAATCATGTTTTATATTCAGGAATTATGTAATCATGATCTAAGTAATCATATGAATAATTACAAGTCAAAACACAGAAGACAAATGAAACGATTTTACCCAAAACGCTCTTTACCATGGAATTTATCAAAGAACAGGTAATATAAAGTCATAAGTGAACCATATATGATATCATAACAATGAATATGATTATTTAATAAGTCAATGACATTATTTAAATCATTATATAGGAGGTTCAGATACGTATGAATCATATCGGACCTAAGGTAAGGGATTAATATGCCAATCTCATTTTTATCCGGGATTGCGTATTCGTAAGTATTTACTGGGTTTATTTATATCATCCATGTCCATGTTTTAAAAAAGAGTTTTCATGTATGTTTAAATTACTTTTTACCCATTTTGACTTTTACTACATGGTATGTATGGAATCATTCTTTTGTTTACATTACGAGGTACTTTTTTGACTTTTCCAGCAAAAGTATGAGAAGAATTTTTTTTAACTTATACGGCATGAAAGGATTTTTACGGTTTAATAAAGCCTTATTTTCATGAATCTTCCTCCAAAATATTTCATGACTATTTTCAAAAAAATCGTTTTCTTTTAAAATTTCATGATGTTTTGTGAAAAGAAATTCATTTTGAAGAATAAAGGATATTTTCCTCAAGAATTCATTTCAAGTGTTTTATCAAAATAATTTTCCATCTAAGATGAAACTATTTCATATGTTTATGTTTTAAGTATAATGTCTCTATGATTTACATGGTTTCACTGTTCTTATGATGAAATGATATCCATTTTTTATATGGATTATTTTATGATGGGATGATGTTTATGATACCCATTTTATTCTTTGGGTTATGATGAATGATTTATGTTTATGTTGTGGCACAAGTAAGAATGATTTCATTATAAGATGGGTGAGACCTATATCTCCCTCCAATGAATTGGGTAAAGATTTTATATCTCATGAGATAGACATGGATGGAACAGTAAGTTAATCCGGTTCAGTGTTACAGGACTGAAACGAGGAGTGGACTCGATTCAGAAAGGGACTTTGTCCACTAAGATAGTCTTGGCAGCAATGCCGTGGCTACTATAGAAATCATGACATGTGCTGAATGGTTACCACAATTACATGTTTTATTCCAATGCTATTTTATCATGATTTATGTTCAATTATGATCTATGCCTTATGTACTTCCACGTTTTATGTCATTACTCAAGATTTTGATTTTTAAACATTATGTTCATGTTTTTAAGTTCAAATGTATATGGTATGTTTTATTTTATCCATGCTTACCCTTAATGTGCATTTGAGATCACCCTTTTTATGTTTTCTTTTCCCCTAGGATTAAAAGAAAGGTTTTAGGTAAGGAAACAAAAAGTGGAAGATCTTTATGGGAGATGTTGAAGATCTTTCACCACGATTAGAAGATTACGTTCCAACTTTTCAAAGACACTGAACTATTACGGTCCTTATGTGTCTATTTTTGTTATGTATTATGTATTCTACAAAATTAATGTAATATCTATGTACGTCATGCTTCGGATCTTTACAAAAGGTGTGTCCACACACTCCATTATTCAAACTCAAATGAGGTCCCTCATGTAATTATCATTATGCGATATAAAAATTCACATATTGGATTTTTAAACTAATAACATGATCAATAACACACCCTACCACCCCCATATTAGTTATCTCAACATATAGACTTGAGAATGTATGGTTTCAATGTGTGGTGGTTCCATACATAATATTTATTCAACCTCATTTATGGGGATTTTAATAACATCCATGAACCCCTATCATACATAATGGATTTATATGATACTCCTTATGGTATAATTATTGGATCATCAAACATAAAAAATTAATTTAATCATTATTTTGGGCCACATGAGAATATTTTTTATCTCTATATGTGAATACTACTCAAAAATACACTAACATTTTTTCATAACCAATAATACTCCATAATTATCATCGGTTAATAATAACTCAATTTCATTCATTCATAAGTGAATAATCAATACACATCATGAAATTTGGGTCAATATATACATTTATATTTGAATTGTAAAAGAATTAAGAAATAAATATTACATTTTAAAATTATATCTGATATCTTGTTGAACCTATTTTTTAATTATTAGAAAAACCAAATTATGTAATCAATTATCATATATAATATGATAAGATACAAGATCTGTATTATGTATGTTTTACATTTAAGGGTTTTGTTAACTCATTTCATTAAATGTAATTACTATAACAAATCTTTATGTACATTTAAATAAACTGTCCAAGTGAAAAATTATCAAAACACAGCTATGAATCCAAAACACTAGAGTAATGCTGAAATTTAGGAACCTTATTTCTAATTTTCAACGATATAAAATTATTAAGAATCCATATAATAAAAAATTATATCTTTATGATTTCATATTCTACTATCCATAAAAAAATCATTTAAAGTACAACATCATCATCAGAGTAACCTTTTCCCTCAATATTATTCCATGAAAATTCATTACTGCTTACATTTTCTTACCAGTGATCCCAAACACTTTTATGGTATATTGGTACTTATAATAAAAATATCCATTATATTTCTCTTAACCAGCATATTCTAATCACTTTTAGGATATATCGTGTCATTCAATTTTTATTCTAACACTTTATATCTCTATAGTAAATAGATATATTCAATTATTTATGATATAAAAATTGAAATAATTTATATTTTATCTTGGTGATCACATATCCTATACAATTTAAGATATTATACAAAGATCATTTCAACTATAGAATGTGTAATCCTTTTTTATTAACATTGAATATCTCTTTGTCCAAACATACTCTCACTAGTGTCTTAATATATGTATTTATCTAGAATTTATTTCAATTTTATGGAAACCCTTTTCAATTAATAAAAAACACTTCTTTATTCCATCTGTGAATATTTGAAAAAAAATATTTTTCCATATCCTAAATTGTATATTATGTTTCTTGATTGTTTGATAAAGAAAATACATTATTAATATTTATCATTAATTGGAGGAAAAAAAACATTTCCATATATGTTAATATATATATATATATACATATATATATATATATTAATACATTATATTTTCTTGTATGAAACATTTTTATCATTCCCTCCATTAATAGATTCCGATATAGATTTTATGAATGATCATCCATGAGTTTAAAATTAATCATCTCAGGTTTCATATAACATTAATATGTTATAGAACCACCTCTCTTGGGACATATGGAAAATGAGATGAAAATAACCATCCATTAATGGAATATATATGGTCTTGATAAATTCTTATACATCAAAAATTAATGGTACAAATGTTTTCATCTTAAAACTAATTCAAACAATTGGCACAATCAATTACTGTTTTATTTTAAAAATATATTTATGTAAAACACCTAACAAAATTAATTTGGTACATGATATAAAATTTAATGTTTTCAATATATAACCCCTACACCAAACATGGAAATTAAATATTTTTTTCTAAAAATCTATCTGGTATCATGATTATCCACTATATATAATTATTACCCCCTTCCTGAATACCTATTTTTTATTGGAAATGATTGGATTCTAAAATGAATATTTTTGAATCATATTCAAGTATCATATAATATTTATATTTCAAATTATTCATAGTATCACTATTGATTCAATTATAAAACAAAGAAATCACATTCTTAGTTCATTTATTCTCAATAATTTGAGAACATAGAGTAAAAATTCATAAATTAAATACCATTGTTGGGAATCTTCTATAAATTAACATATGATATATTATATAAACAGAAAAATATTTTAATTCCCATTAATCATGTTATATAATTTAAATGATTGTTATATATTTTTATTATTATGCATGTCTCATTTATTTTAAGCAAAAAGTGTTTAGATATTATTATATATCTAATAATGAGAAAAATAAATATCATATGACATATTCAACAACGATTAATGTATAAATGACTTCAATGAAGAAACTCCGCCATTATTTAACATGGATGAACATGAGGCTCAATATTTCATCCTTTTTCATCTTATAACCTCTTGTAAGTTTAAATGTTTTTAAATCATTTGTTAATATCATATATTATTTAGAATAACAATATTGAATTCTATAACATTTACACCTGATATGTACACTCTATGTGACTTTATTCTTCCTTTTTGTTAATTTTGAAAACTTATTCCCAAATGGTCAATCTTTCATCAATAATTTAATTATCATTATTTATTAATCTACACAATCATATTAATCACATGGTTTAATTATTATGATCTTTCTGCTATCATTTATTGAAAATTTATATTTACAATTCATACAATTCAATCATTGTGTCCCCTTAATATAACTGTCTTCAGTAATTTGTTAATGATAAGAATACAATGTATGATTTGGTTTCTTTATGTTATAAATTATGTTAATTAACATAATTTTAGATAATTTTTTTTATATAATTTTCAAAATAATCCAAATTATTTTTTTAAAATCCATCAGTAGTTGGTTTTTTATGATAAGTTTTCTCCAATAAATAAATTTTCTTTTCTTGTTTGAGAAAATATAAAATTTCATGTACTAGTAGCTGATGTTTCTACCTTTTAGATTATCCTTATAAAGTATTTTTATCAGGGTTATGTTTGAATGTGATTTAATTTATAAGAAAATTTCTATAGCTGATAATTTTCTTAATTTATATTTATTTGATATGATCATTTATTAAATGGGACAGACTAAAATGGTGATCGAGCTTTAAAATTCATTACACTCATTAATTGTACAAGATTAATGTTATATTAATCAATAAATAGTATAGCATGTTCTTATAATCACATAATACATTGTTTAGGGAATCATCCTAGTCAAAACAGTTGTGATAATAGTATTTTGAGTTGATAAATATTTATCTAAATAAATGATTGGTATTCTCTCAAATATATTCATATTATGGTATTTATTTTGGCTTCCCAACTCTTTTTTCCTAATGTAATAATAAATAACAAATGAAAAATATAAATTCTTGATGCAAACTTCTAGAGAAAAACCATCCCAAGTATAATCTAATGTTTTCTATCACTTTATTTCTATACACATGATAATTTAGGGGCACCCATATAGGGAAGAAACTACATGGATCAATGATAATGGTCTAGAAAAGTGATGACTTGTATGGAATCTATGAATTGATATTAAATTGGGATTTAATCTCACGACATTATATCAAATTACACCCATTTATGTATATTTAATTATAGTAATTTAGTTTGGAATCATATTTTCTCAAATAAACCAATATTTACAAACCATATTGGTTTATAAGTCTTTACACAACCCATAAGTTTCTATTTTTATCCAAAATATATAAGAATAACGAAATCATACATATTATAATAAATCATATACATAATCTATGTGATCATTTCATGTAATATCATAGAGTTATATTAGATCTACAATAACCACCTGGGTAAGCCTTGAGGGTCATATAACTAACCCATTTAACCTTTCTAATTAAGGCATTGGCCTCTAGGTAGATAGGTAGTCAATATCAAACAACATATTCCTTAGGATATTTTTATAAAGAGATAATTTATGTCATAATAACTCTAAAAAATAATATACACAAACTATACATGGAATCCAAATTCGACTTAATATCATTAATTATACATTGAGGTAATGTTAGATGAGAAACTAAATTCCTTTTTAATCATTAAAAGTAAGGAAATACCTAGTCTAGAAGAATATTAACAATTAAACCAAATAATTGGTTTCTCACCAAATTAACCATTTATAAATAAGAATAAAAAATTAAATGATAGTTAAATAAATTGAACATTCAAATATTTAATTTTTAGATATTAATTTACAAATAATTCATAAATAAAAACTAACTATAAACCTCTTTTATAAATAATTAAATTATAAGAATTCCATATTGTTGAATATAAAAAATAGTCATTATTTTAATATGAACATTTCATATTTACAAATAAATGTTATTTAATGATATTTATATATTATAATCTTGAATTAAAAAACAATTTTTTAATATAATTTAAAATATATAAAATATTTACATAATATTAATATCGTATACTTAGAAGAGTAAATATGGCCAAATTTATTTTCACCTATTACAGATAATTATATATTATTAATAATTCAAAATATAAAGAATTATATTTTAGCATCAATCATTTATTTCATATACATTTTAAAATGTTTTCGATTTTATTATAAAAAATACCTTTTATTTATAATCTATAAATATTTGACATATCAAAAATAAAACTAAAATATTTTAATTAAGAATAAATATTTAGTGAAATATTTAATAATAAATGTTATAAGAAAATTAATTAATTAATTTAAGGACATGGATATATTATTATTTAATTAACATTTTGTTAATTTAAAAAAGTGACTAAAAAAAAATTTATAAATTTTTTTCATTTAAAAAAATGATTTTTTATTTAAATATATCAAATTTTTTTAGTACAATTTTTCAATGAACCACAGCTTACCCTATTCATGTTTTTTTAATTTAGATCCATTTTAAAGAATTATTCACCCTTTTTAATAAAACATAAAACTTATACCACAATGTTAATCAGTTAGCTTTTTTCTTATTTTAATTCCTTATTCCGGAAATGAAATGTTATCCCTCAGCAGTCATTAATGTATGTAAATTGGTAATTTTTAATTTATTATCTATTAATAAGTGGTCTAAAATAGCCACCTAAATTATGTGGGGATGTAATGGATGATCCATTTTAATGTCTTCTATAGAGATATGTTCTTTGTTATTCTTTATTAATCTAATGAAACATAATAAACTATAAGTATGTCCCTGTTTTATACATATCTTGGTATTCATAGTATATTTTAAAAGTTACTAATCCCATATAATGAAAAATAAACCTCACAAATCACTAATATCAATGGAATAAATAATAAATCACATGGATACCTAGAAATGAAGAACTTATAAAATGGGTAATCTATTCTAAAATGAATCATTCATATCTATATTGATATTTTTAAAATTACTTTTATATTGATCACAACTTTGGTCAATTTACTTCTCGATGAATATTCTAAATAGAACAATCCTTTTGACTCTTATAATGAATGTCAAAACATTCCATGAAAAGTTATATATATTTCCCTTAATAATTCATTAATTTATATATAAATACACCAGTAAAGTAACTTTATGAAATATTTATGTGGAAGAAAAAGAGTTCCAAAGATAGGCATTGAAAGTGGAATTTTAAAATAAATCCTTTTATATGAAATCATAAAATTATTCTTTCACTGAAAAACATTATAAATATGAACTATATTCTCAAAATGACATTAGTATGAACATTCCGTGTTCGTAATATTTTTTCATAAAACATTTAATCTGACATGGGAATTTAATAGAAAGTTTTGTAAAATAAAACATGAAAACATTGAAAGTCAATTTTTTAGAGTAATGTGTCCATTACCTCGAGTCTGATTCGTCATGTATGTTCCTAACCATCATGAATAATAAACATACTATAACTATTTTTTTTATTGAAATTTTTTTCCTCACATTCCAAATACTAAATTTTTATATAAAATTATATAATATTTTAGGACCATGTCAGATATTTTAAGGATATTTAGATCATATGTATAAAATAAATTTGGTATTAAACCTATGGTCAATGATTTCATTAAACATTAATATGTGAAAAAATTATTATTAAATAATTAAAATTTCTAAATATAATGTTTACTATTAAAAATAATTTTGAAATATGTCTTTGAAAAAAGAACTATGTTTCAATCATTGATATGTTAGGTCAAACATACCCATGTTTAACATTTCCATTTTTCAAAGATCATTTTAAGAAATGGTTAGTATTTTTATCTTTATAGAGTGGAAATTAATTCATAAATATAATATTATTTCATTATAAATACTTATATTTATCATTCATGTGGTTTGGGGATGAAAAACGATTCACAATGTTTCATGGAGTTTGATGTCTAGATATACAAAAAAAATAACATTATCATTTTACAGTGAATGAAATGAAAAAATGTTTATAATATATTATATTCCATAATAATAAATTTATAATCAATGTCCTAAATGTGTCATAAATCCATCATTATAGATAGCGATGAGATGTGATGATGGAAAATAATTACATCGATTCGGGAGATTGAACTTTTCCATACACATGAATGATGGATTTTTTTCCTATATGATGGAATATGAGAATTATAAATGTTGTGAAATTAACATAAAAACACCTCGGTTTTTGTAATATACTATTTTCTTATTTCACCATGGTTGAATGTGATTTTAATGTTGTATAATATTAATAAAAAGACTCCATTATGTACTATACCCCTACTTGATACAATTTAATTTTATTATCATATAAATTCATTAATGGTTGTTATTATGACGTATATATGTCGTATATGTAAAGCGCTAACCCTAGTTACCCAAATTTGGTTCATTATTACATAACATTTGCATGATTCTATGAAATCATGTCTCGAAAGAACGATCAGTTTAGTAGCCTTGGAAATAGTAGATAAATTCATATGTTTTACATTCCATTATAAAATGAAGAGATACAACAACATTGTTTCCATAGACCACACTCATATCCCCTCAGAATATCTAAGTAGGTCAGTCATAAAATACTTCTTCACATGCTGGTAAAAATAAAACATAGAAATGGGTGAGCTCAGATGCTCAGTAAGGATAATAATATAGTAGAAAAATTCATAAATAAGAATAAACATTTAAGGAAATTTTTAAGACTAAAACATAAGCCATTTAAACATGAACATAATCATAAAATGGAAAATATATAATCAAATAATTTAATTTACATATTCACATGGATATTCTACTAGTCGAATTATCACATTCAATATCAATAGCCACTTTCATAATGATGGAATGCATAATGTCAGACTTCATAACCACATAGTCAAGGCCCTGTTCCAATACTACCAAAATTATTTTGTCAAAGACTTGTTCCAATACACTATTTTGTCTCATGAGACCTACCGATGCATTTAGGAGCTATAGCAGGCTCCACCCATCACTTACTAAGTCCAATGCATTCCTCATATGAAGAGGTTTAAACATAACATAAATATTCGTAATAAAACTAGCATAAAAACTGTCAATAATTTATCCATAAACTATGAATGGTATAAAATAACACATCCATAGTCAAACATATCACAAATCCATCAATAAAATATATAAGTTTTTTATCCTAATAAATTAACATCAAACAGACTTAAAATCCATCAAAGGATGTTGACATAGATGAAATAAAAACATCTTCAGAGAAATTCCTCTTTCTTTTTTGAAATCATATAATAGTCATGTAATTATAAAAGAAAACATTTATTTTTTAATGTATTATTATAATATTGTATGGTATGGTTTGAAAATTTTATAACAACGGAAAATAGTTGGACGAGCCATATAAGTTAAAAAACATTCTTACCTTAATTTTGACGAAATTGTCAAAAGTACCATGTTTGGAAAATGACCAATATATTCCATTCAAAAACATATATGGTCAATAAAATGGTATAAATTAATTTACAACATTGTTTAGTAAATAGTAAAAATGTTTTGAGATACATTTTTACGAAACATGGATGTGGATGATAAAGAGGTCCTAGTAGATAATTACGTATAAACATCCTTGAATAATGAAGAGATTGTAAAATGAACCCTTCACTTGTACTTTTCCTTGGTCGCGGGTACGTTAAACTCTTGTATAATAGTTAAATCACTGTTATTAAATTATACATTAACCATATAAATATATATGATATCATATATGATCTTCTAATATTTCTTTGTTAATAAAATTTTAGTATTATCGTTGTTTCGGGTGTTAACAGATTCGTTTTCTTTTATATTCATTGTTATGTTAGCCCTATTTATTATGGATGCGATGTATAGTATTAATATAAATTATTATATCTAGTATTTAGACATTATTTTTAATCATAAAATGAAAATATGTCTAGAATGGGTACGATGGGGAACGAATATCATCGCATTCGTGGAGACTGTAAGTCGTATGTACGCACGAGCAACCATAACATTGTTTGGATATTAAAATTTTATATAATTGGATGTAATATCTTATATAAAGGATAATTATCATGTTATATTTATTATTTTCATCACTTATACTCATTATTATACCCATCATAATAATAAAGTTTTTGAATAGAAAATTACACCATGACGTAGAGACGGTAAGCTGTACGTACGCATGTATGGTTACATGTCATTCATAGGATGGATAAAAAAATGTATATGGTTGTAAAAAATTTTATAATAACATCACATTATATATTAGATATTGGATTTATTATTATAGAATGGAAACAACAACGAAATAGGAAGTGGACGAAGAAAATAACATGAAAGAGATGATTAAATATTTATCTCTTCTTCAGGTTCTTCCTTTTGATTTGATCAAAAGGTCTCATTAGGTTGGATTTATGACTAGTGAAAGGCCTCTAGGATTAAGGGAGGAAAGTTGAGAGGATATTTGCGAAGGTTTTGGCCCATCCAAATGGCATTGAAGGTGTGAATTTGACAGAATGGGAAGTTCCTTTTTATAAGAGGGGCGAGGGACACCTTAGGACAAGAATGAAATATTATTTTATTATAAAATAATTTTTTGTCTTTAATGGATCCAAAATGATTTATTTTTAGGATAAGGTGGGTATGGGTCTCAAAACACACAACCAATAGGTTTTCGATAGGTTTGGGTCACTATATTAACTTTATCTTCTGGATTTAACTCTTTGTTAAATAGTTTGACATTTACCATGTCTCTTCGTATTTTTATATTATACGGTTAATAATAATACTATAAACTTCCACGAAAACCCCAAGTGGTTCATTATTAATATATATAACCTTATATTAGTCATTTGGACCAACCATATATTTTTATAAATATTATATCTATTAATAATATAATATTTTTTTTAAAAACCCTTTAAGGTCAATTTGGACACTATTTGGTATTTTGTTTTTGCTAAATTCATAACAAAATTATTAATTCGGAAAAAATTAATTTAATCAACCATAACATATCATATTAACCTATAAAATTAGTTTATTTCATAAAAAGTCTCAAGTTACATTTATTTGGGTTTTTATAATATCAATTATTTTAATATTTCACTAACAAGGTAATTACTGCATCATCATTGTGTCATAAATAAATTTAATTTTTTAATTTCTAAAAATTATAAATGAAACACCATTATTTAGGAAATATTTTTATATATATAATTAATATTTATAGTAGATTTTATCTTATGTATAACCTTATATTTTAAGTGGTTTAGTTATTAAACTTAGATTTTAACTCTTTTAACTATTCTTTAAATAAAATAATAATAAATGTCATAATCTAACCCAAGTGTACCAAATAGGTTCATATTTTATTCATAATGTTGTTTTTGGTCGAATTATATTTATCCAATATAATTAGGTCATGTTTTAATGTAATAATAATATAATTTTTACCCTTAATTACCCAATTTTTCTTTTAACTATGTTAAATAAAAGTCAAAATTAACAATTCATCAAAAACATTTATCTTATTGAACCGCATTTTATATACTGATATCAATCATGTCTCTTGTATTTTGGAAACTCAATTCACAGAAGCGATAAAATTATGTTTTATGCAATTTTCCAAATGCTCATAGGTGTTTGGTAAAAGATAGTAAAAAGTTCGATAAATTTTTTATATATCAAATATTTTTATAAACTAAATCCATTTAATTGAATTGAACATATTTAGGTATTATGTATATATTTATACCTAATATAAACTTAATTAAAATAGATAATTATTTAAATAGAATGTCTATTGAAACTATAACTCAGTGTTTTTCATTATTCATTAAAAATTGAATGTTTTTGAAAAAATACAAATTATTCACCCTAAAGTAATTTCGATATTCCGAATCCAAAAATGAATTCATTTTTGAAGAAAAAAATTATAAAATTTCAAAAAGTGGGTATTACTATTCTTAATGGCTAGTTTGATTTGATGTAGTGTGTTAGAATCTCGAAGTTGCGTACAATTCATGCTATTGCATTATTCAAAGCGAAACATACCATAGATGTTTGGGGTATTACATTCACCCCTCATTCAAATAATTTCATCCTAGAAATTTCGAGAATATTACTATATAAAAAGATTCGGGAGGTTCATCATCATATGTTCCTTGGGATCCCACGTTGCCTCTTCCATTTTATGGGTTCTCCATAGAACTTTTACCTGATGAGTCATCTGGTTTCTCAATTCTAGTTATCTTGTATCAAGTATCTTGATAGACTCTTTTCAATAAGACATATTAGGTGCTAGTTCTAATTCCACATAGGTGAGCACATGTGTTGGGCCAGGCATGTATTTTCTCAATAGTGATACGTGAAACACATCATGATCATTGGAGAGACTTGGTGGCATTGCCAAATGGTAAGATACAACCACAATTCATTCTAGATTTTTGAATGGTCCGATGTACCTGGAACTCAATTTACCCTTTTTACCGAAATGAATAACACCCTTCCATGGAGATACCTTCAAGAAAACATAATATCCTACCTAAAATTCCAAATCCTTCATTCGGTTTTTGGCATAGCCCTTCTGCCTACTTTGAGCTACTTTTATGTGGGTTTGGATTACCATCACCTTTTCCATCGTTTCCTCAACAGGCTCTGGGCCTATGAAATTTTTTCACCAACATCATCCCAACAAGTTGGTGTGGAACATATCATTCTGTATAACGATTCATATGGTGCCATCTGAATTCTTTGAATGGAAGATATTGTTATAGGAATGTTCTACCAAAGGTAAATATTGATCCCACATACCTTGAAAGTCATACGAACAAGATATCAACATGTATTCTATGGTTTGAATAGTCCGTTTTGATTTTCCATCAGTTTGAGAGTGGTCGGAAGTGCTCAAATGAAGTTCAGTATCCAGGGATTTCTGAAGACCGTCATAGAATCATGATGTGAAATAGGGATCACGATCAGAGAAAGTCGATAGGGGTAATCCATGAAGACTAACTTATTCATTAATATACAATCTTTCTAAATCATATCTTATAGCCTGAAAATGTGATGACGTGGTATGGAGATCAATAATGACCCATATTACATCATTCCTTCTAGGAGTTCATGGTAGTCCCATGTTAAAGTCCATCGTAATATCATCCCATTTCAACTCAAGTACAGGAAGAGATTTCATGTCTCCCCCAGGCTGTTTCCATCCTTCTTTAATTTGTTGACAAACCATACTTCATGAGACAAAATCAGCAATATCCAACTTTATGTTGTCCCCCCAAAAATGTTCTTCCAAAACTCAATACATTCTAGTGCTCCTAGGGTGTATAATGAAATTAGAGCTATGAGAATCATCCAACAATTCTCTCTTTAGATTAGGTACACCGGGAAGACAATGTCTCTTACCAAATTTCAAAAATACATATTTATATAAAAGTCACTAAATTTACCATTATTTAATGCATTAATATTGTTTTGAAACTCCTAATTATCATCCTGAGAACTTTTTATCCATTCTGGTAAAGATGGTTTGGAAGCCATTCGAAAAATCATTGATGCTTCACCTTCCATGGTTATTCTCATATCCATCTTTACAAGATCCTTGTATATAGGTTCTTTTTCAACTCTCATCTTGTTAAAAAATCCATGATCCTTTCTACTCAAAGAATCTTACACATTATTTTCCTTCCCTCGGTGGTAGTGTATAGTGAAATCATAATCCTTGAGTAGTTCCAGCCATCACCTTTTCCTAATGTTGAGATCTTTTTATGAGAAAATAAAATAAAAACTCTTGTGATCAGTATAAATCTCACATTTTTTCCATATAGATAGTTCCTCCATATCATTAATACAATTATTACAACTTCTAACTCAAGATCATGAGTTAGATAGTTTTTCTCTTGAATTTTTAGCTGTCGTGATGCACAAGAATAACCTTATCATTCTGCAAAAGGACACAACCATGTCCTTTTTTTGAAGCATCACTTTAAATAAAAAATCCATCAGTCATCGATGGTAGAGTCAATATAAGAGAATTTACTAATATTATCTTTAGTTATTCAAAAAATTCTTCACACACTTTCTTCCAAACAAATTTAACACCTTTAAGTGTGAGCTTGGTTAATGGGTTATCCAATTGCACAAAATTCTGGATGAAACATTGATAATAAACTACTGAACAAATAAAGCGTCGTACCTCAGTTATACTCTTCAGTGCTGGACATTCATGGATTACCTTGGTCATTGAAGGATTAGTATATATTCCATCCTTAGAGACAATATTTCCAAGTAAAGAAATCATTTGAATCTGAAATTCGCACTTTCTAAACATCCAATATAATTTATTTCTTCAAAGAGAGTCTTCAGGCTAATGCGCAAGTGATTTTAATGATCGTCATAGCTTTTGGTGTATACCATGATATCATCAATAAATACCACTACAATGTCATCATGATATTCCTTGAAAACCCTATAAATTACACCCATGAAGTCAAAGGCTTCATTAGTCAATACAAAAGGAATTATTGTAATCTCGTAATGCCCGTACCTGGTTTGAAATGCTGTCTTCGGAATGTCTTCCTTCTTCACGCAAAACTGATGGTATCTTGACCAAAGGTCCATCTTTGAAAAATATTAAGCTCCATGAAGTTTTTGTAATAAATCCTCAATGCAAGGTAGGGGTACTTGTTCTTTATTGTTATATCATTGATGTCCCTATAGACAATGCATAACCTCATAGATCCATCATTCCTCTTAACAAAAAGGACATGGGCTCCCCATGGAGAAACACTAGGGTGAATAAATACCTTGTAACTCTATTACACTAGTTGTTTCTTTAGTTACACAAATTCCATAGTGGCCATTCTATAAGGGGACTTCGATATGGGCCTTGAACAATGAATTAAATCAATGAAAAACTCAATTTCCCGATCTGTAGGATGTCCAGTTAAATCATCTAGAAACACATAAAATATTCTTGAACAATAGGTACATCTTAGATTTGAACAATCATTTCCTCACCCATAGTTATTTAATTATATTCCTCCTCAATAATTGAATTTAGTTGAGCTACTGGGGGTGGATCAAGATAAGAATTTGGTGTTGACATATCCTCTTTAATGATTGGGTGTTCTTTATCATCGTCATCAATAATCGCAACATCCTTCTTATTGCAATAAATTTTTTCTTAATGGTTGAAAATCCAATCCATATTGATAATTATATCAAATTCAATCATGGGTATGCTTATGAGATCAGTAGATAAATAAAATTTATATGCCATAATGGGAACTAATTCACAATACATTGTTGCAATGATACTTCCGTTACGAGATTTCATTGTCAACTCCCTTGTTAAATCAAATTGGAAATATCTAATTTTTTTATCAAACTGAGAAATAATGAAACAATGTGATGATCTAGAATCAAATAAATAATTTTCACAACATGAGGAAAACATTAAATTACCTGCCATCATGTCTTTCCGAGATTCAAATTCAGTAGTTGTGATTAAATAATCTTTCCCTTGATCCCTTGGCATTTTCTGAGGTACATTTCATTGGAACATAGGATATTATTTTGAATAATTCCCACTTTCTCTACAATTGTAGCATTTAACATAGAGAGACACTTTCTTCCCCTTTCAATCACGATTTTGTGGGCCTTTTTAGACACACTTGTAACAGACTCTAATTCCCTTCAGGAAAGTACAGGGGTGTTTCTACGCACATTTACAGCAAGATGGATATTCAAATTTTCCATTCTTCCACTTATTATAATTTCTAGAGTGTTCAGGAGATCTCTATTTCTCTTTATTTTCATTACTGTTGTAAGACTTAGAGAATTCTTTTTCTGACTTGATAGATCATGAGACAATGCCTTCATATGATGAGAAAGATTATGAGACTAATGCTCGATGGAGAAACGGTTTTAACCCATCAATGAAACAATCAATATTACTTCTTGGGTTACATATATAATCTGATGCATGCCTTTCTAACCATGTATTGTTAGCTTTAAACATTGAGATATTCTCATCCTCTTTTTGCCTCAAACTCAAAAAATTCCTTTTAATATTTGGTCAATGGTAACGAGGAAAGTATTTTTATAATAAAATCTCTTTAAACTCCCTCCATTCCTTGTTTGATACTTCATCATCTTCCATTGTGTTTTGAATCAATGACTACCATTTATCAGCATCTCCAATGAAGTAGTAAACATCCATGACTAGTTTTTTGTTTTCGCTACTCCCCAAGGTGTGGAATATTTTCAATAAGAAATTTATCCATTAATCAGCTACTAATGGATTTGTACTCCCATTGAATGTTGGTGGATGTGGCCTCATTAAGATATCTTACATTGATCCTCCACGTTGTGGATCAGGGTGCTCCATATGGGTAAGGTTATTATTCATAACCTGAGTAAGTAGTCCCAGTATGGTGATAAGCTGATCAGCACCAGTTGTTTCACTAGCTCCACTACAATTATCTTGAGTAGGAGGGAAATCCCTGCATGGATTACATACGTTGATATGGTTTCCATTTCTTACACAAGGCTCCATTTCTATAAAATGGAATAAAATAGATTAGTTTATGAATTGAAATACATAATTCCAATCTTGTAAAATACTTAACATAAACTTATCATTTTATGGGTATAATCCGTAATTATAAAAAAAAATTCTTTGAGGAGGTATATACATATAAACCCTTCATAATGATTTGTAATGAAATTATAATTATCCTAAAAATAACCTCTGGGAGAGTCATAACCAAGAGAGTAGCAAGGCCCGTTGTTGTGCACCAGTTCCTGTTTGAGTCTAGCTCAAAGTGGTGTTTTCATGTTTTATCCCAAGGTACATCAGTGCCAAAGCCGCATCTACCTGCTCGTATCCAGACAGGGATGTATTGTTTGGAAAACTCATAAAATCTCTACAGTACCAAAATTCTATGATTTTCTTCTATACTAATCCTCATATTCTATCTTAGGATAAGGTGTTCGAATCAGTATTTATCAAAATCTAGATTACATGGTTTGTACTAAACTTTCTCTGATACCAACTGTAACGCTCTGACCCCAGTTACCCAGAGTCGTTGCCTTATTACATAGCATTGGTATGATACATGGAAATCATGTCCTGAAAGACCGATCAATTTTGTATCCTTGAAAATACTAGATGCATTCATAAGATTTAAATTAAATTATAAAATTAAGAGATACACCAAAAATTTTTCCATATGCCACACTCATATCCCCTCAGATTATCCCTTTAGTTCATTCATAAAATACATCTTCACATCTTAGGAAAAATAAATCAAATAATATGGTGAGCTCAAATGTTCAGTATGAATAACAATATAGAATAAACATTCATAAATAGGCATAAACATTTAAATTAAGGTATAAGACTAAAACAAATGCCTTTTAAACTTGAACTTCAGAATAATATAGAAAAGATAAAATCAAATAATTCCATTCAATTATTCACATGGATATTCTACAAGTCAAATAATCATATGCAATATCAATTGGAACTTTCATAATGATGGAATGCATAATTCTAGACTTCATAACCACATAGTCAAGGTCTTGTACCAATACTACAAATAAGATTTTGTCAAGGACTTGTTCCAAGACAATAGTTTGTCTCATTAGACTTAGCGATGCATCGAGGAGCTATAACGGGATTCAGCCATCTCATAATAAGTGCAATGCATTCCTTATATATAAATATTTAAACATAACATAAACATTCGTAATAAAACTAGAATAATAATGTCAATAAATTATCCACAAACAATGAATGGTATAAAATAGCACATCCACAAACAAACATATCACCAAAACTTCAATACAATATGGAAGATTTTTATCTTAAAAATTAACATAAAAAAGCTTAAAATCTATCCAACATTGTTGAAAGAGATGAAATCAAAACGTTTTTTGTGAAATACCTCTTTCTATATTGAAATAATTTAATAGTCATGTAATTATTAAAGAAAACATTTATTTTTTAATGTTTTTTTATAAACTTGTAAGGGATGCTTCAAACATGTTATAATAGTGGAAAACACCTGCACCCTCCATATAAGTAAAAAAAAACATTCTTACAATAATTTTGTCCAAATGTTAATAAAGTACCTTGTTTGGAAAACGACGAAATGATTCCATTAACACAGATATATGGTCAAATAAGGGTATAAAATAATTTACTCTATTGTTTAGTAAATATTAAAAATGTTTTGAAATACATTTTTAACCAACATGGATGTGAATGATAAAGAGGCCCCAGTAGATAATTATGTATAAACAACCTTGGATAACGAAGAAACATTGAAATTAACCCTTACCTTGTACTTTTCCTTGTCCGAGGGGATGTTAACCTCCTATATACTAGTTAAATTATAGTAATTAAATTATAAAAGATCCATATACATAAATGTGATATCATATATGATCTTCAAATATTTCATTGTTTATAATATTTTAGTATTACCATTGTTTTGGTTATTAATTGAATCATTTTACTTTATATTATTTGTTATGTGAGTAATATTATTTTTGTATGGGATGTATCTTATTCATATAGAGAATTATATCTAGTCTTTAAACATTATTTTTAATCCTGAAATGAAAATTAGTCTTGAATGGATACGATGGGGAATGAATATCATCGCGTTCAAGATGATGGTAAACCGTACTTACGCACGAGCGACAATATCATTAATTTGATATTAAATATGTATATAAATGGTTGTAAAATAATATATAAAGAATAATTATCATGTTTTTTTTTATTTTAATCATTTATACTCATTATTATACACATCCAAATGATGAAGTCTTTGATTAACAAACTACACCACGACGTGGAGATGGTAAGCCGTATGTACGCATGTATGGTGGCATGTCATTTATAGGATGGATAAAATAATCAATATGGTTGTAAAGTTTTTATAATAAATTAAATGTCTATATAAGATACTGGAGTTATTATTTTAGAATGGAAACAAAAAAGAAAGAGGACAAGGAAGAAGAAAAGATCTTAAAAGAGGTGATGAAATATTTACCTCTTCACTGGGTTCTTCCTTTTGATTTGATCAAAAGGGCACTTAGGTTGGCTTTATGACTAAAGGAATTCATCTAGGATGAAGGGAGAATAGATTAGATGATATTTGGGTTCGGGTTGTTTGAGCCAAATTAATTTGAAGGTGTGAATTTAATAGAATGTGATGTTCCTGTTTATAAGAGGGGTGAGGGGCATGTTAAGAAAATATTGAAATATAATTTTATAATAATTTAATTTTCGTTTATAATGTCTCCTAAATGATTTTTTCTAGGATAACGTGGGTATGGGTCAAAAACCACTCAACCAATAGGTTTTAGATAGGTATGTGTCACTATATTAACTTAATCATTTAGATTTAACTCTTAGATAAATAGTTAGACATTTAACATATCTCTTTGTATTTTTGTATTATATGGTTAATAAACGTAATATAAACATTCAAGAGAACACAAATATGTTCATTATTAATATATATAACCTTATATAAGTTGTTTGGCCAAACCATATCTTTTTAAGAATATTATATCAATTAATAATATAATATTTTTTTTTCAAAACTCTTTTATGTCAATTTTGACACTATTTGATTTTTTTTCTAAATTCATAACTGCATTATTACTTCGAAATAAATTCATTTAATCAACCCTAACAAGTCATATTAACCTTTAAAATTATTGTAATTCATAAAAAGTATAAATTATATTTATTTTTGTATTTATAATATCCATTTTTTAAAATATTTTATTAATAAGTTAATTACAACATCATCATTGTGTCATAAATAAATTTAATTATTTAATGTTTAAATATTATAAATAAAATACCATTATGTAGGAAATATTTTTAGCTTTCTAATTAATATTTATATTCGAATATATCATATGAATAACCCTATATTAAAAAAATTTTAGTTATTAAAAATTAATTTTAAATATTTTATCTCTTCTTTAAATGAAATAATAATAAATGTCCTAATATAACCCAAGTGGAAAAAGAGGTTCATTTTTTATTATTAAGGTTTTTTATGGTCTAATTATACTTATCCAATAAAATTTGGACATGTTTTAGGGAAATAATAACATCAATTTTACCATTAATTACCAAATTTAATTTTAACATTGGTAAATAAAATTCAAAAGTTACTATTCAAAAAAAATATTTTTCTCGTATTAAACCACATTTTACTTAATAATATCAACCGTGTGTCTGGTATTTTGGAAATTCAATTCACATAGGAGATAAAATTATATTTTATGAAAATTTTAAAATGCTCCTAGGAGTTTGGTAAAAGACGGTAAAAAGTTCGATAAATTTTTTATATATCTAAAATTTTTATAAACTGACTCAAATGAATTAAAATGAGATTATATAGGTATTATGAATCTATTTTGACATAAAATAAAGTAAAATAAAATAAACAAATATTTAAATTGAAAGTCGGATTGAAACTATTACTTAGTGTTTTTCATTATTCTTTAAAAATTGAATGTTTTCATAAAAATTCCAAAACATTCACCCTAAGAGAATTTCGATATTCCAAATCCAAAAATGAATTCCTTTTGAAAAAATAAAAGATAAAAAAATTTAAAAAGTGGGTATTACTATTCACAATGGCTAGTTTGATTTGACGCGGTATTTTAGAATCTCGAAGTTGCGTACAATGAATGATATTGCATTATTGAACCACATATTACTTACTAAAATAAATTGTGTCTCTTTGATTTTGGAAATTCAATTCACATAAGAGATAAAATTATGTTTTCTGAAAATTTTCAAATTCTCCTAAGAGTCTATTAAAAGACGGTAAAAAGTTCAATAAATTTTTTATATTTATAAAATATTTACATACTTACTCCAATGAATTACATTGAACTTATATAGATATTATGTATCTATTTTTACCGAAAATACACGTAACTAAAATAAATATTTATTTAAATAAAAAAGTCGTTTTTAATCTATATCTTAGTGTTTTTTACTATTCATAACAATTGGAATGTTTTTAGAAAAATACCAAAAATTTACCCTAAGCTATTTTTGATATACTGAATCTAAAAATGAAGTCCATTTTGAAAAATAAAATTTTAAAAATTTTAAAAAGTGGGTATTACTATTAATAATGGCTTATTCCATTGGTTGTGGTGTGTTAGAATCTCGAATTTGCATATAATGCATGCTATTTAATTATTCAAAAGGAAATGTATCGTATATGCTTGGGGTTATACACTATATGATGTGGATGTGGATTGATTTCAATTATTTTCTCATGAAACTTCTGAACCAAAATTTTCTTTTTTTTTTGAATAAATGAGAACAACATTTTCCCTTTTATTAGAGAGCGGAGATAACTCATTGAATTTAATAAAATATTGAATTAATATAAATTAATTATGATTTAAAAATGTATCCAATTTGATAGTATAAGAATATATGACAATTATGATTTGAAATAATCATATCCATTATAATTAATGTATGTTTTAGTCACAATTTTACATAAATCATTTTTTCTTTTGACACTTTTTTAACCCTTTTTAAAATTATTGGTATATCAATGTTTATTACTATTAAGTGGTAAATATGGTTTCTATAGAAGGAAACATTTATCCTAAATGGATCATGGTTGTCATTTTAAACCCCATATCATTAACAAGAACAATTATATAATTTTTAGGAATTTAAAATAATTTAATAAAATATTATTTATTATTAGATAATAGTTATGAATATTTTGGTCATGTTCAATTAAAATGACTATAAAAAATACAATAAAAAATTTAATTCCAAGATAATGCATAAAAACTCTATAACATGACTTATATTTCTAAGAAATTATGGGACAAAAAAATCACAAATATGAAATTTTTTTAGAGTTCTAAAAATAATTTTATTGATTTCTTTAATAGTGTACAAACACTCCATTGGTGTTTCATAAGATTTTAGTGAAATAATTTCTTAAATATAATTTTAAAAATAAAATTAAATGATAAAAAATCATATATATTTCAAGTGAATATTTAAATCTGAATATATATTCTGATTATCACTATCTTAAAAATATTATATCTATTAAAAACATGACTGTCGCATTTTGGACATTATATCCTCTAAAATATTATAAATGGAAGAATCATATTAAAATGGGAAAAAAGCCAAATATCCAAATTTAGTATGACTATGGACAAGTGATAATAATAAAATATTTTTAATGAAATTTTACTATTCATTTTGTAGTCCTTGTGATTTAATTTTCAACCTTAGTTACCAGATTTATCTTTTATCATGGTTAAAAAATTTACTACAGATATTATTCATATTGAATAAAAATTAAAGGGAAATATTTAAATAAATTAAAAATACATTTTCTATATATGTAATATTTTTTTTAAAATTAAAAACACATAATTGGACGTAATTAATTTAATATTTAACCACTAGAACTAGACAAAATCGATTTATCATAAAAGTAACCTTTTATGTAAAAAATATTTTTATAATAAATTCAATTATAAAATTCATTTCCAAAAAAGGTAAATAATTTTATATAAAACTAACCAATTATATTTTAAAAATAAACCAAACTGTAAATTTAAATTATAAAATTTTGAAAATAAATTACATTTTCATTAAATATTAGTAATTTTTCACAATTCAAGAAAAAATAATACTTTTATGAAAAAATATCAAAGTGTCCCAATTATATAATACTGATAATAAAATTTAATTTTTTTTTTCAATTTATAAAATAAATTTTTAAAAATAAGTAAGAAAATAATTATTTTAAATTCACATAAAAAGAAATAATTTTTTTGAAACTATATTTTTTAAGCATAAAATGTCAATTCTATAAAATGAGTGATTATTTATAAAGGATTAGTAAATAATTTTGTATTTACTATAACCATTATATATATTATAAATTATTATACCATATTAAATTCCTCGAAATTAATTTTTTTGTTATAAGAATTATATTTAAACGAAAATATTTTGGGGCATTTTTCTCATATGTTTTTGGTATCGTACACATTATCGAAAAAATGTCATTTTTAAAAAAACAATGTAATTGATTTCTCAACCCCACACAATAAAATGTTTTCCCCTCACACTTCATACTTTTTTCTCAGTGTTCAATGGTTTTCCATTTAAAAATAAATTTTTTGAAATCATTAATAATATAAATGGTTAATAAAACATCCTCATGCAAATAAGGGTACAAAAATATAAGTTCTAACTATAATTACACATAATTATGTTACAAATATGAAAATATTAATGTGAATAGTTAATGATGGAATATAAGAAAAGAATTATTTCTGAATAGTTATTGAGAGTGACACAAATCATTGATCACTATAATTTGAATGCTCACAAAAACATAAAGGACCACAGAACCATAAACCAATGGGGTGTGAAAAATAATATTTATTCATCAAAAATTAATCCATTAAGATATCATTTTCATTTATTGATACTTTTCATAGTATTGTGTAATTACATTACAATATAAACTAATATCATAAGAATATATACTTACATAACATTTATAATATAATCATATAATCATTTTCCCCAACAATATAATCTTTTTTCACAAAATAATGAGTGTCCAATGTAAATTTTTGTGCATGAACACAAAAATTTACTTTTATTGAATCATATAAATTCAAAAAAGAAAAACACGGATTATCCAATTGATAGACATTAACCAAAATAAAATTAAACCACAAGATAATATTATTCCCAAAATTATTAAACATTTGTTTGATAAAATACAAAATTAATCTCCAAATCATCAACAATATCACATAATTTTCAACATAGATCATTTTAGAAATAACTATACTAAAAATTCTCTAATACCTTCTAATCTAGGTTAAAATCCCAAAAATCAGAATTATTTCACCACCCATACTTATATGATTAGTTTTAAATTTATCTCTAATAAAAATTTGAAACTCATAAAGTAATATACTCAAAAATTTATATTCCATAATCATATAATCTTCAAGATATTCTAATCATATTCATAAATAAACAGAACAACCATAAAGCCACAATAAAATCATCTATGCTTCTAAATGAAAATTCATCCTTAATTACATGAATAAAATCCCACTTTTAATTATTTACCTTAATCATATATGGTTCTGAAAATAGTGAACATACTCTAAAATTAAATTAGTCACGTAACCACCAAATCACTTTTCAGTATGATCGTAATCTCTATGTTAATACATATGTACCCAAAATCAAAATAACAAAATGAAAAAATTTATACTGAATAAGATATCCAGTAGGCATGTAGTAAGAACTATATCCTTTCAATCCTTCAATTGGGGGTTCAAACACCATAACTATATCAGATGCGATGTGTTTTCTCCCTGTATGTGTATTCTTATTTATATAAAATATTATTAATATAATTATTATAAAACTCCTAGAAATATGAAAGATAATCTAATAGAATAACCATAATAATAAAATATCTTAAAATCCCACAATGGTTTTCAATATACTTAAAAACATTTCCTATGAATAGAAAGATAATTATTCCTCAGATAACATTTTCACATGAAAAATTTAAGGGTTAAATATACCTCAAACATAAAAAAAACATAATAATAAATCTATAAAAAATCTTGAGTCATGGTATAATCCCATCACATAAAACCCTAAAAGTGGTGTCGAATAATTTACATTTTTTATCAAACTCAAATATTTATGTCCATGTGGGTTTTAAAAAACCCATAAGTTAACCCCGCCTAAAAATATTGTAATCTCCATTGTTTCCTAAAGGCTTACATTATACCAACTATATAGACACATCCTTAAAAATTATATATTATAGTAAATTTAAACAATAATTCACTTTATTTAATTCACAATAATATTTTATGATTATATTTTTATAGAGTTGGGTCATAATCTTTACATGAAAAATCGGCATACTAGAATGTTTACACTTCTATTCTGCATCCATTTTATCAAAAAAAAATACTTTTAAAAATATACATGTTTTAATTTCAATGAATATCATCAAAAAAACTATCTCTACCCATTCCTTGTCCCTATTCTTCCTTAAAACCCATGGGAAATTATTTTAAAATGGGGGATAATAACATAAAAATCAATAATATATTTTTTAAAAAAAAATTAGTCAGTATAATGAAAAAAATTAACATAGGTGTAATTTTTAACATCAACACAGTGTTATTTTGGAGAATTAAATATGTTATTTTCACATGAATATACACATGGTTTTTTCATAAATAAAAACCATTGAAACCCATTACATTAAAATAAATCACTTTTGTCTAACTTACATATTCAAATTTATTCTGAATTTTAAACATATGTTAAAATAACAGCATCCCAATTTAATGTATAGGATTATAATGATGATTAACTACCTAAATAATTCATTCTAGGATATATAATATGCTTAATGCACTGAGGATATATAATATGGGTCACCCTTATTGTATGTTATATCATGATCAATTATATTTTACAAGCTATAACAGGGATCAAACCATCATAGAAGATTTATTGATATCATCCATTTCTAAAATATAATTATCATGTATCATATCATGAATAAAACATTTTATGCTTCAACCTTTATTATAAATGTTTTATAAAATCAATTTAAACTGATTTGTAGTGAACCTTTGGATAATGAAATACCATTTCATTTCAAACATCATTTTCAATACTAAAATACCCATAAGGAAGATAAATATGTGTTTTATTTTATGAAATCATAAAATATTTCAGATTAAGATTAAAAAAATAGTTATGGTGGTAGAAATAGTTATGGTCGATGTATATGTTTAAATAGAATATTAATTTAATTTCTCGAAGGGAAATTCAAAACATTTAATAAAAATATTAATTTTTGACATGATTTTAATGAAACTCAAAAGATACATAATATCTAATTTGTAATTATTTTATATCCATATAAATATATATAAAAATATTTTCATGAATTAGGGACATTGAGGAAGATAATTTTAAAGTGGAATGTTTAAATATTATTTCTAAAAGGATGACACTTATGTAAAAACATAAAAATGTTATTAATTTTATAATCACTTTGAAAATGAATAATACGGGAAAAATTTACCATTAGAAAATCATGGTTAGTATATCATTATATTAATTATTTCAGTTTTAAGTACATGGACATTGAGTTTAATTAATTATAATATAAAACATGAAAACATTATAAATTGTGTTTTTATGTATAATATCCCTTTCTTTGAATCCCACTAACTATGTTCACTATTTATCTTCCAAGATAATAAAATTATATTTATTGTTTATTTTATTGATAAAATATTTCAATTGTATTAATACTTTTTTCACTTATTAACATGATATATAAAATATCTGAATCATTTATGTTTATTTCAGTAGTATTGATGATATTCAGATTATATGTCTAAAATTCCACTAGTATGTTGACTATGGTATAAAAGGTGAATATTATATAAATTAAAATTTTATAATTATGAAATAACTTTAATTTTTATATACAATTTATTCGTTTACAAACATCAATTAAAGATAGTTATGGGTAATGAACTATATTATAATAATGGAGATGGTAGGTCGTATATACGCATCTGTAACGATTCCGTTTTTTAATAATCATTATTGAAAAAAAATTGTGTTTTTTTATATTTATAAAATTTCCATTATATAATAAATATTTTACGTTTTATTTAAATATAATTATTTATGTCAACAATGTGATGTGGGGATGAAAAATGAATCATATTGCTTTGTAGAGGAGGTAGTCCACATGTATATACGAACAATGTTATCAAATTACAATGAATAGAAATGTAACAAATTGTGTGATATATTATAATTAATGAATGATAAATAGTTCAGTAATATATATATATATATATATTAAATACAATATTATAACTATCCTGGAGAGGTGGTGATGTATAATGAATTATATCAGTTTATGAGATTATAGTCCCTTGTACACACAAACAATGATTCCATTTCCCATTTCATCAAAGTGGAGATTGATATAGGTTATGAAATCAACAAAAAGGTACATTATATATAATAAACTTTTTTTATTTAATCATTTTTGAAAAACAATGAAAGGTGGAAGAAGAATAACTGAATCAAAAACTGAGGGCAAATAACAACACCACTTATTTGGACAACCAAATTTTCAATTAAACATAAGGCCTACGAGGGTGGTATTATTCCGTATTTATTATAGTACCTTGAGATTATAGAAAATAATTTATTCCAATTAATTTAATATTTTTGGTATTTTTAAATACATGTAACACTGAATTTAGCTTATGTTATATTCATCACTAATTTTAAACGAAATTTGTCATATTATTAAAATATTATTATTTGATAGTTATCACATAAACATTGGAATGGCGGTTATTAACATAATTTAGTAAATTATGCAAATATATGGTGTTAAAAAGTATATGAAATTAATTATTTACGGACCAATTAATTAAAATTTAAAACAAAAACTATTTGAAAATATTGAAAATCATTTTGTGAAAAAATAAATTAATGAAAACAAGAATTTTTTACAACCAAAATATAAAAAAAACTTTTTTAAAATTAATTTAATTAATTATATATATTATTTATTCAATAAAACTTTTGAAATGCATATAATATTTTATCTAGAAAATAAAAAAATAAAATCTTCTTTATGCATAAAGCTATATTTTTCTAAAAATTATTTTTCTTCACTCATAACACATATAGAACAAAACATATTTTGGATAATTTTATAAAATATAATTGAAAAGAATAATTTTTTAAATAAAAATGTCAAAATTAATTTATTTATAAATGTTGAAAATTTTCTTGATTGATTTATTTTTTGATTAATTGTGAAAAATATTGGATTTTAATTGAAAACTGCCTTTTCAATTTAATTATTTAAAAAGACAAATAATTTCCTAATTTCGATTTAAATTAACATTTTTCAAATTAAATATAAAATAATCCAATTTAGTTAATTTTAATCTTTATCAAATTGAATATTATTATAAAAAACATTTAAAATTTTGAACTATTTATCATTGAAAACTCGCATTTTCAACACTTATTCCATGTTAATTTTATCTTTAAATTCTCCCCTTATTTGAATTGAATTTTGAAAATTGAACATAATATTTTTAATAAATATAAATTAGTTTATTTTAATGTTAAACCTAATTTTTTTCCAATATTAATAGTGAAAACATTAAAAATTAACAACCATCGTTGGGGTAAAATGGGTTTATCGGGTGGTTAATTTAAAAATGATAAAGGATAAAATTACATAAACATCGGTATAAATTATATATTATATAAATATTTATATTATATATTATATTATTATTTTTAATACATTATTTTTTACCCTTTTTATATGAATTTTTTTTGGGTGGACCTTTTCTATTAAAAAAAATTAAATCCTTCCACTCACATCACATATAATGGGTCACTAACTCTTTTATAATTATCCCATCTTAAAACTCTATTGGTTCAACACAATACCTTCCCAATATACTTCCAAAATCCATCATCCAATCTTATAATCCTTATATTGGAAATAAATTGAACATAGGATGGATTTTGGTGCAAACATAATGGGGTTTCTTGCTGAAGGGGAAACATTCTTCAACCCCTATTTTTATTTTATTTCAACTTCCACATACTTAAATTTATAAAAAACAATTATAATATAACAAAAAAATTATATTAAATATAGTTGGACATGTTTATTTTAATTTTACTACCTAAAAATATCCCCACATCCATCAATTGTATTATGAAATCATCATTCATTTGTACGTTAGACTACCGCCTCATGAACTGATGTCATTTATTTTTCCCACTATGAACTATCGTAGTTGGTTATAATGATGGATATAAAGTATATATATATATATATATTATATTTATAACATAATAATACATATTTTTTATTATATCATATATTAATTTTTACATTCCATTCTTAAGGGGATAATATAATTTTTCGCATGTGTATGGCGGACTACTGCATCACAAAGTGATGTGATACATTGATGATTTACATTTAACAAAATATGGATAATTTTAATTAACATAATAAAAATATATGATATAGTAATTATTGTAATAAAATAATTATCCTTATTAAAATATTACATATAACATTATTTGTTTCTTTTTCACTCACTAAAACATGATAACTTTGTTCATGTACATGTGGACTAAGACCTTCAAAAAATTATATGACTCTCTCAATTCATCACCACACAACAACGATAAAATTTATATCAATATTTAAACACAAAAATAATTTATGATAATATTTAAATTCATTAATGATGAACTATAACGTACTTATTTTCTACAATTATCGTTGAAAAATAGAAATTTTACACATGCATATGTACGACATACTGTCTCTATGATCAAAAAGTAGTTAAATAATTCAAAAGGTATATCATAATTGGTATTAAAATTATTATTTTTTGTATAAATATTTTAATTATTTCTGGATTATTATAATTTATCTATGTAATTGTGTTAAAAGTAGGAGGATCGAAAATAACAACTGAAAATATATAATAAAAACAAAGGGGTTATTTCTGTAAACTTGATTTTAACAAGGAATTGTTAATAAAAAAGATCATTAATGGTCATGAATAAATAATTTATGAAATGATATATGTATAATTACCATCATATAATCTAATTATATTATACAAGTATCTATTATACATGAGGATATAATCGGTTAGAATGAAGTCAATACTTAAGGTAAGGGACTTTTAGTCTCTCTTTAATTATTCAGAGACATATAAAAAAATCACCACTCATTTAATTTGAAAGGTGTATATATAACAAATTAAACATTTTATTTCATTAATGTCCTTATATTTATAATATTTATTGTTTAATTGTTATTATTATTTATTTGGACTTACAATTCATAATATTACTAAAGAAGAATGGGATTTGTTTCTCGCTTTCGTACTTAGAATGCTTATGATAGAGCCCAATTTATTAAATGAAAAGAAAATATCCCTTTTTAACTGGGAGAGGGTAACCCATAACATGGCTGAAGGGTAGAGGAAAACAACCATAGGTTCAATAGACCACAGTCTAGAAATACACAGTTCAAAAAAACAATCAAATCTATTCCAAATGGACATGTGCAAAAAAATACCATAGTGAAACCCTATCCACTACCATGGCGTCCAGCATACCATCCACCAAGGGAAACCATGAGTAGATGTTGCCATCACAACCACCACCAATCCAATATCCCGGGAAACCATCACCACTACAGACGCTATAGAAGAAGTCACGGTCGTTGTTCAAGCCACAGCACGCTGTTCCCATCCACACAGATATATGTCGATCCCACCCAGGACTACAGGAAACCATCTTCCATAGAAAAATAAATAACTTAGATGTGAACGACTCTACTTTCATACCATCAACATCCACAACCTTCGAGAGACTACACACAAACTGATGCTCCTGCCGCCGATTTCTGCCTGCGCCGCACAACGGAGAAGCCGTATCACCGCACTGATCCCTGCCCAAACTACATGTTCTTGTCCGAATCATCACCATGAACCTCAGCCCACACGTTCCATATCCATGTCCACCCGACGATCTAGATCCAATCTTCTATCACCGATCTATGCGCACCGTCCCGTCTCCAGGACTACCGATGGTAAAGTGAGACACCGTTGTTTCTCCCTTTCTTAATTTTATGAGACACATGCCATATACATCACCTATTTATATTATGAGGTGTGTATACAACCCATGAATTTATATTTTCATTAATATAATGAAAACTATTTATATTCACACAATCATTTTAATATATATCTTTCATTTCATTTACGGTCTCAATGATACCAAATAGGTAAGGTGGTTTTGCTTCAATTTTCCTTTTTTGGGAGAAATTGTATGTAAGGAAACATCCATATTTTTTGAAGTATATTTATATACAATTCAAAATTTAATATCATGAATTTATTTATTCCAATTATATTTTAATTTTTAGTTTATTATTTTCTTTCTTGGTGCTTATGATTCGATGATACCAAAATGGTAAGGGTTTTATGTTATAATATAATCGTTTATCGGGATTGTACATGACTATTGTTCTAGTTATGAAGCATTATAATATATATATATAAAAAGAAACTATTTTTTTTTATTCTCTTCATGTTATATCATGTGAATACTTATTTTCCATTCATTTTATTCAATTAAAATACTCTAATCTTCAAAATAATTTAAAAGTTTTTTTTGGACATTATTTTGAAAGTCATTTTTCAACCCAAACCATGATTTATAAAAAAAAATTCATGTCTTTTTAATATTTGTAAAATTATTTATTAATGCATTCATACCCATGTTTCAATTTTTGAAAATTAAATTTAAATGAATATTTCATTCAATTTCTACTCAATTCCCATTTATGTTTTACTAAAAAGTTTAAAGGAACGCTTCTTTTAATGTGTATAGAATAAAAGTAATTTACCCCCAATATGAAAATTATATATACATTAGGTATTAATTTATAATTATTAATTATTATTTTTAAACAAATATTATTTTCAGAAAATATAATGTTTTGAAAAAGTGTTTTTCAAAGAGAAAGGATGTTTTCCTGAATAAAAGTTTTAAATTATTCTTAATGATTCCTTTATATGTTTTAATACATATTTTCAATGAATATGATTTCCAAAATATTTTATGAATATTTTTTTCAAAATATTATTTTCAAAAAAAAAATTACTTTTCTCAAGAAGGATTACTAATGATAAATTTTTCAAATTAATATTATATATAATATTATATCCATTGTTGTAAGTTATTAGTTTCTAGGGGAATAATCCATGGTTAATATTATTTTAAATTAAATCTGTGTTCTATGATGAACATATTTTAATGAATCATATTTCCCTTCCCTGTTTTATAGAATGATAATATTCAATTGTAACCAACATCATTTTCCCTGTTTTATTCTATAATCAAATAATTTAATGATTATGAAACATATATCTTTTTAATCGGTTATGATATAATGAAATTTTGATAACACCCTTTTAATTTCATTGGTTATGAAATGATAAATGTTTTATGATATCGTGGAACAAATACATATGATTTTCATTATGTTATGGGGGGCCTATATATCCGACCAATGCACTGGGTAAATATTTATTTCTCTTGAGATAGAAAAGTCTACAATAGGGTTGAATGATATTTAGTAAGGGAATTTTTAACTAAAATGGTTTTGGGAGTGATCCTTGACTACTATGAAGGTTTTGGGATTCAAAACCTTCCTTTATTATATCTTTGAATCCATCGCTAAATACAGTGAAAATTGTTTTCTATACATAATTTTTTTACCCAATTATATTTCCTTTGACAATTGTATGCTCCTATAGATCATGTTCATTGATTACATTATCACTGATATCTTATGTACAGTTGATCATTATGAAATGACTCAAGATTAGGATATTTTATAATCGTGGTATGATTTAATAAATTTATTATCAGTTTCTCATACCCTTATATTCATGTTATATGTAGGTGCATCCCTTTTCACAATTACTGAGGATCAAATCCAACCCCTTCATTTTTTCCCATTCCCCAAGTTATGATGAAAATATTTATGTATGGTATGTTTGTGACGATTATTAATAAGTGATATATTCTTGTGATATATTGAGTAAAAATCCCAAAATTATATGAATATCTACACTGTCTCCAAAAACACTAATTTATTAGGTACTTCAGGCATGTGTTGTCGTAATTTATAGAATGTTCAACTAACAAAATTAATACTAGTGTAACTAAATCCTGGGTCATTATAGTTTTAGTTAGAGGAATTTTTTTAAAATAATTCTAAATATATGATGTGAAAACATTTATTTCTTCCAAAAGAATATTTATATGTATTTTCATAGGGATATATCTAAGGACATCTCTATGGACAAGTATAATAATAGGAAAATGTCATAGAATATTGATAATGGATAGAATACAAGTTTTAAAAGAAAATATAACCCCATATTGATACTATAGGTGTATGTTTCTCTAGAATATAGAAATAAATTGGTAATAACTATGAAATGGGTGTATTGAGATAGACTCAACCCTCACCTGGTCCATGATAATTGGCCTTATCGCACACATAATTTGGAAGCCCTCAGGGTTATTTCATGGAAATTCGTAGACTCTTTGTGAACCATTATGAAGGATTTAATTACATGATGTATATGAATTATCTTTTGTAAATCTAAGAAATCATATATTGAAAATTTTGTTTCATTATTTAGATATCCAATAAGTTATTTTTACATAGTGATGTGGTTTTCCAATGTTATTTGTGTTAGTAAAACTATGTTTGTGAGTTTAGTGAATGGAGGGAACCATAAAAAACATGGTCAAAATTGAATGTGATTGGATGTTTGTTGATGAGAACCTAAATGGGGTGATTACTAGATTAAAGGATATAGTGATTATGCCTATTCAGTTATCATAGTTATTGATTAATATTATGGAGCTTATCCAACTATATGACTCACTAATGTATAGAAGGATGGTGTTTGATTAGAGTTCAGGTAGTGGAGACCGAGGAATATTGCAGATTTAATTTCCTATATGACATCTATGTGGTAAGAATACCACATGGTAATGTATTTGGGGAATGAAAATATTTTTTTGGTGTGAAAAATAATGACACATGGCATGTAACAAAAAAGTAAAAATGATATGACTAGTTAATGTGATTGATGAGAGTATTGTTCCCGCTAAAGTATTATCCAAGGATGGCTGATTTAGATGAGGAATGTATGGTCATTATAAAAATTTATGTCCAAAGTGGAAATGTCTTTATGATAATCAACAACGTTTTATGAATAAATTTTATATTACTAATGATGAAGAAACAGAAAATGATAAACAAAAAGATTGAAGTTTTAGGAATAAGATGATGAAGCATTATAAACAGTTCAAAAAAAGTGGTATGATTAAAGTTATTTGAAATTCATGAAATATGTTATATTAATCATGAAATATATGACGTATTTTTAGTATACGTTTATTGTTAATAATTTTATTGAATATGTTGAATAGTACATATAATGTATAAATAAAATTTAATATTAAGATAATATAATAGGAAAAACACATAATTAAGGAAATATAACACCTAATATATTTTTGTGTTATAGATAATGATGTTGACATAATGAGATATTGGATTTTAATAAATTAAATTTGATCATTTTAGTGATCATGGAATTTATTAATGATTTTTTGACAAGGTGGATTATGTCATCATTGATGGAGTTTACACCATTACTATATCAATGGAATATGGTAAATACTCTATAGATTTTTTCATTGAATAAGGTATCATATATTTTTTTCCTTGACGTTTTGAGGTAATAATAAATTTTGAGGATCATATATGACTATAGAATTAAAATATTTCTTATGTGAGGATTTAGGGATGAATAATGATATTTAGAAAATTATTGTTAGGTTTATTTTGACAAATTTAGTGATCATATTTATAAATATTTAATTTTAAAAAGTATATAATGTTAATGATTTATTGAAGGTATTATTTTTTATTTTGGATGAGTTTTTATATTTTATCAGATTACTTAATGATATGAATATTCAAAAAAATATGAAAACCAATGTTAATGATTTTTTTAAAGGTTGAATTAATGAATTAAAAATCGTTTAGGTATTCTATTTAGTGATCTGACATTAAAATTCCAAATCATTGAGTAATTTATGGAGTATAAATTAATCAAGGCACAACCAAATGATGATATTGTTCCTATGAAATAAAAAATATTATATATATGTAAATTTTTATATGCTCTCAGTTTAGATAAATGATTAATTTTATATATTAGTAAAAAAGAACTGAATTATTTTTTCCTATTATCATCATTTTTATTAAATAAACTACCTTCTTTAAGCATCAGTTTATAGATTTTTGGTCATTAACATTCTCATAACCATGTTTTATACCACCCTCCTTTGCTAATTTCATATTAGTTCATTATTATATGTCTGTGTTTCACCTCTAACATATGTTCTCCCATTACTAATCATATTATATTTTATTCAATATTACTTTTATAAATATTCTTATTTTTCTCAAGAGGGTATATTTTTATCTATTTTTACTAAGTGTATTTCTACAAAAGAATATTGAAATGAAAATCATTTGATGATTGAGATTAATTTAAATGGAGAAATTAAAATTAAGGGGGAATATTATTACCCCATGATATTTTTTCAAATATATTTAGCGTTATGGATGTTTTTCGTCACACATTACACTATGCTAAGCATGTGTCACATGCAACAATGATTCTAAACGACACATGTCTTATTATACAAATATTATTATAGAATAGTTATCACCTATCCATTATAATGGTGGGTATGAATAAGACTAAATAAATACATAAAATATATGGTTCGTGTATTTTTATAAAATGAAATCTTTGGTGTCCAATTAATATGAAATGGAAAATTTGAATTTAAAGAAATTTTTTTAAAACTATTTTTATGAAAACAAGCATTTTTTACCTCAATAAATAAAATTAACCTTTTTTTATGAATGAATTTAATTAAATTTATATGTTATATATTAAATCTTCAATTTAACATTCATCTTATGTGTTTTCTAGATAAATGATAAGAATAAATCTAAGTTTACAATTAAAAACTATATTTTTCTAAAAAGTAATTCCATCACCTTTTTGCATGCTTATATTTAATATAATTTTTGAAAAATTTATTAAATTTATATGGAAAATAATTTTACTTAATGAAATCCTATTTTAATAATTATATTATTGTGAATCGTTGAATTTTTTTTTGAAAATATTAAATTTTGTTTGAATTGTAAAAAACAATAAATTTTAATTGAAAATAGAATTTTTATTTGAATAATTTATATGTATGAATTATTTTATAATATATTTTAATGTAAAATTAGATCAATTATATATATATATATATATCAATCTTACTTCATTGGATTATTTTTTTATGTTAAATATATATATAAGATTTGTAAATGATTGCAAATTTTCTATTTGAAAACACCATTTCTCATCCTGTCTCTTTGATTAATTTATATTTATATTTTTTCAATTATGTTAATTTAATTTTTAAAAAATAACTTCATAATTTTATACTAAAAATTAAAATTATAAAATATGTTAACCATTATTCTTTACCATAATGAATAGTGAAATTATTAAAAACTAATTATCAATGATAAGGTAAAAATTGGTTTACAGAGGTGTTCAGAAAAAGGATAAGGTCTAAAATGGCCTAAAATAGTGATAAAATATATTTTATGGCCAATGATAGACCCTATAATGTCTATGTATCGATAATAATACATTTCTTGACCTTTTCATGATAAAAAATATGGGAAGTTGATTTTCTTTTCAAAAAACTGTTACTATGTCACTAACATCAAATATAATATTCCTCCACATCTCCTCTCTACTACAAACATTAATTCAATTATGTTATGAAATCCTCAATCAGGTTTATAGTGGGAAACCTCCTCACGAACCAATATCATTTCTTTTTTCATTTCTACTTATCATGGTTCTGTTTGATGATGTATATAGAGTATATATATTATATTAAAAAAATATACCTATATAGTAATTATATCATATATAAATTTTTACTTCTCATTTCATAGGGGATACAATAATTTCTCTTGGGTTCACGCAGGACTATTACCTCACGAAACGATGTTATTCCTCAATGGTTTACATAGAAGTTAATAAAGAAGTATTTATTGAATATATGTTACATAAATAAAATAATTATCATTTTAAAGACATATTTATCATAGAAAGACTATAATGTCGTTTGGGTATATGAGGACTATCACCTTCTTAAAGATACGTGACTCTATATTTTCATCACCACGCAACATGGATGATATGTATAATTATATTTAATTAAATAATATGTTATTATTCATAATATTTTCATTATTTAATGGTTAGAAATTACTATCCTCTTTTCTATAATTTACATTGAATAATGGTAATGTTACTCATGCATATTTTCATCTTGTAGTCTCCACTATCACAACCTTTATCATTTCTAAAAAACAATATATTTTTGATTATTCATAAAATAAAAATTAAATTATAGAAATGATAAATATTTCATTAATATTATTCTATATATTATGGAACCATGATAAAATTTAAAGGATCATAAAAAATATCAAAACGTATACTAAAAAAGCTGTTATTACTCAAGACATTATTTTTACAATAAATTGTTAAGAAACGAGTAATGTATGGTCATAATTAAACCATATATAATAAGATATATATATATATATAATTATTTTTATATAATAGTTTTATTGTATAATTTCATTTATTATATATGAAGTTCAAATGTGTACGAAGGATGTCGATACATAATGTAAAGAATTTCTTGTCTCCCTATTCATTTATGAAAGATATAGGAATTTTTAACACTATTTTATGTTTTTATGTTTATTTACATCCAGTTATAAATGATAAATAATTAATATTCATATATTAACTATCATCCCTATCTCATTTATTGTTATTATTTATTAGTGATTTTTATTCAAAATATTACTAAAGCGATAACGATGTTCTATGTCACTTTATAATTCTGTTATTATCTTGTCATATTGACCAAATATTTCATTCATAAGTTGGGTAAAATATATATTAATCAATTTTATTATTACTATCAGATTTACTATTCATATATACATATAAATTATATTGTTAATATTTCATGGGGATTATGGTTCATTGGATACCTAATCAGTAATGTATTTTTGTGTCTCAATTTGCATTCCTTGAGGTGTATTTTATATTATGAACTAATATTAAAGTATGATGTGCATATATATTCCAATTAATAGGTAATATAATTAATTTAATTAATTAATGATATTATATATTTCAATTAATGTCACTCTTTTCGGGGTCTTACAATTCAATGTTTTTAATGTGGTAAGGGGTTTCCATAACAATCTCATTGTCTATCATAATTTCTTATGATTATACTTATAATGAAGAAATATATTGATCAATATTTCAAAAACAAATGTATTTTAATCCCTTATTTTTATTTAATTATAATTATTATTATTTTATTCATTTTCTGCTTTATGTAATCATGGGTTTAGAATAATTTCCTTGGGAACTTATATCTTTATTTCTATCTTCATGGAAAAACCTATTTTTCTTCCAAATCCATTATTTTTTTTAAAAAAATTAATTTTTTTAACATTAATAAATTAATTTATTTAATAAAATTACTCATATTTTATTTTTTTAATAATTTAATGGAATCATTATGTCTCTTTCCAAACAATGCTCATTAAGTTTTACTAAAAATGTGAAGGGAATATTTGATTTAATGGGTACTGAATTAATTAAATTCCCTATCATCATGACCATTATATTATTTGAATATTACTTTATAATATTTCAATATTATTTCCATCTAAAATTATGTCAAAAAAATTAGGTATTAAAAACTATTTTCAATTTAGAAATTCTATTTTCCTAAAGGAATATTTTAAATAATTTTTAATGACTCCTTTATATTTTTTCATATTTATTATCAAATTAAATTTCATTAATATTTTTTTATGAAAAGTTATTTTTAAAGGTTATTTTCAAGGAAAATTTAACATCTTTAGGAAATTATCAATGTGTCGTATTTTTCAATATAGTTATCTATCTAATATGATATCCTTGGATGTAATTTATTATTTCTATGGAAATGATACAACAATATAAGTATTTTCTTTTAATGACTCTTTTATGGTCAAAATATGTTTGTGAAACCATTTTCTCATTTATGGGTTATACCAGGATAAATTTATTCTGAAACCCGCATATTTTTTCACGGGATAAGCTGTATTGCAATGATTAAATGAATATTAAACTTGTATTATTTCCATTGGTTATGATATAATGACATGGTTATGAAACCAATTTTATTTCGTGGGTTATGATATGATAAATGTTTTATGATTTTTGGATATGAATACATGTTATTTTTGTTATTTGATAAGTATGAGTTATCATTCACTCCAATGCATTGGGTAATGATTATTATCTCATGAGATAGACAAGAATAGAATGTGGAGTCAGTCCAGTTCATTATGACTTTTTTCTGCTATAATTTTATTAGTAGTGAACCTTGAAAATTTTAATGGTTTCGGGAGTGAACCCATTCAACTATGATATCCTTGGATGTTATCCTTAACTATTATAAAAATTATTTAGTATTCTTATGAGTATGAAATGATTTTATGTCTTATTCCAATTTTATACTATCAATGATCATTTTCGTTGATTAACATTAGATTTTTTGTTATATACTGACAATATTGATGGAAGGACTCAAAAACATATCTTTAATATGATGTTTATGGGTTTTACTTGTTACTATCATGTTCTCATACACATGGGTTCAGGTTATGCAATCATATATCCCTTATTTTCCCTTACTACGAATTGGAGATCATCCTGTCATATGTTTTGTTTCCCTAGGTTATTAATAAATGTTTTTTCATGGTTTATTATGAATTAACACAAAATGGAAATATATTTATGAGACACATCAAGATAATTTAAAGATTAGATTATAATGTACATATTCTTGAAATACAGTAAACTATAATATACCCTATTCGTGGTTTAATGTAATGTATTCAATATTCATCAAAACTAATGAAATATATATGAATGGAAGTCAACATTCACTATATTTAAGTACGATAGGGTGTGTAGAGTTATGTAAGGATTAAATTTGGATAGGGATTTTCTAATCCAATATGTGATCTCCCAAACCCAATTCACTTAATTGTAATCGAACTTGGTTTCCCACATGGCCTCATACACACCTCCTCAAATGAATGATTCTATAATCTAGATAAAGGTCAAAGGTTGGGTATATGGATAGACTATTCCATTATGTCAAAATATATCACTATGCAATAATCGTATCAAAAATAGTATGATAATATCAAATAACTAATAAATTGTAGAATGACCCCCCAATATAAACAACAAAGTAAACTTATCCAATAGGTTCATGTAATCTAATGATCATAGAATGTTTAAATAAAGATAAGTAATCTATGAAAATAGGCATATAGGAAAATACTTCTATTAAATGTAAAAAATATGAAAATAAATTGTCATATAAAGCATCATGATTCATTGATAAATATTGTGATTCCCTACTCCATTGAAAAACAAAATCATTCACTGTTAAGAAAAAACATTACCCAATCCCAACATACTTCCATAATGCTTATCCAGGTTCCCAATGGTGGCACATGCATGTTGTGAGAAAGAACATAATATTCCACCATCGATAGTTTCTATAACAATCATTATCACTGTATCTATGATGAAGCAGTGTATATGTATAAAAGGTTTACATGTACTAATAGATAAGTGATGTTATCAAGCATATCATGTCTCACTATGATCATGAAACTAAAAAATAATTCTTTATATAAATCAATATATTCATCATCAATATCTTATACCATATAATCATGTATCGAGCATACATGGGCTAGGGTCCAAGGAGTGTTAATGTGTAAGGAAAATGATTATGATTTGTAAAATAATTTAACATCTACCAAGGAGTACAAATGTCTGAGGCATCCTAGAGGTTTATCGTATCAAACGAGAAAAATATTATAAGGAATCATATAAAATTAGTAAAACTAATTATATATTATCCAAAGTGTAAAAATTTCAGGGATATCATATATTGTTTGACCCCTATGATAGAAATATCCAAGAATCACAAAAATATAAAATTGATATGATCCAAATAGTAGAAATGTATTTGTAATCCAAATAGTTCATCAGATCCATGGAATAATAAATTATAATGAATCTAAACATAGAGAGTCAATCAAATAAAAAGTGAAGTACGGTATGAGATATACAGGCATGAGAAGTTAACTTGATAAACTATATCCTTGGATTATAAATGTCTAAGGAATCCAAATATGTTATTTTAATAGGTTACAAGGATAATAAATTTCCAATGAATCATAATATGTTTGTCAGATCCATGAAGAAAAATTTTCCAAATAATTTTAATAGATTCAATCACCATTTTATAAATCATTCATTTAATTATTTCACTAATCCCATTTTATTTCCAAGAAATATAATGTTTTCCTCATATGGAACCTCTAATTAAAAATTAAAAGGTAATACATGTTACTTACATCCATTAACAATTCACCTTGTTACAATAATCAATTCCCATTAATATAAAGCGAACTCAACACACACCAAGGGTGGAAAAATCATAGTTAAATGGGGGAACTATTCCCATGCGTTGTTTAGGTTGAGGTCAACAACCTCAAATCATATACATGAGTTTCATGAAATGCCATAGACATAAATTTACTAGTTATTCCAAGGTTTAACTAATTTTAGAAGCATCATAAAAAATGTACGGTGTATAACACAATGGAAGTAAGTTATAAACACTAAGACATTGAGGAAATCAGTATAGACCAACTACTATAAGACTGTTGAAGAAAACTCATCATGTATTAGCCTCTGATTCATTCTAGAAATGATGGAAATAAAGAAAATAATATGTAACTAAAAATAGGATATAAGATCCTACACAAAAATATCATCATCAACAGGAATAAAAACAAAAAATAGATCCTATTGAATGAAATTATCTCTAGAGGATATCCAATGAGATGGACATAACTCAAATAGGACCTTAGATAGTGTAACCGACTCAATTACATGGTTGGTGGCTTAATAAAGGTTCCAATTATTGAGGGATAGGGGATGGAAATTGGAGGAAAAAAATATAGAGGAGAAAGATTATCTCTAAAAATAATTAGGTGATATTTTTTGTTTCCCCTTTAACAGCTGAGTCACATTAATTTTCTCAATGGTGGGCCAAACCATGGACCGACTGTTTTCATGCACTATCCCAAAAACCACCTTATACTATTTATGTGTAGGGACAAATAACCCATGTGTTGACCATGAAGTTTTCCACCATTACAAAACCAACTATACTACCACGGTTGTCAAACCCCTGATTCATGTTTTCCTTAATCCATGTGTCCCAAGGAAGTAGTCTAGACCACCCCAAATGGTTAATCCATACCATTTTTCCTGGTCTACAAGTTTTCTATTAATAATGTTTGCCTGGTAACATTTCTATAACTTTAGTTTCTGAGCTCCAAACAAGCCTAAAAACCATGTTTCCTTGATAACCTCACTAGGCATTCACAGTTGATCAAAACCAATGAGATAAATAGGAAATAATTTTTTTACCTCTTAAGAAATTCATTTTACTAAAATATGCCTCCTTAATGAAATCTCACACACAATTTCCAGTCCATTTGTGGTCAAGAGTTGTCTAATAATAACTTCAACCCCCAAGAATATATGTTAGCATCCCACTCCCATGTCACACCCTATATAAGTATGTAATTACATATCACCCATACTATATGAAGGAACATTCCGAAAATAACCTTCATTAAAAAATCAATAATACATATAAGATTCTCCTCAATGGATGTATATATATTCAACTAAAACTCTTATGGATGAAGGAATCCCAATTGGTCAGAATGATATCGGTCATCATATGTTATGTGAAAGATTTCATGCTTGGCCTCGTACCTATATGGTAATACAATTCCAAAGGATACCCATACCACTCTCTCAAGATTCTCAAATATCATGACATAATGAGGATATTTCTTATATTGTTTATGAATATGTTCATTCTCAAATATAGGTGAAACACACAAGAAACCCCTGCACCCACCATGATCTCTTATGGAAGATGGTGATTTTTAGTGTGTGACTTAAATAAGGACTGAGCTATAGACATATATATCCTGATAATCTACGCATGCTCCAATATCTCATGAATGAGATGAGGAACTTGTAAAACTACCTCTTCCTTCTCTAACCAGCATTGGGGTGAACCAAATGGATTAGAATATATGGACTCATAAGTATCCATATTTTATGTTTTCATGGAAAAAATTATTAATAGTGTTCTTTGATAATGGTATTTTTGTCTTCTAATAACCACTAAAATAAAAGAATAATTGATATAGAATGTTCAATTAATCATGTATCATACTATTAGAATAAACATCGGCCTTTGGGTGATAGGCTATAGTCAATAGTACATGTTAACCCAAATCCCACTAAAACCCCTAACGAAACATCTACCTTAAGCAAGAATCTATATTCGATAAAGTATGAAATGGAACTCAATAGAAGTGTATTATTTAAACAATATAGAGCCCCCAAATCGCAATCAATAAAAAATTCTCCTGAATTGGAAGAAAATGGGTAATATTGGTCAAACTGTCTATGATCACCCATACGATGTCACAACCCAAATGTGATCATTGAACTCCCTTCATGTAGCCCATAGTGACATAATACAATTTAAACATATGAAGAATTAATGGTTCTAAAATATATTCTAGTAAATAGTTCTACACCTTTACATGCTGATAGGTGGAACACCACATAAAAAACAAGATTTCTCCACTTCATTTTCTTGAACCACTAATAATTGTGAAATTCCCGAAAAATATTAGTAATACTAGGGCCCACAGTATATATAGATAAATGGTACTATAATATTAACAACCCTAGATTTCGGATAAATCCAAGATGTATTTTTTTGATGCTCATGGTCTCATCCTCATCCACATTCCAACATAGAGGTCGACCATCACCTTCTTTACAGACAAATGAATCTTTCCAATTAAAATCTGAGAAATAACTCATCCTTACCATATCTAAAAGATTATAAGTCACAACAAAATATTATAGAAACATCTTTACATAGATATATAGAACCACCAATAGAATCAATGATAGTAATATCATAACCAACTAATCTCTACTGGCCACATAGAATGTCTGTTTCTGTCTCCTCTTACACAATGCATTGAAAAATGATTTTCCATTTTTCAGAAAACAAGAAATATCAACATCAAAATATTATAATTATACAACATTCCTTTTTTCCTTAACATTCAGGTCACAATATGTAAATAAATACAAGTATAATGTGTGGTCCTCATACACCCCTAAATTCTGTCTTATTAAATAAATTATCTAATAGCACAAGGAATGGAAAATAGAAACTAACTCGAGATCATGAATCTAGATGTTCCCATCATGTATCTCCAATAAGTGACACACATGCACTATGAATAAATACTATTGAATAAAAACTACTCCATGCCTGATTCCTGAAGCATCACAATATAGTTTATATCTTCTTCTTGGAAATAGAAGAATAAGGATGATCACTGATGTCAGTCACCCATTCATCTTCTGAATGGGTTTCGTGTATGTTTCTAACCATGTGAACATCACAAACTGTGTTGTAATTCTAATAAGTGGTTATTAGGTTCATGCTGAATCCGACTTGAATAACATGTAAAATTTATCCAGGCCAAAATAATCCACAAATCATTGATTATCTTGGTATTCACCTAGATCACTATAGCTCTCAACTTCTCGCGGTTAAATGATACTTCTTGTTCTAAGATAATCTGACCTTGGAGTTTAATCATATCAATTCAAAAATGTAAATTTATTTTCCTAGAATATAACTAATTCCCTCTTAGTGTATACAATATTATCTCTTATTATTGGGTATGGTTTTGTTGTGTACATGAATACAACTACATATCATCCATGAATAACACACACAAAAGAATCTATATATGAATGAAAAAACCACTTCATATAATCCATGAAAACTACTAGAATATTAGTGTTACTGAAATAAGTTAAAAAAATCATATAGACCATACCTACTATATAAATCTATATGAGCTATGTCTAAAGGTAAAACAAACTCCAACTAATAACTTGTTCTCATATCAATCGTTAAAAACACCCTTGCTCTACGGAGCTAGTCAAAGAAATTATAAATCCAAAAAAACTATTTCAGTTCATAAAAATTGAATGATTCAATTTATGTTAATACAAACATAAATGAATTGTCCCTTCTTCATAGATAAATGAACTCACAACCCCCATGGAGAAGTAATGGCTTCTATAAAACCCATTTCTTATAAGTCCTATAGCTACATCTTGAGCTCCTACAACATAGTAGTATATATCCCATAAAGAAAAATGTATTTCATTTCTACTACATTCACTATATATATGGAGAAAAATATTCCACTCCCTCTTATAATGTAGACTATAAAATTCTACGAGGAAAAAAGAATTGAAAGGGTGAACCACTAGAAGGATTATAACCTAACTTGATCCCTTATCATTCGTATATAATCTATAAATATTGTTTTTTATGCCACCAAAACCATGATTCTTAGTCCTAGAAAGACACTCCTAGACATCTCATTCACCCATGTGTATAAAAAATCATGGCCTCTAGGGATGTGAAGTTCATCATTCAATAATATTAGTTCTCATAATCATGATATGGAACCATCGATTCCATCTTATGAATGATGGGAAACACAATTATATGTATGAAAAAGATGTCTCATACTATTTGACATGTTCCTGTCTTAATGGTGAACTCCCAACACTATTGTACACTATTCGATAGAATTCCCAATTGTGAATCAAGTTTCATCACCCCATTTGAAAATGGAACATCAATAAAAAGGATATATAAAATACGTATAGATATAATGCTAAAAAAGAGCATGAATAAAAAAGAAACTATTCTAGTATAGAGGCTTCCGGAATTGTACATCCCATAATGGAAGGTCTTGAACAAATATCTTCAAGTATCGGTTTCAGTTTTTACATCATGCCTATACTATGGCCCTATGATATTGCCTTATTACTATACGATTGAATATAATATTGCCTATGAGAAATTGGTTTCTAGATAACTCAGAAATAACTACCTTCTCTTCTTAATCAGATAGTCGCACTCTATCTCCCATACTAAGGAGAATATTTTAACATTGAACCAGAATATGGATTTTGTGTAGAACCTCTCTCATTGGATGCTGGCATAAAAACCTATTAAATTTTCTAATAGAAACATCTTGTTTCAATATCATCACTCAACTAGGTCTCTATCAATCTTTCTCCACATATGTATATGCCCCCCATATTGAGGAGAGTGAAAAATTATACCTACACACATACTCTGGTTAATATTCCTCCCACGATATCCCTCAAAACGTCATTTCCAACAACCTGGAATGGCACCACTATATCGAGATAATAATCTAGCCTGATCCACACCCGAACCTCCATCACATTATGATCAATAATCCATTTCATTATTTAGTATTTCTAATATGGTAGTAATCCAAAAAACATTCACCTATGATCAGATATTGTAAATAAGACCATCATTGAATTAATTATCATTTGATACCTCTTCACCTAATAGAATATGTATGAAAATGTCGATCTCTAAAAAATATTATGAATATTCCATGACTATCAAGACTCCCATCTCTATATTCATAAACTCTCTTGACATATTGTCTCTTATCATATTAAGATACAAATAATATTAGAAATATTTCTAGAAATCCCTCCAAAACATATCCTAATGAATATAACTCTGTGTAATTATTTTCAACCATTTCCTAGAAAAATTCCAATGCATAAAACTAGATATATTGAATATCCTCCAAATACTTTTCAAAATATTATTGAAAATTGGTAGCATGATATCTACCCCAAAATTTTTATCTTTTTATCCACCATCCTGCAAAAATAGAGTGGATGATGCTACTGAAACACACATGCTAACTCTATTGTAGTCATAGTTGGTCATAGTGCTCCATGAATTTTCTACATATTTTAGAGGAACCCATCTTGAAACTATTCATTAGTAACTATATCAGGTATTGATCTATGTTCTTCGAGAGGCACTGTTTGACGTTCTATTGGTGGCCAATGTCCCACCACCTCTACTGCATTGTCATCACCACCCTCTTGGAGATCAAAATGTGTCCAAAACATTAAAATATATCTCAAAATTCAAGTGACATTCCTTTGGAAATATTTGATAAAAACAGTGAATACATTAATTATGTATGTACCCGTATGAGCCTTTATAATCACATGGCACACCCCTATGTATACTCCTAATTCATTATAGGAGTGAAATAAAATTCATAAGAATGTGTGAGATACATCCAACTACCCACTACTATGGTAATATCATGTTAATATTCTATTATATAAGACCAAGGTCCTTGATTATATAATTTCAATTGTAATTTAAATAGTTAAACACTTTTTTTTATAATAGATGGTGCCTTGGTAAAAAACCATGGAAAATTTATCAAATTAAATAACAATTAGACAATTTTGAATGTTGGTATTTTTATCCAATGTTTCTCATAATGGGGAAAAAAATATAAAGGTATGTCATCAGACCATGTGATATTGTGGTTGACCACATTGCTGGGATGCCCATCTACAATCATATTGGCTTCTCAAAATTTATGTGTGATTATATGGTTGATCTCCCTAAGTGAGTGAACGCAATCCATCCTCAGATTTGTGAGTGGTTGTGAAAGATATAACACCCAATTTTTAATATCATATATAATGGTGGATGAATAACTATAAATCTAGATATATTTACAACCATTTTCCTTCTGAAGGTTATTACACAGATAACACTCGATAATTATTCCTCCAAAGATGTGGTTTGACTGTAGGATCCATTGATATAGACAAGAAGCTGCCTATGGTGGTTCTTGTACACAACTCAAAAACCTGTGGGTCTTTGGATTCCCATAGAGGCTCCCTCAACATTAACATTGATCCCTTCTGATAATGTATCAAAACAGAATATAGGAAAATACGAAATATTGAATCTGATATAATTTTCGTACATCCAATTACATGATTAGTCAATTATAACTATTCCTGATTGGACAAAAGACATTAATCATGCCTCCCAATATTTTATAGGATTACAACTATCATCAAATTCCTAAGGTGTATACATGAGGGCAGTTTTCACTAATGTTACAATGTATCATACTGGTATAATCATATCAAAAATAGAGAAAGCATATCAAATGAAAAAATAGATGAAGAATAAACATCCAATATAAATAACAATGTGACCTCATCCAATAATTTCATGTACCAAGATTATCAGGGAATTCTATAAAAAAGATATATAATTTATCATAATAGGAGTCTGGTACAATTCATGTATCAAAAGAAATAAAACAAAACAATTATATATATCATACATAGTCATTTGTTGGTTATGTAATCCTCTAATCCTATGAAACATAAAATCAAGGACATTCAATTGGGTGCTTTCACCTTTCACTACCTTCATGAATGATGTCTATTTGAGTACCCAATTGTGGCCTAAATAGGGTGTGCACCAACACTCATTCAACCACCACCAACATTGTCTATAACAATATATGATTTTTCATACATGATAATGAGGTTAAAATATATTTATTTTGTACATGTAATAATGGAGAATTGATGTTTTATATTTTGTCAAGTATGACTAAAATCATGAAATTATACCAGATGTCAATATATAAATAAGTGAAATAATATTCAATATCTAGAACAATATTATAATTTATTGGGCTTACATGGACCATGTTCCAAGGAGGTGTAATTTCCATCGAAATCGATTAAGCTATGTAAAATAGGTATCCATGATCCAAGGAGTAGAAATGTACAAGAAATACTAGAAAATAAATTAAACTAATTAAATGGGATCCATGGAGTATAAATATCCAAGACATAATTGTATTAATGATTCTTTGAGTATAAATGTATGAGGTATTCTATAAGTTAAAATTGATTGGATCCAAGGAGTTGAAAGATTCATTAAATCATTAAAAATTATCTAATCTAAGAAGATTTAATTTACTAGGAATCCTACCATAGCTTGTCTATTGGATCCATTGAGTAATAATTAATGAGGCATACCTATATGGAAAATAAACTATTTTCATCGAATCATGGGAGTATAAATGTCCGAGGAATCCAAATGATTAAATTTTAATAGGATATAAAGAGTATAAATGACCATGGAATCCTAATATGTTCATTTTATCAGAGGTGGGGAAATTTCCAATGAATCCAACTCAATTTATTCACAATTTCAGAGACTATTATTTTAAATATATCAATAATATCATCATAATGGAATGAATTCATAGTAATTACTCATTTGTTATCTAAAATCTACAAATGGAAATGTTATGTAAGGTACTTAATCATTTTTCAATTCAAATTTTCACCATAGTCAATACCAATTAATATAAAGCTATCATAACCCAACAAAAGTGTGGAATAATTAGAGTAAAATGGAGGAACTCATCCCATGAGTTGATTTTATCTACCACCAACATTATAAATGAGTTTCAAAACTTTTCCAAGATATGAATTTACTACATAAACCATGATTCATTTAATTTAAAACGTATCACAAAAAATATTCAGTGTTCGACACCACAGAACCATGTTATAAACAATGAAAAAAGTATCAGAATGATATATAAAACCAATTTAAAAGAAGACTCATCCATTCTCATCCTCAGAATTGATCTATTTTAGAGGAAAATGGATTACTGGATGAATTCCCTAAAAAATTTAAACAATATCTTTCACAAAAATATTTTCACCTATAAGAAAGAAAATAAATAAATGAATCAATGGATTGTATAACTCACATATGGAAATCCAACAATAGAAAAGTCACATGAATAATGAAACAGACATTGAATCTAGATAAAATCCTATATTTTTGGTTTGAAAAGCCTCCAATGTGAGAGGGATTTGGTTTGACCAGTTAATGAAGAGTAAGTAAAGGAGGATGATTAAATCTTAAAATAATTACCCGAAAAATAATCATTTCACCTTAAAAAAACATGGATGTACAATTTAGCCCCACATTTATTCAATCCTTGTGCCAGCCTTGAACCATTGACTATACCAATACCCACCCCCCTCTTGGTCATGCACTTCATTTATACAGACCTGGCACTTACCATGTCTGTTCCCTCTATTCCTAAACATGTAGCACTAAAATTTGCACAGAACCTCTATTGCATGGATTTATAATACGTTTTACCTTTTGTAGGGATGGAATACTTACATTACAATTAAAATCCTTATATCCAAGGCTATATGGTTTCCACTAATTATGTATCCCAGCTCCATTCTCCAGATTCTTTGGTTTTAGTCTCTGAACATGCCCTAAACACCCTCGCTTCCTCAAAATCTTTACAAAATATTCAAATTAGGTAATAAAAAAGATATTTAACACGAAATATAAAATATTTTTACCACATACATGTTTTTTGATATTATTCAATAAATTTTTGGTGTTTGCAGAAATGAGAGGAATATGTCAACTTTTATAATTGAGGGACGGCGAACTCTTGAAATTTTATAAAATATTTAGTTAATATATATTGATTTAGATATAAAAATGGATCCAACTGAATAATAATATATCAAGATAAAATTATAAATAGTTTATAATATCACATCAAATTAATTGTGTATTATTTTCGATCACATTTTTCACTTATTTTTTTAATTTAATCCATCATTATCCATTTTGACAAAAATGATTATATCAATATTTTTTACAATTAATGTGTTAAAATAGATAATATAATAAGAAAAAATCCCATAAAGAGACAATGGAATATATTTAATACCTTATCAAGAAAAAACATGGTCTCTGAAATGATTTTTTATAATTTAATATCATTTAATAAAATATTATTTATTATAAACTAACAAGAATGTAAATTGGTGAACTATTAATTAAATTTGAAGATTAAATCTAAAAGATAATAATGAAATTAAAATAAAATGAATCAACAAACTTGTAATGTTTAATTTTTATCTAAAATTCATGTTACAAAAATATATATCATTATCTATTATTTTTAGTGTTCCCAAATTTATTTTGTTAAGTTTATTTCTACTTTGAAAAGCTCAGTTTCAATGTTTCGTAAGAATTTATTGTAATTATTTCTTCCAAAAATTTATCATAGTAAAAAAATTTATTTTTCAATTGAATATTTATGACATTAGTTTTCCTCTTTATATACATACATTAAAAACATTATAGTTAATAAATGAAATATTGACCATTTTCACCGTATATCAAATAAAATATAATAAATTTTAAAATCATGTCTAAATTGAATAAAAGGAATATAATTTACTTTCATATAAGTATTGATAATTTTATTCATATTTTAAACTGAAAGAATGTTTTATGGTCATTATTTTTCCCTTTTAATTTTAATTATATCATTCATTAACTGATTTTCCATTTATCATTGTAACAATATTACAAAGGTTATAATTGATATTAAAAATATAAAATGGAAAATTTGGAAAAAAATATTTATTTATTATAAATATTTAATTCATATTTGAATAATACAAATATATATTTTTTATAATTTAATTTAACAACAAAAGTTAAAAATAAAATTAAAAATATATTTTTCATAAACATTCCCTTCTATGTATAAAATGTTTTTATAATGAATTCCAGTATAAAAATTAATTTAAAATAAATAATTATATTTTTAAAAAACTAAAGTTAAATAATTAAATTTTAATACAAATATAAAATATATTTATACATTATAAATAATTCAAAAGAGAATATAATATCCAAAATAATCCTCATTTTCACTATTCATTGAAAAATCAAAAATTTCAGAAAAATTAACAAATTTCCCTATAGGATAATATTGATACACTAATTTCAAAATGTTGTTCTATTTTATATATTTAAATTTCTATAATATATATAAATTAATTATAATATTAACTCATAATGAAAATAAAATTCCTTTTTGATGAAAACATTGTTTGATGAAGAAAATGACTTTTCGAAAGAATGATTATTTATTTATAAAGAATTAGTCAATAATTTAGAATTGATTATGAACTTTTTATATATATTTCATAACTTTGTTAACACTATTCATACCCTCCATATTAACGGATTTGTTATAATAGTCATATTAAAATAATAATATTTTTTTAGTTCATTTAAGCTTGGTGTTTCTGGTCGTACATGTTATTGAATTTTCCTTTCTCTAAAAAATAATTTGGGCCTAAAACTAGTCATATGTTACCCAATAACCTTATTGGATTATATTATATTATTTATTAGTTCTCATAATAATTTCATATAGTATTATTTAACACCTCTACCCATTTTACCCAAATTCATTACATTATTACATAACATTGGCATGATCACAAGGGATAATATATAGAAAGACTAATTTTTTTAGTAGCCTTTGAAGTACTAGATACAAATATACGTTTTACATTACATTATGAAATGGAGAAACAACAACATTGTGTCCCCTTTTTAAAACACTCAAATCCCATTTCATATTCTTTTAGGCAAATAATAATATACTACTTCACATATGGCGAGAAATTAAACTTAATAATGGGGTTATATCATATGCTCAGTATGGATAAAAACATTGCCGAAACTTTTATGAATACGAATAAACTTTTAAGGCAATGTATAAGACTCAAACATAAGCATTTTAAACATATAATTAAGACAAATATTGAAAATATGAATCAAATAATTCAATTTAATTATTCACATAAATATTATACTAGTTCAATAATCACATTCATATCAATGGGTAATTTCAAAAATATGGAATGAAAAATGTCGGACATCACAACCACATATTCATGGAATAGTGCCAACACTAAAAATAAGTTTTTATCAGGGACTTTTCCCAATATATTAATTTGTCTCATTAGACCTACTGATGCATCATGGAGCTCTTTTGAGCTCCACCTGTCACATAAAAAGTTCAATGCATTCCTAATATGAAAAGGTTGAGACATAAACTATACATTCATATTTAAATTATAATATGAAATGTCCATATATTAACCACAAACACTGAATTGTATAAACTACCACAAACATAGTCAATCATAACTCATTTAATACAACATGGAATATTGTATTTTAATAAATTAACCACAATAAAAAATAATGAAGGATATTGACATATATGAAAATAATTATTAAATATATTTGAGAGAAATATTCCCTTTGTTCTTGAAAACATTTAAAATTATCATTATATATCCGGATGATGTTTAAAATATATTTTTGAATCAAAGTGTCCCATACCAAATTTATACTTTTAAAAGGAATCTTAATTTTCCAAAATTGATGTATATATAAATAAATACATAAAAAATTTAAAACATGTACATTAATGATAATTATTTAGAAGAATAAATCATTGAAACATTGAAAATAAAATTTTAGATAGAGTTCCGAACCAAATGAGAGATTCTTGAATAAAAATAATTGAGGTAATAGAAAAATTATAATATCATGAGAATAAAGGGATTTATGACATAATATGTAAAAGTATAATATATACACCATATAAAAGTGAATTGGCACAAAACAACCATGAAGCCTCAATGGAATGTCAATTGAGATGAAATCCCATATAAATACTGTATCTTTAGGTTAAGGATAAATCAATGAAATAAATATGTTTGAAAAATATAAATATATTCATTATGATTGGATATTCAGTATAAGTCAATTAGAGGAGACTAAATCATATTCTTGTAAAAACATCACCAATGACTTGGATGTTTAACTCAAAGAATGGAAATTGAGTTATGATTACTCTCATCAAGTTCATATCGATGACTTGAGAATATATCAATGTATTGATTATGTAAATCAATAGTATATACACACAATTGGGGGTAAAAATTACTAAATATGTAATTAAATAGTGATTTCACACATAATCATGGAGAAAAATAATCAATGAAGTTATTATATGACCAAATGTGTGGAAATTGAAATTAGAAATTTCCTTACTGATTTGGTAATAAACAAAACACTCACCCCATGAAAGAAGGATCATACAATGAATATTTAAATAGCCAAAAATAAAATTATATTACCCAAATATTAAAATCATGGGCATTAGATACACCACACAAAAGAAAATAGTGGCAATATATAATGAATCTCATGCGAATAATAAGTGAGATGAAAACCCTTCACCGTGTAATTTTCCATAGTCGAGGGTACATTAACCTCATGTTTATTAGTTAAATCATTTTTATTAAATTTTACAAGAAACAAATACCTAAAAATGATATCATATATGATCTTCTAAAATATTTTTGTTAACAAAATTTCCGTAGTATCATTGTTTCAGGTGTTAACTGATTCATTTTCATTTATATGTTTTATTACATAAGTCATATACATTATAGCTGTATGTATTTGATTAATATCCTAAATGATATTAATTAATGATACATTATTTTTAATAATAAAATGAAATTTATTCTCAAATGGTTACGATAGGGAATGAATCTCATTGTGTTCGTGGAGACACCAATCCATACATGCTCATGAGCGACAATATCATCTCATTGATGGTGAAATCATATGTAATTGGATGTTATATGATATACACAGAATCATAAACATGTTTTATTTATTATTTACATAAATTATACTCATTATTATACCCATCCAAATAATGAAGTGTTGAATAACAAAATACACCACGACATGGAGCTGGTAATCCATACGTACACACGTGTAGTGATTAGTCATTCATTAGATGGATAGATTAATGAATATAGTTGTACCATATTAATAATAACATCGGAGTATGAATATGTAACTAGATTTATAATTTTGTTCTGGAACCATCATTGAATGAGGAAGTGGAGGAAGAAATGCAATTTAAAGGAGGTGATGAAATCATTACCTCTTCTTCGGGTTCTTCCTATTGATTTGATCAAAAGAGATCTATAGGTTGGATTTATGATCAATGTTAGTCCACTAGGATGAAGTGATGGTAGATGAGAGAATATTTCAGCAGGGGATAGAAATGGATATGGAGGAGTGAAATTAAGAGAAGGGGAAGTACCCATCTATTAGAGAGATAAGGGTGACTTTAGGAAAAGCATGAAATATTATATTATTGCAAAATAATTTTCAGATATTAATTGCTTAGAAAAAATTTATTTCGAATATAAGGTGGGTATGGGTCTAAAAATCTCAACTAATTGGTTCTATATATGTTTAGTTCACCATATTACCTTTATCTTTCAGATTTAACTCTAAGATAAATAGTTTATCTTTTACCATATATTCATGGATTATTATAATACATGGTTAATAAACATACTATAAAATTCCAATAGAATATCATGTGGTTAATTAATGACTTATCTATCATTATATAATATTTTTCATGAACATTATATTTTTAGGACTATATATAATTTAATAATATATTATTTTTTTTAAAAATAATTTATGTCCAATTTGACACTATTATGTATTTTCTTTTTTTTGAAAGTCATAATAACATATTACTTAGAAAAAAATACATTTAATCAACCATAACATGTCATAATTAATGTTAATATTATTTTAATGTATCCATAGTCTAAAATTACATTTATTGTAATATTTAAAAAATCAATTATTTTAATCATTCATTACTTAGGTAATTATTGTATCATCATTGGGTCATAAATAAATTAACTTATTTATTATCTAAAAATTTATAAATAAAATACCATAATATAGAAAATCTATTTATATTTATAATGAATATTTATAGTAAAATTTATCTTTTATCTATCTCAATATTAAAAATGGTTTAGTTATTAAACATTATATTTTACACTTTTAACTCTTCATTAAATGAAATAATAATAATTCTCTTAATTTAATCCAAGTGGATAAAAAAGGATAATATTTAATTCCTAAGTTGGATTTTGGTCAAAATACACATATCCAATAGAATCAAGACACGTGCTCGAGTAATTATAATATCATTTTTACCTTTAAATATCATATTTACTTTTAATCATGGTAAATATAATTGAATGGTTACAATTCACCAAAAAAATCCTTTTTCGAAACACATTTTACATATTAATGTCATCGGAATCTCTCTTAATTTTTAAATTCAATTCACAGAAGTAGTAAAATTAAATTTTATGCAAATTTTCAAATGATCCTAAAATGTTTGTAAAAGACATTTAAAAGTTCAATAAAATTCTAATATCTAATCATATTATTAAATGACTGCAATGAAATAATTTTGACTAATATAATCATTATGAGTCAATTTATAGATTAAAACTAATTTAAATAAAAATATAATTATATAAATAATATAGTCTGTTTTTCTGTACTATTCAGTATTTTTCACTATTCATCCAAAATTTAATGTTTTCTGAAAAATACCAAATATTAAGACTATAATAATGTTGATATTAATAATTCCTAGATTATGTATATTTTAGAAAATTTAAAACATTGGATTTTCATTAATTAATATAAAATTAATTCCATTTTTCGAAACCAGAAAGCGAGTTTTTATGATATAAAAAGTATAAAAATATTGACATGTGTTTATGTCCAATTTAAATTTAATATTTCTTAAAATTAACAAGTTTTTATTAAATGATAATAATTTAATATAATTATACATTTAAATAAATCAAATTTATATTTATACATGATAAATTTTTGGATTAAAAATGTTGTTTTCAATTAAAATTTTGTATTTTTCACTAATCATCAAAATTTGAATGTTATCAAAACAACACAAAAAATTGAAAAAAACTAATTTTTTATATCCCTTTTCTAAATAATAATTTAATTAAGTAAAATTTAATATATAAAGGTATAAAATATTGGATTTAAAATGGGTTCCCCTTTAAAAGGTGGAAAAACATCATTTTTTGAAAAATACTTCTTTTATCTAAAAAATTGAATTTTCCTTATAATATGTCAATGAAACATAAAATATTAATGTTAAATTTATATGGGACATATATAAAATTCAAAATGTGATTATTACTATACATAACAAATTTTCAAATGGAAATTTTGATAGTTCGTGGTGCACTTGAACTCGGTGTTGCTTACATCGCACGCTATCATATTATTCGATGTGAAATGTAACATGGAGACTTGGGGTGTTAAATTATTCCATCAATCAAAAAATTGAATCTTCGAAGATTGAAATTATTTTTTCTAAATAAAAGGTTAAAAAATTAAAAATACCTTTGTGGAAAACCGTCATTGAAAATAGGTTTAATAAAATTTTGTTTTAATAAGATGTAAAGGGAAATAAAAAAGTGACTATAAAATTAAGATTTCGAATAGGAGAACATTAGTGGATATTATAATTAGAGGGAAATTGTTAATATTAATAGGGAGTGATTGTGGTCTTCAATCACAAACTAGTGAATTGAAAATTTATGGTCTGAAAGCCAAATATCGAGGATGATATAAAATATCACCTGTTCAAAAAATCATAAGGTATTCAGATAACACAATTTTTGGATTTAAGTTCATTTACCTAATGTTTATAAATTATTTAATTCATAAAAAAAAGAAAAAATAATACATGACAAGTAGAGTTCCATATTTTAACTAATATCTACCACAAACTCATCTTTCCCACCAAAAGATAAGTATTCAATATGAATTGGTCCCACCTGATGAGATAGAATCATGTTCTAGAGAATATCATAATCTTAAAAAAGATTAACTATATTTTTATGTTTCCTTTAGATATTAACCGACAACAAAATGGTTGTCACAATATTATAAGATCCCAGAAAGGGATAATCATTTATAGAATGAAATACTACTGTTAATATCCAAAATTAAACAAATGATATCCAATTTCTAACAAAGTCCATTCAAAAAACAATTGTCCTTAAAATTATTCAAAATAATAAAAACTATGTTTGAATCCCAAAATTGAGAATGATTTGATCACATATTCATCCACGATAAATCATAACATTTATCACCAAATAACATAGACTTCTCTTAATGTCACATACTTCAAATTAATTAACCTAATCACATATTCTCTAGGATTGGTTAATCATTTTTCATAAATAACAAAAATCACTATATATTAAAAAAACAAATTCAAAAAAAATCCCCCATTAATCTTGAAATGAAATCCTATATTATTCTATTTTCCATAGGCATATAGTGTTCCAAAAATAGTGAATGTCTTCCAAAATAACATTTATCACTTAATCACTAAATCATTTTCCTATACTAAGGATAAATAATATGTCCCCAAAATCAACATATTCATGATCCATAAAACCATTTAACTGAAAAGAATTAGTCATACTAACTATGGAATTCATGTAGTCTAGTCGTAGGTGATAAATCCCAATTGAACATTGGTTGTGTGTTCGATTACCACAACTTTATCTGACGTGATGGGTTTTCAAATATTCTGTGTTTTGTCTATTTTAAAAAAATATATAATTTTATAACATTACAAAAATTGAGATAAAATCTTCCAAAATAACCATAACATATTTTAACCAAAAATTTTATCACATATATTGCATTTTCATCCCAAAAAGTAAAAACCAGTAAATTAATCAAATTCAATGTTCATATACAACAAAAAGGTTATTAATAAATATATCCACAAAAGAAATGATAATTTTCCTCAAATAAATAATTCACATAACAAGCTGCAGGGTTACACATAAAAGGGAAAAGTCTTCAAAATTAATCCCATTAACAAATTGAATTAATACTTTTAAATAGTTTCCATCCATTTATTTCTACATAGGTTCTTTCATGACTATATATAATCCTATATAGTAGGACATTGAATCAAGTAATTCCTAGGTCCCCTACATTAATAAAAAATGACTATAAGTGGATTATTAAGATCATTATTATTTTCATCCATAGTAATCTTCATTTTATGTCAATAATTATTTACTTTATGTCCTCCTTTCCCACACGTAATTCATTTATTTCATTCATTGAGACACTTTTCTGGGTGTCTCCTTCCACATTTCCTTCATGATGGAAAATGAGATTTCTTCTATGCGTGGTCGCCACTGACAGAGGACTCATCATTATCCGTTTTTCTATTCATTGTTGAGTTCAAGAGATGGTTAATGTATATGTTTTTTATTAGATTTTTGGAAAATTTATTCAACATTAACACAATATCTTTTAATAAAATCAACATTCCATTTAGTTTCTTATTTCCACCACCATGTCCACCTGGTACATCTCATTCTGTGTTACATTGATGTCATTAGAATTCAGCCATTGACTTAGACTGTAACGCATATTATGAGAGAGGATATTCATAAAATCATTTATAGAATATCATGACAAAATATTTTCAGTCTAAAACAGTATAGGATTAATCTAGGTTAATTATTCTTATCTTATATAAAAATAATTCTAATTGTATTGTAAGTAAAATGTGGATTATCTTAAAATTATCCCCTAGGAGTATCAATTACAAGGGTGAATCAAACCCCATTGCCATGTACCAGGATACCCCGGGTTGAGCCTAATACTCATTGATTGAGTTTTCACTTTTATGTTCTTCTGTGCCAGAGCCACATCTAGTTTTTTGTATCCAGACATGGATGTTTTTTCTTGGAAATCCCACATAATATTTATAGTAAGAAAATTTTGGGAATTTTATCTATATTATTATTCAATTTCTATCTTAGAGTAATGTTATATAACCAGATTTTATCTAAATATAGTTTCCAATGTCTGTATGAATTCTAATCTGATACCACCAATAATGCTCTGATCCTAGTGACCCAGAGTCAGCCCAATATTACATAACATTGGAATTATCACAAGGAATCATGTCCCGAAAGACTGATTAGTATAGTAGCCATAGGATTACTGGATACATACTATGTTTTACATTAAATTATGAAATGTAAAGAGGACAAAATTATTCCCCCTTTCGAACACAATCATATCCCTTAGCCTATTCTTACATGTCAATCATAATAAACTTCTTCTTATCCTAGGAAAAATAAAACATAAGAAAGGGGAGAGCTCAAATGCTCATTATTGATAACAATATAGTGAAAACATTCATAAATATACATAAATATTTATGGAAATGTATATGACTAAAAAATAAATAATTAAAACATATACATCAACATAATATGGAAATTAGAAATGAAATAATTCCAATTACTTATTCATGTATATTCTACTAGTAGAATTATCACTTGTAATACCAATAGATAAATTTCTAATGATAGAATTCATAATGTAGTACATCATAACCACATAGTCAACGCATAGTACTAAGACTAAAAATATGATTTTTTCATGGCCTTGTTCAAAGAAACATGATCGTCTCACGAGACCTATAGATGAATAGATGAGATATAGAAGGCTATACCCATCAATTACTAAGTCCAATGCATTCCTAATATGAAAAGGATGAGACATAATCTAATCATTCATATTAAAACTAGCATATTATATGTCAATATTTTAACCACATACCAAGTATGGTATAAAAATAACACATCCATAGTCAAACGTTACTCATTCAATACAATATGAAAGATTGTATTATTATAAATTGACCCAAATAAATAATAATTAAGGATATCTACATAGATTTAAATAATCATTACAACTATTTTAGTGATATATCCCATTTTTTCTTGAAAACAATTAAAAGTCTCACTGTTTAACAAGAAGTCATTTAAAATAGTTTTTTGAATCAATGTGTCCCATAACACATTGAAAAATTTAATGTAATATTAATTTTAATACATTAATGTCTATATAAGTAAATCCATAAAACTATTTTTAAAACATGGACATTAATATAAAATATTTTGAAGAATAAATCTATTAAACATTTAATGTGATTTTTTATTTATAGTTCCAACCCAAATGATAGATGCTTGAATACAAATAATTGTGGTAATAAATACATTATAATATCATTGTAATAAAGTAATTCATGATATACTACGTTAATGTATAGTATATATACCATATAAATGTGATTTGTTCCATAATAACAATGATGTCTCAATGAAATATAAATTGAGATGAAATCCCTTATATTGTATGCATCCTTATATTAATGATAAATCAATGACATAATTATGTGTGGAAAATATAAATAAACTAAATGTGATTGGATAATCAGTGTAAATCAATCAGAGGAAATTCAGACATATTCTGTTAAAAATAACACCCATGACATGGATTTTTAACTCAATGAATGGAAATTGAGTTAAGATAACACTTATAAAGTTCACATCGACTTCTTGAGAATATATCAATGGATTGATTATGTGTATCAAAATTATATCCACAAAAATGGGAGTTGAAATTAGTACATATGTAAATAAATAGTGATTTCACACATAATCTGGCGGTAAAATAAAAAATGATGTTTTCTTAAACCCAAATAGTAGAAATTAAAATTAAAATTTCCTTAGAGATTTTGTAAGATAGGAAACATACACCCCATGATAGAATAATCATAAAATAGAAATGTAAATAACCACAAATTAATTTATTTTACACAATGAATACAATCATGGAAAGTACATATACCACACAAAATGAAATAGTTTCCATACAGCATGAATTACAAGTGAATAAGAAGTCAGATGAAAACCCCATACCATTTACATTTCCAGATTCGAGGGTATGTTATCCTCTTCTATAATAGTTAATTAATTTTTATTAAATTATTCAACAACCAAATACCTAAATATGATATCATATATGATTTTATAATATGGATTTATTTATAATATTTTAGTAGTATCATTGTTTTGGGTGTTAACTGATTCATTTTTCTTTATATGTTTTGTTATTAAGTCAGGTTTGTTATGGATATGATTTATTTTATTAATATCCAAAATGATATTTAGTTCTTGAAAATTATTTTTATTCATAAAATGAAATAATTCTTGAATTATTATGATTGGAATTGAATCTCATCGCGTTTGTGGAGACAGTAATCCGTACGTACGCATGAGTGACAATGTAATTCCATTGATGGTGAAATCGTATGTAATGGGATAGTATATCATTTATAAATAATCATTAAAATGTTATATTTATTATTTACAACAATTAAACTCATTATTATACCCATCAAAATAATGTTTTTCTGAATACCAAACTATACAACGACGTGGAGAAGGTATTCCGTATGTACACGTGTATGGTTACTTTTTCATTCATATGATGGATTGAATAATGAATATGGTGTTACCATATTTATAATAAAATCAATGTATTGAAAAGGTACTGGAGTAATTATTTTTTTATTGAAACAATAAGGAAATAGATGTGTAAGAATAAAAGATCTTTGAATGAGGTTATGAAATCATTACCTCTTCATAGGGTTCATCCTTTTGATTTTATCAAAAGGGATTCTTAGGGTGGATTTATTAACCAAGGAAGGACTCTAGGTTGATGTGAGGGGTTTTGGGAGGATATTTTAGATAGGTTTAACTGAGCCAAATGGCCTTGGAGGTGAGAAATTACGAGAAGGTGAAGTACCCTTTTATATGAGAGGTGAGGGTTACATTAGAAAAGCATGAAATATTATGTTATTATAAAAACTTTTTCTTTTTATAATAGCTCCAAAATATTTATTTCCATGATATCATGGGTATAGGTCGAAATATTTTAATCCAATAAGTTTTTGAATAGTTAAGGTTATCGTATTAACCTTATCTTTTAGATTTAAGTCATGGTTAATTAGTTTATCTTTTACCATATATTCTGGTATTATTATAATACAAGGTTGATAAACTTATTATAAAATTCCAAGAGAACCTCAAGCAGTTCATTAATGACATATCTGTCATTATAATAATTTTTTATCCATACCATAGATTTCTTAGGGATATTATTTAAATTAATAATATATTGTTGTTTTTAAAAACTCATTTATGTCAATTTTGACCGAATTGTATATTTTGTAATAATGATAATCATAATAACTTTATTACTTAAAAAAATTACAATTAATAAACCCTAAAATTTCATAATAAACTATAAATGTCGTGGAATGTATCATAAGTGTCAATTAACATTTATTATAATATATATAATATCAATTATATTAATCATTTATTAATAATGTAATTATTCTATCATCATTGTGTCATAAATAAATTTTATTAATTAATGTCTAAAAATTATAAATATAATACCATGATATATTAAATATTTTTATATTTCTAATGAATATTTATAGTGAAATTTAACTTATGTATTACCTTATATAATAAATGGTTTAACTACCAAACATTGAATTTTTATACTTTTAACTCTTCTTCAAATAAAATATTAATAAATAAACTAATATAATCCAAATGGTTAAAAAAGGGTAATATTTTGTTCCTAAGGTATATTTTTGTAGAAATACACATATCCAATAGAATTTGGAAATGTGTTACGGTAATTTTAATATCATTTATACCTTTAATTGACCTATTTACTTGTAAATGTGGTAAATAAAAATGAAAAGATATTATTCATAAAAGAATTTATCATCCTATTGAAACACATTTTAATTATTGATGTCATCTTAATCTCTTATATTTTTGAAATTCAATTTACAGAAGTGGTAGAATTGAGTTTTATATAAATTTGAAAATGTGCCTAGGAGGTCGTTAAAAGATGTTAAAAAGTTCAATTAAATCTTATATATATAATCTTATTATAAAATGACTCCAATGAATTAAATTATAAAAATATAGGTATTATGTATCTATTTTCCCTTTAAAATAAATTTAATAAAAAATCATTTAAATATTGATGTCTGTTCTTAGGTACTATGCAGTATTTTTCACTATTCATCAAAAATTGAATGTTTCCAAAAAAATACCAAAAATTTAGCATAAACTAATTATGATATTAAGAATCAAACAATGATTTATATTTTACAAAATTTAAAAGAAATTGGTTTCATTAATTATTTTAAAATTATTTCCCGTTTTCAAAACCCAAGAGGGTTTTTCAAGATGTAAAAAGTATCAAAAAATCGATATGTCATTTTGTCCAATTTAAATGTAAAATTAATTCCAATGACCAACATTGGATTAAATGATAAAAATATAATCTAATTGTTCATAAAATTAATGAGAATTAATATTTTTACACTATAATTTATTTTGATTTAAAATGTAGTTTTCAATTAGAAACTAGTATTATTTCACTATTCATCAAAATATGAATGTTATTAGAAAAAAACCAAAAATTTATCCTAACTAAATTTTTAAATCTAAAAAATAATTTAATTTCATAAAATTGTATATATAATGATGTAAAGTGTTGGATTTAAAAATAACTCCACATTAAACTGCAGAATAAATAGTACTTTTTTAAAAATACCTCTTTTATCTCAGAAATTGAATTTGTCCTTATATTATGTATAAGAAACACCAAAAGTTGAATGTTAAAATTTTATGATACATATATAAAATTCAAAATGTGGTTATTAATATTCATAACCTATTTTTAAATGGAATGTTTGATAGTACGTCGTGTGCTTGAAATTGGTGTTGCATACTTCGTACTCTACCATAATATTCATATAGAAATGTACAATGGAAGTTTGTGGTGTTAAATTTTATATGCCTCGCAACCGTATTTAAATTTAAATAAATATACTATTAAATATTTATTTAGAATAAATTATGTTATAAAAATCCTACCTCCCCCACAAAATTGTTTTAGAAAAGAATTCCAAAGGAATAAATTGTATTGATTTGCCGAGTATTTGTATTAGACACAAGATATAATGCTATGAATCAGTTACCCACTTTTAAATACCATACTCATAAAAATCCGATCAAAAAACTATTAATCATCACCCTTGTCACTAGATAAGATCTAACGTATCACTTCACCAATTATACAAATTTCAGACATATGATTTCTCTTCTTCCAAATATTTTATGAATAAAATGTTCCTCTATTTTTTAATTCTAAAAAAATTAAAATTTTCTAAATTTTTATTTAATTTTCATGATATGTTACATATCAAATTTGTCTCTAAAAAATAGTAAGTTTCACTTTTGAAATTTTATCCCTTCATCTACTAAATTCCAATGTTAAATTGAAATGTCTGGGATAAAATTTTACACTCTTGTATAGATTAATATTTATCTGATAAAACCCAATTAAAATAATAATTTAATTATTATTTCCTATTTAATTAACTTTTCAATATTATTCTATATTTGATCCTTTTATTCTTAATTAATGGAAAATAATGAAAATAATTCTCTAAAATAAAAAAATTAAAATTTATGACTTAGTTACAAAGTGAAGTATAAATCTCAATAATTGTTTTTGGGTGACATATTTTTAATACGTATATTCTTAATTCGTCTATCATTATAGAATTTAAGTTTCTAAAAAATTTACCACATTAATTTTTGTGGTGCATCAACCACCCTTGATGATTATGATAATGACATGTATTTTAGGGTAATGAAGATATGGTTATATATTATTCACTTCTACTTGAATATAATTTTTTTTGATTCACCACTATGTTTTGATACATATATATCTAATTAGATAATGTTAATTATATATATATTCATAAATCATTCACACTCACATTATGTTCATACTATGGGTGCATGTTACAATTCCTACGTTACAAAATGTTTTCATGAGTTTAATGTATTTGAGTTTTGATCAGTCCCAAATAAGAAGACTTGAATAAACATGTGATAACATTGATTACTTTTATTTAGAATATGAAAGCAGATTTAGATTTTTTTTTGTGGGTATCATCAGTGGATTCATATTGAGTTTTTTCTCATACAATATAGATAAATTTTAACGTTCATACAATGATGATGATTTCCATATATTTTTTGTAGATGTCATGGTTATAGATTGATGATATAAAGGATTTTGAAGGGGTTATAGAGATAGGATATAGTCATTATTTATTACAGTGTTTGGGTCTCTATGCTTTTTATTTTCAGTATATCTTATTATATTGTGATTGACTGTCTCTAGTCTAGTATCTTCTTTATAATATACTATCTAAATATAAAAAATATATCATCATGGGTTTTATTAGTATTGATACATTTATAGTATAATTACATATGTTTCTGTATAATGTGATTCCTATTATTTGTGCTTTGTTATTAATTTTTACTATTTTTTATTATAAAAAGGAAAACTTCTCCACAAATTATGTGTCAATTTATCTCTGAAATTCAGCAGGCTCTGGACTACGAGGATATGTTCATTATGTCATTTTTTCCAATATTCTAGTACAATTAAAGTAGTTTGGGATTTGATTTTATATCATCATTCACTTATAAATCTCAATAATAAGTCCATTTCAATAAATTAATCATTGATAAATCCACCATTATTAGGTTTATTTAATTTATGTTCACAAAGTATGTTATTCTCTTAAATATTAAATATTAAATAATTTTATTTCTTTTACCCATATCTATTTACAAATAATATTCATAATAAAAGCACATTTTAAAAAATAATCTCACAAAAACAATTCCAAATCATTTTATAGAGAATTATTAATATCTATAAGCCCAATCCTAAAAAATCCTATATATTTTCAATGGGACCATATTCCATTTTACATGCTTGTGTGATTTCCCCTATCATATCTAGTCTAGAAAAAAATGTTAAATCATAATACATAGAATCTTATATTATCAAAAAAACTGAACTACAACAATAAAAAAATATTTCAATTTAACATGATTAATGACCATAACACACAATGTGAAAGTGTCAAATATAAACAAATACTATAATTTTTCAAATTTTGAAAAATCATTAACACTTTATACTAAATAAATAAATTAACATAACAAAAATAATTCTCTGATATAATATATAACAATATAATCCATGATTCATGGATCATGATCGGTTTCCTAATTCCACATGCATGAATCAGCATAGTTTAGAAGATACTAGTTATTTTTGGTGGTTTACGATCAACGTTCTAGACATTGTACCATAGATATCATCTAAATCAATAGATATAAAATACCTAACAATATTTTGGAATGAAAAATATTAATGTATGAATATGGAATCATAAAAAATTGTTAACCATCATTAATATAAATTCATGATCTATTAAAAATGAACATGTGTTATACATCAAGATAAATATGAAAATCATTATCATATACTAGGTCAATTATAAATATATATCAATAATAATCTAAAATAAATAAATAATTTCCTCACCAAAAATACTAATTCTATCATTATCCATGTCTCTGTAATCCCATAATTTTATTCTAAGATAATCACCAAAATAAATGGTCTGGTATAAATTTTATACAAATTATAATGTCACCACATTAATTGTGGAGCACTTATATAGTGTGAGAATTATAGATCCCACTAGATTATATAGAGATTTTGGTAATGGGGTGAATTTGTGTACCCATATTTTACCATGTATTCATTATTCATAATTGACCCCTCTTACATTCAAACCTCTAGGATTTCTATGAATACTCCAGCAAGAATTAACAATCATGAAATGAATTAAATAAAAATACAATAATATCAACACAGAAGACGTCAAGATGGTTTGGGATGTCAAAAAATCAAACTAATTTCCATGATGGACTTTTTCTAAGGGAATGGAATTAATTTTCTATATAAAGTTTTAGACATTACATTTGTAGTTCATGTCCGTCACAATGATTTATTAAGTATAATCCACATCCCAAATACAATTTTATTTGTACTAGAACCACCTATTATTAAATGTTTTTATTTATAGCAGTACTTCATGTTCTCAAAGTACCGTTTTAGAACATTATAATAATATAATTTATTCTTCATTATGTTGTCACTAAATAAAATTTATTACCACATATCTCCATAGTCATGATACCATTATCTTTCTATAATAATATCATAATGTATGTATGCTATCTGGCATTTTTTAATCTTTTAAAAATCAATTTTATATTGACCTTTGTGATTTTATTCACCTCCAGGGTCTAAAAAAATAAGATCTTCAATATTATCAAAAATATGGAACATTCAAATATTTAATCAATATTTATGATATAAATATATTTTATGCTTTCTTTTTTCGTTCTTCTTCTTCATTGGTACATAGGATGGCTTTCCATGTTGTGTTGCTTCTTTATGTCATCAATACTAAATATCTATAATGGATGAAGTATCTTGTATTCCATCATATTTCATCGTCAAAATGATTTTTCTTATTATAAGATAAACTAGTATCGAGGGTCTATCTTAATATTGTCAACTTTTTTAAAGGAGTAGTAGATATACTAATGTTAATGTTTTTTCTACTTTTTATACTTATAATAAGTATATACTCCTCACTTGAATATATTTCTTCAATCCTCCAAAATTACAATAATTAAATCTACATTGTTTCTTGATATTAAATTATCCATTAAATTATTCATTAATTTTTTGGATATTAATAATTAAAGTCATCATTAATCCTCGAAAAAATATAAAATTATTACCTAATATAATATTTAAAATATCATAACTTTATTTTCAAAAAACATAATTTAAAAACAAAGTCCTCTATATATTTTTAAATTATTGAACACTCATGTAAATTACAACATGTAATTTATTTTGGAAGCATATAAAATCGAAAATATTTTAAATCCATTTATCTTTTCATATCTACCATTAATCGTGGATCCTAACTATGTATTTGATATTTTCAATCATGAATGTACAATAATGATATTTCATACGATCACCTCTTCAGAATATAGAAATAAGGATTTTAAATTTCCATGAAAAAAATATATTTTATAGAGTTTTCAAATATATTATAATATAATTATCTTATATAGATTAATCATTTTATATAGGGACTATCATATGTGGAATAAGAATAAATATTACAATTTTTATACACACAATAATCTTATGAAAAATTTTCTTACTCCAAACCAATTGTCATATGTAGATTATTATTATTTTAAATCATTCACCCAATATCGAACTCCAAAATATCATAGGAATAAGATGATTTTTTTATTCGTATGAAGATTCTCTTATGAAAACTATAATTCACAAATTCAAGATCACTTCTATAAATTATCATGAATGAAAATTATATTTTAATAATTGTGTTATTTTTATGATGAAATATACCTAGAAAAATCATCAATTTTATATTTTCAAATCAATATTATTAAACCTTTTATTTTAATACATTTTACTTATAGATGCATGAAAATCAATTCACTGCCACTTTTGATCAAATCCTTTTTATTCATCTAATCATTTCATTTGATATATGTTTCCATAAATATATTAAAATCCTAATTATATTTACTTTGATTGATCATAAAATTCTACTATAAGTTTCACAACATTATATATTTATTTTTATTAAATTTTAAAATATATCAATATAATTATATATTCAGTGAATCATCAAATAATATTCGTTATATATGGGTGTGATTCTTATTGTTTCACACACTACTATCTACTCATATCTTAGATAATCAAAACATTAGATTTATTCTTTTCCTATATTCTACATTCTTCTATTGATATTTATTTCAATGGAATATTTGTAATAATCCAAGGTGTGTCCCTTTTACTATTGAATAATTATTTAATCTATATTAATGAATCCATTTGATCCGTCTCTTTATACATCAGATAATTGTTTTCCTAATATCCATTATTCTGAGTAACATTGTTATTTTTTTATTTCGTGGTAGTTTGTACTTATTTTCTATCATTATTTTATTTTTTGTTGCCTTCATTACCTTATCTATATAATGGTTAATGGGTGCATTAAAAATCCTCATATCTACGACCCTTATTCCGAGAATTTAATATATTGTATTTGTTTTCATATTATTCCAACATTATAATTATTTTTCATCAAATATAATAATAAAATAAATATCTAACAAACAATTATTAGTCATTATATATAATTTTATCCATGAATTGTGAAACTATGATATTTTTATTTTGTTCATAGTTATCATTTTGTATATATTAAATAATAAAAATAGATCTTATGGACACTCTTATATCCACACCTTAAATGGTAGTAGGCTTTTGATAATTGTTAGCCTTTAAAAATTTTAACTATTTTCTATTGAAACCTACAGTCATTGAGTAAAAATATTTAGGACAATTGTTAGATTTCAATATATATGATAAAATTATCTATGAATTATATATATAGGCTTCCACAAGATATTTAAAGTTTCTTTTTTAATAATACCTTTTTGAACCGTGTTTCTCTATAGAAACACACCTATAAGTATCTCAAATATTAATATATTCTGATGTTTCTAGATTTTCAATTTTTATCACATCCTAATGAATTTTCTTATTGATTGAGTATTTATCATCATCATTATACCTCATATTTTCTTCATATTATCCAATTTTATTATTAATGTTATCTACATTAATATATCATCATTCATGAAAAGATTTATTATGCTCATAAATAATTCTTTCATTAACATCAATCAAGGAATGTTTTAAATTCATGGAGTTTTTATATAGTTTAATTAATGCATGGATAACATCTTCAAACAAATTCTGTTGTAAATTTATTTCAATCATTTGTTTACAAAAACTCATATTTTTGTAAAGAGAATGAAATTATACTATTTAGTACAGAAGTTATGAAATATCCTTGTATATATTCAATTACATGGCCAAATCAGTGTCCATTTTATAAGCCACTATACTCAGTTGTGTCTCTTCACCATGTATCCCCTTGATATAACAATTTATTGTCATTATTATATTATGTGGAACATCCTTCATATACATCTCAATATGTGAGATGGGTATTTAATAATTTTGATAGACTCAAATTCCCTAAATTCATTAAACCAATAGATTCCCTCTTCTATAGGATCACTTCTAATAGATTTCATAAACTCATAGTTACATTTATATTCTTCATGTAGGGGTAGGAAATTTTTTCCATTAAAATTTATTTTGAGTTTCCATTATTCACTGTTCTCTCTATTAATAAATGAAATGGTTGGGAACTTCACCACATCTCAAATAGAATTAGAGATTATGTTATCAATATGTGCTAATTTTGAATTTGCAACAAATATTCAATTGATATAGTCTCATTAATGAAAATTAAAAAAATTATGAAATCAAAGGTGAACATGGTTAGTTATTATACAACTTATAGATATATTTTTATCATATGGGAATAATGAATGGTGATATAATCTGTATACCTTACATTAATTGAGTTTTTTTCTCCATAGTAAACACCTTTTAAACATTTAGATTTTCCATGGTTAAGAGGAATATATCAATTGATTCCTTATCGACATTCAATTTAGTATGAAATAGAATGAAAAAATAAAAAATAATATACACATAAATATTTATTACAAGGCTTTACTCCTTCTAGGAAAACAAATCCTTTTAATTAATGAAATTCATTATCTTAATACATTTACTATTAAATTAATTTTTTTTTATTACATTTATATTTTATGTTTCATGAAATATACTGGTTTGTATCATCCACATCCCTGATATGATATTGTTTATATAAGATCTGGAATGATCTGGACAATATATAAGCATGGCAGTTTGGAGGTCCAAATATTTCATTTTCTATAATCGATGACCAATCCTGGATCAATATGATAATGAAAAACAATATCCTTGGAATAAAATAAATGATTTAGAAAAAGAGAATAAAAAATATAGATTTGAGAAACCAGATATTGAATTTCACGTTTATAATTAATTTAATAATTTCTTAAGAAATTAAATAACTTGTTCATTGGTATATTCTTTGTTGATGATCGTTGTTCATGTGGAATTTTCCTACCAATAGGATTCCATTGTGCTCATGAGGACCATTATATAAATCCCTCCAGAGGTGATCTAAACGAGCTCCAATGGTCTTCGAACTGTGCCACTCATTCTTTCAGTTCTTACGTATCGAAAGTAATATCGTGAATCAATCATTCTTGATCACTTGTTCTTTGGTGTTGAATAATATATCTAGATATTGATAGGCATAGATGATAAGAGACAAGAGGGAAAATATTTCTCTCAATATTTAAAATTCACTAGGATTTGTCATAATATAATTACATATCTATTAATCGATATGGGGATTCTGTTATAATATTTAATTGGGAATCATTAAATAAATGATATTATAACTATGAGAGAAACCCCATTACACAAAATAACAATAACAACACCATTATTTTTAATTACCTAACGTTCCCAAAAAGAATCCTTAAATTATATCATGTTCCCATAATGAAATAAGCATTGTTATTATTCCATACACTATTTGGATAAATATTGTTTACTGACATGTAAATAATTAATTTATCAACGTGAATTGTCTTGATTCATACAAACTCCTCTTTATTTTATAGAACACCTGAATAAATATTTTTATTCTCTTAAATATATATTTTTATTTAAGAACTAGAAAATAAATATTTTTTTATTGTTAAATAAAATAAAAAATATATTTTTTATTCACAATCTGGTGAATAGATATTTATTTAATTTATGCGTTCATTTTAACATGAATAAAATTCTTCCTCAGTCTTGAGAATAATATTTATTCCATTAATAAAATTCAAATTTAATTTAATTGAAACCACAAGACACAAAGTGCATGACCCTCAAGTATTCAATCTCATTAGAATTATGTGGGCTTGCAAAAATTCCAAGATTACAGTCTATAAACAGATCAGGAACCCAAGAGAAAGTAATTAATATTTCAACGATGATATCCACATATGATTCCTCACTTTTTAATATAATCCCCTTTTCATAATATCTCATCAAGCATGATTCATGATAAAATCACCAACCTATATGATGGATAAGACATTCATTGACATCCTAAAGTAAACTAGTTGGTATTCTATGTCCATGTAATTTAGGGAGACAGTTCTATTTTAATCAAAGGGAAGAGATTTCAACTTCCCTAAATGGAAGGGAAAAATCCTTCCTCTACTTATCCATGAATAACGTGTCACTAATGATGCACTCAACATACCCTACTTCCCTTCAACATATGGCATGACATTTTTTTCCATCAAATCAAATTTTGTGATCGATGGAACTTATTAATGATAATATTAAAATATAATGACGTTTACACATGCTCAAAAATTTGAATATCTGATGATACAAAAATGTAGAATTCATACTAGCGGCTATATTCTCATAATCTCTAATCATGAAGAATACCAGGTGTGAACATCATGAGAAAAAGTATCATCTTTTTTTAGTACATTAATCTGATAGTATGTATACTACATGTCCCATCGTAATATGTCATCCAACCATAGAACTATTTTTAATAATATTTTCCTAGAACCTCTAGGCTCTCATCATACCGGGGAACCATTCAGACCATGTCAATGAGACAAATACTCCATAAAATTATTACACTATAGTCTTGATGAACAATATAAAATATTTAATAGGATGTTTATTATTTAAAAAAATTTAACAATCATGTATTCAATGTACAAATAGTTTGTTCTATGACACCCACACCAATAGAACCACTAATTATTTAATGGACTTAATTAAACTAGTATCAAAGGTTTTTCAATAATCATACTGAACTCTTGCATAATATATAACCTTCCCACTCTGATTTTCAATACATTAATCATAATGATATATTCCTCCATACTCAATAAAAATTCACCATTCAAAAAAACAATATAAGAAAATATGTATGGACAACGGTTTTTTATATCTTCTAAAACTCACTATGTATGTTTATCATAATTGTTTTATTCCTAGAACGGGTTCGGATAATAGTATTTCTAATGGTAAAAACATAGTTGGCCGCATATCTTATTTATTATCATTCTATGATACAAAAATATACATGGATATTTCTTCTTATTTTTATTTACGTTATCAACCTTTTGAACATAGGAAGGTTCCCCATGTCATGTTGGTTCAATAATCCTTTGATAATCAATATCTGTATATGAGATAGAATCATGTCTCCCCCATATTTATTCTACAATATATTTTGCCTCTTCAAAGATACCCCATTTTTAAATATTTGTATAGTAATTTTAAGATACAAATAGTTTAGTAGATATACCAAAGTTAAAATATTTACTTCTTCTACTATGTATCGTATAAATTAAATAAACATTTCAATACCGTGTTTTATGCCTAAGAAAATATGAGTGATTTAATCAATATAAATTCACATTATTCAATTATTTATATGATAAATATTTATGGATTGATACACTTATAATTCAATTTCCATTTAAACAAATTAAATACATTGAATTCAAGCATTATTAAATATTTAAAATCATATATCTTAATTTCAAATATTGCTTTCACTTTTAAAAATATTCTATGCAGACATTAAAAAATAAATATTCACATCAATAAATTGTGATGTGGCACTTATCATTTTGGTTTGGATGAGTCAAAAATGTTCTTACATTAATCATTTATCAAACTATGTATTTAATAATATATCATAATAAATGGATTGTGATTTTTAGACTTCAACATACAGTATGGAATCGTTACATACTCTACTCTTCAAAATAATGAATTAAAAATCAATATTTTCATGGTGTTTTATTTTTTATAGTGTTCATGAATATATTAGAAAAACTATATCTTATGTAGATAAATCTTTCTTTTCCAAAATTATCTTTGATAGAATTTTATTAAAATGTCAAAAAATTTACAGGAAATTGTCTTATTCAAAAAAATATCATACATATATAATTTCTTAAACTGATATATATTACACAGAATATCTTATGTCAAAATTTCATATTTTTCAAATAATTGTATTCCAAGTATGATAATTCTATTATGTGTAAAACAAATTGTGTTATAGAGCTTGATTATGTAACTTATCTTCAATCAAGTTACCCTTATGATCATTATTATGATTCTATTACATGATATCATTACATTGAATTTATATGTTTTTATTTCTTTAAAAATATCATTAATTTTCATCCTCTAATACATTTAACTTTTATATTCTTGAACATTGATTAAATTTGACCTCAAGTCATCTCAATATTCTTATATTGATAAATAATTTTAATATATCTCACTTAAAAAATATTATGAATCTTGAATATATTTAAATTTATTGACATTTAAATGTTAATATATCTATCAAATAATTATTACATGAGTCTTTAACAAATTCAATGATAGATAAAAAAATCCCTTTTCTCAATGACATCAAAAAGTAATTATTTGATGTAAACGTGCTTCCATATAATTCCATAATTTTTTCTAGTAATCAGTTTAAAACAAATATGAAATGTATTTATTATATTCATATCTTCTTGAAGTTGTTGTGGGATTAATAATATCTCAATATTGCTCATGTTTCAAGACACTAACGGAAGAATAATGTCATAGATAAACCCATATGATCCCATTTTGAATATAACATTGTTTTTATAATGAATGAACAATATGAAAAAATTATTGTATCTCATACTGAATTTATCTTTAGTAATGTACTACATAAAAAATAAAAACACATCCAAATTGATGTGATGAAATCCACATGATCTAATTTTCTATAATGACCCTCTATGATGACCCTTATAGTGAAAGCTATGTATCCTCCACCCCCTTCTCACCTATGCATAATGTTTGCGTTCAATTTCCACTATCAGCTATAAGAAATCATTATACATGGTAAACTACCACTACAGTGGGTAGTCTCATGAATATAGATATCCAAATAAATAGTTAAAAAATATATTAACTCAAGATAAAACATTCAATCCAATATCATTTACATTAGCAATCTTAATTGACATATATTCTTGATATGTTGATAGATCATTAAAGCCTTTATTTACTGGGATATCTGACCAACATCCATTATTATCTTCTTCCAGAAATAATAACATCATAATTCACACTAAGATAACCATCCATATTCAAAAATTAAATCAACCATCAATCATGGGATTTTTTAGAATAAATATATATGGGACAACAATAAATAGTTCCATAAGAAGAAAAATATGATACCTCATATTTATAAGTATATAATAATGTAATGAATAAAATAACACCCAACATACACATATAATCATCGTTAAATTTTTTAATAACTAGGACACAATAATACATTCCCCTATAAACATTATTCATTTTCATTGAGTCATATATGAATATTGAAAGAAATCAGTGAATTAACTAATACTCTAAGATGGTAAACCATACTATATGATAGTATGTAAATTAAGGAAGGAGAATATAGTTATCCAAATTTGTATTAAAGAACAATACCAGAGGATATCAGGAATCAATTTTTGAGGTTAGTTCCCTAGAATAAATTGAATTAGTTCATTCAATCACTGTAATATTAATAATTGTATTATCACACACAAAATATTATTCCTCATTGCATTACTATGATAATGTTGGTATAGTATGTGTAATTTTTAATGAATATATAAATTCATTCTTATAATGATAACATTATAATAAAATGTGAATATTCTTAAACATATATCCTATATCCCAGACAATTACTACATGATGGGACACAAATAATGTTTTATTATTGGTTGTTGGGAGACTGTAAAAAATTTAGGATTTATCTCATGAAGTTCGCAAATAATAAAATCCTTGAGATTAGGATATGATTTCATATCAACTAATATAAATTCCATATGTTTTTTGTTTCTTTTGGTATTCCTATATATGAACATTCATGTTGTTACATATACTCGATATTATTATTTATATATATCAAAAATCACATAATATGATGAATTTATGAAAGTTGTGATGAAATATGGTCATGTTAAGGTATAAAACTCTTATTTCATCACAAGTTATATTAAATTAAATGAATATGAAATGAAATGAATTGACTTATATGAATTAATATAAGAATATATATCAAGATTTTTGATTTAAATTAGAATATCTAAATAAATATGTTACCATGTTAATTCTTTAAAATTTTCAATAGTTAAATAATTAAAAATATTCCATGTATAGTTATGATATAAGTATACATATATCAGGATGAGATAATAATAAAATGAGATTATAATATAAGGTAGAATTCATATGATGGTTGAAGTCATATAAAATTTAATGTCATCCTATATGGGAGCATCAACATGAATCTATAGGATGTTCATTGACTTTAAGTAATTTTTCATAATGTAACTAATGATTTGGCCTAGAGGGTCACATATAAAGTATATCATGAATATCACTAAATTCAGTTGAATTTAATATTAACAATAAATATTATTCTCATCTTGTTGAATAATTATTATTTTTGTAAGCTTTCTCAAGTAAATTTAACTTTTGGATATGCATGTTTAGAATATGTGAGTTGACTGTTATCGCTTACTTCTTATTCATAGAGTGATAATTAAATATCTAATTAATTACCATATTGGTGAATATATTAATATAACTATTTATTTATTAATTATAATATTAAAAAAAGTATATTCATGAGTTTAGTGAATGTACTATTTATTTACTTCTTAACTATATACAATTTATTTTGTAATTATTTTATTTTTCAATTTTTGATAAATTAATTTGAGGATTAATTGGGCGTGTTAAGGGCATGATAAATATGATATATTTTATAATATTTAATTTAAATAATTCACTATTTATTTAACCAATGATATTTAATTAAATTCATATCCTGAAATATAATAATAACTTTTCTATTTTTATTTTTATTATTCATGAGGAATAACATAGAATTATTATTTGAAATGTCCTAATATTTTAATGAAAAACGTTATGGTCTATAGTGTATTTAAAATGAAATACCATGATTTAACATCCAAAAAAATATATTACTATGATATCCAATCAAACACATTAGAAATATTAATATTAGTAAAATAATTATATAATATATATTTAAATTTACTACTCAATATAGTGGTTTTTATAAATTTTTAGTACAAAATTACTCAGTTATTATTAATTTAGTTTTATTTATAAAAAAATTAATTTAAAAAATTTGTTATATATTTTACTAAGGAAAATGAAATAATTTATTATAAAAACATTATAAACATATTTAGATAAAATGAGCGTCATTTTTGAAATCAATATATCAAATCTAATTGAAGTACAATTTTTTGTTTTTTTGAATATAATTATTATTTTTTGATGAATAGTGAATAATAATGATTTATTTATTTATTTATAAATTGTCAAGGTACATGATCCATTTTGTTTACATAAAAAACAAAACCTCTTTAAAATTGTGAAATGAGGGAAACCATTATAGGAAGTGAAAAAACCAAAAAAAACTAGACACAAATTTCAGAGAAGTCCATAATGATCAAAGGGAATAAAATATCAAGGAAATTACCAGTAAATTCCCACTTTCACCATTATAGACAGTACATTTGTGATAATAGTCAAGAAATATGTGATTCCCCTCCACATATAAATTATCTTTGTGCTGCAAATAAAACGTGTTAGAGAAGTTCTCCAAAAAACAAAAGAGTGTAGAGGATAAACTGATCAAAGGTCCCAGAAAACATTTCCCTCTTTCGAGCTACAAGCCCAATAGTGTATTCTAGGAAATCGAGACAATTTCATGAAAATTAAATAAATATCATATTAAAACACTGAGAAAAAGTCAACAAATTTTTACCATCCATCCATCAAAATTGAAAGAAGGTTGCCGAATGTAGGGTATCATCACACCCATCCCCCTTTTGAGCACTCCCACATGCATTCCGCTAAAAATGTTGTACCTCCATCATATTGATAATGAATGTTAATAATATATATAATCATAGAAATATGAAACCCAAAAAAAATTATAATTAATACCCCAACAAGAAAACTAGAAACATTTCACCAAATGCTAAAGTGAACTCCTAGGTCGTCAAACCAAGAGCTACCGTCTTGATGCAGATCCACATCTACATAGATGAACTCTGAAGATGCCAAACCTTGAACATTACACAGATCAATGGTCCATAGTGAGCCTAAACTACAACCATCAACCACCAAAAAAATAATTAAATTCCATCATTCTCACCGCATCAACCCATCCATCACCTGACCACCAACGACGCTACCTGAAGGAAACCATACCACCATATAGAACACCACATTCTAAGAAGGAATATTATTATCCACACTAAGAGAGACCATATCTGTACTAGATCAATGGAGATTGGTTTATTTATAGGGTTAACATTTTGCATATATAAATGACCTCGAACAAACCTAAGTAGAATGATGGAGTATAAAATCATCAATCCAAATTAGAGACTGTAGCTTCCGCTTGATGGGCTGAAGAATAACTAGAGAGAAACATAATCATCACATCAACCACCATTTATTAAAATATGACAATCTTGATGTCACATTGGGGTAAAATACACTAGAAGCCGAGCCAACGCTACTAGTGAGTGTAGATCCATTTCGAATGATTTTTGTAAAAAAGTATTCTATTTTCAATAAATTACGTAATATAAAAGACCCATTTTATTTTGAATACTATTTAATTTAATATAATTATTATTGTATAATTTTTAATCCACTTAAATAAATTTAAATCATATCTATTTTATATTTCATTATATAATTAATTTTTTTGTTTAAAATTGGATTTTATAAAAACTAATTTAATATGAATAATGATTATCCATTTTAGATAACTAAAATAACCCCTAATTAGAAATGAATTAAATTAAATGTATATATTAAATATTAATTAATATTAAATTCATTCATATAATTATTATTATAAATCATAGAGTTGATATAAATTCCCATTTTTAAGAAAAATACACTTCTTGAAAACATACTTTTTTCCGCCTCTACACAATTAATAATAAATTAAGATCCTCCACTTATGTGAAATTTATTTTATAAAATGGGATAATTAATTAAAATTATAATAATTTATATTATACAATGATTTCTACATAATTTTCCATCTTAATGAATAGTGAAATCATTAATTAATACTTACTACAATTTTGGTAAAAAAAGATTTTCCTATGGTTAAAATAACTATATAACGTCTAAAATAAACTAATTAAATTCTATTAAATTTTATTTATTTTAAATATCGTGACCTTTTGTTATCTAATTCTCTATAATAACATTTTCTTTATCCATGTGTAATGTGAAAAAACTGAGGGTCCCTTTTTATTTTAAAAAATTACAACTATGTTAACTCCCCCTCTTAAAAAGGACACCCATATACTATCTAATTCACACAAAAAACCTTATAGGATCATAAAACACAAACCAAAATACAATACCTAAATCACTATCCACATCCAAGAAGAATTATTTAGATGATAAATAATATCTAGGAAATAGTTTGGTGTAAACAACAAGAGTTTGTCTTAAGATTAGTTATCGTTCTTAACTGAGCGTTTTAATTAAATTCATTTATCCACTCCATCAATTATTTTTCAAATATAATGATATAAAATCAACATAATATCTCCTATAATAATATTTTATTACTTTAATTTTAAAACCTAAATACATCCCATCTTCAATTAAATGAGAAACAATACTATCATTCATCATTACAGCAGACTAATTCATCATGAATCTGTTCAATTCATTTTCTATTATCTACTATCATAGATTTATATAATGGTGGAATTAATGTAAATATATAATAAATTTTAAAATAATTTCACCAATTTAAATATGATATATCATATTCCTAATTAATTTCTTTCCTTGGGTGATATGACAATTTCACATGCGTGTGTGGCGGAGAACCGCCTCACATTGCAATGTGATTTGTTTGTCAATATCAAATTACATGGAATTTAGTGGTGATAAAATAAATGAATAAAAGGGATTTAAATGAAATAATTACCTTTTTAATATTATATTAATCATTCTTCAAATATAATATATTATTTTCTTTCTTACACTGAAAAATTGATAATGTGGTTTGTGTATACGTGTGGACTTCCACCTCTAGGAAGCGATGTGAATAGTTTTTCATGAAATAATTAAATGGGTGATATGTATAAGTATATTTAAAAAATTAATTTATTTTATGATATTGTAATTCTTATTTATATATTAAATATTACTTATCTTTTATTCAACACAATCCTTAAAAAATAAAAGTGTATCTTCTGGGTTTCTACAGCCTACCGTATCCACAATTGTAATGTTGTACATTTTTCAAAACAAAAATTCATGAATGGTTTTTAATATATAATTTACATATAAAATTATAATAATATATTTGCAGTTATTATTTATATATTTAATTATGGAAATATTTTACCATATCAAACCAACCAATGACATTTTTGGCACAAAATATGAATACCATCAAAACATAGAATGTGAAATTAAAATATTATGTAGCTTGGTATATAATTGTAAGAGAAAAAATAAAGTAATAAGAGACCTTAATATTTAGTAACCAAGTAAATAATTAACATTGTTTTATTATTCATGAATATAAAAATCATACAATATTATTTGGACTCAATGTAAGGAACACTTCTATAAAAAAACATTTTAAATGTTTTAAATATTTATTTTATAAATATTTATATTTCATGAAAATTATAATTTAATTGTTTCTATAATATTATTTTTTATGAATTTATTGATTAAAAATTACATTTTTACAATATTACTCATTCTTTACAATGATTTTAAAAATGAATATTTTGAATGTTTTACATTAGGGACAATATTTTAAAAAATATTCTTTTAAATATTTATTTTTTTAATATTATTATTCCACGTACATATTTTCAATATAATTTTATGTAATATATATATATATATATATATTGAGTAATTTTAAAAATTGGATTATATTTCCCTTTTGAAATTATTATAATGGATTACGAAATGAATACTTTTACATGTTTGATAAAGATATTTTTGATAAAAAACTGGAATAACAATTTAATATTTTAACATATATAGTGATGATGAAATTTCATACCTCCATAACAACAATTTTGATTTTTAATTCCATTGAAATAATTTATATTTTATTCAAATAAAAACCATATTTCCATTTTCGAATGTATTTTTGTATGGAATATATGGTTTTAAAACAAAATAGTATTTTATTATCTGAATTAATTTTTCATTGGGGTTTAATGGTGTTTTTATCAAACATTGGAATATTAATTATTTTATTCATTTTATGGTCCTTGTAAATTATTTAAAAATCATCAATCCAGATTATATCTTTTTGTTTTCCCTGATATATCTTTTTTGATGGGTTAACCTGTATAGTGCTTCAATTCATTAGTTAATAATTTTGATCTATTGATAGTTATATTTTATGTTTTCTTGTATGGTTATTACAATTTATAAGGGTTATATAATCGATCTATGATAATGATTTAACTGAGAACCTATATGATTATTCAATTCATTATATTATGTTTTCATTAAATAGTTTTTATTCATATTTTAATATAAATTATTTTTTTAAAATATCAGTTATACACTTTACATGAAAAAATGTAAATTTTTTTAGAAAAGGATCAGAATAGTTTTTCATTTTTATCCTGATACTAAGGGATTTATTATTTTTTTCTTCCTTACTGTGTTTTTTCTGTTCATACATCTATTTTGAAATGTTTTCATATGGATTAAGGATGGGTATCCGAAAATAATAAGTAAAGTTGAAATCAATTAATATTTTTCATGAAAATAAATAATGTTTTATTATAATTGATTTATATTATGGGAAGAATTTATACTAAATTAAAGTTTCCACATTGTATAAATATTGGATTTATATGTAATTTTTGTGACATAAATCTATTAAACTCTCTAACTAAACTACTTTGGAAAGTTAAGAAATTTAATTCAAGTTTAAATTCACTACAATATTCAATTTTTATGGTTGGGTCCATATATGTGATATTAATGAAATGGTTTAGATAAATTTAGAGCTTAAACTATTATTTAGATTAATTAAGAAATTCCCTATAACTAAAAATTTTTTCATGCTTAGGAGAGTTATGGCCTTTCATAAAAATAGATTGTGATGAATGGATTATCAAATTTTTAAGGATATATTAGTATTTATCATAATTTTAAAATTTCTTATTATAGTTTATTTGATATACTCGCACTAACTTTTTTTAGTAAAAGGTTCGATCCAGTAGGAACAAAATTAATAATGTATATGAAGTAAAACGTTGTAGATTCTATAATGAGAATACTAAATAGTATATTATTTATTTTGAAATTTGTTTTAGTTATTTTTAATTATATATTACAATTGATTATAGAAAATGAGGACTTAACTGATTTTATTAAGGCATAAAAAAGAGAAAAATGGACTTCCATAAAATATATCATTATAATGACTAAGAATTTAATAAAATCAATGATATAGGTTTTAAGAATATGGTAAGAAGCATGAATTAAAATATATTATAAGAATTTGAAGATGTTTTATATTTGGTAAACGAGAAATAATGAATAAATACTCCAACAGATAAATAATGTATTCAATTAACTCCTTCAACATGATTAAAATAGTTTCCTTGCTATTAATAGAAGGTTTTAAATTTTCATATTTTTAAATTATTTAAATCGATTTCCTATGGTAAAATATTAGGAATGGATTTAGTAAACTATATAGATAACTTCATTTAAATTCGTAATTCCATTACATTTGAAAATAATAAAAAGATTGATGACATAAGAAATGTATGGATTTGTTCCTCAATTATGTTTTAAAATGGTTTAATATTTTTGCATGATTCAGATTTTTTGTAGGAAGGATTTAATAATAAATATTATATAAAATCATGGTTAATTAATTATGAGAAAATTTTGTGATTATGGTGTCTATATTAATGAATTCAAGAGTTATGATATAGTGTTTTATTTAAGGATGATAATAATTTTAAATTAATTAATTAAATTTCAATATTTTATGGGATTGGAATACATTTAGTGATATTTATTGAGTCTTGATTGAAGATTAAGATTAATGTAACCTTATGATTAACATGTGGAAATTTTATTTGTGGTGGAATTGTAATATCATATTGTAGGATAATTTTAAATGTATTTAATCCTTTAGGGTTTATATGATCATTGGTGATTTTGTTTTTTTGGATGTCCACAATTTTTATATGGTTGTTTTTAATTTTATATTAGTATATTTTTTTGAATCGGATATCCTGCAACATCAGAAAAGTTTATAGTACCTGACCCCACTACTATAGGGTAAAAATGGTACTGTAATGACCCAAATTTTTTTTATTGAAATTTCTTGTTGATCAAATTAAATATCTGATTATGTAAAATTGTTTGGTTTTATTTTTTTGGATTTTAAAATAATTTTAGTAATTGTTACATTGCTAATATAGTCATCGAACAATGATCAGTTAATTAGTATAAATATAGGGAATTGAAAAATCCAATTTATTCAGACAAAGGAATTGATGGTCTCATCCAGTAGAATAGTCATAGATGATTCCCTTATGGTGGATCATTGATAGGAGTTGGCATAATTGGGCTTAACTTTTGAGCAAACCCATGTTGTGTTTCAAAACGTTAAGCTCAAACAGAATCGCCTACCGGAGAAGTTTTAATTAATAGAGATTACAACACGAGCACTGTTAACCGAGCAACCCCAAAATCCTATCACCATTGCACACCTTACCCATAGGTATTATGTGGGTGTTATAAGGGTTTATGTAATAAGACTTTAAAACTATGATTATGTGCATTATTTTTTATATAGAATAAATAATATACTTTAATTTAATAGTTGTTTGAAAATTGTTTTTAAAGAAAAAATTACATTTTTAGTTAATATTCAACCAATAAATCAATTTTTATAAATTAATGGATTTTAGAATTAAATAATAATTTAAATCAATATTATTAGTAAATTAATTTTTTAATATAAATGCTCGTAGAATTTCTAGAAATACAATTGTGGTTTTTATTATGGGTTGAAAGTAGTTTTTTGTCAAAACCCATGAATTTTTTATAAATATCATGTTTTATTTGAAAAGTAAGAATTCACATATTTAGAAAATAATTTGGAAAAAATGAATATTATTTTTTGAATCAGGACTCCAATGTATTCCAGTAGTAAATTTTTCATATTTTTAAGAGACAGTCGAATTTTTGTGTAAAAATATAATATCGTTTACAAATATAATGTGTTTTCTGACATAATAATGTCATAATATTGATGTAATAAAATACAATAAATCATATGTTTGGAAAATATATGTCTTAAAATTAAAATCATGTTATTTTTTGTTTTTTGATTTATTTCACCATGCTTTAGTGGACCGTCCAAGGCTTATAAACTATTTTAACCTTTTAAAAAATATTCCTTGAGAGTGTGACTGACCTCCACTTAAGATAGCCAAATATATTAAAAATTTATACCTTTAGACTTATAAAATAATTTTTCCACCCCCATTATCAAAAAACAGGTGAATAAACTATGGTATGGTTTTCGGTTTTTATTATTTTAATGTGTGGTGTCCAAAACCTACATAATCAAAAATTCCCTCTATCAACCTTTATAAACCAATCTAGGATCCCACATCTTAATCACTCAAAGGATTTTGAGCTTGACCTACCAAACCCATAATCTCTCTATAATCCTCCCAAGGTGCCCCAATATACCTTGAAGCCGCTCTCAAGCCTTTCCCAAGCCATTGGGATCACACATTCAAGTAAGGGATTTAGTCATTTCTCATTTTTGTCTCAATTTAATTATGTTGTTATACCATTTAATATTCAATTACAAATATTGGGCTATGATTTTAATCCTCCACCATACCTCACTCCTTATTTTTGAATTATTTTATACCCCTTTAACTCTCATTAATGCCTACCATGTACACCCGTTACTATGCCGAAATTCGGTAATAAATTTCAATCATCTCAATTATATTTGAGAAATTATTTTATATTATGAATATAAATTACATTAGAAATGTTGGAATATTTATCTATATGACCCACATAATTTAAATTTCATGAACATATTCTAATACATCCCTTTCGTTCTCAGTAACAATGTTTATGAATTTTTATGTCACACCATTATGCTTCCCAAGTTGCACTGCGATTTTCCAAACCAAATTCATTGTGTATTGAATACCAATCCCATTTCACAATCTTGGGTTTTCATATTTATGCACATATAAATTTTGATCATATATTTTCATTTATTAATCCCACATTACTTTATCAGGGAATAAATTATGATGTTTAATGAATCTGTCTTATATAATCCATGTGGCACACTTACGCACGAAATGAAATGATTAATAATGGTGGACCCTGATAGTGCTCCAATGCCTTGGGTAATGATTACAATCAGGATACATCAAGGGAAATTAGGGTTTAATCATGATAATTCATGTCAAATTAGGTTTTTCTCATTCTTTGTGTGCAATGGGCATTGGCTCATGCTTATATCATGTTAAATATTTTTACCACATTTCCTGGGTATGATAATCATGCTATATTATGCCTTTATGTTCATGTTTCTATTATGCTCCATTGATATTCCTATTCCCTAACATGTACTGTGTTCTTCATGTTATGCCTGTTTACTCCTTTATAGGGCTTTATATCTCCCCCTTTTATTATGCACGTCATCAGGTTATCCCATGCAATGGTAAATATGAAGGAATGATGTGGTCTTGTAGATGATATTTTCAATAAGATGTTTTGTTTTATGTTTTAAGATGTTATGTAATGTTCCTATTCCCCTAATAAAATAAACCTCTTGATATTCAATGTTGTAAAAAGTAAATTTTTTATGAAATAAATTATGTTTATGTGTGAAAAATAGAGCATGGGTATTATTGTTGGTATATATGGATATGATTATTTATTTTTGGGATTAGGATTAGAAAATCCTTGTGAAAGCCTTAGATATAAGACTATGTATAATAAATGATCCATAAATTCTGGACTGTATTTAGTATTTTGTTTGCCAATAAAACACTACCCTTTCAGCATATGAGTAAGTAGAGGTGGCTCTGGCACGGATGTATCTAGATGTAGAACCTCAAAACACCACCTTGAGCTAGACTTGAACGGTAACTACTGCACGACAATGGGCCATGAAGCACTCTTGGTTATAACACTCCCGGGGAATATGATTTAGAAAATTCACAATCCAATTATAATCCTTAACTGAGGGAATAAAAAACTCCATTAAGAATATATATTTTGATGTTGATCATTGATATCATAGATTTGAGCCTATAAATTCATATGTTATGTAAATGAAAGTAATAAATAAGCCATCAGTTTTTATCAATGGATTTCTCTTTATGGGTTACCCCTAACATTTTTTTATATCAGCCAATGGCCAGTAATATGAGGACTCAGGATAACAACCGATTTGAAGATCAATGTGATGACTGTCCTAATGAGATACCCAATCTGATGGGAGCAGGAATACAAAACATTGTCATGATACATTATCAATTAACTCATGTTTTGAATAGAAAGATGGGTCAATAGGAACATTAAACCCCCCTAAGGAAAAACAATACATAAAAATGAGATTCATGAGAAAAATTCATCCTACTTTTAGTGGATCATTTGACCCCTCATTCTTCGAACAATGGATCAAATCAATTGAACAAATATTATCCACCTTTCAATATTCCGAAAAAAGAGAAGAATTTTTTTGCAACATATCATATGGATGGTGAAGAAAATAAATGGTGGACAATGAAAAAAATACCACCCCTGAGGAAGATATTAATTCATTGGAATGGATGAATTTTTTGAAAAATGGGTTTGGATAAATATTTTCCCAACAACCTATAACATAAGATGGAGGAGGACTTCCTTGACCTCATGAAAAATGATGAACAATCCATAGGATAATATGAGGATAACAACACAAGGAATTCATGGTTTTCCTCCACCTTTGTTTTTACGCCCGGTTAAATGGTTGACTGCATCTTTGGTGGGCTATAACCTAACCTATGGAAAGACCATGCAATTCATGAATTCGAGATCTATGAAAACATTTTCAAATGTATCCTCATAGTCGAAATGAAGATCAAAAAATCATAGGCGAATCATTAGGATTAGAAGTGTATGGTGGACTGAAATTTTGGCAGTCCGATGGATAAATCCAATGTTGCTAAAAAAATACAATACCCCACTTCCCAGATGTATGGAATGAACCACGTAAAAATTTCTTAAACGGGATGATCCAATGCTTTAGGTGTGGATGATAATTGAACCTATTAATTAACTACCTTCATGAAAAACCTATAGTTGTAACATTGGAGAGGAATTCTCCATTCGACCCTCAATTCATTGATCATTGCTTCAACAACAAAGAACTAAGGAACATTGAAAATCAGTACCATAAGTCAAGGGTTTTTGGAGACTACGAACAAACTCCAAGGAAGAAAGGGAATGTTTTTTCCATCACAACTACCAAAGTGAACCCTGATGATGAAGTGGTGATAGTTATGTTAGTTATTCCATCAAGAATATAGAACATACATTTCTATTCTAGATCTATGAAGACTTTTATATCTATAAAGTCTCGTAGAACAATACCAACACCACTATGCATTATGGATCTAAATAAGTAATTGGGAATGGAAGATGAGGTAATAATTGCATCCCATGAATATAAATCCTCCCCTGTTATAATTTATGGATTGAACATACCAGCGAACTGGTTCATACTTCCTCTGGTGTAATTTGAAGAAATTCTTGGCATGGATTGGCTTTCCTTATATAGATCCAACATAAATTATTTTGAGAGCGAAATCACTCTCTATATGTAGAATCGACCTCCAATTCGGTACAAGTGCAAGGAAGATGATGAATCTTATTTAGAACCATCATCTAAATCATGGATATTACTTCCCTATGAGAACACATATCTAGCTCTGATGATGGAGTACATGGAAGAAAACATCCTTGAAGACATTCCTATTGTGAGGTAACTCACTGTAGTGTTTCCAGAGAAATTTAATGTTCTTTCCCCAATAAGATATGTTTAATTATCAATTGATTATATACCTGGGGAATTGAAAATATCAAGACTCCATATATAATGGGTGTTTTTTAGTTTGAAGAGAATATGAAACAATTGCAAGAGATTCTAGATAATGGTTTTATATTCCCATGTTCTTCACCATAGAATGCACTAGTCCTATTCGTCAAGAAGTATGATGGATCAATACAACTTTTCATTGATAATTGTGTGCTCAAAAAATCATGAAAATGAACAAATATCCCCACTCTAATTTATGAGTTGATTGATCAGCAATGTGTAGCACAATAGTTTTCAAAGGTGGATCTGTGGTTGGGATATTATCTGGTAAGGGTGAAGTAGGAGGATATCACAAAGACTACTTTTTGTAGAAGATACATGCACTATTAATTCATATTAACACCTTTTAGACTCAATAGTGATCCTTCAATCTTCATGTAATTGATGAATATATTATTTAGAGATTACCTCGTGAAATATTTGGTAGTCTTTATAGATGATATGTTAATATACTCCAAAACCAAAGGGGAGCATCAGGATCATCTTAGCATTGTACTAGAGACCTTGTGAATAATGAATCTCTATTAAAAGTACATCAAGTGGGATTTCTAGTTGAAGGAGGTCTAATTCATCGGTCATATCACTAGAAGAAATGAGATGTTTGTGGATCCTTCTATGAAATATGAAATTGAGGGACGGCAGAAGGCCCACAATGGAAATGGATATTACTAGCTTCTTGGGGATAGCTCTATATTATTACCTATTTGTAAGAAATTTCTCATGATTTTCAAAAACTCTTATGAAGTTAGATTGAATGGGAGTAATGTTTACATTGAGTGATGAATGCGAAGATATCTTCAAGGGGATGAAAATGAGGAAAATAATTTCACCCATTCTCATACTACTCACATGTGGAGAACATTTTGTGGTATTTAGTGATACATTAATGTAGGGAATAGTTTGTGTGTTGATGAAAAATGAAAAATTCATTACCCGTGCTTCATGGAAATTAAATGATGTTGAGAATCACTATCCAACACATGATCTTGAGCTATCTTTCATAATCTTCACTTTAAATTTTTTTTGACATCACCTCTTTGGGGTGAAGTGTGAAATATATTGGACCACAAAAGCCTCATATTTATTTTCACACAGAAATATTTGAACATGCACCAATTAAGATGGTTAAATCTGATCATAGACTATGAATTATCCATCCATTACCACCATGGGAAAGCAAACATGGTGGAAGATGCTCTATGAATAAAGGTTTGAGAAATTCAATCATTATTGAGAATATAAAAGGATCTAACATTCTTAGATTTAATGAGGATGGACACGGGAATCATAAAAATGGAACCTCATCAATCTTGACACCAATGATTGCTCAACCATCTCTTTTGGAAAGGATATAGGATGATCAAAAGGATTATACCAAAATTTTTGAGAAAGTGGTTACTATCATAAAATGGAAATCCTCATATTTTAGTCTTAATGAAGACAGAATTGTGAGATATGGCTCAAGAATATGTGTTCAACAAATCATGGGTTAATGAATGATGCTTGTGAAAATGCACATTGTTCAAATTTCACCATTCACCCAGGAAACACAATGTTGTATCGAGATCTCCAAGGGATTAATTGGTGCGATAACATGAAGAAGGATATCACAGAGTATACATCAATTTTCTTGGTAATATAGAATGTGAATGTTGAGAGGCAGAAGTATAAGGGGACGATGCAACCATTATCCATACAAACATGGAAATGGGAAAACATAACGACGAACTTTTTCAATGGACTTCCAAAGGCATCCAAGGGAAACAATTCTATCTTTGTTTTTGGGGATCATCATACAATGTCTACACTCTTCATTGAAATTAGAGGGGATTTCTCATTGTATCAACTCGCACAAATATACATTAGTGAACTAATAAGGATGCATGAAGTACCACTATCAATCATATCCAATCGAGATCATAGATTCACCTCTATGTTTTGGAAGTGTCCTCTACATGCTCTGGATAATTAACTAAACATTATTAAAAATTATCTTCCTCAAACAGATGGTCAATCTAAGTGGACTATACAAACACTTGAGGACATTTTGAGAGCATGCTCAATGGACATCAAAGGAGGACGAGATCAACACCTTCTGCTGGTTGAGTTATCTTACAACAATAGTTTCTACTCAAGCATCCAAATGCTTCATATAAATCCATGAATGGGAAGAGGTTAAGAACACTGACATGTTGGAATGATGTTGCGGAGAGAAAACTCATAGCTCCATAAATGGTTGAAGAAATGATGCAGATGGTTAAGACCATCCATTAGAACATTATACCCACTGAAAGTAAAAGAAAGAGCTTTGTTGATAATCTCCAACGAGAGTAATAGTATTATCTATGGGACATGGTATTCCACCACATATCACCGTCAAAGAAAGTTATGATATTTGGAGAGAAATTAAAGCTTAGTCAATGGTACATTTTCCAATTTGAGATCCTTGATCACATTGGAGTAATGTCCTATCAACTATCACTCTCGCTGAACCTACTTCAAGTATATGATGTATTCCATGTATCACACCTGAGAAAGTACATACACGACCCATCGCATGTACTCAATTCCGATGTGGTACCATTGGAGGATGACCTCTCCTATGAGATGAATTCAGTTAAGATCATAGATTATAGGTAAAATTTTCAACAAAATATAACAATTCCCCTCCTCAATGTTGTTTGAGGAAACCACAAGTTTGAAGAAGAAATGTGGGAATAATAGTAAGTGATGAAGCAGAGTTAACTACATCAATTTTAGTGCTGGAAATGAAAATTTAGATGGAGAAGTTTCATATGGGGGAAGATCGTAAAGGGAAAAAAATTTATTAATGAAAATTCCGAATGATCTAATTAAATGTATTATTAGAAAAAATAGTTTCATTTTTTGTTTTTGTATTTAAAAATACAATTATGAATTGTCATCGATTCTAATATTTTTGTTGAACAGATATCACCTAGTTAACATAAATATAGGGAATTGAAAAATCTAATTAACTCATACAATGGAAGGGATGGCCTCATCCAGTAGAATCGACCCATAAAAACCCATTTTTGGATAACATAAAGGATATGGCGTCACTGGGAATCTTTCTTGACCAAGAATAATAGGAGATTAAACAAATTATTCTCAAGCGGTACTGATTATGGGACAACCTGATGTTAATAGAGTTTTCCACCCTAGAATTGTTATCTGAGCCACCCCATATGTATGTCTCAATCACACACCTTACCCTTTGGAATTGTACAGGTGTTGTTAGCGGTTATGTAATAAGACACTAGAATTATGATTATCTTCATTATTGTTTCTATATAATAAAGAATATAAATTCATTTAATTATTGATACATTAATGTCATAACATGTACCCCCAGGCCCGTTTCTTGACCACCCCTAGCCAGCCTTCCATAGACCAGGGGCTGGGGACTAGCACCAGAAAGGCATTTCCCTATTATGGGAAGTCAATGTCATTAAACCTATACAATCACATGGTCTGAGAACACAATAAGAAGAAAATGTGATGTAAACAGCCGCATTAATGAATGATTAATGTAAAGGGGGAATGAATACAAGCCCAATTGGAAAAAAGTACAAGTACAAATAAAAAGTACAAAACAAATGAAAAGTGAAAGGAAGAACATGTATCATCTAGAAAATATCATACATTAAGTGTAGGAATACACAACCACCTCAGAAATCCATGTCCACCTGTCGCCTCTATAAACTGCCTAGTCCTGGATCCCTTTAACCTCATCCTAGCTTCTCATCATCTACACAATACACAACAAGGTGCAGGTGAAGCCTGTGCTGGGGTGAGTATAACAATACCTAGTAGGAACCCAGAGACCCCCAAAGGTCTCTCAGAATTACACAAGGAAAACCACAATGCATGATCTCAATCACAATGAACAAAGTAATATACACATCTCAAATAGAGCCTCAGCTCAAACCAGGTTTTCGGTGAAGTATAAAAGCATAAATGATTAGTCATAAAATGAGATCTACTTATTCTATAAAGAGGTACAACTGGTGACCATTCAGAGTTTGACCCACACAAGATAGATAGGTACTGACCCCCACAGTGACCCACACTGGATCTGATCCACCTTGGATCGATACGTCACTCACACCCGCAATGCCTCATACAGGATACAACCGACTCAGAGTCAATAAGTACTAACCCTCGTAATGACACACATAGGATCTGACCCGCACCGGATCAGTATGGGGTGACCCACATAGGATCACTGGGAACTGAACCACCCAAGATCTGAACCAAACAGGATTGGTATGCGCTGACCCACAAAGGATCACTGACTGCTGACCTACATAGGATCAGTGTTAACCCACACAGGATCACTCGGTACTAACCTCTATATGATCTATCTCCAACCTCCAACTTAATTCCAGCCAACTAGATTCCTCGAACCCAGCATGTCAATCAGGAACCTGGTCTCTAAGTTATAAGACTTTCAATTTGGAATCATTATCAATCCTACCCGAGCGTACTCTAACTGTTTCTATAACTCAAGTGGAGTATTCCAAAAGAACCACCTCTATCCAAGTATCCCAATGAAGTAGACAGTTCAACAAACATGCATATTATTGTCTTGATAAGGACATTTAAGAATTTCTAGGCCAGGTGGGGCCCCGGGTCCAGTACGACCAGCAAGGGGATGGCTAGAAATGGGCGGCCCAACCCATATAGGTAGACATGCCAAGAGAAGCATGTAAAGGGCGGCCCGCAAGGGGCATCCCGACTCGTATAGGGAAATTCTTGTGAGGGGGAGGCCCTCTAGGGAGGAAGCCCAGCCAAAGTGGAGTGCAAACCAGCCAAAGGTGGGGTGCGGAATGGTATGAGGTGTATCGCGGCCCACAATGGGGTCCGCACTAGCCAGCAAGGGGGTGTGACCCCCCAGTCTCCCAAACAGCCTGTAGGCCATTCGTTTTGCAAAGCGTATGAGCCTTGTGGGCACTACCCAGTCGCCCTGGAACCCTCTGAAGGTACAGGTTTTGCCTCGCCCACAGCATCGGCCGCGACATCTTGTCTGCCGGCCACGCACTGGTTGCACCACCTCCGGATCTTCGGTGAAGCATTGTTCATGCCGCCTCTCCTTCCGTGGCTGCTCGATGTGTCAACCACCTCATCCATCTTCAGCAGCTACCAAGATGCATCCCTCTACTCACCATCGGCGTGGGAAGTTGCATCATACTTCTTTCATGGTCGGTCAGTGTCGTCCATTCTGATAACCGTGTGGGATTTGTTTCGCGGCCTTCACTTGCTGCGTGCGTCAGTGCACACATTTATCGTAGCTGGTTAGTGTTTTGGCGCTGGCGTTTTTCCACGGAGGATACAACGGTGTAGCAAAGTAGCAGAGTTTCTAGGCCGGGTTCGTTAGGACAATGCCCTCCGCGTAAGATCATAATCTAGAGGGATGATAAGGGGTTCAATAAATTCACTTGAATTTAAAACAAGAATCAATTCCCCTACCACATAATCTCATTAGAGAATTTCTACTATTGAAGATAGTTAAGTGTTCTTAATTCCCGCAACAGGCATCCAACACCATCACTCATTTGTTGTCCTCTGGTTCATGGTTCAGAGTCACCCATCAAATCCAACTGGGATCGTCTCCGTCCTCTAAGAGTTTGGCGTCACATCACACCTTTAGAAATTTTCTTCATGCTGAAGCAATGCTGATACCGCTCCCCCAAATCCAAATATATATAAGAGGTGGAGGGTAAGTAATGAAATTTGGGAATTAATGGTGGATCATAAATTATGACCCTTCCTAATTATAAAATGACATCGTTACTTATGATTTGTAGGTCAATCCATTTATTAGCTTGATCCATCGATGGCCCCACATGCCGACTATCCGTTGGTGGACATGAATTAATATAAAATAATAATGTTATTTTATTTTATTAACTTTAATAAAAATTCAAAAATTATCATTTTATCAACATCTATTATAGTCAATGTAATGTCTTTCTTAAGCGAATCACGACACTATGAAGTTAATGGTGCCCACAGATTTTTTTATCTGAGCACCGTTGAAAAATTTCGAAAACATCACTTGAACTTTTATAAAACATACAATGATAATTTTTCAATAAATTATTAATGTTGACCCTCGACCCGATCCAGTAAAGAATAGGCTTTGCCTTTGGAATACATACACAAAAGAACCCAACTGTACTCACAGAGGTTTAATCCATGTTACTGTTTAGATGTTGTGGACTATAATAATAAATTAATTGTATCATAATTATTTTTTTACGGCCAAAATATAACTTCCATAGTTGGACCGCACCGACCAATGTTAGTATCTCCATAAAGAGCACATACTCTCAAAGCTCAATTGTGGTCTCTGAATATTAATCTGAGTCACTATTCGTGATTTATATGAATATGAATAAATTAACTTAATTTAATTATTTTATTTATGATCATTCCATATTCATGTTTTCTCACAGAAGGTTTTCTCCGACTAAACATAAGTCATGCCTTTGGTAATCCTGCTATCCTAATGCAATAGATCCCTCAGATTTATGATCTTGGCCTCTGTTTATTAGATATTTCACTTTTTTAGGAGAACTGCTTATTATAGTTATTTAAAGTATAACAAAACTTTGACAAATTATTCTGGGCCATCCGAGCCTCATAATCACGTGTCGTTGGATTTCGCGGTCTTAAAATAATTTCATATAATTAATAACTTTATACAGAAATTACGAGATATTAAATTCTCCCCTCTTTAGGGATTTGCATCCCACAAAGCCACAACACAGACTAAAGAAATAAATGGTGGTAATGAGCACAAATCTTATCCTCCCTCCACCTTTTTCTCTCCATAAGGTTCATGTGCTACCAACGAACACACACCATAGGTATCGATCACCCATGAAGGTCTCACCTCGGTTGATCCTAAATATCCACTGGAACCTCAGCAAATGTTGGCCCATCATCAAATTTAGATCACCGTGGTCGATGATGTGAGATGGTTCATGCACTAATCTCCTCATATAGGATAAGTGGAAGAAATCGTGCACCTTTCCAAATTTTGTGGAATATATTTGAGGTATACTACCTTAACTATCCTCTGAAGTATTTGAAATGGACTGATAAACCTCAGTGATAACTTGTCGCCCTGGCCAAATAAATGTAGTCCTTGTCGAGGAGAGACACACAATAATATGTGGTCCCCCTCCTGGAACTCCAATGGTATCTTTCTTCTATCAGCATAAGAATTTTGTCTATGTTGTGTAGTCTTCAACCACCCCTTGATGACCTGCACCTTCTCAATAGTAGAATGTAACATCTCTGGACTCAAAAGTACTGACTCCGCTGGGTTTGTCCAGCATAGAGGTGATTTACAAGGTCAAATGTATAGGGCCTCAAATGGTTCCGTGGAAATGGTCGAGTGATTACTATTATGGTATTTGAATTAAACCAAGGGAATGTGATCCTACCAACTACGGGAAAAATCAAGGATGAATGCACAAAGCATGTCCTTTGACATCTGAATTGTCTGCTACATCTGACCATCCATATGAGGATGAAAGATAGTACATAAACGTAGCTAATTCCTAAATGACTCCTATAATCACTTCCAAAACTGAGAAGTAAAATGTGTGTCACAGTCAAAGATAATCTTCAATGTCACCCGATGGAGTCTCAAGATCTCATGAATACAGAGGTGTCACAAACCCTCTAATTATCCATGCTCTCAGATAGGTAGGAAGTGGGCTGACATGGTGAGTTGGTCAACAATCACATAGATATAATCAAGTCTCCAGCGCGTATATGGAATCCATGTCACAAAGTCCATGGAGATCCTATCTCACTTCCACTATGGAACCTCTAGTGGTTGTGCTAAGCCTGCTAGAGCTTGATGCTCGACCTTCACTTGTGAACAAATGAGGCATCTAGAATCAAACTCTTCTATATTCTTCTTCATCCCTAGCAACCATTGCTGATGTCTGAGGTCTGGGTACATCTTCTCTACACTTGGATGTACTGTAAGAGGGGACGTATGGAACTCCCTCAACAACTCCTCCCATTGTGCCACTGGTAGCATGGTACTTACTCTAATGAGGATGACATGCTCCCCACCTTCCAAAATTTTATCAGGAGTATGTCCTGAGGATATCAAATAATGTCATTCCTCACATTAAATGTCCTCATGATGTGCCTCCCTGACTTGCAGAAGGAGTGGGGGAGTGACTGTCATAGACTGGAGGTATGCTGCTATATATCTTTTGATGAAGGATTCTTGCATCATGACTAGATACTCTAATGCCTGACTCATCCACTGTAGACCATGAATCCTTCTGAGTGTGTATGAAACTACATTCCCCTTCCCAAGAGTAAAGACTATATCATGGTCATAGTCCTGGATGAACTCTAGTCATTGACACAATCTCAGCTATTGAATGCTCTAATGGCACTTCTATGTCCACAAGAATGGATCCCCTTTCTTTATCAAAGATGACAAGGGTACCTCTACCATAGAGAAGTCTAGTACAAACCTCTGGTACTACCCCGCAAATGCAGAAGTCCCTCTCACTTCGGGGAGGTAATCCTGGAAAAATATTTTGAAAAGATGTCACCACACTCTGCCACTCTTGTTGGGAATTAAAATCTCAAAAAAACTATTCCCACAAGGGTAAGGCTGGATGGCTCAAGAGTGATTGGTTGCACCCTCTTTTGCATGAGTTTATCATGTAATACCTGGGTTTCCTTTTTTCCCATCCAAGGAAAACCCCATTCCAATAGTGTAGATAAACCAAAAACATTATTCCTAATACAGTCAATGTGAGAAAGAAATGTGGATGTCCATTCCACACACATACTAATGTCATAAGTCCTCGACGCTTCCACCAAGAGGTTCCAACTCAAACTCCCACCTCAAGGGGTAGATCACACCATCGAAAAAAGTATGATTTTAGATTCTCCACCAAAAGGTATCTTTAGACGTAATGTTCATGTCAAAAGTGTAACCGGAAACTCTGGGTCCTAATCAAGATTTTTCAAAAGAAGGAATGATTAGATTCTATTCCCATCAATACAGAATCCACTAATAGACACATACCATACCTATAATAATTCGTGGAAACCGTGGGTCACACTCCTTGACCACATGTAGCTACTCCCTTCCCCTATCATCCAGCTCCCTGAGCCTGGTGGGGACCACATTGGGTAGTGGTTGTAAAATGTTGAAATGTATACCACCTTATGTTGATTGCCTAGCTCCACTTCCATGTCACTACTGTTCAGATTCATCTGTCCCTATCACTTCCTCTTCACAAGATCAGTGAAATCCAAACCCGGTCATCATCTTGGTGATCCACGAAGAAGGCCCTCTGCTAGGACCACCATATATTCGAATGGTGCTCTGGCTAGATGTAAATTCAGTCACATCCTCAATCCAATCCTTATCCGCCAGTGATTCGGGCTGACCATGGAACCTGAGGGGTATCTGATGTTGAAACATGTGTATGTCACTACGAATACATGTGTCCTCTATCAGTACTGTCATTTGTATCTATTGAACAACAGGAAGTGATATAGCTGGCACACTACCCTATGGTACCATCTTAAGAAATGGTCCATGTACCGAAGGATCTTCACCCTACAGACTATAGTCATGATCAGGAAATAGAAAAGACTAGACTCTATGATCACCATATGCTCTACCTATATCTCAACTAGGCGAAAAACTCCATCCAAAGCCTCCAACTAGTCCCTAGCTACCAGGGAATCTATCTCACATCGAAATCTCTGAGGCCTCTGCCATTGGAACATGTTAAAAGCACTCATTCGGTGTGCACCATATTCTAGTACAGGTGATGATAGCCACTAATCAACAGGTGGTGGTTCTAATGGGACACCACACGATGGTGCTGACACAGTAAGAGGGCCCTACACTGGAGCCTCGTCACTCGGTGGGCCGTCATAGTGTACTCTCTCGGGAATCCTAGCTGGCAGTCTAAGTGGTGGTGTCCTCATAATTAATAGGTGTTCCATCATCATTATGTTATACCTAGTGAGATGACTCAAATAAATAAAATGATAAACACTTCCAAAACACATTCAATATGTTCTTCTGTGTACTGATTCTGAAATCGCAATTTAGGGTCCTTGTGTATGGATACATTGGATTCCACACCAACACTGGAATCCCCGAACTAAAAACCACACTCATAAAACATAACACTATTACTACATTGAAAATATCACAGTCCTAGTTCATCAATAGTATCGACTCCTCTAATACCTCTTTGTCACAACCTATCCCCAAGAGACTTTGTTGTGACTACCCCATGCCCGCCTTCCAAAGGTGAGGGGCTGGATAGTAGCACCATAATTGTGTTTCCCTCTAATGGGAAGTCATTACTTTTAAACATGTACAATCATACGGTCTGAGAACCCAAGAAGAAGTAACTGTGAAGTAAACTATTGTAGTAAAGTGTGCTGAAAGTAATGGGGTCCTGAATAAAAGTCAAACATGAACAAAGTACATGTAAAACTAAAAAGTAAAAAAATACTTAAATGTGAAACTATGATCATGTAATGTCCACCACATATCCTACCTGATGTGTAGCTACAAATCGTCTTCTAAGAACACCATGTCTGCCTATCTCCTTCGCGTACCACCTTGTTGTGGCTCCCTCAAACCTCAGCCTTGTGGCTCATCATCTGCACAAGACACAACAAGGTGTGGGAGAAGCCCATGTAGGGGTGAGTATAATAATACCCAATAGGGACCCGAGACCCCCAATGGTCTCTCAAAATTCTACAAGGAAACCCAAAAAGCATGATCAAAATCATATAGAACAAAGCAAAAAACAATGCTCAATTTGAGCCTCAGCTCAGACCAAAATTTTAGTGAAGTATAGAAGTATAAATTATTAGTCTCAAAACAATACCATCCAATTCTGTCAAGAGGCACTGCTACTAACAATACAATGTTTGACCCATGTGGGATTAATATGTTCTATCCCCCGCAATGACCCACATAGGATCTGATCTACCCAAGATCGAAAGGAAACTAACACTCGCAATGACCCACACAGGGTCCGACCCACCTTGAGTCTATTTGTACTAACGCCCATAATGACCCACACAAGATCTGACCCACACAAGATCGGTATGAACTGCCCACATAGGATTGCTGAGTGCAGACACACACATGATCTTACCCACACAGGATTAGTATGTGCTGACCCAAATAGGATCACTGGGCACTGACCCACATAGGATTTGTCCCACACAGGCTCGATGCTGACCAAAATAGTATCGCTTGGTACTAACCTCCATATGATATGTCTCCAACCACCTCTTCACTGCCAGCCAAATGAATTCCTCGCACATGGTGCGCTCGAGTTCTGTATTATATGCTCTCGAGATATAGGCCATACCTAGACCAACACTATGATCCAAAAAGGAGTAACCCAAATGCTTTCTATGATATTAGGGTTCCAACGTGACATACGACATGTCAATTGGACACCCGATCTTTGAGTTATATGTGTTATAGTTCGGGGGGGTGGTGGATTCGGGTTTGATCCCACCCGGCCATATTCAAATAGTTTTTAAAACTCATGTGGAGTATACCAAAAGGAAATTCTCAATCAAAAGATCCCATAAACATAGATGGATTGCCAAACAGAGATCTGGTTCTTATGATATAGATCATTAATCAATTTTGGGCATGGTGGGGCCTAGGTTCGGTCTAACCCGGTCGGACTGAATCATCCCGACACGGTTTAGGCTGGTCCATGGGGGGATTGGCACGACCCGTATAGGGGTATCCCACAAAGGGAGGCCTCCAAAGTTGACCCGGACCATTAGAGGGGTCCGCAATGGGTGCCCTGGCCTGTATAGGGCATGACCCATGAAGGGGTCCCCGACTAGTGCAGCGGCCCGACCGCAGAAGAGTAGGGACCGGCCTGAGGTGGGGTGCGGTCCGGTCCGAGATATAGTGTGGACCCTTATGGGGTCCAACATAGAAAACACGGGGGTGTGAACCCTATCCACCCAAACGATCCGAAATCCATTCAGCTTGCGAAGCGGCGACGCCACGTGGGTGCCTCGCAGTCGCTACGGAACCACCGCATGCATGGCTTTTGAATCCACCGTGGCATCGGCCGAGACAACATTTCCATTGGCGGCACGCTGGTCGTGCTGCCTCCCACTCGCCAGTGGCGCATTGGCCGCACGACTAGCTGATGTTCCTTCTGCCTCCTCCATCTGTCGTGGCTGATGAGTCGCAACACTCTGCTACTCTATAGAGCACAACAACATGCCATACTTCCTTAATGATTGGTTGATGCTGACCGTTCTGATGACCATTTTGGCTTTGTGCCACGTCCTCCCCTTGCAACGTGTGTTGGGTACCACATTCTTTATAGCCGGTTGGTGTTGCTGCGCTGGCGTTATTCCATGGACGATGCAAGGGTGTAGCAATGTTGTGGAGTGTCTGGGATGGGTTCGTTAGGCCCGCTCCTTCTGAGTTAGCTCATAAACAAGAGGTAGGATAATGGGTTCAATAAATTCCCATGAATTTAAAACAAGAATCAAAACCCCTATTTCATAATCTTGTTGCAGAACATTCTCACTTGCAGTTGGTTCATTGTTCTTCCTTCCCACAACATGCTTCCAATGACGTCGCTTGTACTTCGTCCTCCAATTCATGGATCGGTGTCACCCATCACCTCCTACTGGGATCAGCTCCGTCCTCTATGGTGTCAGTATCATGGAACTCCTTTATCACTTCATTTCTTGGCAAAGCTGTGTTGATACCCCTCCCCAAGATCCACATATATAGGAGAGGTGGAGGTTATGTACCAACGAGAGAAATTAATGGGGGCTCATAAATTAAGATCCTTGATGATTTCCCATCAACGCCATTACATAGGATTGGAAGGTCAATAAATTTATTGTCTTGACACATAATTTACCCCACACTTTTCTTTTCTATTGGAGGATATGAAAGAAAATAAAATAATAAAGAAATTATATTTTATTTATTTAAAAATGTCACATAACACAACTTTTTCTCAAGGCCAACTATAGTCAAAGTAATTTCTCCCTTTATCAAATCTCGGCACTGTGAATTCAATTATGCTATCATATTTTTAATTAGAGAACTGGTTCAAATGATAGAATAAGCTTCCCACACATTTAATAAACGTACCATGAAAAATGTTCAATAAATTATAAACATTCACCCTCGACCCATGCCGCTCGAGGTTAGGCTCTTCCTAATGAAAACACGCACCAAGGAACCCAATGGTACTATCATATTTTTAATCTGAGTTTCCGTTTATATGTTATGGAATTTATCATTAAAATAATTGTTACATAATATTTATATTTACATCCAAAAAATAACTTCCATAGTTGGCCCGCACCGGCCAATGTTAGTATCATCATAATGAAAGCATACTCTCATGAGCTCTGCGGTGGTCTCAAAATATTAATCTGAGTCACCATTCATGAGTTATTTGTATTTGAAAAATAAAATAACTTTATATAATTATTTTATTTAGGGTAATTCCAATTTTTTGTTTTCTCACTAGAGGTCTTCCCCGACTAATATTATGTCACACCTAGGGTAAACATTCCATCTTAAACGCAACAATTCCCCTTGATTACTGATCTGGGTAACTGTTTATGAGTTATTCAAATTTTTCATGAAAAGTGCTTGCATGTGCTTTTTAAAGTTTAACACAACTTCAAAAGATCATTTTGGAAACTTCAGGCCTCAAAATCACGCACCATCATATTTTTTCGTCGCGAAGAAAGTTCATATAATTAAAAAATTAATCGTAAATTCTAGGACATTACATTTAAAAAAAATTAGATACAAAATTGTATTTTTGTTAATATTCGATTTAGAAATTTATTTTTTTCAATTAATGGATTTTTGAATTAAATAATATTTTAATGAAATATTATTACTAAATTTCTTTTTAAATATAAACTTTGGGTGAATTTGTATAAATACAATTGTGTTTTTTATTTTGATTTGAAAGCCTTTTTTGTCAAAACCAATGATTTTTTGATAAATGTCAGTTTTTTATTTTAATAGAATAAATTCACATATTTTGAAACAATATGTAGATAAAATGAATATTATTTATGGAATACAGAAATCAAAATTATCCAATGGTGATTTTTTTCATAATTTTCAGAAACATTCAAATTTTTAAGTAAAAATTAAATATTTGATAATTATATAATGTGTTTGATGACATCATGATGACATAATTGCAAAGTAATAAAATAAAATAAATGTTTTTTTGTCCAATATATGTCTTACGATTAAAATAAAGCGATTTTAGGTTTGTTTGATTTATTTTACAATGCTTTAGTTGACCCTTCGTGGCTTGTAAAATATTTTATCTTTTTAAAATGTTTTACTTGAGAGTCTGACTCATCTCCACATAAGAAAGAGTAATATTTTAATATGTTCATCCATTTTACACATTAAATAATTCGATACACCCCCTTTATAAAAACCCATGGGAAAAACCATGGTTTTTTTGTGGTTTCGATTAGTTTAATATGTGGTGTCCAAAACATAAATAATAAAGAATATCCACGATTTTCATATATTAACCCACCCAAGCTCCCAATTACTCTTCACTCAAATACATTTTAGATCGACCAAAATATTCCATACTCTCTGTAAAATCTTTTCAAGGTGCCTCAAGCTCCCATGAAGCCACTCTCAAGCCTTCCCCAAGCCATTGAGATCACACATCTAAGTAATAGATTTCTTCCTTTCTCATTTTTGTCTCATTGTAATTAATGTGTTATAGCTTTCAAATTTCAATTAAAAATATTGGGGTATGATTTTTCACCTCCCCCATTATTCCTTTATTATGATTCAAGGATGATATACCCATTTACCTCTCATTATTGAATCCCATGTACAAAAATTACTACGCCGAAATTCTTTAAGGAATTTATCTCTTCAAATTTACGTTCAATAAATTTTTTTAAATTATGAATCTAAATTCAATTACAAATGATGGGACATGAACTATATGACCCCCTTATTTTCCTTATAATATAAATATGATGAGACCCCCCAATATCTCTCATAAAAAAATTTATGATTTCTTATGTAACGTTGTTATGCTACCCAAATTGTGCTGCAATTTTCCAATCCAAAGACCTTAGGTAGTGAATACCATGCCCATTTATCTATAATGTGTATTAAACATTATGATCATTTACAAATTTATTATAGAGATTAATTTATTAATTCCAAATTCATTTATCATGGAATGAATGATAATGTATAATGAATCCATGTAATATGTTACATGTGGCATAGTTATGCATGATATGAAATTATTAAGAATCGTGTGCCATGATAGCGCTCCAATGCATTAGGTAAATATTAATATCATGATACATCAAGTGAAATGATAGTTTACTCATGCTCCATTTGTATGCCTATTTCCAAAAATGTACTATATTCTTCATGTTGTGACTTGTTTACTCCCTTAAAGGGTTTAATGATCATCCTTTTATTATTCATGTCCTCAGGTACCCCATGAAATGTTATGTATGAATTAATGTTGTGTTCATGTCGAAGAAGATTTCAATATGATGATGGGGTTTTTTAGTTATTATGTAATGTTCGTAATCCCTATAGACATAATAAATACCGATCTAATATTTATTATCAAGTGACGGTTTTATGAAATAAATTATTTTCATGTTTGATAAAAAGAGTTCTTTTGTTATAGGTAAAGTTATAACCACTGGCCTCGGTGATGTCTGAGTTAGAACGAACATATTTTTTCACTCAAAATAATTGACATAGAATAAGTAAGTTTATTTTTGGAGAATATATCCTATCATATAGAAATAAATAGATTGAAAAATTATTTTTGTATTTATTCATACATTTATTTAAGAACATGATCATGATTATGTTAACCTTATTTGATTACAGTTAATATAACATTATGGGATATCATTTTAGGAATAAATATTGAATTATCATTTTACTGTTTGGTTATGATAATTTAATTTAATTATAGATACGACTATAATATCTTAGTTATTATATGTTTAATAAATATATAACTTTAGTACGATTATTTTTGATATTGTTCTTATTTGGATATTATTGTTAATCAATATTAGATGAATTGGTGATAAGGAAAATATATATTTGTTTTGGTTTCTATATTAGTATATAGTTTTTTGGATAATTTTAATGACAGTTATTTATAGAATGATCTATGTTATACATCATGTGTTGTAACTGAGGACATAGTGACTAATGTTGTATTTTATTATATGATGTTTTATTCAATTTATAAATTATCTTACCAAATGTTGACCAATTTTAATTGGATACATTCTAAGGATATGAGGAATATCTTAATATCATTTAATTGAAATTTAATAATTTAATTATTATTTTAGTGCATCACTTATGAAAAAAATTGTCTAAAAAATTAAAGGATTGAATAAAAATATGTTACTATGGGGAATTGATTAAAGTATTATGTTAAACATATCGGGTAAGTATTTTTCATTGTGTTATTTGTCTATATGGTAAAAAATTATTCAAACGTATGAAAAGGATCATGAAATGACAATATTATCCATTCACATTATTTTTTATGAATCTATAGTCTATTTCACACCACATTGGTTTATTGTTTTATTTATGTGGAATTTCTCATGATCATTCACATAATTGGGACCAATGATCTCTGTCACATTACCTAATTATACTAGGAATTTTACATTTCTTCCATGCACTAAACGTCAGATAATGACAATTTTCACTTATTTTTAAACTGATTATGTGTTATTCCTAATGATAAGTAATATATAGTTTAAATATAATGTATTAAATTTATTAACTAATGTACATATGTAACATCCCTATATATTAAAAGAATTGTAGTGTGCTTGATCATGAATTCAACACGCAATATAGAGCATAAACAACTCGTGTAATATATGTCGATCATAATATAACAATTAAATTTTCTCTATAAAAATCATTAATTACTTTATGAAATAAATATAAATATAAATATATAAATATATATTAAAAAATAAATTATTTTTTTATTTCCTATTGCTAAATAATTACCCATCTTACAGTAATTTCATCATATTAATCAAAAAACAGTTTCCATCCAAATTATTTTTTCTAATTTATTTGTTGAAATATTATAATTTTTTATTAAATTTATAGAATGTAATTCATGAAGAAAATTCATATATGAAATTATAACATCATAATTTTTTCATGTTCAAAATTTTTTAATATTCCAAAAATATTGATATTTTAGTGAATTGTGAAAAATAATGATGTTTTTTTAATTTTTTTTATTTTCAAAAAATTATGTAATTTAAAATTCCATTTATTATAATAATATGACTCAAATAAAATTTTAATTCATTAATTATAGTTAACACACTTAATTAAATCGGATTTATCTTTATATTTTAATTTATTAGAATTTTATTTTTAGGTTTATAGATATGTTTTTGTGATAACTATTTTAAAGTCTATATTGGCTATCCATTTTAAATAATTTAAATAAACAATAATGAGGTAATTTTTTAATTATATTTATTATATATATATTATTATGAGCATAAATTAATAAATTATTATTACTATAATTATAGTTATTGTAAAATCATCATTCGTATGAAAAATACACTTCTTAAATGTCTATTTTTTATCACGTATACGATAGTAAATTAAAATTAAATTCTTCCACATCATGGAATTTATTTTTATAATATTTATGTCATATTTATTATAAAAATAATTTATATTATATAATAATATAAAAATACTTTTTAGTCACAATAAATTTTGATAACAGTAATTATATTTTATCGCGATAAAGGTAAAAATGGATTTATCGGGGATTAAACTATAAAGATAAGGTTTAAAATAAAATAAAACGATTATTAAATCTTCTTTCTATGATATATTGTGACATTATATAATATATTTCTATAAAATATACATTTGGTATTCTTTTGTATAAGGAATGATATGGGTATCTCCTTTTTATTTCAGAAATTCCATGTGTGTCTTCTCCCACACTTTTAAAAGGCCCCCAAATATATTTTCATCTTCAGAAACTAAAAGCCCTATTTTGAGAATTAAAAAGAAAAATACCTAAATTATTTATCTCTCCATATATTATAGGCCTTGTTTTGGTCAAAAAAAATATTCTTCGATTGATTTTAGTGTAAACTATAAAAGGTTGTCTGAAGAAAGGTGTTGTTCTTATATATGCATTTTTATTTTATTTCTTCTTCCACTAACATAAAATCATATTAAATTATGAATATATAATTACACTAGTATATAAATTATTCTAATATTTTATTTTGTTACTTTTATATCCTTAATAAAATTCATCTTCCATCAATTGGAAAAATGAAACAACAATGTCTGAGAACAGCTGACAATTGCATCGTGAAGAAATGTAATTAATTTGTCATCATCACCTCTCAAATATTGTTATAATGAACTGTTTTTAATATGAAATATGATATATTAAACGGAATAATACTTATTTCTCTATTATATTAAACATATATTATTAATTACCATTTCGTGGGGGATACGATGACGTCACACGTCCGTACAATGGACTACCCCCTCACGATGAAATGTGATTCATTTTCCACTAACATATTATATGAAAGGTAGTAAAGAAAAGTTTAATAAATATTAGTTATATAAATGAAATAATAATTATATTACTGAAATATTTATTATTCATAAACGTTAATAATATCACATTCATCCTTACATTGAAAATTGATAACGTCGGTAGTGTGTAATTGGGGCCTTTTACCGCCATGAGGTGATGTGATTCCTTTTTCATCACCAAATCACACAAATGATATATATATATATATATCATATATATAAATTAATAATTTTTTATATGCCATATTATTACTATTATTCAAATATAAAATATTACTTACCTTCTTTCCATAATGATTGTTGTTGATTGAAAACGTTAATCAAGTGTGTGTACGACCTACTATCTCTATGATCGAAACATAGATCATTTTTCCAAATCATATTTCATAGTTGGTTTTAAAATTATTATTTATGTATAAAAATTTTATTAAATTAAATATTATTTTTATTTTTATATTTAAATAATTAACTATTTTATATATTCCACCTAAAGATTTAATTTTTGGCATATTTTTTGAATACAATAAAATCATACATAGTGAATGTAAATAATTAAATAATTTCCTGCAACATGGAAAGATTAAAAATATAATAGAATAATTAAATTATATAAATTTATTCCAAAATTAATTAATTAACATAATTTTATAATTAAAAAATATAAAGAATGTAATATATTATTTCAACTAAAGTCAAGGGAAACTTTAACATAAATCTTCATTTGAAGGGATTTAAATACTTATTTTGAATATATTTCACTTCCATGTCCATGATCTTATAAATGTTTGAAGAAATTAATTATTAAATCTTAAATGGATGAATAAGGTCAATTTTTATTATATTTCAGATTATTTATATTATATAATAAAAATAATCTTTTTAAGGATTATATTAGGTACTATCTTTAAAAAATAATCAATTATAGGTGTATTTTTAACAAATTGTTTCCTTGTATATATTATTAAAATTATTATATTATATTTTTATACGGGAATAAGATTTTTTAAAAAAAAATTTTGCCACATTTAAAATTATTTCAATTTTGTTAATAAAATCATTTTATATATTTTATATATAATATTTTTAACGAAAGAAAAAATTAATGTTCTATTCCAATGTAAATAGTGATAATGACTATTCCACAATCCATACATATTATTTTAATCTTTGATTCTATTAAAATATTTGTTTTCTCATGAAATCCATTCTTTCCATTTTCCATATTTTTTAAAAGAATTTTTTTGAATGAAAATGGTATTTTAATATATGATGGAATGTTTTATACTGATTTAAAATTGTTTTTCAATGGTTATATCATGAAAAGTTGCAATATTAAATTGTTTTATTCATAATATACTCCTTAAATATTATTTAAAATGGGTTGATCCCTAGTAAAGATCACAGGTGAGCCCGATATATTTTATATTGTTGGTTTTCTCATATAGTTCCTCAGTGGATTGGGTAATGATTTTATTCTCCCATCAAATATATTTAAAATCTTATATATGGTTTTTTCAACTTATATGGTCTCTTTTAAATGTTATATACTGATGACGTCACAAGTAACCAGTATTATTTATAATTAGTTTTCATGGAAATATTTTATTTCCAATATTGAATAAAAATTATTTCTTTAAAATAAAATTTTATGCCATTTATGGGTAAATGGGATTGTTTTCAAGAAAATGATTGTCTTGGGTTTTCATGTTTTTCAATAGAATAATGGATTAATTTTTTCCATAGTAAAATTTTGTTTCTCATTGTATTTTTTTAAAAAATTATAGTCTCTATTGATGATTAAGGAATAGAATAATTTAATCTGATAGCCATGAATATTTTTTTTGGAAAAGAAATAATATTTTTTTGTAAAAATAGATACTGAAAAAAAGTTTCCTCTTTATATATATATGGGGTTATATTTCATTACTGTTAACTCACTATCTAAATCAATAATCCTAAATGGTATTTGCAAATGTAAGAAATTTAATTATATTGTAATGTCCCTAAAACTTGTATTGCTTAAGGCTATGTCCTTATAATATTTTTTGTACTTCAATTGTCATACTAACCCTTATTATCACAAAGTATATAATTAAAATATTTATAATTTTAGAGTGAGTGATTTTGTGTCTAAGATAGATTATTTTATTAAATTAAATCAATCCCTAGACAAGGTATCATCCACCACATATGACATAAACAATATATAATAATGTAAATCTCCCATTGTGATCAATGGTTAGAAGCTTAAAGCACATGGTTCGTTCTGAATATAACCTACCAAAACAATACAGTTTTTTAGTGATTAATAGAGCATGTGTTGATACAACTAGGTTAAAACTCTATTTAAATATCAATCATAAATATGTTGAGACAAATGAATCACCATAATTTAAAAAGAATAATTACTTAATTTGGGGTAATTATATTGATAAATTAATTATAAATGAGATCGATACATCCAATGGGATTTTTGGGATTCCCTCATCACATTCTTTGGATATTATACATTGAATCATACTAAAACTGAAATTTGGACTCCAACCTAACACTTCTATTGTGAAATAAATACTTCCACCATTTTCAGAGTAGTCACATTTGAAATTAAAATTATTCGATATATTTTTAATAAAAATTCCATATTATTTTGATTGTTTCATTTAAAGAATATCATTAATAATAAAATAATCAATATAACATGTTCATATTTTTCGTTTTGTTAATAATATGCCACGAATAAATAAATAATTCTTTGAGACCCTATCTAGAGGTGTCAAAGCTATAATCTACTTAAAATTGATACATTATGAAAAAAATTTAATTCCACACTATGTACCACGGTCAACCACAAATGGTGGGGGATGAAAAAATAATGGGACACCGTGTATATTGATAATAATTTCATTACAGAATAAATTTTGACCACCTCTATAACATGTATTTTGGATCTGATTATAAGGTCAATTGTTTTTTACACATCTTATAAACCAAATTAGTATTAAATGTATGAAAATTTTGACATGCAATCTAGTCAACTACATGAAATTATTACTTGTTTTGTATTTACTTCATGAAAATAAATGTGGTGATATGCATCTTACATGAAATTTAGGTGGATGTACTAGTTATGATTCACATGAAAACCCATGAAAAATATATACTGATACTTTAGGTGTGTTGTTTAGGTGGCCATAATTAGATATCACAACTTATTAAAGGCTCTACATTGAATGTAATATTTGAAAACTCAATAAATTTACCTATTGTAGTAGAAATTCCGTGCGGCCCAATTGAGTGATCATTACAAAAAGTCATAAAATACACAAGGCATTTATTGATGTACACCATCTTTGATGGTGATTATTATGTACCTAGTATAAAATGTGTAAATAATAGGGTATCTTGTGTACAAAAATTTATGATATCTATTTTCCTCATAAAAGTTTCACCAAAATGATTTTTAACAGTAATCAAAGGTATTGGTTACATCAAAAGGACTATTAGTAGTACACTAAGTGTATTTTTAACACGTGTTCTATGATTATGCACACAAAGAATACTACACAGATTGAAGGATGGAATTATACACTGGGTATATCATGATATTCCATGTGGTCTTAGAAGACATGTAAGTGCTAATCACATGGTATTAAACATACATATACAAAGTCTCATGAAATGTTTAGTGATTGTACATGATGTGTAAGTATTAAATTTGAAATTTGAAATTAAATTTATTTAAATAATACAAAGAATTTTGAAACCAAAGTGAATTACATAAATGTTTTTAATTAATATATTTGATATAATATTATGCAAAAAGGAACATGTCTCATTAATACCATTGAGACCACCTCTAAATTAATTAATTTAAAATAACATTGTAATTTTATTTTAAATAATATTAAATTGGGGGAATTTTATTATATCTCAAATAATGATTGGATAGATGATTATAATAAATATTTGATCTAATAATTAATGTATTGATTTAATTAAATTAAACACAGTTAAATGAATTGGGTTGAATCCTAAAACTTTTAAATGTGTATTTATTGCGTCTTTTGATTGATTTGATCACATATAACCTATGTATATGTTGTGTTTATTTAAATTAACTATTTATTTCATGTATTTAATTTAATAAATATGTTGTTAATTTTAATTTGGGAAAATAAAATTAGGGACCACTGCAACCATGATGAGATTTATTATCATAGGGATTATATACTATATCTATATAAGGATAGATAATCACCACTAAAAATAATTCTTTTTTCAGTGCTAGAAATGGCCTCTAACAGTGCTAAAAAATCCCTATTAAAGCCGGCGAAGATAAGGGGGGGGGGTCCGCTTTATCAGCCTCCAAAAGGTGCTGATAAATACACCTTTTAACAGCACTAACAAAATGTACTGATAGAAGGGGTACTTTATCAACGCAAAATAGATGCGCTGATAAAAGGGTCCTTTATCAGCGCTTTCTATTTAGCACTGAAAAATGACCCCATTGATCAGTGCTTTTTGTTAGTGCTGATAAAAGTAAAAAAAATAAAAAAATTAAATATTTTAAAAAAATAATGCCAATCATGGGGGGCTTTTATAGCAATTGAGCCCCATTTTTTACAGTTCTTTATAGCCACTCCAGTTCCCACACGCACCCCTTTTACCCTTTATTAGTGCTTCCCCCCCCCCCCCAATCCAGCCCCATGTGTGCGCCCCTGTCTCCACTAGGTTTTGAACTCGAGACCTCCCCCTTGCACGCCTAAGCCCTTATCACTCCTCAATTTTGATTTGTTTTCTATTCCATGATATATGTATATATATATAGTTATATTTATTGGTATAGTAATGTATATTTATATTAATATATATATAGTTATATTAATATATAAATATATAGTTATATTAATATATATAGTTATAATGATATTAATATATATATATGAATAGTTATATGAATATATATGTAGTTATATTAATATATATATATAGTTAGATTAATATATAGGTATATAAACATTCCTATATTTTGATTTTTAATAAAATGTATATTTGTTATTATTTAGATAAAGCTAATATATTTTATATGTAAATATATTTTATTATTATATTTATAATTAAATTTTCATGTGTGAATGTATAAAAAATATCTATATATTGTTATATATTTGATTATATATAGAACTGAATTATAAAAAACGATAAAACTTCAAAGACATAATATCAATATTAATGTAATACTATGGAATAAATTCATTCCCCTTAAAAAATCCAATAATATCCCCATAAACAAGGCTGAAAATCCACAAAATTTTGAATCATCAGGGTATCCAGATTAAAATCTCAGTTTTGGTGGAATTCTGGGCCGTTTTTTCCTCGAAAAAATTGATGGTGGATTTATGTAAATTAATAGCACGTAGAGCTTATTGTAGGCTTCGATTTGATATGCTGTAGAGCTTAAACGGACACCCGTATCAAATGTTATGGCCATTTGATGTTCGAGTGGCATTTTCAACATATTTTGGATATTTTTTAATTTTTTTAAATTTTTTAGTCTTTAAATTGTTATTAAATACCTATTACTCTAAAATAATTAGCAAATAATAAAATAAGGTTATTTTTTTAATTTTTTATAAGCCATTTTCACTTAATATTTTATATATTAAGTATATTAAGTGTAAATGTATATTTAAACTTATCTAAAATATATTTAAAAATTATATATTATGTTTATATCAATTTATCTATATCTATATACTTAAATATTAATATATTTTTTAATGATTTTTTTGGAATTATACCCTTTATGAGCACTTTTAATAAAAGCGCTCATAAAGACCCCCCTTTATCAGCACTACTAAAAAATAGCTGTTAAAGTGGGTGTCTTTATCAGCGCTAAAAAAACGCTGATAAAAGTACCGCCATATATCTGCACTTTTTCTTTAGCACTGACAAAGGCTGGAGCTGGCCTTGCCTAGTTTTGTGGTTGTGAATGTGCATGAGGTATGAGAAAATTCATAATGATATGTTCAATAACCAATACATGATTGAAAATATTCCCCATAGAAAACAAAGACAAAAAACTTTTTGTTAACAAGGTGGTGACTTCTAATTCTTTTACCTTTCTTTTATGTGATTTATAATGAGATTGATTCTATATATGATGATTCTATGATTGTTCACACTACCATGTCTATACCTAAGGCACGAGTGGGAATGTATCCAATAGAAAAAAAATACCAGCATAATGGAATCCTTCCTAGTTTCCCAATTTTATGTTTTTAAATAGATTAAACTGGAGAACCATACGATCATTATTAAAAAAAACAGAGGTTGATTGTTTCCCTATGGTTGAACAAGTTGGGTGAAAACATAATTTCATCCTCCAAACCCAAGCTTGGTTTATGTTAAATTTTATACTTTTAGTCTTTTTAGGAGCTTATATATGATGTAATTATGTGATGGTTTATGTTCACTTGTCCCATTGGTTTTGTTTTCTATTTTTACAAGAATATATTTTTAAAATTAATGTATGTAATGATGGTATATTTATAGTCCTAAACACTTTATCCAATAATAATTTTTTAATATAATTTTTCCTCGACCTAGTTTGTTATTTATATTAAATTAAATATGATGATATATAAATCAAATAACCTTCTATATTATTTACAGTGATATATGTTTGAGATTTATTTTATATAATCACATACCCATTGTACCCCTTAATTATGAGTGAGGGTAAATTTATATAGGATGTAGCTCTAAAAATTATGATATACATCAATGCCAATGTTGTGGGGAAACCAACCACGGATATACACATAATAATGGAGGAATGTCGTTAGGAAATGTAGTAATGGATAAAATAATTATTTCTAATAGTATAAAGGATGGTTTATCTATAATAAATTATCATACAAGTAAATAACAGATCCTAAAAATATAATTTTTATGTCCAGTGTAATTTTATTTATCAATTTATTTATGTCATGAATTGAATAATTTAATAGTTAAAAATTATCACATAAAGTATATAAATTAACAATATTTCTATGATACAATAATTTAAAATAATTTTCCGAATTTATTTTATTAATCATGGATAACTAATTATGAAAATTATAAAAAACATTGACCGGACCATAATAAATATAATAAATAATATGTATGAATAATAAAAAATAATCTATTAAATAAAATATTCGGTCTGCAAATTCTTTCTATCACATGAGTTAGATTGAAAAATAGTTTAGAGTACATTCCTGGCCCAAGTTAGGGTACTTTTTATTATATAGGTGTTATAAAAAAATTCTTTATTTGAACTAACAATGTTAAAACCAAAGGATAATTATAATAAAAAACATTGTGTAAATTTGGGACTTATGTTGAGGAAGTATGAGCATAGGGTTTCAGGATTGGGTAGCCCGCAAAATAGATTGAGGAGTTTTTAATTAATGTTAGTGGAATTAAAATTCTACCTAAATATAATTGAATAATTTTCGATTCCACATATAAATTATTTAAAGGGAAATATAAATAATTTCTGATATAATAGAAAAGATTTAAAATATTTTTAATCCCATAGTGATGGATATATGAATTTAATAAAAATTGGAAGGAAATAATTTTTTAATGAAATAAGGAAAGTAATCTATTATATCACAATTATTAATCCAGATAATCAATTAAAATATACATTTATTTTTTACCAAAAAATGTAAATAAAATCCCCGAGTACTCTATGATCATTCATAAATTAATAAATTTTACTCAAAAAGTCAATGATTATAAAGTTGCTTTTTCTCTTATTGATTACATTACTATAAATAATTTCATATCATATATTGCAACATCATATTTCTAATTGGCCACCTTAATGAGTTTGAAAGTTTAGATGTATGAGTGCATGAAAGACGTGGAATATTTTTTAAATTTTTTTGTACATAATGCCAACAACTAGGTCTAAAAAGAAGAAGATAACACATAAAGACATGGATTCATAGGCCATGATAACTCATCTTTTAGAATATGAAAAGGAGAAATAGTCTCTAATGATAAATGAAATTAGATCTACACAATTTAAGTGAAATAAAACGAAAATAGATACTTATCTAGTGATATTCTATTCATTATGTTGGAGTATATCAATTAATTGCTGAATTTTGGCATTTATAATGTTAATAAATCATCTACTAATCTTATATTATCATCTATTCAACCAATATACAGTACAATTAAAAAAAATTATTAAATGAATAATACATAGAATACAATGAAAATTCATTTCCCTATACATTATCAATATAATATGTATTGGAAGGATGATTATTATAAACCTCTTATGCAGCACGGTGTTGGGAAAACAATAATAATCCAATGATATTTTAATATAAATTTTTTTATTGTAATTTTTTAAAGCGGAAAAACTTTTAGAGGGAGAGTAATGTACATGAGGTTATTAACTTCAGATATGGAAAACATATCACTAAAAGATAAAATATAATGAATCATATTAGAAGAAATCTGAATCACTTAGTTATGTTGTATTAACTATTTCATGTTTATTTTTTTAATTTATTCTTGGGATTTAAAAAAATCAGTTCCATATATATATATTTATCCAAATTTATAAACAGAAGAAATTTTTAATGAATATAAAAATTATGTATAATAATCAATGTTGAGTAGGGAAGGTAATTCATATTCTAACTATATCAAGAAAAAAAATTAAGATCTCCATATAGATTCATAATTGTAAATATACTATTTATCATTTAATGTTACCAAGAAATTTTTTTCAATTCTATTTTTATTTCAATAAATGGGACATCGTTTCATATTTGAAATGAAAATTTTAAGGTCATACTCTATAATAGATTAATAATTCTTACATCATTGATATCCAATATCAATAATTAATGATTATAATTAATTATAACGACACAATTAATACCAAATTGTGTATATATAATTCATATTCGTCTAAATATAATATAAATTTTCAATCATATACCAAAAATTATTGTTAGAATATTTGGAGCTTAATTCATAGGTATTAAACATACAGACATGTTAAATATTATGATAAAAAACATTAAAAATAAAATTAGGTAAATTCATTAGGATCATAGAATCGATGTAATAACATAATAGAACACTATTCTAATTTTAATATCAAATTAAATTCATATACTTCAATAGGATTCACTATGATATTTTAGGGATGATATTTAGTCTAATGAAATACTTAGTGAAGATATTATATCCGCTAAGATGAATTGATAGATGATATAATAATCAGGTAGTTATTAATCATTTAAAAAAAGACAAAAACTATTGTTAATCTCATATTACATTATACCAATTAGTGTGATAATGGTAGTAAATGTTTGATTAATGATGTTTCTTATAAATATTAAAAGTCTAAAAAAATTATTTTTAATCTATTTTTTTTGAAATTAGTAGTGCTAAAACATAATGTATTTCAATTTATTTAACAATGTGAAATAAAATATTTTTAAATATTAAATAAATTAATTATTTCATAAAATCGTTTTTTATGGGAACCATTTTCTAATGAAAAGTTATAGTAATTCATGAAAACATGTAGTTTTCCATATTTATGTATCCTAATAGACTAGGATTATAAATATTATTAATATAGAAAGGTGTTTGTCATGTGATTGAAAATAGTTTTATAAGGGGGGAGCACTTATCTTTTGGGATGGTGGAAAAAAGATGAACATAAATACTATCAAGACTCTATATTTACATTATAGACAATAATAATACTAAATCAATAAGACCAAGTTGGTTGAATTATTCCAATGAAATATATTTCAAAATAATATTCAAACAAAAGATGTGGTTTTATACTTTTTATGTTAGGTGATATACTATTCATTTATAATAACTATTCCTAAATATATTAGTGAGTATTAAGGATGAAAGTATAAATAGATAGTAAAAGCTAATGCTAATAAAGATTGATTGGTAATTGATGGGTTTTAGTGTAATGTAATCATAGTGTATAATGAAATAGTTTCATCAGTCATCATGCTAAAATAAATTATTATTCAAATTTTTAAAAAAATTTATATCAATACATCCTAATTTAATTGATACCTTTAGGATGATATATATATATGATGATTTCATAAGTGTTGATATCACAAAAAAATTTAAATAAATTATAAATATATTAAAATTTGATTTACGGAATCATTCAAGCATCATGAACATTGAATTGTTTTTTTGATATATCAATATGCTATTTTGTTTTTATAAATAAATAATTTTTTATGGCACTATACAAGGTTAGTGGGATTAATATATTATTTGAGGTAAGATATTGTGAAAAAATGGTGTAAATAGATTTTCAGTTGCAAAGCTAGTGAACACAGTGAAATTTTTTTTTCTACAAATATTATTTACATATATTCTAGGGAATAAGATATATTAAAATATATCAATATTTCTTAATAGATCATGTAATCCTATAAATATAGATAAAGTAAGTTCAAATTTCATATGGAATGATTTAGGAATTTGTACGTATGACACATGGGATAAAGTTTGTCGAATATGTCATGTTAATGAAAAAAGAGATTATTATCATGAATATTATTAAATAAACATAATATTTTAAATATATTACATATATTATCATATAAATATAACTATATATTATTACTTGTTTTGAATCTATCAAATATACCATGATATTTTTCAAAATTTATATTAACTATACATAAAAGATGGTGTGAAAATAATAAATTGATCTTGAAAAAATACACTAGGTATAAATTTGAACTATATGGTAGTACATGAGAATAATTTATGTATATATTCATGGTATGGAAAACAAAGTTGGGTGATTTTTTTAAGGGATATAAATCTAGTTTCATATAGATAAATTTAATCATATATATCTTTGTAAGGATATTTAAATAATTAATATATGTTTACTAGATTAAAATTTTATCAATAGCTATATAGATCAAGTATTTTATAGGATGTTATATGGATTTATAAGTAGTTTAAGCGACGATTTTTCTAAATTATGGAAATATATCAAGAAAGAACAATTTAATCCCCGTATATAATGTGATAATTATATTGCCCAGATACATGATTAATTGTAATGTAAAATAGGGCTTAAAATTACTAAAGAAGTGTATATCACCACATGAGGTTTTTTATAAATGATGTGAAGTTGTAAAAAATTGAGTATCCATAATAGAATGTGGTTGGACCCTAAAATATAGACATTCCTGATATGAATCATTTTTGTCATGTGTGAACATATATGTTTTTAGTCATAAGTCACCTATATATTTAGTGGGAGACTAATGAAGACGATGAACTATAACCAATTGAATTTTTAATATCAATTAATTGAATATTGATAAATATTTTTTCATGATTATTTACATTTTGTGTTGTATTAATGTGATAATCATCATAGATTATTTTTATTCACGTTTTAATAGAAGAACCTCCCTATAATGAGAACTAATATTTTCTATTACAATATTCTATAATATATGTAATGTGGTATAGATAATTTATTTTTGACGAGAAACTGATATATTTTTATTTTTTCATATAGGGAAATCATAATATATTATTTCTTATTAGCCTGATGTTATCACTTAGTAATATCTTCGAAGTTATGTAATGTTGATGGACTCACCAATAGTAATTTCACATGACTTTTGTCTCATTGGATATTCATATCAATGTACATGTGTATTGGTTTATAGACTCAAAATTATTAGTAATATATATAATGAATCATATACGTTGATATATGGATCCAACTTGTGATAATATAAAGTAATGTACATGTAACATATTTTTGGCACATCATACGAGATGTGAGATTAAATTAATAAATCCTAAAATTATTTATCCATTACACAATAATAAAATAATATATATATATATTTTCATATAAATTAAATAGAACTGTCTAATGAAATCATTGTCCATGAAAGATCATTTGTGATGATATATCAAAAATTAAATGAAAGATAAATCAAACATTTACCATTATAAAACAAGTATGCATCTATATTGATGGGAGATATTGGAAAAGATGTTATATTAAATATAATCATTCATAAGATGTTTTTATCCTTCCTATATTAACATATTTCCCTATCAGAATCTCGATGTATATTATGATATTGTTCTTATACATAATATACATTGACCAAATTTAATTAGGAACATTTCTATAGATTTAAAAACTATTTATATCTCCAAACTCATTAAATTATATTCTATTTGGGAGTTCTATTGTACTGAAAAACACACCAAAGAGGAGGGGTGACGTTGGTGTTATCAATTATATTGAAAAAAATATTTCTTATTTTATGTTTCATCACCCCTTTGGTCTTTTGATCAACTCTGTTTTGTTAGGTAAAAATATTTTTTATCCTTTACCCAATAATCCACATCCACGTGTAGTGAATAATATAAATAGTAAACACCACATCGTAATTTTATGCATTTTTATCCTAATGTATCAAAACTACTCTTTCTCATTATATAATCCATTTGAGAGATGTATTATATACTATAATATTTTCGTCAATTATAATGGGTATCCATGGAATATCTTGAATCTGTGTTTACCATATTAAAAATGTGAAAATTCCTTCATTATATTACAAAAGTGAAGGTATATTATATTTCATCCCACATTCTAAAACCTAAAGTATAATTTATTTTCATCAAAAAACTTCCTCTTATTTACTCATATATTTCAATCAACATGGGTATGTCATTTCATCTAATATAGATAAGTAACTTCCTAAAATAATTCACCAACATTCCATCGATCATCATGAAAAATAATTGAAAATTGATCTCTATTTAAGAGTTCACATCTCTTTAGTTATTCATTAAACTAAATTTGTCTATAAATAAATTCGTAATTATGAATAGGAACTAGAATATATTTACAAGGAAATTGTGTCAACATCATATAATTGTCCATAGAAATAAACACAGTGTACTGTTTGACTAATATCTTTAATTTTCCTCTTTGTACTTATAATTCATCAACTGTATCTATCCTGGAGAAACAAATCATTTCACTTAAAATAATTTAAATAAAATCTCTAATTCACCTAATTCAATATCATCTTATCATTTTTATTTTCTTTAGTGTAGTGTGGATTCTTATTCTTAATCATATTCATCCTTAAGAGGATCCTCTCTTCTATGTCTTTTAGAATCATTCCTCATGATCGATCATTTGTCTATGGCTTATAGATCTTATTTTATAGAGCGATCTAATTCCCTTATCTTATCAACAACAATTTTTTTCTTAAATTTTGTATGTGGTTCACACATATTATCACATTGCAGTGGAACCATCTTAATGTATCATATATTACATTCTTCATTTTCTCAATATAAATACATCTACATAAAAAATTCCTCTCAATTTCAATGTAAATATATTATATTAATGGTGAAAATTAAGCTTTCATCCCTAAATCATGATTATAATATTCCATCTTTTGGGTTCCACAACTATACATCAATTCTTAAAAAAGTCTCATATTTGTTAGATTCCACTTCTCAGAAAATATCATATGTATTCGATATTAAAATAGAAAAATGTATTTTAATTTAAAATTCCATCATTTTACATTATATCAACTTTAAAATTTAATCTATAATTCCCAAAAATAAATCTATATGGAATGGATATATATAATGTAAAGTAGAAATAGAAAAATTTCTTTTAGCCTCTCAAAATAGAATGAATGAATTAATATTTTTCAAAAAAATATTACATTAAAAAAATACTAAAAACATGAAACTAATACCAATCATATTAATACATTAAATAATTGAATAAAAAATTTTAAAATACACAATTACATATCAAGAATCCACATGAATTCATCAACATTGTCTATGAAACTCAATATATTTATATATTCTGAATAAAATTTCACATAATTCCAACTCATCCTTCTTCTTTCTCTATATTTATTTGAAAAGTGGATTATCATTAATATATTCAAATAATTATTTTTTTCGATATTTCATGTCTTTGAATTTCAACCAAATCAACATCCGATTTAATGGTTCCTAAAAAATTGACTCTAGAAAATCCTCCTCCAATAAAACCATTATTATTTTCCACTATGTATTAAGAATAATGAATCCCATTTGGATTGATTATTATTTTAAAAAAATTAAAACAATTAATGATGTAAAAATTATCCTAACTAATTTCATATTTTTTTAGATGTTATATGAAGTATAATGATATATAGTTACACTTGAATGTCTCAAAAAGACCGTGGATGTCGTATTCTCAATGTTATAGAGTTTTTAATCCTTACATGCTACTCAAGACATATGATCAGGAACATTATAGTCTTATGTGAATGTATTACAAAAATAAAATCTATATGAAGTGTAGAAATTTTTATAAATGAACACCTGTTTTACGATCAAGGATTTTCTTACAAGTACAGATCCTTTAACATAAACTTATATATAAGGTGTTATCTATATCATAATAACTCAATGACTAATGATGGGTTTATGTTTGTTCAAGTCTTGTACATAACCTAGATATTTAGTTTTTGGTGAAATAGATCAATGGGAAGAGTTAGTGATAACATTATAGCTCAACCATGTATCCCAAGGAGGAGGTTCTTAGTTTGCTTAAATGTGTAGGGGAGGCCGCATTCACCTATGAAACCATCATTAATTATTTTTTTCTCATATTTGGTTTATTATTTCTCCAAACCATTTTCTTAAATGATTAATAGATGAAGGACTTGAATACTAATCATTCATGGTTTATCCATAGTTTTTAGAACCATCCACCAATACAGGAGTAGAGTGTTCCACATATAGTGTTGTGGTTCATGAATTGTGCATGATTTGGAAAATCATGTAGCCAAAACATACAACCCAATAAAAAATGTTTAATTATTCTTCTTCCCTTCATTACATTAAAATATATTATAATAATTTTCATTCTTAAATGAATTACATCTATCCTCTTCCTATGATCCCCCCCCCCCCTCTATGAATAGTATTTGATCTATCTCATTTATTAATCATCAAAATCTTGTGTCACTCATCACATTTGATAGCCAGTAGTAATTCAACGATCCCTGTTACTTTTTTTTCTATGTTTTCATCATCGATTAAAATATCAATTGATTATGATCTAATATTCCATATTTTAATGGGATTTAATATTTATTCTTTTTCACTTTTTTTATCCAGAGATAATGTAGGATACACGATGTGGTTTATTCTACCCATCTAAGGTATGTGGTCTATACCTTTCCCAAAAAGGTGATGAGTTTATATACTTTTTTCTTTGTTACAAAAACTTGAGCTTCTCAATGACTCTCGTAAATTAATAAATACAGTAATTTTGGAAACCTAAACCCCATATTTGACATGATATGAAACCATGGTATTTTATTTTAAGTTGAAATACTCATCCTAAACCATCCCCTATGGTGTGTTCAACTATATATAGTAATGAATTTGTTCCCAATTTTCCCAAAACTCCACTAAGGTTTTTTTCCTGTAATTTCACACTGGAAGGTTTTATATTATGTTAATTGAATTTAATAATGGATGGGAACATCCATGGGACACTTTAAACATATGAAATAATGAAATAAAACATATAATGGTAAAACCAAGTTAGTTGACCCAAGTTAAATGATGATGTGGAATGTAGAATACACATGGGCCCTCTTAATTAATCTTCAATTGTATGATGAATATGATATATTCAATCAAAAAAAATTAATGTGTTTAAATCTTGTTTAAATTTTAAAATTGATATTAAATTCCATATTTTCAATTTGTAACTAACATACATGAAATTCCATATTGTTATTTTTTATTAATAGATAAGATGTTCGATATTGGTTATTCATAATTAATATGAAATTTGTTCCTTATTTTTTATTAATAATTAATTTAAATGATTTAATTATGGTTTTTGTAGAATTATGGAAATGATGTCTTATACGCAATACTTTGAATTAAATAACGTGATGATCCTTATTGATTGCATGGGATCAATATACAAGAGGTCTCTTTTTAAATATTTATAATTAATTTACATGAAATTTGTTTTAGAATATCTAGAATAAATGGGAATGTCATTCCATGTGGTTTATGAGAAAATTAGGGACAATGAATTTCTTAATGGATATAAAAATTCTAAAATTTCAAATACATTCTAGAATAGTTTGAAGGTGGTTTCCTCAAATGAGTGTTATATAAGGAACCCAGTAAAACATGGGTTTTGTTCTATTTTCTATTTAATTTTTTATTATTACCAACACACTTATTCATTATATAACTATATATAAGATTATCTATAGATATCATTGGTTTTGGCCTACTAATTTTTACAAACACCTTGTTGGGCCACACATTGTTACCCGGACAAATTTTATGGAAGTAGGTTGCGACAAAGGAATGTGGTCGTCTATAGATGCATGAAATCCCATATATGAATATTTGTGACATCATAGGGTCATAGTTTTTCTCATGATGCTGGTAGATTTTAGTTTCCTAGAAATTTGTACTCTTTTTTTAACATTTTATGTATTATATTCATGTGTTGATGTATCTTTTAATCCAAAATTGTTTATATCCTTATAACCTTATCACACTATATTTGACTCTAGATATTGATTTATATAGATTATTTTTATCAAGATGTTTTGATTCTTCATTTCCAATTATATTTTTTCAATTACACATGAGTGAGGAAAATATGAGGCCAAATGACAATAATTGTTTGATTACTCATTAGTGAATTGGGTTCTCATTGTAACATGTGGATTCAATTATTTTTTTCCCTTGTATTAAATTATTGGGTTGGTAGATATGAGACATCAAATGTATCATAACTTTAATGTGAACATGTTTCTGTGAGTAGATTGCAAAACATATAGGGAAAATTCATGTTTCCATGGTTTAGACTTGATGATATAGATTATTCCAATTACAGTTGGAATAATTTCACCATTGTTTGATGCACATGACTTGTGGAATTCATTATTGTAGTGAATGTTATTTTTATCCTAAACCATGTAAGGAAAGGATATACTTGATCATGCATCATGTATTAACAGGAGGATTAGAGTTTATCTATTTATATTTTATATATACAATACTACGATCATTTCAAATATCATTATTTATGGTCATTGATTGATCTAATTTCTATTTCACTATAATTTCTTAGCATAAAAATGATAAAAATTTAATTAATTATAGTCTCTACATCATCCTAAACATTGTATTCCCTCAAATCATGATGGTGGAAGCTTTATTGACATGTTAATACATGTTTGAACCATGGATCATTGGTCTGATGGGATGAAATGTTAGTTGTTAAATTTATATGGATTCCAATTGAAATTTATTTGGAATATTGATCCATAAAACTAAACCGTTGAAAATGTATAAGTGAATATACATAGAGTACCAATTGTATCTTATTATAAAAAATCAATGTATAACCTACTAATGGAATACATATCTAAATCCACCTAGATATGTGTGTGTGTGTGTGTAAAACTATTGACTTTCAATTAATAAATGAAACAAATATCATTAAATGGGATGTCAATTTCAACATAAATGGGTTTTTCGCTTATAAATTGAAATTTACAGCCAATATTCTGGAACCTCACATATAATACAAGAGACCATGACCTAGACTCAATCATTGTTTTGGGTTGTCGGAGGGTCTCATCTGAACATTTATGATCCTCTATGTCACCAAGACCAAACTTTAGGAGCAGGATGTGATCAATATTGAATCTTATATATGAAGGCTTATATTTATCCTATTATTTTATCTGTTATTGTATTTGTTATCAAATATTTTTCTAGTGTGTGTGTTTTGAATTGTACAATTATTACACCAAGATATCCTAAGTTAATTCACTACATTAGTGGTGATGACTATATTCCAATGGTGGTGGGATAAGAACCACCAGTATTACATCTTATAGAACCACATGTGAAACCTCCAATTGTACTGGATCAGGGCACTGAATCATGGTATTGAGTTTATTTTCTATTATTCATCTATAATATTATATTATTTTTTTTACCAACCATACAATGTCATTTTTTCTTGAGAGATTCATCCATATAGATTGCAATGACCTGAATGATATTAAATAATATTTCACTTTTGATTTAATTAAATTTATTATTATATGACATGGTTATAAAAAAACATTAACTTAATTGGTTTTATAATATACTGTATAATTAAAATGACTGATATGAATCATTTCTATTTATAAAATAGTATTTGACCAGTGATCACATGATTAGTATAAATATTGTTTTTCAAAAAATCAAGTTTTCATAGATAGACGATGTGATTCCACCACTAGTAGGATCATTACCAATGAAGCCCATTTATAAAAGAATATGAGTGAGATAGAATCACTGGTATTTTCCCGGACTAACCCCAAAACAAGATCATACTACTTAATCAAGAGATAAACTGTTTATTAGAGAATATCAATATCCTCGAGATCACAGTGAAGACCATGTACATTGAACCACACAAGGAATGTCTCAATATCATACACCTTACTCTTAGATAATATCATGGTGTATCTTATGAATATTTATCAAGACCCTAAGGATATGAATATTTAAACTATATTTTATAGAATAAGGAATATATTATCATCCTCGTATTGTAACATTATAAGTGATTTTTTTATACTATAAAGAAAAATTACAACTTTTATTAAATATTAAAATTCAATTAAATAATTTATGAATTACATGATTTTTTAAATAAATTTAAATTTCATAGAAATTATTATTAAATAATTTCAACGAAATATAAATTATCATATAATGATTACAATGTCGAATTAATTTTTTCAAAGGGTTAAAAGAGTGTTATTGAAACGAAGCCCGTCATTTCTCAATAAATGTGTATTATTTTCATAGAAGTGAAAAAAAATTAAAAAATTTATTTAGATAAAATGGTTATTTTTTGTATTATACCATTAAAATTTTTCACTGTTGAATTTTTCATAATTTTCGAAGATAGAAGAATTTTTGGGTAAAAATTAAATACAATATAAATTTAATTTCAATAGTATTACATCATAATGACCCAAAATTGATTTAAAAAATCTTATAATGTGTATACATGAACAAATTTTTGTATTCAATTTAATATAATTTGATTTTATATTTTATATTTTAATTTTACACAGCTATTGTAAATCCTCAAAATCCATTAATATATTTAAATGTTTTAAGTTTATTTATTTAATACTATGTCTCAAAACCAAATAATCAAGGGTATTAAAATAATAATTTCGGTCCTCTCCCAAGTAATATAATTAATTCCACACCCATTTGGTCGAAATCATGGGAAAACTAGGGTAATTTTTATGGTTTTTGTTATTTTATTATATAGATTCCATAACCAACTTTAGAAAAATAATAAATATTTCATATGTCATTCCAAATAAAAACACACAAAATATCCCATTACTCATCACCAAAAAACATTTCATCATGTACATACTCATGTGTATCCTCTCTAGATTCCTCCTGCGGTTTCCCTAATCCCTGATGAAGCTCCTCCAGAACATTCTGAGTCACACACTCAAGTAAGGGATCCTTGCCTTCTCGTCATTATTCATGTATCATTATTAACATATGCATTATATTTACAATTAATAGTTAAGGGAAGTGCCTTTACATGTCCTTGTAATAGACCATTTTATTTATAGATGAGTATATACCTCTTTCACTCTCATCAACCAATTTTTTGAATTTTTTTGTGATGTCAATATGCTGGTTATATTTTGCTTTGATTTTAAATGCCCGAACAATTGTGTCGAGAATACCATAACCATTTCTTATCATGAGTGTTCACAATTTTAAATTTATAACTATTTTAATTGGTTGTTAAATTTATTTATTCTTCACTCCTTGAGCATTGGATTATATATAATTATGAATGAATCAATATTATATAAATAATGTGCCACGCTTAAGCATAATAAGGAAATGAAAGCGACATGTGCACTCAAAATTATATAGGAATCCAATTAATTGGGTACGTTTTAGTCTTATGAAATTTTATTTTTGTACATGAAGTGAAACTAAATCTTTTTTAGAAGCATTCCATGACCTCTGTTAATGATTCAATGTTTTATGTTGTTTCCACATTTCCCATGTAATGATTATCGTATGATATCATAACTTGTTATTCATTCATATTGTTTTAACAAATTTTTTTGCACATTAATATGACTATTGTATATCATGTACAAAATTATTCCATGTTTATTCCCATAATTTCCTTTTTTTACTCAATTCATTCATAGGTATATACCTAGGATATCCCATGAATTTTTAAGAACAAGTAATTTTAGAAACATATTAAAGATGGTTAAAATAATGTAGTTGAATCCCATGTTCAAGATGTTATGGAAGGTACCTAATTATAAAATAAAATAAACATGTCCATCATTAGGACTATATTATGTTTAGTTTATTTATTTAAAAATCATGTATTATTATTAAATAATGATAAGGGTTGTTATTGTTGAAATGAGAAAAAATGTTATGTTATTTTTGGGAATAGGATTAAAAAAATATAGGGAACAACATAGGTATAATAATAAGTATAAGAAAAAACCCAAAATTTTATTTATTATATTTTAATTAGATTTTCATGTAAATAAATTCCTTTCTGTAATCTATATGTTTATGTGTTTCAGACATAGATGTACATAAGGGTAACAACAATGACATGGTGTGTCGGACATGACATGGTGTAAATTGGTACATAAATACTAGCCTTACTACATAACTAGTCACACACTCTCATGGTATATGCTTTGGTATATTCATAATATAATTATGGACCATTATTTTGGGGATACATAATGACTGAAATAATATATGTTAGGAAACATATCATGGATAACATATATTAAAGCCTAGAAATTCATAAGTTATGAAATAAACGTAATTTATAAGTTATCTATTTAATTTCATTTAATTCCCTTTTATTTTTTTAAAATTTTTAATATAATAATTTCCAATTTTCCCATTATTCTATCAAATTATTGATAGAAGTAGGAATTAGTAAAATAATTAATGAGGCAGGAAATGCGATGACTCTCAAAAACGAGATGAACAAACCAAAGGGAAAAAGAATCACAAAAATTGTGAATATAATCTCTAAGATGAATATGTATAATCTAATAAGTGGTTAACATTGAATAATAAAATGAATCCCGACAATGAGATTAAAGTGATTGAGTGGAAGGAATTCCGGAAATTATTTTTATATAAATATTTTCCTCTATCTATGAATAAAAATGAAATTGTTTTTACATGCCCTAAAGAAAAAAATATGATTAATATATTAGGGAATAAGAGTAAAATATCACCTGACTTGAATCATATATCTCTGAAATTGTTGTTTCCATAAAATTCTATGTTACCTGCTTCTTTGATGGGCTAAAACCAAGTCTATGAAAATCCCTCGAGATCTTTGACGTTGATAGTGTGAAGGAAATTCTTTGAGATACACTCATAGTAAGAATGGAGATCAAGTAATTTAATGTGTATCATGGGGAAAAAAATTAGAATTTACAGTTTAATTACTGATGTTTGATGGAGAAATATAACAGTGTTAAAATATTTCCACATCCCACTTGTCAATAGTTCGAAAACAATTACCCTTAAGACATCCCATGGGGGGTGAGGGAATGAGTAATGTGAGAGAATTAAGGGAACCTAGATAGAAATTTACAATATGAGAAACCCACATATGTTCTAGAGGTGAGTAATTTACTATTCAACACTCATTAAATTGTTTATTGCATCAAATGTAATGAACAATGTATCTTTTCAAGTCATGGTTCAATGATATGTGTTTTAAATCACAAAAAAAACCTCTATGTTAGCAAGGTTAAGATTTTTCCATTACAAAAGAAATGGTGTATTATGATAATTATTGGGTGAGAGGTATTCTAGTTATTCATTAAATGGTAGAGAACATTGTTTTTTGATTTAGTTTCTATGTATTGATTCATATTAACAAAGTTTTGTGGAACTATTCCAACACCACCACAATGCTTGGAAGTGTAGTTATCATGGAAAATTAAAGATGTGGAAATTATTGAATCCCAAGTATATAAATCTTTATTTGTAACAATTTTTTTTTGTTGAACACCCCATAAAACCTTATCATGCACCCTTTGGTTTATTTTTATACAATTCTCAGTATAAATTGAATTTATCTATGATAATCTAATGAAAAATTTTGGGATAAGGATCTCAATATTAATACTATGAATCGCCCCCCTATTCAGGAGGATGAATCTTATTTTTCACAAATTTCCCATGAATGGATATTATTTCCCTATTAATAATTGTATCTATCTCAAATTATTGAGTATAATGAATAAATCATCCTTGATGGCATGCCCATTTTGAAGCAATATACTGAGGTGTTTCCTAAAAAATTACATCATCTTCCTCCAAATCGAGAAGTTGAATTATCAATCGATATTATACCTATGTAATTACCATTATCCAACGCTCCATGTAAAATTTTTGTTCTGTAATGTGAGGATTTAATGAAATAACTACATGTGAATCTAGGTAAAGGGTTTACATGCCCATGTGCAACACCATGGGGGTAACCAATCCTTTTAATAAAGAATAAGGATGGTTAAATATGCATTTGTATTTATTACTATGATCACAATAAGATCATGATAAATAATATGTATCATTTTACATGTATTTATGAAAATATCGATTAGTTGTGTGATGGAAAATACTAATCCAAGGTGGATCTAAAGTCTGAATATTACAATGTTAGGGTGAGATAAAAGGATATTCCCGAGGCTTCTTTATTTGTACAATATACGAGCAGTATGTGTTAATATTGATTTATTTTGGGATCAATAATTTTCTAGATATCATAATGGACATGATGAATAGAGTCTTTAGATAATACCTAGACCAATTTTTTTGTAGTATAAATATATGATATTCTAATAAATGTCCAAGGTAATGAGGACTATAGAGAGAATATGATCTCTATTCTAATGACCTTGCTAATGGATAATATCTATTTAATGTGTAGAAAATGCGACATCAGGTTGAAGGAAGTATCATTATTATAGAACATCCTCACAAGGAATGGTATGTTACTAGAACCTTCAAAATGTAAGAAATTTAAGGATGGCTAAGGAAAACATATGTGAAATAAATCCATATATTCATTACATGACATGGGTACTTTCATTGAATTGTGAGAAATCAATACTATTTGTAAAAACATGAGGACAAGATTACTATGAAGGGATTTATGATTATCCTATAATAATGAATGTTAATAGAGAATCATGGAGATAAAAATAAGTCTAATCACTACCCTTGTGATCACACTACCTAATGTGTTGAACTTTTCATGTTATTCTCTAAAGTTTTGAATAATGTATTGTGTTTTTTGTTAATTAAAAATGAAAAGGTCATAGCCTATGCATTAAGAAAGATGAGTGTTATTGAATAGAACAATCTGATGCATGATATATAGTTCAATGTAGTGATTTACAAATTGGAAATATGGTAGCATTATATCATTGTAATATAATATCATAGTATATTCCCTAAATCTATTTGGAGAAACATTCATATTTACTTCTGTCACGTTACCCAAATCAATGGAGAGATATCTCGGGCTCACCCACCCAAAGTTTATCACAAAAAAACATGTATGCATAAACAATGCCCATAAACCATAACATAATCATACCAGATAAAACAAACATAATGAAAAGATAAAATTTCAACTATTCAATCCGAATATATCATTTAAATTTATTAAATTACCAAATACATTATCAAAACCATTTTCATTACTAAAATATGTAATAGAGTATATGGTGTTTATTTACCTTTTAAAAACATTACAACTTTTTATTGAAGACAATGATAATATAATACTCGTGGTGGTGGAAACGTCATTGTCACCGCTTATGTCAAAAAAACATTCATTTTTGGTGTTTATTAAAACACAATGTAGAAAAATATTCTAATGGAATGAAATTAATAGTCAATGGTGTTTATTCAGTGAATAAAAGAAAGTCATGTATTAAAAAAAATATGCCTCAATGAAATTAGATTGAGATGAAATCTCTTACCTTGTGTCCAACTTGACTCATTAATTATTTAATCTCAGGAATAATAAACTAATGTTAATTTATACTTATTTAATAACATTTTTCATGTTTATAATTCCTTTTAAATAACTTTTTACCATTTTATAAACAATATGAAATCGTTTAATTTAATAACGGACATATTTTCGATATTTGGTACTTGAGTCAAAAATGAACATCTTATAATTACAAGTTAATCATGTGGTCAAAAGATAATTATATCCAGAATACTATTCAAAATTTATATATCATATATATATTATATATCATGTATATATATGTGTTTATAATAGTGCATAACATTTGGATGTAAGAAATGAAAGCATCGTTCATGGAGATGGTAAGTCTTACGTACGCTTGAATTCTACTTTCAATTATATTTATTATTTTAATAGAACTAAAACATAATGATACAAGGGTATATTATAATCCATTGTAATATCATATTTAATATCATTAACTCTATCCTTTATACATCCCACATATGGAATTAATGAGTCATATCACATTGAGGGGGTGGTAATCCGCACTTCCTCAAATGAAAATATTGTGTTTACCGATAATGGAAACCATAAATTTATTATATAAATGGAAAATAAATAAGAATAAATAAAACATAAAAATAATATATATATCATATATAAGTGCATTTCCATCATAATGGCTACCATGAGAGGTGGTAAGATATAATTGAACAATCATCATTTCGTGAGGTGTTAATTTGCCATCAACAGAAATAGCATGTTCTTTACACATTAGATGATGGTGTGCGTATGTGTAGTTTGAATTTGTATCATAGAAAAATTCTAGTATATTTAGGATACTATTTTTTTTATAATATAAAAGAATAAAATTAGTTTAGAGGGTTTGATAAGTAAAATAAAAGAAAATAATTTTAGAGACATTGTTACCTTTAATTACGGTACCTCCCTTTGGTTTGAAACAAAAGAACTTCGGTAAGTCCTTATGGCTACGGTATGGCTACTAAGTGGAATATAGGGATCTAGATAGATTATTTGGGTAGGGTTTGGATGATCGAAGGGGCATTAGAGTCGTGAGTAAAGGGTTAGAGGTGATGGATTTTTATAAGTGGTGGAGGGGTTCTATAGGAATGTGTGAAAATATTATTTTATTATAAAATGCTTTTCAGTATAAATAGTTCCAAAACATGTTAAAGCTGAATTTAAGATGACTCATGGTCGAAATAAAATCATCCAATAAGAATTGTATAGGTTTTGGATATATTTTTTAATCTTTATATTATTATTTATTGAAATCATTTATTTGTTTAGGTAAACACAGCATCATTGTTCGGTCAAAAATAATTTTATTTATATGATGTATAAAAATTATAAAAAAATACCATGCTGTTGGAAATATTTTTATCTTTACATGGAGTATTTTTTGTTGAAATGATAACTTATATAACCCCTTGTAAAAATTAATTTACTAAAATATATTGGTTTATGTCATTTTTGCCTTTACTTTACATAAATTAAAATAAAGTGTCATTATTACTTTTAAGTGGCTCCATGGGGTCCCAATATAGACTATTGGATGCCCATGGTCGGCCATGACTCATACAATATGGTTAGGACAAGTTTTAAGGTAATTTTGTTTTATTTTTATATTCTTTGTACCTTGAATTACCCTATATACCTTTAACCGGGGTAAATAAAAGTCAAAAGTTACAATTCACTAAAAATTATTTTCATCTTATTGAACCAACATTTACTAACTCATAATAACCATTTATGTTAGATCTTCTAGATCCAATTCCCATAAGCGGTAAAATTCCATTTGAATGAAAAATTATGTTTTTAACTACCAATTAGTGGTTTCATCATTCATAAAAAATTGATAATTTTCAGAAAATTACCAATATTTATGACTAATATATATTTGATATTCCAAATTCAAAAAATATGTCTATTTTACCAAATTCAAATAATATATGTAGAATTAAATAATTTAAAATTAATTCTCGTTTTCAAAATAAAAATAGTGCTTTTAAGAAATAATAACTATGAAAAGATTTTCACTGGTCTATATCCAATTTCAAAATTAAATTACTTATAATGACCAAATTTGGATTAAATGGTAAACATATAATCTAATTACACTTTAATACCAATAAAAAATATAATATAACAATATAAATAAATTAGATTAAAAGGCCGTTTTGAAATAAAATTCAGTGTCTTCACTATTCATTTAAAATAAATTTTATCGGAAAAATACCAAAAATTTAGCCAAAGTAAATTTTGATGTCCCCATGATAAAGAAGAATTTTATTTTTTCAAATGTAAAATATAAAAGTGAATAAAATAAGATTTATAGAGGGTTCCCCATTAAAAGGTAGTAAATCATCATCTTAAAGTAAATTTAGCTTAAAATTAGTTTTATTCACATTTTAAGCCCCTTAATTTTATTAGACAAATGTAAAAAAATTTAAAAAACTAGCATAATCATATTTTAGTTTTTTCTATTCATTCGCACCAATAAAAAGGAAAGGTGTTAATTACCATTTAAAACAATAATATTATATTATTATTAGGAAACATAAGATTTCAAAGAAACTCGTTGTTGCATACCGGGTATGCCATCAAATGTAGAGACCCCTTTAAAGTAAAATTAATATTTAATTCACAAAATATTAATTAAAATTAAAATGTATTATTTCTTTATTTAATTAGGATGTTACATTCTTTCACCCTTTTGGAAATTGCATCCTCAAAATTTTTATACACTTTTCAAATAATTGGGGGTATTTATCCCTCATACCTTTTTCAGATTCCCATGATGCGTCTTCAACCATATGGTTTTCCACAAAACCATTACCTGGTACATTATCTTATTCCACAAAACATGCTCTCTTCATTCAAGAATATGTACTTGTTTTTCATCATAAGAGAGATTCTCTTCCAACTGAACTACCTCTGGACATAAAAATGAGATGGATATGGAATATACATCCTCAACATTGAAACACATAAAACAATGTGTACCTAGGAAAACATTGGAGGTGAAGCCACTCTGTATGCAACTGATCCAGCTTTCTCCAAGTTTTCATAAGGTCCAATAAACCTCGGACTCAACTTTCTCTTATTACCAAAATGCATCACACATTTTTATGGAGAATCATTGCGAAAGACATGATCACCTACATAAAATGAAAAATCCTTCCTCTGATTATCAACATAACATTTCTTCCTTATCTGTGATATTCTCATGTGCTTCTGAATCAACATAACATTTTCTCCAATCACTTCTACCATATCTTGTCCCATCTTTTTCATTTCACCTGCATCATCCCAAAAAGCTAGAGTTCAACAATGATTTCCATATAATGCCTCAAATGGATCCATCTGAATACTGGAATTAAATCTATTATTATATAAAAATTCATACAAGGAAAGATGTTGGTCCCAACTTCCTTATTAATCTAGTGATCAAGCACATAGAATATCCTACAAGGTCTGAACTGTTAGTTCCGACTTCCCATCTGATTGTAGATGAATAAATGTTTGAAAATTTAATTCAGTACCCAACGATGTCTGATGGCCTTTCTAAAAGTTAGAAGTAAACATGGGATCATGATCAGTTACAATGGATAGGTGAACACAATGCATCTGGACTATCTCTTTAACATACAACCATGAAAGATGATCTACAGACAATGTATCTCAAATGGGAAAGAAATGAACAGATTTAGTCGATTGATAAAAAATAACACAGATTGCATTATTACCTCGAGCTGTCTTTAGTAATCCCACAACGAAATATGTGGATATATTTTCCCATTTACACTCTATCATCGGTAAAGAATGAAGATACCCATTTAGTTACTACCACTTTTCTTTAACCTACTGAAAAGTCAAACACTTCGCAGTAAAATACGCAATATCTCATTTCATTCCATCTCACCATTAATACTCCGGAAGAACTCTGAACATCATTGTACTTTTAGGATTAACTAAAAATGGGGAACTATGAGCTTCACATTACTACTCATTCTTCAACTATGAATCAAAAGGAACACATAATATATTTCAAAATCTCAAGTCACAATCATTATCAATGTTAAATTCAGGCAACTAAACCTTCTAAAGAAACTATACCATTTTCTGCAAATCATTATCTTCATTCTGTGCTTTCTTTATTCTGTCTGATAGAGATGATTTCACAGACACCTAAAACAAAACAGAATAATTTCCTACACCAATAACATCTTTGAAAAAGATCATCAAATCAAAAACAAAAGTATCTCCTTCCAAACGTAACATGGTTAATGGAGCGTTACTTTTTCAACTACAAGAATCATCCCATTTATTTGGTTTTCCCAGATTGTAATAGATCGTGCAATCATAATCTGTGATTTATTCCATCTATATACTCTATCTCATGTTCATTTATTTCTAAGATAATATATGCTTAAAACACTTTAGGTTATTATATATTTCTCATTTTACACCATACAAATGATGCCTCCAAATTTTTAAATAAAAAACAACAGTAGCTAATTCCAGATCATGTGTAGGGTAATTTAACTTTAGAGGATTCAACTTATGAGAAGCATAAGCAATTACCTGATCATTCTGCATAAGGATACAGCCAAGTCCATTCAATGAAGCATCACTGTAATTAACAAACTCACCTTTTCTGGAAGGTAGTGCCAAAACTAGAACATTTACCTATATTCCTTTCAATTATTGAAAAGAATCATCACATTCTATTGTCTAAATGAAATTAACACCTTTTCCAGTTAACTTATTCAGTTGGCTAGTTAACCGTTAAAAATATTCAACAAACAATCGGTAATAACTTGACAAAACAAGATAACTATTGATATTAGTCATATTTATGGGTCTTGGACATTCATCAACAACAATTAATTTAGATGGATCAATAGTTATGCCATTTATTTAAACAATGTGACAACGGGAATAATTTTTTTGTAACCAAAACACACACTATATAAATTTCCCATACAATTTCTTATCTTTTAAGGATTGTAAGACAACCCTTAAATGACATTCATGCTCTTATTTACTTTTAGAATAAACAAAAATATCATCAATGAACACAACCACAATATATCATGAACTCACAGAAAATTATATTCATAAGATCCATTAATACAACAGGTGCCTTGGTAATCCCAAAATCCATAACTACAAATTCATAATTTCCATATCTAGTATGAAATGTAGTCTTAGAATTGTCTACTTCCTTTACCTTCAATTGATGGTACCCTGACCTCAAATCAATCTTTGAAAAATACTATTCTCCCTAGAGCTGATCAAAAAAATAATCGATATGAGGCAAAGGATACTTGTTCATAATAGTGACTTTATTCAATGCACTATGATCAATGAAAAGTCTCATTGAACCATATTTCATTTTAATAAACAAGAGAGGAGAACCCCATGGTGATGTGCTAGGTCAAATGAAACCTTTTAATAATAACTCTTATACTTTATTATTTAACTCTAAAAGTTCAATTTTAGCCATTCGGTAAGGGGGTTTTGAAATTGGTTTAGCATCAGGAACTATATCAACAGTAAATTCAACTTCCTGATCAGGTATAATACCAGGAAACACATCTGGAAAAACATCAAGATACTCATTTACTATGGGAACATCATTAATCTGAGCAGTTTCTTTGTTTTCAACAATATGTTCAAGCTAACATACATTTCCAACATTTACTAATTTCTCCACTTCCTGATATGTTTTCCAAAGTAAGGGATCACTCTTGTACCAAATCTAAAAATAATTCTGAAAATAAACCTCTTTAGCTTTGTAGTCAATCATAAAATGGTAAACAGAAAGCCAATCCAGACCCAAAAGAACATCAAACACTACTACAGTCTAAATAATATGGTTGGCCGGTACATTATTTCCGCACACAAGAATAGGTAGGATCATATAATTTATTTTTTGACTCAAAATTTCCTCCAGGTGTTTTTACCATATGTTTTGGAATAATATTGTGATATAGAATTCCCAATTTACAAGAAAACTTATTATAAATGAATGAATGTGTTGACCCCGAATCAAGCAGCACATTTGAATAATCTGAAAAAACAAATAGTGTACCTGATACTACTACATCTGATGGCCCAACATCTGTTAAAGTACTTGCAATGGATTTCACCACCCCTTTCTTCTTGTAGTATAGATTCTTTCCCTCAGTTTATTTCTTCATTGGACACTCATTTTCATAATCACCCATTTCATTGCACTTAAAATGTAACGTCCTGGTTCCGGAATCCACCGAGAGGTGCCCCATACCCGGTTGGTCATATGGACTCCAGTGCATTTCCCCGAATGCCAGAGGATGCCAACTAGCAGCGAGGGTCTTGCGTGTGATAGTGGGGAAACAATTCCCTCATTGGAAGAGTAAAAAATGGAAGCAAACAAATACATACAAGAGTGGAAGTAGTAATAATATCATAAAAAATTAAACCGCGGAAGACTGATAGAATAAAATGGAGAAAATATATATAATGATGCATGATAAATTTGTCTATAAATGAAGAGAAGCAAAGCACAATGCTAAAATATATTACTAAAACAAGTAAAAAATAAAAAATTAATCTTCTCCATAGAATTTCAAGCCTTTTCATATCCCCATGTTCTCCTACTCCCCAACTTGTGAGGTAACTGAAATTAAAGAGTGTATGCCATTTTCTATACCAGCAACAATATTATCTATTTTGGCACAAAAGCATGGCCCAAATAGTGTGGGAGACTGAATACCAGTAGGCACCCACCATGAAATCTGTGCCTAGGATTCAAAGAGTATATGGCAGGTAAAGTGGCATGAAGTAGTAAACAAGAAAGTACTCAAAAGTAAACAATCCACAGTTTCAATATCAAGCAATAACTAACCAAGTATATCAACACATAAAGGTAACCCTTTTGAAAGTACCCACATCCTATCTCCTCTGGTCCTACCTAAAAAGTACAAGGAACCCTATGAGAACTACACTCAGTCTAACCCTACTGGTTCAGCATAAGGATATACTATCTAAGAAAGCACTCTGCATCGATTCTCCCCTATAGACTCGTATAGTAACTAAAGGCGCTCTTGGGAATCACTTACATCACATCCCCTTATATGGCCCACTTTGAGGAACTACAAACCTTCTGAGGAAGCACTCAACATCAATTCCGCCTTGTGGCCTTGCATTTTAAAATTATAAAGACACTGTATAATCCCTCAACATCCATTCACCATATAGTCTATACAGTAGGTTCTCACGACCCTATGTAAGTCAAGAAAGTGTATCAATGCATATCGGACAAGGTAAACCTCAATAACTACTTGGTTATCATTCTACAGCATAACAGCATAACAGAATAACAGTCACACCATCCTACATTACTGGGCATGGGAAAGTAAACAGCTGCCGATCAGGAAAACTAGACCCAGAGGTCTAAATAGGAAAAACATGAATGGGAAAACACAACCAAAGCACATAAATTCACCCTATTCACAATCAATAATCATCTAATAAATCATACAATCATAGCAGTCAAAAAATAGGGCTAAAATGGTAAACGTGCAATACCTTGTTCAAGGGTATTTTGAAATATGCACATGAAAATCAAATACCATCAACAGAAAGGCACAAACCTCCTACTTCCATGTTATGAGATTTCTATATGTGAACCTCAAGGATTGAATCACCATAAAACTCCAAATATATACAAAAACGTCTACAACGTTCAATAGAGGATAACATGAGAAAGAAGAGGAATCATGAAATGAGGCTCAAGAAAAAGAGAGAGATTACTGAGTTGATCCCAACTCAATCGACGACAGTCAAATCAGAGATCGAACAGAGGCTCAGGGGATCACAGAAGAAACACTGCCACACTGGTTCTCTCAGATGACTGAGACCTAGAAGAAAGGTGTTCTGTCAGTCAGACGTGACCCCAGTACGTTTAATGAAAAAAAGTACACAACATGTACTTTTTAAGTACACTTCATGTGCATTCCATTCTTATATCCTGCATTTAGCAGCCTCCAGGTCACCCCATATTGACGTGTTCATGGCCGCTACATGACCAGCACATGGCTAGCCGTTGTAACCGAGTACAAGAGGTGTACATATAAAGTACATGACAAATACATCCAAAATTTCAATAAATACCACTTTTTATTAAAAAAGACCAGAAAAGGAAAACATACCTAAAATGAAGATCCAGGTTCTTATATAAAACATTTTACTAACTGTAAATCAGATTTTTTCTTACAATGACCCTGATATTTTTCAGTCCAATTACAATCTTTTTTTTCATTTTACCAATTCAGTATCACTTACCAGAATTCAAAAGACATTCACGAGCATGCTTTTGACCACAATTTTCACAAACTGTAAACTTATGTTTTTTACCATCATACTTTCTTGATGATTTCATCCCTTTTTCATGCTTCTATGACCTCTTATTAAATCATTAGCCAAGGAAGTCCTGATCCTCGACCATCTCCATTTACACCTTCCCAGCAAATTGAACATGTTTTTTCATTACTTTTAAACTCACGAGAGGATAAATCCCTTATATACTTTGGATTTAATCATGAGTAAAAATTATTGATTTTAATATCAAGATATACTATGAGATTTAGAGTGTACCTAGGCAGTCGAGTTAATATTTCTTCATAAGAAGCCACTGAGTCATCCTCCAACCACAATTCCAGGAATTATTTTTCCATACAAAGATGAACCACCTTAGGAAAATATTTCTCAATAAACATATCTTTCAAATCATCCCTATTATGTGTTTGAATCTCCTCTCCATCGTTGATATTTATCACCATCGACCACCACTGATTAGATTCACCTTCAAAATGGTAAATAGTGAGACTAAACTTCTGATGTTTGGAACAACCCATATCATCGAAAATCATCTCTGGTGCTTCATCCACCCTTATTTTAGCATAGGTTCATATGACCATTTGAAAGATAGGGGATGTAGCCTCATGAAATGATCCACTATTGACATGTTCATCTATGGTTGATCTGGCTGATCTCGTGCATGGATACCACCACCATTTATGGCCTGAGTCAATTGTGCCATCACTAAAACAAACAATTCTGTTCTAATTCCTTCCATATTAGGTTGCTAAATTGGAAGGAATCCTTCCTCTAGATATCCTACCATCATAGTTTCCATGTCTACACTAGGGAAACCATTCTGAACAGAGAATATTTTAGGCGAATAAACATGTTAATCTGTAAATTCCAGATAATTTCAATCATACCATAAAATAATTTATAGAAATTAATTTATAAATACTCTAACTCCTAAATTTATCTAAACAGAACTCTGATTCCAAATTTAAGGAAAAGACCATAAACATTACATAATCTAGAATTAAATGAATAATTCACATTGAGCATCTTTTCATGTTTAGAGTTTTACACAATTAGGCCATAACTATTACATTACATCTCAAAAATTACAATGTAGACACTTCTACACAGTTTTCATTTTTTCATAAAATCCAAACTCATGAAAAAATAAGAGCCATGTCTAGTCCCTTGTTTTAGATAGCATGATTTTCCATGATCCCATCCTTGACCCTATTATTTTTTAATTCATTTTAAAAACATTTCAAAACATAGAATGAGCATAAAAAGCTCTGTAGTGGAAATAAAACAATGAATGAAATCATTAGTTTATCAATACATACGTAACATAAGATCTATAACATACATCATTAAATCATAAGATTTATATAGTAAACATAAACCATAAAGGTAGATTTTGGAATCAATAACATATTTATGTTGTTGCATTTACAATTACGTAGGGAGTTATATTTTGAATACGCATCACACTATATTCCCTAAATATATTAGGAGAAACATTCAAATTTACCTCCTTCATGTTACCCAATGCATTAGAGATCTATCTCGGGCTCAACCACCACAGTTATATCATGGAACCACCTGTATGCATAATGAATTTCCAAGAACAATAACATAATCATAACGTATAAAACAAACATAAAGGAAAGATAAAATTTCAACATTTTAATCACAATATATCATTTAAATATATTGACAAAATAAATCCATTATTCAAACCATTTTAAATACCAAAATATGTAAAATATCATATGGTATTTATTTTCCTTTTAAAAACATTACCTCTTGGTTAGGAAGCCAAATATCAAATAATACTCGCGGCAGCGAAATGGTCGTTGTCACCGCTTATGTTAAAAAGAAACATTTTTTCATCGTTTAGTAAAAACATTCTATGAAAAATATTCCCTTTGATTGAAATGAAATTTCAATGGTGTTTAGATAGTGTATAAATGAAATTTTTTTATTAAAACAAAATATGCCTCAATGAAAGGAGATGGAGACAATGTTCCCTACCTTGTGTATGAATTGACTCGTTCATTCTTTAATCTCTGCAATAATAAAGTAAAGTTATTTTATACTTGATTAAGAACCTTTTTCAAGTTTATCATTCCTTTTAAATCACTTGTTACCATGTTATAAACATTATGAAGTCATTTATGTTCATAACAGTCGTTTTGATGAAATTTTATACATCAGTCAAAAGTGATCTTTTTATAATTACAAGTTTTTCTCGTGGTCAAACGTTCATTATATCCAGAAGGATATTCATGATATAGATATAATATATATATTATATATCATTTATATATTTGTATTTATAATAGTACATAACATTTGGATGTACAAAATGAAATGCATCGTTCATGGAGAGGGTAAGCCATACGTACGCATGAATGCTACTTTCATTTAAATTTCTTATTTTAATGGAATTAAACATAATTATGCATAGGTATATTATAATTACAGAATAAATATCATATATAATATAAATAAATCATCTTTATATATCCCACATATGTCATTAATGATTCATATTACATTGAGGGGATGGTAGACCGCACTTCCTCAAATGAAATTATCGCGTTTACCCATAATGGAAACAATAAAGGTATGATTTTAATGGAAAATACATAATAATTAAGAGAAAATAAATATAATATATATATAATATAAAAATATAGTGCCATCATAATGGCCACCATATAAGGTGGTAGAAGATAATTGAACAATCATCATTTCGTGAGACATTAATTTTTTGTCCATAGAAACAATAAGTTCTTTAACCATTAGATGGTAGTGTGTGTAAGTGTAGTTCGAATAATTATTATAAAAACAACCTAGTATATTTATAATAGTGGTTTTTTTATAATATAAAGGAATAAATTTTTTTTTGTGGTTTGGAGATGAAAAATAAAATAAATTAATTTAAGAGAAATTGTTACCTTTAATTCTTGAAACTCCTATTAGTCTGAACCAAAATGACTTCTCGATGTGCCTTATGCCTAGGTTAAGGATTCTAGATGTAATATATGGATCTTGAAAGCTTATTTGGTCAGGTATTGTACAATCCAAAGAACTTCAAAGGTGTTAGTAAAGGGTTAGATGTGGGGGCATATTATAAGGGGGAGGAGGGGTTCTTTAGGAATGTGTAAAAATTTTATATTATTATATAATTGTTTTATGTTTCTAAAGGTCCAAAAGATATTAATATCTAACTAAATATGAATCATGGTCGAAATAAAATCATCCAATAAGAATTGGACAGGTTTTGTATATTGTTTTAATCTTTATAATATTATTTATTTAAATAATTTTTTAATGAGGTAAACACTGCATGATTATTGTGTCATAAATAATTTTATTTATTTGATGTCTAAAAATTAAAAAAAATGAAGTAGTAAATCATTTTATAATTCAGTAAAATATTTATAGTCAAAAAGATAACTTATATTAACTTATTTAAAATCTAATTTACTAAAAAAATATGTGTTTATGTCAATTTTTCCTTTATTTTAAGATAATTAAAATAAAGTGTCATTATCACTTATAAGTGGCTCCATGGGATCCCAAAATAGACCCAAGGATTCCCATGGTTGACCATGAAACATTCAATAAGGTTATGACTTGTGTTATGCTAATTGTTTATTATTATGATATTCTTGTTACCTTGAATAATCTTATTTACCATTAACTGCGGTAAATAAAAGTAAAAATATACTATTCACCAAAAATTATTTTCATCTTATTGAACCAAATTTTAATAACTAATGACAAAAATTTATGTCGTAATCTCTAAATTCAATTCAAAAAAGTTTTAGAATTTCATTTATTTGAAAATGTCATTTTTTAACTACTACTTTGTGGTTTCACTATTCATAAAATATTGATGATTTTTAGAAAAATAACCAATATTCAGCCTAAGCTATATTTGATATTCCAAATTTAAAAATTATGAAAATTTTACCAAATTTAATACAAAGAAGTTTCATTAATTAATTTAAAAATAATTCCCGTTGTCAAGACAAAAAGTGTGTTTTTAAGAAATAATAACTATCAAAAGACTAACTCTAATTTATATCCAATTTAAATGTAAAATTACATCCAAAGACGAAAATTGGATTAAATTCACAAAATATAATCTAATTACACATTAATACCAATTAAAAATATAATCTATACTGATAAGTAAATTAGATTAATATGTAGTTTTGAATTAAAATTCAATATTTTCACTATTCATTAAAAATGAATTTTATCAGAAAAATACCAAAAAATTACCCAAACAAATTTTGATGTCCCAATTCTATAAAAGAATAAAATTTTGTCCAATAGAAAATATAAAAGTGAACAAAACATGATTTAACGAGGTTTCTCCATTAAAATGTGGTAAATCATTCTCTGAATGTAAATTATGCTTAAAATTATATTCATTCACATTTTAGACCTCTCACTTTTATTGGATAAATGTAAACAAATTTAAAAAATGTATAATATTATTGTAGTAAGTTATATTAATTCACACCAATACAATGTCTTGGCCTAAACTAACATTTAAAATAATAATATTATAATATTTTTGGGCTACGTATGATGTTAAAGAAACCCATTATTTTATATTGGGTACGCCATCGAACATAGCAACCCATTTAACGTAAAATTAATATTTAATGCAAAAAATATTAATTAAAAGTAATATGTACTAATTATTTATTTACTTTGGATGTTACGAGAAAGGATATATTAATTTTAACATTCATGAGAATTGAGAGGGATGTGATCTTCTTATATTTTAAGTGGATGAAAATATTAATCATAAAGGTAGGTACATTATTCATTCTTTGAAATATGATTTCTCAACAATCGCTTCATTAAAAGATAATGGATTCTCCCAATAAAAATGTGTAAATTCAGAATAAATAAGAAATTATAAGAAAATGGAATCCTTGGAGTTCAATGTTAATGAGGAAGGAATTATAATATTTTGTTCAAGACTATGTGTAACATCAAACTTGAGTTAATTGAGCTAATGTATAATGCACATATTTCAACATTCTCCAGCTACACAAGAAGCACCAAGATGTATCAAGATCTTATAGAATACTATTTGTGGGAAAATACGTAGAAGTTGATTTGATAATATACATTGGGATGTATTATATAGTTGACAGTGAGTGCGTAAAGGGAAAAATACTCAGGTATGGTGAAACCATTACCCATACCTACATGGAAATGGGAATACATCACCATAGACATTGGCACTGTTCATCTAAAGACATCCTGAAGTGATAATTCAATATGGGTTGTCACTAGATATAAAATTACATTATTGGGGGGTTATTTAGAGGCGGATAGGCATAAAACCCACTAAAATAATTTTCGGTAACATTAAAGGGGGTTCTACACTACCCCCTATAATCATCGAATTTATAGGGGGTTGTGAACCCCCTCTGAAATCATTTTTCGTAAACAATAAAGAGGGATTATGTAAAAAACTAACTATTCATCTAATTTAGAGGGGGGGGGGGTTATAGATCCCATTAATTTCATTATTTAAAGGAGGGTTTGAACCACCTATAAATTTTTTTACATTATATTATTAACATCTACTTGGATTTTAGAGGGGGTTTAAAACCCCAAAAAATCTCATAAATTAGAGGTGGTTGATAGCCCCCTAAAATGTATTAAATTAAATGGGGTGTTGATAATCCCCTAAAATGTCTTAAATTAGAAGTGGTTCAAACCCCCCTCTAATTTTTCAAATTATAGGGGGTCCAAAAACCATATCTAATTACTTCAATTTAGAAGGTGTTCAAAACCCCTATATTGTAATTAATTTAGATGGGGATAAAACCCCTCTAATGAATTTAATTTATTGGGGGCTAAAACCCCACTCTAATAAAAGTGAATAAAGGGGTTGTGAACCCCCACTAATTATATAAAATAAACCTCCATAATATATATATATATATATATATAATTAAAACATAATATATTAATGTATTTAACTACATTATATGAACATATTATATAAAATATTTATATAATTGAATTTAATTTTATTTATATGTATACATAAATATAATTGTATAATATTATGTAAATTAATATGTATTTATTTGTGTAAATTTTATTTTTAAATAATTATAATTTTCTATAATATAAAAGCATAAAATTATTATATAAATATATACATAAATATTATTTATCTAAAAATATATCATATGAAAATACATTCTTGTAGTTTTTATAAATTATATATTAATAATAAGAAATATATTTTTAAATAATTGTTTTATGCCTTTTTGTTATATATAATTTATATTATATGAAAAATAATCTATACAACTAAATTTATATTAATGTATATTTACTGAAATACTATTATATATATATATATATCAATATACATAATAATAAATATATGTACTGAAATATATTATATAAATATTTTTATAACAGGTATTCCCTATAATATTAATTGTATATAATATATATTGTATTTCAAATAATATTATATATATTTTTCAATAAATAGTATTTCATATAATATTGATTATATATAATATTAATATTAATTATATATAATATACATATTAATTAGATATAATATAATATTAAATAAATTTAATATAATAATAATTACATATAATATTCATATTTGTATAAATTTTAGTTCATATAATAATAGTATATTAATTTTATATAATATTATATAGTTTATACAAATAAATATATTTAATAATATAAATAATAATAAATATATAAAATGAAAGACATTTTATAGATATATTTTTTAAGAACATATATAAATATATTAGGTAAATACACACACACAGATATATAAAAATATTATTTAAATATATATAAATATATATAATATAAATGTGTATTTAAGAATATAAAAATTTTACAAAAATATATAATACAAATTTAATTAATATAATATATATATTATGTAAATAAATAAATATATTTATATTATTTACAAAATCAACATTAAATTTTTATAGATTAAAAATATATGTAATAAGAATAATAATAACTAATAATATTATTGTTATCACAAACACACACACAGATACATATATGTATATAAGTACAATATAAACATATATACTTGCATAATATATTTAGGTGATATATAAATATATAATATATAATATATATAATGGAATATACAAATAAATATCATAAATAATATATATTAAATTTTTTATTTAAATGTATGTAAATATATTTTGCTAATAATATTTATTATAATAAATATTCAAACATAAATAAACACAATAATTTTCAACATATAAATTAAAAAAATTTCCTTAGTTGTTTGTAGTTGATAGTTTGGTGGCGGTCCTTTGGTGAGGATCAGGTTCGAATCTCGACACTTACATTTTACACTGTTGTCGTGGGAATTATGGAGGTAGCAGGAATTGGGAACGGGTCCTATCCAGCGTTGGGGGATTAGGGTTGGAACGGGTGGGAAGGAGAGAAATGGGATGGTGTGGGAACGGGAGGTAGTGAAATGGGATGGGGTAGGAATGAGAACTAGGAGGCAGAGTGGAGGCTGGGGGCTCGGGGCGGGAGGTAGGGACCAGAGGCGCGGGACAAGGAACCATGAAAGAAGGGATGATAATGGGAGGGATAGAACAAGGATGGTGTGGGATGGGGAAATATAGATCCAGGATATATGGGGTAGGATGGGGTGAGAACCGACCCTCGGAATGAGACAGAAAGAGGAGAGAGGTAGCGATCAATGATGGGTTGTGAAGGGGAGAGAGGGAGTGAATCAGGATGGGGTGGGAATGGGTCCAAACTGGCGCTGGGTTCTGATGGCGGGAATTGGGAGGTAGGGAGGAGGTGGGGCTCATGTATTTTCATAAAATAAATTACAATTCTTTAGGGGAGGTTGTTAAAAACTCCTCAAAATAATACCTCATTTTGGGGCGGTTCAAACCGCCACAATAGATTTCCATCTAGTGGTAGTTGTAGGAAAACTTGTGTATTTAAGTTAACAATATAGGGGATTTAAACCCCTTATAATGAAACCACTTCTAAAGACATTATGACATTAGCAGCGCTTACTCCTAACCTCCACTAAATAATGTAGGTGGCCACATTAGCTATGGTTCCTCACATCCACCGATAAATTTTTTAGATAGGGTTATAACCCCTTCTAATGTCAAAAACAACCTCGTATACTGTACCCATTTTTTATAGTGTGTGAGGGATCATATTAAAAATAATACAAGATTAATTGAGATTTGAGAGAATTCCTTACTCGTCCAGAATTCATGTATATATATTACAAAAGTAGTGAGGCTTCATGGAACATCGCTGTCAATTATATCTGATCGAGATCCATTATTCACCAATTGGTTCTGGAAGAGTCTCAAATTTGACATGAATACTATGTTGAACATCAATATGACATATAATCCTAAAAATGTTGTCCAATATGAGTGAACTATCAAAAAACTTGATAACGTGTTGAGACCAAACTCAATAGACTTCAATGGTGGATAGGACTAAAATATACATCTAAGAAATTTTTCATACACGAAAACTTTCTTCAAAGGAATCCAAATGGATCCCTATGAATCCCTTTATGGGAAGATGTTTCGAATGCCTACATGTTTAGATGATTTTGGGGAATAAAAAAATCTCAGTCCATAAATCGTTGAGAAAATAGTAGAAAAGTTATAGACCAATCATCAGGGAATCAAGACTTCTTAGAGTCAATAAAAGAGCCATACAGATAATAGTCATTGGGTCCTACTGTTCGATGATGGAGGCACTGTATTCCTATTCATATCTCCATGAAATAATGTGTTGATATCTGGGATGAAGTGAAATATTTTTATATTATCTATCAGCCCCTTTGATATCCTTGATCATATTAGAGTTGGGGATTACTAACTAGCACTACCTCCTAACCTATCTCAAGTAAACAATTTCTTCCAAGTATCCCTTTTGATAATGTAAAAAATGAGATCCCTCGCATGTACCCAATCTATAGGTCATATCATTGGGGAATTCTCAATCATATTAAGAGTAATCGGTTATGTTCTTAGATCCTTGAATCAATGTTCTACAAAATAAGATAATGCACCATGTCAAAGTACTATGGAGAACCCATTAATTTAAAGAAGTGACATAACAACCAAAGGATGTGATTAAATAATGTTACCCTAATTTAGTTTATTGTGTTGAATGAAATTTTTTTGGGACAAAATTATTAAGGGTAAAAGATTGTAATAACCTAATAGGTGACAAATAAAATTACCCTTTTGATATAACTAAATTTATTCTTTTATAATATAGTTTTAGAAAAAAGATCATCGTATTTTCTTTTTTACATCCCATCAAATTTAAATGATTGATTAGAATCTTTAACATTTCTAAAATATCCACTTAACAATGATCACATGATAAGATTTAATATTTGGTTTTAACAAACCTAGTTGGGATAGAAGCAAAATGCAATATCCTCAACTAGTATTATCATACCCTATCAATCCAATTTCGTAGAGTTTCTAAGGGAGGTAGTGGTACTTTTATTTTTCCATGAAGAAGCCCACATTTATATCCAAACAATTATGACTGATAAAAACTATTTACATGAGTATCTCATGATTATCGAGATCACAACCCAAACCATGTATGTCAAACCATTCTATAAATGTCTCACAATCATGAAACTTACTTGTAGGGAGTTTTATTTTATATTAAATGTATATCTATCAATACACTAGTTTTATGGGTATTTAAATTGTTTTTAATATATTAATGGAAATAATTTCATGAGTATATTGATATTTATAAATTATTTATTATTTTGATATAATTAAACACAAATATAATATTTAGTTAACTCTCAAATTCAATTATGTATATTTTGAATTAATATATTTTTGAAAAAAAATTATTTTAGTAAAATATTATTATTATATAATTTTTATCAAATATGAATGATCATTTTTTTTGCAGTTGAGTGTAATTTTATAGGGTTTGAGAAACTACTCTTGTCAAAAAAAACAAATTTTTACAATAAATATCAATAACTATTTTAAAAGGGAAAATAAACATAGTTATAAAATTATTTACAAAAAATTAAAATTATTTTCGGAATAATAACATTAAAAATATTCAATAGTGGTTTTTTAACAATTTTCTGAGATAGTAGATTTTTTGGGAAAAACTTAAATACAATATAAATATACTTTATGAATTATGATATCATAATTACCTAAATGGTAATTAATAAATACAATAAAATATATCCAAATAAAAAATTATGTTTTTCATATAAATTATTTTGATTTTATGTTTATTTTTTTATTTTTATAAATCCTGTTTGAATACTTCCAAAAAAATAATATATTTTAACATTTTAAAATAATTTCATTAAGAGTATCACTAATTTCAACATGAAACGGTGTATTATTTTATTAGTTTAAAAAGTTAACCATATAAAAAATGAAATAAATACAATTTCGATAAATTCATGGGAAAACAAATGGGAGGTTTAGTGGTTTTCATTATTTAATTATATAGAGTCCAAAACCAAGGTTTGAGAAATGATTATGAAATCCCAACTCATTTCATATATAAACCCATAATTCTCCCATTTATCTTCACTAAAAATACATGTATCATATCTTTAATCTTCCCTCCTTTCTCTATAGTCCTACCTAGGTGCCCCCATTTCAAAAAGAAGATCCTCTTCATCATTTGAAGTCACACACTCTAATAAGGAATCCTATCCTTCAATTCATTATTCATATTACTTTATTATCATATCCCTTCAATTTACAATTACTAATATTGGGGCATGTCATTCCTTGTCCCTATTACAAACAAGTTTATATCAAAATTATGGGAGACCCCTTTCTCAATCATTAACCCATTTTATGAGATTTTAGGTGATGTTGTTATGCTGTCAAGATTAAACACTAATTTTTTATGAAAAAACAATTGTATATTGAATCACAATACCATTTCCTATCAAGAGTGATCACCATAATAAACATACACATACTTGAATTTGGAAATAATTTTATTTATTCAATACTTTGTAACCTCAGAATGAAATATAAAGATGAATGAATCCATATTGTATAATATATTGGGAAAACATAAGAAAGAGAATGATATAAATGTGTTGGGTCCACCTAGAATTATACATCGCTCCAATACATTGGGTAATGATTAGTCACATGATAGTCATTTTGGTACATGGAGTGAACCAAATTTCATTATGGTACATTTCCTATAATTATTTAATTGCAGTTTTCCATGGTTTTTGATTTTGATGTAGTGTTTTAGGTTGTTTCCACATTTCCCTGTAATTATTGTCATGTTATATCATGCCTTATTATTTAATTTTAGGATTATCATACATTTTATTCCCCATTTAAATGAATATTCTATAACATGTATTAGATTATTCTAATTTTATTCCATTAGTAGTCTTTTTAGCTCACCCCCTTCATTTGTATTTCCAAAGATTATCTCATGCAGTTTAAAAACAATGGAATTGTAAAATTGTGTTATTGATTTCTTAAATTATGTTGTTGTATCCCATAATCAAGATGTATTGATTTGAACCTAATGTGACAATGTAACAGACTTCATAATATTCTTGGGCGTATAATGTGTAATTCAATTTCATAAATAACTTTTTAATGTGAAACAATGTGTATATTAGTTATAACATTCACATGTATCCACAGGGGATGGTTTTCCCCAAGATACTATGTAATATATAAAGGCTATCATATATATCTTCAATCATTATAAGATTATTCTTGAGTGGGTATTGAAGATTATATTATATATACCTTGTGAATCCGATATAAATTTGTGGGAATTCATGAATCATTCTTGTTAATATAGATAAATGACCTATAGGCATTTTTCTTCTATTTTTTAGAAATACATATTTCTAGGGAAATTGAGAGCTGAACGAGCTATAATTTTTAAGTTTTTTATCATGGTAATCAGTCTATTTTGGACTATTAATCTCTCCTAATAAATCTACAACATTTGACACCAACTCTTCCTTTTTATGAGTTAACTAGAGTGAGGATGTTCAAAGATGTTGTTAAGTTGGTCATCTATTCATAGTTGAATGGTTTTTTACTATGAATCAGATATAGTGAACCCGGTGATAATTTATAAGAATATCCTAATGGATTATATAAATTTGGGGAATAGTAGTTCAATCCAAAAATAGGGAAGTGCCCATTCAAATTGATTGAATTTTTGTTTTGAGAGTTTCCCATTTGTCAAATAGTAGTACATGTGTATACACCGTTATCCAGGTGAAAAATAATTATTTTGGGAAGATGTGGGTCATGAATACCTTGTGTAATAAGGAACCTGTGGAGTACCAATATTTTATAGTGATGGGATATCATTAGTGGTACATCATTACTTATCCATTAATTGTTATAGGTGGAGGTTTTAAACTAACTCCATCATTTGGATCAGGATCAGTACCTCCATGGTAGTGAGGGAGATTGAGTAATATTTTTTATTCATGAGGAGTATTGTAATAGATTCATCACACCATTTGGAACCACTTAGGGGTATCAAAAATAAGGGAAATAAATTATCATGGTATGAGTCTTTTGAAAAATCCTTTTACGATCTTATAGGAAAATTTACCTCATTTCTTTTATTGATTCTAACTAAACCTAGAAGATACAATATAGATTCTTATATTTCATTAGTGTTTGGGTTAGAGTACATTATTATGAAAATTAGGTCATTTTGTGGCATAAATATCTCACAAGTGGAGGCCTCATGAGAATAATTAACAAAACCGTAATCACAAGATAGAATAAGTTGTTTGTCCCATTCATTGTTGGAGGAATTATTTGTTGGTAGAGAAGTTAATTGTGTAAATTTAAAATAAAATGCATAAATAAATACACAATTAGTGAAATTTAAGTCATTGACTGTGAATATAGGTTTAATACCACGATATCATGATGTTAAACATGCATATATCCTCATAAAATGAAATGTAGTGGGTGATTATCTAATCCATAATACTCATACAAAAGTGGTTCAGGAGGCTAGTAGTGTATGGTAGTTGATATTGTTTTTTATATGAATTTGGTGATGGATGAACGTATTATGTATCATTCAATCGAATTGTTATTAGTGATATATTTAATTAATGATATAGTGAATATGAGAAAGACTTATTATCATGAAAGATTATTAATAAAGGAGAGTGATTCTGGAAAGGACCCACCAACTAGATAAGTAAATGTTAGGGATGTTATCTTTACCATTCATCGGCGTGTATTGGTTCTAACCAACATATGAGAGGTATTGATATTAGAGCCTCATGTGTCTTCATAGGATGTACATCCTTCACTTATGAAGATGTACTATGACTTCTATCATTAATATTTCATGGTGTGTTTGAAATGGGACATAATAATATTCAATAATATATGTACCAACAACAAGATGGTGAATATTGAGACATAGAGATATATAGTACTTTTTCAATTGTAACATATTCATACCTGAATATGAGAAGATATAATTTGGTATTTTTTAAGGGATTATAAAAATATTTTGTTGTAGTTTTTTTCATATAGGTCTCCATGGATACACTAATTAATGTCACCCATTTCATTCATGTTATGAAGTCCCTTCAGTGGAAGAGCTATGGAGGATATATATCAGTGAGATCATACATCTTCATAAGGTTCAACATAACATTATATCAAACAAGGATTCATGTATTATATCATGGTACCAGAAAGGGATGTAGAATGATCTTGGTTCATAGGGGATTATAAGCATTGACTATCTTCATCAAAATAGTGGTCATTCTGAATGTTCGATACAAGTGTTATGATATGTACTCCAAACATCATTCCTTGAGTTTAGTGGTTCATTTTAGAAACATTTACAACTTTATAATTTTTTAGATAGTTTTTTTTGCAAGAGACAATACAAGATGCATCCTTATGTGCCCGGATATGGTATGTTTTCTCATTGAACCAATTTCTTATTAGAGTAATGAAAGGATATTATAGTGGGACCAAATATTATTGATGTTACATCATAACATGTAAAAAATTTCAAAAATTGTATGGATATGGTGTTGTTTAGGATGATTTCGTATTCCAATATTCATCACCAACCATAAGAGCATGTTGCGGGTGATTAATTCTTCATTAATTTTCACCTAGATTATATACTCTATGGATTATAAGAAATTTAAGGAAATAAATATAGATATTTTTCCCTTTTTCTATTTTATAGATGGTCAAACTATTGACTTATGAGATAGAACTCCTTTAGTGATACAAGGATATTAATGATGTTTTTCAAATTTTATAGTTATTTTTATATTAATAATAAAAATATAATTTCCATTAACATAATGAGTTTGATATGGGTTCAAATGGTTCATTTTGAGAGTTTACTATTCAAATAGTTCATGGTTTAATGAGGTATATTCATAAAAGGTCAATTCATCTATTATGGGTATTATTTTATGACTTCCATGTATAGAATATGAATTGGGATCTATAGGTCAATATACATTCTCAGTAGAAGAAATTATTCTAATATATTGATAAACCACACTTTAAATGGAAACACGGTTATGAGTTTCATTATGGGGGGGGGGGTAAGATCCATGTTTCACATAGATTTGTGAATCCTTTTATTTTAGATTAAATCAATTTTTTATCAATATTAAAATTACTAAAGGAATATGGAATGGTTTAGGAGCATCCCATGTTTCATGGGGTCACAAAGCTCTAGGTTTTAGGGAATGGTCCATGGATAATGGTAACTGTGCACCTCAACCATGCATCCCAAGTAGGGGGATCATGTTTACTTTAACTAATCATTGGAGGTCACATGGCCATGTAAAACCTACCACAAATTGGAGGTGTTTTATATGGTTGACGTGTGGTTTATTCTAACCGTTCATGAAAATGTGGGAGGGGTGGAGGACATGGACAGTGAGCACACATAGGTTTCACACTATTTATAAAACTATTAACCTAGTGGTTCTAGGATGTGTGCCACATAGACAGTTGTGGTGCATAGTTAGAAAAATGTTATTATATTCATCCACCCATTTAAATAGGTGTAAATTTCCATTTTCATTCTTTTACATTAACCATTACACCTCCCATTTATTTCCTAAAATGAACAGATTCCCTCCTCCACTCAAGAACCTCATCCCTAACAATCTAGTATTTCAACCATCTCCTATATCTAATGTCTAATTAAAGAGACATTCATCTTGTTAGATATATATATATAATTATACAGGTCCACACACTTTTTTTCTCTCTTTTGTTGATTGTATCAAATTCCATATTAATACAAGCTAACATACCATCATTTGTGTGTGTTCCATAGTTTTAACATTTTCTATATTTCAATCATGAGTTACATGACCATTCTAGATGATGTTTCTCCTACCAATATAAGTTAGGTGGTATATAACATTTTCCTAAAATTTTAGGTGTTTATATATATTATTCATTGTGCCAAATTCGATGCCTTTTGAGAATTGATCTTAAATTATGAAATAAATTAAATTGAAAACCTGGAAAATAATTTATAACTATGATAACTTCATGGATATTGATAATGTCAACCCAAACCATCTCTTGGATGGGATTGAATATATTTAATTAGGAATTATGTTTTGCTTATAAAAGTAACACCACTCATGTGTGTTTTTTTGGTATTGGATAATGTAATGTTATAAATGATGTTAAGAAAATGTTATGTGGACTAGGTATACCCATGGAACACATAATATCTTATAAATTAATTAAATTACAGTTGAATGGTAATACCATGCCTCTTGAACCATATTAAATGATGTAGTGGAAAGTAGAAAAATCTTTATCCCTCTTAATTACCCTTCAATCACTTTACATTTATGATAAATTGGATCTATTATATTCAATGTATGTGGTTGTATCATGATTACCTTCTACAATGGAAATGGTTTTCCACATTCTAAATGCAGAACTAATAGAGATAATATTCAATATATATTATTAGAAATTAATGGACATGGTGTTCAATATTGGTTATGAAGAATTAATGGATAGAGAATTCTGTATTATTCAATCGTAATAAATGGACATGTTATTTCTTAGGGATTGATAAAAAATTATGGACATGATGTTTCATAGAATTTACATGGAATCAATTGACATTATGGTACATAATTTCTATATTGAACAATTAACATGACATTCATTTTTACATAATTGGAATAAATGAAGACAATTTTACTTTATGAATATATAAGAAAAAATGTATATGAGGTACCATAGGGTTTATAAAATTAAAACAAATATGTTGAATGTTTCTAAATTAAAAACATGTAATGTGGAATTCTTGAATAGTCAGAAGTATGTAGTGTTAGATGGTCTCCAATTAGAGTGTACCACAACCATTTTTCCAACATCTGGATGGTTAAATCATTTTATAATCCATTGGAAATAAATTGCTCAGCTCAGTCGATAAGAAAAAAACTTCCCACAAATTCCACATTCTCATGTAATCCAATTATCAATGCCTCTGAGTTCCTATCTCGATCACATGAATCAAAAATCAAAACCGCATCTCGAGAACATGAGAATGTAATGCATACCCATCTCAATTCTTCTTCCATATTCTAATTTCCATTTTAACGCCATACCGACTCACTATCATCATTTTCCCCATTTTCTTGAATGATGAACATATATCCACACATGATTCAGTGGAAAATGTTTTCATTTTCTCAAAATCCTCTCCAATAAAAATCCAAACAAAATCTAACGAGAACTGAGAGAGTTCAACTGCCACACAGATCCATGTGAAAATTGTTTGATTAAATTTATAGTTTCTACAATCATATCATAAAAATCTACCAACAAGATTCTCAAATATACAAATAGTAGATGGGATTTGTAACGGTTGTGGATGTTCTGGGATACAAAACAAGATGGATTTGGATGGAGAATCTCGCATCTTGTAGAAATCAAAACACCTACTAAATATAAATAATTTTTATTAACTGAAAATGGGAGTATTGGACCACACCTAAATGAGGTATTCACTTGATCCACAGTAAATCATGATGTGTTTTCGATCAATAAGATATACCGTAGATTCAAAATTGTAACCCCACAATCAAAAAATGAATCTATAGAATTTTTTCACTAAAGGGAGATGATGCTGGAAGCATTAAATAAACATCAAGTTCATGATATAAGAATAATGATTGAAAATTGATAATCAGAGTGATGGGTATGGGAGTCCATCAAATAGGTTGAGAACACTATAGAATTAAATAATATCTATGAAGGGAGGATGCAGATCTGGACTAGAGAACCGAAAAAATGGATGAAGTTAGGCTCCCTAGAATGATAATTAAGGTCTTTACCCACCAAGGGGATTAACATTAAAAAGGGTAATATTCATCTTGGTAATCAGATAGTTTCACGGTGCAACTGTCCTAGAAGTTATCAAAACAATGATGGGATAATAAATACCATTCCTAAGAAATTAATTTCTTCAATTTAATCAAAAATACTAAATTCATATAATGTAACTAATTTCATGATGATAGGTCATCAAATCTCCCCCTCAATGGGATCAATTTATTGATTATTAAAAATGAATTATTTCCAATCATTTATGATACAGGTTATTTCCTAATAACGATTTTAAGAAAAATTTCAATTCTGATAATCAATGGTTAATATTTCTTAAAGCTATATAGAATTTACAAGTATCAATATATACACCTTTCTCAGTCATCTACATAAAATACCTCTTCCATAATTCATATCCAACACAATAATTGAATAAATTTGACCATCCATAAATAGTATAATATGAGACAGAAGTTTGTGATAGCCATCTCAAAAAATACACTCCCCTCTTATATGTTCTAGCATTCTTTTACATCTTGATTCTAATTTTTAATATTATTTTTCATGTATTTTCACTTCATGGAAGCATTAAATACCATCCATATTAAGAATTAATATAAACTATAATTTTAATCTTATCTATATGAATCATTGTACATTCACCTCTTTATCTTTATTTGTCTTCCTTTATGTTTCCAACAAAAATTCCCATATGTTTATCCCCTATATCATCACATGATTAAATTTTATATTTTTTTCTGATAATTTTTCAATGTTACCGTATTAATAGTAGGATTAATGATTTTTTCCCAATTATATAATTTTCAACAAAAAAAGACATAATTATGATAACCATATGATCTACCTACTTACATATTTAACACACTTTCTTTTCATATTTTCGGTTATCTAATTTATAAAACCTTTCAAACTCTTTATAATGGATTTCCAAATCAAATAAAATATTTCTATTTTCTTTTTTAATTAACTCATTCATTTTAAAATATATTATTTTCATAATCACTTTTATGTTCTTTATCATTTCAAAATTATCCATGATGTGGCCTATATCAATATAATTTAATTATTCTTCCTTATTGGTTTAATATCCTTTTGACTATTATTCATGGACATCATAAGAGAATTAAATTTCATCTTTATTATTTTGATTCACTACTATGGGATAATTATTTAGTTTCTTTAACTAAATATTAAACTCATATGTACATTTCATCACCTAATAAAGGCGATTGGGATCAGATGGTGAATAAAAAATCTCATAAAAATAGGTTCCAACTTGGGATAAAAGTTTTCATGAGTTTGCAAGGTGTTCTAGTTTGTTCCTTATTGTCTAATTATTTAATTTGAATAAAATACATTTTATTCTATATGGTGGCTTTGTCAATATTTCTATTCTCCCCCATGCTTTATGGATTCACTAATTTTCACTTACAAACATATTGTTTCACCACTAAACATCCTTATGATCTAATCTACATCATCACTAACAACATTTAATTAACTAATTCAATTTTCCTATGAATGTTGTATGTTCAAATTAGAACCCTTATTGTATATATGATAAAACATAATCTTTTTGGGATATATATTAGGTAAATATTTACATGGGAAAGCTTACCTACACCCTAGACATGGGTTACCACTTTTTATAAGCTTTATGAAAAATAATTTCTAAAGGATATCATGATATTTTAGTATTTATTTTCTTTATTCCAAGAACATATCCTGAACTATAATTTTTAAGGGGAAGCACACCGATTATTATGAATTTGATAAGACATTATAAGTCTTATAGTTCCTATGTTTTAAAACTAGATATCAATCTAAAAACATTCCATATTGATAAATGGTTTCTCATATTTAGTTGATCTTGAACATACATCCCATTGACTATTAAAATTATCAATATGGTCCTCATGAATTTTACATGACTCTTATAAAGAGTAATACATAACCATTATTATCATTATCTATTCTTATAACTGAGAATCATTTACATTTAAATATAGTTTAATATTAGTTTTATATCCATGGGCCACTTCCATAATATCATTTTCAAACACATCTTTCTCATAAATGACTCTTTTAAATTCATATTTAATCAAAGTTATTATTTCACATTGTATTTTTCTATTTTATTCCATAAATTAAATAATATTTTTTAGGCTATTTTATTTTGGAATTTATATATCCAATGAATCATCCATTGAACAAATTTCCCACTAAATATTTGACGTTTCAACAACTAGTCCATTTATCATTCTAAATATATAAGTCACCACTTCAATAGTGATATGCATCATATTATATTTAAACATAAGGTAAAATTATTATATTCATTAAATAGAACTACAAACATATCATGAATTTTATTAACTACATGTCTTATTATCAACATATTCATAATGAAACCCATCACTTATAAAACATTAATGTACTATTTGATCCTATTTCTCTTTTAATAGCTATAAAAACATATTTTTCTATTTATTCTTCTCATTTTTCATGGTCGAATTAGTAACATCCAAAACATTTTTTATAATTGGAAATCACTTAGTAAATCAATGTATTTTCTATGTCAGATATTCAATTCGTATAGTAATAAATTTACAAATTATGTAAGAAAATTTCAAGACCAATAATAGTGAAAAATATATATTATATAATCGTGATAGAACATCAGTTCCAATTTGAGTGTATATATGATCTACTAATAATTTAAATCCCTAATGTATTCATGTGAACACTACTGAGAGAGAGAGGAGAATAATGTTTGAATTATTTTTACCAAAACAAATAAAAATCATAATTTTAGTTCGTTCCACCCAATTGGTCCGCAAAAAACTATAGTTAGTTTGGAACCAAATTGTTCTTTTAATAATTATACAAGGATTATACCTAATATGGGGAAAAATTCATTGTCATGTTCAACTATTAATGAATAATGGTTTATCTACAATAATATTTTTATCAATTACAATGTGAATCATAGGAATATCTAGAAATTGATTTCACCATATCACAAGGGTGGAATGACTTTTTTATTTTATATGTGATGAGATATTTATACTGAATCTCATAGTCTATAAATTGTAACCACACAAGATAGTCTTCCCATTAAATCCTCCTCTAAAAATATATATTTCATACAAAAAAAATTACACTATATCCCTCTTTCTTTGTTTCCTTCAATAAATAGAGATTGTAAAAAAATTTGGATCATTCGAAAAACAACTTATAACAGGGAATATATTCCATTATCTATATAATCCTAGGTTTTCGTAAAATTAAGGTTATATATTACTCCAAAAAAATTATGATTAAATACTATAAAATTATTACCTAAAATGTTTAAATTGATACATATCTTCTCAAAATAATTTCTAACAACCAACACTCCAAACCACTGGACTAGTATTTCTCAATAATTACCAATTTTATATTTATACTCCTATTGAATATTTCCAAAAGATACAAGTCCCCTCACAAATATTATTCAACATATAGTGGGAATTTTTTATATTAATAAATATCATATTCTCTTTTTTCTTTACAACAACGTGTAGTAGATTCTTCAACTTCATATTAAATATTATATTCTTCTATTTTTCATCATTCCTCTAGTGGGATTCTTTTCTCATATACTACATGATAATTTTCGTCGAGAGAAACCTAATTCTCTAGACAACATTGAATTTCCTTTTTCTTCATCGTGAGTATATGGTTTTCTATTAGATTATCATTGATATATGGATCTTTAACATTCACAACATTCATTATTTCTCAACTTAATCGACAAGACATATAGTTATATAAAATATTTCATTCATCTTAATGGTCCAAAAATTTGATACATATAGATTAATTTTTTATTGACTGCAAAAATATTTACATTATACCAAATATTCTTCTACCAACGATCATTCATGCACCTCTCAATAAATAATCATATATATCAATTTCCTTGATGGATTCCAAAAATTCCATTTATATTTATTTTTTCCACATTCAAATAAATATTTACATCAATCAAAAACATGCTGAAATAAATTTTCCTAAAAATTAATCCACATCATCCCCTAATGAATCTTTCTTCCAATGTTGATTATAATATACAGTTGTAGTAACATAAATAGGTAGATATTATCAAAACATCATAGTAGTAGTGATATTTATAGGAATTGATTCAATTATAAACATAGTTTTATCACTTCCAGCATTGCCCACTCATATTATTTTGTCTCGTGATTGAATAAAATGTATATTAACACTATAATATAGATCAATCATATAATAAGATCAATATAAATTTATTATGAAAATTAATTAAATATAATTCCATTGAAATAATATTTTTATAATTTCTTCTCAGCCATGATTTTCCTCTAACATTGCTTTGAAGATAATATTCTCATTCCACTACATGAATCACAATTTACTTGTCAATTTTTTTATTTTAATTTATCCCTAATAAACATCCCATTATATTTTATTCTTTATAAAATAGATATCAAATATCTTATAATCATCTTTTCTGGGATATTTTCTCAATTTCTTGAACAATGGGAAACCCAACTCATAAGAATCATGATGTCTTACGTAGTTAAAAAAAATCCCTTTTTGAAACTTTTATTTTCTAATAATGATATCCAACTAATTTATTAATAATTTATAATTCATACAAATTACACAAATATTTTATTAGACTTTTTATTATTATATAATTATTTAAATAATTATCATAAAATTCATATGAAATAAAAGATATACAAGATTATCCATAGTTAAAAATGGAAGCCTCAATTCCAAAAAAAATGTGTCTAATACATAGGAAAGTCATATGAACTATATAAAATTGTAACATAAGAAATAAAGGTCATTTAAAATGAATTAACTATGATGAAACTCATACAATAGAGCTTTGGGGACATATTTTTGTCCGATGTCATTTAAAATTCTAACAAATTCATATCCAACGCTATGAATTAATATGAAATTATAGGTCATATAAAATTTCTAATCCTTCAAATTTTTAAAAAATAAACTGCAAAAACTAAAACACTATAATTGTCATATGGGATTCTTCAAGTGAAATCTATCCTATAACCAATATTACCAAGCACAAAACTTCTCCAATTAAATGTAAGAACTATTGATATAATTATAAATTCAGTTAGAATGATTTTAAGAGCATCTTTATATTATTAAATACTCTGAATTGTGTATTTATATAATTTTTTACACCTCTATCTTTCACCATATGACCTGATAATTACTATTTTTCAACCATGTGATTTTAATCACTAATTACATCCTTATATATTATAATAACTCCATGGATGGTTTCAAAAACTTAAAGATGGACACATCAAATATGTTGAAATAGATTTGGACATTTTAAATACAAAATTAAAAGATTTTATATATTGATTTATAATCTAGTACATCTTCATAATTTCCAATGATTTGTATCTATTTTAAATAAAATATTCAAACTTAGTAAAACTTTTCCTAATCATCAGGACCATCACTCCAATTGAATGATATTAGAGATTCTCTTCGGGTAACTAATGTAACACCCAAGACATTTATGAGAAATATTTTTTTTATGTTATATGAATCATCAAAGTAATCTTTTACTACACACAACACTTGCTCGGCTTTCTTTACATGCAATCACGACCTCCCTCTATAGCTTGCATCGTACGTAGTACTGAGTTTCACTAAACAACGATATGCTATTAAAATATTATTAAAACTAGCCGTTATGAATAGTAATAACCACTTTGTGAAATTTTTTAAATTTTATTTTCCAAAATTGACTTCATTTTTGGATTCGGAATATCGTAATTATCCTAGGGTGAAATTTTGGTATTTTTCTGAAAACATTCAATTTTTGATGAATAGTGAAACCACTAAGTGGTAGTTAAAAAAATGAATTTTTCATAAAACATAATTTTACCACTTCTGTGAGTGAAATTTCAAAAATATGAGAGACACAATTGATGTGAGTAAGTAAAATGTGGTTCAATGAGATGAAAATAATTTTTGGTGAATAGTAACGTTTTACTTTTATTTACCACGGTTAAAAATAAATAGGGTAATTAAGGGTAAAAATGATATTATTATTACCCTAAAACATGTCCTAATTCAATTTTACAACTGTAATTCGACCAAAAACAACCTTAGGAATAACATATTACCATTTAGGCCCACTTGGATTAGATTAGGACATTTATTATTAATTTATTTAAAGAAGGGTTAAAATAGTTAAAATCAATGTTTAATAAGTATATCATTTTTAATATAGGGAAATACATAATATAAATTCTACTATAAATATTCATTAGAAATCTAGAAATTTTTCCTACATAATGGTATTTTATTTGTAATTTTTAGACTTTAAATAAGTTAATTTATTTATGACAGAAATATGATGCAGTAATTATCTTATTAATGAAATATTGACATAATTGATGTTATATATACCCAAATAAATGTAATATGAGACTTTTTATGAATTACACTAATTTTATAGGTTAATATGACATGTTATTATTGATTTAATTAACTTTTTTAGAACTAATTATTCTGTTATGATTTTTACAAAAATCAATTACTAAATAGTATCAAAATAGACATAAAATAGTTTTTTTAAAAAAATATTATATTATTAATTGTTATTTTATTTATAAAAATCTATGTTTCGGCCAAATGACTTATATAAGGTTATATATATTAATAATGAACAACTTGGGGTTCGTTTGGCTGCTTATATTAAGTTTATTAACCTTATTGTATCAGAACACATGAAGACACGATAAAAGTAAAATTATTTATCTTAATGATAAATCTAAATGATAAGGTTAAAATAGGAACCTAAACTTGTCTAAATTATATTGTATGAGAGAATCTCGACACATCCTTACCTTAGATTCGAATTAAATCAATTTGGAGCTATTTAAAACTGAATATGTCTTTATAATAAAATAATATTTTTAGTTTTTCCAAAGGAGCCCTTCTCCTCCCTTATAAAAGGGCACCTCCTCCCCCTCTTCCTCACACCACTTTGATCCTTAAAGATCGTCAAAACCCTAAAACATTCTCCTATACACTTCCCTAGAGAAATCCTATAGGTCATGGTCTTCTTCAAAGACCAATTTTCGTTCCCTAAAAGAAGATCTCAAAGAGGCGCTTTGAAAAAGAGGTAATGTCCGTTAACAATTCTTTCAACTTTATTTCTTCTTTCACTTCTTATTAATTAGTTGTTTCATTATTAAGTAATAACAACAGTATCATTCATATACTGATATGTTATTATAAGTATGAAACAACCCTATTTCACCATCTATCCATCCTACGGAAAAAGAAATCACCGCGTGTGCGTATGTACGGAATACCGTCTCCACGCTGTGGTGTAATCTATTTTCCATCACCACCTTTCTTGGATGGGTATAATGGTGTAAATAATGACTATATATGACTATTTTAAAGTGATAATTATTATGAAATTTTACAAATACACTCCAATACAATTCCACGATCATGGGAACGATATCATCGCTCGTTCGTATGTACGGAAAACTGTCTCAATGATGTGATGTGACTCGTTCAACACGATCTTCATTGCATAATGATTATATAAATTAGTTGAGTGAATAAATATGATATATATTAAACTAATACCATTCTGGATATTAAGTATCTATAACCTAAAAAGAAGGATAAAAAATTATTCGACAAAACACACATAAGAACAAAAAGTAATAAACACCCGAATAAACGAGTAGTAATGAGATATTACTAATAAGAAGCTAAGAATATGACCACATATGATATCATAAAAATATGTATGATTCTAGAATAAGTCAATAACATTATTTAAATCATTATACAGGAGGTTCGGACACTTAAAAAGCAAATTGGACCTAAGGTAAGGGAAATATCACAATCTCATTTTTATACGAGATTGTTTATACATTGAAATATACTCGGGTGTATTTTATCAACCACAACCATGTTTCCTAAATATGTAATATTATTTCCATCCGACTAAAATTGTTTAAATCCAATTTTACCCTTCGGTGAGTTTTTAGTAAAAGATATGAAAGGAATCTTTTATCGTTTTTTGTACGAGGAACTTTTTGACTTTTCCGACAAAAGTACGACAAGAATATTTTTTTTAACTTATACGGCATGAATGGATTTTTTAAAAAATTATTTCCAAGAATTTTCCTTTACAAGTTTTCATGTTTATTTTTAATCAACTTCTTTTAGTTTAGAATTTTATGACACGTTAAGAAAGGAAAAGTGTTTTTGAAGTAGAAAGGATATTTTCCTCAAGAATGGAGTTCAAGTGTTTTATCAAAATTATTTTCCATCTATGATAATAAAGGGTTATGTTTCTATCCCTATTATTAAATTGATTTGATTATGTTGTGATGGAATTATTTTTATGAATTCCTTTATCTTATATGAATTTTTTTATGATGTCACGATGTTTAAGAATCCCATTTTTATTACATTGGTTATGCTATGTTGTATGGTTTATGATTTTTTTGGCACACAGAAGAATGGTATTATTATGATATGTGTGGGACCTATATCTCCCTCCAATGCATTGGGTAAATATTTTATATCTCATGAGATAGACATGGCTGGAATGGAAGGTTAAACCGGTTCAGTGAAATAGGACTGAAACGAGGAGTGTACTCGGTTCAGAAATGGACTTTGTCCACTAAGATAGTCATCGCTATGAGTCTTGACTAATAAGAAATGACTCTCTATGATAATGTGTGTATTCCACAAAGTTTCATGTTTCAATTTATGATTATTGGGTTTATATTTCACTACTATGATTTATCCCATGTTATGAAATTATGATTTCTTTTGCAGGTTAAGATTTTCAAAAGTTATGTTCTTATGTATATGATGTGATTGATATTTATTTTGTTTACCCTTACTAAGAATTTGAGCTCACCCTTTTGTATGTTTTATTTCCCCAGGTCAGGAAGAAGGTTATTAGGTAGGATATGCCAAAAAGGGACACTAGATATGATTAAATAAATGGGAGGCAAAGTAGATGCTTTATGAACCAGTTGTTTATGTTTACGAGTTTCTAAAGACTCTATACCTATATGGTCCTTTCTTGGTTTTGTTATATGTTTTAATAAGTGTGCTTCAATTCTGAAGTAATAATAATGTATGTAATTTATGGGTCATTATAGTTGGTATCAGAGGAAAGGTATAGTAAACCTTTGGAAACTAGGATGTGAAAGCTTTAGTAAGAACCCTAAGGATAAGTCTAATAATAGAACACAGCCTTAGTGTTTTAGAAATGGCCATGAATAACCTAGGATAAGACCATAAGTGTGAAATTTTATTCTTTATTATTTGGTTTTCTTATTATAATTAGTGTTGCTCCACTATTCTTCTTGGTTTTAGTCAATGGCTGGAAACCGAAGGAACCACATTAATGCGGAATGCGACGGGCAATGAAATGATTGTCCCCCTGAGCAACCAAACATTATGGGTGATGGAATGAAAAATCTTGTAGCCATGATAACACAACTTTCTCAAGCTATGAATCATGCAAGACTTCCAAACGAGCAAAGGAAGGAGAAACATTCTGTTGAATCCTTCATGAGGCAGCGTCCACCTTCATTCAGCGGGTCTACTAATCCTTTAGTTGCTGAACAGTGGATTAGTACTACTGAAAAGATATTTTCAGTTCTTCAATGTTCTGACCATGATAATGTCATCTTAGCAGTGTATCGTTTGGAAGGTTATGCTGATCAATGGTGGAATCTTATCTAGAATACGAGGAAAATAGATGAAATTGAGTCCATGGAATGGGCCGAGTTCAAGAACTTATTTTTCAATAATTACTTCCCTTGTATTCTCCGAACAAATATGGAGAAAGATATACTTGAACTGATGAAAAAGGATGATGAATCTGTTTGTACCAATGAAGCAAATTTTACAAGAATTTCAAGGTATGCTTCTGGTATTATTATCCCACTTGAGAGTAAGATCAATCGATTCTATAGTGGCTTAAAACCAAGTCTTCGAAGGGCGTTAGCCATAAGGGACATCAATAGGTATGAGGAAATTGTTCGATTTGCTCTCAAAGTCGAGATGGAGATTGGAGTAACCCATCAGTCATATGGGTTTGATAAGAACAGGAAAATGGAATTCAAAGGAATATCTAAAGAGAACACTGAAAATAAGATGATCTTTCCCTTATGCTCAAAGTGTGGAAATAAACATGGAGGGAGTTGTCTTAAAGGGACATGTAAATGATTCAAATGTGGAAAGGAAGGTAATCGGGCATTTGAATGCCGCAATTATGGGAAGAAGATGTCTAATGATGAAAACAAAGGAAGGGATACACAGAATTAACCTACTACACTTGAATGTTTCATGTGCAAGGAGATGGGGCATTATGCCACTCAATGCCCAAATCCAAGGGTTGATGATGATGGTCGACGTCAACAAACTCTTAAGGATAAAGACAAAGGAATGTCACATGCAATTTCTATCAATGATGTGGAGTACGATAACGATGTGTTGAAAGGTACACTTACCATCCACTATAAAGTTGAAAATGTTTTATTTGATTCTGGATCCACCAACTACTTTATTTCTGAATAATTTTCTAAGTATATCACCGTATTACCTCAAAAATTAGATGTTGAGTTAGCTGTGACAACCCCTAATGGAACAATAGTCGCATCAAAAGATTATAATTCTTCTCCAATTGATGTTTGTGGGAAAGTGCTTCCTGAAAATCGTGTGATCCTACCTATAGTGGAATTTAATGTGATTCATGGCATGGATTGGCTTTCTCTACATGAATCTTATATCAATTTCTAAAGAAGGGAAGTCACATTTCATATTCCAGATCAATCTATAATCGTCTATCGATGCAAGGATGAACATAACCTTCCAGTGGAAATTTATTCCATCTTATGGGTCTTGATTCCACTAAATGAAGGATATTTATCTCAAATGGTTGGTGAGAAACTCACGATTAAGAATATTCTTATTTTATGATAGTTTGATGATGTCTTTCTGGAGGAATTGATGGGTCTTCCACCAAATCGTGAAGTTGAGTTTTCAATAGAACTCGTACCGGGTGCCTTGCCTATTTCAATTACACCTTATAGAATGACCCCAATTGAGTTGCAGTAATTGAAGAAGCAACTCCAAGAAAAACTTGATAAGGGATTCATACGCCCTAGTGCGTCACCTTGGGGAGAACCTGTTCTATTTGTTAAGAAGAAAGATGGATCAATGAGACTCTGCATTTATTATTGAGAACCTAACAAGATCACTATCAAGAACAAATATCCTCTCCCGCACATAGATGACCTATTTGACCAACTACGCGGAGCTCAATACTTTTCCAAGACTGAACTTTGTTCATGGTATCATCAATTAAGGGTCAAAAGGGAGGATATACAAAAGACGGCTTTCCGTACAAGGTATGGACACTATGAATTTATAGTGATGCCATATGGTCTTACTAATGCCCCTGCTATCTTCATGGATCTGATGAATAGTGTCTTCAGAGACAATCTTGATCAGTTTGTGGTAGTCTTTATAGATGATATTCTGGCATATTCAAAGAGCAAGGAAGAACATGAAGATCACTTGAGAATTTTATTGAAGTCCCTATGAAAGGAGAAGATTTATGCCAAATTTACGAAGTATGAATTATGGCTTCAAAAAGTAGCATTTCGGGGTCACATAATCTCAAAAGAGGGGATATCTGTGGATCCAGCAAAAATAGAGGTTATTGAACGATGGTCGAGACCAACAACAGTAACTGAGATCTGAAGTTTTCTTGGTTTGGATAGATATTATCGATGTTTTGTGAAACATTTTTCATGATTATCTAATCCACTCACGAATTTGACTTGAAAAAGAGTTATGTTTGTCTAGACGGAGGAATGTGAAGAGAATTTCAAGGAGTTGAAAAGAAGGTTATCCAGTGCACCTGTGCTCACACTGCCTTGTAGTGGAGAATGGTTTGTGATCTACAGTGATGAATCCAAGAAGGTATTGGGGTGTGTTATTATGAAAAATGATATGGTGATAGCTTATGCCTCACGATAGTTGAAAATCCATGAGCAAAATTACCCAACTCATGATTTGGAGTTAGTTTTAGTAATATTTGCATTAAAGATTTGGAGGCAATATCTTTATGGAGAAAGGTGTGACATTTATACTGATCAGAAATGTTTAAAGTATATTTTCACACAAAAGGAGATAAATATGTGCCAAAGAAGATGGTTGGAGCTGATTAAGGATTACGACTCCTCAATCCATTACCACCCTGGGAATGCAAACAAGGTGGAAGATGCATTAAGTCGACAAGACCAAGCCAATTTATCCCTGATGAGGATCACAAAAGATCCAATATTTATGGATTTACAAAGGATGGATCTTGGAATTATAATGAAAGTTGAAAATTTTATCTTTCTCAAATGAATGTTCAACCATATATACATGTGATAATTAAAGAGGCACGGAAAGAAGATGTCGAGTTACAAAAGAAGGTGAGAAATGTTCCTGAATTCAACCTTGATTGTGATGGGATAATAAAGTTCAGGAATCGGGTTTGTGTTCCTCCCATCCCCGAATTAAAGAAGGAGCTGCTGGATGAGGCTCATAGTTCATCATTCTCTATTCATCCTGGAAGCACAAAGATGTATAGGGACCTGAAAGAGTACTACTGGTGGGATGGCATGAAAAGAGATGTTGCTGAATATGTCTCTCGATGCTTGGTTTGTCAGCATGTTAAGGGTGAGAGACAGAAGTCTAAGGGGATGTTACAACCATTACCCATACCCGAATAGAAATGGGAAAACATCACTATGGACTTTGTCACCAGACTTCCTAAAACATCCAAAGGCAATAATGCTATCTGGATCATAGTTGATCGTCTTAGAAAGTCTGCACACATCATCGCTATTAGAGAGGATTTCTCTCTGGATCTGATTTCCAGGATATATGTGAAGGATGTGGTGAGATTTCATGGAGTACCACTTTCTATTATATCTGATCGGGATATGAGGTTTACCTCAATGTTCTGGTGAAGTCTTCAGCATACTCTGGATACAGAGTTGTGTTTCAGAACCGCTTATCATCCTCAGATAGACGGTCAGTCTGAGAGAACAATTCAAACTCTAGAAGATATGTTGAGAGCTTACTCTATGGATTTCAAAGGTGGTTGGTATCAAGACCTACCTTTGGTGGATTTTAGTATAATAATAGCTTTCACTCTAGTATTCAGATGGCTCCTTATGAAGCTCTCTATGGAAAGAAATGCAGGACTCCAACATGCTAGGATGAAGTTGGGGGAAGAAAGCTATTAGGACATAATCTCGTTGAGAAAATGGCAGAAAAGGTCAGATCTATTCAACAACACATAAGAGCAGCTCAGAGTCGACAGAAAAGTTATGCCAACAACCGATGAAAAGACTTAGAGTTTGAAGTGGGTGATAAAGTGTTCTTACGAATATCTCCCTGGAAGAGGGTCATGAGATTTGGAAAGAAGGGGAAATTGAGCCCTAGATATATCGGTCCTTTCGAAATAATGGATTGTGTTGGGAAGGTAGCTTACCGATTGGCACTTCCATCGAATCTCTCTCAAGTTCACGATGTGTTCCATGCATCTCTCCTTAGAAAGTACATACCTGATCCTTCACATGTACACAGTTCAGAAGTTGTACCGCTGGAGCAAGATCTTTCTTATGAAGAACAACCGATAGAGATTCTGGATCGTAGCGAAAAAGTCCTATGAAATAGGACCACTCGATTGGTGAAAGTTTTATGGAGGAACCACCAATTAGAAGAAGCTACATGGGAGCTTGAGGATATGATGAGGGAGAGGTATCCTCGTCTGTTTGTTACAAAGTGATGAATTTCAAAGGAGAAATTCATTTTAAGGGGGATAGAATGTAACACATGATACTTTTATGAGAAATATTTTGTTTTTATGTTATATAAATCATCAGAGGAATCTTTTACTACACACAACACTTGCTCGGCTTGCTTTACACGCAATTGCGACCTTCCTCGATTGCTTGTGTCGTATGCAATACCGAGTTTCACAAAACAACGATATGCTATTAAAATATTATTAAAAATAGCCGTTATGAATAGTAAAAACAATTTTTTGAAAATTTTTAAATTTTATTTTTCAATATTGACTTCATTTTTGGATTTGGAATATCGAAATTAGCCTAGGGTTAAATTTTGGTATTTTTCTGAAAACATTCAATTTTTGATGAATAGTGAAACCACTAAGTGGTAGTAAAAAACTGAATTTTTTATAAAACATAATTTTACCGCATCTGTGAGTGGAATTTCAAAAATCCAAGAGACACGGTTGATGTCAGTAAGTAAAATGTGGTTCAATGAGATGAAAATAATTTTTGGTGAATACTAACTTTTATACTTTTATTTACCACGGTTAAAAATAAATAGGGCAATTAAGGGTAAAAATTATATTATTATTATCCTACCACATGTAATAATTCTATAGTACAAGTGTAATTCGATCAAAAACAACCTTAGGAATAAAATATGACCATTTAGGCCCACTTGGATTAGATTAGGACATTTACTATTAATTTATTTAAAGAAGGGTTAAAATAGTTAAAATCAAAGTTTAATAAGTAAATAATTTTCAATATAAGGTAATATATAAGATAAATTCGAATATAAATATTAATTAGAAAGAAAAAATAATTTCCTACATAATGGTATTTTATTTGTAATTTTTAGACATTAAATAAGTTAATTTATTTATGACACAAAGATGATGAAGTAATTATCTTATTAATGAAATATTAACATAATTGATGTTATAAATACCCAAATAGATGTAATTTGAGACTTTTTATGAATTACACTAATTTTCTAGGTTAGTATGACATGTTAGTATTGTTTTAGATAACTTTTTTAGAACTAATCATTCTGTTATGATTTTTACAAAAATCAATTACTAAATAGTGTCAAAATTGACATAAAATAGTTTTTAAAACAAATATTATATTATTAATTGTTATTTTATTTCTAAAAATCTAAGGATCTTCCAAATGATTAGATAAGGTTATATATATTAATAATAAACATCTTGGGGTTCGTTTGGCTGCTTAAGTATGTTTATTAACCTTATAGTATAAGAACACAATAAGACACGGTAAAAGTAAAATTATTTAACTTAATGTTAAATCTAAATGATAAGGATAAAATAGGAACCTGAACTTGTCTCAATTATATTGGATGAGAGGATTTCGACCCATAACTACCTTATCTTTGAATTAAATCAATTTGGAGCTATTTAAAACCGAATTCGGCTTTATAATAAAATAATATCATTAGTTTTTCGAAAGGAGCCCCTCTCCTCCCTTATAAAAGGGAACCTCCTCCCCCTATTCCTCACACCACTTTGAGCCTCCAAGCTCGGCCAAAACCTGCCACATTCTCCTCTCCACTTCCCTATAGATATTATAGAGGTCCTGGTTTTCTTTAAAGACCTATTGTAGTTCCCTAAAAATAGATCTCAAAGAGGCGCTTCAAAGAAGAGGTAATGTCCGTTACCAATTCGTTCAACTTTATTTCTTCTTCCACTTATTCTTATTTAGTTGTTTCATTATGAAGTAATAACATTAGTATCACTCATATACTGATATGTTATTATAATTATGAAACAACCCTATTTCACCATCTATCCATCCTACGTAAAACGAAATCACCGTCTGTGCGTACGTACGGAATACCGTCTCCACGCCGTGGTGTAATCTATTTTCCACCACCACCTTACTTGGATGGGTATAATGGTGTAAATAATGACTATATATGACTATTATAAAGTGATATTGATTGTAAAATAGTATAAATACACTCCAATACAATTCCAGGATCATGGGAATGCTATCAATGCTCATGCGTACGTATGGAATACCGTCTCCACGATGTGATGCGACTCGTTCTACATGGTCTTCATTGCATAATGATTATATAAATTAATTGAGTGAATAAATATGATATATATTACACTAATACCATTCTGGAAATGAATTATATATATCCTAAAAATAAGGACAAGAATTTATTCGACAAAACACCCATAAGAACAAAAAGTAATAAACACCCGAATAAACAAGTAGTAATGAAATATTACGAATAAGAAGCTATGAATATGACCATATATGATATCATAAAAATAAGTATGATTCTGGAAAAATTAAATAACATTATTTAAATCATTATACAGGAGGTTCGGACACTTACGAAGCAAATCAGACGTAAGGTAAGGGAAATATCACAATCTCATTTTTATCCAAGATGGTTTATACTTTGAAATTTACTAGGGTGTATTTTATCATCCACATCCATGATTCATAAACATGTAATATTATTTCCATCCACCTATAATTTTTTAAATCCAATTTTACCCTTTTTTGAGTTTTTAGTAAAAGATATGAAAGGAATCTTTTGTCGTTTTTCGTACGAGGAACTGTTTGACTTTTCCTAAAAAAGTACGAGAAGAATGTTTTTTTTAACTTATACGGCATGAATGGATTTTTTAAAAGATTATTTCCAAGAATATTGCTTTACATGTTTTCAAGTTTATTTTTAATCAACTTCTTTTAGTTTAGAATTGTGTGACATGTTAAGAAAGGAAAAGTGTTTTTTAAGTAGAAAGGATATTTTCCTCAAGAATGGAGTTCAAGTGTTTTATCAAAATTATTTTCCATATAAGATAATAAAGGGTTCTATTTCTATCCCTATTATTACATTGATTTGATTATGTTATGGTGGAATTATTTTTATGAATTCCTTTATCCTATATGAATTTTTTTATGATGTCACAATGATTAAGAATCCCATTTTTATTACATGGGTTATGCTATGTTGTATGGTTTATGATTTTTGGCACACATAATAATGGTATCATTATGAGATGGGTGGAAACTATATCTCCCTCCAATGCATTGGGTAAAAATTTTATATCTCATGAGATAGACATGGATGGAACGGCAGGTTAAACCGGTTCAGTGAAACAGGACTGAAACGAGGAGTGAACTCATTTCAGAAATGGACTTTATCCACTAAGATAGTCTTGGCAATGAGTTTTGAATAATACTAAATGATTCTCTATGATTATGTGTGTATTCCACAATGTTTCATGTTTTATGTTATGATTATTGGGATTACATTTCACTAGTATGATTCATCCCATGTTATGAAATTATGATTTCTTTTGCAGGTTAAGATTTCCAAAAGTTATGTTCTTATGTATATGATGTTATTGATATATCTTTTGATTACCCTTACTGAGAATTTGAGATCACCATTTTGTATGTTTTATTTCCCCAGGTCAGGAAGAAGGTTATTAAGTAGGATATGCCAAAAAGGAACTCTATATATGGTAAAATAAATGGGAGGCAAAGTAGATGATTTATGAACCAGTTGTTTATGTTTCCCAGTTTCTAAAAACTCTATACCTATACGGTGCTTTCCTAGTTTTGTTATATGGTTTAATAAGTGTGATTCAATTATGAAGTAATAACAATGTATGTAATGTATGGTTCTTTATAACCAACATCATATTTCTATATCTAATTACATGTAAATAATTATCTCTTATATTTCCATCATAAGGTAGATTATAATTATAGTATGTAATAAAATAAAAGATTACACTCTTTAGTAGGACACAAAATAATTTATATTTGCAACAAAGAGGAATAATGCTTCCCCAAATTCGGCGTCGCTTGAAAATTTAATATTAGGTAGAAATATTATAATCATAATGTGAAAAAATATGTATTCATGAAAATTTGATCAAAAAAATATAATTACCAGATATGTAAGTCTGAAATTAGTGAGATTAATGTTTTATTTGATTTATTATTATAAAAATAATAAATAATTTTTATCTATTCAATACATTAGTGAATATAATAATATAGATATTTATTTAGATACACGAATGTTAAAATAAATAATTATTCATAGTTTTATTGAATATAATATTTACTTACATGAGTAAAGGGACCTATAAATTGATATATTTTATTTAATATCATTTAAATAACCATTATTTTATATATTTTAATGACGATATTAAATTAAATGCATTCATAGGGTAATAATAATAATATATTTATAATTTTCAGCCATTGGGAATAACATATTATAAATATTTTATAAAGGATTATTAAAAAATTATAGAATATTGTCATTATCTAAAAATATTCTAAATTATATTATTTAAGAGTGATAATGTTTTTCAACAATGGATATCCTCTAAATAAATTCAAACATGTGCATGAGTTAATATCATTATCCAACTCTATAATAAATAGAAAATAAGAGAATCCTACCATTACGATCATGGACGAAAAATGTGAATCACATTCTTCTTTTTTTCTATAAATCAGAATACCATTCGTGTATTATAATGATTCAAAATGTGCCTGTGGATACAACTAGGGAAATAATAACTTGTAATATCCGCTATAATGATGACACAAAAATATGGTTACATGAAATAATCATGAAGAATTATCACAGTAATGGTGATTATTATTATTAATCAATTATAAATTAAATGTGAAAAATCCAGTTGTTGTGATTATTGTATTTCCATTTGTATAATTTTTCAAATACTATCCACTTAAACTCATGAAATCCCAAAAAAATGGGATCATACACCACTTCAAATCTATCCTAGAACCTTGATTAATGTCAGTCTTGTAGCATATGACATCAGTTTGAGATTGTATCTCAATTACGAAATGATTTTATAGTAATCCAATTCTATGGGAAAATCATTTTAGTCATTAAATAGAAATATTGTGACCTATAACCAGGTAAATTTCATCCAAATCATAGGAATATTTCATAATGATACACACCCTTGAGAAGAAAAATTACATATATAAGCAAAATTATTTATAGAAGGGATAAATCTTAATAGATGATTTAGGAAATTTCCTACTCGTATCCCTAAAATTTTATCTGTTGTAATCCTATATTTCAGATATTTAAAATCTCATAAAAGCTTCAATGTCATAACGATCATAAATTTGGGAATTATTATTCCACACATAGCCCAAAATATCCATAAACATCAACCAAAAACCTATAATACCTTAGGATAATAATATTGTTCACCCTCTATTGGATAGGTATCGTAAAGAATAATTTATTATATATCATCTTGTAATTAGAAAACTATACTACTAGTCCTCCAGGAGCCCATCCAAATTCACCTCGACATTTTTCCAGGTTAAAACCACCATATCAATTTAAATTTCACATTCTCAAGTTTGGTTCACATTACCCAAAGCTCTATATATGTATATTAAACTTATGCCTAATGTATTACCGTGATCCATTCATGGATGGAAGTTATTCTAAATATCTAAGACATACATGGCATGACTCTGAAGGGAAATTTACTAATATCCGTCACCCCATCCCATAAAAAAAATAAAAAAAACCATAAACTATATATTTTCAATTTCCATGTTCTATGTCCAAATTAGAAACCACTTTATGAAATCCCATCACTGATTATCACATGCTCACCTGGATTCCCCTATAAATACAAAAACTATACGCTATGTTATCTCATAAATAATTATTCTCAGGTTTATATAATTAACAATATTTTTAATAAAATAAATTTTAAGGCTAATTATAAAAAATCTCACCATCAAGCATGTTCAAACACATCCAAATGATATACAAGTATGTTCCATGATATACCCATATACAATAAATCTATATAACCATATGACATGAAATTAAATGGTAGTTTAATCATATATGAACCATTCATAAAAATCAATATTAGAATATTATCTAAGAAAATACTAGGACAACCATCTCTTCTCTTATACATATAATTAGTGAGAGTCTATTTTAGTTCCCTGGTAAAATATTTCTGACTTAGGAGCCATTATATATATATATATGTCAGTTTAATGTACTATGATCAAAATGATAAAAATACATTAAGTGATAAAAATGATCCAATTTAATTTAAAATTGTTTTCACATAAATAGAATAAACCTATTTTATTTCATGAATAGACGCCCTCTCAATCATCATTACAAAACCACTAGCATATTAATCCTTCAAAAAAAATAAAAAATCATTTAGAAAAATAATCCAAATTAATTTATATGTTGTGGGAATTTCTACTTAACAATCATAAGATCTAAGATATATACAATCATTGGTTGATTAATTCTCATTCACTAATAGTTATCGAATATAATATGAAAAATGAAATTGATTAAATAGATTTGATAGGTGGTAAAAAATACATCGGTACATTACATTATCCTTACTCATATATGTCTAAAGATGTAGGCATGTCATAAAAAAGACTACAATGTACCTATGATAAATTATAATTATGAGTTTGTGTTTTTTCATCTCATAGTTTATGCATTTAATTATAATTATGGGTAATGGTGTAACATTTTAATAATATTTTAATTAAATTATTATTTGTGTGAGTTTTTGTATGGAAAATTGAATCTTAGTGTCCTAGAATGATTCACAATTCAATATACATTACCACTATACTAACTATAATACTTTTTATATCCAATAAATGGTATTTTAATTATCTCATATAATAACTCCAAATTCGGGGAATTTTATTGAGCTCCACTACCTCTAAACATCATATTCACATATCAAAACATGTCAAAATATACCCCCACCCAATCTAAAGCAGTAAGATAAAATTCAACATATATTTAATTCCATTAGATTCAAGCCTTATCCCATATTTCATTAATCCATCATGGAATAGGTCATTAAGCATTATTTCTTTATTATGATCATTAACACTAATGGTTTACATTAGACATATCACTAATTTATAAAACTTCATAAGTTATTCTTAAAAACCATTTCATGTCAACTGGTGTTTATCTATATCATATATTAATATATAAAATATTATGTACCTTGTGTATCTGGTGTAAACACATGTATTCTATATGGTAATATGGGAAATATTAGCTAATGGATTCTCCTCTCATTTGGTTGAACATTTTGGTTTCCTCCATGTTCAGTTTTATGTTTCATTAATTCTATTAGTAAATTACTATTATCATGTGTATAATAATTAATTTGTATAATATTGAGATAATTATGTTTCATAATACATAATCAATATTCTATAATTGTGCACTCATTTATATTATCATTTATAAAATTACATTATATTATGCGATATGTTATGTTCATATATAATTTATCTCAATATAGTTTTTCGATTGTTTATTACTATACATTATCCCATAACAAAAATAATCATTAATAGTGACATCACATATCTATAATAAATGATGTGATTAATTGATTAAAAACCATTAGGAATGATAATGTAATTTGGACATGTGTTTTATTGGTTTTTTGATTAAATAAACAATAATTTAAATTGATTTCAAAAAATAATATAAGAGAAACCTATATTGGGGTGTCGAGACTAATGAATTCATTATAGATAAATCATAATTATTTTAATTCAATTAAGAATCATTATATTTCATAGAAACATATTGTTATTATAGGGAAATTTTCATATATATTCTCATCATAATTGTCTATTTTTTATGGATTAAGTTTATAATGGAAATAATTTTTTTGGGAATACTAATGAGAGATATAACAATACCCAAATTATATGTTATGTGGAAAATTATGGTCACTATCATGTAATATATAAAATATAGGAGATTTGTTTTATTTTAAGGATGAATACACATTGTGTTTTCAATAATTGATAAATCAAACCATATATTTTCTCTTATCAAATAGTTATTTACGAGTTTCATAGTACATGAAATCTTATTATAAATATCTTTAGTGATTTTGGAGATAACAATTTTAAAATAAATAAGAAGAGTCTCATTTTTCAGAAATTTATTTTGAATTACTTTTTTTATAAAAATAAAAATATGAATTCAACAATATCTTCTAAATATATCTCTCTAACATGATATAAATTGATTGGAAAATATAATTTATTAGTTATGTGATATTTGAAATATCAAAAAAATTAGCACGATTTCCAAAGTTGAAGATGTTACTTTTAAATTGATTATAGTTACTTATATTGTTAACCATACTATGATGAGTATTTTGGGATCAGATTCGAAATCTCCCAAATGTAAATACATTCTTCAATTTTTATCCTTATGGATTCTGAGATATCTTTAACTGATTATATAATGAATTATATTTTTTAATTTTCAATATTTGGGTGAATAATCTAATATAATGATATATAATATAATTTAAATGTATTAGATTTCACTAAATGATATCCCATGTAATAACATATGCATTTAGAAATTTTTTTATATGAGATTAATTTTTAGTTTGGAGTAATGGTGGCAAAATTTATAGAAATAAATCCAGATCATGGGAATCCTTCAAGACCCATGATCCCACACTTGGATGATACTGGAATTCGAATCATACAATAAAAAAATAACATTTTCCACTATGTTCCAATATTATTGATTTATTTATACATAATTTTAATAGGATAAAGATATGATTGGGGTCAAATATTTTTTATTTATTTTCATTAGGTTCTTCTAAATATGGAGACCTAACTTGGAATAAATCCATTATATGAGGGGTATTTTGATGTCTACTATATATTATAAAACTTTTTTAGGTTATTATTCATAGATTTGGTGATTATGGGGAACTATATAGGACATGGGGATGAAAATTATTGACGATCATGGGATTTGATATGGGAGTTTAGAAATAGTCACCATTTTCACTTAGGGGAGGAAAATATAATTTTATTCTCAATTACATTGGATTTTACGGTTTTACACTTCACCAATTTAAATTTTATTCCCACTTAGTTATCACTAATCTTCTATGATATCCCATTATATTGACTGATAAACTCAAATCGTATCATTCAATTTTATTAGTTTTTATTAATTTTTCATTTACATTAACAGATAATTTTTGACCATTGATTAGATAAATAATATAAAGGGCTCATTTTCTAAGAATCATGTTATATATATATCATTCACTTTTTTATCAAGTGTAAGTATTGTTGAAACATGGCCAATGTGTGCGGGAAACTAGATGGGGTGTGGAAGAGAATGGGGACTAGAATGGAAAATTATGTTCTTGATTTAATTATGATAAATATATGGGTGATAAGGATCATGATTTGAAATATTACAAACCATAATTGAATTCACCACTTTTTAATCAAGGAAAGTGAAGGATTCTTTTTAATTTTTCTTAGAGGACCGAACATTGGCTGCGAATTCCATTATAACATAATCCTATTAATGATGTTTCATTTTTCTATATTAATGGTTAATTATAATTAAATAAGATCATATGATTAGTGGTGCAAACCTAGATATGTTGGGAATTTATTTTATATTCTATGGGAGAATTTTATGGGATACATTATTTCCTCTTGTGGTTTTTATGGTGTTGGTTTGAGCCTGCATTTCTAGGTGAATCAAATAATATGATGATCTTACTTAATCAAATCAATCGAATTATATTTTATGGGATCATGTAATACTAAATTATTATATTGGGGTCTATTTTATGAATTAACTACTCCCCAAAATGTTATTCATATGGATCATAATTATACATTTAAATTCCTTGACATTGGTTACAAATTCCAACATAATCCATACTTTTTTTGTGATTTTGGAACAATTATATGTTGATGAAGATATGTATATGTTTCCTACTAAGTATTTGTTATAAAACATTCATATTTCATGAAATATCATTAAGAAAAATATGAATTTTAATCCTAATGGATACATAATATTAAAATTGTATAATAACTATTCATCTTCTAATGGTAAATTAAAATTCATTGATGATGGGTATTTTTTCTTCCCAAACATATGATGTCTGGTCACATAAGGATAATTTTTGGTTTATAAATTCATTGGTAAAAAACTAAATGGTTTTTTTATTCCCAAAAGATATTTTGGTAATCAATTATAAATAATTTATTCTTTTCCTATAGGTGATAAATATTTTTTCCTTTTTAAAATAAATTTTTTAGAAGCCTTGAAAAAAGATATAATATCACACATAGGGAACAATTTTCTATTATGATAAAAATTCAGATTGGAACTAAAATCAATTTAGATAGATATTTAAAGGTTGAACTAAGATTCATAAATCTAGTATTTTTTTAGTAAATAATATTATAAATATATGTTATGGATATTCAATAAAATGAAATTTTTCAATAAATCTATCAATTATGGAAGATTTTATTTAGATCAATGTTTATTGGAGATGGGTGGATCTTATTATATTTTTTATTAATGCACTCATTTCTAATAAATATTATAAAACAAAATGAATTTATTAAGAACATGGGTTTTGTTTTGAAAATAACCAAATATACTTCGCTGAGAAGATATTTTTTGTGGTAAGTTCAGGGGGTATTTTTTTTACTTTATCATAGTTGTATTTCAAAGTCACTATTTTTGGGGAAATTTAGTAATAAGATTATCTTTCACCTATACTTTGTGTGTTTTTGTATTTTGTTTTCCCCACAATATTAATAATATATAGTAAATATAAATGGTAAATCCATTTATCTAAAAATCTTGTAGTATTAATATAATCTAATTTCATGATGAAGTGATATCAATTGAGGTATTTTATTATATTTATTATTCAGGAATTGGTTTCTACTAATAAATGTTCATATATTTATTGCTAAATATTCTCGAAAACTAGATAATATTTAATGTGATGATGATTCATTGGACATTATATGACTAATATATATGGATAATACATACCTATATGAGAATTAGGTGAGGATTTTATATTCTTTTTTTTCATATTTCACAATGAGAGGTCTAAATAATATCATCTCATTGTATTTAGTATTTAATATAGGGTGATAAATTATGCAATTATGATTCAAAAATATAATTTTATACATCATTGTAGAATGTAAAACTAAAAAGAGAGATCAAGACATGGGTTTTCAGAGTGAATTGACGAGGACATATATTAATGTATTAATGTTATATTATATTCAATTATTCATGTCATCATAATTTAGGGGAATATAACTAAAATAATTTTTTATATGTTCTTCTTTAATCCACGATGTAGTGTCTTATGATGTGATATTCTAGAATCAATTCCAATTAGTTCTTGGTTATCATTATATATTTTGTTTCATAAACATTCAATATTTTTTATGGGTTACTTTTAAATTTTTTTATTATATATAATATTTTCATTCTAATTTATTATTAATGTCAAATATGAGACCTACATCATAAGGACGTTTATAGTAGAGTAATAATGATCAGACTATGTCCTCATACAATTATTGATGAAATCTATGATGGATGAATTTTTTTTCATTCTTATTTCAATAAGGTTATTAATTTTTAAAATAGAGTTGAAATAAAATTTCATTGATGTAAATTTTATTTTTGAAATGATAATAAGGGAATTATAAATTATTGTTAATTTCATTGATAGTGATATGGTTTACGTTACTACTGAAGATAAATGAATATAATTACATTATAGTATTATGCCCTCTAAAAGTGATATTAGTATGATAGCAACATAGAGCTATTATAAAATTATTATAATATTAATTGGAATATTTGAAACCTATATTTTATGTGTTTCCTTAAAAAGATTCATTGATGACATCATTTTCTTGAGTAATAGGTAAAGAAGTATTTGATACATGATCATTAAGCCATGAAATTATAATTTCAGTACAATAAGTAATGAATCATTTAGGAAATACATGTTCTAAATACCTATGATTATTCTATTATTCATCATTATATAGATTTCATGTATTATATTATACTTATTTGTATAAATTTTTGAAATATGGAGAGCTCCACCATCATTCATATCAAGTATTATTCAGTTGTTTCATTACAGTGGTATATGAAATTGTTTACCCCATTAATCTACATTCATTTTAATTAGGATCTACAATATAGTAATAGGTTTTTATGTAACACATTAATGATAAATATATAAGATGATAATCAGATTTTGATTATATATAGATCTGTTTTTAATATAAAATATTAATAAATTATTTTATGTTGTATGGATATTATGTATTGAGTCAATAAATATTCTTATATCTAAAACTGTGATGTTTTTTAGTTATATTGATGGTTAGGGAGTGTTATTAACTATTGTTAATCATTTAATTATGATACTTGACATGTCTTGATATTATTGACTAATAAACCTTGAGGTATATTTATAAATTTTTAGAGTTATATACTTTTCTAAACAATTTAATTGGGGTTTATTAATCTATAATAGGATGTTTGTGTTAATTACAGCTATTTAGGGAAATTATATATTGAATATTATTAATTTTTATATCTAATTTAGTTGACTATATTTTGTGACAATGATATGTATTATGAAAATCGTAAAATAGATTCAACAAATTTTTAAGAAATTTTAAACTAAAACAATAAATGGTTTTGGAAAGTCATCATTTTCAATATCAGAGATATAAAATCAGTGTTTTATTTATTATTTTATAACTATGATTTCATGGTATTATGATAATTCTTTAGAAATTGTTGTTTTTTATTATAATTATTTTGAAATTTTTAATTGAATTTTGATGATATAATTTATGAAAAACAATTATACATTTTTATGGATTTTTTCTATGTGTAATGACATAAAATTAATCAAATATATATATATATATATTCATAATTGTTTTTCATAAAATATTAAATAATATATATATACAACTCAACCTTTCACAAACATCCCCAAATTATATATTAATTTACATATTCCAACGTAAAACAGTTTTAATTTTTTAAAAGTGATTTTAATGAATTTTTATATTTTATGGGATGATATGTGTAATGTTAAAAATGATTATGTGTCTTCATTCAAAGATTATTTTGTGGGAGTACTAAAATGGATGAATCTTAAAAGAATAATATATTCTATTACCCGCATTACCCATAGATATATAATAATTTATCCCCACTATATATTGGGATGTTAATTTTTTAAATGAATAGAATCACTATGATATCCAATTTAAGGTCAAATATAATCATGAGTATATTGTCCCATAACACCATTAATGGTTTGTAGTATACATTATCATTTCACATTATGTGTATAAAGAATCCTAATAATTATTATTATATTAACAATGGATGTTTCTTTTCTAAAATGAAATGTGTTCATGAATGAAGTGTGGTTAATGATTATGATATTTATGGATAATATTTTATTCATGTTTATGAATTTTATGGAAAATAAAATATAGTTTTATATTTTCCTTTAGAGGAAGAAATAAATTGAAAATAAAATTATGTAAAAGATTCAATTTTATATGATTCATTCATGTACGTGATTATTAAGTTTGAAATTATTTTATTAAAAACAAGAATAATATGATTTTTGGAAAATATTATTGGATTAATGAAAATAATAATAAAAAAATTATATTTCTGTTTTTATTTTTTGAATCAAATATATTATGCTCATTATTTATGTCATATTTCCGTTTCCCTGGAGTTTTTTAATCATATTTAAAAAATGTTGTCATTAAGTAGTTTTATTTTTCCCCAGATTTTTTTTAAAAGTGTATAAAAATTATATAATGATTAGTGAAAAAGAAAACATTAATTTTAATAGATTATTTGATTGATAACAATCCTTTTAATTTAGTATAAAATGGGGTGTTTCCTTTTTGATGATATTTTTTAGAATTTCTGCAGCACTATTGGAATTTTTATTATTGGTGAATTTTTTTATTAAATGTTATATTTATAAAAATATAATTATTTCCTAAAAACACTATATATATTCATATTTCAAAGAGTTAGAGATTATATACAGGGTCTATAAAATTGACTCTAGTTAGAGGAAGCCATCAAGATGAATTTTTTTAGAGAATTTATAGACATCAAAAAGTTATAGTTCTTAAAAATGAATTTACATACATTTATGAATTATCATACTCATATAAATTATATATTGTATATTATTGATTTATCCATGAAATGAAATAGACATTTAAAAATTGAGTCAAATTGTAAAACAAATATGACATTAATATGGCACAAAAATTAAATATATAATCATTTAATAAATCAAAAAAAATTCTATACAATAACTATCTTAGAATAAATTCATATATATTGATAGATATTTTTAGAGTCTTTATTTATATATAGTTTTAATGAATTTTTTAAAATAATTTTTAATTCCATTTTTTCAAATTTTAGATAAAATTATCAACATCATGTTCATAAATGTACGAATAATATCAAACTGTAATCATAAATAGTAATTATTATATTCCGTTTATTATATAATAAAGAAAAAAATTAATCACACCATTAACATGATAATATAACATACATATTAAAATATAATAAATCGAAATGTTTCATTGAATTTTAATTTCTATTTAATGTCCCTTTATTTTTTTAAATTTTGTGGATTGGAACATAAATTTAAGTGATCCATATGATGTGATAAATATATTATTAAAATTTGTTTTCAAATGGTGACTCTAACACACCTAAATTATAGTTCTTTAAATGACTAAATAATATCCCTCATGTCAATAATATGAACCTTACATTTCAGGAACCTACGTAATTATAACACTATAGTTAAGAAAGATTTTCACGGAATAGTGATCATGATGGGTTTCCTTTGGGGAATCCTCTATAGGTGTGCTAGGGTGAGGGGAAAGCACAATGGAATATTCATGTGTGGGTATGTGGGGATAGTCTATAGTCATAGGTTCCATTCCAACAACTAGTTATTCCCTAGGTAGGGATACCATGTCTATGGGGTATTTGGCAGTGCCTAGAGGGCTCAAACACAATTTCCATGTTGTTTCTTGGAGACTGTGCTGTCTATGGGCCCCAGTTGTTTCATTAGTATCATCACATGAAACCAATGTAACGTTTGGCAGCACTTCCTATGATCATAAATTGGTCCCACAATGAGAAAATTTTTTATTAATGGAGGGGAGTGAATGTAACACCCCGTAGTGATAAATTGTTTAAAGACTAAATGATATGACTCATGTCAACATTGTAGAAATTTCTTTTTGGAAGACTATATGATTAGAACGTTTCATTTATACACCCTTGGTCTAATGTAGTAATTGGGATGTGTTTCCTTCTAATAAATTTCCCTTGGTTTTTGTGATTGATGAAAAAGAATATGTGTTAGCATGTGGGGAAATTCATTAGTCTGATCTATTCCGGCAAATTGGTGGGCCCTATGTAGGTTCCATGAGTCTGTGGGAAACTGGTGGTTTCTGATAGGCCACAAATTGGTGGACGTGTTATAGTGGGGGTATGTGTTATCATTGGGTCCTAGATATTACATTGAACAAATCTTATATGACATAATCATAGATTTAGTGTCACATGGAATATGGTGTCTGCTGGTGAGAATCAAAAACCACTAGAATTAACATGTGTTGGTCAGTAGAGAAAATCATTAGTTTGATGATCTATTCAAGCACTATGTTGTCCCAAAGTATGTAACCATGTGTCCATGGGGTAACTGGTGGTGTCTATCTGGTTAGCACACAAAATATATATTAATGTTGGAATTCAATGCTTTTAATGGGGCCTCGTTTTTATATTGGTAGTAGAGAAAGAAACCAATATTTACTGAGGTGGAACTACCAAGGTTGAGATGTAGTGTACACAATATGTATTTTTAGATTTTAAGGGTGGTGAATAAAACAACCCAAAATTACGAAGATTTAAATGGCCAAATGATATGATTCATGTCACCATGGGGATGCTTCCTTTTTGTCATCAAACCAGGTTAGAACATCACAAATAAGAATGCATGCTCTGGATAAGTGATCAGGATGGGTGACCATTTTTGATGTTTCCCATTGTGCATGCAATTGATGAAAAGGAACTCGAGAAAGAATATGTGTTGGTTTTTGGGTAAATTTCATAGTTTTATGATCTTTTTGGTAACCATGAAGGTTCCTAGGTAGGGGACCTCTTGTATTTAGGGAATTTTTGTTGCCTAGTGGGCCAGGACTCGATAACCGTGATACGTAATGGAGTATGTGGTTTCATAGGGTCCATGATTTTACAGTGACTTTCACTTTTAAGGTATTACAATGCATGTAGGGGAACACAAATGAAGGAAAATATGGATCCAGTTCCATAAAATAAAGCTACTAATGGAACTTCCTACATCTAATCAATAATCTAATAGTATGTAAGGGAAATATAGATCACCCATTTTGAGGGGAGGGTGGATTCATTTCGTGTGTTGTATTAAATATGGTTCATTAAACTTGTTTTATTAGACGATAAGAGGATTCCAACATAGTTATGTTAATCCAAATTCATGTAGCATATCTACATCATATATCCATATTGATAATATATGAAGGATGTTGAAACAAGATAGGGAGAAATCACTACGATTATGATAATGTGTTGTGTACTTATATGTAATCCCATAATATTTAGAAACATTATGGTATATATAAAGATATGCTTAGAGTAAAATTTGTGAAAAAAATACACTCCTTTTATATTATACGGACTAATAGGGATATGTTTAAATCATTTTGGTTATGTTTGGTTAAATAATTTGTCTAATTTGAATCAAATTGGACGTTTCTGATTTTATATGCATCTTTATACATCGAACATCATTATAATTTTCTATTTGGGAATGTTGACTTTCATTATTATTGATATTTACTCCTGAATGTGACAAAAGTATCTATTTATTTTTTCAAAATATCATTATTGTTGAAAATTAATTAAATTAATTCACAAATATTTATAATTTTACTTATTTGTATAAATTGATTTTGAAATTTTTGTTTTGAGGGTGTAAGATTCATATTATGAAATTAAAAAACTATATGTGGTTTTTTAATAGTATGAATTAATAATAGTAAATAATAAATAACATATATAAATAATTTTAATGATAAAAGTGAAACATAAAATAAATTGATGTATACTTGACCGTAATAAAATGTATTAATTTGTTAAGATGATGTAAATTAAGATGAAACATAATGATTATATATATATATGATTCATACTTTTAATATATAATTCTACCATTCTATGAATAATTTGAATATGTTGTGTTCCCCTCATGATTAATAATGTTCTAGTGCGACTAGGGTTTTTCTCTCAAGAAAAAAAATCATAAGGATTAATGTCTTCTCCTCTATAATTTTATTATGATGGAATCTATTTTCATCACTTATCATTCACTTCTACATTATTTTAATAAATACAATTTCATCATGGACTTTTTTATGTATCATATAGAATTTGATCTCTTATTTTCATTTATTGATTGTTATTTCAAAAATGGAATGTTTTGGGTTCTTCACCATTTACCCTTTCTCATTTGCGTAATTGAATATCCACTTCCTTACTCCATGTATTATGATTTCACCCCAAATAATGATACTTAATGTGATAAATAATATGTTATACAATGTTTATTCCCCAATATTATGTAAATTTTCATTTAATTTACTTCTTTTTATGTTTTTTCTCAAAAAAATATTCCTTTATTCAATCTGAGTAGGCTTGACATCACCAAGAATCTACCATTCCCCTGCGGTCAACCTATTCTAAATCATTATTTCCTCATATTTTTTTACCACTATGCTATTTCTCTATCATCATTATCTTATATTAGTTTTTAAATATTATTTTATGTTTCCAAGATGTGGATGGTCATGTTTTTCTCCTCCTTAATTTCATATAAATTTTTTTTAGGTTTTATTTTCTTCATGGACATTCATTTATCCCCTTTTTCTACCAAATTAATACCATATATTGTATCTTTAATGTTTCCTTCCCTATAGTGACCTAAAATTTTTTATTTGAGAATTGATGATATAATAAATATATTTTATGAGTTGGACCATGAGCTCTTTCCACTCATTTTACATTTTAGGTGAATAAAAAATTATATTTAATATAATTGATTACATTTTTACATCATGTTTTTTAATAAATAATCTCATATATATCAAAAACATACCCTGATATTTTAATACCATCATCATTTTCTGAAATAGGATTGTGGCATACCCCAGGGGTGGTGTGATATGATTTTTCATTCCAGTCTTCAATATCAATCCCCACTTTCGTATTTTATTAAAAAAAATATGTAACCTTTATTATAAATTGTATAATATTGTCCAACCCACTAAATTATAATTATAATTCATTGATAAAAATAAAATTCAATATAAAGTAGGATTATTTTTATTCTTGACCATTTTCTTCAATGTGATCATCCATCAACTTAGAATAGAAAAAATTTCACATATAAAGAAAAAAATATTCGACGTAAGAAATTTTAGTTTAACTAAGGTCTATTAATTATGAATATATAAATTTAATTCAAAATTTTGAATCCCTTTCATTTAATTTAAAACCCTTATTCCATATCATTGGTGATTTTTAACCCAATTATTTTGTTCCATGTGATTCACGAAAATGAAGGAAAAATTAATGGTTATTCAACAATAATTTTCACTTTCACCTTTATTGTCATGTGAAGCACCCCACCTTTGGTGACCCTCAGGATAAAATCTGAAAACAAGTAGAATGATGTGGGGAAGTCAATACATTAACCATTGATACAACACCACCCATCTCTCAAATACTCTCTTCCCATATCACACATATACAAATGAAGAGACACCGACCCTAATAGGTTCCAATTATCAAGATTTCATAAATTATTGGATGCAACATCTATCAAATAAGTGAAATGGGTTGATCAATGAGGTTGAGGAATAATGGATGATTTTTTTGAGGCCGGGTGTATATATTTGTAAGAATTGTAGGAAACGATGTGATTTCTATTCATCTGTGATTTTTCTGAATTTGATTTAATGATCACATGACATGTGATTTCTAAAACACATGTATTGTATCATATTTTAAATTGTAGATTTGGATTCCAACTTTATGTAAATATTAAATGCGGTGGACTGTGATTTTATGGTGTTTTATTTAATTATTGTAAGGATTAATATAAATAAGACTACATTTCCTAGTATTCCATAATTCCTCATGCATTATGTGAGGTAGTGGTTGTGCCACATACCAATACTAAATGACATGGTTTGGTGGTAGAAAATGTCTTATCCACATACATTATAACATCCTGGATTTTATATCAGGTATGGATTCTTTAGGTTTATAGTATAACCTTTATTTTATTTCTTATGAGTGTCACTAAATGGATGGGATATTGTTGGGGGGTGTTCAAGTCTCGTTGAGAGCCAGAATCACTAGATTTTGGAAATGTAGTGTCAGCCGCATGGTTAGAGCATAGTTAGGGAAAAAGATAATGTAGTGTACTAGACCATTCTAGTCCATTAATTTGTGAATATCCAGTGGTATTAGAGTTCTTGGAGGTCATTGTGACTCACTTTGTATGTTTTCCAAATTTCGAATTTTTCCGTTTGTGATTATTTGTTAAACCCCATGATTTTATGTAATAGATTATTTCAAAATTATTTTATGTGATTTGTTTTATGATAAATGATGATTATAATTTTCTATACGTAACACCATATTAGCTTTCAGTATATGCAAAACTATTCTTGGAATTTGTTGCACACAATTTAATGTTTTTTTGGTAGAATTCATTTCACACAACACTGAGTATATTTTTTTTTCAACGTATAAATGAACTATGTTTCGATAATGTTATAATCTACACCAAATGAAGCTTTTACTACACACAACACTAACTTATTTGGTGGTACATGCAATAGAGACCTTCATCAAAATCTTGCATTGCACACCATACTGTATTTCATTAAACAAAGATATATTATAAAAATATCATTACATAATGGGATATAAACATGGTGTTATTAATAATATTAAACACATTTTTTATATTATGTAACATTATTATCCATCTTAAAAATGTTATGGAACATGATATGAGAACAAATTCAATTTTTCGAATAAAACATGTGTTTTAAAAAAAATTAGTTTTACCGCCTTTTAAGGGAACACCCATTTTAAATCCAATTTTGACACATTTATAAGTTAAATTTGATAACATAAACATCTTCTTTGGATATGGGTTTTAAAAATTTTCTATTGTTTATTTTTTTTGTATTTTTCTAAAAAAATTAAAATTTTAATGAATAGGGAAAAATACTACAACATAATTCGGAAATGCCTTTTTATCTAATTAATTTATATACTTAAGTTATATTTTTAATTGTTTTACAACTGTAATTGTATTAAAATTTTATAATTTAAATCTAATAGGATTCACATGGATGTGAAAATGAAATTTTATAGAAAAATTATTTTAAAGTAAATATAATTATAACCTAAACATATATATTTTACTATACGACTTTTAATATTGGGTAATATGACATATATCTATTTTTAGAAATAGTAATTTTAGACACAAAAATATTTCCTACATAGTGGTATTTTATTTATAATTTTTAGTAATTTGATAAATATATTTATTTATGACACAATTATGATGTAATAAGTACCTCATAAATGAATGATTCAAATAAATAAATTTATAAATATTAAAATAAATAATATTTTAACATTTTTATGCCATTAATAAATTTTATAGATGACATTAATATATTAGTGATGATTTAATGCATTTATTTCAAAGAAATAAGAATTTTATGAATTTTTTTAAATGTCTTGTATGAATAGTGTCCTTCATTGGCCAAATTCAAAACATAAAACATAAAATAGTGAATTAAGTTATATTAAATACCTAAAAAATATTATATTCTTCCAAATTTTTAATATATTTTCAAATATGTCAGTAAAAACATTTCTTGGGCTGTTTGACATCATATAGTAAACAAATTAACCTGAAATGTTTAAATAAAATTATATCACAATATGATAAGTAATGATTAAATAAGGGTTACAATAAAAAGATAAGGATAAAAAAATATTCAAGAGAATGATAAAAATTATTATATGATTGGTATTCAAAAAAAATTCATCTTATATTCCAAATAAATATTTTCCGGACCATTTTTAAATTAAATTTATGTTATAATAAATTAATTTTTTGAGAGTTTCCAAAAGTGAAACCCTCCTCTCTTATAAAAGGGAACCTTCTCCCTCACCTCTTCAATCTATTTTTAGACTTTGTGATCAGAAAAAACCTGACCATTTCACTTATATAAATCCCTAGTTACATTTTAGAGGTTTTGGTCTTCTAAATAGTCCATATCTAGAGCCCTAAGAGAAAATTTAAAGGAGACATATCGGGGAAGAGATAATCTATTATACTGATTTTTCCAAAACCATTCAATAGTTATAGAAACAAAATCATCGTTCATTCATAAATATGTTTTACCATCTCCACAACGTGATTATGTTCAATATCCATGTTAACAATTCAAGAACTATTATAAAGTATTCATACTAAATAACCCTAAAATATATGACATATCAACATAACTATATTTAAGTATATATATATTTCATTTACATACTTCCATTTAATATAATATGAAATTGAAAACAGCGTTCATACGTACATATGGCATACCGTATACATGAATGGTGTATTCTATTTTAATTTTCTGACTATTATATTCATATACAAGATATATATAATATATAGATCATGTTTCATGTTCATGAAGTAACTAAATAATGATATAATTAATAATACCATGGATAACAATTCAAAACCAGTACGTTAAAAAAAACAATTATTACACAAAACGTTTCTTTACCATGGAATTGAAAAATGAACGGGTAATATAATGTCATAAGTGTATCATATATGATATAATGAATATTATTATGGTTCTATTAAAATTCAATAATTTGATTAATCCTACTATGTAGGAGTTTCAGAAACGTATAGAAGAAATTGGACCTAAGGTATCAGATAATTTTTCAATATCATTTTTTTCCCGAGACTGTTTATTTGTAAGTATTGACTGGGTTTATATTTATCATCCATGAACATATTTTCAAAAAAAATTCATAATATGTCTAATATTCTTATAATTATGTTTATAGTCATTTTCACCCATTTTAACATTTAGTACATGGTATGGAATGAATTTTACTTTTTTTTATAATATGAGAATTTTTTTTGTCTTTTCTGGAAAAAGTATGAGGAGAATGTTTTCGTTTCACTTATATGGAAAGAATGAATTTTTTCGATGTCATGAAGGATTATTTTCATGAAGCATCCTCTAAAATATTTCATTTTTATATTCAAAAAAATTATTTTCATTTAAAATTTCCTGAAATTTGGATAAAATAAAACATTTTGAAGAAGAAATGATACTTTTGTCAGGAACTAAGTTCAAGTGTTTTACAAAAATAAATTTTCATCTATGATAGTGCAATTAAATAGGGTTATATTAATATTTCTATTATTACTATGATTTGATTTTGTTATGGATTTTATGAACTTTTATATGGTTATATTTTATGGAATGATATTTATGAAACACATTTTATTTCTTAGGTTATGCTATGATGAATGATTTCTGTTTTGTGGAAAATGAAGGAATGATTTCATAATGTGATTTGTGGGACCTATATCTCCCATTAATTAATACAGTAATGAATAATATCTCATTATATAGACATTATTGTAAGGGAAATTAAATCACGTATACCAATAGAGTGCTGGAATGGAATGTAATTTTGGTTCATTAGTTCATGGTTGGAACAGTACGTAAACCTGGTTCAATAATTGAAATTTCTTACAATGATGATCATGGAAGTTATTCCTTGGCTACAAGGGAAATCATGCAATGTGATTTTTATTTTTCCTCCAGTACAAGTATTATCCCCATGCTAATCTATCATGTTTAATGTTTTTCTATGATCCTTGCATTACGTAATACCCAGATTTTTTACAATACTCAAGATTTTGAAGTTTAAACTTTATGATCATTTTTTATGGTCAAATATTTATTGTCTGTTTTATTCTCTCTATGATTACACTTACTAATAATTTTAGCTCTCCCTTTTTCATTTTTTTCTTTTCACCAAGATATAAATAATAGTTTTAGGTAGGAAAACAAAATTGCAATATCAATATGAGAGTTGCCTATGATATTTCACCATGATTAGAAGATTATATTATGATTTTAGAAAGACACTAAACTAATATGATCTTTGGGCATCTGTTTGGGTCATGTGTTATGTATTCCACAAAATAAATGTAATTTCTATGTATGTCAAGACTGGTTTTATACTGTTGGTATCAGAGAGAAAGATTAGTTAACCTTTGGAAATTAGGATGTGAAATATTTAGTGAGATCCCCATAGATATTTCTCAAGTATGTCTTGGGATGTCCCTAAGGATATATATAAATATATGTTATAGTCCTAGAGTTATGTTACTATTCATGAATAACCATTGATTAATCATACGATGTTATATATTGAACGTACTACCCTGTTATAATTTTTTTCCCTAGTATATTTTTTCCTATCATGTTGTTAATTTTTGGTTTTAATTAATAGATGGATCCCAAAGGAACCGTGTAAATTATCAATACTCTGTGAAATGAGATGATATTCTTCCTGAACAACCTAACTTTATGGGAGCACATAAAATGAATCGTGTTTCTTTGACCAAAAATCCTTATACTCTTCCAAATGACCAAATGTGGCATCAAAGTTCACTTGAATCATTTATAAGGATACATCCAACATATTTTAGTGGAAAATCGATCCAATAAATGTGCATAAATTGATTTATACAATTGAAAAGATATTTTTCATTATCCTTTGTTGGGAACATGAAAAGTTTATGTTGGGAACTTATTTCTTGGAAGGTAAAACCAATCTGTGGTGGAACATTATCAATAATACATGTAAACAAGATAAAATTGAATCCATGGATTGATACGATTTCAAGAACTTATTTTTCAGCATGTTCCTTCCTCATAATCTTCATTCAAAAAGGGAGATTTTTGTTTCTCATTTATCACCTAGTTATTATAGAAAAGAAGGGTGAAATTTAAATGAAACTATAAAAATTATTAATACAAAAATATTAGATTTCCTTATGCACAATGAATGGAAGGACATATGGTAGAAACTGTCTTAAGGGGACCATTAAATTTTTTAAGTGAATAAAAGAATATTATCGAGTAGTTTAGTGTTGTTGTAATGGTAAAATATCTTTTAATTATGTGGACAGAGGAAAGAATATAGTGAACGCACCACTAACACATCAATGATAGAAGTAAACGGAAATGGGGCATTGTGATAACAAATTACCTAATCCAAATGTAAATGATGATCGATGTGAGAATCCTATTAAAGAAAAAGACAAAGGTAAGTCACGAGTTTTCACTATCAATGATGTTTAGTATTTAAATTAATAGGTATAATGATTACGTGTTTATGTAATGGTATTCTAAAATATGGTTGTGGAATCAAATTTATAGTATTATGGAATATTGGAATATCTATATATTGCATTGTTATAGTTTTCAATAATTATATGGGGTCAGTAACCATGAAATGTAATTGAAGTACTTTTGGAAAGCACGTCATATGTGCCTCAAGAAGGGATAATGAGATAATGATATGTTTGATATTATTCTTGAGCTAATGACTGATATAAGGACAATGTATCGTGGTTTGTATTTTTGTTGTGTGGAAAGAGTTAATTTTTATCGAATTCCTGTTTTCACTGAGGGTCTATGGTAATTCATATCATTTTTCAAGTGAATACACAATTATGTTATTCACAAGTATTGAATGTGGCAACTAAGAAATGAAAAATGAGATATATGAGAAAAATGTTATGTCAATTTGGTTCACCTCATTAAAATTCATTGTATTTTTTATAAGTATTGTACTATTATCCATTTATTCGTAATATTAGTAATTTTCCATTTTATGTTTTTTAGATTAATGTATTGTCTTACCATAGGTGGACATATGCATATTTGATTACATGTGCTACCATTTTTGTTGATATAGATGGAATGACATATCATTCTATCACATGATCATCTATAACTTCAACAATGACCAATTCAACATCATTTCAATAAATAAGTGATAAAGTGTATATTATTCAAGGCACGAACAATGGTGAGAATGTACCAAAATCTATTATGTGTTTATTCTAATGCCAAATTAATCAACGTTAGGAAAAGGACATTTAAAGAAAAAATTGTTATCCAAGTACCTTCAATTATGATAAATCATATGGTCCACTATATCATTTCAGATTTATGTCTTTTTGGTAGTTAACTTTCTCTAAACCTTATTCCCTATTACTATCCATTAGAATATGATGGTTAAATTTCTCTACCATATCTATGTCTTAACTTAACACCTAGATTCTCATATGTGGAGACCCATTGGTGACTTACATTGTGTATCCTTTATGTCTCTAAAATTCTTTTTTAAAATGGTGTTTTATTGTCATTTTTTATGAAGTTTGTTTCCCTAAATGAAACATTCATGTACAAAACCATTTATAGACCCGATGAATTTCGAGGAAGAAATTCATTTTAAAGGCGGTAGAATGTATCGTCTCATGATTTTATGAGATGGATTATTTTAATTAATTTGATGGATTTCTGTTATGCTTCACTAATATTATATTGCAATATACGCAAGATTATATTAGCTTGTAGTATACATAACACTATTATTGGAATGTGTTCCACATAATTTCACCTTATTTTGATAGAATTAATTTCATGCAACATAGAGTATAGATTTTTTTCAATGTATAAATGAACTTGGTTCTTATTATGTTATATGAAGAAAAAATTGAATCTTTGACTACATGAAATATTGTACTGTTTTGCGTTACACAAAATAGTGACCATTGTCTATAGTTTGCGTTGTATGCCATACTTAATATAATTAAACAACGATATATTAATAAAATATTTTTATTTATTTGGATAAAAACTATCCAATATATATAATATTAACCACAATTTGAAATTTATATAATTTTTTCATTCATATTAAAAATTTCCTAGAACATGTTAGGGGAACAAAATCAATTTTTTCGGATAAAAGATGTGTTTTAAAAAAAAAGTAGTTTTACCACCTTTTGATGGCACACCAAATTTAGATATTTTTTTTGGAATATTTTATGAGTTAAATTTAAAACAATAGACATATTATTTATAATAAGGGCATAAAAATTACATTTGTGTAATTTTTTGTATTTTTCTAATAATAATAAAAATTTAATGAATAGTGAAAAGTACTGTTTTTTAATTCGAAACTGACTTTTTATCTAATTTATGTATATTGTCATATGATATTCATAATTGAATTTATAGTGAAGTTGGAATATATTTATATCATTTAATCCATTTTTGATAATTGGTTACAATTTCAATTTTAAATTGGACATAAATGGATATCAGTTTTTTGATAGTTATTATTTCTTAAAAACCCGCTTTTTGGTTTTGAAAATAAGAATTTATTTTAAATTATTTACTGCAACTTATTTGTTCTTAATTTTAAAAAATTTATTACATATTTGGATTCATATGGTTTAAATAGTGTAAATAGGTACCTTATATTTTTTGGATGTCATGAATAGTAGTTCCAGTATTTATTTTATTACCATGGTTAGTGAGTATATCTGGTAAATAAGGGTAATAGTTAATATTTTAATAATATTAATCTACACTAAAATATGTCATAATCCTATAGGATGAGATATTTCTAACTATGGTAGACCTTGGGACGATTTTGGGATCCCATCAATTCACATGGTTGTGAAAATGGCATTTCATACAAATTAATTTAAAGTAAACATTATTATAACCAAAACTTATATCTTTTACCAAATTGATTTTAATATAGAATTACATAACATACATTTATCTTTAAAATTATTCATGGGAATTATAAAATTATTAACTAAATCATGGTATTTTATTTATAAATTTTACTCATTATATAAATATATTTATTTATGACATAATTATGATGTAGTGACTACTTCATTAATTTATGATTCAAATAAATGAATTTGGAAATATTGAGATAAATTTATTTTGAACATTTTGACACAATTAAGGAATTTTATTGATGAAACTAAAATATTTGGGATTATTTAAAGTCCTTGGTTCTAAGGAATCATAATTATATGAATTTTTTAAAATGTCTTGTATGACTAGTGTCCCAAATAGACATAATTAATAATATAAAACAAAAAATTGTTTATTAAATGATATTAAATCCATAAAAAATATGAAATTCATCCAAATAGTTCATATTTTTATAATTATGACAGAAATAACCATTTTTTAGATCATTTGAAATTATACAGTAACTACATTAACCAATAATGTGTAAATAATATGTTATCATAGAACGATTAAAAAGGGTAAAATAACAGTTTAACAAAAAATATAATAATTATAAAATATTCCAAAAAATTTATAAAAATTATGGGATGATTTTAATTTGAACATTAATAATCTTATATTAATATAACTATTTTTAATCCCTTTTTAATAGAAATTCAATTTTAAATAATTTTATATTTTGTGAGTTTCCTAAAGGTCCCCCTCCACCCTTATAAAAAGGCACCCCTACCACTCCTATTCACTCTATTTTGAGCCTTAATGCTCTGAAAACCTCTAAATATTTCTCTTCTCAACAACCCTAGTCACATTCTAGATGATATGGTCATCTCAAAAGACAAACTCTAGTTCCCTAAGACATAATTTAGAAGAGAAACGTCAAGGAAGAGATAATCTATTCTTCCAAATCATTTAAATTTATTTCCCCTTCTACTTCCTCTTCATAAGTTCTTTCTCTGTAATTTATTAACATCAGCATTCATAATATATTAATATGTTATTATAAATATTAAACAACACTACATCACCTTTTATCCATCCTATAAAAGAATAAATCACCACGTGTGCGTATATACGGCTAACCGCCTCCACGCTGTTGTGTAATTTGTTTTTCACTACCACCTTATATTGATATGTATAATGGTGGAAGCAATATCAATATAGGATTATAATAACATTATACAAATTCTGAGATATTATACATTATCCACTTCAATACCATTCAACCATTATGGAATTATATTGTCGCTCGTGCGTACGAATGATATACTGTCTCAAGGACACGATGAGATTCATTCTCAACGTTAACCATTCATGAATGATTATAATGTATATATACTAAATAATCGGGGGGTTTTAAAAGTTAATTATATATTTAAACCCACTATTTGTGTTCTTCGGTCACATACAGATGAAATCGGATGTATGGTATGGGACCATTTTTCAATAGCATTTTTATCTGGGATAGGCTTATAAATAAGTATTTACTAGGGTTATATTTCTCATCCATTTTAATGTTTTCAAAAAAATGATTTCATAAAATATTTAATATTCTTTCGACTATGTTTTGAGACATTTTTTCCCATTATGACTTTTACTACATGGTATGGAAGGAATCCTTCATTTGTTTACCATAGCAGGTATTGTTTTGTCTTTTATAGAAAAAGTACGAGGAGAATGTTCTTGTTTAAATTATACGGAATGAATGGTTTTTTAAAATTCAATGATTTCTAATTTACATAGTGCTTCATCAACAATATTTAAAATCTGTTTTCAACTAAATTATTTTCTAATTAAATTGAATATAATTTTGAGTAAAGAATACATATTTGTATAATAAAGGATAATTTTTTATGAACAATGTTCAAGTGTTTTATAAAAATTATTTTCCATCTAAGATGATGCAATTAAATATAGTTTTGTTTATATATCTATTATTACTATGATTTTATTGTGTTAAATATGGAATGATATTTTATATTGTTTATGATGTGAGGTAATTATATTTAAGAAACCTAATTAATTTCTCGGGTTATGCTATGATTAATGATTTATATTTGGTGGAATATGTATGAGTGATTTCATAATGAGTTTGGGGGGAAATATATATCCCCCCAATGCATTGGGTAATGATTTATATATCATGAGATAGACATGACTAGAATGGAAAGTAAATATGGTTCTCTAATACATGCCTAGAATGGTATGTAAATCTGGTGTAGTAATACATGGCTGGAACAACAAGTAAACCCTGTTCAGTAATGGAATTTTCCCACTGTGATGGTCTTTGAAAAAATGACTTGGATACTTTGGAAATATGGGATTATTAGTTTTCAAAAATTAAATGTTTTATTCCAATAATATTATATTATAATTAATTTTTCTTTATAATCCATTCCTTATGTACAGTAAAGATTTATTTTGTGACTCTAGATGTTAATGATTAAGCATTATGTTCAAGTTTTTATATTCAAATATTTATGGTTTATTTTTCGTTTTCCATGTTTACCCTTACTGAAAATTTGATTTCACAATTTTTTATGTTTTTTCACCAATATTTAATGAATTTTTTTAGGTATGAAAGAAAAAGGGGTTGATCATTATTGGAGATGTTGAAGATGTTTCACGATGCTTATATGATTATGTTGCTAGTTTACAAAGATGTTAAACTTATATGGTCTTGGAGAATATTTTTGGGTCAATTATTATGTATTTATAAAATGAAATTCAATCTCCATGTATGGGAATCTTGGGTCTCTATAGTCTTAATGGGGAGTCATTTATTTGGGTCGTAGTGTTAGGTCATGACAGTGAACACAATGGGGACTCGCACTAGTAGAACACAAGTGACGAGTCATGAATGTGATTCCTTATGATGGCATACGATGCTGAGTATTATGGTGACTTTTACTAGTATATTTCCATCAATTATTCATAATAGTGAGTTATCCACCAGTATCTCGCAATTGTGAGTCAAGATTGGTGAGTCAGAATTGTGAATCTCACTGGTGAATCGCCCCGGTATCATGAACTAGTGACTCGAACTGGTATCCTGCATCAGTGACTCACACTAATAGCACACTGAATGGTGAATCATAGTAGTGGCTCACACTCAGGATTCACATTAGTGACTCACATAACGGTGAGTCATTTCAAATAGTTTTTCCAAATTCCCATATTTCTCCAATTTTTTAGTTTCCCCAATTAACATTTTTAATGAAAAATAAGTTTATTTAAATATTTAATTTTTTTTGGGGTTGTATCAAATCATATCTATATTATCAAATTTTGAAGCTTCCCATGACTTTAAAAACATGTGCTATTGGTCAAGAATCATCTTCAATAGATTTTTTAAAACTCATTCTCATATTGATTTTGGATTTGGAGTCTCTAAACTCGATATATTATCATCTTTATCCACTTCCATTTCTCTTGGTATGAGGTTCTCAAAAGAAATCATTCTTGAAGAATCATGCATTGTGTTGTGAATGTTGGATATTTTTTTATCCTATAGTCTTCTTATATTGTATTTGGTCCACCAACAATGGTTGAATAACAATGTTATGATCATTTCATCTTCTAAGTAGGGATACCCTCGTCTCTATTTTATTTTTTGTATCATGTGTGGTGGGTGTATCAATATACCTAGAGAACATAGTTGAATTCATATTAATAGATATAATTGAATAATATTTAAATCATTAATCATGGGTTTTGGAATAAGTGATGCATCTCATTGATGTCTGTTGTTCTCTTTCTGAGATATCAATATTTATAGACCGTCAAAACACTAAAAAAACCTTTAGAGGGAATTTTTTAAACTATAATGGTTTTTTAATTCTAGAAATTTTTTATTCATTGAAAAATTATTTATTTCAAATTTATTATCAACGTAAATTGGATAAAAAATGGATTCCCCGTGATAAAATTGTTTCCCCAATAACCCATAAATTAACGTGTGGTAATTGAGTGTGGAATGCCTTGTTAAATCAGAATATTCTATTCCTTGTTTCATACAATGGTGTGTTTTGTGTGGGATTATTCTACAATGTGATGAATTACGCTTTTGGTCATGGTTGTGTGTTGGGGGGTTGATCAACTATTTTAATGGAATTTTAGGTTCAGTGATTGATTAGACATTGGCCTGATGATCCGTTTTATGTAGTATTATTGATGGAAGTGGTGTGATGAGATGTATTTCTGGGTATAGGTTTTAGTTGGGGTTTTCTCTATTGATAGGATGGATTTTTAAGAATTACATTGAATTTTGATAATTGTAGTGGTTAGTATGGGTTATTCTTCAATAATTTAAACATGAGTAGCATGAAGACATATTCACCTCATGTCTGAGTATCGATGTGTGTTATGTTATGAATGGGTGTTAAATTTAGAGTAATATAACGTATGTTATTTTAGGATGGTTCTCATTCTTTTGTCTGACTGTCTTTTTAGTTATTATTGTTGTCTGTGTTACATTGTTTCCTCGGTAATGATGGATAAAATAAATACATAATAATGTTAATATGGAATGAGTTGGTTTACTCAATCGGAATAAAATTTTCCATTATATGTTGAATTATGTGTTTTAAGAGTGACAATGGTTAAATTTAAATATTTAATTGAGTGGATGTGGAGTGAAACATCTTTATGAATTTTCATTAATTTATCAAAATCCTAACTAAAAGTTGATAATACTAATTGAGGTATTATTTTTTGTAAAACTGATAGCCTGGGTTTTAGTTCTAAATATTATATATATACATAATTATATTTTCTTGTTAATTATATATGCACACAACCCTAGTTTCCAAAACTGTTCCAAAAACCACTATTTTTATGGGGGATGGTGTCTTTCTCAAACTTCTCATTTGGAGGATGGATGGCTGGTAACCATCTCATCCCTACTCCCTCTTCATGCCATTGAAAACCTAGTATTCTTCAGGCATGTTGTGGTTTGTTGGACCCAGGTGTGTGTAGGAGTGTTTTATTTTCCAAGGTTTTGTTAGATGAACTAATTTTTGTTTTCCTTGGTGTCTTCAGGATGACATGTTTTGTGATTTCCCAGGTTTTTTCGGGATGCGACGTGGTATGTGGGATGGGTGTCTGCTGGTAAGATTTGGCATGGTTTCTGAGTCCTAGGTATTTGTGGGAGGGATGTGATTAGCTTATTTTTCCCAGGGTAAGGGACTAGATGTGAGGCCTAGGTTTGTTTGGGGGAGGTTTGATGTGGTTATTTAGGATGCGGTGGGAGGGCCATTAAGTTTTCTGTTAGGGTATTAGTGTGACTAATCAATGGGAAAGTTGTTTGGGGAACCCAATCATCGATATTCATTTTATATTAATTTACATATCTTTAATTATTTGGTATGGATTATTTGATGAGGTGGAGATTGTTATTATTCCTTGTTAGGTGTGGTGGGTTATACAATGTTCTCATAAGATAATTAGTATGTTTCTCTTCCAAATGCACGAGATACTTTGGTTTTCCTACTGAGTATACATTTATAAAGACCCTTAAAATATAAAATTCATTAAGGATTCTGGGAGGAGTACATGGACTATGTTGGACCTCAATAGATCATACTATTTTGATGGTTGTTGTGTGGCTTCATAGTGTTACATTAGGTACTTACTTTAGATATTTGTTATATTTGTAAAAGATTTTTAGAACATGCATGTATTATAGTTTTGGATTTTATTTATATATATTATATCGTTGTGTTAATTTGGGATGAACTATCAAATATCCTAATTATTTTTTTAGAGGCTAATACATCTGATATTATAAGATCTTTATTCCATTGGTTCTAGTCACCACCACAGGGACTACTGCAGGAAGAACTCGGTAGGTCATTATCTCTCTTCCTTCATTACCATCATTGTTGGGGATTTTTTAGAAGGAGGGGGTCATGAAACAATTGTATTAGAGGTGGTCTTGGAGTGATATGTTTGAGTGTGGGTTAGGTAAAGTGAGTATTGCATGGGTTTGTAGGGATGCAATGTCATGTGATCATTGTGTGTAACATAGGCAAGGTAAGACCATCAAGGACCTATGATTTTAGGGCCCCATGAAATGATGTATGGACTATAAACCAATATAATGACCAAGTGAGGCTACACCATATTCTTGGTAAAAACCCCACGAAAGGTGCATAGAGCATATTGAATAGTGTTCTTGTCTGAATTGGGTTGTTTTTGGAAATTTGACATGGTTATAAATATGAATTAAATGAGTTGAAACCAATATTAATTACAATTATATACTATTCATGCTTATGAATTCATTGTTTAGCTTTTTATGCTATGGAACCTGGTCAAATTCCCATTTGGATCGGGCTGTTGTGGCACTTCAGGCCGATCTGGTTGATAACCAGACGGTTGATCCAGCATAGGAGGATGACTAGTGGCTTAAAAAATTATCTGATATCCAACAGTAGGACCTTTGAATGGACGAGTGATGTTTTTGGAAATGGAGATAGGGAGTTGGCTCAATGATCATGGTATCACCTACTATTTGATCCATTCTCTAATCAAGTAACTGGTTATTTGGAAGTGAGTCAGATGAAGGGAGATTCACATTAGTGGTGGTCGCTGTATGTGGTGGGGAATGAGGCTAGCATTTTCTTGGTCGATTTCATGAAGGAGTTCCGTGAATTATTCCTTTAATCAACCATGAATGCTGAGAAGTGGGAGTAATTACTCTAACTTTATGGGGAGCGTGTCTATGTGGGTGCTGGAAATTAATTTCCATGATTTGATACATTTTTACCTAGACAATTTTTCATAATAGGGGACTTTTGAGAGTCTTCTAAAGGTGGAATTTCATCCTTCTATTCAGTACGTGGTAACTCCATTTATGTTTCTAGCCTTCATGGAGGTTCATAATAAAGTTAATGTGATTGAGAAGATGTGATCACGAGGAGGTATACCCTGAGATACGATCTAATTGGGTTCATTAAGAGGTAGGGTTACCAGGAATAGGTCTCAGACACTAGGACCTTCTATGATTTGACTCATAGGGGCTCAACCTCAGTACTTCCTATTTAAATATTCGTGTCGTGGTCCTTTCCTATGGGATGGGAGTGATATTTTTTCTAGGTAGAATACATGGGATTCTTGAGAACCAATTCCTAGTGGTTTATCGATCTCAGTATGGTGGGGTTGAATGGTTTCATCCCCTTTTCAGAAGCAGTTTCTAATTAGGATGTTTCCACATGAGGTACAATGGTCTCATGTTCGACTAAGTGGATATATAGAAGGTAGTGGCAGAACCTATGTTGTTTCTCAGGGACCAGACATGGTCATGGATATATTGGTGGTTATTAGTAGATAGGATGTGGAGCTGTGCATGGTTTGTTTCATTCTGTATATATAGTTGTTCCTGTAACACCATGGACAGTTAGGTGTACGATCATCTTGTTTATACCCTTTCTTATGATTTGTTTGATTTAGGGGATTTTAAATTATTTGTGTAACCCATTATATCCCATGCTCTAATACTAGATGTACAAATAATTTTCATGCCCCTGATGTTGAGTATTATAATTGGAGGTTAGACCATCTTATTTGACGTCTGCCGGAGAAGAAAACTGTTGATGAGACCACATTTGTCATCTGGGGTTCTCTTTTTACAGTGGATGCTACCATACAATTTCATTCCTATCATCGTTTGGTTTTATTCCTTACACGCTAATTTCAATTACATTTGGATAAGAGTTGTGTTTTTATATAAGGATGTCCAACGTGTGGCTTTAATTGGTGAGAATAGTTTTCAGGTAGTAATTCTTTGTGTAAATCCCATTATTTCCTTGTTGGATGAGATATTAGTGGAATCTATAGTTGTTTGGATGATGGAGGTTAAATGATTTATTGGGGAGTTCCATGATGTCTTCTTTACTGAGTTTTTGGTGATATACGCTTGATTTTATGTCGTGTTTGGGATAGAACTACATCCCGATGCTTCGCTGATTTTGATAGCTCCATATCGAATGAAACCTTCTGGGTTACAAGAGTTGTGGATTCAGATTGATGACCTGATGAAGAAGGGATTTTTTCAAGCCTAGTATGTCACCATTGGCTGCTCTAGTTTTTTATTGAAGAAGGCTGATGGTGGGATGAGGTTGTGCAGAGACTTCCGAAGATGAACCTAGTGATATCCAAGAACTGTTCCCCTCTCCCAAGGATATAAGATCTATTCAACCATCTGATTAGTGCATATTGGTAATCTATTATTAATATGTTTTCATGATATCACCAGATCAGGATAAAGGATGGAGATATCCTCAAGAATGCTTTCTAGGGATTGTATGAGAACTTTGAGTCTGTAGTCATTCCATTCAGTGTTATGAACACACCATCCTTGTTCCTGGGGATTATGAATTCTTTCATTCATGAGTTCATTGATCCACTCATTTTAATATTTTTAGATGATATACTACTATAATAAATGTGAATGCAAGATTAAAATGAGTATCTTAAGACCATCCAATAGGTTTATTAACACCACCAGGTCAATGGAACGTTTTCCAAGTTCATGTTCTGGACATGATAGGTGCATGTCTGTGGGAATGTGGTGTCTCAGCATAGATTTATAGTAGACCCATCAAAAGTTGGTGAATTGTTTTGGTAATCACCTAACAATTTGGTAGATGTGGATTATATTCTAGGTTTGGTAGGTTATTACTAGAGTTTAATACCCTATTTTTCTTGATTTGTAGCTCCATTGATTTATCTGATAAGAAAATTCCAATCAGTTCTATGGAGTGAGTTGTGTCAGGAAGTGTTTAGTTATTTGAATGGGACATTGGTATGTTCCCGAGTAATCTGGTTTCAAGAGTACGGGGTGGTGTTTGAGGTATTTTGTGATTCTTATCATCTAGGAATGGGATGCATCTTGATGTTGAAACTATAAGTGATCTATTTTAGTTCTAGGAAGTTATGTTCCCACAATCATAACAATCAAGTCCATGATCTGTATCTTTTAGTAGTCGGGTTTGAGCTGAAGGTCTGGAGTGATTAACTCAATAGGGAGTTCATTATGGTCTTCACATATCATATGAGTTTGAGGTATATCTATTCCTTGTGAGATCTAAATTTGAGAATGTGGAGGTGGATGGAGTTTCTTGAGGACATTGATTTTAATATATTATACACCTTAGGACTGGGGAACATTTTGTCTAATCCCTTGTGAAAAAATTCTTAAAAGGAAGTTTTTCGGGAATCTGGGATTACATGGAAGGCAATATGGGTGCTTGATCCATTTCATATTTATGATTGTGAGGATAGTGGTAGAGGATGCTTGATTTAGATGACAATGAATTCATCCATAATGTTGTAGGTGGTGGAGTCTCCGTGGGTTGACTCATCGGAAGAGGTGATCTATGATCTCACTGACCATGGTTGTACTCTGAAGGAATGGTCGGAGGATGGTCAGAATCAAATGTTTTTACATGGAAAGATATTTTTTTAAGTGTCAATGAATGATGTATTCCTCCATTAGATTCATAGCTCACCTCTAGCTATACACCTAGTAATTTGTAAGATGTACAGTGGATTGAGGATTCATTTTTGGTGGACCGGGATGAAACAATAAATAGACGAGTTTGTGGAAAAGTACACAGTATACCAGTATGTGAAGGGTGAGTACTGAGTTCCCTGTGGTTTTTTGCATCCATTAGAATTTCTAAAGTTGAAGTGGGATGAAATCACAATGTATATCATCACAAGGTTACCCAGGACATAGAGAGGCTACAGTGATATATGGGTATTAGTGTGTTAGATGATGAAATTGGCTTAGTTCATAGAAATTAAGGAGTCTAGTTCAATAGATTCCTTAACTTTGAGTTATGTGAATGAGGTGGTACGATGCCATGGTGTTCTTATATCTATTGTGTCATTTAAGAAAGAAATGTTTACCGTTTGAGTCTAGTGTGGTTTGAAGCATGCTTTGGAAAGTCAGTTACACCTCAACACTGCCTTCTACCCAAATAATGGTGGGAATACAGGACAGACTATCCACACACTAGAACATATGCTCCGAGTATGGTTCATAGACTGTAGAGGATATTGGGTACAAAACCAGCCCTTGGTATTGTTTTATTTCAAAAATATCTATCAAAATTTCATTTTAAAATGATCCATTTAGGGACATAAATGGGAGAACATGTTGTTTTCTCTAAAATATGTCAGTTTCATCACAGGTAATCTCAGGTAACACATTTTGGATTGTTGGATATCGAAGTTGACCTGACGTATGTGGAATGACATATAGATATTGAATATTATCAGGAGAAGGTATTGTGTTGGGAGAACATTCTTTTGGTTCACGTTTTGTAATGACTCAAAGATTCATTAATGGAAATCCCTCTTGATCTAATTAAATGTCTCATAATGTTACATGTTTATATAAAATGCCAACTTATATGGTTTTATTTTAATAGTTGTGACCATTTATTTTATAGCAGTTGAACAGTGATCACATGATTAGTATAAATATAGGGCTTTAACAAACCCAATTTACTCAGACAAAGGATGTGATAGCCTCATCCAGTAGAATTACTCAATACAAAGCCCATTTTTCAGAGCTCAGAAAATAGGTGGCATATTTGGGCTTTTCTTTTGATGAAGCCCAAGCTGAGCTTCATCATTTCAAGCTCGAACGGGACTGTCTACGTGAAATGTGTATGTTGATAGAAATTACCACTCGAGCGATGTTATTTGAGCCACCCTAAGAGTCTGTCACCATCGCACACCTTACCCTTAGGACTTATGCGGCTGTTTTAAGGGGTTATGTAACAAATCTCTAGTATTGTGTTCATGTACATTAATTTTTTATATAATAATGAATTTAATATATTTTAATCATTGATACATTGTAAATAGTTTTTAAAGTACAAATAGTGTTTTTAGTTTTTATTTAATTAAGAATTCTATTTTTTTAAATTAAGGGATTTTAGAATTAAATAATATTTTTAATAAAATAATATTATTATTTTTAAATTATTTTTTATTAAATATAAATGATCTTATAATTTTATGAATGCAATTGTAATTTTTATTAAGGTTTTAAAGCTATATTTTTCAAAACTCGTGAATTTTTGATAAATGTCTGTTTTTATTTTAAAAGTGAAAATTAACATATTAACTAAATTATTGAGATAAAATAAATTTTATTTCCGTAATCAGGACATAGAAATTATCCAATTGGGAATTTTTCATAATTTTCTGAGAGAGTGAAATTTTTGGGTAAAAATTAAATACCGTTTCAATATATAATGTGTTTTATAACATGATAATGACCCAATAGTGATGTAATAAAATACTATAAGCTTTATGTTCGGCCAATATATATTTTTCCATTAAAATAATTTGATTTTGGTTTTGTTGTACTTATTTTAAAAAGCATTAATTGACCCCTCAATACTTATTAAACATCTTGCCTTTTCAAATTATTTTCCATGGGAGTGTGACTCACCTCCACATAAGAAACCCCATTATTTTTTTAGAAGATCGGACATTGGAATTATAAAATATTTATTTCCTCTTCCCTTTTCCAAAAACCATGGGCAAAAACCATGGGATGGTTTGTGGTTTGGATTAATTTAATATAAGTGGTCCCAAACCTAAATAATAAAAAATTCCCTCACCTTTCCGATATAAACCCACCCAAGCTCCCACTTCATCCTCACTCAAAGCCTTTGGAGTTCGTCCAACCTCTACCCTACTCTCTCTAGAATCCTCCCTAGGTGCCCCAAGCTCCCAAGATGCCTCTCTCAATCCTCTCTCAAGCCTTTGGAAGCACACATCCAAGTAAGGGTTTTTCTTCCTTTCACATTTTTGTCCAATTTTCATAATATTGTCATGCCCTTTTGATTTCAATTATTAATGTTGGGATATGGTTTCGAACCTCACCCATACTTCCCTATTATTTTTTGAAATATGGGAGACCCCTTTATCTCTCATTAAATTCCTCCCATGTAAACTCGTTACTATGTTGAAATCCCGAACGGATCTTCTCTCTCATATTTTACATTCAAGCAATACTTTTGTATCATGAATCTAAATTCCATTACATTTGTTTGGACATGAATCTATAGGACCCCCTTACTGTCCCTTTCATGTAAATATTATGAGACACCCATTTCTCTCTCATCAACAATTTTTTATGAATTCTTATGGCACACTATTACGCTGATTAAATTGCAGCGATTTTCTAAGCCAATGCCATTGTGTAGTGAATACCATTACCATTTCTCCATCAAGGGTATTCACCTTTATGCACATTTACTTATTTATTATAAATATTCATGTATGAATTCTAAATTCCATTATTGTGGAATATATGATTATGTTTTATGAATCCATGTTTTATGATCCATGTGGCACACTATTGCATGAAATGAAATGATTTAAGAAGGGTTCCCCTTATAGCGCTCCAATGCATTGGGTAAAGTATAGTATCATGATACCTCAGGTGCAATGAGTTTTGACCCATGCTAATTCTAGTGAAAGGATGTATTACTCGTGCTTCATGTGCAGTGAGGATTTACTCATGCTCTATGTTCAATGAGCCTTGGCTCATGCTAATTCTATGTTAAGTGTGGTTGACACATTTCCATGTTATGATTATCATGCTTTATCATGCCTTTATGTTCATGTTTCTCTTGTGCTATATTGATAAACATATTGTCTATCATGTATTGTACTCGTCATGTATTCCATGTTTATTCCCTTACTGGTCTTTATAGCTTACCCCTTTTCTTATGCATGTCCTCAGGTTATCCCATGCAATGAAAAGTACGAGGGAATGTAGTGGTCATGAAAAGGAAGTTTTCACTAAAAATGTTGTACTTCATGTTTTAAGTTATTATGTAATGTTCCTAATCCCCAATGAAACTATACCTATTGATCATCCATGTTGTATTGATTGAATGGTTTATGTAATAAATCATGTTTATGTTTGTAATAAAAGAAGGGTTGTCATAGTTGGTATTAGTGGGAGGTTTAGTTATTTTTGGGATTAGGATTAGAAAATGCTAGTAAAGCCTTAGGGATAAGACTAAGTATAATGAAAACATTCCTAAGTTTTGGTAAGTACTGAGTTAGTGGTTTATCAAAAAAATAAATCCCTTTCTGGATACGAGCACGTAGATGCGGTTCTAGAATAGATGTTTCCTAGGGGTAAAACCTGAAAACACCACTTTGAGCTAGACTCGTATGGGAACTGGTGCACAACAGCGGGCCTTACTGCACTCTTGGTTACGACACACCTGGGGGATATGTTTTGATAAATTCAGTATCATAGTATGAACCCTTATTAAGGGAATTTAAAAAATGACCCTAGGAATATATGTTAGAAAGTAGATCATGAAAATCCCAAATTGAAGCCTATAGACTCATGAGTTAGTGAAATAAATTTTTTTTATAAGTCATAAATTTTTTCCTTTCGATTACCCTTTATGTGTTACCCCAAAAGTTTCCTTTTATTCTAGACAATGGCCGATAATCGGAGGACTTAGGCTAACAACCGGTGTGAAGATCAGTGTGATGAATGTTCAAATGAGATGCCCAATCCAACAGGAGAGGGAATCTTGAACTTTGTCATGCTTCTATCTCAACAAACTCATGATTTGAATAGAAACATGGGTCAAGAGGAACTTCCAAACCCCCCAAATAAGGTACAAGTCACTATCAAGAGCTTCATGAGATAAAGTCATCATACTTTTAGAGGATAATCCGATCCCACGATCTCTGAACAATGAATCAAATCCATTGAAAAGGTCTTCTATATCCTTCAATGTTCTGAACAAGAAAAGGTTCTTTGGGCGGCTTATCTTATGGAGGGTAAAGCTGATCAATGGTGGACGTTGATCAAAAATAAGAAGCCTTAGGAGGAGATCGAGGCATTGGAATGGAAGGATTTCCGGAAGATAATTTTTGATAAATAATTTCCGCGCACCCTCCATCTTAAAATGGAAAGGGTCTTCCTTTATCTCAAGCAAAAAGAAGAAGAATATTTTGGAGCATATGATTCAAACTTCACAAGGCTTGCACGATACGCTTCCAGCTTTTTTGTTACCCCCGAATGTAAGGTTGACCGCTTATTTGGTGGGATGAAGCCTAGCCTACGGAAACCATTAGCGTTCCGTGACTTCGACATCTATGAGGAAATTGTCTGATGTTCCCTCGAGGTCAAAATGGAGATTGGGGAATCACATGGGTATCATGGGGAGAAGAATCATAAGGTGGACTTCAATGCTTGCGGTCTGATGGATAAATCCAATGGTTCTAAGAAGATCCATCACCCTACTTGCCAAAAGTGCGGAAAGAAGCACCCTGGAAATTTACTCAAGGGGACGAGGAAATGATTTAGGTGTGGAAGAGAAGGGCACCTAGCAGTTAACTATCGGAAAAAAGACCCGTGGCTGCGACAGTGGAGAGGAACACTTTGTTCGAACCTCAACACGTTGTTCATTGCTACAACAGCAAAGAACTGGGGCATCTTGAAAATCAGTTCCCTAATCCAAATGTTTTCAGAGGCAACCAACAACCTCCAAGGCAGCAAGGAAATTATTTTTCCATCACTTCTTCCGAAGTGAACCCCAACAACGAAGTGGTGATAGGTACACTAGTTATTCATTCAAGAATAGCAAACATACTTTTTTCTTCATGTTCTCCGCATTTTTTTAAATCTACAATTCTTAGTAGAACAATCCCAGCACCACTAAAAATCAAGGAAGTGATGATGTCGCTGAGTATGAAAAATAAGGAAATCATTGCATCCCATGAATATAAGTCCTCCCCTGTTATAATCTATGGATTTAATTTCCCGGTGAACCTCTTCAAACTCCCTCTGGTGGAATTTGATGCAATTCATGGGATGGATTGGATTTCCTCATATAGAGCCAACATAAATTGTCAGGAGAGGGAAATCACACTCCATATGGAGAATAGACCCCCCGATTCTTTACAATTGTAAGAAGGAAGATGAATCTCCTTAAGCTCCATCATTTCAAGATTGGATATTACTACCCTATGAGCACATGTATCTAGCTCAGATGATTGAGTCCAAGGAATAAACCGTCCTTAAAGAAATTCCTATTGTGAGAGAATTCATTGATGTGTTTCCCGAGGAACTGTCGGGTCTTCCTCCTAGAAGAGATGTTGAATTCTCAATTTAATATATACTAGGGGCGCTACCAATATCCAAGACTCCATATAGAATGGATGTCGTGGAACCTGAAGAGCTGAAGAAACAACTACAAGAAAATCTGGATAAAGGGTTTGTACGCCCAAGTGCTTCACCATGGGGTGCACCAGTCCTCTTCATCAAGAAGAATTATTGGTCAATGTGGCTTTTCATCAATTATCATGAACATAACAAAATCACGATAAAGAACAAGTATCCTCTGCCAGGGATCGATGACTTTTTTGTTCAGCTACGTGGATCACAATACTTCTCCAAGGTAGATTTGCGGTCGGGATATAGATGATATACTAATATACTCAAATACCAGGGAGCATCATGAGGATCATTTAAGAAATGTACTAGAGACATTGTGCAAGGAGAATCTCTATGAAATGTACAGGAAATTTGAGTTTTTGTTGAAGGAAGTCTCATTCATGTGTCATATCATCACAAGAAATGGGATATTTGTTGATCTCTCCAAAACAGATGCAATTGAGGGATGGCTGAGGCCAACATCAGTAAAGGATATCTGTAGCTTCTTGAGGTTAGATGGATATTATCGACGATGTGTGAGAAATTTCTCACGGTTGTCCAACCCACTTTCCAAGCTAACTCGAAAGGGAGTAATGTTTTATTGGAGTGATGAATGCGAAGAAATCGTCAAGGAGTTGAAAAGGAGGCTTATCAATGTGCCTATTCTCACTGTACCCACGTGTGGGGAATTTTTTTTGGTATTCAGTGATTCTTCAATGAAGGGCTCGGGCTGTGTGCTAATGTAAAATGATAAAGTGATATCCTATGCCTCAAGATAGTTGAAAATCCATGAGCGAAACTATCCATCGAAACATCTGGAGTTGGTGGTCGTGATCTTTGCCTTAAAAATCTGGCGGCATTATCTCTATGGGGAGAAATGTGAGATATATACTGAACACAAGAGTCTTAAATATATATTCACATATGAAGATCTTATTATGCGCCAGAGATGATGGATAGAGCTCATCAAGGATTATTACTGGTCAATACATTTCCACCCTCGGAAAGGGAACAAGGTGGAAGATTCCCTAAGGAGAAATTACCCAGCAATTCTATCAATGATGAGAATTTAAAAGGATCCAATCTTCTTTGAAATGATGAAAATAGACATGGGAATCATAAACAAGGGAACATTATCAATCCATTTACAATAGATTGCTCAACCGTCTCTTTTCGAAATGCTAAAGGATGCTCAAAAGGATGATGTGGGAATTCCGGAAAAAGTGGAAGCTATCAAAAAAGGGAAATCCTCGGAGTTTAATGTTAATGAAGAAGGAATTATGGGATTTGGGGAAAGACTATGTGTTACCTAAAGTCTGGAGCTAAAGAAGGAACTTTTGGATGATGCACATAGTTCAAATTTTTCTATTCACCTAGGAAGCACAAAGATGTATCGAGATCTCTGAGAAAACTTTTAGTGGGATAATATGAAGAAGGAGATCGCTGAATATACATCAAAGTGCCTGGTGTGCCAGCAAGTGAAGGTAGAGAGGCAGAAGTCTAATGGGATGATGCAACCATTGCCCATACAAGAATGGAAATGGTAGAACATCACCACGGACTTTGTCTCTGGACTTCTGAGGACATCCAAAGGAAACAATGCAATCTAGGTTGTTGTGGATCGTCTTACAAAGACTACACACTTTAGTGCAATTCGGGAGGATTTCTCGTTGGATCAACTGGAATAGATATATATCAGGGAAGTGGTAAGGATGAAAGGAGTGCCACTGTCTATTATGTCTGAATGAGATACAAGATTCACCTCTATGTTTTGGAAGAGTCTTCAAAAATATCTAAATACTGAACTGAACGTCAATACGACCTATCATCCTCAATCTTATGTCCAATCTGAGCAGACTATCCAAAAACATGAGGATATTTTTAGAGCCTTCTCAATGGACTCTAAAAGAGGATGGGATCAACATATTTCTCTGGTTGAGTTCTCATAAAATAATAGTTTCCACTCGAGCATCCAAATGGCACCATATGAAGCCCTTTATTGGAAAAGGTGCAGAACACCAGCATGTTGGGATGAAGTCAGTGAACGTAAGCTTCTTGGACCAGAAATGGTCTAGAAAATGGTGGAGAAGGTGAAAGCCATTCAGCAGCATATCAAGGTAACCCAGAGTCGACAGAAGAGTTATGCAGATAATCGTCGAAGAGACCTTGAGTTTAAAGTTCAAGACATGATTTTTCAACGGATATCTCCATGGAAGAAGGTCATGAGGTTTTGAATTAAAGGGAATTTAAGTCCAAGGTACATCATCCCCTTTTAGATTCTTGATCATGTCAGGGTTGTGGTCTATCGCCTAGAACTTCCACCTACCATGCCCAAAGTACATGATGTCTTTCATATATCTCTCTTAAGGAAGTGTATACCGGGACCTTCACATGTACTCTCTTCTGAGGTGGTACAGTTTGAGGATGATCTTTCTTATGAGGGGCAACCAGTGAATATCCTAGATCATAGAGAAAAAGTTCTTCTAAATAAGACAATGCCCCTCATCATGGTTTTGTGGAGAAACCACAAGTTTGAAGAAGCAACATGGGAATCATAGGAAATGATAAAGCTGAGTTACCCACATCTATTTTAGTGTGGGAAAAGGAAATTTCAAGGGGGATATTTCTTAAGGGGCTAATATTCTAACAACCCAAATTTTCATTAATGGAAATCCCTCTTTATCTAATTAAATGTTTATTTATGTAAAACGTTTATATAATATGTCAAATTATTGTGTTTTATGTTAATAATTGTTACTTTTTATTTTATAGTCGTTGAAAGGTGATCTCATGATTATTATAAATATAGGGAATTAATAGACCCAATTTACTTCGACAAAGGAAGTGATTTCCTCATCAAGTAGAATTTCTCCATATGAAGCCCATTTGTTAGACCATGGAAAAGAGGTGGAATCTTTGGTCTTTTCTCTTGACCAAGCCCAAGCTGAGCTTCATCATGTCAAGCTCGAACGATATCGTCTAAATGAAAAGTGGAAGTTGATAGAGATTACCACTCAAGCGATGTTATCTAAGCCACCCCAAGAGTCTGTCACAATCACACACCTTAACCGTAGGTCCTATGCGGCTGTTTTAAGGGGTTATGTAACAAATCGCTAGTACTATGTTCATGTACATTGTTTTTTTATATAATAATGAATATTCTTTTTTATCGTCATTGATACATTGTAAATAGTTTTTAAAGTACAAATAGTGTTTTTAGTTATTATTTCATAATGAATTAAATTTTATTAAATTAAGGAATTTCTTAATTAAATAATATTTTAATAATATATTATTATTATTATTAAATTAATTTTTATTAAATATAAATGATCTTGTAATTTTATGAATGCAATTGTAATTTTTATTTAGGATTGAATGCCATTTTTGTCAAAACCCGTCTATTTTCGATTAACGTCGGTTTTTATTTTAAAAGGTAAAATAAACATATTTAGAAAATAATTTAGATAAAATTATTTTTATTTCTGGAATCACGATGTCGAAATTATCCAATGGTGAATTTTTCGTTATTTTCGGAGACAATCAAATTTTTGGGAAAAAAATTAAATATCGTTTAAATATATAATGTGTTTTATGACATCATAATGACCCAATAGTGATGTAATAAAATACTATAATCTTTTTGTTCGGACAATATATGTTTTTCCATTAAGATAATGTGATTTTTCATTTTTTTTACTTATTTTAAAAATCATTAATGGACCTCTCAAGACTTATTAAACATCTAGTCTTTTTAAATTATTTTCCATGGGAGTGTGACTCACCTCCACATTAGAAACCCCATTATTTTTATAAATTTCGGATTTTGGCATTATAAAATATTGTTTTTCTCTTCCCTTTTCCAAAAACCTTTGGCAAAAACCATTGGATGGTTTGTGTTTTGGATTAATTTAATATAAGGGGTCCCAAACCTAAATAATAATGAATTCCCTCAACTTTCCTATATAAACCCACCCAAGCTCTCACTTCCTCCTCACTAAAAGCCTTTGGAGTTCGTCCAACCTCTTCCCTACTCCCTCTATAGTCCTCCCAAGGTGCCCCAATCTCTCAAGAATCCTCTCTCAAGCCTCTCTCAAGCCATTTAAAGCACACTTCTAAGTAAGGGTTTTTCTTCCTTTCACATTTTTTTCCAATTTTCTTAATACTGTTATGCCATTTTAATTTCAAATATAAATTCTGGGATATGGTTTCGCACCACCCCCATACCACCCTCTTATTTTATTGAATTATGGGATACACCTTTCTCTCCCATTAAATGCCTCCCATGTACAACCGTTACTATGTCAAAATTCCGAAAAGAACTTCTCCCTCCTCTTTTACATTCAAGAAAAACTTTTGTATCCTGAATCAAAATTCCATTACAATTGTTTGGACATGTATTTATATGACCCCCTTACATTCCATTTCATATAGATATTATGAGACACCCCTTTCTCCCTCATCAACCATTTTTTATGAATTCTTATGTTACGCCATTACGCTGCCAAAATTGCACCGATTTTCTAAGCCAATGCAATTGTGTATTGAATACCATGGCCATTTTCCCATCAAGGGTATTTACCTTTATGCACATTTACTTATTGATTATATTTCTTCATGTATTAATTCCACATTACATTATTGTTTAATAAATGATTGTGTTTTATGAATCCATGTTTTATGATCCATGTGCCACACTTATTCATGAAATAAACTATTTTAAGAATGGTGCGCCCTTATAGCGCTCCAATGCATTGGGTAATGTATAGTATCACGATAAGTCATGTGAAAAGAGTGTTTACTCATGATAAACCAAGTGCAATGATGGTTTACTCATGCTTATTGTGCAATGAGAATTTACTCATGCTCTATGTGCAATGAGCCTTGGCTCGTGCTAATTCCATGTTAAGTGTTGTTGCCTTGTTTCCATGTTATGATTATCATGCTTTATCATACCTTTATTTTCATGTTTCTCTTGTGCTATATTGATATGCCTATTTTTAAACATTTATTGTACTCCTCATTTATTCCATGTTTATTCCCTTATTGGGCTTTATATCTCACCCCTTTTCTTATGCATGTCCTCAGGTTGTCCCATGCAATGCTAGGTATGAGGTAATGTAGTGGTCATGTAAAGGATGTTTTAAATAACAATTTTGTACTTAGTGTTTTAAGTTGTTATGTAATGATCCTAAGCCCCAAAGTCACTAGACCTCTCGATCATCCATGTTGTATCAAGTGAATGGTTTATGTAATAAATCATGTAAATGTTTGTAATAAAAGGAGGGTTGTCATACGTGTTGTCAAGGCATTTTGTCCTGTAAGAGAGTTATTGGAGTGATAAGAACATATGCATTCCTAGTAACCATATTTATTTTGAGTTTTTTGCTATTCTATTTTTTATGATGTAATTTTTGTTCCTTATTTTTTATTATATTAGTTTTTTACATGTTCCATAACAAGTAAATAAGACGTAACATGTGAAGAGGGGGTGACCTAATTCTTTATCTATTCACATTAATTGTGATTTTACTGAACTCATGCTATCAATTATGTGTTTCCTCGAGAATATAATATCTTAACATAGAGGATATAATTACCTAGTTTGTTGGTTTGGATGCTGTTTTTCTTGTTCATGTGGGGTGTACCTTGTGGTTGTTTGGTTTATCATATGTCATAAGTGGTGTACCTGGATAAGAAGGTATCTACCCCATATTTCAAATAAAAAAAGGTGGTTTATCGTTGAACATGGATGTCGGTAGTTTTTTATCAAGTGTATATGGATCCTTGAGAGGTATCTCATGATGTGGATGTTCATGACTCTCTTTCATCTTGGATTAGTTTTGAATTCTCAAGGGTGAGAATAGTTTGAGAGGAATATGATGTATTCGCATGGACCTGTACTGTTCATTTCATTCAAAAAATATAGTTGTTGAAGTGTTCTTGGAGGACATAATATCTCATTTTGAGTGTTTAACACATATCAAAACATTCCAATGATGAGTTGTAATGTTGATTCATAATGGTGGGTCATAACGGTGGGTAATAGAGGAAGGCTGGGATGGTGAGAAACAATGGTTACTCACACCAGTATATAGTCACTGAAGAATTATGACGGTGAGTTGTGATTTTGACTTGTAATGGTGAGTCATAATGGTGATATGCACTAGTAGATCACTAGTGCTGATTTGGAATAGGGATTCATCCACCAGTACATCGGAGTAGGGAGACGTGATCAGTGAGTTAGAATGGTGACTCTCACTGTTGATTTTCATCAGTTTCTCACCCTAGTGGATCGCACTGGCATCTCCGGAAGTGGTGACTCACACCAATGACACACATTGGTGACTCTCCTAATGGTGATTCATTTCCAACGGTTCACCAAAAGTGTATATTTCTCATGTTTTTCCAATTTCTACCCTTTAACTTTTTCATTGAAATAAAATTACTTAAATACTATATTTTATTATATTTGGGGCCATTTCAAATCATTGGTATCTTATAAAAACATAAATAATTCATTGAAATCCAAACAACATTGTTATAGTCAATATCAACAATTAATGGATTTTAAAACCCATTTCTCCTGTTAATTTAGGATATATCAATTTTAATGTAGCGATCTTATTTTCATTATGTGACTCCATTTCCCTTGGTATGAGGAACCTAGAACCTTTATTCGCGGAGGAATATTGAATTATTTTGTGGATTTGGGATCTAGTTTATTCTTAGAGGCCTTTTCTGCTGCATGTTCACCCCTATCTTTAGAAAAACAAGGAAATAATAATCTTTTCTTCTTTGATGTATGATCCCCTAATCAGTCTATTATTTTTGTGTCTTGTGGGATGGGTGTGTCTTTCTTTCTAGATAAAATTATTGATTTTATATTGACCAATATAATTGATTAGGATTTAAATTAATAGTCATGGGGTGGGGAGAAGTGATGCATGTTATTGATGTTCATTGTTCCCTTTTTGATATATTTATCATTATGGGATAACAACCAACTAAAAAACATGACCATTGGGGGAAATTATTTGTGAACCTATAATGACCTATAAATGTTGGTTGTTGTTTTTCCAATAAATAATTATTTATATTATATTTATTAACCATGTACACTCATATGGATTCCCCGTGATCAGACTATTTCTATGATAGCCTCAAAATAAACAAGTGGTAATTGAGAAATATTTCCTTGTTAAATCTCAACATTCCATTCATTGTTTCTAGTGTTGGTGTTCTATGTGTGGGATTTTTCTTACTAGTGTGGTAATAGTGTTTTTGGAACTTTTTTGTGATGTGGGGTGGTTCAGGAGGTGTAATGGAAACTAAGGTTGATAGATTATTTGATTGTGGAAAATATGTGCAGTGTTATATAGTAAGGATGTTGGAAACTATTGTTATGAGATGTGTTGTTGGGTATGAGAATGAGATTGGGGGTTTCTCTATTGAGAGGATGGATTGATCATAAAGACGTTGATGAATGATGATGGCACTGGTTGGTATCAGTAATTCTTCAGGTGATTCACCTTGTGTAGCATACAGAATGATTCACCTTGTGTCTTAGGATCAATATATGTTAATGTTTTTAATTGATGTTAAACAGATAAGAATGTGTAGTGGGTTAATTTACCCTGGTCCTCTTTTCTTCGTGTGACTATCATTTTACTACTTATTGTGGTCTATGTTACATTTATTACTAGGTTTCAGTAAACAAAATATATAATTAATAATGTTGAGGTGGAATGATTAGGTTTGGAAAATAGAAAGTATTTTCTCAATGAAAAATTAAACAATGGGTTTCGTAGTTAACAGTGGATAATAATAAACAATGAAATTAAAGGGTTTTGATCAAATGATCATTGGAAAGCCATTTTAATTTATCAATTTTTGAAGTGACTGTTGATGATACTAAATGAGGTAGATGTTGTTTTGAATCCCATAGGTTTGTCATGAGTTCTTTATACTATATATACACAAACACTATATGTTATTGTGTTTTCTATACACACCACAACCTATTTGAACACCATCTATTGAACACCTCCATTCTCATAGGGTAGAGAATCTTTCTAAAACACCCTACTGGAAGGAGGATGGATGGCCGCCCACTCTTCCCTGATCCCACTTCTAGGAGGTGATAACCCAAGATTCATTGGGTAGGTTGTGTTCTGTAGGGACCAAAGGTGTGAAGGTGAGTTGTGTTTTCCCACGTGTCTTCTTGATGAGGTGATTTGTGTTTTCCTAGGTTTCTTCGTGTTGATATGTGTTGTGATTTACCATGTATAATTGAGATGTGACATGGTATGTCCCCGAGGTGTCTACGGGTGAAAAGTGTAATGGATTGTGAGGCACAATTGTGTTCCTATATGATGTTATGTGCTTCATTACCCAAGATGATCACACTAACTGTGAGGCCCATGTGTGTGGTGGAAGTTTGTGACGTGGTTCTTTCAGATGAAGATGGAGTCCCATGAAGATTTTTGTTATCTTGTGAGAGTGTTTAATCAGTCGGAATGTGGATCGGGGTGAACAATCATCTAAATGATTGTTTTATATATTTTACAGAATTTCGTTATTTGGTGAGTGTGCCTTGGTGAGGTGGGGATGGTTAGTATTTCAAGATAGGTGTTTTGGGTTCTACTATATTCTCATGGGAGAATTATTATTTTTCTCTTGCTTGTGATTAAGGGACAGTAGTTTTCCTATAGAGTATACATGTATGATCACCCTACATAGATAAATTACATTCATGTTTCTAGGAGGATTACATGGACCATGTTGAACCTAACGAGCTCAGACTTTTTGGATCATTTCTGTGCCGCTGCATAGTTTTACATTGGTTACTTACTTTGGAGATTTATTATATTTGTAACAGTTTTTTTAACATGTATGTGAGATAGTTTTATATTTCTTTAGTATATATTATTACAAGGAGTTTTTTTTAATGATCCATATTACCTCCCAATATTTTTTTCATATAATGGGAAATGCCTCCCATGTTGTCATATCATTGTACCCTTGGTGATAGTCATAACCCCAGGGCCAACTGGAGGTGGGACTCAATAGTCAATATCTCTCTTCCTTCATTTCCAACATAGGATGGGAATCTTGGAATGGAGGGGTTCGGGACATGTGAAACTCAAAAATGTGTTCCTATAGGGGTGATTAATGGTTTAGGAAAACCACATTAGGGAGACACATGACCTTGCATGATTGATGTATTATTTTAATTGGGGACACATGGTTTTTGAATGGATTGATAAAACTATAATCACTTCCCAAATGAGTAGATTCAGTTAGGTATTGGGTGATAATGGTTGTCATATTATTTGGAAAATAAATTTTCCTATTAAAAATGTGTGAAAATCTATTTTTTTACATTGACACCATTTATTTCTCATCCCCCATTTTCACTACCTTTTCATGTGATTCACATCCCTATCCATTTGAGCTCTACCTTCACCATCCAATACTAGATTTGAGCCTCCTCCCTCTTAGGGAATCAAAATATCTTTCTATTAGTTGTTTTTCATAACTCTATGTATTATCTTAAATACCAAGCCATCCATTCTTCATTAATCATTCCCTAATGAATTATATTTTCATGATTGCTAATATGACCTATTTTTTGGGAATTTTTCCATTTAGAAGATTTTTTATGCTATAACTCAAATATTATGTTGATACTGGATAATGATTCATGTACCATCATAAGGTAGGTGTTCAAGTGTTTATCCATAATGTATCATTTATATATATCCTGATTTGTGATGCTACAATTAGAATCCTTACATGTATTTCCTTAAAAATATAAATTGTTCTTAATTAAATTGTTTTCCATGCTAGAAATTCCCATTTAAACTCTTATTTGTATAGGGGGAGACTTCCTTCTACATATACAACCACTTTTAGTGTTGTTATGATATGAATTTGACCTTATCAATGTTAATCATTCCATTGATGTTCTAGGATTGATAATTTAATTGAAATGAATTGATTAAATTAAATGTAATAGAGTGGTACATCACTAGTATGTTCCCTTTATATAAATTATGGATTATGAACCTCGATAATTACATATTAAAGGGTTAGAAACCATATCATTGATTATGTTAAATTATTTCATACAATATGTAATATTATTTGTATTAACAATCTATATGTAATGGATGTTGATACATGGTTAAGGATAGATTTGTATAAGAAACATCGCTCTACCTTAATGTGTAATGTTGGGCATGACATCTCACATCATTTAATGAATGTTGGACATGATTCAGAATATTCCCCTAGAGTTTTTTGAACACTATATTTATATTATATCATTAGGTTCATGGATGTGATGACATATGTAAACCCCTTAATATTCAATGGTATTCCTCTATTAAATTTAACATCTTTAAATGATTCTATTTAAAACCATGATATACTATTAAATATTAATATGACGATTTGGGATTGTAATACAACCAATATAATACTAACCCATCCCTTAAAACTATAAATAAAATATAGGAATTTTATGAATGACAATATATTATATTTATATCATGTACTAAGTAAATAAAATATTTTAAAATGATAAGTTATGTATTTGTATTTTTTTTTGTGACATGTTAATATTTATTTAAAATTTTACAATTTATATAATGATTTAAAGGAATATATATTATCATAAAACAAATACATAAATTAATATTTTTCCCTTATAATCATATGAATATTTTATGAGAATTTAATTAATTTTTCAATGGGACATAAAATCAGTTACATTATTAGAATAAATATTTTTTGAATAAAAGATAAATTTAATTAAAAATAAAATATATCTTATTTATAAATTTATTTTCATAAAACATAATAAAATTTTTAAAATTCAAACTCTAAAAAGTGATTTGGGTTTATTTTTTATATTTTCCTAATATATTTTACTTAATTTGTGAGTAATGAAATACAATAATTTACAGTAATTAAAATTATAAGTAAATAAATGAATATATGATTAATTTTGGAGTAATGGATGATGGTAGTTGACATTAGATAGAAGTAACATGATATGGTTACTATATTTGGTCTCATAAAACAAAAATATTTATAGGCATGAGTGAAAATATTAAACTAATGAATAAAATAATGAAAAGACACCACTCTCTTACACTGTAAATAAGAACCCTCACAAACTCTTCTCCACATAACTTATAATATTTGTAAACTTATTATATTAAACTAATTTACAATAAAAAAACTCATAAACAAATCTTTTGTATTATTTTCTCCCAAAATTACCATTTCCAGGATCTTTAAAGAGGTTCTCAAGGAGACGACACTCAAGAGGTAAAACCCTCCCTCTTTCTGTTTTAATATTTTTTATTTTCAAAAACATCCTTCAATTACATTACACAATGTGACTTGTTAAATATAGTTTCATTAATATACCTTAATTTTATTATCATAATGATATATAAATCATCAATTATCATCTCTTCTTATTTTATTCTAAGAATTAATACTTTTTCAAGGAGGTTTCTATTCACCCCCTTCATGGAGGATGAGTTTTCATTTTTCGTTACTGCCACTAAGGCTGGTCATAAAACCATATTTTTGATTAAAAAATAATATAATATGTGTATAAAAATATATATATTATTCTATAACTATTATATAAATATTTTATTAAATAAAACAATACTAATTTTCAAATATTTGTAAAAACCAACAACATAATCTAAATACTTTTCATTTTTATTTTTTATAATGAATCATCCTAATACAACATAACCAAACGATATAATATTCCATGTAAAATTATGGAACTTAATTTATACTATATAATTTCAAATCTGGAGAAGTTTTTCCCATTTTACAAGAACTATCATATTTATACACAAGAGAACTATTTTTAAAACCATGAAACAAACTCACTTGGAACAAAAAAAAATAAACATTATAACCCATCAAAATGGTCATAATTTATGTTAATTAAATTATAATAAAACAAATGTACGTTGAATAGGTTTTTAATTAAGTAATTAATCGATCAAAATTGATTATCTGGGTCAATAAGAACAAGTTAATAATGGTTTTGTACATCAAGTAAGGGATTACCTATGAATCTATGTTTTTTATTTCATGTTTTCCTTTATATGTATTTAACCCCATTTAATTATTAGTTATTCATATTGATTGTTCTGAAATTCATTGTGTCTGCTCCAAAATTTTTTACCGTGATCAATTCCTATTTCTTTTATGGGGAAATACATGTTTTATATAGATCCCATTTCAATTACTCCTGATAAGAAAGCCTAATTAAAGGGTACTTCCAATCTTCATAACCATTTTCAAGTATAACACATAATTTATTTTAATCCACAAATATTTTTTTAAAATCACTATTTTTATGATGAAAAATATATATTAGTTAATTTTTTGTATTCAAACCATCATTTTTTTCTCTTCTATAATGAATATTTTATGTTTCCCTTCAATTGAACTATAATGTCTAATTTATTGTTTCAAACACTAATTTTACATGTATTCAATTTAGTTGTAAATAAATTTTCATGATATTTAGTTATTTTCCATTATGAATTACCACGAATGATTTATATGCACTCTTTCATAGACACCATTATGATACGTAGATTTTTTATTCCTTTTGACATTATTATGATACCTATTTCTTTCCATGGGTAGCCATTATGTTAATTTCATATTTTTAATTATGGATTAACTCATATAATAACATGTAAAATATTTTATTAATTTTTTTGATCATTTTCAATGGGGATAAAATATCATGATCAAAAACAACATTTTACGCTAGATAGATTATTATTATGTTTACTGATTGGGAAAATTATGGACATTTGATATTATTTTTTATATTTGAATGTATATAAGAATTATGTTTCACCACATCTATATCAGGAATTAATTGAACTTAGTATATTTTTATCTAGGTCCTCTATCTCCCCTCTATTCATCAATATGTTTCATGAGACAAACTACAATGGGTTTTGGATGAGGCCTTACCCATTTATATAGATTTCTAGGATACATTCTTTATGGTATGTTTTTATGTATATATTTTTCATTCGCACATTGTTAGAATAGTTATCTATAGTCTATGTGATTTTTTAAACTAGTAGAATATCTAATATAAGGTATCATTCTCATTTTATTATTCATATGGTGTAATTTGGAAAGATTTTATTACTTCTATATTATTAGTATGTTTATATTTTAATTGCAGTTTGTTGTTATTAAATCACATTTCCTTATTAATTATGTTTTTTATGATATGTTATTTCTATATTTCGTCTCCAAAATGAACTTTTCATCTCACTAATTGTTTATGTGTTTTCCATGGATTCAGAGATATATATCATGATTGACATGGAGGGATAATCTTGGATAATAAGAGTGGTTCCAATTGAGTTTTTATGATGTATTTCATTTTATTATGTAATTTAATATTAATTGTTTATCCCATTTTCTAAAGGTACTAATCTATTTTGTTTTTCAATAGGTGATTTTATCAATTATTATAAAAAATTCAAATTGAAGTAAAATGATTTCTGCTATAGGGCCGTAGTTCAGTATAATTAGTAATGGAAATTTTTAGTAAGCTATAAAAACTTGATATAAAAAAAAATTAATCAAAAAATCATTACTCTATTATATAATTTGAGAATATTACCAATGTAATCAAGATTATGATTTAGGGATTATAGATACATATCATTCCAATGTAAAATTATTTTTTCAATATTTTTAGATTATTAATTTTTATTCACAATGTTATGATCTAGTCTAGTGTATTTCATTGTTTTTAAATGGATCCTATTGGAAAATGTATCAATGTGCATAATCCAAGTATAGATTTCCATCATATGAAAGATAACTATTGTGTTACTAGAGCTAAAACTATATCCATAAAACATATACCTGTGTAGTAAAAACAAACATAGGTTATGAAAAATAACCCTACTCGAATGGATCAATCTTATCTACATCATGGTGTAACAATGTTAGAGTACGTCAAGTGACAACAAACTCCATCATTCAATGGGTATGAAAACACATTTTTAACAGAGATATAAATAAGTTCCATAAATAATATATTTTTTTCTATTGGATTTCATAAAATTGATACTATTATCTGGTCATTTTTTATTCTGTCATGGAGATTCAGATTAATGATAGTCAATAATTCCAAAAAAAATTGTGAATGAAGATGTTAAAATTATTAAATAGAATTATTTTATGGAAATTTTATTGGAAAAATATTTCCCTCATGAAAAGAGATAAGATATATAAATGGATTTATTTTTTCTATGTTATAAATAGGATAGAAATGATTCAATCTACGAATTCATCAAAAAAGGGTTATGAGGAATTATGAAGACTATATATGTAATAAATTGATAAATATTGATGAATTTATTGATGGTATTAAAAACATTATATAGAGGGGAATAGTCCCCCAAACATTCTCATCAAATGATGATATAATATCATTTTCCATTAAGATGGAGAAAGAATATTCCATGCCATATTCCTTCGGAGGGATGCATGATAATAAGATATATTTTGTGTTCCATTAAAAATGAAAAAAGGGAAGAAGGGAAGAATAGAGTTTACAACTAGAAATAAATTTGAAGAGACACATAATAGAAAATTCCTATTGGGAATGGGAGTCTATTACAAGTGTGGAGAAACATTCTACTTGGATAGTGATTATAATTGAAATAATGAAGTTAGGAATGTCTAATGCTTCAATTGTAAGGATATAGGACACTATGAAATTGAATTTCATATATGTTAAGGGAACATTCCCAATAATAGGACTGTAGAAAAATTCCATGCTAATGCATTCACATCAACTTAGGATGATGTTCCTAATGATATGGTAGAAGGTAAATTAATCATCTCTTAAAATTAAATTTTCCAATTCACCTTTACAAGGGATATTTAACTCAACACACTAAGAGGGATCCTTGTTTCAAAAAATTTGGGTCGAAAAGATTATATTATGACACATTAATGATCTCTATTTGATGGTTTTATTATTATTACATTTTGGTATATTTATATAATCCTTAGTATGGAATGGATTTCAAAATCTAATGAATAAAATTTTGCAAAGGGAATGAAATTTCGATTCCTGATAGACATAAGGAATTTCAAATCGTGAGAGGGGAGACATCATCATCTAATTTATATATGGATCCACATCTAGTAGCTCTTCTAAATGATATTCCTAGAGAAGTGTAATAGATAAAACCTATTGAAGAAATATTTTAGATTCAAATTTATTGTGTACCCATTGTTCATTAATACATAGATGTATTTTCGGATGAATTTCCTAGATATCCCCTTGACTATGAAGTTATGATTTCTATTGATTTATTCGATGATTCAAGAACTATATTAATGTCTCCCTATATAATTTCAACTATGTAGTTAATACAGTTAAATAAAAAATTAGAGGAATTGAGTGATTATTTATTTATATTAACTAGTGTTTCATGTTGGTTATCTATTATTCATTTTTTATTAAGATAATATATGGATCTATGACGATGTGCATTGACTATAATGATATCAATGTTTTTATGATAAAGAATAATTATTTTCTACATCACATTGATTAATTATTTTCCATCATCTAAGAGCTCGGTATTCTTCAAATATTGATCTTCATGATGGATATCATCAATTATGTGTGAAGTAGGATGATATTCCAAAGACAATGATTTAAAAAAATTCTAGACATTATGTGTTTACTATAATTACACATGTAATGACTAATAGACTCTCTATTATTTTGGATCTAATGAATATTTTATTTATAGACTATCTTAATAATTTTATTATGGTATTTATTTATTACATATTAATGTTCTCTAAAAAGTATAAGGACATTGAGAACAACAATATGATTGTTATAGAGACTCTTTGAGGAAGTGGGATATTTAGGAATTTTAATTTTGTTGAATTTTGGAATTAAAAAGATTCTTTTAATGTTCATATTTTTTCAATGAATGGAATCTCAGTTTACTATGTGATGAAAATGGTAGTTCATGAATGGACATCACCGAAGAACATAACTATGAAATGTAGTATCATTAGTTTTGTTGGTTACTATCATCATTTCATTCGTAATTTCTTTCTAATTTGCAAACCTGTTGAATAAGACTACTATTAAATGGGAAATCTTTATTTTGAAAATGGAATTTGTTGAATACATTGTAGAATTGAGGGGAATAGAAGTGAATCCACTAATATTCACTATACCATTAGAAAATGTTTGATTTGAGATAAATAGTGATGAATCAACGGATGTACTTGGTTGTAAAACCACTAAATATTATGAGAGAGAATCTTTTTAATTTACTTGTTATCTTGTGTGGTATTCTAGAAAATTATTATCTTTCATTACCTGAAACATCATATTTCCTTGTGGAATACCCATTTCTTTTCTTGGATTATGTTAAGGATTGGAAATGATATATTGAATTGTTATAAGGATCCTAAATGATATTTTAGGGTTGGGTGATATAATTATAGAACACATGATTAAGGGAAAGATAAACCTTAATATTTTCCGTGTGATAATATTGTGATGTTTGGAAAATCATATGTTGGAATAGAGTAATTAAATTGGATGATGCTAGTTTATTGAGAAATAATTTTGGATTTGTTGACTAGAGGGTTTTGCTATCATGGATGAAGTATAAAACTATTTTACATAGATGGAATAATAAACAATGTTTTGATATAAGGAAATGTGAATGTTTTCAATATAGATAACTAATAATTCATGTTGTTACCTTGACGTAAGAGAATTCATGATAAAGGTGTTCACACTTTTTAAATGTGACCAAGCAGAGATAATTTTTTATATATGGGGGATAAATGTTATGTTGAGTAAGAGAACCTTTTTCTATAGTTATGCATTTCCAGCTTTTATAAATATTGTATGGTAATAAATTTATGGAATGTTTATTTTAAACATAAGATGAAATTAGTTAGAATAATGTCTTCTCTCACCATAAGGGGGAATATGCATATTTTATAAATCATGTTAACCATTTTTTTGAGATAAATGTAATGTACTATCATTCTATTTGTGGATCATAATATTTTATAAAACATTAGTAATGAAAAATTCAAGATCATTAATTTAAATAATGGGTGAAGATGAAATTATTCATGGCATGACAAACAATGAGATTGTATTGAAATTAGGTAATTATTTCATTTCATGTTATTCAAATTAGGAAAAGGATCTTCAAAACAAAAACGTTTATCCCAATACCTTCTAATATGATGGATCATATGATCCATTAAATCATCATAGAATTATGGATTTTCTATTGTTAACATTCTCCTAACGGTGTTTCTATCACCCACCATAAGAAAAAGTAGGTTATATTTTTTCTTCCATATCCATGTTTTCTCTTCACAACTATCTTCTTCATCCTGGAATCCATATGAGTAATTACTTTGGGTAACCATTATGTGTCTATCATTCCTTTCGGAAATAAAGTTTTAGTGTTCCTTTTTACGATGTGGGTTTCTATGTAATAATAATTCATGTTGTAAACCTTTTATATCTTCAATTAATATTGAGGTCAAAATTCATTTTCAGGGGGTAGAATTTAACACCATGAGATTTGGTGATAGAGATTCATTTTAATTTCATTGATTCCTTATGTTGTACACTACACCAATACTAGCATGCGCTATATGAAACATCGAATTAGCTTGAATTTTACATAAGCCTATGATTGGATTGTTTTACACACAATTTCAAGTTCATAGAAATAATTTCATACATGACCTAGAATATGTGAATAACTAAATATTATATCCTTTCCTTTATAATGGTGGGTATGAAAAATATTATGTTTCTTATAAAAAATAATTTAAATTAAAATAAATGAGTCTATAAATTAAAAAATCACTCTTTAGGGATTTATTAATGAAAATTATATATAATATTATCAACCTATGTTTAACATTTATATTATAATATTTCTAGACATTATATAATAACTAAACATTATTTTTTGGATAAAAGAATTTTTTTTTAAATGACTTGTTTTTGCCTTTTAATAGAGCAATAATATTAAATCTAGTATTTGGCTCTTTTATATATACTATATAAAATAACAAATTTTATTTGGAAGTTGGACATAAAAATTGGCTTTCGATGAATTTTTGTTACTTTCCTGATAAGTGTTATAAATTGATGAATAGTAAAATTCTATTATATATTTATTGAAAACTACTTTTCAAATCAAAATAATCTATGTATTTAAAATATATTATTGAATGGGTTTAATGTATAAATATAAATTATTTTTATAATTAAATATAATTTATTTCATTTTTAATAATTTTACATTGAATTAAGATGTAAAAATATTTAAATATTCTTTAATGTTTTAACTTTTTAAAAAACATGTTCTCTATTTCGGACAACAGAGATTAATTTTAAATTAATTACAACAATTTCGTTCATAATTTTGAAAAATGGATTTCTTATTTAAAATCTATTGATCCTAATTATGTAAATTTTTTACATGAATTTTTTCGATATTATGAATAGAACCTTTGGAAATTATTATTTACAACAGTTAAAGTAAAATATTGTAAATTAGGGTGAAAACTATATGATAATGATAATAAAATTATCCTAACTTCTGAAAAATCAAATTTGATGTATTAATGTATTCTCATATCACCTAAGAGTTAGAATTGATTCAATAAATGGACTTTTTTCCATTAATGATATGTAATATTAATAAAGACAAATGAAAATGACAATGTGTCACTCTCCCATCTCTTATATATATATATATATATATATAATTTTAATGTGTCGATAAAATTTTTGGAAAATCATACATAAATACTCTAAATAATTATAATGAAATTATCAAAAAAATGGAAATTTATTTTTAACTCTAAAAGAATATATAATTATCATAAATATTGACTCAAAATTGATATATTTATTATTTTATTAAGTGAAATATACGATAAATGATATTATAATTATTAAAATAAATATTATATGACAAACATAATGTCATTCTGTAATTTTATGGATTAATATTAAATGTTAATATAGAGTTAATTTAGTTTTTTAGGAATTAATCATTTATAGATAACTTTTTTTAAAAATCATGTATGAATAGTGTCAAAATTTAAGTAATTAATAAATAAAAATATGAAATTGCTTATTAAATGATATAAAATTCCTAAAAATATAATATTATACAATAAGGTTATGATATGACATAATATGTCTTAAATTCCACATCTTTGGTCATTTGACATGATATGATAATTAAATTAACACAGAGTGTGTGAATAACATGGTATTACAGTAAGATTAAAATGGGTAATGTAAGGGTTAAATTAAAAAAAGATATGTATTATAAAAATTCAAAACATTCCAAAAAAAATATTTTATGATTTTATTTCAACCAAATCTCATCTTATTTTCTAATTAAATGAGTATGTGATCATTATAAAATATAATTAAATTTATCCTAAATTAATATTTCAAGACTTTCTTAAAGTGCCCCTCACCTCTCTTATAAAAATGAACTTCTCCTTCTCATTTAATAACACATATAATGATCCTTTTCTGAGCCAAAACATCCCATTTCCTCTCAAACAATTCCTTAATTAATCCTATAGGCCACACTTTTGGCAGAAATGCATCCTATAGAGATATTTTTTATATATCAAAAGAAGATACTGGAAAAGTGGTAATTGTTTTATCACCTCATTCAAAATTCTATTCTTCTTCTACATCCAAATAATTTTTTGTTTCATTACAAAGTACAAAAATCATTATCAATAATATTATGATATGTTATTATAATTATTAAATATCATATTCCACCTTATTTCTACCCCTATGAAAAATGAAATCATCACTCATGCGTACGTACAACTCACCGTCTTCACGCTATGTTGTATTCTATTTTTCACCACCACCATACATTGATGGATATAATTATGGAAATAATAGCTATATATGTTCACCATAATATCATATGGATTATAAAAAAACATATATACTATCCAATTCCATAATATTTCACAATTATCTAAGTGACATTGTTGCTCGTGCGTACATATGACTTTTCTTCTCCACGATGTGATATGATTAATTATAAAATGTATCCATTAAAAAATTGTAACATAAATGTAATGAATTAATAAATATGATATTTATTATGCTAAAATAATTTTTGAATGATTTATAAATGGATTAAGAAGGAGAACCAGAACTAATTCAACAAAGCATTCATTAGTAAATAGTGTAGTTTATACACAAATAATGAGTAATAATGAAATATTTTTACCAAATGGATTATAATATGATCATATATGATATAATAAAATGTATATGATTCAATAATAAGCCTATTAAATCATTTAAATCATTATATAGGAGGACTGGATACAGAAAAATGATAGTAGACAAAAGTTAAGGGATTATTTTGTCTCACTTTTATTCTAGTGGGACATATGCCTTATGGACCACCCATTTCATTTGTATGGTTTTTATTCCTCCCATTAATGTTTTATAATAATTATTATGAATTTAATGATATTATATTATGAATATAATTTTCATTATTTTAATAAGATAATATTTGACTGATTATAATTGCTAATAGATAATTTTCCAATCCCATTATTATTAGAGATTATTTATACGAAAGTATTAATTATGGTATATTTATAATCCACATATATGGTTCATAATAATTTAATATTATTTATATTTTCAAAAAAAATAAATTTAATTTTCCATTTTGTTAATTTTTTTAAATGGTATGAATGTAATCTTTTGTCCTAATTCGATTCAAGCTACTTTTAGTCTTTTTCAAGGAAAGTACAAGGAGGAAGTTTATGTATCTTATAAGCAATAATTGTATTTTTACATACTCATAAAACATATTTCAATGAATATTCCATTAAAATATTTAAGGATTATTTTCAATTAAATTATTTTCTTTTTAAATTTCGAGACATTTTTAGAAAAGAATACATTTTGAAGAAGAAATTATATTTTCATGTAGAAATAAGTTCAAGGGGTTTATCAAAAATTTTATTCATCTAAAATAAAATTCATTAAATAGGGTTTTTATTTTATTACTATTATTAATATTATTTTATTATGTTAATTATATAATTATATTTAATATTGATTATGTTATGATATAGTAATGTTAAAGAAACCAATTTCATTTCGTGGGTTATGTTGTGATGAATGATTTTTGTTTTTGTGGGATATATAATGATGATTTAATTTTTAGAAGGTTGGGACCTATATATATCTCAAATGAATTGGGAAATGATTTATATCTCATGATACAGACATGAATGTAATGCATAGTATATCTTGTATATTAATATAGGTCTGAAATGGAACGTATATTTGATTCAGTTAAACATTACTGGAAAAAAGAGTGTACATAGTTTAGTAATGGAATTTGTTTTCTATGATGGTCTAGGGATTGTGACTTGGCTAATATGGAAATTATTTTCTACGGTTATGTGTTTTACACAATTTCATTTTTAAATTCAATGTTATTTAATCAGAGTTCATGTTCATTTAGGATTTATTCTTTATGAACTTTCATGAATTATTTCATGACTAAAGATATTGATATTAATAACATATGTTCATGATTTTATATTCTTTTATTTATGGTTTGGTTGATGTTATTCAGGATTAGCCTTACTGAGAAATTATTCTCACCATTTTTATGTTTTCGTTCTCCCATGATATAATGAAATGTATAGATAGGAAAACTAATGTGGATGTTATTAATGGAAGATATTGAAGATCATTCACCACGCATGATGAATGTATTCCCAGTATCCAATGACACTAAAATAGTAATGTATTTTGGGAATATATTTTTATAATAAATTATGTATTCCACAAAAGAATGAAATTTACATGTATGTCAAGCTTGGGATTCTAGATTTTGTTAAAGAGAAAAGGTTTGGTCAAAATTTGGAAACTAGGATGCGAAATAATTAGTATAATACCTAGAGATATTTCAAAGGATATGTCTAGGGATGTCCTAAGGATAAGTCAGTTTTAGTTTACAATCATTGGTGTTTTTTTGAATATATTTACTAACCAAGGGTTAAACCGAAGATAACATAGATCGAAATATAATTAGTAATTTACCTTATATATGGGTTTATGTACAATGAAACTTATTTCACACACTATAATTTATGGTCTTAGTCAATAGCATAACTTCATATAACATTGTTAACCATTGAAGTTTTTAGATATGGATACTAATGGAATTATGAAATTCAATTTCATAAGTTGAAATATCATGAATAAAATAACGAAGATCGTACCAGTATTGGTCTAAATACTTAGGACAAATAGATTGTAAACTACATGTTAATGGTATGTGATATTCTCCCAATATTGTTTAAATTAATCCTAAGAAGCTTAAGGATGAGATAAATTATGACATGATAAATATTTATAAAAGTTTAGATGATGGATCCTGAGTAATGGTTTAATAATAATGTTGGATTATTGAGGTGTATATGTTTAAAATTTGAAAGGTTATGTTATATAAATAAAAAAATATATAATTGTTTTCAGAATATTTTTTAATTAAGGATTTTAAATGATATATTTGGTAGATATAAGGATAAAAAATGTGAATTACAGGAGGGGTGATATATTTGGAGAACAAGTGATTAAGGGAAATATAACCATTAATATGGTCCTTATTATAAGATAATGATGTTTTGATAAACATATGTTGGATTCGAGTAGGTTTATTAGATGATGCTAGTTTATTGAGATATAATTATGGGTTTTTAAACAATACAGTTATGTTATCATTGATGAAATATATAAATCTTCGGAAGATAAGTAATAAACCATTATGTTTTGATATAAAAAACGCACATTATTTCCATAAGTATATCTGATAATTCATGTTGTTACCTTGACTCATGAGAATTCATGATAAAGGAGTTCACGTATTTGGAATATGACCAACAATAGAAACATAATGATATATGGGAGGTTAATTTTAAGTTGAGTAAAAGAACATTTTTCTACAGTATTGTATTTTCATGTTTTATGTGGATTTCTTGGTAATAAATGTTTTGAAAGATTATGTTAAAATTAAGATGAAATTACTTAGAATAATGTCATATCACACCATAGAGGGGTATATTCATATTTTATAACTCATGTTAACCTTTTTTTTGAGATAGATAGACTGACTTATTATTATATTTATGGTTCATATGACTTCGTAACACATTAGTAATGAAAAATTCCACATCATTTTCTTGAATAAGAGATTAAGTTGAAATTATTCAAGTCATGACCCACAACAAGAATATAATAAATTCAGGTAATTCTTTCTTTTCATGTTCATCAAATTAGAAAAAGGATCTTGAAGACAAAAAATGTTATCATGGTACATTTTTATATTAGTAATCTGATGGTCCTTTAAATCATCGTTGAATTATAGATTTATGATTGATAAAGTTATCCTAAACCCGTTCTCTTCCAGTCACTATAAGAACATGTTGGTTATATTTTTTCATCCATATCCTTGTTTTCTCTTCCCACATATGTTCTTCTACAAGGAAACCCTCAGAGGAATTACTTTGGGTAACCATTATGTGTCAAACATTTATAATTAAAATAAAGTTTTAGTGTTCCTTTTTTTTGTTTTGGGTTTCTATGAAAGAAACGGTCAAGTTGTAAGTAATTTATAACCTCAACAAATTTTTAGGTCAAAATTCATTTTCAGGGGGGTAGAATGTAACACCCTGAGATTTTAGGAGATAGATTCATTTCAATATCTTTGATGTCTTGTGTTGTACACTACACCAATATTAGCTTGAACTACACACAACACTGACTAAGATAGCAGTATATAGAAGACTGTGATCGGCTTATTTTAAACACAATTTTATGTTCAAAGAAATAATTTCTTACAAGACTAATAATAAGTGAACAACTAAATATTATAACCTAGCCATTATAATGGTGGGTATGAAAAAATATCTTATTCTTCTGAAAAAAATAATTAAATTAAAATTATTGAGTATATAAAATAATAAAATCCATCATTATGAATTTTATTAAGGAATAATATATTTAATATATTTAATATAATGTTTAAAATTCATCTTATATGATTTCTAGACATTATATAAGAACAATATTCAAATTGTATTGGATAAAATATGTAATTTTTAAAAAATGTAGTATTGCTACTTTTTGGTGGTGTACCCATTTTTATTCTTGTTATTGACACTTATATATATTCTATTTAAAACTATAATTTATTTAGAATCATGATTGAAATTGTTTCTTTGGATTAGTTTTTTATATTTTTCTATTATGTTTTAAAATTTGATGAATAGTAATATTAAACTAAATTTTAATTGAAGCCTTCTTTTTTCATTGAAATAATTTTTGAATTTAAATTATATGTTTTTATCATTTTAAATTATAAATAAGATATATTTTAAACATTACATATTATTTATGTCATTAGAATTAATTTTTCAATGAATTCAGATGTAAAAACATTTCAATCATTTGCAATGTTTTACTTTTAAAAAACGTGTTTTCTATTTCTGAAAAAGGAGATTAGTTTTAAATTATTTATTGAAACATCCTTGTTCATAATTTTGGATAACATATTCCTTATTTCAAATTATTGGGTCCAAAATATGAACATAGGATAATTTTTTTCATTTTATGAATAATAACATTGGTAATTCTTATTTACTACAGTTACAGGTTAATTGACTAAATTAAGGTAAAAAACAATATGATAATTATAATAAAATTATCATAATACCTTTTAAAATCCAATTTCATGAATAAATGTCGACCCATATATCATTAGGGTTCTAATTTATTAATTTAATGGACTTTTGTACATGAATGTGATTTAATTATTACTAAAACAAAAGAAAGTTCCAACATGTCACCATCTTATATATTATAAGTATAATAATCGTAATGTTCAGATAAAATATATGAAGCATCAAAAATAAAAAGTATCAATAAGATAATGAATTTATCAACATAATGGGAATTTATTTTTATGTATTTTTATATTAATTAATACCCGTAAATTCTGACACAATAGTGATATAATAATTATTTTATTAAAAAAAATATCTAATAAAAGATATTCTAAATATTAATCTAAATATTATATGAAATAATTTTGGACATAAACAAATTTTTTGGATTTCTATGACATGTTATTATTGATTTAATTAATTTTTTACAACCTAATCATGTTTTATGTTTTTTTGAAAAGTTATTTATGAATACTGTCAAAATTGACATAATCCAACTAATAAAATATAAAATATTATATTAAATGTTATCAAATTCAAAAAAATATTTAATTAGTAAAAATGGACAATATATATCCTAATATATTAAATTTAACACTTTTTTTGGTTGTTTTACATGTTAGGAAAATTACATTAAAAAAGTGTAAATAACATGACATCATGGTAACATTAAAAGGGAAAAGATATAGATTAACCATAAAGATAATGATTAAAAAGTAATAAAAACATGTAAAATAATTATTGGATAATTTTATTTAAATAAATAATATTATCATAGAAATAAATCTTTTTGGGACCATAAAAAAGTGAAAAAAATATTTTAATAAACTGATATTTCAAGACGTTCAAATAGTTCCCCTCACCTCTCCTATAAAAAAGAACATCCCCTAATCTATTAATCACCACTATAAATCACCTTTTCTTTCCAACCCTTATCCATTCACTGTTACAACATCCCCCACATTATCCAAGATTCCACACATTGGGAACAAAGCCATCCTAGGATTCCCTTTTCTGAATATCAATAGGATATACTTGAAGAAGAGGTAATTGTTTAATCACCTATTTCAAAATTATTTTATTCTTATACTTACACAACATAAGTAGTTTCATTATAAGGTAATAAATTAAGTATCATTCATATACTGATATGTTATTATAATTATTAAATAACCATATTTAACTTTCTATCCATCCAATGAAAAACGAAATCACCATGCGTGTGTACATACGACTTACCGTCTCCACACCGTGGTGTAATATTTTATTCACCACCACCTAACTTGGATGGATATAATGATGTAATTAATAAATATATATTATCCTTATAAGATGATATGTATTATGGAAGAACATATATACCATCCACTTCCATAGTATTTCTCAATTATGAAAATGATATCGTCGCTCATGTGTACATACTATCTGTCCTATCCACGATGTGATGCGATTCATTTTAGAAGATATAAATTAAATATTGATTATTAAAATTTAATGAATGAATAAAAATTATATTTATTATGTTCGTATAATTTTTAAATGATATAAATAGGACCTATGAAGGATAACCAGAACTAATTCTGAAAAAAATGCATAAGAACATGAAACAGTTTATACGAGAATATCATATCATAGTGACACATTATTATAAAACTGATGATAATATGATCATATATGATATAATAAAAATGATTATGATTATGGAATAAGTTCATTAAATAATTTAAATCATTATAAAAGTGGTTTTTATCCACACAAAAGATAAGATAACCAATATAATGGATTATATTTTTACACTTTTATTCATATGGTACATATGCCTTATAAGACCACATATTATATTTATACGGTGTTTATTAATCCCATGAAGGTTTTATGATTATTATTATGTATTTTATGATATTTAATTATTCATATTATTATATTTATTTTATTAGGAAAATTATTTGATTAAGTTTAATAGGTATAGTATAATTTTTCAATCCTTTTATTATCTGAGATTGATTATATGTATGTATTTATTATGTTATATTTATCATACATGTCCTTGTTTCCTAAGTAAGTAATATAATTTATATTTTCTAATATTTTAAAAGATAATTTTACCCATTGGTTAATATTTATTAAATGGTATGAAATTAGTTTTTTGTCATTATTCGATTCGAGGTTCTTTTTGTATTTTCCGGTGAAAGTATGAGGAGAATTTATTTTATCTTATACAGAAAGAATGGATTTTTATGCTTTCATAACACCTTATTTCTATTAAACATCCTTTAAAATATTTTAGTTTTTTTAGTTGAAATAATTTCTTTTAAAATGTTGAAACATTTTGATGAAATAAGACATTTTTAAGAAGTAATTATATTTTCTTCAAAAATTAATTTAAGGGGTATTATCAAAATTATTGTCCATCTAAGATGACTCCCTTTATGTAGGGTTTTTCTTTGATACATATTATTTCAATCATAATATTTTTTTAATTAAGGGATGATATTTTTATGGATTATGTTATGATGCAATGAATTTTAAATTTTTTTTTTATTTTGTGGGATAAACTATAATAAATTAGTTATGTTTTTGTGGAACCTGTCTGAATGATTACATTACGAGATAGGTGGGACCTATATCTCCCTCTAATTAATAGGGTAATGATTTATATCTCATGATATAGACATGAATAAAATATAATGTATATCTAGTTCTGTAATATAGGGATGAATTGGAATGTATATCTGGTTCAGTAATACTTGGATGGAATGAAGAGTAATGTCTGTTCCTTAATGGAATTGTTGTGCTTTGATCATATAGGAAATGAGGAATGGTTAATATGGAAATTATTTTCTAATTTACATTTTTGGTACAATTACTTATTTATGTTAATCTTATTTTATCATAGTTCGTGTTAATTTATGATTTATTCATTTTGAACTACCATGATTTATTTAATATCATAATATTTTGATATTCTAAATGCATGTTCATGTTTTTAGATTCTTATGGTTATTTTTGGCTTCATTTTAATCATGATTACCCTTACTGAGCATTTTAGCTCACACTTTTATGTTTTTGTTCCCCCTAGGATATAAATAATGGTTATATGTAGGAAAAATACTATGGAAGATATTAATTGGAGATGATGAAGATCATTAACCAAGCTATAAGTACGTGTTTCAAGTTTCCAAAGACAATAGACTAATATATTATTTAGAAATAAATTTATATATTGTATTCTATATTCCAAAAATGAAATTTAATTTATATGTACATCACGCAGGGTTTGTCGGATTGGTTGTGTTATAATGAATAATGATAGAGGTATCGCATAAAAATCTTGGTAGTTAGTAACCCATGAACAGAACAATCCAACTATTGATCATCAGTTAGCATTTGTAATCATTTATATAAATATTTTGAAAAACTATATCGATGGTGAAAAATGTGATATATATAAAAATAATAATATTGTGAAATATATATTCACATATAATGAAATAAAAACGTTGAAAATGAAATGGATACATATACCCAAAGATTACATTTGTTAAAAAAACTACCACACTGGGTAGGAAAATAAGGTAGATGATGTTTTGATCAAGGAGTATTTTAGAGTTTTAGAAAAAATTAGTATTGACAGGGATCATGTCTACATTAATCAGGTAATTATTGATAGGGTAATTATCAGGGAAGTTGAAAAATATCTTCTTTATCAAATGGTGTATAAACAATTTTTAATATAATGTATGAAATCATATCATTCTAATGATTATAATTTTCAAAATAATTTTGAATGACTGGAAATTGGTAGGATTCATATATGAAGATGGAATTTATAATTTTATGTTAGAGGCTTTGTTATACTAATATAATTCATATGAATGGACAATTATTGGATGATTCTCATAAAATAATTTTCCCTATACAACATGGTTGCACTAATATGTATAATGATTTGAATGAACATTTTTTGTGGTATAACATAAAGCATGAAAATCCAAATTATGTATCAAGATGTTTAGTTTTTCAATAGGTGAAGGATGAAAGAAATCGTCTATGTGGGGTCATAAAACCTTTACCTATTACTACAAGGTAAGGGTTTGACATTACTACCGATTGCTTCACTAGATTGCCAAATAATTCATGAATGAATGATGCACTATGTGTAATTGTTAATCAACACACCAAATAATCACATTTACTCTATATATATGAATATTTTACAATATATATCCTTGAATTAATATATATTAACAATGTTTTATTACATCATGGTGCACTTATTTTTATTGTTTCTGATCATGATCATCATCTTTTAACAAAATTCTATAACATTATTCATAAGGCATTGATAACGTTCTTTATTTTCTAACATCTTATCTCTCTCAAACTAACAGGTGGTACAAAAGGACTATTCATACATTAGAAGACATGTTGATATCATGATCAAATGAAATTAAAGGTATGTGGGAATAATATGTTCATTTGGTAGGGTTTTCCCATATCAATGTTTCATTCTATTTTCCAATGGTTCCATATGAAGCATTATATGGAAATATATTTCATTCAATAACATGTTGGGATGATTTTTGTGAGAGGAATATTGTAGACCCATAACTAATTAAAGAGACAACGAAAGAAAAAGACTATTTGAAGTCATATTAAAGAAACTGAAATTATGAAAATGATTTATTCTAGCAAATGAATAAAAGATTTATAGTTTCAAGTTCCAAAACATGATTTTATGAAAGTGTCTTCATAGAATGGTGTCTTATGGTATGGTATTAATGGTGATTTGAGCCTCAATTATCTTTGACTATTTGAAATTATAGAGAGAAATGGAGATGTGGATTATCGTTTGGAAATTCCACCTAGAGTTTTTAAAGTAAACAATATGTTCCATATCTCTTTGATATGGATCTACATTCCAGACCCAACATGGAATATGTAAATAGATGTTTTCAAAAGGTAATAAAAGTATTATAATTTTATTGTGAAATTTAAATGTTTATTTATGAATATAAAATTACTATAATGAATAAAAATAAAATTTATTTTCATAAAATGTTTTCATAAATTAAAATTTTTTATCATAAGATTATATGATAATTTTATGATAACAAAATTTATTTTTCATCGTGTCATAAAAATAGTTATAATTTAAAAATAGGTATCCATGGGATAAATGATGATTAAAATTAAAAATTAATTTTATAATCTATAGAATATTAATATCATAAAATGAAGTCTATTTATGAAATCTACATGTTCAAAATTGTTTATAGAAATTTTTTTGAATTTTTCTAATATAGATCATTTTTTGTGAATAGTGAAATAAATAATATTTGTTATTTCACATTATAAGCATATAAGTAAAATATTTATGAATGTTTTAATCATGGATGATGTTGATGTGAATTATCTATTATTAACATGCTCTATTTACTATATTTTGTGACAAGAATCAATTCTATTGATATTCATGAGACAAACAAATAATCTAATGAATCATATTATCAGAAAGTTACCCACTCATTTATATAAATATCACCCCTTATCCTCACACTATATAAGATATGAATCTTCTTTATATATTGGATAATTCAAAACCCAAGCCTTTTTCCAATTGTTTTGAACTTTCTATTCTTAGTAAAAGTCCATTTCCATGTTTCTTGAGGAGGTTCTCAAAGAGATAGAACTCAAGAGGTAACCCCCTTCTTTCTATTTTAATTTCTTTTCATTTATAGTCCTTAACCCACCCCCCTGATCCAAAGTTTCATGGTAACCATTTTATCATATAGATAATGTAATTTTATTAGGTAATTGAAAAGTTCGTCACAACATATCTTGTCTTCTCTTTTTATTCTAATGATAAAAACATCATCCCCGAGATGTCGATTCACCAAGTTCGTGGATACCATGTTTTCATTTTTCATTACATCCTTCAATGCTTGAAATAAAGAAATTTTTATCAATATAAAAATTTATAAAATTTTTATTGAAATATATATATTATTATGGAATTTCTATATTAATATAGTACAAAATAAAATGAGTCTTATTCGTAATGATCGTAAAAACCACCAAAATTAATTAAACCATTTTCATTAACATTTTTTATAAGGAAAAACAAAAATACAATATATCCAATTGATATATGATACCATCTAAACATATTAATGTTTATTAATACAATAAAATTTCACTATAGATAACTTATTCCCATTTGGAATGAACTCTAATATTTATATATAAAGGGAATCGTCTATTAAATAATCAAACAAACACACACAAAACAAAAAAATTAAAAAAATAAAACCCATTGAAATAGCTAGAAATGAACTTAAAAAAATAATACTAAATTATATATAATTTTAATAGGTTCTTAATAATGTAATTAAATAATCTAATTTTAATATCCAATTCATTAAGAAAAACAGAAAAATCCTTTTGAACATAATGTATGAGATTCTTTATGAATCCTTCATTTTTTCCTTCAGGATATGCTTTCACTCCGTTTACAAAAATTTAATTCAAAATAATTCTTAATTACATTAAATAAAATTATATATTTATTCTCTAACATGTTTACCTAGATGATTTATTCTTTCTTTGATGAGAAAATACATGTTTTATATGGTTCCCTCCCAATTTCATCTTGATAAGCAATCCCTATTAAATAGAACATCCCAAATTCTAACCCATTTCTAAGTAAAATACATAATATGATTTAATCAATAAAAATGTTAATAAAATCACTATTTTAATCATGAAAAACTATCTTATTTGATTCATATTTTTCTAAACATAATTTTTTCCTTTACAAACTTAAAAGGGTCCTTTAAATTCTCTCTTAATCCACATTATAGTGGATCGTTTCTAATGTTTCTTAAAAAATCTATTTAATTTTACTCACATATGTTTAAGATATATTATATTGATATATGGGTGTTTTTATTTATTAATGTTGAAGTATGATTTAATTCCACTCTTACATTGACACCATTATGATATTCTGAATTGTTATACCATGCAACATGATTACGATGCCCATTTATTTTCATGGGTAACCATTATGATTAGTTCATATTCATATATTACATTGATATAAAATGGTTACATATATCATATATTATTGACTTTTTTATGTTTATTTTTTTTCGGGATGAACAATGATGATACCATTTTATATATTACTCTGGATAGTTTATAATTATGTTTACGGATTGGGAAAATTACTTACATTTCATATGATAACATCAACATGAATATATATTTTTATTATGTATCACCCCATTTATATGAGGAATGAATTGGATATATTAATTGTGGGTAAGGGATAACAATAGCCACTCTATGAATCTGTTTGTCTCATGAGACAAATTATAACGGGTCTTAGCCGAGGCCTTACCCATTTAGTTAGTCGATTTCACCAAGGCCTTGATGGTACATTTATGATTTCTTGAATCATAAATTCCCACATTATATTATTAGTTATTGATAATCCTTGAGATATTTTGACTATTAAAATATCCTTATTTTGAATTATTCTCTTGTGATTATATTTATTGAATTATTTTACCATATTTTATTCCTTAAATATTATGCTCTAATTTATTTTTAATGGAATGTGTTTTAAGTTATTCAACATTAATTATTGTTTATCATTATTTTTGAAAGATTTTGTTTTATTTATTACCCTATGTGATCTTCTAAGCTCAACCATTTCTTAGGTTTTATTTTTTCCCAAGGATTCCACGAAATGTATTATGATTGACCTCCAGGGTCAATGTAGGAGAATAGTAATGTCTCAAAAAGAGTTTCTAGATTTATTTAATTTAAAGTTATAAAGAAAAAAATTTCGGTTTTCAATACATTTAGATTATACATTATGTTTCATAATATTATGATCTAATATTGTGTATTCCATTATTTATAAATAATACCTAGTTGAAACAATATCAATTCACACAATCACTTTAGGGATTTCCATCCCAAGAATGATAATCATATTGGATATATAGCTGTAGAAAGATATAAACAAAAGAAAACTATATTGGGAAAAAATTCACAGGTTATCAACTACAAACTTACTCGCATAGACCAGACTGATCCACAATGTGGGGAAACAATGCTATACCGATTCATGAAAAATTAAACTAGATTATTAAATGGGTCTAAAAAACCATTTGTATCTATGAAAGGGTTGATTTCAATATATAATAATTTTCTCAATTTGGGATCTAACAAAATAAAGAATATTATGATGGATGTTTCTCATCTCTCAGAAGATGAAAATCAATGGTGGATATCAATTGAAATGACAAATAAGGAAGAAAAAATTGAGAATATTGAATGGGTATATTTTAATGAAATTTTCTGGTAAAAATATTTCCCTCACAAATAGTGAGAGGATATATAGATGAAATTATTGTGTCTGAGATAGAAAGATGATGAAAATGTTTATACATATGAATCCAACATCTCATGGTTATCAAGACATGCCATATATTATACAAGAAATCGATGTTGTGATATTAGTTTAGAGACAATTATATGAACGGATATTTTCTATGAAACAATATCATTAGATGAGTATATAGTATCGTGTTCCTTCAATAAGGAGAAATAATTTTCCCATATATATTCATTCGAAGGGTTTTAGAATAATAATATCATTTTTGAGTAATTTGGAATAGAAAAAAAGGAAAAATAGAAGTATGGAAGAATATAATTTCAGACATACAATAAATATAGAAAGAAACATTATAGAATATGCCTATTGGGGAAGGTATACTACTACAAGTGTACATAAAAAGGCCACAAGGACAATGATTTTGTGGGAATGAATGAAGATGAAAATGTGGAACACTTCAGTGGTAATGATATGGGTAGCTATGAACATGAATTTCCTAGACATCAAGGAAAATTGTCCCAGAAAAGTACAAAGGAAGAAGTCCATGTTCATGCAGTCACAAGAACTGAATATGATGTTCCTAATGATGTTGTGATAGGTACTTTAATCATCTATGATAATATAGAAAAATTAATATTTGATTCAGCCTCATTTTATTTCTTTATATCATCCGAATTTTCTTTAATAATTATATATTTCAATTACAAAATAAAGATGGTTTTTCAGTAAAAATTAATAGTTGAATCCTTATTTCATCAAATATGTGTCTTTTAGATTCTCTTTTTACACAAAAAATTCTATTATTATTGATTTTATTAACATTATAATGGTTGATTTTGATATACTCCTTTCTATAGACAGGAATTGAAAATATAATGAATTTTTTTTGTAAATAAGAGGAAATTGTAATTCATGGTAACTATATGTACATTCTTATCTTTATATGGGAGTGTTCATCATCAGAGTCATAACTTGATCCACCTACCATAGCTCTACGAAATGAGTTTCTTGGAGAAAAATAGTATATAAAAGCTACTAATGAAAAAGGATATCTTGAAATTGAGGATGTAGACATTGTACTGAAATACTTTGATCTATTTCCAGATAAATTACATTGACATTCTCCAAATTCTAAAGTTGAATTTAATATTTATTTAATCCCTAATGCATGACCTATAAATAAACTCCCTATAGAATGACTGTGAGGGTGTTAATATAGTAAAATTATCAACTTCCGGAATAGAGTGATGAGGGATTTAAAAACCCTACTATTTCAACATGGAGAGCTCCTATTATTTTTTTCAAAAAGAAATATAAATACATGAGGTTCTGAATTGACAATTTGGAGATCTACTCTATTAAAATAAAGAAAAAGTGTCTACTTCCTCAACTTGATGACTTATTTGACCAACTTCACAAAGATCAATAATTACTAAAGACTGAACTCTGTTTTGAATATCATCAATAGCATGTGAAGAAGGAATACATTACAAGGATCACAATTCGAAAAAGGTATAGAATTTTACGATTTTACAGTAATTCCATTTCAATTGAATAATTCTCTTGTTGTTTTTATATATCTAATTAATAGCATTCCTTTAAGAATATCATGATGATTTTGGTGTGGTATTCATCTATGATATCTTGGTGAGCTCTAAAATTTAGGAATACCATGAGAACCACGTGATGAATGTTCTAGAAACTCTAATGAGAAAAGAGTTATATGGGAAATTTTGAAAGTGTGAATCCTAGATTCAAAATGTTTATTTTCAAGGCTATATTGTCTCCAATGATGGAGTATCAGTTCATATAATGAAGAAAAAACAAGTCCATGAATGGACTAAATAAATAAACATAAATGAGGAACATTGTTTCATTGATTTAGTATGTCTCTATCGATGTTTCATTTATAATTTTGATTGAATTGCAGATATGTTATCTAAGAATACAAAAAAAGATGTTATGTTTCTTTTGGAAAAAGAATTTAATGATTTAATTTTATAATGGAAGAGGACATAAATAAATTATTCGATTAATACTCTTCCATTCGAAAATAGTGGATTTCTTATTTATTGTTATTCATCGAAGTGAAGACATGGTTTTACCCTAATCCAAAATGATAGAGTTATCAAATAATCATCAAGGTATTTTAAAAATAATGAATACAACTATCCAACTAATGATATTGAGTTACCACCTGTAATATGTGTTCTAACAATATGGATACACTATGTCTATGGTGAGAGATTTGAGATCTATATAGGTCAAAATATTTTAAAATATATTTTCTAATTGAAGGAACTCAAAAAGAAGAAAAGGTGATGGGTCAAGCGAATCATGGATTGTTATTGATCAATACAAAACAACCAATAGAAGGAAAATAAAATATATTATGTATTGAGCATAAAGGATAATGGATTAATTTACAAAATGAGGTTTGACTCGGATCCTGTGTACATAGATCTAGTAATAACAAATATGGGAATTATCATGGAAGGTGAAAAATAACCATATCATAAAATGTTTTCCAATCCATATTAATCGTAAAAGATTAAAATGTTTACATTTTATTTTAAAATTTTCAAACTAAAATTACTATTTTGAAAGATGGGAAATTGTTAGACATATTATATGGACGTGTCATTATGAAATTTGGGAAAAGGATTTGTGTTCCCTCTATTCCAGTACATAAAATAGAATTATTGTATTATTCTAAACTCATGAATTTCTCTATACACAGAAGTAGAAGAATTAGGTTTAGATATTTGAAGAAGAATGTTTTTTCAAAAAATATAAAAAAAATTGATGATTGTGTGTCAAGATGTTAAATTTTTGAATGGATGAATGCTAAAAGACTACATCATATTTGAAACATTCACCCTTAACCTATTCTAACATAGAAATTGTACTACATTGTAATGGATTTTATCAATTGATTACCAAATAATATAATAGTGAATAATGTGATATGGATAATTGTTGATCGACTCACCAATTATGAAAATTTCATTGTAATAATTGTTGACTTCCAACGGAGGATACATTAATGACTATATATTAATAAGATTATCTAGGACAATATGTTCATGGTTAGAACAATTTTGGACATAAGGTATGGGATTCTCTCTAACCTCCATTTTTCATTCAGGTTAAACATTCTATCACATGAACACATTTTAATTCTCAATTTACATTATTTACTCTTCATAAATTATATTTTTATGGGAAAAAATTAATTATGTAGATCAATTATTCTTTCTCTATTGGGGAAATACATTTTTCATAAGGTATCATTTTCAATTCCACTAGATAAGCATGCCAGATTAAAGGAAACATCCCATATTTTTTCCCATTTTCTTGTACACATCACATTCTATTTTTTTAAAAAAAACTACATTTATAAAATCACACATTTTATCATGAAATACTATCTTAGTTGATTTCCAATTTATTGAAAACAATTATTCATTTGTTAGCTTTAATGAAACTTTTATATTTTCCTTTAATCCCCACAAAAGAGGCTCATTTATAGAGTTACTTAAACACTCATTTTACATATTTTTCAATTTATTTTAAACTAAATTATAATTATGTATGAAAGTTTTCAATTATTAATGTCCATGTATGATTTAACTCCACTATTTCATTTACACATTTATTATGTGATGATTTCTATGTCTTATGACATGATTATGATACCCATTTCCTTCCATGGGTAACCCATATGTTAATTTCATATGATTAATTGAGGTTGATATCACATGATACCATCCATCATATTTTATTTAATATTTTATGATCAAATTTAATATAAATGTACTATCAATATATGAATCTTATGATAATGGTGGATGGTTTATGACTATGTTTAATTATAGGGGAAATTTTTTATATTTCATAATCTAGTTTCATTATGGATAAATATGTTGATTGTATTTCACATATTTATTAGGTGGAATGCATTAGAATTATTAAGTGTTGGGTGGTCACTGTAATATCCCCTTGCGTCCTTAATAGATCTATGGATAAAAAATAGAGGTGTTTCAGCAGAGGATCTACCAATTTAAATAGACTTCTAGGTTATGGACTTGACAGAATGTTTGTGATGTACTTCATTATTCATTAACTCATTATGATATTAGTTATTAATAATCAATGTGATTATTCTACTAGTAGAATATCCATGGTTAAGTGTCATTCTCATGTGATTCTTTATATTTCATTATTTGATTGGGTTATATTCCTATCATTTTATGATCATGTTTATTTATTAATGATATTTGGGGTTCGTTATTCACCTTTCATTATAGTCTATTTTTTTATGATAGATTCTATTTTATTGTGTGCAATTAATGAGAAGCTAAGCTCACCAATTTCTTATGTTTTCCCTAGAATTACAATATGTATATTATGAATAATATTCAAGTATAATCTAGAATAATTTGGATTTTTTCATAAGATATTTTAGGTTATATATAATTTATAGTTGAAATGTAAAATTTATGATTATATCTAATTTTAGAATGATAATAAACTATTTGGTACATTAGGATAAAATTTACATGATTATTATTCCATTGTAATAACATAAGGACCTATATAAGGTCTACTGGGTTATGTGTGATTACAACAAAGGTATCATTAAAATAATTCTCGGACTAGTCCCCTAATCTACAACATGATGCTCTTATGACTATTCGTAGACACCTAAGTTACCCATTGGTTATTAGTTAGTACTACATATCTATATATGTATGAATATATGTGTTACTATGTATATTTTTCATATATGTATAAATACATATCTATATATATTTATACCTATATATATATGGTGACACATTCATAGAAAAATCATGAAATAAGCTGAAGAAGTTATTGTCAGGATTGTTTTCTTGAGGAACACAGTGTGACCTAGTTAGAGTTTACACTTCTTGTTTACACTGTTATATTCTCACCCTACGATTTTATAACAACAGTTTGGATTTGACTAGATTTTTCTATTGGGTTTCTATTGATTATGTCTCGCACCCTATTCGGGCCACTGATTCGTACCCAAATAAATTTTAATGATGGTAGTAGGGATAAATGCAAGAGTCCAACTATGGATTCCAGATTGTTTATACTAAGTTGAAGTACTAGATCAGATGACTAATTTTATAATCACAATTCCATTAAATATATATTTGATGGTGTATCATTTTTAATTGAATGTTGTATATTATTAATTCTTTAAAACTAATGTATCCCAATTTCATTTTATATAGTATCATGAATTGAAAAATTTTATATATTGTACTGGTGATATTTATGAGGGGGATTTATTTATATATTTTTTATTCATATTATTAACAATGCTTCAGTTTTTTTATTATTTATCATATATTGTTTCTCTCTAGCGTTACCAGAGGGTATAGTCTCACCACAGAGACACCCTAGGCCCTTGTATCTAGTCAGAAACCTCTGGTATACTAGGAGGCACATGAGGAAATCTATCCATCCTAGTTCAGTTAAAAACGAACGAACCATGACTATGAAACTACAATGTGGTATAAGATAATATTTTTCATTTTCCCAAACTATTTTTAAACAGTTAGATATGATATCATAAAGAGTTAGATTTCTTAATGAGCCTTTACCAAGGAGTATCTAACCCTTGTATAAATAAATCCTATATCTCTAGGGATGGGACATGTAGTTATGTATTTCACATTTTATGGTTATACTTATCTTATTATTGGGTGATGATATTTTTTTAAAGAAAATTTATTGATTCAAATATACACTTAAATAAGAAATCAATTTAAGTACTGAACATGCATCAACATATGCATATATAGTTTTGTATTTCATGCATTCTTCCATTCTATATAGGTGTATCTCATTACATTCGTTGTCTGTAATTAATATAGTTTTGGTTTCTTCGTGGATTGTTATTTTCAAATGACAGTCATGTTTCTTATAAATAATTTAATTATTACTTATTTGTTGTTATTTCATCAATCCAAATGGGTTTTTCATGTATAGTTTGATGGTGGACCTCTAACTAACCAGTTAGAGAATTCATGACCAACAGACCATTGGTCACATGGACTTCAACATTAGTGGTCAAAATTAAATAGAGGCCAATTTAAAATTTTAAAGGTTATGTGACATTATATTGAAGGATGGTTATCCATATGATTTAACCATTACAATGGATGGTGGAAGTTACCTAAGATACCAATTGGTAATTAATATGCGTATGACATTATATGTTTGAAATGTCAGATGCATATAACTGCCCTATGATAAATATATATACATATATGTATATAAGTGAAGGAATTTAATTTTAACACTTAAATAATGGTTTTCATTAAATGTGTATCTCAATTGCAACAAAAACGATTTTTTCTCTATTCCTTTCAATTGACACTCCTTTTACAGGGGCCATTGTTATATGGTTTTGGTCCAATATCCTAATTTTACCATATTAGTGGATAGTATGGAGTGTTTTATATTATTCTAATGAACATATAATACTATATAATAATTGATTTAGGGGATGGTAAAGGACTAGAGAATATTTTATATGATGGAATTATACCTACACTGTTATTTTATGCATGATATATTCCATTTTCAAAAAATTTATTATGAATTTATTTGGAAATTATAGAAATATTCCACCATAAAAACCATAATTTGAGTTACAGGAATGTACTGATTACCATTATCCTGATGTGGGAGGCCTTGAGCCACAAGTAATAGCTCCATTAGTGAAACATTTTACACCTATTGTTTTGACTGAGTTGGGAAATGATTCTCAGTTCCAAGGGAGTTTCCTATAGTATATTCATTTCATTAAAGGGAATCTATAAACTACATATTCTATGGATATATTAATGTTAAAATTACAAAATTAACACAATCATATGTTTTTGGGGTCTAGTAACCCCCCATGATACTATGTCATACATTGATTCATGAAATTAAATATTAGTGAACTTGGAGACTCCACTGTAATGGTGGGTCATGCTCTAAACATATATGCTACATAATTATACCATGAAATAGTTGGATTTTTTCATCAATTCTTCTCTATATCATGACTTGGTTTAGATGTATTTCTATATGGCCTTATATAATTAATGTTTTCTTTAGAAATTGAGAAAAGACCATATTAGTGAATTTATAAACATTCTCCCTGTATTTATAACTATCATAGATTATACCCCTCATTTCAAATGTATTTATAATTTATAACTACCTCTCTCTGATGATGATATGATGATATTGAGAGTAGTTTAGGATGGGCTTTAATACAGAATCTAATATCAAGTAAATATCTATTGGTTTAATCATATTTCTGATATAGTGATCCATGCTCTCATTACTGAGAGGAACTTGAGGGAAGATAAAGGTTTGGGTTTGGGTGGTCGAAAATCATAATAGGGATGTAGCTCATCAATCATACATATGTTGTTACATGAGTCTACTCATGTGGAAAATTATTGTTAAACTACATCTAAGGATCGTTACGTGTTATTCCACTATTGTGGGAATCCTGATCACATGAATCCTTGATGTAATAGAGGTGTAGTTGGATGTTCATCAAGCTAAAAAATGGGTCATTTCAACTATTTTATAGATCCTATATCTTATAAATTAGTGATAATGAGCCTTCACCAACTCCATTTTCTCTTGTGGGATCAGCATCTGCATGTTAAACAAAAAGTCAGGCTACTACCCTTCGATTATTTCAAGGAGGTGGAAAATGTCATTGGAGCCAATCTTATGAGATGTAGAAAATTTAGAGTATTCCTGATCTTGATAACTAGGTTTTTGATCATTGTTTTTGTACTTTATATCGTTATGCAATATTTCATATACCATTGGGGTGGACCATTGACCCTTTTACATAATGAGGTACGATTTTAGTTTCCTCCACTTCAATGACAACACTTATTTGAAAAATTACTTGACATTAATTTATCCATATGGATATGATATTGATCATATAACTTCAAATTGAGTAATTTTATTGAAAATGACTCTAGAGACTATGTTGGGAACTTTTTTGGATACAGTACACTGATAAAAGGACTGTCTAATAATGTTTGGAGAGTTTTGGTTATTTTGGAACATTAATATTATAGAGATGAATGGTTTTAATATCATTCTCAAAATGAAATTTTTAGATCATTATCAAGAACATATTGATTGCTATAAATGGTTGGTGACCTAGTCCAAACATGATGGTGGAAACTACATGGAAAATAGTGAATGATATTTCCAAAAAAACCCATGATGGACCATACCATCATGGGTTGAGCGAAGTGACATCCCATATTTTCAATCTCTTCATGACTGGTTAGTGAGTGAGAATGACTAATTACCCTATAATATTGGTCCGATTTATTAACGTTTTCCATAATGAATTTTCCATAATAACCGTGGAGTGATAGGTAAAGTTTTTTATTTATCATTATCAAAGTGTAACCGAAGTATCCGTTCCTCTTTATAAGAAATAACCAATTATTATTCAGAAGCTCAAGGGATCATCAATGTACATGTATGCTTAGGGTTTTTTATGACCTAGAATTTCACCTTGCGGTTCTCCTATATTTTTATCTGAAAAAAATTCTAAGAACCTAATGATCTATATGGAATACCTACATATGAATCAATATATGGTCAAGAACTATTATCCTCTACTATATATAGATGACCTACTCAACCAGCTCAGGGGAGAGAGGGTGTTCTCATTGATCAATCTATGTTCTGGATAACATTGGGTATAATTCATTCCATTTGATATACCACAAATATATTTCATAGAAGATATTGAAATTATGTGTATTTTATAATGCCATTCAGTCTTGCAAACATTCCTATAGTTTTCATAGCCTAGGCAAAGATTGTCTTCAACTAATTTCTGGATTCATTTCAGGAGGACTTCATGGATAACAACATAGTGATATATTACTATCGAGATTAAGATTTCAATAAATTTGTGGTCATATTCAATATAATAAGAGGGAAATAGTTTTATACTAAGATAAAAATATAACACTTTTGAATCAATAAATCCAACATCATGGAGAAAATTATCATAGAGAATATATTATCTATTTTCATAAATAAATTGAGATTGGTGGTATCATGTGAATAACCAAATAATGAATTTGATATACAAAATTTCGAAGGGTTCTTCGGATATGAAATATACATTACCTTGGATTTTTCCCTCATTTTTATACCACTTATAGTCCTAAAAACAAGTGTGTGAAAATTGTATGTTATAAGGCATTTGAGTAATCCTTTTAGGTTATAAAGTGAATATTGACTTTAAGGTCAATCCTAATTTTACGTTATCATTGAAGAGTACATACTATTTATTTTGATGTATTTGCATCTAAATGGGACATATTTGATGTTGGTTGATGGATTCGTGGCATATAGTTCTCTCTAGTTGATACTAATGGGAGAAATTAACCTAAAAATGACAATGATATAGATCCAATTGATCATTCAATGATTTCTTGGAGGAATTATTTATTACTATAACATTTCATTAGATACAGAAATAAAAAAAAATTCTCAAATAAATATTCACTTTGTGTGACTTGAATATAATAGATAATAGATGTGTTGAATACATATAATCCTTCAACATCACACTCACATATATTTCTATGTATTGTAATGTTGTGGCAGACACTCTATGATAGAAGGATCTAAAAAAATCAATTAAAGAGTCTAGTATTGTCTAATAGTTGATGGATTTTAATTCAATGTTGAATATTGATGATCTAGAGTATTGCGGTCAGCTTATTATTTCATCCTTGTTAGTGATATCTTCACATCAAGTATGTGTAATGATGTTACAACATCTACTCCGAAGGGATTGGTCCTTAGTGAGTGTGTCTTAGTTGAGGTCGCACTACATAGTTGGTTCATCAATGATGATTCTATATTAAAAAATCCTTAGTGTGTTAAGGTTACAATAGAAATATGGGAAAATTTAACGCGGTAGCCTCATTCCTAAAAATGGGTAGTACATCCCGTTCTGACCAAGTTGTTTCAGGATAAATACTATCAATATCAATGGATAGGTATAAAGAGGAAGATTAAGGGTTTTATTAAATGGTGTTCCGCATGTCAGCAGGTAAAGGAAGAGAATCTTCAGCCTATGGTACATTTATATCCTTTTTCTATTCTAGTGATGAAATTGGAATACATCATGATGGATTTTGATATGGTTTTTCAAATATCCCTTCGAGACAATGATATAATATGGGTGATCGTCGACCGGTTTACTAAGGTAAATAACATTACTCCCATCATAGAGACCAATTAAATGATTGATATTTATATTTTTAACCTATGATAGGTTATAAACCATTATTTGGTCCCATTTTCTATCATATTTGATAGTTTTTCAGTTATTAATGTGGTTCTGGAAAAGTATTTCATAAGGAATTGGGTTCATAGGTTCCTATGAGTACCGTATATCCCCATTAGACCAATGGTGAGAACGATATTACAATAGAGATATTTCAAGATATAATTAAAGTATAAATCTAGGAATTCTGATGTTCTTGTGAGAAACACCTATCTCTAAATAATTTTTTTTTTAAATACCTTCCAGGAAACAGTTCGGATGAAGTATATGAGGGAATATGTGGTAGGTGGTGTTTGTCATACATGTTTTAGATAGAGGCACGTGATTCATCATTACTTGGAGCCCATCCAATTTATGAGCTAGTAGAGAATTTACTTCTTGTCCTTAAATTTAGGCCTATATCTCGGTCTCTTTATATGTCTCAAATTATATTTCTTCTCTAGCCTCTGAAGTTTAATGTTGGACATTTTGTAACAACCGGAGTATTTATGAACTTTTTTTTTGAATAAATTAAATTTAAATTTTTTCTTGTTTTAATTATACACTAATTTAGTCTTGTATTGTACTCTACACAAAGATAATCATGTGTTACACACAACACCATATTATTTTGTGTTCTACGTGATATTGAGTTTTAACAAAACAAGGACGTATTATTAATATAGTTATTTAAAACAAAACATTGTAACATATTCATTAAACATAGAAATATTTATAGTAAAACTATTGTTTAAATATAATGGTTTTATATAAATAAAAAAGATTGATAAAGAAATATAATTTTTGGTAAAGTATATATATGTTTTAAAAGTTCTATTTTCTGAAAAAACTACATTTTATGAGATTTAAAAAATAATAATAAAATATGTTTTTTACACTTATAAAAATAATTTTATTATATAAAATAAATTTTTTAATTTATAATACAATAATTATCTTATTGTTATTTATTCGTATTTCTATGAATGTTTTCATTTTGTGGTGAATAGTAAAAAAGTATAAATTTTAAATGAAATTTCCATTTCATTTAAATAATTTATAAATTTATTTTATATTTTAAATTTATTTTAAATTTAAATCAGATGAAGAATAAATAAATTATCCCAATTTAATTCATTTCAATAAATTACCTATTTAAATTTGATAAAAAAACTATTTTGTTATTTATTGATAATTGTCACTTTACAACCCTGCTTTCTCGGCATGTTTGTATGATTAATCTATGATAATTCTATGAATTATGATTTTAAAAGTGGATTAAAATTTTTTAATAAGAATAAATTATTATTTTATTATAATTTCAATTTAATTTTTGAACAGAAATATTAGTGAAAAAATTAAAATTAATGACACTAATTAAGAGAAAAACGAGTTAACCATGGGACTAAACATTAATCTTATGGGGAAATGACCTTGAAACTAGTAAATACCACCTTATAAGGCCATATATAAACATTATATCTCAATTAATAGATATTATTCAACAATATAATACAAATTAAATGGAAATGACTTGGGAGAATTCAACCTTTCAAAACATTACAAAAGTTCCAATCACCTCCTTTATAAAGTCCCCCATACCCCGCTCTAAACAAATTTAAAATCATTTGTTTTTTCCAAAACCTGAAAAAATAACATATAAAATTATCAAATATCATCCTAGAATCCTTAATTCGGGAGTAAATCCTACCAATGAATTCGTTTATTTCAAACCAAATGTATATATCCTTAAAAGAGGTTACTCTCATCAATGAACATTTTTTTTTTCATTCTCAAACCCCATAAATTATTTTTCTATAATTGTTATATTATAACATTTGTTTCTTCTATATAATTTGATTTTATTCTGTTAATTTCCTGATGTAAATAAAAACACACTTCAATAATTTTTGTAATGAAATCATCGTTCGTTTGTATGAATGACTTCTACCTCACGAATCGATATCATTCACTATTTACCATTACCATATCTCATTGATGAGAATAATGATATAAATAAAATTTATATATAATATGTATCATATTAATGGTATTATTATGATACTATAATTATTATGTCATGCATATAATAATTCCATCCATTTTTTGGGAATATCATAACATAATTCGTATGTATGGAGGACTCTCGCCTCACGAAGCGATGTAATTCATTCAAACAAAAAATATAATGTATTGAGGATGGATTTAATTAACCCATTTCATATATATAATATTAGAATTATTCTTCAATGATAATATATTTTTTAATTTTATTTGTTTCAAACATACTAGATAATTAAATAATGCATTCGTGCTTATGTATGGCCTACCGTCCCCATGAAATGAGAATTTCATTTCCTATCACTAAATATAATGTATTACTAAAAATATATATTTAATGTATTTATCTTATTTTTACAACATGGTTTAAATTATTGAGTTTATGAAATCATGACCTATGTAAGAGGACATGAAATATAAAAAATCAAATCACATATAAGAAACAAAAAGTCTACTACCTGAAATGTTACTTTAACAAGAAATTGTTAATGAATTGGTAATAAATGGTCATTAGAAAATCATATATGTTATGTTATGTAAAATTATGGTTCTGTATTATATTTTTAATAAACATATATTTTTATAAATATATTTTGAATGAGTATTATGGGATTCATGACATAAGGTAGTGGATTTCTTTCTCAATTTTTACATTGGTGAGACACATTGTATATTCAACATATCTTTTCATCTCCATGGAGTCTATACTGACTGTGAATCTATATTATTGTGCATATACATTTATGTATTTACGTTTACTAGTCCATTTCAATATCTCTATTTCTTCACTTTTATGATTCAAATTATAACCAATTGGTAAGGGATTTTGCCTCAATTTTCTTCATCAAGTCATATGTTATGTTATGAACCAATATTCTATCACATGGTATATATAAATAATTTTGGAAGGTAATATGATTAATTTTTTCATAATTATTATAATTTAATTTTCTTTATATATTATTATATCATATATATTATGATTCATGTTTACGAATGTGGTAATGTTTTTATGTTCCACTCTCATCGTTTATCAATATTTTTTACGATTATGTCTCAAATATTAAAATATAATTATATAAATCTTAATAATTTTCAATGATTTTAATATACTATATTTTTTCATGATATCATCAAGTAATGGTTCCATTTTAACACTATATGGTTTGTTATATAATTAAAAATAGTTATAAAATCTGTCATTCTTTGTCTCTTTGGTAGGAAATATATTATCCTTCCAAACTATGTTTTCTAAAAAAATATTAAATTTTTAAATTAATATATTTTGATTCCCAATAGAAATTTTTTCACATGTTTTACTAAAAAATATTGAAATGAATCATTATGTTATTTTTTTCAAACCAATAACTTTTTGGCTTTTACTTCAATTGTGAATGGAAAACATTTTTTAACATGTGCACCATAAATAGAATCATCGTATGTCGTGATCAATCATCTCATGGAATCAAAATTTATATTTTTTCAACTATATTTTCTAAGATTAGTATTTACAAAATATTTTAGGTTTCAAATATTACTTTTCAAATAAAGATATATTAATCATGGAATGTTTTTAAAGGCCGATCGAAATAATTTTTGATCTACGATTCCTTCGATTTATATAACCCTTGAATTATTGGGGATACAATGGATGGATAATATTCTTATTAATTCTTTAAATTATTTTTATTTTTATGGAATTATGTTTGTGAAACTCATTTACCTTCCACTAATTAAACAATGTGGAAGTTCTTATTAAACATCCTTATTTTCAAGGGTTGTTTTGTTATTAAATGATTTTGAAGCATTTCTATTTTACATGGATTATTATATGACTAAATGTTTATGAAACCCATTTCATTTGAAGGGTTATGATATGGTTAATTATTATGATCTTATAGAAAACATTAAAATGTCTTTCCTTATGATAGGGGTGGGACCAATATATCCTTCCAAACTATTGGGTAGAGATTTATATATCTCATGAGATAGATGTGGCTATAGTTGGGAGTGAAATTAGATTAGTAATATAGAGATCAAATAGGGAGTGAACACAATATAGTAGTATAGGTTTGGAACTATGTGTGAAATTGTTGTTGTAATTCATGTATGGGATTATGTGTGAACTCTATACAACAAATGTGTTTTTATACTTTGATATACATGTAATTATGTATTGATCATTATGGAAATGATTTTCTATTATAACGTATATTCCCAAAATAAATGTCTTTTGCCTATGTTTTTCTCTCATTGATCATATTATGATTCATGTATTATGAACATCCTACCATTATTCCTTGATTCAATATTTTTATCCATAATATGAAGGGTATGATTTTCAAATGTGGTGTTCGGAGTGGACACTCAAGAGGGGGGGTGAATTGAGTTCCAATTAAAATTTCTGTTAAAAACAATTTCTATGAAAATCCCCCAATTTCAAAAACAGATTAAACTGCAATGAATTTATAAAGATTATAAAGGTTCAATTAGTTTCTCAAAGATTGATTAGTTCTCAGTTAACTTAATCTTATGATTAATTTAACTTTTGAAACTAAGTTACTGGTTTACAATAAATATAAACACTTGCGATTTTAACTATCAAAGTATCTTTGAAAATAAATTATATTTCAAAGTAATAGAAGTGGAATTTGAAATAAATATGCACTGTATGGATATAAACATTAACTAAAAACACAGAGGAGTTAACCAAGAGGTTCAGTCTCAAGCCAAGACTTAGTCCTCTTAAAAGACTATATAAATATGATCCACACCCTGGATCGAGGTTCAATAGTTTACAACTGTCCAGGTCCAAGACCTCTACCACTGTTATTCGTGGGAAACAAAACAACAACAACCAGCTGTCCAGGTCACACACGACCTCTACCACTATCCACAGTGGGAAAATGAATGAAAAGACAGTGAGTGAGGATTTACAAATCCTCCAGTTAAAGTTCAGGAGACAGTGTGTGTGTAAAATACAAGAGATAATACACACTACTTGTAATGTAAAAAGTAAATCACATAGATAAAGATTTAGAGATTAGAAATGGCTTTAGTGATCTTCGTGCAGCTCTTGACTCCTTTTGTTGATTAGAATTCGTTCTGAGTTTTCTTCTGGTTTTTGTCTTGAAAACAGAGTATCATCTGTTTCCTTGACTTCCAGGTTCAGCTTGCTTATCGGATCAAAAGAATGAAGAGTTTTGTGTAGTTCTTCTTTATCATATATTGCTCGATGTATGCTCTATGTTCTGGAGGCTGGTAGTAGTAGTCTCGTGAGTGCAAGTTCTCCAGTTGTTCTTGGCATGTTTTGAGATTTATCGCAAGTGTGTTCTTTGTGCTTGATCTCTTCAAGTCTATTGTCTCTCACTCCCTTTTTGATACATACATGATATCCTTTTTATGCCTTTTTTTTGTCTTTCTGAGAAGAAGGAATGATTATGCTTTTTGATCGTACTTGGTACGATTTCCTGAAATGGAAACATATATCATTTAATAACATTAAATGCATCAAAAGTAACAAATGTAACCGTTAGTATAATAAACAAATAGTGTCGAGTTCATTATAGGGAGCCGTTTGTTTTTAGACGTGTATGGTTGAATCGGTGTAGGATCTTCCATCGGTAGATCTTCAAACTCTTATCGGTGGCTCTTATCGGTAGCTCTTATCGGTAGCTCTTATCGGTAGATCTCTATGCATCGGTAGCTCTCTGTGCATCGGTAGCTCTCTGTGCATCGGTATCTCTCTGTCCCTCGGTAGCACTATGTCCATCGGTAGCTCTCTGTCCATCGGTAGCTCTGTGTGCATCGGTAGCTCTCTATCCATCGGTAGCTCTGGCTATCGGTAGCTCTAGCTATCGGTAGCTCTGGCTATCGGTAGCTCTGGCTATCAGTAGCTCTGGCTATCGGTAGCTCTGGCTATCGGTAGCTCTGGCTAGCGGTAGCTCTGGCTATCAGTAGCTCTGGCTATCGGTAGCTCTGTGTCTTATGCACACCACGTCTAATTCACTTAGAATTGTTTCAAAGCTTGTATAAACATGGATAATCAAGATTAACATAAATCATAGATTATTTAATCATTATTATTAACTTGATCACTGATTTGAAAGAATTAAAATGTAGATCAACAGTAATTGAGAATAGAATAATATATGAATACATAATTGGGATTATCAAAACAGGTGAGGTCAAAAATCTCCCCCTTTTTGATAATCACAACTTATGATATGTCCAAAAATTGAGAGAATATAGTATAAGAGAATATAACATTTATATTGGAATTTCTCAAAGAAAGCAGTATCAGAGGAAATAGAGGAAATAGTAATAGAATGAGATAGATCAAAAATTATCATAGTTATTATTAAATACAATAGTATCAAAGACAATCTTTGAAATAATTGGTACCAAATAAAGAAATGTAAGAATAGTATCAAAGGCTCAAATTTCTCCCCTTTGATATTTCTCCTCCTCTTTATAGCATATGTCTCCCCCTCTCTTTATATTTTCACCCCCTTTCTACCTCTATTTATATTTTCTCCCCCCTTTCTACCTCTCTTTATATTTTCTCCCCCCTTTCTACCTCTCTTTATATTTTCTCCCCCTTTGTGATAATCAAAAAGTGGGAAAGCAGACATAGAAAACTGATAAACAGAGATAGTGTAAAGAAAATCATTTTTATTAGACCAGAAAAAACTTACATAAATAGAATAGAAAAGAAAAAAAATTCCTATCAAATAACCTGGCTACTTTTGCAATCCTGATCTTCAACATGAGATCTTCCTTGTGGATCAGAAGAGGAAGCAGGAGGTGAGGATGTGAGTGAGGGAAGTTTTTTGAGTGATCATAGGTGTGAGGCTTCTAATGGCCTGAGCAGGAGTCATCTGGACGGGAGACTCAGTAGAGGCAGTGGCAGGCAAGGCAGGAGGGACAATAACTGGTCTGGTATCAACATGCAAAAAGGGCATTACCAGATTTCTGAAATCCATAATGATTCCTCCTCCTCGTTCCATAGCAGATATAAAATCATCTTTGTTCTCCATGAATTTTTCTAAGGCAGGAGTCATCTGCCTTAGCTTTCTCACTTGTTCTCGGAAGGCTTGAGTTACAGGGTTTAACTTCATGTTTTCCAACAGCAGCATGAAATGATGGCTGAGTTGTTTCTTGGTAAAAATCTTTTGGAAATAATAATCCACCTTGTTCTTGATTTCCTCCTGAGAGTCAGAGGCCTCTTTCATATGGTCGTGGACGATTTTCACTATTTCCCTGACTAAATCTCTTGTAGAGAGCACCACTCGGCTTAGATCTGATGAGTCCACATAGGCACTGGTTGAAATAGAACCAATCTCCTCCTTCATCATAGCTCGTAATTGATTCAAATCAAATGCAGGTTTTGAAGCTAGAGGACCAACTGAAAAAGATACAGTTTCTTTGAAAATTTTGGTCAAACCACTAATCATAGTTTGCAGTTGAGAGTCCTGATTTTTAACATGATCCTTTATAAATGATTTGAAATCTTCAAATACTGAGACCATTTGGCTTACAACACTTTTCACATAGGCTAAATCCTTATCAGCTTGAGGCTTTGAGCTCATGTAAGAATCTAAAGCAGTAATAGACTTCTTTAAGGCTTCAAGATCTACTTCTATTCTAGATGATTGGGTCTGGCACTCTTTGAATGCTTCCATTAGCACACCCATAAAAGTTGACAGATTGAAACCAAGAGAAAGCTCAAGAGATTGTTCTAACAACTTCATTTCTTCACGAAAATAGTGCTTCATCTCAGCAACTGAGGCACTGAAGGATTCATTCAGCTCATGCTATAGGGATTCGAGATCATACTTTGTAACAAAATCAGTAGTATCAACTGTAGTATATAATCTTGCATAATCTAAACTGACTACAGAATCATTCATGACTGATTGAATCGAGGATACTAAAAAGGATTCCATTGTCTTTACTTCTTCTACAAAACCGACTTTGAGATTTTCTTTCAGCACATCTAAATCATGCATTCAGACCACATCATCAGGTAATAACTCAGAATTGATGTCATAGCTAATCTTTGGTCTATTCAAAGATATTTCATTATCCGAATCAGGATAATCCAAACCACAGACTATAAAACCTAGGTATTCTACCCAGTCTTCATCCTCAACAGCCACTGTAACATTTCCAATATTGGAATGATGCTCCCCCTCAAAGGGTTCATTCTTATGTACAACAACTACATTCTCTGCTGGTCTTTCTCCATCGGAATCTTCCACAACAACTTCCATCTCAGCAGTAGTAAGGAGATTTTCTGGAAAAGGTACAATTTCTTCTCTTTCTTTTCCTTCTTCAGAAGTAGGCACAACTGAGTTTCCAATCAATGGACTCAGACTCAACCTAGCAGAATCAGACGATTCAGATACATTCTCTTTTTCTCCTTCTTGCTGAGGAACTGGCTGGTCTTCCTCATGTATAGATAACACTTCCTCTACTTTTCCTTTTATTGAGTATACAAACTCAGTAACATGACTTGGTGGCAAGTCTGGATCTACTCCAATATCCATAGGATTTTCTTCCTCTTCTTCTTCTTCTGACTCATCACTATACTCGGGTTCCTCTTCATCAGGTCCTAAACCTGGATCACTTTTATCCTTTGGCCTTGAAGGATAATCCCCAGGATTAAATTTATCATACACCTTCTGGTCATCACTGACCCATTCTCATTTCCACGGGTTCCAATTGATTTTCATGTACTTACAAACTGTAGTAGTGATATAGAATTTATTCTTAACTACAACTGTCTCATCTTGAGACTCAGCTATCCCTTTCACTTTTATCATCACAGAGATCATTTTTGCAAATTATAAAGCATTAGTCTTTGATTTCGGCCTAATCATGTCTTCCATTTGACATAACAACAGTCTGCACAGATTAACTTTCACACCATGTCTTAACAGATGTAGAAGATAAATATCTTGATATCTCAGATTAGAAAAATCTCCTCTCCTTGGTATCAAAACATGTTGAACAAATTTGAAATGCAATCTGTTCTCTCCATCTAATTCATTAGAAACCACTTGCCTTTGACTTCCATTACCCGTTAGTTCTTTTAAAGCGGTCTCATAGTCAAAGATGTTATTGGTAGGTGGAATTGTTCTTGAGACATACCCGGATACACCTTCATGTGGGACTATTAAACATTAAGCCCACTCTACTGAAGAAAATGACATTTCTTTTCCATTTAAAAAAGAACTTACCCGATTCTCATTCTCAGACTTCTCGAAGATTACTAATTCGTAGAACTGTTTCACTAACATTGGGTAGTAGGGACCACTGTTATTTGAAAAACAATCTACCCATCTTTGATTTTCCACAATTTCAAGAACCAACGACTTTCTTGGTAGCATCCAATCTACACATAGCTCCTTTTCAATCACAATATCTCTATTCTGCAAATGGGGGTTTACTGGTCGCTTTCCCGACCTAGTTCTGACATTACTTCCACTAGCTTCTTGCTGCACTTTCTGCTTCTTTGTTTTAGGCTCTACACTGTCATCTCTGCTGGCAGGAATCTTGGTTTTTTCCATCACGGATTTAGGGTTCTCAGTCGATTAGGGAGCTAAGATTAGAAGGTGAAAGGTTTTGGGTCCGGTGGAGTGAAAAGTGTCTTAGGCTTATTTTTATCATGTAGGAATCATAAATAAACGAATAAAGTAAAATAAAATAAAACAATTCATATTCTTGGCGGCAGATAGAAGTTTTAAAACATTGCATCGGTGAGAATTGATCATCGGTGAGAATTTCAACATCGGCGAGAATTTCAACATCGGTGAGAATTTCAACATCGGTGAGAATTTCAACATCGGTGATAATTTCAACAACGGTAACAATTTCAACATTGGTGATAATTTCAACATCGGTGAGAATTTCAACATCGGTCAGAATTTAACATCGGTCAGAATTTCAACATCGGTGAGAATTTCAACATCGGTGTGAATTTCAACATTGGTGAGAATTTAACATCCCCAGCTCGTGCCTAATGTAGCTTAACCTATCAGAACATAAAGGTTTAGTGGAAATATCGGCCAATTGATGTTCAGTGCCAATAAATTCAAGAGTAGTATCACCTTTTTGATAATGATCTCTCAGAAAATGATGTCTTACATCTATGTCTTTGGTTCTAGAGTGAGATACAGGGTTCTTAGATATGTTTATTGCACTAGAGTTGTCACAGTTAATTGAAACATGTTTAAACTCAAATCCATAGTCCAATAAAGTGTGTTTCATCCACAGAATTTGTTCACAGCAACTACCAGCAGCTATATACTCTTCTTCGGCAGTAGACAATGCAACTGCGTTCTGTTTCTTACTACACCATGACACTAGGGATCTTCCAAGTAAATGACATGTTCCAGATGTGCTCTTCCTTTCTAACTTACATCCAAAAAAGTCATCATCTGAATAGCTAGTTAGGTCAAATGATTGTCCTTTTGGATAAAACAAACCTAAATTTACAGTATGCTTAAGATATTTAAAAAACCTTTTAACAGCCAGTAAGTGTGATTCTTTAGGAATAGCTTGAAATCTAGCGCACATACATACACTAAACATAATTTCTGGTCGACTAGAAGTAAGATAAAGTAAGCTCCCAATCATACCTCTGTAATTGGTTTGATCCACTGGTTTAACAGCATCATCTGTATCCAACTTACAGGTAGTACTCATAGGTGTATCATTTTCCTTAATACTGTCCAATCCAAAACGTTTTAAAAGATCTTTTGTATATTTTCTTTGATTTAAAATAATTCCATATCTAGTTTGAAAAATTTGAAAACCAAGAAAATATTTAAGCTCTCCCATTAAGCTCATTTCAAATTCATTTTGCATACTTTTTGAAAAATCAGTACACAAAGAGTGTTTAGAAGATCCAAATATAATTTCATCAACATAGATTTGTACAACTAAAACATCTTTAGAAATTCTTTTAATAAAAATAGTTGGATCAGCAATCCCTTTAGTAAAACCTTTTGCAATAAGAAAGTTGTTGAGTCTATCATACCAAGCTCTTGGAGCTTGTTTTAAACCATATAAAGCTTTAGAAAGTTTAAAAACTTGATTTGGAAAATGAGGGTTTGTAAATCCAGGTGGTTGTTCCAGAAAAACATCTTCAATTATAAAACCATTTAGAAATTCACTTTTGACATCCATTTGATATAACTTGAAATTCAGATGTGATGCATATGCAAGTAAGATCCTAATAGCTTCCATTCGATCTACAGGTGAAAAAGTTTCTCCATAGTCTATACCCACTTCTTGACTATATCCATGTGCAACTAGTCTAGCTTTGTTTCTAACTATGTTTCCTGATTCATCAACTTTATTTCTAAAAACCCATTTTGTGCCTATTGTCAAGGTGTCCATGGGTCTGTCAACTAATTCCCAGACTTTGTTTCTTTCAAATGGATTTAACTCTTCTTGCATGGCTATTACCCAGAATTCATCATTGATAGCATCATTGATATTTTTGGGTTCTAGCTGTGACATAAAAGCTTGATGTTCAACCTGGTTCCTTAGGGAAGCTCTAGTTTGTGTTCCTCTATCAAGATTACCATCAACAGCATCTAAAGGATGATTCTATAGAATCATAGTCGATTTGGTAAAGCTTGGACTAGAAACTTCAGGTTCATCTATAGGTTCGGGTTCAATAGAAGCAGATTCTGGAAAAATTCCAGAACTGGATGTTTTTATAACAGGTTCTTTAGATTTATCATTAAGGTCCAGAATAGAAAAATCTTCTTCAAGATTCTCAAGAGAGGTTTTAGGCTCATGTGGATCAATTTCATCGAATTTGATGTGAACAGATTTTTCCACACATTTGGTTCTCTTATTGAAAACTCTATAAGATTTACTTGAAATAGAGTAGCCCAGAAAAATTCCTTCATCACTCTTGGATGCGAATTTTTCAAGATTGTCTTTGATATTGTGAATAAAGACTTTGCAGCCAAAAACTCTGAAGTAGTTAACCTTAGGTTTCCTATGGTTCCACAACTCATAAGGAGTCCTCTTAAGAACAGGTCTGACCAAGACTCTATTGATAACATAACAAGCTGTATTAATAGCTTCAGCCCAAAAGTAAATAGGCAGTTCATATTCATTGAGCATGGTTCTAGCTATTTCTTGAAGGGTTTGGTTTCTTCTTTCTACTACACCATTATGTTGGGGTGTCATAGGGGCAGAGAAATTGTGACTATAGCCATTGTGTGAGCAGTAAGATTCAAACTCATGATTTTCAAACTCACGACCATGATCACTTCTTAGGGTTTTAATCTTAAGTCCACTAATGTTCTCTACAAACATGGAATATTTAACAATGTAAGGAAAAGCTTCACTTTTGTGAGCTAGAAAGTATACCCAAGTATATCTAGAAATGTCATCTACAAGGACATAGACATAATTCTTCCCATTTAAACTAGAAACTCTTGATGGTCCAAACAAATCCATGTGAACCAACTCATGTGGTTGAGAAGTTGAGACTTCTTTTTTTTGATTTAAAAGAAACTTTGTGTTGTTTTCCCTTTTGACAAGGATTACACACTTTTTCATTTGGGAATTTTAATTTAGGTAAGTCTCTAACTAAGTTTTTCCTAGCCAGTTTTCTTAGTGAGTGAATGTTGTTGTGTCCTAATCTTCTGTGCCAGGCCAATATTCTTTATGAAAAGCATTCAAACAAGAAATGATTTGTTTGGATAAAGAATTTAAATCAATAGCATAAACATTTTCATTCCTTAGAGCAGAAAATACAAAAGAATTTTTGGAGTTAAAAACATCACACGAATCATTTTCAAACTTGACATTGAAACCATCGTCACATAATTGAGATATACTAAGCAAGTTATATTTAAGTCCATCAACGAATAAAACTTTAGAAATTAATACTGAGTCAGTGTTACCAATCTGGACTAGGCCGATAATTTTTCCTTTAGAGTTGTCACCAAAGGTGACATGACCTCCATCAACCTTTATTAAGCTTTTGAAGCAAGAATAATATCCAGTCATGTGTCTTGAGCACCCAATGTCTAAATACCATATATTCTTGTTACAGCTCTTCAAGCTGGTCTCCTATAAAACAGATTTAAACAGGAAATGACATTGGTACCCATATTTTCTTGGGTCCAGATAGGTTAGAAATCAGGGCTTTAGGTACCCATATTTGTTTTATTGGTTTTATACAATTAACAAAAGTAACAGATTTTGAAAGATAGACTTTATTTGGTCTATAACCATATGAATATCCTGTTGAAGCATATGAATTTCCAAAACTGGAACTAGCAATATTTTTTCCAGACTTTGGAATAAATCAGGTTCTGGTGAACTGTCTCTGTCCAGGTTGGTATCCTAAACCAGTAGCATATCTAGGTGCGACTTGCTTTCCTAGTATTTGAGTTTGAGCATCCTTTCCATTTGTGAATTTGTCTAAATCCTTTGTAAGTTGATCATTTGACAGTTTCGGTTCTATATTTTCCTTTAGTAGTTGAGAATTCTTTTCCTTTTCTATATCAAGATCAGATTTATGCTTAACACTTAACGAATACTGTTTCTTTAAACATTTGTATTTGTCTTTAATCTCATTACAGGTTTCTTCCGACATATCAAAGTACTCAAATAGTTCAGATTTTGACTTGTCTTCCGAATCAGAATCATCTCTAGAATAATATGAATTTAAAACAGGAGTGTCAGATGTCACCTCAAAAGTATTTGTCATGAAACACATGTTGGCTCAATTCCTTTCAGAGTCTGAAGATTCGGCTTCCCTAGTGTTGTCTTCTGAAGCACTCCAGGTAGCCTTCTTGGCTTTCTTGTACTTCTTGTCTTTGTAATCATATTTCTTTTTGAATTTTAACTTTGGACAGTCTGCTTTGATATGTCCTTTTTTGTTGCATTCATAGCAGACAACTTCATCAGTCCTATCAGCCTTCTTCCTATCCTTTTTCCATTTTCCTTGTTGATCATAATTTCCTTTGTAATTTGTTTTCCTAAAGAATTTCTTTTTCCTATAAAAATTCTTGAATCTTTTAGATATTTGAGCCATCTCGGCATCACTGTCAGATTTTGAATTTTCACTCGTTGAACTCTCAGTCTCCATTTGTAGTTTATCCTTGTCTTTACTCTTAAAAGCAAGAGTTTTAAACGTTACCGATTTTCTTTTGGGTTCCTCATCTTCTTCTTTATTTACTTTAAGCTCTTCTTCATACATGATCAGCTTACCAATTAACTCCTTAACAGGCAGTGCTCCAATGTCACAGGATTCTCTAATTGAAACGGATGTACCTCTCCATCTATCTGGCAAACATCTCAGTATTCTCATACTTTGTTCTTTTGCAGGAAAAATCTTTCCGAGTGAGCTCATTGTGTTTACTATCTCATTGAACCTGAGATACATGTCAGAAATAGGTTCATCGGGCTTCATTTTGAAATTATCATATTTAATAGTATAAGTGTTTGATCTCATTTCTTTAACATTAGTTGTTCCTTCGTGAGAAAGAGCCAAGGTATCCCAAATTTCAAAAGCAGTTTTGCATGCAGAAATTCTGTTGAATTCTTCATCTCCTAGAGCGCAGTACAGAGCATTCATAGCTTTACAATTATTATTGTAAGAAGTCTTTGTAGGTTCATCCCATGTATATCTATCAGTAGTTGGAATTTTGTATTCAGATTCAATAGCAGTCGAAATATCAAAACTCATGCTTTCTAGATGAATTTTCATTTTATGTTTCCACTGAGCATAGTTATTTCCATTAAATAAAGGTGGCTGGTTAGTAGCAGTACCCTCAAGTCTATTATCCATTATAAACAAAATTTAAAGAGATAAAAATTTAGAAATAACAGAAATTTTATGAACATTAAAATACAACTAAAATCACAGCTGAAAACAGAGTAATTTAGAAGATATTAACAATCCTCTGATACCAAATGTTGCTCGGAGTGGACACTCAAGAGGGGGGTTAATTGAGTTCCAATTAAAATTTCTGTTAAAAACAATTTCTATGAAAATCCCCCAATTTCAAAAACAGATTAAACTTTAGTGACTTTATACAGAATATAAAGGTTCAATTAGTTTCTCAAAGATTGATTAGTTCTCAGTTAACATAATCTTATGATTAATTTAACTTTTGAAACTAACTTACTGGTTTATAATAAATATAAACACATGAGAGTTTAACTATCAATGTTTCTTTGAAATTAAATTATATTTCAAAGTAATAGCAGTGGAATATGAAATAAATATGCACTGTATGGATATAAATTTTAACTGAAAACACAGAGGAGTTAACCAAGAGGTTCAGTCTCAAGCCAAGACTTAGTCCTCTTAAAAGACTATATAAATATGACCCACACCCTGGATCGAGGTTCAACAGTTTACAACTGTCCTGTTCCAAGACCTCTACCACTATTATTCGTGGGAAACAAAACAAAAGCAACCAGCTGTCCAGGTCACACATGACCTATACCACTATCCACAGTGGGAAAATGAATGAAAAGATAGTGAGTGAGGATTTACAAATCCTTCAGTTAATGTTAAGGAGATAGTGTGTGTGTAAAATACAACAGATAACACACAATGCTCGTAATGTAAAAAGTAAATCACAGAGATAAAGATTTAGAGATTAGAAATGGCTCTAGTGATCTTCGTGCAGCTCTTGACTCCTTTTGTTGATTAGAATTCGTTCTGAGTCTTCTTCTGGTTTTTTTCTAGAAAACAGAGTATCATCTGTTTCCTTGACTTTCAGGTTCAGCTTGCTTATCGGCTCAAAATAATGAAGAGTTTTGTGTAGTTTTTCTTTAGCATAGATTTCTCAATGTATGCTCTATGTTCTGGAGGCTGGTAGTAGTAGTCTTGTGAGTGCAAGTTCTCCAGTTGTTCTTGGCACGTTTTGAGCTTGATCGCAATTGTGTTCTGTGTGCTCGATCACTTCAAGTCTATTGTCTCTCACTCCCTTTTTGATACATACACGATGTCCTTTTTATTCCTTTTTTTTCTTTCTAAGAAGAAGGAATGATTATGCTTTTTGATCGTACTTGGTACGGTTTCCTGAAATGGCAACATAAATCATTTAATAACATTAAATGCATCAAAATTAACAAATGTAACCGTTAGTATAATAAACAAATAGTGTCGAGTTCATTATAGGTAGCCGTTTGTTTATAGACGTGTACGGTTGACTTGGTGTAGGATCTTCCATCGGTAGCTCTTCAAACTCTTATCGGTGGCTCTTATCGGTAGCTCTTATCGGTAGCTCTTTGTGCATCGGTAGCTCTCTGTGCATCAGTAGCTCTCTGTGCATCGGTAGCTCTCTGTCCATTGGTAGCTCTCTGTCCATCGGTAGCTCTCTTTCCATCGGTAGCTCTGTGTGCATCGGTAGCTCTCTGTCCATCGGTATCTCTGGCTATCGGTAGCTCTGGCTATCGGTAGCTCTGGATATCGGTAGCTCTGGCTATCGGTAGCTCTGGCTATCGGTAGCTCTGGCTATCGGTAGCTCTGGATATCGGTAGCTCTGGCTATCGGTATCTATGGCTATCGGTATCTCTGTGTCTTATGCACACCACATCTAATTGACTTAGAATTGGTTCAAAGATTGTATAAACAAGGATAATCGAGATTAACATAAATCAGAGATTATTTAAACATTATTATTAACTTGATCACTGATTTGAATGAATTAAAATGTAGATCAACAGTAATTGAGAATAGCATAATATATGAACACATAATTGGTATTATCAAAACAGGTGAGGTCAACAAAATGTTTTGATCATGTTCTCATACCCTTATTCTCATGTGACGCATATATATCTCCCTTTATTAATTTTTCGGATCATCTAAGATCACATTTTCTTATGTATTCATTCCCCGGGTTATAAAGATATGTATTATTAATTATATTTCTGAAAATTTCGAATTTTATGAAGAATGTTGTGGGAGATGATGTAGCTCACTTATGGATCAGTGTTTATGTTCTCATGTTTCCAATGAAAATAAAATAATATAGTCCACAAGCATGTATTTATGTAATGTGATAATTATTAATAAAAAGTGGTTTTCTATCTATGAATGTTAAGAATGTGTTGTTATATTAGAATTCTGAGGATAGTTTTTTTAATCCATTGGAAAATATTATGGGATTACCATAGTGAGATTCTGAAGGACATACCTACAGATAATTATAAGGATGAATCAATGTATTGGAAATGGTCTAGAATTCTTATAAAGGATAGTGCAAGTGGTTTCCTAGAAATAAATACATCTATGGATTCTATAAGTGGAATCAAATCTAGCATAGTTCCACCTAAGAGAAAAAACCATGAAATTTTTTTGTTAATCTAGAATTTATCTGTAACTAGTGCATAATAATAAGCCTTCTTGTAGAAATATTTTTATACTCATCAGGGATATAGCTTAAAAATTCACACACTCATAACGAACCATTATGATGGAGTTAAACATAATATGAACCTGAATATACTAGAATAATCATAATGTTTTATTTATTAATGAATTCTTCTAAATTTAGACGTAGTATAAGTGATTTTAATTATTATTTTGTTTCGCACCATGATTATTGTTTATAACATTATATTTTTGGTTTTATTTAATGTATGGAACTCAAAAGACCCATGTTAATGATGAGTGTGATGGAAAATGAAATGATTTTCTTCATGAGAATCCATCTATTATGGGATATGGATCCCGTAATCGTGTTTCTATACACATAACATTTTCTTATGATTTGAATCATGCTAGAAAATAAAAATGGGGGAACAACATTATATAGAGTCTGTCATGAGGGAACGTCCACCTTCCGTTAGTTGATCTACTAATCCTAATGTTACTAAAAAATGGATCAATATCAATATAATGATATTTTCCTATCTCTAGTTTTTGATCATGAAAATTAATTTGTGGATTCTGCCATTTGGAAGATGTAGTTGATAAATGATGGAATAATATCTAAAATATGAAAAACAAGATGAAATTAACTCCACAGATTGGGACAAGTTAAATTAATATTTTATCAATTAGTAATTTTTTCATATTAAGATATAGAAAGTCTCATTAGAGATAATGATAATGGATGTTGAATCTATTGGATCCTATGAGAATGTTTTTGCAGGACATGTGATGAACGCTTCTTATATTATCATCCAATATGAAAAAAATAAAGATCCATTCTTCAATGGTGTGAAACTAAGTATCTAAAGGTTGTTACACTTAAGAGACATTTTTATATGTGAAGAGATTTGTTTATGTGAAAATGGAGGAAATCTCTATGTAATAATCTCATGGTTTTCAAAAAAATGGAAGATAGATTTCAATTGAAAGTCTAAAAACCATGGAGGGAAATGATGGAATTTTTTTTCAAACTATGTGTGGGAAGAATCAGGGAGAAAATTATTATCGAGGGATATTAAATTATAAAATTATATAAATAAATTTCATCAAGAATATTATTGATAATTTTATGGGAATAATTTAGATAATGAAGAAAATAGAGATATAGTGTAACAGAATGCACCTCCTACACATTATGGCTTCATAAGTAAGTAAAATGGGTATTATTCTAACCAATGCCCAAACCCTAAAGGAAATTATAATGATCACCATATGAAACCTATTAATAAAAGGTATAAGGGAAAATATCTTTTGATCACTATTTATTATGAGGGTTTTAATAATTATGAGGTGAAACATACACTTACCATATATTCTATTACTGATAGTGTCTTATTTTACTATAGATCTACCCATTCATTCATATTTACTTATTTTATAAGGGTTTCATGATTTCACTAAAATTATTTGATGTTGAATTAATAGTGAAATCCCCTAATGGTATGATGAAAACTTATTATGTTTATGATTAATCTATGGTCTATTTTGGCATGAATTTGATTCATTAAAATATTGCCATTCTTTCTATGGTTTAACCTTATGTGATCTGAGGAATGGATTAGATTTTTTTGAATAAATAGAACATAAATTATCAATGAAGTTAATTAACATTTTATAATTCAAACGATCCTATGATCACCAATAAATGTGATTATAAGTATGAACATATGTTGTATATCTCATCCATGGTATGGGTTTTAATTCCCATTTAGAAGTGGTGTTTATGTAAGACGGTTGGGTAGAAACATGAAAATGATTATATGCCTATTATGGGAGAATTTTTTTCAGTTGTTATGAAATATTTTTATATTCTTACACAAAAAGTATTAGCAGATTTCTCAATAGAATGCATACCTAGTACTACGACAATTTCAACGACTCACTATAGAATGTCCCTGATTATGTTGTAGTAATCGAAGAAGAAAATCTTGGAAAATATTGACTAGGGATTATTTATTACATTTATGGCACCATGGGGTTCACCTAGTATTTTTTTCTAAAAATATAATGATTAATAACCTCAAAATTGATTATCTGGTGTTGAAAAACATCACAATCAATAACAATTATCGTCTTCTATGTAATGACGACTTTATCAATAGTGCAGAGCACAATATTTTTCCAAGATTGAACTTAATTCTAGATATTATAAATATTAGGGTAACAAATTCTATATACAGAATATAAAATTTAGTACATGGTAGATCTAAAATTAATATTTAGTTATTCCATTCAGACTTACTAATTCCCCATTAATATCAATGTATTTAATGAATAGAGTCTTTACAAATTACCTTTATTATTTTGCGGTGGATATTTTTTATGATATTATTATCTACACAAAGTGAAAGGAATTCCATTATGATCACTTCATGATTTTAATAAATACCCTATGAAAGAAGAATATATAGGTAAAAAATTAAAATGGTTGAATTTTGGTTGTAGAAGGATTGTATTTTTGTCTCACATAATCTCAAAATAGGGTATATTAGTAGATCCAATAAAGACAAAATATATTGAATGTGGTCCCAGACAAACCATGGTGACATAGATCCATATATTTCAAGGTATAATTTTATATTATAAATGGGTGTTTAAGAATTTATCAGGACTATATTATCCACTCTCAATGTTAATGTTGATTGGTTCCATGTTCATTAGTATAGATAAATTTGTGTAAAATTTAAAGGTAACTAAAATAATGATATTCATCATGATTTTTCATAAATTTAAAGATATTTTCAAAGGGTTTTTAATATTTGAAGGTTCATACAATAAGATATTGGGAAATTTTATTATTTCAAATTAAATGGATATTTTGTATGCCTCGTGAAATTTTAATATTCATGAAAAAAATTATCCAACTCATTACTTTGAGTTATTTGTGGTTATTTTTTCATTTAAGATACGGTGGAATTATAATTATGTAAAAAATTGTGATATATATAGAGATAATAAATTATTCAAGTATTTGTTCACATAGATGGAGTATAACATGTTCCAGATAAGGTTGTTAGAGCTGCTAATGGATTATCACAGAACAATACATTTCCACCCGAGGAAAGAAGACAATGTGTTTGATACATTGATTCAAATGGAAAATTATAGATTATCCATTAGAAGGATAAAAAATATCCAATATTTAAATATTTAAATAGTTGGATCAATAAATCCTAATGAAAGGAGAAAATTATTTTGTTTCTCAAATAATTTTTCAACTATCAATCCATGTGAATATTAAAGAGGAACAAAAGGAATATGTTAATCCACAAAAGAAGGTTGTAAATATTTTCCAGTTTAACCATGACCATTATTGAATGATATGGTTCCGGAATTGTGCATTCAATCATTCCATTATATAATTGAAGATAGTGTCGTTAGAGGAAGCTTGTAGTTTTTAACATATATTCATCCATGATGTATGAAGTAGTTTTGTGAATTGAAATAATATATCTGGTGGGATGGAATAAAGAAAAATTTTGAAGATTTTTTATCAGAGTGCTTTATATGTACACATGTTAAGAATGAGAGACAAAATTATAAGATGATGTTGCTTGTATTACCCATAAAATAATAGAAATTTGAGAAAATACCCCTGGATTTTTTTTATTGTACTCTCAAAAACCATTAAATGGAATAATGTTATGGGGGTGGTAGTCGATGGAATTAATAAGTTGGAACACTTATTATATATTAGAAAAGTATTCTCTCTGGATTATCCTTCCAGGATATACCTAAACGAATATGTAAGGTTTCCTGGTGTACGAAATTCTATAATATCTAATTAGGATCTGAGTTTTAATTCATTATTCATGAGAATTCTTTAGCAAGCTCTGGATACAAAGTTTAGTTTCATCACTACAAATCATCCTTAAAAATATGGTCATTCTGAATGAAAAAATTGAATGCTATAAGATATGTTGAGATATTTTTCATTTGATTGCAAATTTTATTGGGATATACTCATTCCCCTAGTTGATATTAATTACAATGATATCACTCACTCAATCATATTGATAGATCCTTATTAATATATAAAGAGAATAAAATTTATATCTCCAACATGATCAAATGAAGATGGAGAAATAAATCTATTTGGGCCTAAGATGGAATAAAATGGAAGATACTGTTAGAGTCATTTATTATAACATCACAGTTTCTTTGTGTTAGTAGAATATTTATATTGATAATCATATGTGTGATCAAGAATTTTATGTTGGTGATAAGGTATTTCAATAAATTCCTCCATGGAAGATGAATATGTGATATGGGAAGAATTGTAAACTAAGGCATAGGTATACCGGTCCCATTGAAATTCCCAATCATATCAAGATGGTATCATATCACTTGAGAATTCCACCAAAACTATATCAATTAAATTATTTCTTTGATTCAACTTTATCGATGAAGAACATCCCTGGACCATCACATGTACTGAACATAGATGTTACAAAGCTGGAGAATGATATTTCTTATGAGGAACAACTAGTAGAGATTATAGATTCTACTGATAAATTTATATGAAACCAAAACACATAGTTGGTGATTTCATTTGTGAAATAACTAATATGAAGAATTTATTGTTTAAATTGATGATATGATGAGGAAGAAGTACCTATAATTTTTATTATCAATGTGAAAACATTTTATGGTGAAATTCAATATTTTGGAAGTAGAATATAACACTCCGAGTTTTTTGAAATCATTTTTAAAATAAATTATATTTTTCTCCAAGATTGAAATTGATTATTCATTGGTTTGAGCTTATATAATAAGATACACTGCAATAATTTGAGCTACTCGTAACACTGACATAACTAGGGTAACATGTGAAACTGAGTTTTGATAAATCATTGGTATGTTAATAAAATAGTTATTTGAAAACAATTCTTATAAACCATCCACTAAAAGTAATAGAATGAATCTTTATAACTAATTTTTAAATATATAATTTTTATATATAGAAAACATAATAACAATAGAATTGTTAATTTTTGATTTTCTTTATATTTTTTAAAAATATTATTTTCTAAAAAACTATTTTTATGTATTCTAATGATATATAATGAAATAAATTTTTGACACTTATAGAAAAATAATTGTTTTAAATATAATTTTTTATAACAAAATGTAAAAATTATCTTTAGAGGAATTTTTTGGATTTTTTTGAAATGTTTATTTTTCTTGATAATTTGTAAAAAAATAATGAATTTTAATCATAAACTATGTTGCATTTAAAAATTTATATCTTTAAAATATGTTATTAATTGTTTTACAGATAAATTATTTCAAATATAAATATATTAATATAATTTATTTCTTTGGAATAAATTTCATATTTAAATTAGATAAAAAATATTTTTCATTTTTTCATTTTTTCTCTTTCAAACCTAGCTTTCTCGACACACCTATATGTTTAATTTCTATAATAGATATGACTTTATTTTGAAATGTGGAATGAATATTTTGAATCGGAATATTTAATAATTCATGAAAAATGAAACTGAATTTTCACCAAAATTATTAATGAAAATAGTTAAAATAAATCACACTGATTATGAGAAAAATGAGTTTACCATAGAAAAAACATTATGTATAAGGGAAAAATGGATTATAAATTATTCCAAAAACCATTTTGTAGACATATCTAGACCCTATATATTATTTTATCTATATTAATATTTTATTTTATCTAATTGTAATGGAAAATTTGAGGATAGAATTATCCATTTAAAATACTATTAAAACTGACACTCACATCCCATATAAAATGTCATCAACCTTTTCACTCTGTTCACACCATGAAACAAACCGGTTTTCCCATTACCTACCCAAATAAATTATCCAATTAAATTCTATAATTATATTACTATAATTTTGGGTTAAATCCAAATAGTTAAGTCCATTAGTGTTAACAAAAATGACATACCTGAAGAATATGTAACATTCATCATTGAATGATTTTTATTTATTTATTCCTAAACCCCCATAAATAATATTATTATTATTATTATATATTTAAATAAGTATCAAAAGTATTCTCAAAGATTTTATTGTTAAGGTTATTATCTACAACCACCCACATTTCCATCAAATGGGTTATGAAATCATCATTCATGTGTACAAGGGACTATCACCTCGTGAACTGATGTCTTTTTTTCAATTAAAACCTATCATGGTTTACCATAATAATGTAAATACAATTTTATTATGATTATTATGATATTAATGATATTATTATGCTACTGTGATTTTTATATCACACATACCTTCATGATTAAATTTTATTGGGAAAATAATAACGTCATCTGTGTATACGATGGACTATCACCTCTTGAAGCAATGTGATTTATTCTAGAATTAAATGAAATTTATTAATGATTGTTTTGATGAAAAAATGTTATATGTATGAAAATAATGAATCTATAAAAAAATATTTATTTCTATTTTCATTATTTTAAATTGTAAATAAAACAAAAAATAGTGATCATGCGTGCGTACGACCTACCTTCTCCATGATCAGTACATTTCATTTCCTATCACTAAATAATATGTATTAATTAAAATAAATATATAAAAAATATATATGACATTTATATCATCAATAATATTCCAATTATTATGAATACATTATCTATGTAAGAGAATTATAAATATATCAAATGCGATCATATGTAAAAACAATGTCGTTATTACCCGAAACACTACTTTATTAAGAAATTGTTAATGAATAAGTAATAAATGGTCAAAAAAATTATACATTATATTATATGAATGAATAAAATAATGTATTAGATTTATAATAAACCTATTTTATAATACATTATTTTTTAATGAGTGGTTTGAGATTAAAAAGATAGGGTCAGGGATTTCCATCTGAATTTTTACTTTTACATGACACATGATATATTCTCCACTTATTTCTTATTTGTGGATTATATATTTCCCCTGAATTTATATATGATTATTCCACTTAAAATATTAGTGTTTATTTTCAATTTTAATGCACAATGTTTCATGTCGTTTACGATTCAAAATCTAATAAATAGGTAAGGAAATTTTGTCTCAATTTACCTTCTATGAGATGTTTGTTATGTTATGAACGTATATTCATTCATGATGTGTATATATAGAACATTATCATGTAATATCATAAATTTATCCATCCATGTTATATTTTATTCCTCTTTATTTTTTATTCTTTCATGGGACTTATGATTCAAAGCTACCAAATCAGTAATGTGTTTATGTTAAAATCCCATTGTATATCAAGACTGTTTTTATTATGTCTCAAATATAGAAATATTACGATTTAACTATATATAATTATCATGCATATTATTATACTATATTTATACTTGATATATTCAATTAATGGTGTCATTAATTTACTCTTTGGTTATTAAATTAAATAAAAATAATTTAACAAAATCTGGACATGCATCTCTTATTGGATGAAAATAAATGTCCCTTCATTTCCTTCTATTTTATAATAGTTTTAAAATTGCATTATTAGTATTATATGATTTTTAAATGAAATAATTACCCATTTTTTAATTCTTAAAATCATATTTGAAAGGAATATTCATGTCATTTTCCAAAATAGATTCATACTTGGATTTTACTGTAAATGTGAATGGAACCTTTATTCAATGGTTTCGATATGAACAAAATATTATGACAACATGAAAAATCATTAATTAAAAGATATTTTATATGTCTTCATGTTTTTTTAAATGTATTATAAAAAAATTTAGTTTTTTATAGATCGTTTTTAATTAAACCATATAATCCTCAAGAAATGTTTTAAATATCAATAAAAATCATATTCCATTTAAAATTTAATCTATTGATATTACTCATTACTTATTAGGGATACAATCCTGTGATACTATTATTATTTTTCCCTTGAATGTTTTGTTTTTTTTTTGGAATAATTTTTATGAATCCCTTTTCTCTTTCATTGTTTTTACTACGATTAAATGCTTAAGAAATCCACTTCTATTCATGGGTTATTCTATGATGATTTGATTATGAAACCTATATATTTTCCTCATGTTATTATATGACTGAATGTTTATGAGTCTCATTTTATTTCATGGATAATTACATAATTCATTAGTATGATCTTGTGGCACATATAAAAATAGATTTTATTATGATATTGGAGGGACCTATAACTCCCTCCAATGCACTGAGAAAAGATTTATATATATCATGAAATAGACTTTAAAAGAATATAGAGTAAAAATAGTATAGTAATATGGTTCTAGAATGGGGAGTGTGACATGTACAGTAATACATGTTTGGAGTGAGGGTTAAACTTAGTATAAAAATAAATCACTAAAATGATGAGTGAAATCCATATAGAAAATTACTTTGTCTTATATAATGGTCATGGTAGTGATCCTTGAACAATATGGAAATTATTTTCTAGTCTTATGTGTATACCACAAATCCATGTCTTATACATATGTTTTTATCTCACAGATCATGAAATTTGAATATCATATTATTAATGTCATATGGACAACCTACCTTCTATCCATGATTCAATATTGTGATATTTGAAATACAATGTATGGTTTTAAATGTTATCATCATGTTCTTATATGCATATTCTCTTATTATGATTACTTATCTCCCTTTATTACCGTTACTGTGAATAGGAGATCAACCATTCATAAGATTCCATTCCCCTTGTTATAAATATATTAATTATATATGATCTATATAAGAAGGTTTATATTGTTGGTGAACGTAGTGGGAAATTATATAGCTCATTATTGACTAGTGTTTATGTTTCAAATTTTCCATTGACACTAAACTATGATTATCTTCATTCATGTGTTTTTGTAATGAAATAAATATTCAACAAAAATTCTTTACTGTATATGTATTTTAATCCTGGGTCATTATATATAGAGGTTTTATTTTAAAATCATTTATGTTAGGTAATATACAGATTAAGGAATTGGGAATGATGTCATCTTGATATGTTAGGCCTTCTGAGATTTTAGAGAGCATCAAGACATTAGCCTTTTCATTACCCACTACTGCTAAAGATATCAAAATGATGAGATAGAGATAAAAACTCATCATTCCCATCCCTAGTATGCATTGGGATGGTGAATTGAACCATGAGTATGAAAATCTCATGCAATGGGTGTCATTAACCTCTATAATAATATAATATCACAAGATATGAGGAATCATCCACAAGAAACTCCATGAAATAATATAAAATGAAAAAAAACCATCCCACAATTCGTGTATAAATAGAAATGATACAGAAAAAATTATTCATGTAAATACCTAATATCAATGATAAAATAGCGACACACAAACAATCCATGGTCTATGATGGTAATGTCCAACACTTTCCATATAATCCTCATGGAAACCAGAAAATTGTTTTGTATATGTTAGTTTAGGATACATGTATACTCAAATTGAAAACCATAGTATCTCATCCATATGTGGTGGAAGAATATGAATACATTTACAACTACACAACATTTCCAATAGAACCTAAACAACATAACTCTCTTTCCTAACCACACCAGGGAACTTTCTCCAAATCACATGTGCCAAGTAATATAATATAACATGAGTCACATAGATAAAGGGTATCCCAAACCCCATTCCCACGTGTATTACTCTCTGAAATCACATCATCATATGTAATAGCACTCCAATATATTATAAAAAACCTATATTACCCTTCAACATCATAGTCACTTCACATCATGTTAACCGACATCTAGGCCAATACCCCACAGAATAGTCATGTCTCATCTCACCGAAAAACACTTGAGACATTGTATCACAACCATAACAATAATTTAGGGTATTTTGAACATTATGGAAATCAACCACATTCCCTAATACTAAAAATAATGACCGCTACCATAAGCTAGTTGAAGAGACATGTATATCAAATGTCACCTGAAAACACCAGGGCCACCACCCCATAACATGGTCATCATATCTCTCCGGAACACACCTTGGCTTCTACATATCACCCGAATATAACAAGTACATCTCCTAGTTCACTAACATTCCTCCATAAATCACATCCTATGAAAATATACTATCCTAGAAGATAGAGTGGGATAGAGTGGGTATTAATCCATCTATCCTAATCATATGGATGTTTAAAAAAACACCCATATGTAACTATGTGAGTTTTATCACATAGAGATCAACATGGGTGGGTTCCTATAGAAATCACAAGGAATATAAAATTATACATATAAAAAGCCATGAAATAATAACCAATTGGTTCACAAAAATACAGTAACAAGTTCAGAACATCATAACTTTTTTTCCACCTCTAAATTCAAAACCCTACACAAGAAAGAGGATACATTTCACATTTCCAACTAATTTACATTATCTATCCCATTAAATTCATTAATAATAATAAACCACATGTAATCAAACATGTTATCAATTATTTGTTCATTAATCATTTCTATCCATTAAACCAAACCAATCCCCATACATTTCAAAAAATATTATGTAGTTATCACATCACTACTCAGCCATCATTCATAATGAAACCTCACATCACAAATAGCTCATTATTCACATCAAGCCATAATTTCTCCATTAAAAATTAATTTAAAAAACCACCACCTCTCCTCCCATAATATCATTTTAAAAAACCTATACCTTTCCACCATAAAATAAAGTCCAAGAAAACAACCTCCTCGCTTCCTCAAAAGCGCTCCCAGACAACCCCCACCTCAAATCCACAATAGGCTGGCCAATCAACCACCACATCACAATCCCATAAGCACGTACAAACCAAAATCACCTCTCCCCACTCAAGAAAAACATAGAAAAACAACTGCCACCTATCCATCCCAAAATAATGACCATATTCCACCCCTCATCCCCATATCACATCAAAAATACACAACATCACCCCACAAGGGAATCTACAATTCACAATAGAAAAAAGACCATTTTACAGATTTAATAAAGTATATTTAAACATATTTAAATTTATTTTAGGGTTGTTAACACACACTCTAGAATACATATGAAACCATTTAATTATCCAAATATTAGTAGAGATCCAATTTCCATTTTAAGTTGATACTACGAAAATAGAAATAGAAAAAACAACCACAACAAATATCATCCAATACAAAAAATCATCTAACGACATAAAATTTTCAGGTTAATCACAAACGTAAAATGCATCATATCAAAATAATTCGAAATCTATAAAAACCTATTAAAATTATTCACCCCTCCCCCTTCCATTTAAATTATCTAATAAAATGATACTTTTTAATCTTTCAAAACCCTCTCCCATTGATAAAAAAGAGTAATACCCTCTCATTTGAAAAAAACTAAGTAGAAAAAATGGATACCCTACCTCAAAAAATATTTTATAACTCATTGAAAACAACTTGAAAATGAAGAATGACCATAAAACCACCACAACAACATGAGAAATAACTGATCAAACTAATACACACCCAAGGATCATATAATTTCTACCCAAATCATTCATCAGACCAAAAATGCATCACCATAATAGGAAACTAACCATAATGAAATTAGGGTGTAATAGTCATCATTATTGGGCGTCCACTAGATCCATTGAATCACTGAAGGGATATGAGTTCTAGAAGGTTTTATCAGTGTGTGGAGGGTTCACTGCAAAATGGGGGTAGGAGGGTTAAACAATATGAAGAGATTCAGTGGGAAAAATAACTTAAAATCTTTAAAACAACCATTTTCACATCATTTAATATATATACATGACATGAATTCCATGGGATTCATGTAATACAACATTCTCCAAATAAATTATAATCTTCGAATTTATTTAAGACACATCATGTATTCATCTTAGATGATTTGAATCTACATCATGGTTTTATCATCTTTTCATTTACAAGTCATGAAATATCAATTTGTACAATCCTTGAATGTCCATTAAAATTTTTGTAAAATAAATACATAATTTGAACATCCAATAACAGCTCAACTGCTACTCTAGTATCCACTAAAAACAACTGAATATTCCCCAACAAACCTCTAACATGAATAAATAGAAAAGTAATGACCCAAATAATTAATTTTCCACTACATCATATACATGTCAAAATATTCCATCACTTAAGAATCCAAAACATAGAGAATAAAGAAAGGTGTTTGAACAACCACCTCATGAGATAACACTCAACGATCTTTCTATTCCTCAACATATTACACCATTAAAACAAGAAAAATGAAATGGCCAAAAAACATCTCACCCAACCTCATTCGCACACAACCACATCACCAAAACCATCAAACCTCAATGAAGCTAAAGCTAAAAACTATTATAACCAATAAGCCACATTTCCATAAATATAAGGATAAGGTAATTATATCCACAATTTAAAGATAATATCTAAACTACTACGCATAATATCTCTAATATGGTTTTGATTATTATACAATTAATTCCAATACATTCTAAATCATGTGATCCTTTTTTAGTATGTTTGAACATTATCACACATCATAAATGAAGGAAAACATATCATGTCATAAAAATATTAGGATAAAAATATCACATAAAAATAAAAAATAGAGTAAAGAAAAACTCAAAGAAACACTAGGTGCTAAGTATGCATCAACATGTTTCACTCCAAAGTAATCTTCTATAGGATTCTATATCTCCACAACACAAAATAAAAAGGAATGGTTCATCCACATAGAACTTTATCATTGTGATTCTAGACCACTAATGACTACTCCATGAATGTTTAGTCTTCCATGATATCCAACTATATTAATTAAATGACATGGAATTTACTATGTGGATATCAATAAAATGGAACTACGATCTTAAAAGAAATATTACTCCCATTTTGAAACTTCTATTACACATGAATAGAAGAAACCACTAATAACATGTTTCCCCAACTGAAAAATCCATGGGCATACTACTATAATTTGTAAAAGACTTCTATCAGTTCGACAATTCTTTCATCCTCTCACAACAATGTCAATTCTTCCCTTGTTTGTACACCAAATTGGGAACAAGAAGTGCGGACTCATAAACCTCCATCCAACACAAAGTGGAATGAAACATTCTCTTATAAATAGACGAAAATAGTTCCACACCATTCAATGATTGATAGATTTTATTCTTACATAAAACAACCCAATAGAAGGTGTCATAAAAATGATCTTTGATGTTAATGAAACATTCTCCCAACATGTCCTCCAATGTTCAGATAGTCCACTTTTTCTACCCATCTATCTAATGGTGGAACGTACTGTTGAGGAATAAATGTGTTCCAAAATAATTATTCAATACCCTCCTAACTCGCAAGGTAAAATTTGAATCATGATATTAGATAATGGAAATCCTAAAATAATGAACTTACACGACCTCGTTCACATACCTCTAATCCATGTGACATATTTTTCATAACTAACTAATTAATAAGAAGTGGGCCAATTTCATTAACTAATCAATGGTCACCCAGAGAGTATCACATCTTCCAATTGATTGGGGTAACCCTATGATGAAATCTATCAATATTTGATCCCATCTCCACTATATAATATCCAACGTCTATAATAACTTTCTAGGAATATGGATTGTGGATTTTACCTTGTATAAAATAGAACACATTTTCAAAACCTCATCCACCTCCCATTTCATCTGGGACCACAAAATCAAAATCATGAAACAATTGTACATCCTCAATACAATCAGTTATACCCCCAAAGGTGATATATGAACCTATTTATGTAATCCCCCTTTCATCACATCCATAAAAAAGTACCTTCCACTAAACATCATCTAGTTAATAACATCCTCTAACCAACCCTCTAGTGTATCACCATGCCAACATGAATGCCCATCACCGATGCATTTGAGTCTCCTCACTAAGACTCTTCCCCCATAAAAATCTAATTTTATTAAACGATAATTTAAAACCAATATCCCCTACCATAATACAACCGTATATTTATGTGAGATTCTAACACATCCATGACTCTCTAAATATCTCAATAAATTCAAAAAACCCTCCCCCAACATCATATTCAATGTTTTTAAAACAAATTTAACATTTCCTAATGTGTAGAAGATATAAAAATAAAATTTATTTATAAACACCAAAAATATATGATTTAAAAAATCTTGATCACACTGAGAAATGATATACCTAAAACTATTGGGATCCATTAAGAACAAAAATAATTCCCCAGTGTAGTAATTCCTCAACAAATTCAGTGGAAACATAACTATTGGTAGATCCCCATCATGGATGGAATAGTATTTATCAGGGGATTGTAAATTGCAAGACTAAAAAAGATAATTTCTTTTAGCTACATCATAGATATTCCAATCCCAATTAGTAAGAATCAAAAAACACCTCAAGCATAACACCCTCCATAAGAAACTGAAGCACTCAATCACTATATAACATACAATTCAGGTAGCCAAACACATACTAGAACTAATTATTCTATAAAGAACCATATTATTTACATGAAATTGATTTCAAAAAATATAATACTTGAGATAAATCAAGAAAAATGTTTATATTATATCCAACATGACCATGCAAAGTGGGAACCTCTACCGTGTTTTGGGTTCTTCCCAAGAAACAATTGCTTCGACCTTTAATGGGTATAGTTACACAAAATTTTATGATGACACATGTCCATTAAAAGAAACCACCAAAATATAGAAATCAAACATGGAAGACTTACTACCATAATAACATTGGGTTTGAAGGGCCTATAAGATATCTCTATGAATGCTCCCCATTCTCATACTCTGTGCTCGAGTAGACCATGATATAATCAATGAATATGATAATGAACCGGTCTAAGAACACATTGGAAATATATTTTATAATCCCCATAAACATGGTCAGTGTAGTCAGAATATTGAATGGCATGACTACCAATTAAATGTTCCCATGCCTACATCTGAATTTAGTCTTCAGGATATCACCCTCCATTACCACCAACTAGTGATATCCACATTATAGGTCGATCATAGAAAAGATATCACCCAAATAATTAGGTCAAGAAGATCAAATATCCTTGATATAGGGTAATGATTTTTGAAAAATTCCTAATTAAACTTCTAATAGTTTATGTACAACCTTTGACTATCATTCGCCTTCTAGTAAAACAACACCGCATCACCCAAAGGTGGAAATCTGGTCTTCATAAAACCATTATAAAACATATATCTTATAGGATTACTAAACTCCCACAACTAAAAAGTTATATCTGATAAGGATCCATTGAAATGAAAGAAGCTTCTGGCCACAAGTCTTCCCAAAACTAAACATCATGTTAATGGTGTAGCGTCAAAACCTCCATGGGGAAAACATCCTAAAACATCCCCAAAACCCTTGGGAACTCCAAAATACCATTGTCCAATACTCCCACCAATAAATATTCCAAAAAATAAATATTTTTATCCACACACAAACTAACAACCTAACAACCCCAAACTCAAATGAAAACTACATGTTTTCCATCCACATCATAGAAAACGATTATCATCTATAATCAGTTGATAACAACACATATAAAATATATATAATAAATTCATTGTATGAATTCAAATAGATTAATATATTGAAAAAAATATACCCATGAGAATTATGTGACACATCATCTTTAAACACCCCCACCACACATCAAACAGGCTGATCTGGCCTCTGATTTTCATATTCAACTACAAGGCCTTGGGAATCGGCTCTATGTATAGTCCTAGATCATAGACAAGTGTGGGAGAAATAAATTAGTGTAAAAATCTTAATCCAAACCATTTTAATAAAGAAACCATTATTACCCCTGATGATCATTTTCCCCATAGGCCCAACTTCGTACACTCCTTGGAACTGACCATGCCCGGCTCTTCTACCACTATGTTGAGGACCACCTCCATGACCACACATTATCTGAGTCCCTGAACAAAATGAAAAACCTGATGTGTGCCTCTAATAAAACTCCCCATGATATTATGGTAGACTTCTATTTAAATTTAACATATTTGATTGATACATTTCATACAACTGCGAGCTTAATCCAAACATGATGTACTATTAAATAGTATCTTTACATTAGAGGAATAATGAAATGATTAGAAATAGGTAAGTGACTGTTACAATAATAACCACACATATTAAATTATAATTAATATTTTGGTATATCATAAACTCAAATAATGATATATTTACATCATAGAATAAGTAAATAATTTTTTAAATTGATAAATTTCGTGTTTTTAATTTTGTGAAACAAAAATGTTCATTTTACATTTTATAAATAATATAATAATTTAGAAGAAAGAGTATTTTCATAAAATAGATTCATATAATAATATATTTTATATTATAAAAATAAGATATTTTTATGGCACCATAATTAATTTTTCAATGTGTCATAAAATTGGTATTAATTTTAAAATCTGTATTATTTCGAATAAATCATGTTTTTTATTAAAATTTACATTCTATATTTAGAAAAACAAATTTCTAATTTTTTTTCAAATTTTGAAATCTACATATTGAGATTTTTTTTGTAATGTTTTTGGTATTTCTGAAAAATATTTTGAATTTTTTGAATAGTGTATTACTGTAATTTGTGGTATTTGATACTATAAGTAATTAATTAACCTTTTGATTCAAGGTTGAGTCATAAATGATTTAAGTGGACATTATATTGAACTCACATTATCTATTTATTGTACTTAGTAACTAGAATCCAATTTATTGATATTATTGTGCAAAATTTATAATCTAATGAATAAAATAATCAAACCCCCCCCCCCTCTCCTCCACTAAAAATACCACACCTCATAACCCATTCTCCTCATACCTTCTATGCCAATGAAATTGATAAATAAATTTACAATTACCCTACCAATACTCTTCCCCATGTTTTCTTCTCGCATATATCTCCAAAATTATATTACCATGTGCATTAAAGAGGTTCTCAATGAGATGGAACTCAAGAGGTAAAACCTACCCTCTTCCTCTTTCAAATAATTTTCTTTTCTTAACTTCTACTGACCTCCCCTGCCCAAAGTGGCATAGTATCTTAAGTATCAATCATATATTATTATTTCATTATGTTAATGTAATACCCTTCAACATGTCTCTTCTTTCTCCATTTGTTTTAATAATTAAAACGCCGTCTTTGATGTGTCGATTCACCGCCTTCATCGACGAAGATTTTTTCAATTAATATTATTCCCTTTGAGGCTAGTTGTAAAACCATTTTTGATTAAAACATTCTATAATTTGTTTATTATGACCTATTTAAATTTCTATAACTAGTATTTTATTATTGAATTAAATAAAATCGTAATAATTATTTATGGTTATAAAAAACACCATAATAAATTAAATCATTTCCATTAACATTTTATCTAATGAATCATCATCATGACATATAATCATTTGACAAATGTAACCATATAAACTTATTTATGCTTAGTAATACTGTATAATTTCAATTATTTAGAAGTTATTTCTATTTCACGTGAAATTCCATATTTATATTAAAGGGAACTAAGTAAAAAACCATGGCATAAAAGCTCACGGAACAATAAAATTAACCATTATAACCCATCTAAATGGTTTTAACTAATCATAATAAAATTATAAAAAATAAAATATATGATTAGTAGGTTTTGGATTAATTAATTTAACAAACCTAATTTTATTATATAGTAATTTATGCACATCTGTGGAATACATTCAATCATATGTTAAGGGATTCTCTCTGAACCCCCATTTTCTCCTTCGAAATGTGCCTTCTATTTCATTTACAAAATGTACTTCTTAGTTTTTCTTATTTACCGATCTAAAATGGTGAATTTTTATATAAACATATGGTACTATATCAATTTTTTTATTCTCATATGGTTAATTAATTTTTTTTATAACGATCCATTTTCAATTCCTCCCAATAAGCAAGCCCCATTAAAGGGAACATCTCATCATCATAAAAATTTTAAATTACAATATATAATATATTTCAAAAAACTATTATTTTCTTAAAATAAAAATATTTATTATGAAATCCTATGTTATTTTATTTTAGTTTTTATGACCAAAATTATTCTTTGTTCCTCTTTAATGACCCTTTCATTTTCCCCTTAAACCACACTAACGTTTCTCTTTTCAGAAGTTTCTTAAATACTATTTTTTAATTGTTCAATTATGCATGACAGAAATAATCATTTTAGATTTATATTTTACATTTTTAATGTCCCTTAATTATTTTAATCCATTTTTTATAGACACCATTATGATAGGCATATTTTTAATGTCTTGTGACATGATTGTGATACTCCTTTCATTACATGGGAAACCCATATGTTAATTTTTTATTCTTAATTGAGGTTTATATATTATGAAACCATATAAATTATATTAATTTGTGGTTTATTATCATTTCCAATGGGTCTACAATATCTTTTAACCATTCTTCATTTTACTATTGATAGTTTTTTATTATGTTTACTTATTAGGGAAATTAATTACATTTAATAGTCTAGTTTCAATATGATTGTATATTTTTATTCTGATTCACCCAAATAATATGATTAATGTATACTACTTATTAATTTTTCGTTGGGGCCTTCTATTTCACTATTAGGAATCTATTGTTCTCACATAACTAATTACATCGAGTTTCCAATGAGGCCTTACCAATTTTGTATAATTATTGTTCTAGGTCTTGATGGTGTATTTATGATGTCTATAATTATGAATTAAATCATTATGAGATTAGTTTTTGACAATAAATTTATTTGTTCTAATATTATAATAGTCATATTTCAGCATCAATCTCATGTTATTATTTAAATAGTGTTATTTGGTCAGAATTTATTATTACCATATCTTGACCATGTTTATGTTTTAATGTAACGTATTGATAGTTATTCATATTTTCTTATTGTTTATTATTATTTATGACATATTAATATTTATTGATTACCAATTGATATCATCTGACATCTACCCTTTTTATATATTATTTTCCCCATGATACCAAGATGTATATTATTATTGGAATTTAAGGATAATATTGGAGAATGGAGATGTTTACAAAATATTTTCTACCATATATTTAATTTCAAATTTTAATATAAAATTTATATTTATATCTAGTTTTCCTGGGATACTAAACTATTCATTAATTAAGGTTTGATTTCTTTGGTTATTATGACAATGTAATAATCATACGTACCAGTTATAGGATGTGTTAGTTTGGGACATTACAATTTTTATGAGTTGAAGTTTAATAGTATATTTTGAAACTATATTTAGGAAATCATATATTAGTAATATAACCCTAGGATATACATTGAGGGTAATAATATAATAAAATCTGAAAAAATCCATTTTTTATGATTATCTACCCATAAATTTATAAACTTATGTTAGTTATTTCACTATTATTGGGATAATAAATTATGATTCATAATGATGTTATAAAAGTTTTTTATGTGTTAATTAATAAATGTAACCATATATAAAAAATTAACCTCCCCAATCCTCATGATCCAAATGTTCATGGAGAATCAAATCATTTATGGTCATATCCCTATATTTTGAAGTGAACAAGTCTACAAAAAAATTTCATCATAAGAGGACATAATATCATAAGATAACGTGACAATGAAATAACTATCTAAGTGATGTGAGTATATAGGGAATGAAAAGAACAAGATTAATTCTTGGAAAAATATAGATAAATGAAATATGAGAAAGAATTATTTTCCCACATGCAATAATTATAGAAAGATACATCCTGGTACATGTTTAAAAGGAATAGGAGTTTTTAGTTTTGTGGAGGGAAATGAAACCATTAATATGATTACATGTTTGAGTAAAATGATTCTAGTGTAAAATGATTCAAATATAAGTATTTTAGACACTATGTAAATCAATCTTGGTAATCAATGGAATATACACCAAGAGAGGAAAATGGATCATGGTCAAGATTGTTCTACTAACACAGAGAAATAGGAATGATTGATTTTCCTATGATTTTATTAATGAAATGTTTTATTTGAGTATTTATTCCATAATTACATGTTTATCAGAATAATGATATATATTTTTATTAGACGGTAGAATATATTCATTATGAAATTTGAATAATGAGATGAATAACACCAATAATAAAGAGAAGTGGTTCTTTTCTATGTGGATCTTTTAAAAGAAATGTGAATGGTAACCAAACATATGTTCTTAATGTTGAGATCATAATAAATATATTTTTATGGGATAGTATTGGGGGCCATAATGGTGGTCAGTGATTTGATGGTTTCTGTTCCAATCACAAGGTTTACTACATGTTTGGGTTTATGGAATATATTTGACAATGTGTGATTTTATATTAGGAAAATTTCATATTTCCCCTAATGTTTTATGGTTACCAAAGTATTAATATATTTTATATGTGATATTAAGACCAAATTTTTTTTTCAGGGAATCTTATTCTAATTGTATTTTTAAATTTAGTGAGAATCCTTATATATTTTTTGAGTTTGGATTTGGATAAGAGTATTTTGGTTGTGTCTTAATATTAGTTACTTATAGAATTTATTAAGTTCAAACATGGATATTATTATTTATGCATAAATTGTGATTATTTATATTGGATATCATGTGAAAACTATTTTTGTTTTAGTAAACATTTAAAGGTAAATGATTTACATATGGATATGAGGTTTCATTAAATGTAATTCTGTTATTAAAAATTCCTTTTGAATGTCCATCACCATAAGTACAAAATGAAGTGGAAATATATTATAGAACAACCAAATGATAAGAGTATGATTATAAAATAAAAGAAAAATAAATTATGTTTACTTTATCAATGGGATACTTATAAAGTAAATGAATCAACGAATTCTAGGAAATGGATTTTGGAATAAATTGTTAATTTATAGTTTTTATTACATAGAAATAAATATCTTTTTAACTAATCATAGATTTAAATTTTTAGGAAGGTTAAAATTCAACTGAATGTGTTCTTTATCACACTCCATCAAAATATGATAGTTATATTTATCTTCTATTTCTATATATTCACTAATGTTATATTATTTTCAAATCATAGTTTTTTTTGGGACAGTCGTATTTCTAATTACCTATTTTATAGGAAGTTTTATTGACCCTATTGACAAGGTGCGCTTTCTGAAATGGTATCTATAAATTACAAATCCATGATTTTGAATCATATGTTTAAATTGTAAGTAAAAAATTTATTATTGTAATTGAGAATGTAACACCTCATGATTTTATGGTATGTCTTTTTAAATATAACATCATAGATATCATACATTGCATGAAATAGTTAGCTTAAAAAAATCGTGAAAAACTATTATATTTTAACATGATTTTTGTAATTGGAATGAAACCATAGGAAGATTAATTTTTCCATTATAATAATAACCTAACCTATAAAATTAAAAATAATATTTATGTATGTCATAAATGAAAATATTATATATTCATATTATAGAATATATATATAATTCTTTTAAAATTACTAATTTTTTTTAAGGTCAATGGTTTTCTAAACTATTATAAAAAAATTTTAATTTAAAATAATATTTATTTTCATAAATAAAATTCATAAAGTAGTAAATTTTTTTATAATTATAATAAAATTTTATGAGACCATATTTAATTGTTCGAAGTGGAGTAAAATCAACTATAATATTAAAATCAATATTTTTTTAAATAAATGATTATTTAAAAAATATTTAAATAGGAAATTAAGAAACATATTATCAAAAAATGGATTCCATATTTAAATTCTAAATGTCTTAAAATCAGTAGTGTGAATTTATGGATTTTTAAAAATTGGTGAATATTTGGTGAATAGTCAAATACAGTAATTTACAATATTTTGCATTATCAGTAAATAAATTAGTTTCATAGTCATGTTTAAGTCATGGATGATGAGGGAGGAAATTACCTAGAAATCCATTCTCTAGTTACTATAATTATTCCGAAGAGTCAATATTATTAATATTCATTGGCCAAAATAACAAACTAATGAATAAAATAATAAAAAAACACCACTCTCTTCCACTATAAATACCTCTGGTTACCCCCCCTTCTCCTCACACATTCTAAGGATTCGAGATTTATTATACTAATTAACATTCTACTCAAAAACCACTTCCCCATATTATTTAATTTTTTGTCTCATCGAAAGACAATTTCCATGTGGCTTAAGGAGGTTCTCAAGGAGACAACACTCAAGAAGATAAACTATCCCACATGGTCTATTAATTTATTTTGTTTTCATATATTATACAAAAATATCCAATACAATGTGGAATGGTAACTGTACTCTAATAAATATACAATATTTTTATTTTCTTAATGTAATATCCATCATCAAATCACTTATCATACCTTTTTTCTAGGAAATAAAACATCGTATGTGACGTGTCGATTCACCAACTTCATGGATGATGGGTTTTTTTAAATACCACATATAAGGATGGTAATAAAACCATTTTTACAGTTATAAAACATTATAATATTTTTATTAAAACTTATTTAATGTTCTGGAAATTGTATATATATATATTATTAAATAAAATTATACTAATACATGATGGTCGTAAAAACTGCCTCAAAAAATTATATTATATTCATTAACGTTTTACTAAATGAATCATCTGTATTCAATATAACCAATTTATATATGGTAGAAAATAAAATTAATAAGTATAATTAATAACATATAATTTAAATTTTTGAAATTTTATTCCCAATTTTTAAGAACTCTCGTATTTATACTCAATGGAACCGACCATCAATCTAGGAAACGAACACACCCGGGATACAAAAATTAAAAATTATAACACCTAAAAAATTATTTAATGAACATTAAAAAAATTATAATTAAAAAATTATATCATTAATTAGTTGTAAATTAAATAATTAATAAATCTAATTTGATTATCTAGGTAATTCAGTAGATGAGAAAAATGATTTCAAACATAAGGTATGGGATTCTCTCTCAACCCCCATTTTTTCCTCTAGGGTATGATTTCTCTATATTTACCAAAATGTAATTAGTAATTATTCATATATAAACATAATAAATTCTCGTTTATAATCCAAACATATGTACCAATCTTAATTATTATTTATTTTATGGGGAAATACATGTTTTATATGGTTCCCTTTCCCATTCATCATGATAATAAATCCCGATTAATGGGAAATTCCCAACTTCTTACACATTTTTACGTACACATATAATATTTTTTAATATGACACCATTTTTCTAAAATTACTATATATTATCATGAAAAATATTTTCAATCAATTTTTTATGCAAACAAGTATGCATTTTTTCACTTTAATTATTTTTATTATTTTCCCTTAAAATGCACTAATGTGGCTCATTTCAAGAGCAACCAAAACAAAAATTTTAAAGGTTTTCACCACATTTGGTCATTAACTGTCCTTATATGTGCCTGTTTTATTATAATAATCTCCATAAATGATTTAAATCCACTATTTCATTGACACCATTTTGATATGTCGATTGTTTATGCCATATCGCATGATTATGGTTCCCATTCATTTCAATGGGTACCCATTATGATAATTGCATATGATTTATTGATTTTATTCTCTTATGATTCCATATACCCTATTTTATTTCGTGATTTATGGTCATTTTAACTTGTTATGTACTATCATAATACAAATATCAATATTAGTTAGAATATATGATGATTATTTTTACTGATTAATGAAAATTATTGACATTTAATATGCCAGTTTCAATATGGATATATTTGTTGATTTGGATCTGCCCCATTCATAGTAGGGGTGAATTGGAGTTTGTCAGTTTTGGTTAAGCCCTGCTATATCCCCATGATTCATTATTAGGTCTCACGATACAATCTAGACCGGGGTTTTCCCAAGGCATTCTTATTATGTACACATCATTGTCGAGGCCATGATGGTATATTTTTGACATCAAAAATTATAAGTTTCCTCACCATGGTATTATTTAATGATATTCCATGTGATTTTATGACTATTGTAATATCCAATTTTATATATCATTCTTATGTGATTATTTATATGGTGTTATTTGGTCATCTTATATTCATTACAGTCTCAAGTGTGTGTTTTAATGGCATGTGTTGTTAGTTATTCACCTTTAATTATAGGTTATGTTTATTTGTGATATCTTAGACTATATATCGTACCCTTACTAATCATTTTAGATCACCAATTTCTTATGTTTTATTATTTCCCAAGATACCTGAATGTATATCATGATTTAAATGAAGGTATAATCTAGAATAGTAGGGAAGTTACCGTAGGAGTTTATATGTTGTTTTCCATTTCATGTTGTATTGTAAACATTATGTCTGCATCTACTCTATTCAGTACAACAGGATGTGATTTCATTATATATTATTACTATGTAATAAATTATTGAATTTCCACTTGGATACAGGGGTCAAAGTATTTACATCTTCTGACTCTATCTAAAATATGTAGAGTAATGTCTAACTTCCCATGCTACTGAAATTACCTGATTTGAAACTGATACTAAGGTTGTTGCTGAACAAGTCCTCCTCATACTAACTTTGATTGTAGAACCTCTGTGATTTGGTTTTGACAATAGAAACAAACACCATTGTCAATCACATTAGGACAATGATCCAAATAAGATTATAAAAATCAATGTCTTGAGAAGGTAGAAATAGATTGTGATGAGTTTCAATCCCCACTAGCTATAACATCAAAGGTCCTAACACCCGAGACTGTCCTCTGATAACTATTCTCCATAAAGAACCATGATAGTGTCCCTATTATTGTAAATATCCTTGTGAGTGCATCCAGTCAATCAACTTATCCTTCTTTAAATCCTAACGACACATTGGAGAAATAAAAAGACAAAATACATAAAGGATAAAAGGGTAGGGTGGAAAATCAAGAAATCGTGCATGAGATTCCTCATTTAAAAAATGATGTGGGGAAGACACATATGTTCATTGAACATGATTCCCAACTCCCACACTAACATACTCCCCTTACTGGAGTAATAGAATATATTGCCTCTTTAAAACCTTTATTTTCAATGAATGGAACTATACAATGAACTCTATCTAAAATTCCCATAAAAAACATCCTCTTTCCATTCACCCATGAATAGTTTTCACCATTGACACACAGATCCCTGCATATGATTGAATGCTAAAAGAAACTAGTATTCCACTTGGGCAAATATCAGACTAAAATAAATCTCAAGCTCCACCAACCATCTCTCTGCCTCCATATCTAAAACACATCTCTCATTATTCACCGAATCAATATGATAAAATGGGTATTATACCCTCAACCAAGACTCATTCTCCTCTATTAGATCTATCCTACAGTAATCAGCTAGATCTTCCTATTGAACCTGAATTTCCTGATCCACACATGGATGATGAACATGATCCATAATTGAAAGGGTAAACAGTCATTTTCTTATCCCAAGTAGGATGGAATTTCATTGAGATTCATTTTAATTCTGTTTATTCATTTTAACCTTAATGAAAACCCAATTAAAAAAAAACTCAAGTCATCATGATGCACGTACCTCTCCTTGGTTACCACCTTGAAAACTTGTGCACCTTACTTGGTCATCCAATAATATTAGATTTAATTCACTAGATGATGATAGTCCCTACAATATGGATTCTCAGCTGGTCATGCTAGCCTATATCACACACTAATGTAAAATGGAACAATTTCCACATGAAAAAAAATGCAATCCTCATTGTTACTAACTCCCAAATCCATCCAATATATCAACCATCACAATTGATTCCACATGGTCATGACCCCCTCCCTGAAAATATACTATAATGAGGGGAGAGAGAAAAGACCCTTGAGTACAACCTTTAGTAGGCCCCTTTTATGAAACTGACAACAATGGTATAAAAATATCATGAAATTAAAGGCATTATCAAATATAATAATTTAATATCGGTAGATAAGATAAATCATTCACAATAAAATCCATGAAATATTATAAAAAAAGAATGGTCCCACTATTCATGTATAAATAAAAATGATAGAGGTGAAGGTCTCTAAGTAAATACACAAAATAATGATAATGTAGGGACACATAGACTATATAAGGTTTGAGATAATAATCCCTATCAAATTCAACATAGTACTCCTAGAAATCACAAAACTACTTTATATATATGTGGCCAGGATATAGGAATAATCATTATGAAAACCAAATAATCTTGAGCTCTTGTAAATAAAACATACTAATACACCTATGAGAAAATGAAAAACCCAATATCACCCAAACTGATCAAATATCCAACCCAAACTCACTAGGGAATGCTCACTAAATAACAAAAGTAGCATGATATAATATAAAATGAGTCACATCGTAAAATGGTACCTGACACTATTTTCCTTCAAGTATTCCACTCTCACGCCCCAACGTCGTACATCCTAGATGTCCCAACTCATTTGAATAACATATTCCACCATCCCATTGCAAGGCCAGATAACAACATTCTTCAAAACAATGGGGCCATGATCCCATGACATAATCACATCTCATCTCATCTAAAAACACCATAGTCATCACATCAAAACCAGAACAAGAAGAATATTTTTTCACCAACATGAATGAAAATAACCTCATTCCATAGTCCTACCATTCATGTCCCCCAAATTTGGTCCCCCAAAGTACGATCATATCACATCTCACCCAAAAACACCAAGTCCACTGACCCACAACACAATTATCACATCTCCAACAAAAACTCCAAGGTTATTACATATCACCCAAAGACACCCGGTACATCAACCAATGCACAACCACACCTTCATCCATCATAGTCGATTCATATCTAATCACATAAAATACAGTGAATGATATGGGGCATTTCCATCCATCAATTATTATCCCCAGTATAATGGAAAAAACAACCCCCCCATATGACTATATGGGTGTCATCAAAAAGTGCTCGTCATGGGTCGAGTTCATATTAAATTCACTTGAAATATAAAATTATATACATATATCCATACACACAATCCATATCTATGGGTTCACAACAACACTCTAAGAATATTACAACATAATAACATATGATTCCACTTCTAAAAGAATAACACCACTTAAACCACATGTAACATGTCATATTTCAAACCAACATCTATTATACATCCCATTCATTTCAAAAAATTAATTATCTACATTTAACAACACAAACCAACATATCATTTATTTCATTAATAATTTCCATCACATTAACAAAATCAATCCCCATCTATTTCAATAATTATTAAAAACAAATCTCATCACTAACCAGGAATGTGGAACAATACAACTACACATCATAGTATGCTTTCCATTCCCATTAAACTATTACCTCACCATTAAAAAATAATTGAATTAATACCACCACTTTGACACCCTACTAGAATGATAAAAACAATAACCACATCTTCATCCCAAAATCATATCCAAACAACCACCATATGGATGCCTCAAAATCATGTCCAAAAAACTAGAACCTCACAACCCTAGAAGCATAGCTAAACTACCACGACCTCACCACCCCAAAATTGTATCCCAAAAACCACCACATCACCTCCCCAATATAATTTACAAACAAACACAACCTTTATAACCCAAAATCATGGACAAAAAACCACAACCACACCAACCCAAAATCTTGGCCACATCTCACCCACTATCCCTACGCCTCATAAAAAATAAACATCTCCACTCTTCAAAAATGATCCTCCATCATAACATAATAATTATTATTTTACTTATTTAACAAATATGACATTATAGTAGGTGAATATATTTTTTAGCATTATGACCCAAGCCATAATCCTTGGGAAACCATTTCATTTTCGAAATATAATTCGTCATACATCATCTATTTTAGGGAGATATCACAATAATTACAATAGACATATTGAGAAAAAAATACAGCATAAAAAATAACCATACAACCATAATTTTCAATAGGTAATCATGAACGTAAAATCCATCATATAAAAATAATATCAATTTATTAAAAACATGTGAAAAATTTCCCATTTTCCCCTTTAATTTCAATTTTCCAATTATTTATCATTGATTAATACATAATAACCACAAAACATAGATAAAAAAGAGTAGACCCCTCCAACATGATACAAAATAATATAAATGTGTTTTCCCTACTTCAACAATGTTTTTCCAACTTTCTACATAGTATAGGGTGAATATTAAAAACCCACAAAAAAATCACAAAGTGAAATCATAGATCAACTTAAACGGCACCCAAGGATCATCAAAATGTATTCCAACTCAAAAACCATACCAAAAAAACATAAACATAGTGAATTCCCAATATAATAATAATAATAAACTAAATTAGATAAAGGAAATGAAAACTATCAATTTCGAACAGCTATCCACCAGATGTAACAAATCAAATTATTGAGAATAGTGATAGAATATCACTAGGGGGATCTTAGAGGGTCACTGTAAGATAAGAGGGAGGATGGTTCAGAAAAATTAATATAATGATATGAAAAAAATATAGAAACCATCAGGTTTCACATCATGTAATATATATACATGATTTATATTTTACATATATAGAAAAAATCCATCATTGGCTAAATGAAGAATCGACTCATCCTTTATTTAATATGCATTGAGAATTTCACATACATGATGTGAATCCACATCATTAATTCCACCAATTTCAATTTAAAATCCATTAAATCACTAGTTTTATAATCCATGAATCACCTCCAAACATTGTGTGAAATAAATCCATGATGTGTACATCCTAATGTGGCTTTTTTTCACCTCCAGTATCCACCGAAAACACCTGAAATCAACCCTAAATACCTTCAGCCATAGAAAATAGAATATTCCTTCACTAAGAAGGAACATAAAATTAAAACATATCATTTGGACTTACTTAAGAGGTATCTATCTATGCATCATTTCATCCATGTCTCATAGCTTCAATGTTATCTTTTAAACACATCACATTCCATTGATCATGAGGATATTGTGCTGGTGGGTAAAGATTAATTTTAATGGAACCCTATTTGTATCATTTATCATAGTATGATGTCCTTATGAGGATGTTTAGTTCCACTAGTTCAGGTATTATGGTATCATGGACATGTACAAAATGTTTCATATGAGAAAGTGGTAGACATACATTCTATGTTGCCATAGATATTCTCAGATGCGATTCTTCCCCCTTCCTATTGGGAACATGGGAATGGGTTATTTTAGGGAAGGTAGGATGTTGGATTCCATATTTACTAGGAAGTAAATAGACTTTATGTCCCAATATTAACATATATTTTTATCCTTATGAGTGAGCTTATTTGATCGAGTAAATTTGAGGCTTCATAAGAGACTTTTATGGATCTTTGAGATCCAAATTATTTAAATACACTATCAACAATATTTTTAGTACATTGTTATTTATAACCATATGACTCAACCATGATGATCTAGATGGATGAGGCATGGTTTGGTAAAAAAACATTCAAGTTATCTACAAATACATGTGATTATACTACAGTTTTTTGTAGATGTAACACATGAATCTTTCATGGTTTTATTAATTTTTTCAACTTGGCCACACTAGTAGTTGTATTTTGGTAGTTGTTGTTCACAATTAACCAATAATTTCAATAAACCATATGGTAAAATAGTACACACCTTAAAAATTGGGGGAAATTCCATTTTTCATTTACCTTTTTTAGTTGATACTTCTATTTTTCCTTCCTTTTCAATGTCGTACAAGACCAACCATTTCATTTATCCCTTCTCCACCTAACATATGATTTGATCCTCCATCCTCATATGGCATCAGAATAACATGTTTTTGATTATTTTGAAATGATATAGATAATCATTTTAATCCACATCCTTTCAATCCCTATATTTCTTTCCACCATGAATATTATTTCCTTGTGAGCTAATATTATCAATTATCACATCATTTTCATATTTATTTGATTATATAAATTTTTTATGGTATATAATGAATATAAAAGATGATAAGTAATCTATCACTATAAGGTTAGTGGTATAGTGTTGATCCAAATATTATCACTACATTATAACATGTACTGTGATGCTGAATTTCTATACCATGATCACATTTCCCTAAGAATATAAATGGATGTTAATTAAATTGTAGGTCATTATATTGATTCCCATTTACACTTATTATTATAATAAGTTGTTCATTTAGAGTATATCCATTCATTTATGTTTCATTTTGAAATTAATTTTACCTTTTAAAAGAGAATGTAACCAACCAACATTCAATGTTGTGTTATCTTAGTAATTAAATTGGATTGTATTGATTAAATTAACAGGACGTGAATGTTATGTCCAAGTAAATTTCCCATTATGTAAATAATGTATTTTACCTTTACATAATTTAATGTTAAATGGCTGTAATAAATCTACTATATTACATTAAATCCTTACATAAATGATGAAATGTAATTTTTTTACTCTCCCATTTATAATGGGTGATGAGACATGGTTAACGTTAGTGTCATACCAGACCCATCACTCTCCCATGACGTATGATGTCGGTAATGAAGTCTAAATTTACACATTCAGTTGATTCATGCGATTAAATCCATGTAATTTATCAAATTCCTAGTATGGTTCTCTTATCTGTAGCATGAGACTCGTAGGACTACGAGTGCATGCATGGGTTATGCCTCATGTCTTAGATAGTAAAACGTATCTCTATATATGTCTATATGTGTGAATACTTATATATTTAATATATATATATATATATATATATTATAATGCACTGACCTTATAATTACATAATCTTGAGTTAAGTCAATAATTCATATTGGGGATCTTTTCAGGTTTATTGTTTTTGATAATTAGGCCATAACTATTACATTATATACCAAATATTAAAAATTCGACAATTCTGATAGATCAAATATTTTCACCATAAAAAAACTCTTTAAATAAAACAATTATTCTTTTCTTTGAAAAAATCTTCTTAAATTCATCCATTCAATTACCCATCCTTATAAACTATAAAAATCTTTTCAAAAACAGTGTATGAGCATAAAAAAAACAGTATGGGATATCAAATTAAGAATGAAAACATTATTCCATGAATACATAAAAATCAATGAAGTCATAAGTTTTAGTAATAAAACATAAGTTCATTGGAAAACCTCTTGAAATCATAAAATTTATCAATAACTCATATATATCAAAAATCAAAAAGGTAACATGAGGAATACATAACAAACATACAAAGTAGATCTCATAGATACATATAGAGTAACATTCATAGATATATTTTGAATACACATCAATGTTTATTCCGTAAATCTCATAGTAGAAACCTTACCATTTACCTCATTAACAATAACCAATTCATTAGAGAGCTACCACGGGCTCACCCCATATAATTATCTAGTGACCACTCGTATTTACTTTATCACATGACCAACCATCAAATATCGAAGTACAATTACATAATCATAAAACATAAAATAATTAAATTATCGAAAGTTCACTCATCAATAAAAATAAATCAATTCATGATATTGAAATATTCAATCTATTTCAAATATCATTTAAAAGGTTTAAAAAGAAGATTTATGAATCATTGTTTCCCAAACCACACAGAAAAATTAAAATGAAATTAAAGAATTAATATTTTAAAACATATATTTCCATATAAGTAAATCATTAAAACCATTTTGAAAACATGAACATTAATGATAAATATTTAGATGAAAAATCAAGAAAATCTTTAAAACAATGTTTTTGTTAAAGAGTCCCTTACCACTTGAGAAAATACATGAATAAAAATAATAAAATAATAAGTTTAAATAAAAAATATAATATCATGATAATATATATATTCATTATGTAATATGTAAAATGGAAGTATATACACCATATGAACGTGAATTGGTGGATAACAACAAGTACGTCTCAAAGGAATTTAAATAGAGACGAAATACCTTACAAAGATAATATTCTATGATTAAGGACAAATCAATGACATAATTATGTGTGAAAAATATAAATACACCAAATATAAGATTATATTTAGTGTGAAACAAACATAGGTCATTAACACATATTCTTGTAAAAACAACACCAATGACATGGATTTTTAACCCAATGAATGAGATTGATTTATGTTTTCCCTAACAATGTTCATATGAATGACATAAGAAATTATCAATGGGGTGATTATGTGTATCAATAGTATATCTATTGAATGTTAAGTGTATGTTAAAACCTAAATAAATAATCAGTTATTCCACACATAATCCTGGCATAATATAATTAATAGAGTATGCGTAAAACCCAATGAGTGATAATTGAGTTTAGAAATTACATTTCAAAGATAATTTTGTTACTAAAATATATTGATTATGTGTATTCAATATAAATAAACATAAATAATTTATAAATACTAAATAAGATATGAAAATAAATTTCTCATATAATCATATAATGACATAATAATGAAGTAAAATATTAACCTAAAAAATGGAAATTGGGTTAACAAGTTCCATTACCTTGAGTCTAAATCGTCACGTATGATCCTTTTTATTCCTTAATAACATACATAAGCATATTTATACATGATTCATATCCATTTTGATTTTTATTATTTATTTTAATTTTACCTATTATCATGTTATAAAAAGAACATACCTATTTATGTTCATATCGTTGGTTAAATCAATATTTGGTACTTGAGTTGAAAATGAACTTGTTTTGATGTAAATTGTATATGTAATCAAAAGTAAATCTTCATAAAAATGATATTAATTATTTATATAATATATACATCCAATATATATGTATTTATAATAGTCTATAAATTTTTTAGATAAAAGTGTAATACACCGTTCATGGAGATGGTACGTCGTATGTACGCATGAACACTGCATGAGATTGATTTTAATATTGAAGGAATAAAAACCAAATGATACATAGTTATATTATAATAAATTTATAATATCTATTTTATAAATTTTAAATATGTTAATTAACACTATCATTTATACGTTCAATGTATGGAATCAATGACTCATCTCACTTTGAGGGGGCGATAGTCTGCACTTTCTAAAATGAAATTATTATATATACACATTATGGAAAGAATAAAGATATGTTTTAAATAAAAATAACAGAATAATATAGAATATATTAATATAATATATATCTTATATAAATATAGGGTCATCATTATGTCCCCGATGAGATGTTTTAGGTGAAAATTAATAATGATTGTTTCATGAGGCGGTAGTTTGTCGTACACAGAAATAGTTTGTTCATATCCATTAGATGGATATGTGTGTATGTTTAGTTAAAATACATATAATAGAAACATCCAAGTATATTTGGGATAATTTTGTTGTTATATAGTCAAAGAATAATAAGAACATAGGTAGTGGATAAGGCACATAAAGGAAAACAACTTGAGAGGAGACGTTACATGTAAAATAGGTAACCTATTTTGATTTGAGCCAAATTAATTTATATAATTGACTTATGAAAAAGGTAAAAAAATAGGAGGCAATAAGGGATTTTGGGAGATTATTTTAGTAGGATTTCTATGATACTATGGGCTTGATATGTGTTATTAAGTGGGTAGATTGGGTGGCCTTTTATTAGAGGAAGGAGGGAAATTTTAGGAATGTCTTGAAAACTTATTTTATAATAAATTACTGTTTAGTTTCTAATTTTCCAATAATAATTTAATTTAAAGATAAGATGTCTAAGGTTGGAAAAAACCTCATCCAAAGGCTTTTAGAAATTTTTAGGTATCAAATGTAACTATATGTTTTTTGCTTGAACCCTTAGATAAAATATTAACTATTACTAAGTCTTCTTGTATTTTCACATTATATGGTTTCTATAGTTATAATAAAATTGCAATAGAAAAAAGGTAAAATATTAATGAAATTTATGACATTATGTAAATCAGTTTTCCTAATATTATATATTAGGACTATTATATCTCTTAATAAAAGTTTATTATTTTTAAAACTCGTTTATGTCAATTTTATCACTATTTAGTAATTTGAATTTGTTAATGTAATAACTACTTGATTTCTTCAATAAAAAGGAAATAAATAAAATTTAAGATTTCATAATGATCTTTAAAATTAATGTATTACATCCAAATTTTCAAATTACATTTATTTTAATATTTATAATATTATTTATTCGAAATGTTTTCCAATGATGAAATAACTCCATCATCATGGGCTAGAAAATAAATTTATTAATTTTATGAATAAAAATTATAAAAAAAATAACATGACATAGGAAATATTTTTTTCATTATAATTAATATTTATAGTTAGAGATACGAGTTATAAAATATCATTTTCTCCTATCATGCTCCCAAATTCCATAAGATTGGCCTCATGATACTCATTGGTGGAAATATATTATCCAATAGGAATATGACATGTTTTATTATAGTTTTATCTAATTATAAAATTACTTTTAACCTTATTTCCCAAATTAATCTTTTAAACCACAGTAATTAAAAATAATTACTAAAATTACTATTCATAATGTCCAAAAATAAAAGGTAAAAACTTACACAATTTGATCTTTTGGACTCAAAATATGGAATCCATTTTTCCAAATTCAAAAAACAGAAATTGTACTAATATGTTTAAAATAAATTCCATTTTTAAAAATATGAATCCGTGTTTTTAAGAAGTAAAAATAATCTAATGATTGACATGTGATAATGTCCAATTAAAATGTCAAATTACTCTCAATGACCCTAATTGGATTAAATGAAAAAATAAATACACTTACAATTTAAAACCATTTATATTAAAAATATGACTATATAATTAAAATAGATGAAAAGGACATTTAAAATTAAAATGCAGTATTTTTCACTTTAATATCTTATTCATTAATGAAAATAGAAATGGAAAAGTATTATTCTATAAATAGATGGGTCGTTATATATTTCATCTCGTTAAAAATTTGCATCCACACAATTTCAAAATTGGGATCAGAAACCTCAATGAAAATATGAACTATATATTTCCTTTTCACATTATCATTGACCAAAACCAAAATAGTTAATAAAAGATCAAATATTTCACCAAAAATAATAATCATTTTTTAAAAAAATACCACACTTTAATCCCTAAAATTCAATAAACGATACTCAATTTTCAAAAATGTCCATTTAATAAAAAACAATCCATATGTTTCTTAAAGATAATACAAACTATGATTGAAACTCCAAATTCATAGGATTTTGATTACATTTTCTTCCATGATTAATTTTAAAATAAATCTCCAAATTACATCGACTACTCTTAAATTCACAAAATTAAATGTAATTCACCTAATCACATATTCACCAAAAAAGGTTAATCACTTCCATAAATAACCCAAAATTCAATAAGTACACAATAATAAATAGATTATTCAAAAATTAAATTCAACCATTACCCCGCAAATGAATTCCCATAGTATTCTATTTTCCGTTGGGATATAGTGTTTCCAAAAGAGAAAACGTCTTCCAAAATAACATTTATATATTAATCACCAAATCATTTTACCATAAAAAGGATATCTATTTGATAAACCATTAGTTCCCAAAATCATTTTATTATGGATAAATAATATCATTTAATAGAAAAGAATATTTCATATTAATTGGGGGAATCATGTAGGAAAGTGGTAGGAAATACACTTTTGTCTCCCTTTTTGTGGTTTTGATTTCTGCTCCCTTGTCAGACAGAATGGGTTTTCAGACATCTGGCGGGTTGTCCCTTTCTATACAACTCAAAATTAACCATAACATATTTTAACCTCAATGTTTTTCTTATACCAATAATTTTTATCCAAACTCTTAATGAACTCCATATATTAATTCTTGAGGTCATATATATATTTCCTTTTTTTTCACCTCTATATGATAAAATAAAAATATTCCCAAAAGGAAGAACATCATACAGAGATCATGGTGTCAACCTGGTTTCATCGTCATCTTACTCACATATATATAAGGTACATTCATTGCGAAGATGATTTAGAGATCCTTCACGATCATTTTCTTCCATTATCCAAATATAGCTTAAACAAAATTACTCATACAGGTGTTAATAAAAATTTGGTTTTGTAAAATAATCATGCGTGACGTATAATTTCAAGGAATCTAATAAAATTTAATTTTTTAAAACAGTCGCACCCAGTTTGTGTTGAAACATTCAATCAATGGTCCTTTTCAAATACCATAAGTTGGTGATGAAATACTATATTTTAAAAAATATAAATATTTGTCGCAAGGGTCAACTTATTTATCACCTTTTGCAAAATAATAATATACTTCAAAATCTTGTGATAAGTTAAAATATATGAAATTTCCTTGATAATTATTTCCTTTTTGAATATATGTGAATATTGAGAAAATAAGATTTAAATAATTAAAACCCATGATCAACAATGGTATCAAGGTATTGTGGATATGTTTGATATCAAAAACGATTTCTTGCAAGTGAGTTGTATGTTATAAAATGTTTCAAAATCTTCTAGATCTGACTTGTCAATAATTATTACAAAAATTTCAACAATAAGTGATAAAAATGTCATTGGAGATCCTTCTCCTTCCATTTGTAACCATCTTTCCATGAACTGAAAGAGATATAATTCAATTATTTATCTGGATGAATAGACATAAAGACAAAATAAGTGGTTATCCAATACTCATAATCCCTAATGATCACTAACCGAACCTCTGATACAAACTATACGGACCAAGCCTTAATCATTACTTAATCTTCAGATAAGTCACAATTTCACATTGAGGATCTTTTTAGGTTTTTAATTTTTGAGAATTTGGCCATAACTATTATGTTAAATATAAAATATTACAATATATACACTTATACTCTACCCAATAGTTTTAAAAATAATAAAACTAAATAAATAAATAAAATATGATTTTTTGATAAAAATCATATTTAATTCTACCTTTCATTTACCCTTACTTATACCTGGTGAATTTTTTTTTAAAACCCTAGGATGAGAATGAGAATATTAGAAAGGGATAATAAATAAGGACTGAAAACATTAGTACCTGTATACATGTAAATTAATGAAATCATTCTTTTTACTAATAAAACATAATCCCTTCAAAATACCTCATGAAATAATAAGATTTAATAGTAAGTCAATGATATAATAAATCATATATGTAACTTGTGGCATCCATAACATACATACATTGTAGCATTCACATATATATATGGAGTAACCTTCTTGGATACATTTGGAATACTCATCATATTATATTCCATAAATCTCTAAGGAGAAACCTCAATGTTTACCTCTATCGCGTTACACAATGAATTTAAAACAATCAAGGGCTCACCAACCCTAGTTTTATCATGGAAACACCCATATTTGGTTTTTCACAAAAACACAAGTCAAATTTCAATGTGAAATTACATAATCAAAACACATAAAATATTGAAATTATCCACATTTCACTCATCAATCACAAGAAATCTAATAAATATATAGAAATTCTGAATCCATTTACAAAACTATTTAAATTTTTTAATAAATATATTATTGAATAAAAGAGTCACATAGCAGTTTGAAGCTTTTAAAATAAATTATAGAATTAAAATTACAAAACATATATTCCCATATAAATAGTAACGCCCCAAACCCAGATGCTCGGTGTCAGTGCATTATTTTAATACATTGGCATGATTACAAGGAATCAAATCCTGAAGGACCGATCTGTTTAGCATTCTTGAAAAATAGATTTTATACATTAACTTCACAATACAGTTTCAAACATAAAATACATCATAGATAGATATTTGAGAATACCATTATTCAAATATCTTAACCCTACATATCAATCACAATACACTTCATGGAATCCTGGGAAAATAGATCATTAGAAAGGGGTGTTCTCTGATGCATAGTAAGGGTAAATAATTTAGCAGAAGCTATTAACATTTATTGAAAAATGTGTAATTAAAACAAAAAAAATTACAAATAATATTGATCATAATATGGAAAAGGTAAATCAAACATCATCATATAAACATGCACATGGATATTCTACTAGTTGAATAATCACATGTAAAAACTAATTTTATAATGAGGGAATGCCTAACGTCAGGCGTTAGTAAAACATAGTCAATGCCTCATGCCTAGACTATAAATAATTTTTCTCAAGGCCTTATTATATGAAAATAATTTGTCTCTTCCGGAAAACCAATGTATCAGGAGATATAGCAGGCTCCACCTGTCACTTACTAAGTCCACTGCATTCCTCATATGAAAATGTTGAAACAAAACATAAACACTAATATTAAAACAATCAATAGAAATGTCAATATTTCCACCCTAAAACATGAAGGGTTTAAAAATAACACATCCACATTCAAACAGATCATAATTTAATCATTACAATATTAATTATTTTATTATTATAAATCAAACTTAATCAAGAATAATTTCTTGTATTGTATGTGGACATAGTTGAAAATGGTTAGTAAAACTTTTCGAGAGAAATATCCATTTTTGTGTAATCATTTAAAAATCAAATATTTATAAAGGATGTTATTTATAAGAGATTTTTGAATAAATTTATCCCATAATTCTTTGAAACATTTGATAGGAATTATCAATTTAATACAACAATTTCCTAATAATTGAATCCTAAAAACAATTTTGAAAACATAGATATTAAGGAAAAATATTTAGAAGAATAAATATTTAAAACCATTAAAATGATTTTTCTGTTAAATAGTTCCTTAAAATAATAACTTTTAAATTTATTTTATGAAACATAGACATCGATAATAAATATTTTTCATAAAATTATTTCACATAAGAAATCTCAGATAATAATGAGATTGAGGAATTTACCTTTACATTGTACTTTCCTTTAGTCAGGGGTACATTTTACCACATGTATGATAACCATAATATGTTATAAAATTATACCAGAACCATATTATAATTTATGACATCATACATGATTCATTTAGTACTTTATACATCTCATTTAATAATAATTTCTACATTAAATTAAAATTTTGGTTAATAATATCTTTTTTTATCGTACATGTTTTAACTTGTTATTATTGACTGTATCCCATAGATCATGATTTAAATACTTACAGAACATAAAACATAATTTATCTATCATATATATTCATTATATATATATAATATAGATATATATTAAATGAAATCCACCGTTTATGGAGTTCTTTGGTCGTACATACGCATAAGCGATGTTTCCTTTTTATGTATTATTGAAGAAAAGTAAGTTAATGATATATATGTATGTATATATATATATATATATATTTCCAGTATCATTATTATGTCATATATTACAATATTATTAATAATATATATTATTACAATCATAGTTGAACGTTGAACATTGAAATGAATCTCATCGCGTCGTGGAGAAGGTTTGTCGTACGTAAACATGAGCGACGAAAAATTTCCATAATGATTAAATGGTGTTGATTTGGATTTAATATTCATTTTACATAGACATTTGAATTTTATTTTCATTATATATGTAAATATTAATTATAATTATATCCATCCAAATAACGTGGTTTTTAATAACAAATTACACTATGACGTGAGATGGTAAGTTGTACGTACGCATGCGTGGTGACATTATCATTCCTAGGATTGATAGAATAATGAATATGGATTTACAAGATTTATAAAAAAAATAATAGTGTTTATAAGTTACTCGATTTATTATTTTGGTATGGAAATAACCAGGAAAGATAATGTCGATGAAGAAGAGAACTTTGAAAGAGGTGATAAAATAATTACATCATCTTTTGGTGTTTCCTTTTTATATGGTCTCCATAAATTGGGTTTATGCTCAAGGGAAGGCCTCTAGGTTGAAGTGGGGGATGTTGGGACGATATTTTGGCACTGTTTGGTTGATACATATGGCTTTTGATGTGTGAATTTTAGAGAAGGGGAAGTGCAATTTTATAAGAGGATGAGGGGACCTTACGAAAAACTTGAAATATTATTTTATTATACAATAATATTCGGTTTATAATGGCTCCAAAATGATTTATTTATAGAATAAGGTGGGTATGGGTCTAAATACTATCAAAATATAGGTTATAAACTCATTTATTTCACCATTTTAACCTTATCATTTAGATTTAACACTTAGTTAAATAGTTTATCTTTTACCATGTATTCTTGTATTATTATATTAAATGGTTAATAATCTTACAATAAAATTCCACGTGAAACCCTTGTGGTTCATTAATGACATATATGTTATTATAAAAGTGTTTTGGCTGAAACTTATATTTTTTAAAATGTAATATCTTTTAATAATATTGTATTTGTTTTAAAAACGCATTTATTCCAATTTTGACATAATTTAGTATTTCGTTTTTGTGAAAGTCATAAAACGTGATTAATTCATACATAATAAATTTAATAATTATTAAAATAACTTATTCGCAAATAAAATTATTGGACAGCTTCAAATCTTTAAAATTATATTTATTTTAATATTTGTAATATCATTTATTTGAATCATTTATTAATATGGAAAATATTTCATCATTATTGTGTCATATATAAATATATTTATATTATGTCTAAAAATAATAATTAAACATTCATGATGTTGGAAATATTTTTATCTTACTAATAAAAATTTATAGTCAAATATATCAATTATATAACCTCATATAAATTTCGAATTACTAAAAGATACATGTTTTTGTTATTTTTTTCTTCACTTTAGATTATTTAATATAAAATGTCTTTATCACTCCCATGTAGCTCCATGAGGTCCCCAAATAGTCCCATGGAAGACAGTGGTTAGACATGTATCAGAAAATTTGGTTAGAAATGTGTTTGGGTAATTTAATATTAATATAATATTGTTTGTTTACCCATATATACCAGATTTACCCTTTAACCATGGTAAATAAAAAATTACCGAAGTATTTATTTGTATTGTATAAAAATAAAAGTTACCAATTTACTAAATTTGGCCCTTCTGATTCCAAATATGAAATCCATTTTTCTATATTTAGAACACAAATTTTGAAGAAATTAATTCAAAATTAGTTCCTGTTTCGAAACCAAAATGTGGGTTTTTAAAAGATAAAACAATCCCAATATTGAAATGGGTTTATGTAAAATTTAAATCTGAAATTACTTATACTCACCTACATTTTATTAAATCATAAAAATTTAATCTGATTATACATCATAACCATTAAAATTCATAATTTATCACTATAAATTATTTCAATTAAATAATTGTTTTCAATTAATACATAGTAATTTTAAATATTCATCAAAATATCAAAGTTTTCAGAAAATTAGAAAAACATTTATCCAAACTAAATTTTTTTGTCCCTATTCTAAATAAAAATTTAATATAAATAAATTAAATATTTAAAAGTATCAAATATTGGTTTTAAAAAGGGTTCTCCCTTAAAAGTTGGTAAATTTTCATTTTTCAGAAAATACTACTTTTATATGAAAAAAATGAACCTGTTCTTATATTATGTCTAAGAGCAAAAAATGTGGATTCTAAAATAATATGGAGTATATAAAATTCAATGTTAAGTTAATATTATTCCTAACCGTTTTTTGAATGACTATTTTCGTATGTCGTGGTGCGCTAGAACTCGGTGTTGCGTATATCACAAGTTATTGATTTACATTTAAGTGATTACATACTTTGAAATCATGGGTTGTAACATTCTCCCATCCTCAAATAAAGTTCATCCATTAAACTTTAAATTGTTCTTTGAAAACAAAATTTTAATAATAGAAAAATACCTTTGTGGAAAACCCACATCAGAAATTAGGTTAATAAAATTTAGTCTTCATAAGTGGGAAAGGGAAATGAAAAGTTCTCAACCAAATTATGATCTGGATTAGAAGAACATTTGTTGAAATTGAAGACACATAATTGTTGGGAAAATATAAATATTTACGGGGAGTGATTGAGGTCATCAATCACAAACTAGTGTTATATTGAGGGAATAAAGCCATCAATCTATAATGATTTAAAATATAATCGGTTCAACAAAACATATTGTATTGGGATAACACATTTTTTGTTTTAAGATATCTTTCCAAAAGATTAGGAATTAATTTATTCATAGAATAATAGGAAATAATATATACTTGACAAGTATAATTTTATCATTTAAATAATTCTAACCACATACTCATCTTTCACTCCAAAAGATTTTATACTTCAAAAATATTCTATTTATCCTAATCGTATAGTGTTCCAAATATAATGAAGTTATAATTCATTTTATACACTATTTAAAAACCTGATATTATACAAAACAAGACATAACGTAGGCCAGTGGTGGTTGATTCACACTAGTTTCTCTTTGGTTAAGGGTTCATGTCCCGCAGCCATGCTGAATGCAACAAGTTGTCACCTGACCTACGGGTTACCCTTCTTATAACAATCCAAAAAAAATCATAAAAAATTCGTTAACCATAACAATATTTTCCAATGACAATCTTCATCCATTCTAACCTTTATACTCATCCAAAACACTTTTTCCAAACTCCCAATCCAAAATTTATATGTAAGGTAAACCTAATAAAGATATATTTTTACATGTAATAACATGTGAATAACTTTATCATGTATTCTCATAAAACTTGGTAACATCTTGAATTACCATAAAACCTTATTGAATATTTTCATGCTCCCTTATTCCATGTAAAATACCAGATTCACTCCTTATATCCAAAAATGTCATAAACTTCCATAGGGATGGAATAAATAAATAGTTAATTAGTTCCAAGGTAGTCAATAATATATAGTATACTTTATCAAACTCAATTATATCTTATTTTGAAATCATTATATCAGTTTCAAAAACATATTAAGGGTTATGTTTCCCCTAACCATATATTCTCCAAAATGATTAACATAAAACTACGTCACATTACTTGGTACATTAAAATCTCAAATAATTAATGAAAAGATACTACATTATAATCCTTATATACAACATAATTCTTAAACTTGTACATAATGAATACAATACTCAAATTAAACAATTCATTAACAAAAACATAAGAACACTAATCATTCCTCTTTATCTATAGTAATATCATAATGTGATTATTATCCAATATTATTATTTGTGGTATACAATGATGAATGGGACATTGATATGCATAGTGTCCCAACTCCTTGCAGAAGAAGTAATATAAATTTGAAAACTTGTTCTTACACTTGGAATCAAGAAAATGTTGTCCTTTTTCTCCACACTTATAAAGGACTTTAATTTCATTCCCAGACGTCCAAGGGCTATCTTTTCCAAAGTTATCAAATATGGGTAAAATAATTCTTTCCCTTCTTCCCTTTAACTATCTTTCACATTACCTTCCTTTTATTCTCTATCTTTCCTTCAAATACATGTGACTCAGGATAATTTTTTACATATCTTATTATCACATGATGCCATTTCATCATAGGATGAGAATACATGGGATGCTATTTCTTTTCTAAATTTTTTCATATGACTATGAAATATATGATCCTCCTTACTCTATGGATCATGCGTATTTCTAGAGTTCTAATTCCTTCTGTAGGGCACCATTTCTAAACATTGGTGTATGATAGATGAGTTTATTAATCCCAATGCATAATTCCAAACATGAAAAATATCTAACCTAAATTTAAATGTTTATGCATATAATCCATTATCATAAAAAATATATTTAAGGAATTATTTACTCATAAGTATTTTATAATGGTTTGTAAACAAAATGTAAATTTTTCTTAAGCATATCCCCTGGGATTTTCATAACCAATAGTGAAAAAAGGGTCGTTGTCATTTACTAGGATACCCTTAGTCAAGACTGAAAACCCTTTTCATAGTTTTCACTCCTAGGTACATGTGTGCTAGATCTGCCTCTACCAGCTTGTATCCATATAGGGATGTATTTCATGAAAAATTCACAAAATCTTGACATTAACAATATTCTAGGATGTTATTCTATACTAATACTCAATGTATATTTAGGGAAATTTTTTCTTATTAATGATAATCTAAATATATTTCCATGGTTGTTTCTAAACTTCCCCTCATACTAACAGCAATGCCCCGACCATAGAAGCTATGATCCAATGCATAATTTTAATAAATTGTCATGATTACAAGTAATAATGTTCCGAAGGACTGATTAGTTTCGCAGTCTTTGAAAATAGATTACATTCGTTAACATTACATTAGAATTTCCAACATAAAATATTACATTGATTGTTCTTTGAGAATATAATCATTCCCCTATCTTAACCCTACTTATCAATCTAAATACAATTCTTAAAATACAGTGAAAATTAAACATATGAATGGGGCGAGCTCAAATTCATAGTACGGTTAAATAATTTAGTGGAACCCATAAAAATTTAGGGAAATATGTGTAATAAAAACAACAGCCTTTGTAAACATATTCATGAACATATAAAGAAAAAAATAAATCAAACATCATCATATAAACATGCACATTGATATTTTATTAGTCGAATAATCACATGTAATAACTGATTTTCTAAGGTTTAAATTTTTAATACCATACATCATTACAAAATATTCAAGTCATCCTGCAAAGACTATAAATAAAAATATTACCTAGTCCTTGTTCCTAGAAAATAATTTCTCTCATGAGACCTATCGATGCATCGAGGAGCTATTAGGGGCTCCAACCGTCACTTACTAAGTCCAATGCATTCATCGTATGAAAATTATGAAACATAACATAAAAATTTGTATTAAAATTAGAATACGAAATGACAATACTTCAACCATAAACCATTAAAGGTATATAAATAGAAAATACACATTCAAACATATCAAAACTCAATCAATACATTATGGAATATTGTATTATAATAAATCAAACTTAATAAATAATAATATCTAGTAAATTATGTTGACATAGTTGAAAATGAATAGTAAAACTTTTCATGAGAAATATCCATTTTTGGGAAATAATTTAAAAGTTGGAAATTTATAAAGGAAGTCATTTAAAAGAGATTTTTGAATCAAATTGTCCCATAACACATTGAAACTTTTGAATGGAGTTAACATTTTAAAACAATAATATCTATATAAATAAATCCTTAAAACCATTTTGAAAACAAGGATATTAATGAGAATGAATTTGGGGAATAAATATTTCATACATTTAAATTGATTTCATAGTTAAATAGTACATTAAAAATTATTTTTTTATTTTATTTTATGAAACATGGACATGGATAAAAAAATATTTCCCTGAAAATACATACACAACAACAATCTCAGACAATAATGAGAACGAGTAATTAACCCTTACCTTGTACTTTCCTTTAGTCATGGGTATGATTAACATATATTATGATGACCTTATTATATTATTAAATTATAAAAATTCATATTAATATTTATGATATCGTACATGATTTATTTATGACTTTATACTAACCATTTAATAATAATTTCGATTTTAAATTAACCTTTTGGGTAATAATCACTTTCTTTATCGTTTGTATGTTAACTTATCAATCTAGATCATATCACTTAGATAATGATTTAAATAATTCTAGAATATAAAATGTGATTTATATATCATATATATTTAGAATATAAAAATGTATGATAGATAGATATATTAAATGGAATACACTGTTTATTGAGATGGTAGGCATACATACACATAATAGATGTTTTACTATTTATATCATTTTGAACGGAAATAAGCGAATGAGAGAAATGTATATATGTATATATATCCTGTAGAACTATTTTTTCATATATTAAATACTTATTAATAATATATATTTTTACATTCATCACAGAATGGTGAACGTGGAAATGAATCTCATCACTTCGTGGACATTGTATGCTGTATATACACTCGAGCGACGATATAATTTCCTTAATGATTGAAAGGATTTTATTTGGATGGTATATTAATTTTAAAAAGGAATTATAATTTTATTTTCATTATCTATATACATATTACATATCATTGTATCCATCCAAATAACATTGTGTTGAATAACAAATTGCACCACGACGTGGAGACCGTAAGCCGTACATACGCGTGCATAGGGATATTATCTTTCATAGGATGGGTTGAATAATGAATATTTGTGTACCGTATTTATAATAACATCATTGTTTGTATAGTTTATTAGAGTTATTGTTTTTGTATAGAAATAAAAAATAATGTGAAGTGGGAAAAATTGACATTAAAATGGGTGATAAAATAATTACTTCTTCTTCATGTGTTTCATTTTTATTTGAATGAATCTGGACAATATGATGGATTTATGCTCAATGTAAGACCACTACGATGAAGTGGGGGAATTTGGGCAAGGTTTGGCTGAGCCAGATGGAATTGGAGGTGTGAATTTTAGAGAATGGGATGTGCCCTTTTATAAAAGGGTTGAGGGGAACCTAAGGGAAAACAAGAAATATTATTTTATTATACAAAACTATTCATTTTCTAGTTGCTTAAAAATAATTTATTTTGATTATAGGGTGGGAATGGGTCGAAATCCTCTAATCCATTAGGTTTTATATAGGTTTAAGACACCATCTTAACTTTACCTTTTATATTTAACTCTTAGTTTAGTATTATAACTTTTATCATGTATTCTTGTATTATTATAATAAATGGTTAATAAACATACTATAAAATTCCATGGGAAACCCAAGTTGTTAATTAATTACATAAATATTATTATATATGTCTTATGACGGAACCATAGTTTTCTAGGACTGTTATATCATTTAATAATATATTATTTGTTTTAAAAACTCATTTATGTTAGTTTTGACATTATTTAGTATTTGGTTTTTGTTAAAGTTATAACAATTTCATTACAAAAAAAATATTGAATCAATTCTAAAAAATCATATTCACTAATATTATTATTTTATGGCATAAAAACATTCAAATTATATTGTTTTTTATATTTAGAATATAGTTTATTTGATTCATTCATTAATATGGAACATACTACATCATTATTGTGTCATAATTAAATATATTTATTTTATGTAATTAAATTAAAAATATTTATCATGATGTAGGGAATATTTTTATCTTTCAAATTAATATTTATATTCGAATATATAAATTATATATCCTCATATAATAATTTATTTACTAAAATATACATGCTTTTATTATTTTTGTTTCTATATTAGATTATTTAATAAAAAATGTCATTATCACTCCCATGTGGCTCCATGGGTCCCATAATCGACCCAAGCATACCCGTGGCTGGACATGTATCATACTGTAGGTTTATTACATGTGTTAGGGTAATTTAATATTGTTATAATATTATTTGTTTACCCTTTTTTCAGGATTAACCATTATACCATGGTGAATAAAATATTTACCAAATTAAGTATTCATAATGTCTAATATTAAAATTTACATATTTACAAAATTTGGACCTCTTGATTCCATATATTAAATACATTTTCCATATTAAAAACACCGAAGTTGCATATATTAATTTAAAATTAATTACCGTTGTCGAAACCAAAAAGCGGGTTTTTTAAAAGTAAAATCCATCAATAGATTAATATGTGCTTATGAAAAATTAAAATATAAAATTACTTATAATGACTAAAATTGTATTAAATGATAATAATATAATCTAATATTACTTCAAAAAAATCAAATTCATTACTTAACACAATAAATAATTTTGATTATAGAAGATTTTTTCAATTAAAACATAGAATTTTCACTATTCATGAAAATATGAAACTTATCAGAAAAGTAAAAGAAACATTTCCAAACTAAATTTTATGTCTCTAATTAAAAATTAATTTAATTTAATTTAATTTTATATATAAAAGTTTCAAATATAGGTTTAAAAAGGGGTTCACCATTAAAAGGCGGTAAAATTGAATTTTTTTAGAAAATAATTTTTTTATCAGAAAAAATAAATTAGTTCACATATTTTGATTAATAAAAAAAATTATATAGATTATTAAATTATATGGAATGTATAAGATTCTCAATTCAGTAAATTCTATTCATAAACATTTTTTGAACAGCTAGTTTGGTAAGTCATGGAGTAGTCGAACTCCATGTTGGGTGTATCAGAAGTTATTTAATTACATTTAAGATATAAAATACTATTAAATCTTGGTGTGTTATAGAGATAAATCTTTAAAACTATTTTGAAAACATGGAGATTATTGAGAAATATTTAAAATGGAATATTTAAAACATTTAAAATGATTTTTTAGTTAATGAGTCCCTTTCCACATGAGAAAATACTTGAATACAAATAATTAATGGATAATATTAAACGAAAAATATAATATTATGTGAATATGGATATTAATGATATAATATTCCAATGGGATGTAGTTTTTAAACCACATAAAATTGACTCGGTTCAAAATAATAATTAATTCCAATAGAATATAAATTGAGACAAAATTTGTTACACAGATAAAATCATTATATTAACGATAAATCAATGACATAATTATGTGAGAAAAATATACATACACCCATTATAATATAATATTTAGTGTAAAAAACCTAGGTCATTAAGACATTTTCTTGAAAACAAAAATGTCATGGATATTTAACTTAATGAAATGAGATTGAGTTAAGATTTCACATACAAAGGTCATATAAATGAGACAAGAGTTTATCAGTGAGGTAATTATGTGTATAAATAATATATCCACAAAAACAATGTTTTTGATAAAACATAAACAAATAAATAGTGATTCCACACATAATATTGGCATAATATAATCAACGAAGTATTCGTAAAACCCAATAAGTGCAAATTTAGTTTTGAAATTCCCTTGCAAAGATCATTTTGTTACTCAAACAGATTAATTTGTGTGTATTAAATACAAATCCACATAAATAATTTATAAATACTAGATATGATATCAAAATTAATTTCTCTCATAGTCATAGAATGACCTAATCATGATGTAAAATATTTACGCAAAGAATGGAAAGTGGGATAAGAAGTTCCCTTGCCTTGATTGCAAATCATCTCATATGTGTCTTATTATTCCGAAATAAAAAAATTATGTTAATTTATACTTCCATAAGAACATTTTTAATTTTTTTATTCATTTTATATTACTTATTATATTTCTATAAAAATTATAATATTATTTAAATTCATATCGGTCAATTTGTCAATATTCGGTACTTCAGTCAAAAATGACCTTATTTTTATATAAATATTACAGGTAGTCAAAATTACACAACAACAAAGATGATATTAATTAATTAAATATCATATAAATATATTATATATTTATTTATAATAATCGATTACATTTGGAGATATAAAATGAATTACACCATTCATGGAGATGGTAGGCTGTATATACGCCTGAACGCTACTTTCATTTCATTTTCATATTAAAGTAGTGAAAAATATTGATACATAGGTATATTTTAATTCCATTAAAATATATAAGTTTTATATTTTACATAAGTTCATCAACTCCATACTTTATATGTTCTATGTTTGGTATTAATGAGTCATTTCATTTTGAGGGATAGTAGTCCGCACTTCCTCAAATGAAATTATCATATTTACACATTATAGAAAGCATGAATCTATACAGAATATAAAAATTTCAGAATAATAAATAAAATATAAATATATTATATATCATATATATAAACATATTAATCATAATGGTCACCATCAGATGTGATATGGGAAATTTGAACAAACATCATTTCGTGTGGTGGTAGTTCATCATACAGAGAAATTGTATGTTCATATCCAATATATGGGGGTGTTTGTAATCATAGTTTGAATAATTTTAATAAAAAAATAATATTATATTTAGGATATTGGATTGGTTATATAATAAATGAATATTTTTATCATTGGGAGTGGGGAAGGAAAATAAAATAAAGTAACTTAAGAGAAGATGTTACCTCAAAATCCGATAACTTCTTTTCATTTGAGCCAAAAGGATTTCTGGATTTTCCTTATACCCAATGTAATTCCTCTAGGAGGAAAGGATGGATCTTTGGGGATTAGTCTTCCACAATTTAGATGATCCAAGGGGATTTAGATTTGTCGGTAAGTGTGTAGAGTTGCTAGAATTTAATATGAGGGAGGAGAGGCACATTAAGAATGTCGTGAAATATTGTTTTATTTTTAATTTATTTTTTGGTTCATATGGTCCCAAACACATTTATTTAAAATATAATATTATTTTGGAGGGAAAAACTCTCAATAAATAAGTTTTATAAAATTTTATGTCACAAATTTGACATTATCTTATGGCTTTAACCCTTATTTAAAATCATTAATTCCTACCATGTCATTTTGTATTTTCTTAATATAAGGATACAACATTAACAATTAAATTACAAGAGAACCAAAATGGGATCACAATTGAAATTTTTAACATTAGATAAAACCTTTTCTAGAATCATATATTTTAGGACTGTTATATAATTTAATAAAATATTATTTGTTTTAAAAAAATATTATTTCAATTATGACCCTATTTTGTAATTGATTTTTGTTAATTTCATAACAACATTATGACATAGAACCAAATGATTTAACTAAAGGATAATATTTAATAATATTATAGAAAATTATTCTATGAAATAAAAAGGTTCAAAATGAATTTTTTTTACTTATATTATAACTTCATTGAAACCATTATTAAAGATGAAATCCTTGTATCAAAATTGTGTAATAAAGAATTTCTGTATTTAATTTCTAAAAAATATAAATAAAATAAAATGATATATGAAATATTTTTAGCTTTATTATGTGTAAAGACCCTATGCTTAACGTACATTGAAATTAGATTACTTTTGCGGAATACTTAGTAAATAACAAAAACACACACACACAAGGACCGTAATAGTTTAGTGTCTTTGGAAACTTAGAATATAATCTTCTAATCGTGGTAAAAGATCTTCAACATCTCCCGTAAAGAACTTCCTTTTTTTACCTAAAACCTTACTTTATATCCAGGGGAAAATAAAACATAAAAGGGTGTGCTCAAATGCTCATTAAGGGTAAACAAAAGAAATATTAATCACATCAAATACATAAGAACATAACTTTTGGAAATCTTAACCTGCAAAAGAAATCATAATTTCACAACATGGGATAAAACATAGTAGTGAAATGTAATCCCAATAATAATTACATAAAAAATGAAACTTTGTGTAATAAACAAATAATCATAGAGAATCATTTCTGATTAGTCAAGACTCATTTCCAAGACTATCTTAGTGGAAAAAGTCCATTTCTGAACCGAGTTCACTCCTCGTTTCAGTCATGTTTCACTGAACCGGTTTAAACTGTCGTTCTAGACATGTCTATCTCATGAGATATAAAATCTTTACCCAATGCATTTGAGGGAGATATAGGTCCCACCAATCTCATAATTATACCATTCTTATGTGTTCCACAAAATCATAAACCACACATCATAGCAAAACCCATGAAATAAAAATGGGAATCTTAAACATCGTGACATCATAAATAAATTAATATAAGATAAAGGAATTCATGAAAATAATTCCATAACAACATAATCAAATCAATGTAATAATATGGATAGAAACACAACCCTTTATTATCTTATATGGAAAATAATTTTGATAAAACTCTTGAACTCCATTCTTGAGGAAAATATCATTTCTACTTCAAAAACACTTTTCCTTTCTTAACATGTCATAAAATTCTAAACTAAAATAATTTGATTAAAAATAAACTTGAAAACTTTTATATGAATCTTCTTGGAAATAATTTTTTAAAAATCTATTCATGCCGTATAAGTTAAAAAAACATTCTTCTCGTACTTTTGTCGGAAAAGTCAAAAAGTACCTCGTACGAAAAAAGACGAAAGATTCCTTCCAAATATTCTACTAAAAACTCACCGAAGGGTAAAATTGGATTTAAAAAATTGTAGGTGGATGGAAATAATATTAAATATTGAGGAAACATGGATGTGGATGATAAAATACACCCCAGTAAATTTCAAAGTATAAACAATCTCGGATAAAAATAAGATTGTGATATTTCCCTTACCTTAGGTCTGATTTTCATTGTAAGTGTCTGAACCTCCTGTATAATTATTTAAATAATGTCATTAACTTATTAAAGAATCATAATCATTGTTATGATATCATATATGGTTCACTTATGACTTTATTTTACCCGTTCTTTTGTAAATTCCATGTTAAAGAGCGTTTTGGGTAAAATCGTTTCATTTGTCGTTCGTGTTTTGACTTGTAATTATTCATATGATTACTTAGATCATGATTACATAATTCCATAATATAAAACATGATTCATATATAATATATATTCATAATATACATATATATAATAGATCAGTAAATGGAACGAAATACATCGTTCATGGAGACGGTAGGCCGTACGTACGCATGAACACTGTTTTCGTTTCCTTATTGAGTTGAATGGAATTAAGTAGACGACATACATATATATACACATAAATCCAGTATCATTATTATGAAATATATTTCATTATTACTTATTATATACACTTTATAATCATTCATGAATGGTTAACGTGGAGAATGAATCTCATCACGTCGTGGAGACGGTATTCCGTACGTACGCACGCGCGGTGATTTCATTTTTCATAGGATGGATAGATGGTGAAATAGGGATGTTTCATACTTATAATAACATATCGGTATATTATTGATACTGATTTTATTACTTCATAATGAGACAGCCTAAGAAGATGAAGTGTAATAAGAAATAAAGTTGAAAGAATCGGTAACAGACATTACCTCTTCTTTGAAGCACCTCTTTGAGATCTTCTTTTAGGGCAATAAAATTGGTCTTTGAGGAAGACCGGAACATCTAGGATGTTTCTAGGGAAGTGGATAAGAGAATTTGGAAGGGTTTGTACGAGCTTGAAGGCTCAATGTGGTGTGTGGAAAAGAGAGAGGAGGTGCCCTTTTATAAGGGAGGAGAGGGGCACCTTTGGAATAACAAAAAACATTATTATATTATAAAGTAAAATTCGGTTTTAAATAGCTCAAAATTTATTTATTTCAAAGCTAAGGTGGGTATGGGTCCAAATACTCTCATACAATAGAATATAGAAAAGTTTAGGTCCCTATTTTAACCTTATCATTGAGATTTAACATTAAGTTAAATAATTTTACTTTTACCGTGTCTTCTTGTGTTTTTATACTATAAGGTTAATAAACTTACTATAATCATCCAAACTAACCCCAAGTTGTTTATTATTAATATATATAACCTTATATAAGTCATATGGCCGAACATTAGATTTTTAGGAATAAAATAACAATTAATAATATAATATTTTTTTAAAAAAACTATTTTATATCAATTTTGACACTATTTAGTAATTTATTTTTGTGAAACTCATAACAGAATGATTAGTTCGAAAAATGTTAATTAAATCAATACAAACATGTCATATTAACCTATAAAATTATTGGAATTCCTAAAAAGTCTCAAATTATATTTATTTGGGCATTTATAACATCAATTATGTCAACATTTTATTAATAAGATAATTATTGCATCATATTTGTGTCATAAATAAATTAACTTATTAATAGTCTAAAAATTACAAATAAAATATCATTATGTAGGAAATCTTATTATATTTTTAATGAATATTTATAGTCGAATTTATCTTATGTATAACCCTATATTAAATATGATATAATTATTAAACATTGATTATAACTATTTTAACCCTTTAAATAAATTAATAATAATTGTCCTAATCTAATCCAAGTTGGCCTAAATGGTCATATTTTATTCCTAATGTTGTTTTTGGTCGAATTACACTTATCCAATAGAATTAGGACATGTGTTAGCGTAATAATAATATCATTTTTACCCTTAATTACCCTATTTACTTTTAACCATGGTAAAAAAGTAAAAAGTTATAATTCACCAAAAATTATTTTCGTCTCATTGAACCACATGTTACTTACTGGAAACAACTGTGTCTCTCGGAATTTTGAAATTCCCCTCACAGAAGCAGTAAAATTATTTTTTATGAAAAATTCAATTTATTTAACTACCACTTAGTGGTTTCACTATTCAAAAAAATGAAAGCTTCCAGAAAAATACCAAACATTAGGCCTAAGCTATATTTGATATTATGAACTCAAAAATGATTTCTATTTTACAAAATTCAAAACATATAAGTTGCATTAATTAATTTAAAAAAATAATTCCCATCGTCAAACAAATAACATGTTCTTAAGAGATAATAACTATCAATAGATTGACACTTGTTTATGTGTGGTTTAAAGGTGAAATTACATCCAATGAACAACATTGTATTAAATTGTAAAAATATATTCTACATATACTTTAAAACCACTCAAATTAATAATTTATCACTATTAATTATTTCGATTAAAAAGGTTTTTTTTAATAAAAATTTAGTAATTTTCACAATTAATCAGAAAATGAAAGTTATGCGAAAAGTACAAAAATTTCACACTAAGCTAATTTCGATATTCTGAATCAAAAAATGATGTCTATTTTGAAAAATAAAATTTACAAAATTTAAAATAGTGTTTATTACTATTCATAACGGCTAGTTTTAATAATATTCTAATAGCATATCGTTGTTTAGTGAAATTCAGTATTGCATGCTACACACGCTATCTTGGAATGTCACGATTGCGTGTAATGCAAGGCAAGACAAGTATGCGTGTTGTGAAAGCTTCTTTTGGTGTAGCGTACAACACAAGATATTAATGAAATTAAAAATAATATTTTTCATAAAATCTTGGGGTGTTACATTCTATCCCCTTAAAATGAATTTCGCCCTTGAAATTCGTCGGGGTTATAAATGGTTTACTACTCGAAAGTTTCTTTAATAGAAACCAACATTGTAAAAAGGAATACAAAAACCAATCTTTAAAAACAAAAGTATGAAACATAATGGTTCCCAAATAAACTAATCACTAGGTTTCCACATTGGTTAAAATATAGATATGGTAGAGAAATTTAATCATCATGTTCTGATGGAGAGTGGTAGAGAACATGGCTATCGAAAAGCCAGCAATCACAAAGCCATAAATTTGTGACAATCTAAGGTACCATCTGATTCATTAGATATAAGAGCACTAGGACAACATCTTCGGTTTTCAAGATCATTTCCCTAATGTTTAAGAATTTGAATTAGAATAAATACTTACTTTATTTTGGTACAATCTCACTGTTGTTCGTGCCTTGAACAATTTCCACTTCATCTCTTAATGACATGATGTTGAATTTTTTATTAGTGCAGTGTTAGCAGATCATGGGACAGAATGACGGGTCATTCCATCTGTCTCAAACAAAAGGTTATCAAAAGTTATTAAATATACATAAGTTGATCTATAGTGAGATTAATCATATATGGTTCCTAAAATGGACTTATACTTATTATATCATAATAAAACTAGTTTCTACTAAACAGGGACTTCCTGTAGGCCAGTGGTAGGTGATAAAGGCTCGTCGCACTTCGGTTGTGGGTTCGATTCCCACAACCTTTTCCGACACGATGGGCTATCTCCCGTCCGACAGGTTGTCCTTTTTCTAAAACTACATTACTATAACATCCCATCAATAATATCAAAAAAAAGTTTTTTCCTTAAACAATACTAACTTATGTCCAACATAATCCATTCCAATATTTAGGCTTATCTAAAATACTTCAGTCCAAGCTCATAGTATAAAGAAAATGAATACTTGAAATGTCACATAACAATCACATGAATTCCATCATTTATCCCCCATATATCATAAGATATATCTTGTTGGTAAAATTACAAACATGTTAATACCTTAATCATGTATTCTCTTGAAAAATGAATACCCATTTAACCTTAGTGAAAACATGAATGCTGTCAAAAGTTAACTCTTTTCCACATACCAAAATCCCAAAAATTATATATACTCAAACCAGGATACCACTTAGTCCTTATATCAATCATGAGCTCATGAATACTATAAAACATATTAGATTCTCTTTATCCCTTCATTATGTGCATATCATCTGCTTTCCAATAATATTTCAATCACTTTTCATGGTTACCGATTCCATATTCTTATAGAAAACCACAATGGACAAATACATAGATATTCCAGTATACCATAAAAGTACCTCAATAAAATTATTCTTGAATACCAATACATAAACACTTCAAACAATCATCTTCAATGATTGTCCTGGAATAAGTCCTTCATTAATTTAGAAGCAACTTTTTAGGCCGGGGCATTGAGTTGGGTAATTCCCATGTTCACCAAAAATAAGACGTTGAACTCCATAACAGTCTGTCACTCTATGTCCCTTTTCTCCACACAGATAACATTTGTCCCTCCATTTGAGGTATTCCTCAAGGTTCTTCTTCCCTTATTTAGAAATCTCAATCTTCCTTTCTTTATGCTCCTCAACATGCAAACATGCATAAAAGTCTATCTTCCTCTTATTTGATGAATTAGGCATACCACTAAATTTCACCTTGTTAATCATATATCGCGATGACTGATTTGGCATAATCACAATATCTTTCTCTCTAGGCATTACACAATTTTGTTTCTCATAGTCACCAATTTTTCTATTGGATTCAATGCTAACTAAATTCTTTCTGGTTCCATCCATTTACTAAAACACAAAAAGAATTCTGTGAGAGGCAAAAATCATACAAGGAAAATAACATAATCAAGGGGGAGTACCTTAAACATATAACATCCTAGGTTTAATTCTAATATCGTTACTGTAAAGACCCGCAAATTTCAAGGAAATTTTTTTCTTAATTTTCTTTGGAATTTTACAAGAACGCAGCTTCAGACGGCACCTGATTCCGAGGCCCGGTGTGCCCGGAATCAATTTCCGAAGTTTGGCTCGGGTACGTTCAGTGAACGGACGAGCGGGTTTTTCTATCTTTTGAACCGGTGCCCGGAATCGAATTCTGAGGGCACCGATGAAATCGCAGCGCCGGTATTTGCTTAGAAACGCCTCTTCCGGAGTTGCGTTTGCTCAGACGTGGTTTTTAAATTTTACGGCTTTAAGTCAGAAATAAAATAAAGTTTGTGCGACAACTTTATTTTATTTCACTTAAGCTGCTTGGAAGCCACTTGAAGTCACTTAAAGACGGCTTGAACTGAGTTGAACTGGATAGGATGCTATCCAGAAATATCCTACCCCTTGGTAGGATATTTGTGCGGTGGGACCCGCACGAGCCCCGCCGTTTCTTTCGCTAAGTAACGCACCCGCGAAAACCCGTCAAAGTAACTGAAAAGTCAACCGACGCGTTTTCTTTAATTCTTAACAGACCATTTAATTGGGCGGTTTATTTCGTGAATTAAATGGACTGTTTCTTCGTGAATTAAATGGGTCGTTTCTTTCGTTGAATTAATTCAACGAATTGATGGATCGTTTCTTAACCGGTTTCGTGTTGGCATGTTTATAAAATAAGACCAACATAAAAATCCTTGGAAAGGATTTGAAAGAATCTTCGTTCCTCCACCCTCCCCGCGAAGAACGCGAAGAACGCGAAGAACGCGAAGAACGCGAAGAACGCGAAGAACGCGAAGAACGCCGGCGACCGGAATTCGACGACGCACACCAAGATCTGCGACGTCGACGAGATCTACCCGCGACGTTCTTCGGCGACGTCTTTCTTCCGCGGCCGATCCTCGTTCGGCAACAAAGGTGAGAATCGGATCTTTTCTTCTCCCTTTTTAATTTCAATATCAACGGATTTAAACTAATTAAATCCGTTGATCTTGATCCGGAGATTGGCGACGCGACGAGCGATTCCGCGACGACGCGGCGATCTCCATCTTCCGCGACGAGCAAATCCCGCGACGATCCCCCGTTCGGCAACGACAAGGTAAGGGATGTTGGAATTCTTTTTAAAATCCCGTGTTTATTCTTTTGAAATATAGAACCCGATCACGAAACAATTTTAATTTATTTAAAATTGTTGATTGGTTTCTTTCCTGTTTCTCCCGTTGTTTATGACTAACGCGGAGGGTGCGGGTCTAACGAACAAGACCCGGCAACCCTCCGTCGATCTTCCTTTGTGTGCGGATTTGGCGAGCGACGGCAAAAGCGCGACGCAAGGGCCATATGTTGATTCCGCAGTGGAGAACGCATCCCGGGAGGAACAACGGCGCAGACGGGAGGCAAATCGGGCCACCGGAGCATCTCCGGCGGCCCGCGGAAGGAGGCGGCGGCGCGGGTCGCCGGCGCGGCGGCGCCGGCGACCGGGGGCGGCGGCGCCCGGCGCGCCACCGGAGGAGTCCGCCGCGGCCGAGCCGCGGCGGCGGCGAGCCGCCGGACCGCGTCCGCGGTCCGGCCTTCCAGCACGCGGCCCGCGCGGGCCGCGTTTTCTCCAAAGCCGCGGGTTTGACCCGCGGCGGCAGCGCTTCGGCCGCTCGGCCGAAGCCGAGCCGGTCCGGTCGGCCGGGCCGCGCCCAGGCCGGACCGGACCCGGCCGAGCCGGTTCGGGCCGGGTCGGGCCGACCCGGTTCGGGCCGACCCGGTTCGGCCGACCCCAGGGGGGGTTCGGGCCGGGTCGCCCCGGGCCCAGTACCCCCGTTTCGGGCCCTCTACGGTCTTTCGCCCATATCTTGGGCCTGGGACCTCCGATTGACGAACCGTCAGCGGCTACGCGATCCTTGGATCGAGACGGTCGTTTCGGTATATTATACTCAAGGTTTCGGAAGACTTTGGGTTCGGCCGGGTTGGTTCGTACACGAAACCAACCGGGCCCTCGGAGCGGAAACGCTCATAACTTGAGCTACGGACGTCCGAACGACGTACCGTCAGCTGTGGTGGTTTCCTCTAAGTGAGACGGAACTTTTGGCATACTCCGCCCGAGGATCGGATACAGGCGGAGTACGGTCGGGTTGGTTTTGCCCTAAAAACCAACCGGGCCCCTGGGACGAAAATGCCAATAACTCTCAGACCGGGCGTCCGATTGACGCGCCGTCTGTCGCGTTGAGATCCTGTTGTCGATACGGAACTTTTGGATACATCAACTTCGGACTACGTGTCAGTTGATGTATCAGCCCCTCGGCTCGTGGAGCGGACCCTCCTAAACGAGCTCGCTACGTGCGGGAACCCTAGCGCTGGCTGTGACCTCGACGACAGAGCAGAGATCCTCCGTGGACTGCGACGACGGCAGAGCAGAGATCCTCCGTGGACTGCGACGACGGCAGAGCAGAGATCCTCCGTGGACTGCGACGACGGCAGAGCAGAGATCCTCCGTGGACTGCGACGACGGCAGAGCAGAGATCCTTCGTGGACTGCGGCGACGACTGTGCAGAGATCCTCAGTGGACTGCGTCGACTACTGCACTCAGCGATCCTACGCGGATCAGTGCCCGATCCTATGTGGGTCCTACTACCGGTTCTGTGTGAGCCACTGCCTACCGGTTCTGTGTGAGCCACTGCCTACAGGTTCTGTGTGAGCCCGATCCTGTGTGGGTCTACTGCGGGGGTTAGTACCTATCGATCCTTCGTGGGTCCGACGACTGAGACGGATCAGTGATCGTCTTTGACGTCATCTGAAAAAGTATACCTGGTTGAGCTGAATCTTATGTTACTCTCCTTTGTGGATTGTGTTGAACTATCCTTTGTGGATTTACTGTTTACTCTCCTTGTGGATTTGAGTCTTGCTTTCCTTTGTGGATTGAGTGGTTCTTGAGCTCGTGAGCAGAGCTAGAATTGGGGACTTAGGTATATGTATGGGCATATACCTAAGTCGAGTCAGATGTTACTTCGTGATTGCATCTTTCTTTTGTGCTATATCCTTAGTGGATTTCGGGAGACCTTCGGGGGTCTCGGGGTCCTTGCTGAGTAGTTGTACTCACCCCTGCACGGGCTATGCCCGCACTTCGTGGTGTTGGTTGCAGACGACGGACAGCGCTGATCGCGGTTGGGGCGTGGAGCAGGACGGTACCTGGAGGTGGACCACTGGACGGGACGTGCTCAGAGCGGACGTGGGGCCCGAGGAGCTTGGAGGCTATCTGTACCCACCCTTCAGGTGGGATTGCCAGTGGACGACACGAGGCCGCCGTCTTTTCTTCAGTTGCTGTACTTTACTTTTCAGTTGTACTTTACAGTTGGGCTTGTATTTCCGGCCCCTTTACCTTTCTGCACTTTACTTTCCGCTTGCTGACTCTGTGTGGTTGTTACTTATAAAGGCAATGCCTTCCCTGTTTACTGGGATTTTACGCCTTGGTGCTAGTCGCCAGCCCCTGGCCTATGGAAGGCGGGCTTGGGGTAGTCACGGCACGGGCCCCGAGGACGGGTCGTGACAAATTGGTATCAGAGGCGGTCGGTTCTACCGCAGACTCTGATCGTCCTTTCTTTCTATGTGAAGCAATAGTGTTTAGTGTATTGAGTGTGGTTATCAGTTCAGGGAGCCCAGTGTTGGTGCGGCGGCCGACGTATCCGTACACCAGGACCCTGACTCCTGATTTCCGACTTAATGCATGAAAACATTGATTGCGTGTGTGTTTCAAGTTTTCTTTGTGATTACTTATGTCAGCTCACCGGGTATACTGATCTGCTTTATGAAAGTCTCAAGTTTTCCTTGTGATTACTTGTGCCAGCTCACCAGGTATACTGTTCTGACTGTGGTGCTCTTGTTCTCCTTTTCAGGATGGCCCCGCGACGACTGCCAGCTAGGGTTCCGAGTGTAGGGCGCGACGGCAGCCCACCGAGCGACGAGGCCTCGGTGCAGGGCCCTTTGCCAGCAGTGGCACCGGCGGTAGCCTTACCCGCCGAGCCACCGATGCTTCCAGTACCAGACGCCGATGATGCACGTCGCCTCAGGGCACTGCACGAGTTTCAGAGCCAGCGACCGCCCAGGTTTCGCGGTGAGGCGGACCCCCAGGCCGCCGAGGACTGGCTAGAGGCGGTGGTACGGATCTTCAGGCTAGTGAGGACACCAGCGGATCTCATGGTGATCCTCGCAGCGAGCCTCCTGCAGGCGGCGGCAGGACGATGGTGGAGCCTGATGCTCCAGGTTCACGATGAGGCATCCCTGCTCTGGACGGACTTCGAGAGCCTCTTCCGCTCTGAGTTCGTCCCGGCCACCCTCCGAGCGGTGCGCATCCAGGAGCTTCTCCAGCTGCGCCAGGGCAGCATGACGGTCGCTCAGTATGCGGCGAGGTTCACGGACCTATCTCGCTACTCGACCGACATGGTACGGGACCCCTTCTTCCGGGCCCGGACCTTCGAGCAGGGCTTGCGACAGGAGATTCGTGCGTCGCTGATCTCCCTCAGCATTCCGACCCAGGCGGGAGTGCTGGAGCGAGCCCTCCTGATCGAGAGCTTCCTGGCAGAGCCTTCTTCAGCGGCGAGACCTAGCGCAGGGCGGCAGGTAGCTGAGTCATCGGCAGCTGGTAGCCGACGGATGACTCACGGGTCCAGGCAGACCAGACCCCCTCGCAGACGGCCTCAGGACACCGGCTCAGCGGTGCGGGGCACACAGCGGAGTGCCAGCCTTTCGAGAGGCAGGCTGTGCTACTCTTGCGGCGGGCAGGGTCACATGGCTCGTGACTGCCCGACTCGCCGACCAGAGGAGCAGCAGACGGTGGAGGGGCCACCCAGGCAGAGGCAGAGGGTCGATCGTGGCGGTCCGCAGGGAGGAGGCGGACGAGGCAGAGGAGCTGGCCGAGCAGCGGGTGGTGGGCGACGCTTCCAGGCTCTACCCCCACCACCACCAGGAGGGCCACCTCGACCACAGGGAGCTGGCGGGCAGGGACAGGCCCAGCTCCAGGCAGTGGAGGCCTACGACCCCGACTTGCCAGAGATGATTCGAGGTACGATCTGTGTCTATTCCACCCTTGCTGCAGTACTTATAGACACAGGAGCGAGTCACTCTTTCATAGCCTCTGCCCTTGTTCGGAGCTCGGAGATTCCGACTGAGCCGTTGGCTCGATCCTTACGGCTAGAGACTCCTACGGGAGCAGACTCGACGATTACGCACTGGTGCCGGCAGTGTGAGCTTACTCTAGGAGGCGAGAGCTTCGGCTGGGATCTCCTTGTAGCGGCGTCGAGGCCTTACGACGTCATCTTGGGCATGGATTGGCTATCCACGGTTCATGCCCAGATCGACTGTTTTAGGCGCAAGGTACGATGTGTTCGTACCGACGGGAGCAGGTTTACCTTCACCGGCGAGAAGGGAACCTTTGCAGCACAGGATGGACTTCCGCGGAGGAGAGTGCAGCCCATCTCACATCAGTTGGCTAGCCTCATCCTAGGAGCAGTGGACGTGCGGAGTCCGGCTTTTCCTGCAGTGGTGGACCAGTACGTGGACGTCTTTCCCGACGACGTTCCAGGGCTACCTCCTCGTAGAGAGGTAGACTTTTACATCGACTTGTACCCCGGGACAGCCCCGATATCTACTCCAGCATATCGGATGGCCCCCGCCGAGCTTCGAGAGCTGCGGGTACAGTTGGAGGACTTGCAGAGCAAGGGGTTTATCCGACCCAGTGTTTCACCCTGGGCTTCCCCGATTTTGTTCGCCAAGAAGGCGGACGGGAGCTTACGACTATGTGTCGACTATCGTCGCCTGAACCAGGTGACAGTGAGGAATAAGTATCCGCTGCCACGGATTGATGACCTCTTCGATCAGCTCAAGGGAGCGCGGTGGTTCTCGAAGATAGACCTCCGGTCAGGCTATCATCAGCTCAGAGTTCGAGACGAGGACGTGCAGAAGACGGCCTTCAGGTGTCGGTATGGCCATTATGAGTTCTTGGTTATGCCGTTCGGCGTAACCAATGCTCCAGCGGTGTTCATGAGCCTCATGAACAGGATCTTCCAGCCATACCTCGACCGATTTGTCGTTGTCTTCATTGACGACATTTTGGTATACTCGACGACTGAGGAGGAGCATGCCTACCACCTGCGAGTTGTGCTAGACACACTCCGAGAGCACCAGCTTTATGGCAAGCTCTCAAAATGCCAGTTCTGGTTGCGTGAGGTCCATTTCTTGGGGCACGTCATTTCTGAGGCGGGAGTTGCAGTGGATCCCGCGAAGATCGGGGCAGTGCTAGCTTGGGAGCCACCCAAGAGCGTGACAGAGGTGCGGAGCTTCTTGGGCCTAGCGGGATACTATCGGAGATTCGTGCCAGACTTCTCCAGAGTTGCAGCACCACTCTCAGCCTTGACGAAGAAGGGGAAACCCTTCGTGTGGTCAGACAGATGTCAGCAGAGCTTCCAGGAGCTGAGACAGAGATTGACCAGCGCACCTATCTTGAGGTTGCCTGAGGAGGGAGTTGGGTACGTAGTTTACTGCGATGCATCAGGGACTGGACTCGGGTGCGTCCTGATGCAGGAGCGGGCCGTGATCGCCTACGGATCACGTCAGTTGAGGCCGCATGAGCAGAACTACGCCACTCATGACCTGGAGTTAGCAGCAGTGGTCTTCGCTCTGAAGACTTGGCGGCACTATCTGATGGGCGAGCGCTTCACAGTCTTTTCTGACCACCAGAGTCTCAGGTATATCTTCTCTCAGAAGGACCTGAACCTGAGACAGCGGAGATGGCTTGAGTTCCTCCAGGACTATGACTTTGAGATAGTCTATACTCCTGGGAAGGGGAACGTGGTAGCCGATGCCCTCAGCAGGAGGACGGGCATTCAGCTACTTGAGGAGGCGACGGAGCAGCTAGCCTCCTTGCAGATATCCTTCGTGGATAGAGACGGAACAGCCTTTCTTCAGTCTCTCACAGTCTCTCCTCCACTTCTACAGCGGGTCAGAGAGGCTCAGCGTGGGGACGCTGACTGTGAGACCCGGCGTGCACTGATATCCTCAGGTCAAGCGCCTGATGGTTTCTCCCTTGGAGCAGAGCACGACATCCTTTTCAGAGGACGTACCTTCGTACCAGTTGCTTTACGAGAGGAGGTGCTGAGAGAGTTTCACACTTCTCCCTTGGCGGTACATCCCGGAGTGGCGAAGATGTACCAGGATCTCAGACGACAGCACTGGTGGCCGGGCATGAAGAAAGCTGTGGCAGAGTTCGTTTCACGATGCCTCACCTGCCAGCAGGTGAAGGCAGAGCACCAGGTACCAGCAGGCTTGGTACAGCCCTTGGAGGTCCCGGAGTGGAAGTGGGACAGCATATCTATGGACTTCGTGACTGGACTTCCACGCACTTCCAGAGGTCACGACTCCATTTGGGTGATTGTCGACCGACTCACCAAGTCGGCACACTTCTTACCCATCAGAGAGCAGGGCTCAGTAGAGAGCTTGGGACGTCTTTACGTCCAGGAGATCGTACGGCTTCACGGTGTGCCATCGTCTATCGTCTCCGATCGAGATGCTCGTTTCACTTCCAGGCTTTGGAAGGGGTTGCAGGAGGCGTTCGGGACGCGGCTCCATCTGAGCACAGCCTTCCACCCTCAGACGGATGGACAGACGGAGAAGACCATACAGACACTCGAGGACATGCTCCGTGCATGTGTTCTCGACTTTGGTCGCAGCTGGGAGGACCACCTACCCTTGGTGGAGTTTGCGTACAACAACAGCTACCACTCCACCATCGGGATGGCACCATACGAGGCGTTGTACGGCAGACCCTGCAGATCACCGTTGTGCTGGACAGACCCTGGGGAGTCAGCACTCGTGGGACCAGAGATGGTCCGAGCCACGACAGAGAAGGTCCAAATCATCCAGGAGAGGATGAGGACAGCTCAGAGCCGGCAGAAGTCATATGCTGACAGGAGGCGGAGGCCACTAGAGTTCGAGGATGGCGACCACGTCTTTTTGCGTGTCTCACCTCGACGTGGTTTACGGAGATTTGGCCGAGGCGGCAAGTTGTCTCCACGCTTCATCGGGCCTTTCCAGGTCCTCAGCAGGATAGGAGAGGTGGCTTATCGCCTGGCTCTACCACCTCAGTTGCACCGGGTGCACGACGTCTTCCACGTGTCTCAGCTGAGGAGATACGTGCACGACCCGACGCACATCATCGACTTTGGGGAGCTGGACGTGGACGATGGGGCGACCTTTGCGGAGGTTCCAGTGGAGATCGAGGATCGACAGGAGCGGGTCCTACGTGGGCGGGCGATTCCTCTTGTGCGCGTCAGGTGGCAGCACGGGAACCTCCAGGAGAGCACTTGGGAGCGGGAGGCTCAGATTCGTGCTCAGTACCCCCATTTGTTCCCCTAGTTTTTGATGTATCTTTACGGGGACGTAAAGCCCTGAGGTGGGAGTAATGTAAAGACCCGCAAATTTCAAGGAAATTTTTTTCTTAATTTTCTTTGGAATTTTACAAGAACGCAGCTTCAGACGGCACCTGATTCCGAGGCCCGGTGTGCCCGGAATCAATTTCCGAAGTTTGGCTCGGGTACGTTCAGTGAACGGACGAGCGGGTTTTTCTATCTTTTGAACCGGTGCCCGGAATCGAATTCTGAGGGCACCGATGAAATCGCAGCGCCGGTATTTGCTTAGAAACGCCTCTTCCGGAGTTGCGTTTGCTCAGACGTGGTTTTTAAATTTTACGGCTTTAAGTCAGAAATAAAATAAAGTTTGTGCGACAACTTTATTTTATTTCACTTAAGCTGCTTGGAAGCCACTTGAAGTCACTTAAAGACGGCTTGAACTGAGTTGAACTGGATAGGATGCTATCCAGAAATATCCTACCCCTTGGTAGGATATTTGTGCGGTGGGACCCGCACGAGCCCCGCCGTTTCTTTCGCTAAGTAACGCACCCGCGAAAACCCGTCAAAGTAACTGAAAAGTCAACCGACGCGTTTTCTTTAATTCTTAACAGACCATTTAATTGGGCGGTTTATTTCGTGAATTAAATGGACTGTTTCTTCGTGAATTAAATGGGTCGTTTCTTTCGTTGAATTAATTCAACGAATTGATGGATCGTTTCTTAACCGGTTTCGTGTTGGCATGTTTATAAAATAAGACCAACATAAAAATCCTTGGAAAGGATTTGAAAGAATCTTCGTTCCTCCACCCTCCCCGCGAAGAACGCGAAGAACGCGAAGAACGCGAAGAACGCGAAGAACGCGAAGAACGCGAAGAACGCCGGCGACCGGAATTCGACGACGCACACCAAGATCTGCGACGTCGACGAGATCTACCCGCGACGTTCTTCGGCGACGTCTTTCTTCCGCGGCCGATCCTCGTTCGGCAACAAAGGTGAGAATCGGATCTTTTCTTCTCCCTTTTTAATTTCAATATCAACGGATTTAAACTAATTAAATCCGTTGATCTTGATCCGGAGATTGGCGACGCGACGAGCGATTCCGCGACGACGCGGCGATCTCCATCTTCCGCGACGAGCAAATCCCGCGACGATCCCCCGTTCGGCAACGACAAGGTAAGGGATGTTGGAATTCTTTTTAAAATCCCGTGTTTATTCTTTTGAAATATAGAACCCGATCACGAAACAATTTTAATTTATTTAAAATTGTTGATTGGTTTCTTTCCTGTTTCTCCCGTTGTTTATGACTAACGCGGAGGGTGCGGGTCTAACGAACAAGACCCGGCAACCCTCCGTCGATCTTCCTTTGTGTGCGGATTTGGCGAGCGACGGCAAAAGCGCGACGCAAGGGCCATATGTTGATTCCGCAGTGGAGAACGCATCCCGGGAGGAACAACGGCGCAGACGGGAGGCAAATCGGGCCACCGGAGCATCTCCGGCGGCCCGCGGAAGGAGGCGGCGGCGCGGGTCGCCGGCGCGGCGGCGCCGGCGACCGGGGGCGGCGGCGCCCGGCGCGCCCCCGGAGGAGTCCGCCGCGGCCGAGCCGCGGCGGCGGCGAGCCGCCGGACCGCGTCCGCGGTCCGGCCTTCCAGCACGCGGCCCGCGCGGGCCGCGTTTTCTCCAAAGCCGCGGGTTTGACCCGCGGCGGCAGCGCTTCGGCCGCTCGGCCGAAGCCGAGCCGGTCCGGTCGGCCGGGCCGCGCCCAGGCCGGACCGGACCCGGCCGAGCCGGTTCGGGCCGGGTCGGGCCGACCCGGTTCGGGCCGACCCGGTTCGGCCGACCCCAGGGGGGGTTCGGGCCGGGTCGCCCCGGGCCCAGTACCCCCGTTTCGGGCCCTCTACGGTCTTTCGCCCATATCTTGGGCCTGGGACCTCCGATTGACGAACCGTCAGCGGCTACGCGATCCTTGGATCGAGACGGTCGTTTCGGTATATTATACTCAAGGTTTAGGAAGACTTTGGGTTCGGCCGGGTTGGTTCGTACACGAAACCAACCGGGCCCTCGGAGCGGAAACGCTCATAACTTGAGCTACGGACGTCCGAACGACGTACCGTCAGCTGTGGTGGTTTCCTCTAAGAGAGACGGAACTTTTGGCATACTCCGCCCGAGGATCGGATACAGGCGGAGTACGGTCGGGTTGGTTTTGCCCTAAAAACCAACCGGGCCCCTGGGACGAAAATGCCAATAACTCTCAGACCGGGCGTCCGATTGACGCGCCGTCTGTCGCGTTGAGATCCTGTTGTCGATACGGAACTTTTGGATACATCAACTTCGGACTACGTGTCAGTTGATGTATCAGCCCCTCGGCTCGTGGAGCGGACCCTCCTAAACGAGCTCGCTACGTGCGGGAACCCTAGCGCTGGCTGTGACCTCGACGACAGAGCAGAGATCCTCCGTGGACTGCGACGACGGCAGAGCAGAGATCCTCCGTGGACTGCGACGACGGCAGAGCAGAGATCCTCCGTGGACTGCGACGACGGCAGAGCAGAGATCCTCCGTGGACTGCGACGACGGCAGAGCAGAGATCCTTCGTGGACTGCGGCGACGACTGTGCAGAGATCCTCAGTGGACTGCGTCGACTACTGCACTCAGCGATCCTACGCGGATCAGTGCCCGATCCTATGTGGGTCCTACTACCGGTTCTGTGTGAGCCACTGCCTACCGGTTCTGTGTGAGCCACTGCCTACAGGTTCTGTGTGAGCCCGATCCTGTGTGGGTCTACTGCGGGGGTTAGTACCTATCGATCCTTCGTGGGTCCGACGACTGAGACGGATCAGTGATCGTCTTTGACGTCATCTGAAAAAGTATACCTGGTTGAGCTGAATCTTATGTTACTCTCCTTTGTGGATTGTGTTGAACTATCCTTTGTGGATTTACTGTTTACTCTCCTTGTGGATTTGAGTCTTGCTTTCCTTTGTGGATTGAGTGGTTCTTGAGCTCGTGAGCAGAGCTAGAATTGGGGACTTAGGTATATGTATGGGCATATACCTAAGTCGAGTCAGATGTTACTTCGTGATTGCATCTTTCTTTTGTGCTATATCCTTAGTGGATTTCGGGAGACCTTCGGGGGTCTCGGGGTCCTTGCTGAGTAGTTGTACTCACCCCTGCACGGGCTATGCCCGCACTTCGTGGTGTTGGTTGCAGACGACGGACAGCGCTGATCGCGGTTGGGGCGTGGAGCAGGACGGTACCTGGAGGTGGACCACTGGACGGGACGTGCTCAGAGCGGACGTGGGGCCCGAGGAGCTTGGAGGCTATCTGTACCCACCCTTCAGGTGGGATTGCCAGTGGACGACACGAGGCCGCCGTCTTTTCTTCAGTTGCTGTACTTTACTTTTCAGTTGTACTTTACAGTTGGGCTTGTATTTCCGGCCCCTTTACCTTTCTGCACTTTACTTTCCGCTTGCTGACTCTGTGTGGTTGTTACTTATAAAGGCAATGCCTTCCCTGTTTACTGGGATTTTACGCCTTGGTGCTAGTCGCCAGCCCCTGGCCTATGGAAGGCGGGCTTGGGGTAGTCACGGCACGGGCCCCGAGGACGGGTCGTGACAGTTACCGTAATTCTAGGACTATAACCTATACTTATACTTAACCTTAGGGACATCCCTAGACATACCTTATAAATATCTCTAGGGATCACACTAAAGTTCTCGCATCCTAGTTTCCAAAGGTTGACTAAACCATTCCTCTGATACCAACTGTAGAGACCCTAAGATTAATGTACATGGAAATTACATTACTTTTGCGGAATACATAGTACATAACAAAAACACAAACACACAAGGACCGTAATAGTTTAGTGTCTTTGGAAACTCAGAATATAATCTTCTAATCGTGGTGAAAGATCTTCAACATATCCCATAAAGATATTCCTTTTTTTCCCTAAAACCTTTCTTTATATCCTGGGGAAAAGAAAACACAAAAGGGTGATCTCAAATGCTCAGTAAGGGTAAACAAAAGAAATATCAATCACATCATATACATAAGAACATAACTTTTAGAAATCATAACCTGCAAAAGAAATCATAATTTCATAACAAGGGATAAATCATAGTAGTGAAATGTAATCCCAATAATCATAACATAAAACATGAATCTTTGTGGAATACACACATAATCATAGATAATCATTTCTTATTAGTCAAGACTCATTTCCAAGACTATCTTAGTGGACAAAGTCCATTTCTGAATCGAGTTCACTCCTCGTTTCAGTCCTGTTTCACTGAACCGGTTTAACCCGCCATTCCATCCATGTCTATCTCATGAGATATAAAATCATTACCCAATGCTTTGGAGGGAGATATATGTCCCACCCATCTCATAATGATACCATTCTTATGTGTGCCACAAAATCATAAACAATACATCATAGCATAACCCATGAAATAAAAATGGGAATCTTAAACATCGTGACATCATAAAACAATTCAAATAAGATAAAGTAATTCATAAAAATAATTCCGACACAACATAATCGAATCAATATAAAAATAGGGATAGAAACAGAACCCTTTATTATCTTATATGAAAAATAATTTTGATAAAACACTTGAACTCCATTCTTGAGGAAAATATCCTTTCTACTTCAAAAACACTTTTCCTTTCTTAAAATTTTATTAAATTATAAACTAAAAAAATTTGATTAATAATTAACTTGAAAACATTTAAAGGAAGCTTCGTGGAAATAATGTTTTAAAAATCCATTCATGTCGTATGAGTTAAAAAAAACATTCTTCTCATACTTTTGTCGGAAAAGTCAAAAAGTACCTCGTATGAAAAACGAAAAAGATTCCTTTCATATCTTTTACTAAAAACTAAATAAAGGGTAAAATTGGATTTAAACAATTTTATGTGGATGGAAATAATATTACATATTGAGGAAACATGGATGTGGATGATAAAATACACCCCAGTAAATTTCAAAGTATAAAAAATCTCGGATAAAAATGAGATTGTGATATTTCCCTTACCTTAGGTCTGATTTGCTTCGTAAGTGTCTGAACCTCCTGTATAATGATTTAAATAATGTCATTTACATCTTCCAGAATCATACACATTGTTATGATATCATATATGGTTCACTTATGACTTTATTTTACCTGTTCTTTTGTAAATTCCATGTTAAAGAGCGTTTTGGGTAAAATCGTTTCCTTTGTCGTCCGTATTTTGACTTGTAATTATTCATATTATTACTTAGATCATGATTACATAATTCCAGAATATAAAACCAAATTTATATATAATATATATTTAGAATATACAAATATATAATAGATCAGTAAATGGAAAGAAATACACAGTTCATGGAGACGGTAGGCCGTACGTACGCATGAACGCTGTTTTCATTTTCTTATTGAGTTGAATGGAATTAAGTAGACGAAATAAATATATATACACAAAAATAAAGTATCATTATAATGTCATATATTTCATTATTACTTATTATATATACTTTATAATCATTCATGAATGGGTAATGTGGAGAATGAATCTGATCACGTCATGGAGACGGTATTCCGTACGTACGCACGCAAGGCGATTTTGTTTTCCATAGGATGGATAGATGGTGAAATAGGGTTGTTTCATACTTATAATAACATATCAGTATATTATTGATACTGATGTTATTACTTCATAATGAAACAACCTAAGAAGAGGAAGTGGAAGAAGAAATAAAGTTGAATGAATCGATAACGGACATTACCTCTTCTTTGAAGGGCCTCTTTGAGATCTCCTTTTAGGGCACTAAAATTGGTCTTTGAGGAATACAAGAACCTCTAGGATGTTTCTAGGGAAGTGGATAAGAGAATTTTGTAGGGTTTGTTTGAGATTGAAGGCTCAACATGGTGTGAGGAAGAGAGGGAGGAGGTGCCCTTTTATAAGGGAGGAGAGGGGCACCTTTGGAATAACTAAAAATATTATTTTATTATAAAGTCAAATTAGGTTTTAAATAGCTCAAAATTGATTTATTTCTAAGATAATATGGGGATGGGTCTAAATCCTCTAATAAAATAGAATTTATACAAGTTTAGGTTCCTATTTTAACCTTATCATTTAGATTTAACATTAAGTTAATTAATTTTACTTTTAACGTTCCTTCTTGTGATCTTATACTATAAGGTTAATAAACTTACTATAATCAGCCAAAAGAACCCCAAGTTGTTTATTATTAATATATATAACCTTATATAAGTCATTTGGCAGAAAACTATATTTTTAGGAATAAAGTAACAATTAATAATATAATATTTTTTTTAAAAATTATTTTATGTCAATTTTGACACTATTTAGTAATTGATTTTTGTGAAAATCATAACAGAATGATTAGTTCGATAAAAATTAATTAAATAAATAATAACATGACATATTAACCTATAAAATTAGTGTAATTCATAAAAGGTCTCAAATAATATTTATTTGGGTATTTATAACATCAATTATGTCAATATTTTATTAATAAAATAATTACTGCATCATCATTGTGTCATAAATAAAGTAACTTATATAAAGTCTAAAAATTACAAATAAAATATCATTATTTAGTAAATATTTTTATATTTCTAATGAATATTTATAGTCTAATTTATCTTATGTATAACCATATATTAAAAATAATATACTTATTAAACTTTGATTTTAACTATTTTAACCCTTCTTTAAATAAATTAATTAATAATGTCCTAATCTAATCCAAGTGGGCCTAAATGGTCATATTTTATTTCTATGGTTGTTATTGGTCAAATTAATCTTATCCAATAGAATTGGGACATGTGTTAGGGTAATAATAATATCATTTTTACCCTTAATTACCCTATTTACTTTTAATCGTGGTAAAAAAAGTAAAAAGTAACTATTCACCAAAAATTATTTTCTTCTCATTGAACCACATTTTACTTACTGACATCAACTGTGTCTCTCATATTTTTGAAATTCCACTCACAGAAGCGGTAAAATTAGGTTTTATGAAAAATTCAATTTTTAATCTTCCACTTAGTGGTTTCACTATTCAAAAAATATGAAAGTTTCCAGAAATATACCAAAACTTAGGCCTAAGCTATATTTGATATTATGAACTCAAAAATTATGTCTATTTTACCAAATTCAAAACATATCAATTTCATTAATTAATTTAAAAAAAATAATTCCCGTCGTCAAAACAAATAGCGTGTTCTTAAGAGATAATTACTATCAAAAGATTGACACTTGTTTATGTCTGGTTTAAATGTGAAATTAAATACAATGAACAAAATTGTATTAAATTGAAAAAATATATTCTAAATATACATTAATACCAGTCAAATTAAAAATTTATCACTATTAATTATTTCGATTAAAAAGATTTTTTTTAATTAAAATTAAGTAATTTTCACTATTCATCAGAAAATGAAAGTTATCCGAAAAGTACCAAAATTTCACCCTAAGCTAATTTAGATATTCCGAATCCAAAAATGAATTCCATTTTGAAAAATAAAATTTACAAAATTTCAAAAAGTGGTTATTACTGTTCATAATGGCTAGTTTTAATAATATTCTAATAGCATATCGTTGTTTAGTGAAACTCGATATTGCGTACTACACACGCTATCAAGGAACGTCGCGATTGCGTCTAATGAAAGGAAATTCAAGGATGTGTGTTGTGAAAGATTTTCTTGTTGTAGCGTATAACACAAGACATTAATGAAATTAAAAATAATATTTTTCATAAAATCTCGGGGTGTTACATTCTACCCCCCTTAAAATGAATTTCGCCCTCGAAATTCGTCGGGGTTATAAATGGTTTACTACTTGAATGTTTCTTTAATAGAAACCCACATCGTAAAAAGGGATACCAAAACCAATATTTAAAAACAAAAGTATGAAACGTAACGGTTACCCAAATAAACTAATCACTGGGTTTCGACATAGGTGAAAATATGGATATGGGAGAGAAATCTAATCATCATGTTCTGATGGAGAGTCGTAGAGAACATGGCTATGGAAAAGAAAGAAATCACAAAGCCATAAATTTGTGAAGATCTATGGTACCATCTGATTCATCAGATATAAGAGCACTAGGACAACATTTTTGGTTTTCAAGATCATTTCCCTAAAGTTGAAGAATTTGAATTAGAATAAATACTTACTTTATTTTGGTACAATCTCACTGTTGTTCGTGCATTGAACAATTTTCACTTTATCTCTTCAAGAAATGAAGTTGAATTTGTTATTCGTGAAGTGTTAGCAGATCATGTGATAGAATGACAGGTCATTACATCTGTCTCAAACAAAAGTTTAGAAAACATTATTAAATATACATAAGTTGACCTATAGTGAGATTAATCATATATGGTTCCTAAAATGGACTTATACTTATTATATCATAATAAAACAAGTTTCTACTAAACAGGGACTTCCTGTAGGCCAGTGGTAGGCGATAAAGTCCAGTCGCACTTCGGTTGTGGGTTCGATTTCCACAGCCTTGTCCGATATGATGGGCTATCGCCCATCCAGAAGGTTTTCCTTTTTCTAAAACTACATTACTATAACATACCATCAATAATATCAAAAAAAATTCTATCCTTAAACAATACTAACTTATTTACAACATAATCCATTCCAATCTTTAGGATTATCTAAAATACTTCGGTCCATGCTCATAGAATAAAGAAAATGATTACTTGAAATGTCACATAACAATCACATGAATTCCATCATTTATCCCCCATATATCATAAGACATATCTTTTTGGTCAAATTACTAACATGTGAATAACTTAATCATGTATTCTCTTGAAAAATGAATTCCCATTTAACCTTAGTGAAAACATGAATGCTGTCAATAGTTTACTCTTTTCCACATACCAAAATCCCAAAAATTCTATATACTCAAACCATGATACCACTTAGTCCTTATATCAATCATGAGCTCATGAATACTATCAAACAAATTAGATTCTATTTATCCCTTCATTATTTGAATATCATCTTCTTTCCAAAAATATTTCAATCACTTTTCATGGTTACCGATGACATATTCTTATAGAAAACCACAATGGACCAATACATAGATATTCCAATATACCATAAATGTACCTAAATAACATTATTCTTGAATACCAATACATAAACACTTCAAACAATAATCTTCAATGATTTTCCTGGAATAATTCCTTCCTTAATTTAGAAGTAACTTTTTAGGTCAGGTCATTGAGTTGGGTAATGCCCGTGTTCTCCACAAATAAGAAATTGAACTCCATAACAGTCTGTCACTCTATGTCCCTTTTCTCCACACAGATAACATTTGTCCCTGCATTTGATGTATTCCTCAAGGTTCTTCTTCCCTTCTTTAGAAATCTCAATCTTCCTTTCTTTATGCTCCTCAATATGCGAACATGCATAAAAGTCTATCTTCCTCTTATTTGATGAATTAGGCATACCACTAAATTTCACCTTGTTAATCATATATCGCGATGACTGATTTGGCATAATCACAATATCTTTCTCTCTAGGCATTAAGCAATTTTGTTGCTCATAGTCACCAATTTGTCCATTGGATTCAATGCTAACCGAATTCTTTCTGGTTCCCTCCATTGACTAAAACACAAAAAGAATTCATTGAGAAGAAAAAAACATACAAGGAAAATAACATAATCAAGGGGGAGTAGCATCAACATCTAACATCCTAGGCTTAATTCTAATATCGTTACCGTAATTCTAGGACTATAACCTATACTTATACTTATCCTTAGGGACATCCCTAGACATACCTTTGAAATATCTCCAGGGATCTCACTAAAGTTCTCGCACCCTAGTTTCCAAAGGTTGACTAAACCTTTCCTCTGATACCAACTGTAGAGACCCTATGCTTAACGTACATGGACAGTACATTACATTTGCAGAATTCATAGTACATAACAAAAACACACAAACAAGGACCGTAATAGTTTAGTGTCTTTGGAAACTCAGAATATAATCTTCTAATCGTGGTGATAGATCTTCAACATCTCCCATAAATATCATCCTTTTTTATACATAAAACCTTTCTTTATATCCTGGGGAAAAGAAAACATAAAAGGGTGAGCTCAAATGCTCAAAAAGAGTAAAAAAAAGAAATATCAATCACATCATATACATAAGAACATCACTTTTTGATATCTTATCCTGCAAAAGAAATCATAATTTCATAACAAGGGATAAATCATAGTAGTGAAATGTAATCCCAATAATCATAACTTAAAACAAGAAACTTTTTGGCATACACACATAATTACAAAGAATCATTTCATATTATTCAATACTCTAATTTCCAAGACTATCTTAGTGGAAGAAGTCCATTTCTGAACCGAGTTCACTCCTCGTTTCAGTCCTGTTTCACTAAACCAGTTTAACCTGCCATTCCAGTCATGTATATCTCCTGAGATATAAAATCTTTACCCAATTCATTGGAGTGGGATATAGGTCCCACCCATCTCATAATGATACCATTCTTATGTGTGCCACAAAATCATAAACCATACATCATAGCATAACCCATGAAATAAAAATGTGAATCTTAAACATCGTGACATAATAAAACAATTCACATAAGATAAAGGAATTCATAAAAATAATTCCATCACAACATAATCAAATGAATGTAATAATAGGAATAGAAACAGAACCCTTTATTATCTTATATGGAAAATAATTTTGATAAAACACTTGAACTCCATTGTTGAGGAAAATATCCTTTCTACTTCAAAAACACTTTTCCTTTCTTAAAATGTCATAAAATTAGAAACTAAAATAATTTTATTAAAAATAAACATAAAAACTTTTAAAGGAATCTTCTTGGAAATAATGTTTTAAAAATCCATTCATGCCGTATAAGTTAAAAAAACATTCTTCTCGTATATTTGTCGGAAAAGTCAAAAAATACCTCGTACGAAAAACGACAAAAAATTCTTTTCACATATTTTACTAAAAACTCATATAAGGCTAAAATTGGATTTATAAAATTGTTTTTGGATGGAAATAATATTAAATATTGAAAAAACATGGACGTGGATGATAAAATACACCCCAGCAAATTTCAAAGTATTAACAATCTCAGATAAAAATGAGATTGTGATATTTCCCTTACCTTAGGACTATTTGCTTCGTAAGTGTCCAAACCTCTTGTATAATGATTTAAATACTGTCATTGACTTATTACAGAATCATACAAATTGTTATGATATCATATATGGTTCACTTATGACTTTATTTTACCCGTTATTTTGTAAATTCCATGTTAAAGAGCGTTTTGGGTAAAATCGTTTTATTGGTCGTCCGTGTTTTGACTTGTAATTATTCATATGATTACATAGATAATGATTAAATAATTCCAGAATATAAAACCAAATTTATATATAATATATATTTAGAATATACATATATATAATAGATCAGTAAATGGAAAGAAATACACCGTTCATTGAGACGGTAGGCCGTACGTACACATGAATGTTGTTTTCGTTTCCTTATTGAGTTGAATAGAATTAAGTAGAACACATACATATATATACACAAAAATAAAGTATAATTATTATGTCATATATTTAATGATTACTTATTATATATATTTTATAATCATTCATGAATGGTTAATGTGGAGAATGAATCTCATCACGTCGTGGAGACGGTATTCCGTACGTACGCACATGCGGTGATTTCGTTTTCCGTAGGATGGATAGATGGTGAAATAGGATTGTTTAATACTTATAATAACATATCAGTATATGATTTTCACTGATGTTATTACTTCATAATGAAACAACCTAAGAAGAAGAAGTGGAAGTAGAAATAATGTTGAAAGAATCGGTAACGGACATTACCTCTTCTTTGAAACGCCTCTTTGAGATCTTCTTTTAGGGCACTAAAATTGGTCTTTGAGGAAGACCAGAACCTCTAGGATGTTTCTAGGGAAGTGTAGAATATAATTGGGCAGGGTTTGGCCGAGCTTGAAGGCTCAATGTGGTGTGAGGAAGAGAGGGAGGAGGTTCCCTTTTATAAGGGAGGAGAGGGGCACCTTTGGAAGAACTAAATATATTATTTTATTATAAAGTTAAATTCGGTTTTAAATAGCTCCAAATTGATTTATTTATAAGATAAGGTGGGAATGGGTCTAAATACTCTCATCAAATAGAATTTATACAAGTTTAGGTTCCTATTTTAACCATATCATTTAGATTTTACATTAAGTTAAATAATTTGAATTTTACCGTGTCTTCTTGTATTCTTATACTATAAGGTTAATAAACTTACGATATTCAGCCAAACGAGCCCCAAGTTGTTTATTATTAATATATATAACCTTATCTAAGTAATTTGGCCGAAAATTAGATTTTTAGGAATAAAATAACAATTAATAATATAATATTTGTTTTAAAAACTATTTTATGTCAATTTTGACACTATTTAGTAATTGATTTTTGTGAAAATCATAAAAGAACGATTAGTTCGAAAAACGTTAATTAAATCAATAATAACATAGCATATTAACCTATAAAATTAGTTTAATTCAAAAAAAGTCTCAAATTATATTTATTTTGGTATTTATAACATCAATTATGTCAATTGTTTATTAATAAGATAATTACTGCATCATCTTTGTGTCATAAATAAATTAACTTATTTAAAGTATAAAAATTACAAATAAAATATCATTATGTAGTAAATCATTTTATATTTCTAATGAATATTTATAGTTGAATTTATCTTATGTATAACCCTATATTAATAATTATGTACTTATTCAACTTTGATTTTAACTATTTTAACCCTTCTTTAAATAAATTAATAATAAATGTCCTAATCTAATCCAAGTGGGCATAAATTGTCATATTTTATTCCTAAGGTTGTTTTTTTGCGAGATAAACTTGTCCAATAGAATTAGGACATGTGTCAGGGTAATATTAATATCATTTTTACCCTTAATTACCCTATTTACTTATAATCGTGGTAAAAAATAGTAAAAAGTTACTATTCACCAAAAATTATTTTCATCTCATTGAACCACATTTTACTTACTGATATCTACCGTTTCTCTCGAATTTTTGAAATTCCACTCACAGAAGCGGTAAAATTGCGTTTTATGAAAAATTCATTTTTTTTAACTACCACTTAGTGGTTTCACTATTCAAAACAATGAAAGTTTCCAAAAAAATACCAAAAATTAGGACTAAGCTATATTTGATATTTTTAACTCAAAAGTGATGTCTATTTTTCCAAATTCAAAACATATCAGTTGCATTAATTAATTTAAAAAAATAATTCCCATCGTCAAAACAAATAGCGAGTTCTTAAGAGATAATAACTATCAAAATATTGACACTTTTTTATGTCTTGTTTAAATGTGAAATTACATCCAATGAACAAAATTGTATTAAACTGTAAAAATATATTCAAAATATACTTTAATCCCACTCAAATTAATAATTTATCACTACTAATTATTTCTATTTAAAAGGTTGTTTTTAATTAAAATTTATTAATTTTCTCTATTCATCAGAAAATGAAATTTATCCGAAAAGTACCAAAATTTCACCCTATGCTAATTTTGATATTTAAAATCCAAAAATGAAGTCCAATTTGAAAAGGAAAATTTAAAAAATTTCAAAAAGTGGTTATTACTGTTCATAACGGCTAGTTTTAATAATATTCTAATTGCGTATCGTTGTTTAGTGAAACTCGGTATTGCGTACTACACACTCTATCGAGGAAGGTCGTGATTGCGTGTAATGCAAGGCAAGTCAAGGATGCGTGTTGTGCAAGCTTTTTTTGGTGTAGCGTACAACACAAGACATTAATGAAATTAAAAAGAATATTTTTCATAAAATCTCGGGGTGTTACATTATGACTTTTTATTGTTAAGGAAATAATTTATATAACCCAATATTAAAATTTGTTTAATAAATGATACATTTTTATGTCTTATTTGACATTAAAAAAAATTAAATATTATAAAATTTCATTTCGAACCCATGTTGCTCCCAAATGCCAAATGTATGGCATAACGAAGATAATGGTCGTAATAATATCATACAATAGCATTTGGAAACGTTTTAGGGTAGTTTTATATTATTATAATATTAATTTTTACCCTTATTAATCAAATTTACCCTTTAAACATGGTAATTAAAAATATTTACTAAAGTTATCATTCATAGAGTCCAAAAAGAAAAGGTACCTATTTACACAATATGGACCATAGAATTCTGAATATTGAATCTATTTTTCAAAATTCAAAACTCTAAAGTTTTATTTAATAATATAAAATTAATTCCCGTTGTCAAAATCACAAAGTGTGTTTTTGAGATCTAACACCAATACGATTGATCAGGCCCTCTAAAGGCATCCCTGGACCAGTGTGTTGTAGAGCCATCTTCAAAAATCACACTGACCAAACGCTCGGTTGCATATTTGGATCTTGCGGTTTTGTGTCATCTTTAGAAGCCGAGATGATGAGTGTTATCCATTCCATCTCATTCGCCTAGCTACACAACTGGAACAATATTTAGATCAAAAGTTACTACACTATGATTTTACACACCATCTGGAATGGTACCATACATCTTTCTTGGATGCTCACTGTGCACTGGATGGATTTCTTGAACTCTTTTTCAGATATCAACATCATCGTCACTCATACCTATCATGAAGCAAACATGATCGTTGATGGGCCTACTAATATGGGTGTTTCTCATGATATTCTCTGGATGGATGATCTTCCTCATGAGTTTCTTCCGCTTTATGCTATGGATGTAAATAAAATTCCTTAATTTAGAGTTATGTGACTTTTTTTTAAAAAAAAATCAGGTTTTTGACCAGAAGTCAACCTTTAAAAAATTGCTATATGAAAAATACAAAAATTTCATCAAAAGTAAAATTTTATATCTCGATTCTAAATAAGAATATTTTTTTTCAAATATGACATATAATGTTTTTTAATGCTTCATTAAAAAATTCTTGGCCATCAAAAGGTGGTAAAACTTTATTTTTAGAAAAATACTTATTTTATCTGAAAATATGAATTTGATCTTTTATCATGTCTAGAAAATAGATAAGATGAATTAAAAACATTACTTTGAATATATAACATATATTTTTCATTTAATATATATTCAAATTTAGTGATATTATTTTAAAAATATAATTGTTCTGTTCTAAAAAAATAGGGTTTCATTAAATCACATCTGTTATATTCAAATGGTTTTTATTTCCATTTCTAATCCATTTGATACCCAATGAATCATTATTTAAACATGTGTTAACCATTTTTTAAAAATCTGATTGATACTGCTCATTTTCTCCCTTCTTGTAGCTAGGCGTTAACAACCATTCAAAATAATAATAATAATAATTTATTATTTTTCACTATTACTCAATGTTGGGTGCAAGGTAAGATTTTGGAAAACCCCCTTGTTGTGTGTCGTGTACACTATTTGAAAAAGTGTCCTCTTTTATATAAAATTAATATATTATTCATAAATTTAAATAGAAATGAAGAGACGTTATTCAATAAATGTGTTGTTAATTACATATAAATATATATAGTGATTCATGCTCAGAGGTATCATGTCATTGGCTGAAGTTTGAATAGTGAATTTGATGTCTTAGAAGAACTCAAGATGACCTAGATATAGTTTACATTTATTCTTTAAATTTATGTATCTGTACAATTGTATTTTATTTTCACTATATGGATCATACTAGACATCATTAGTGGTCATCCTATGAGTATATCTCTCACCATATTTGAACTACAAATTTGTACTAAAAAAGAATACTTAGTTATTGGTAGGGACAAATGAATATTATAGATTTTGAAACTTGATTTTCAATAATTGGATGGACTATCGAAGAAGAGGACTATGCATGTACAATTGATACTCTTGGATATATATTTTGGCTATTTTTATTTTTAATATATGCTTTATATGACTATTTCTAAATAGCCCAATTATTCCCCTTTTTTTAAATTGTATCATGATATGACATCTTTTGTATGGGTCACCTATGTTATTTATCTAGGATATTTTTTATCCTTTTTTTATTCTTATTATTATTAATACTTATGATCATTTTTTATATATCATCTACCATAGTACATTACTCAAACAAGAGGGTATATTATCCACACAAACACAACCTAGTCCCTCACCACAAGTCAGTATCATTTAGTGTAAGGGAATACATGCTGGATGTCATGTGGCCAACTGGGTTTGGTTATTTAAGGGTAAAAAAAATTTGGTATGCTCCATGCATCTCCCAAAAATTTTGTACACATATTATAAAAGATACATGGGTCAAATATTATAGAAAATTCCAACCAAATTACACAATCTAGCTACATCGCAAATGTTATACATTGTGTCCTTGAGAGTAGATGTTATTTTTGACTTCCACTTTTAGTGAGTGAGATATATTCAAGCTCATGAAATACATTTGGGAATTTGAGAAGTCCATTATCGGTTTTCATCAACATATAATGCAATTATATATTCCTCTTCAACATTAGGGGAATTATATGAGGTTATTCATCTAGTTTAGGTTTCACATCTATATATGCCTGAGGACATAGGATTAGGTGATTTGATCGAAGTGTACATGAGGTTGGGAACTCCCCTAGTGATGTGCCAGGGCATGGTGTGTGTCCCTATATTCATCATGGATTTCATTACTCCCATGATGAATATAATTGTCATCACTCTATCATTTTTTCATAGGTGTAGTACTCTATTAGTCAGGAAAAGACACATGTCCACTATACAATGTATGGGGTTAGGAACTCCAAAACTAATAGGGAATTCTTAATCCATCAATGTAGTATATACTCAATTGATTGGAATTAATCGAGCAATGAGTTGTGTTACCTCCAAGAGGGTCGTCACTCCTAAAGTGATTCATATAGCTCTACAAGGTGAGGGTACGCTAATTCAAATTTTGAGATGGGGCATGGTTTTTTTTTCATATTTCAAAAAAAAATTCATCATTTTTTTAATATACATGTTTTTTTTCTATAGGATACTCAATATATTCTAGAATCTACTTACATTTTTAGTCATTTTTTCATCAATTTTAAAATTTGAAAACTCGAGAATTTTCTAAAATCTCTTTTTCCATCATACATATACATTCCCTTTAGATAAATAACCCATAAATAATCTATCATTATATCTTTCCTCGAACATTCCCAACCGGGTTATATTTATTTTATTATACCATAGTCAAAAAAAATTCAGGAAATATTTTACTATAGGATTATTTTTGTACAAAATAGAATATATTATATCATGGGTCTCTATTCGAAAAATATATATAATTTGAATATGAATTATAGTACACAATGATACTCTCTAAAAGAATGTTGAAAAATAATTATTAGCCAATATTTTTCTCATATTTCTACATTTCTTTTATTCTTCCTCTCTATAACACCATTATATTACAAGGTTTATTATGAGGTATACAAATTCATGAATCAATTTTACACAAGGTAAATTTTAGATCAACATAATATTAATTAATTTACATTATTGGATCATATACTCTTGATATACAAACTGTGCTCTTTAATCCATCCTACCATGAAATTTAAAATACTAACTACCTTAGTCTTGTTCATGATAAATAAAATGGTTGTTCGTGTAAATTTATCTATGAATGTAATGCAATAATGATCCCTTTAGAGATAATTCATTCTCATTGGCCCATCTAGATCTTTGTGGAAAAATGTAAATGATCTTGTTGAAGTATTATCCACCATCTATTGAGTATTATGATTTATCTTACATTTATAATATGTTCCAAATATTTCATCTTAATCTCTTTTCATCTTCTGTAAATCTACTACCCTTTCATGTTTTATAATCTCACTTGGGATTCTAGGGAATTGATTATCATTTCATTAATTCCATAATTTGTTCTCATCCTTCATATATTTGTAACATCTATAATAAGGATCAATAATCAAGAATAAATTTCAATTTGTAATACTCCCTTACTGGACAATTATTCTATCACTTATTCATATAATTATACTTGAATTTCTATTAAAATTTTCAACATTCCCATTATAATAATGTTTTATAAAACTCACCGATTAGTATTTAAGCCCTTGAACATAGGGAAAATCATTTAATCTCAAATTATCATCCTAAACATGAGTTCTGCTAAGACTATTGAAATTTAAGGAAGATTCATTACTAAAAAAACTATAATTCCATCATGTTTAACAATTTTATTCATAATATTTTCATTACTAATCTTTTTGGGAACGACCACTATTGTGTATCCACTAAATTTGACTCTTTCCAAATCCAAAAAACTTATAATAAGAATAATTTTTAATTGTGGTCTTTAACCGCTTTCCCTTTATTTTTTATTGTGGTTATATTGGGAAAGCATGTCATCAATCTGTCTACTCTATTACAATTTTGATCTCATCATTCATATATATCATCAAAAAAATCAAATATATTTTATGTTTTCAACATATGACCTTCCATATGGTTTATATCAAAACATAACACATCACCAGTAATAAATATAAAATTTGAATTTATATGAAAAATTACAGTTCTATTGAAATGTTTTCCTTTTATAAATTAAAATATGAAGAATTTTATTAGTCTAATTTCATCAATATTTGGAAATATTAGTGTCAATAAATCTTCTCACATCATCGATAAATATTTGATGATACTTATCTCTATTTTCCTTATTACATATTTGTTAATTATTAGTAGTAAAACTGGAATTCCTAATGTCAAACGATTTAGAATAATCATTTTCAGATGAGGATTTTATCTAAATTTTACCATTAAGTTTAAAGGATTTTTTTTTAAATTTAATTGATCATTTGACATCTTTATTGTTAATTTTCAGTTCATTAAAATCATTAAGAATCATTTATCTTTTAATCCCTCAAATAATATTTCCCTTCAAGATATTTTATTGTCTTATCATATTCAAATAATTTCTACATGATTTATTTGATATTATAATATTAGAGAAATCTCATTTTTAACATTCTTGTGTGTTTATTCTATCAAATTATTATTTTCAATTAATAATTTCTTCTTATATTTTTGGGCCATTTTCATCTCAAATAAAGCCTTTAGTTCATAATTAATAATGTATTAAAACTTAGTTGGTTTGGATTTATCATTATCACAACTTAATGAGTCCCTATATTTTAAAAAAGATCAATGAAAATTTTGTATTTCTAATATGTATCATCATTATAATAACTACATGATATATTATCAGTGTAATCTTATTTTCTCATCAAGTTTCATCTTTTTATTTTATATATCTTGTTTTTTCAACCTTCCTTTGACAATTCACTAGAATATTTTATCCATTTTATAACTTGATTATTTATCATGTTTACAATCGTAATCATCCAATTTATTCATTACACAATTAATATCATTATCTCTAAGTATATTACATTAATATCATGTACTACAGAACATACCTTTTTTTATTTTTCCCTTATGAAATAATTTGAATAAAAATAAAAATATTTTATTTTTATTAATTATTAGAATCAATATATTAAGTAACATCATAATCATTATAAATTCTCAGCTGCCTCGTGGATTCAAAATACATTTCATCATTGACTTTATTTTTTTTGTTTAAATTCTATCAAAGTTCATAAAAAATGATAATATTATGTTACTCCTAAAGTGAAATATCATATCAATCATAAATTATAAATATTTAATGAAAAAATAAATCTAGAAAATTTCTCATCAACCTCTTCACAATTAAGGAATCATCTGGATTCTAACCAAATCCAAAAATAATACTTACACATTATTTTACTTGATTAATGAAATTATTAATTAATTCATTTAATTAAAATTTTATATCATTAAAATAGTTTCTCCAATATATATATCTTGGTCACCATGATATTCAAAATGTATTTATATCTACTATTCATCTTTCCAAATATTTATTATATGGTATGTAGTCCCAAAAAATAAGGGTCCACTCACTCTTATACCAAGATATGAATAGTATATTTTAATTACTAAACCACTTCGATAATCCTATTTCACGAAAAAATCATCATTCCATTATTTGTAATGTGTGGAATCCTAATTGATGATGCAACATGAACATCCAGTCAAAGAAGAAAAATAATTGGCAATATTCCAATCTTCCAACTATGATAATTTCGACCATAGAATAATCGTACAACACTACTATTATCAGAATTAATATTATCCATTATAAAAATTGTTGAACATTATCCCTATAAAGGTATCATATCATTGTTACAAACTGATGTTAAAATAGAATCAGTTTCCTCCATTGATAATTTAACATTAAATTAGTGGAGGATAATTATTAGAATTTAATTTTAATGAAAACTATCCTCTGTGACTAATTAGAGACTGATCCACTAAAAATAGAAACATATCACCCACACATGACCATGCATCAAATAATATTTCTATGATATCACGATTGAGTTTAAATAAAAATTATTCATGAAGGATCCCACATCACATGTTCGGGGTCACACCTAAAAAAAATATTTATGTTTCATAAAAAATTAAATTAATACAATATGATAATGTCATCCAAATACACTAGGTTATTATATTAGAATATGGTAAATAAATAATTTCATGAGCCTCCAAACCAATCAATATGAATCTCCCACACTGTATACTTGAATTATGCTACACAAAAATGATCATACTCAAATCAAATCTCTTAAAAAAACACCATTCATCAGTGAATCATATCATAAAATTGAACTATGACCTAAAATCATTTTATTATTAATTTTTATAATTGAATAAAAAATACTCATAATAGACACACATTAATATGAAAAACATCAATTTTTTTAAAAATTAATAAACCATTATCAAATCATCATTTTAAAAAACAATTGATTATTGGACTTAATTTTTCTTGTAATATATATATATGCATGTCTGTGATCACCAAAAAAATAATATTACGGATATACATGGATCTCCTTTCCATTTATTTTATTAAAATACCAAAATCTACAGAATTCACAAAACATTATCTTTTTAAAAGTTATCTAAAAATTCATCAAAAATAACTTCATCAAAATGTATAGGACTTTAATGTGCATGTAATCATGAATATATTCCATATGGAACATCCGTTATTATAATTACATATTACTAAACACTCTCCTAATACATAAGTATATAATAAAATGCATGATTCTCAAAAACCAATTTAAATCCCATAAATGGCTATATGGATTACTTCGACTACATCTATATAATAGTAACATGACACAATTTATCTACAAGAAAATTATGATTCAAAAAAGTCCATATCCTTTTATATAGTAGAATATGTCTTATTTTTTTGGTTAAATCACTAAAATGGATATCTTAATCCTTTTATATAGTTTATTTCATTCTCTAGCATTTATGGATGGACTATATTACAGTACCACATGGATGGAATCACCATTCCAGTTATTAGTTACATGGAATGTTTGTAAACATGATGTTTTACAAAACTCCTACATATAATACATTGAAATATGATTTGGATATATTAAATACATGGATATATTTATATCATAAATATTGATAAATAATACATGGAACTATAAATTTCTATATTTCACAAAAACATCTCTCAGATCCTCTTCATCAAAATTAAAAAACATATTATAGATTTATGAAACTCTCTCCCATGATATATATCCATATAAACTTGATCAAAAAACATAGAAATTACTGATAACCTCAAAAATTATCATCAACAAATATTTTATACCAAACACACCCTTAATAATAGGATAAGATTAATTCCTAAAAAAAATCACAGATCTATGGGTTCTTCATATTCCACTTTTCAAATTTTTTTCTAAACCATATGGTCATTTACCTAAGCATTACAATGGTTTTTATTAACCATATGAAGTTTATTATGATTCTTATAGAGATTGTATTTTAAATTAAAATGATACTACACCTTATTAGATATAAACCATGTGATGTATGCGAAACATACATGAAATTTTATCTCATGTACTATGTTAATCTTATGAGAATATCTATATTTTATTATTTATATTTTTTACATGTATTTTGTTCCTAAAATTCATTTATTATGAAATTATGTCTTCTGATGATTTTATAAAAAATAAAAAAATATTAATTAAATATATCCTTTTTAATTGTATTTTTCCCCTATAATAGAATGGTATAATTTTTGGAACATTTTTAATTTTACAATGGGCGGATAATGATTTTGAAAGATCCATGTTGTCTTTTTTGATCAGGGAGATTGTGATGAAGATAATTATACATTACTACTATTTCTATAAATAGATTCTATATCACGTAGAGAATGTGAAATAAAAGTAACAATAAGAATTAAAATTTATTACATTACTATTAATGTTCATTAAATATTCTTAATCTAAACAATTAATAAACTAAATTTCTATATTATGGATGCTTAATGGTTTTCCAAAAGCTGAAAAATTCGAATTTTATTCTTAAGGATCAATGATTTCTATTCTAATCCATAATTTATTATTAAATATTTATAAATTTTATTTTTTTATATTTCTCTTCTTTTTCATAATTATATTTTTAAATGTTCTTATTGATTTATAAAAAATCCCACATATGTTTTCTCCACAATTGAATATGATGTGATATGGTTATGCTAAATTGATCTAAAAGAAGGACGGAATCGGTTGTTCTGTGTCTATAATGACCCATACATTACATACATTCTTATTACTTCAGAATTGAATCACACTTATTTCAACATATAACAAAACCATGAGAGGATCGTATAGGTATAGTGTATTTAAAAACTGGGAAACATAAACAACTGGTTCGTAAAGTATCTACATTGTCTCGTGTTTATTTCATCATATCTAGAGTCCCTTTTGGCATATCCTACTTAATACCCTTCATCCTGACCTGGGGAAAGGAAAACATAGAAAAGGGTGAGCTCAAATGCTCAGTAAGGGTAATCATAGAAAATATCAATCATATCATATTCATAAGAACACAATCATTTTGAAATCCTTAACTTGCAAAAGAGATCATAATATCATATCATGGGATAAATCATAGTAGTGAAATGTAATCCCAATAATCATAACATAAAACATGAAACATTGTTTCATTCACACATAATCATAGAAAACTATTTCTTATTCATCAAGTCTCATTTCCAAGACCATCATAGTGTACAAAGTCCATTTCAAAACCGAGTTCACTCCTCTTTCTAGTCCTGTATCACTGAACCGAATTAACATATTGTTCCTGCCATGTCTATCTCATGAGATATAAATATTTATCCAATGCATTGGAGGGATATATATGTCCCACCCATCTCATGATTAAACCATTCTTATGGGTTCCACAAAATCATATATCATATATCATAGCATAACCCATGTAATAAAAATGGGATTCTTAAACATCATGCCATCATAACATAATCCATATAAAATAAAAGGACTTCATAAAAATAATTCCATCACAACATAATCAAATCAATGTTAAAATGGGGATAGAACCAGTACCCTATATTATCTTATATGGAATAGAATTTTGATAAAACACTTTAACTCCATTCTTGAGGAAAATATCCTTTCTAGTTAAAAATTTGTTTTCCTTTCTTAACATGTCATACAATATTAAAAAAGAAGTAAATTTAAAATAAACATGAAAACTTGTAAATGAAGATTCATGGAAATAATTTTCTATGAAATCATATAAATCAATTCATGTCGTATAAGTTAAAAAAACATTCTTCTCATACTTTTTCTGGAAAGGTAAAAAAGAATCTCATACTGAAAATGAAAAAATATTGTTTCATATATTTTACTAAAAATTAAACAATAGGAAAAATTGGATTTAAATAATTATTGGAGGATAGAAATAATATTCCATAATGAGGAAAAATGGTTGTGTATGATAAATATTCCCCAATAAATTCTCAAGTATAAACAATCTCGGATAAAAATGAGATTGTGAGATTTTCCTATACCATAGGTCTGATATGCATCGTACATATCTGAACCTCATGTATAATGATTTAAATAATGCCATTGAATTATTACAGAATCATATTCATTGGTATGATATCACATATTGTCATATTATTATATTCTTATTAGTAATATTTCATTCTTACTTGTTATTCGGGTGTTCATTGCATGATGTTCTTATGCATGTTTTGACGAATAAATTCTTATTCCTCTATTTAGGTTATAGATACCTCATTTTAAGAATTGTATTAGTGTAATATATATCATATTTATTCATTCAATTTTATATAATCATTATTCAATGAATATCATGTAGAACGAGTCACATCACATCGTGGAGACGGTAGGCCGTACGTACGCACGAGCGATGATATCAATATTTTTATATTAAAATCATATATAATTGGAATTTATATCATAGATAAAGAATCATAATATTGTTATATTTATTATGTATATCATTTATACTCATTATCATACCCATACGAATGATGAAATGTTTGAATATCAAACTACACCACGACGTGGAGACAGTAAGCCGTACGTATGCACGTGTTGTGACTTTTTCATTCGTAGGATGGATAAAATAACTAATATGGTTGTACCATTTATAATAAAATCACAGTATATAGAAGATACTGGAGTTATCATTTTATAATTGAATCAACAAAGAAGGAGGAAGTGGAAGAAGAACATTTCTTGAAATAGGTGGTGAGATATTTACCTCTTCCTCGAGTTCTTCATTTTGATTTGATCAAAAGGGCTCCTTAGGATGGCTTTCTTACTAAGGGAAGGCCTCTATGATGAATGTAGGATAGTTGATAGGGTATTTGGGCAGGGTTTGGCCAAGCCAAATGGATTTGGATGTGTGAATTAGAAAGAAGGGGTGTTCCCTTTTATAAGAGAGGTGAGGGGAACATTATGAAAAAACATAAAATATTATATTTTAATAAATTCATATTCGGTTTATAATGGATCCAAAGTGACTTATTTCGTGGAGTGGGTGGGTATGAGTAAAAACACTCTCAACCAATAGGTTTTCGATAAGTTTATGATACCATTTTAAACATATCATTTAGATTTAACTCTAAGTTAAATAATTTAACTTTTACCATGACTTCTTGTATTCTTACACTATATGGTTAATATACATAATATAAACTACCAATCGAACACCAATTGGTTTATTTCTGTCATATATATTATTATATAACTCTTTTGGAAGAACCATTGATTTTTATTAATATAATAGAAATTATTAATTTGATATTATTTTTGAAAACTCTTTTATGTCAATTTTGACACTATTTGGTATTTTGCATTTCTAAATTCATAACTGCATTATTACTTCAAAAAAAATTCATCTAACTAACCCTAAAATGTTATATTAACTTAAAAAAGTAGTTTAATTCATAAAAATCTAATATTTAATTTATTTGAGTATTTATAATATCAATTATGTTAATATTTCATTAATAAGGTAATTACTGATTCACCATTATGTCATAAATAAATTAAATTATTTAATGTAAAAATATTATAAATAAACTACCATTATTTAGGAAATATTTTTATATTTATAATGAATATTTATAGTCGAATTTATCTTATGTATATCCCTATATTAAAAATGTTTTAGTTAATAAACTTTGATTATAATTCTTTTAACTCTTCTTTGAATTAAGTAATAATAAATGTCCTAATATAATCTAAGTGGACCTAAATGGCCATATTTTATTCCTAAGGTTGTTTTTGGTAGAATTAAACTTATCAAATAGAATTAGGATATGTGTTAGGGTAATAATAATATCATTTTTACACTTAATTACCCAATTTTATTTTAACCGTTGTAAATAAAAGTTAAAAGACACTATTCACTGAAAAAATATTTTTATCTTACTAAACCTTATTTTACCCCTTGATATTAACCGTGTCTCTCAGTTTTTCAAAATTCAACTCAAATAAGTGGTAAAATTAATTTTTATATAAATTTGCAATTTCTCCTAGAAGGTCGGTAAAAGACGGTAAAAAGTTCAATATAATTTTTATATATCTAAAATTATTAGAAAATGACTCCAATGAATTACATTGAACGTATATAGGTATTATGTATCTATTTTGACCTAAAATAAAATAAATAAAATATTTATTTATTTAAATAAAAATTCATTTTTAAACTATTACTTAGTGTTTTTCACTCTTCATCAAAAATTGGTTGTTTTCAGAAAAATACAAAAAATTCACCTGAAGCCTATTTCGATATTATGAATCCAAAAATGAATTCCATTTTGAATGATAAAATTTATAAAATTTAAGAAAGAGGGTATTACTATTCATAACGGCTAGTTTATATAATATTTTAATAACATATCGTTGTTTAGTGAAACTCGTTATTTCATACAACGCAATCTATCGAGGAAGGTTTCTCTTATGTGTATCGCATGCCAATACATTGTTTTGTGTAGAAAATATTACTTTGGTGTCACTTATAACATAAAACATAAAAACAAAATATTTCTCATAAAATCTCAGGTTGTTGCATTCTACCCCCCTTAAATATAATTTTACCCTCGAAATTCATCCCTTCATAACGAATAGATGAGGATACATATCCCTCATCATATCCTAATGTTCCCATGTAGCTTCTTATAATTGTTGGTTCCTCCATAAAACATTAACCAAGTGACTGGTGTTGTTTCGTAGAACATTTTCGCTACGATCCAGAATCTCTATTGGTTGTTCTTATAAGAGTGATCTTTCTCCAGTGATACAACTTCTGAGCTTAGTACATGTGAAGAATTATGTATGTACATTCTCAAGAGAGATAAATGGAAAACATCATGAACATGAGAGAGATTCAGTGGAAGCGGCAATCGGTATGTTACCTTCCCAACACAATCCAGTATCTCAAAAGAATTAGTATACCTAGGGCTCAACTTTCCCTTCTTTTCCAAATCTCATTACTCTCTTCCATAGAGATATTCTTAAGAACACTTTATCACCAACTTCACACTCCATGTGTTTTCTTCGGCTGTCGGCATAACATTTTTGTTGACTCTGGGCTGCTCTTATGTGTTGTTGAATAGATCTTACTATTTCTATTATCTCATCAACAAGATCAGGTCCAAATAGCTTTCTTTCCCCAACATCATCCCAACAAGTTGGAGTTCTGAATTTATTTCTATATAGAGTTTCATAAGGAGCCATATGAATACTGGAGTGAAAGGTATTATTATTATAAAATTAAACAAATGTTATGTGTTGATCCCAACCACCATTGAAATCAATAGAGAATGCTCTCAAAATTTCTTCTAGAGTTTGAATTGTCCTCTCCGACGGACCATCAGTCTGAGGATGATAAGCAGTGCTGAAACTCAACTATGTATCTTTAGAATGATGAAGACTTTGCCAAAACATCGAGTTAAACCTCAGATCCCGATCAGATATAATGGAAAGTGGTAATCAATGCAATCTTACTGCTTCCTTCATATATCCTGGAAAGATGATCAACAGTGAAAAATTCTCTAATAGCAATGAAGGGTTCCGACATCATAAGACGATCAACTATAACCCAGATAGAATTATTGCATGTTGATGTTTTAGGATGTCCAGTCACTAACTCCATAGTGATGTTTTCCCATTTCCATTTTGGTATGGGTAATGGTTGTAACATCCCCTTAGACTTCTGTCTCTCAGCTTTAACGTGCTGACTATCCAAGAATCAAGATATATATTTAGCTACATCTCTTTTCATACCATCCCACCAGATGTACTCTTTCAGGTCCCTATACATCTTCATGCTTCCAGGGTGAATAGAGAATGAAGAACTATGTGCTTCATCCAATATTTCCTTCTTTAATTCTGGGATGGGAGGAACACAAACCCGATTTGTTAACCTTATTGTTTCATTTCCATCAATGTGGAATTCAGGATCATTTCTCAACTTCTTTTGTAACTCTACATCTTCTCTATGTGCCTATTTAATCTTCAAATGTATATATGGTTGAACAATCATTTGAGAAAGATATGATTTTTCCCCTTCTATTATAATTCCAAGATCCATCCTTTGTAAATCCATAATTATTGGATATTTTTTGATCCACATCATGGATAAGCTTGCAAGGTCTTGTCAACTTAATGCGTCTTCCACCTTTTTTTCTTTCCCAGGGTGGTAATGAATTGAGCAGTCGTAATCTTTAATTAGCTCCAACCATCTTCTTTGGTTCATATTCAGCTCCTTTTGTGTGAAAAAATTCTTTAAACTTTTTTTATCAGTATAAATATCACACCTTTCACCATAAAGATAATGCCTCCAAATATTTAATTCAAATATTACTACATCTAATTCCAAATCATGAGTTGGATAATTTTTCTCATGTATTTTCAACTTTCATGACGCATTATCTATCACCATATCGTTTTGCAATAGAACATACCCCAATACCTTATTGGATGCATAAATGTAGATCACAATCCTTTCTCCCCTACAATGCAGTGTGAGCACAGGTGTACTGGATAACCTTCTTTTTAACTCCTTTAAATTCTATTCACAATCCTACATCCAAATAAACTTAACTCCTTTTTGAGTCAATATAGTTAGTGGATTAGATAATCGGCAAAACTCCTTCACAAAACGTCGATAATAACCAGCCAAATCAAGAATACTTCGAATCTCAGTTACTTTTTTTGGTCTCGACCATCTTTCGATAACCTCTATTTTTGATGGATCCACATATATCCTCTCTTTTGAGATTATGTGACCCAAAATTGAAACTTTTTGAAGACAAAATTCACACTTGGTAATTTTGGCATAATGCTTCTCCTTTCTTAGCATCATTAATACAATTCTCAAGTGACCATCATGTTCTTCCTTGAGCTTTGAATAGACAACAATATCATATATAAAGACTACCACAAATTGATCATCATAGTCTCTAAAGACTCTATTCATTTGATCCATGAAGATAGCAGGGGCATTAGTAAGACCAAATAGCATCACTATAAATTCATAGTGTCCATACCTTATACGGAAAGCCATCTTTGGCATATCCTCCATTTTGACCCTTAATTGATTACACCATAATTGAAGATCAATCTTGAAAAAGTATTTAGCTCCGTATAGTTGGTCAAATAAGTCATCAATGCGTGGGAGAGGATATTTGTTCTTATTAGTGATCTTGTTATGTTCTCGATAATCAATGCAGAGTCTCATGGATCCATCTTTCTTCTTAACAGATAGAAAAGTTTCTCCCCAATGTGATGCACTTGGGCATATGAATTCCTTATCAAGATTCTCTTGGAGTTTCTTCTTAAATTCCTGTAACTCAATTAGGGCCATTTTATACGGTGTCCTTCAAATGGGCATAGCACCCGGAATGAGTTCTATTGAAAACTCAACTTCAGGATTTGGTGGAAGACCTAGAAATTCCTCTATAAAGACATCATCAAAATCATGTACAATGGGAATATTCATAATCATGAATTTCTCTCCAACCATTTGATATAAATAACCTTCATTTATTGGATCAAAGGCCCATAATATGGAAGATAATTCCCCTTTAAGGTTATATTCATCCTTGCATCAATATATGATCATAGATTGATCGGGAAAATGAAATGTGACTTCCATTCTTTGGAAATCGATATTAGCTCCATATAAGGAAATCCAATCCTTGCAAGAATCACATAAAATTAAACTATAGGAAGGATCACAATATTTTCATAAAGCACATTCCAAAAAACGTCAATTGGAGAATAATTATATACTTTTGATGCAACTGGTGTGCCATTAGGAGTTGTCGGAGGTAACTCAACTGCTAATTGTTGAGGTAGTATGACAATATCCTTGGAATATTATTCATAAATAAAATAGTGGGTGTATCTAGAATCCAATAAAACATTTTCTACTTTAGTGTGGATGGTAAGTTTACCTTTCACTAATTCATCATCTTAATCCACATTGCCGATAGAAATTGCATGTGACATTCCATTTTCTTTGGACATAAGAGTTTATTGACATCGATCATCATCAAAAACCCTTGGATTACGACATTGATTAGCATAATTCCCCATTTCCTTGCACTTGTAACATTTAAGTGTATGAGGTGCATTCTGTGTATCCTTTTCTTTATTCACTTTAATAGACCTCTTTTTCCAATCATTGCGGTATTCAAATGTCCGGTTACCTTTTTTCCACATTTGAATCATTTAATTTTCCCTTTAATACAGTTCCATCCATGTTTCCTTCCACACTTTGAGAATAAGGGAAAACTCATCTTTTTTTTCAGTGTGATATTTAGATTTTCAATTGAATTACATTTTCCTCTTCTTATCAAACCCATATGACTGATGGGTTACTCCAATCTCCATATCAACCTTGAGAGCACATCAAACATTTTCCTAGTAGCTATTTAAGCCCCTTATGGATAATGCCCGTTGAAGACTTGGTTTTAATACACTAAAGAATTGATCGATCTTACTCTTAGGTTGGATAATAATTCTGGAAGCATACCTTGCATATCTTGAAAAATTTGCTTCGTAGGTACCAACAGATTCTTCATCATTTTGATTTAGTTCCAGAAACTCATTCTCCATTTTTATTCGAAAAATATGAGGGAAGTACTTATTGATAAATATGTTATTGAACTCATCCCATTCCATGGACTCAATTTCATCTCTTTGCCTCGTATTGTTGATAAGATTCCACAATTGATCAGCTTCACCTTCCAATGGATATAATGCTAAGATGACTTTATCATGTTCAGAACATTGAAGAACCAAAAAAATATTTTCACTAGAACTGATCCATTTTTCATCCACTAATGGATCAGTTGACCCGCTGAATGAGGGTGGACGCTACCTCATGAAGGATTCAATAGAATGTTTTCCATTTTTTTCTCATTTGGATGTCATGCATGACTCATATCTTGAGAACGTTGTGTGAGCATGGCTACAAGACTTTTCATTATAGCTCCCATAACGTCTGGCTGCTCAGGGGGACAATCTATGCATTGCCCATCACATTAAGCATTAACACAGTTCCTTCGGGTTCTATCCATTGACTAAAACCAATAAGCATAGTGTGAGAAATGCTAATCATAATAGAAAAAACACATAATCAAAAATAAAATTTAACACTTAAGGTATGATCATTGGTTTTTCGTGGCCATTTTGAAAACACTAATATTGTGTTTTATTCTTAGACATATCCTTAGCATTCTTACTAAGGCTTTCACATCCTAGTTTCTAAAGGTTTACTATAACTTTCCTCTGATACCAACTATAATGACCCATACTTTACATATATTATTATTTCATGATAATTGATGAAATATTATTACAACATATAACAAAACCATCATAGGACCATATAGCTATAGTGTCTTTAGAAAATCGGAAACATAAACGAGTGGTTCATAAAACATACACATTATCTCTCGTTTATTTCATCATATCTAGTGTCCCTTTTGGCATATCCTACATAATAACCTTCTTCCTGACCTGGGGAAAAGAAAACATACAAAAGGGTGGGCTCAAATGCTCAGTGAAGGTAAAAAAAGGAAATATCAATCATATCATATTCATAAGAACAGAACATTTTTAAATCCTTAACCTGCAAAAGAGATCATAATATCATAACATGGGATAAATCATAGTAATGATATGTAATCCCAATAATCATAACATAAAACATGAAACTTTTTGGAATACACCCATAATAATATAAAATAATTTCTTATTATTCAAGACTCATTTCCAAGACTATCATAGTGGACAATGTCCATTTCTAAACCATGTTCACTCCTCGTTCTAGTCATGTATCACTGAACCGGATTAACTTTTTGTTCCAGCCATGTCTATCTCATGAGATATAAATCATTACCCAATGCATTGGGGGGAGATAATGGTCCCACAAATCTCATAATTAAACCATTCTTATGTGTTCCACAAAATTATATTTCATATATCATAGCATAACTCATTTAATAAAAACATGATTCTTAAACATCATGCCATCATATCATAATCTATATAAAATAAAAGGACTTCATAAAAATAATTCCATAATAACATAACCAAATCAATTTAAAAATAGGGATAGACACAGAACCCTATATTATCTTAGATGGAAATGAATTTTTAAAAAGCACTTGAACTCCATTATTGATGAAAATATCGTTTCTACTTGAAAAACATTTTTCCTTTCTTAACATGTCATAAAATTTTAAACTAAAAGAAGTTAATTAAAAATAAACATAAAAAACTTATAAATGAAGCTTCATGGAAATAATTTTCTATTAAATCATTAAAATACATTCATGATGTATAATTTAAAAAAACATTCTTCTCGTACTTTGGCCAGAAAAGTCAAAAAGTATCTCATACTGAAAAACGACAAAAGATTCCTTTCATATATTTTACTAAAAATATAAAAATAAGTAAAGTTGGATTTAAAAAATAGTAGGAGGATATAAATAATATTACATATTTAGGAAACATGGATTGGGATGATAAATATTCCCTAATAAATTCTGACGTATAAACAATCTCGGATAAAAAAGAGATTGTGATATTTTCCCTTACCTTAGGTCTGATATGCTTTGAACTTATCTGAACCCCCAGTATAATGATTTAAATAATTTCATTGACTTATTATAGAATCATATTCACTGTTATTATATCGTTTATGGTCATATTTTTATATTCTTATTAGTAATATTTCATTGTTAATTGTTATTTGGGTGTTCATTGTTGTATGTTCTTATCCATGTTTTGTCGAATAAATTCTTATTCCTCTTTTTAGGTTATAGATACCTAATTTAAATAATGGTATTAGTGTAATATATATCATATTTATTCATTGAATTCATTTATATAATCATTATTCAATGAAGATCATGTAGAATGAGTCGCATCACATCATGGAGATGGTAGGTCATACGTACGGACGAGCGATGATAGCATTCTTTTGATATTAACTTCATATATAATTGGATGTTATATAATATACACATAATAATAACCATGTTATATTTATTATTTCTATCATTTATACTCATTATCATAGCCATCCAAATGATTAAATGTTTGAATAACAAACTACACCACGACGTGGAGATGGTAAGCCGTACGTACGCACATGTGGTGACTTTTTCATTCATAGGATGGATAAAATAACTAATATGGTTATTTAATTTATAATAAAATCCCATTATATATAATATACTGGAGTTATCATTTTATAATGGAAACAACAATGAAGGAGGAAGTGGAAGAAGAAAGTATACTGAAATAGGTGGTGAGATATTTACCTCTTCCTCGGGTTCTTCCTTTTGATTTGATCAAAAGGGATCGTTAGGGTGGAATTATGACTAATGGAAGGCCTCTAGTATGAAGGGAGTAAATTTGAGAGAGTATTTGGGCAGGGTTTGGCCAAGACAAATGGCTTTGGATGTGTGAATTAGAGAGAATGGGGAGTGCCCTTTTATAAGAGAGGTGAGGGGCACCTTAGAAAAAACATAAAATATTTTTTTATAATAAATTCATATTCGGATGATAATGGATCCAAAGTGAGTTTTTTTTAGGATAGGGTGGGAATGGGTCGAAATCCTCTCAACCAATATGTTTTAGAAATGTTTTGGTTACCATTTTAACCATATCATTTAGATTTAACTCTAAGTTAAATAATTTAACTTTTACCGTGTCTTTTGTATTCTTACACTATATGGTTAATAAACTTACTATAAAATGCCAATAGAAACCCAATTGGTTAATTAATGTCATATATATTATTATATAATTTTTTTGGCCGAACCTTATATTTTTAGGAATAGAATATCAATTAATAATTTAATATTTATTTTAAAAACTCTTTTATGTCAATTTTGACAGTATTTGGTAATTTGTTTTTGCTAAATTTATAACAGAATTATTACTTCGCAAAAATTTAGTCTCACCAACCCTAATATGTTATACTAACCTATAAAATTTGTGTAATTCATAAAAAGTATCAAATTACATTTTTGGAGTATTTATAATATCAATTATGTTAATATTTCATTAATAAGGTAATTACTACATAATAATTGTGTCATTAATAAATTAAATTATTTAATGTCACCATATTATAAATAATATATCATTATTTTTAATAAATAGTTATAGTTGAATTTATCTTATTTATAACCCTATATTAAAATTTTTTTACTTATTAAACTTATATTTTAATTCTTTTTTGTCTTCTTTGAATTAAATAATAGTAAATGTCCTAATCTAATCCAACTGAACCTAAATGGTCATATTTTATTCCTAAGATTATTTCTCGTAGAATTAAACTTATCCAATAGAATTAAGACATGTGGTAGGGTAATAATAATATCATTTTTACCCTTAATTACCCTATTTAGTTTTAACCGAGGTAAATAAAAGTAAAAAGTTAATATTCACCGAAAATTATTTTTATCTTATAGAATAATATTTTACTCTTTGATATTAACTGTGTCTCTTAGATTTTAGAAATTCAACTCACAGAAGTGGTAAAATTATGTTTTATGTAAATTTGTAAATTCTCCAAGGATATGGGTAAAAGACAATAAAAAATCAATAAAATTTTTATATATCTAAAATTATTATAAAATGACTCCAATGAATTACATTGAACTTATATAGGTATTATGTATCTATTTTGACTGAAAATAGATTTAAATAAAATAAATAATTATTTAAATAAAAATTCAGTATTAAACTATAACTCAGTGTTTTTCACTCTTCATAAAAAATGAATATTTTCAGAAAAATACAAAAATTCACCCTGAGCTAATTTTGATATTCCGAATCCAAAAATGAAGTCCATTTTGAAATATAAAATTTAAAAAAATTCAAAGAGTGGGTATTACTACTCATAACGTCTAGTTTATATAATATTTTAATAACATATCGTTGTTGAGTGAAACTCGGCATTGCGTACAACCCAAACTATCGAGGAAGGATGCTCTTGAGTGTAACGCAAGACATGATAGTGTGGTTGTATTGAAATATTCCTTTGGTTTTTCATATAAAATAATATATAAAAACAAAATATTTCTAATAAAGTCTTAGGGTGTTACAGTTTCCCTCGAAAAATTCAATAATTTCAGGTTGTCATTCATGGTGGGAAAAGGACTGTTTAGATTATACATTGGTTTGTAGAAAGGGAGGTAATAAATATTTTTTTCACATCATACCATAAATCAGAATTTTTTATTTTGTTCCATTACTCTCACTATTTTACAGTGTTTTTTAGAGTAGATATAGGATATATTCTTCTAAACAATAATAAAAAATATTAGATTCCATCTTTCTTATATTTTTCCTTCACAAATCCCACACATTATTTTATATTTTGTATTTGAAATTTTTTTCCTTTACCACTAAATTATTTTTTATAATTTATACATGGATAATTTTAATGGAAAAAAATCATACGCCTCTTGTTTATTTTAATAATCATTATAAGAACTAAAAATTTGTGTCATCTATAACCCTTTGAGCTCCTGATTATTTTGAATCATGGATAAATTAGTTTATTATATATTATCATTAATATAAATATTTTATATATAATTTAAATATTCTATGTTTATATTCTATATTTGGTAGCTAGAGAGAATGATAGAAATACTATGGAGTGAAAATTAAATTATTCTTTGAACACACTATAATTAATAAAACCTATGTGATGTGAATGAAAAAATCAATAAAATCAAAGCTATACTATCCTAGATATAAAAAAATGGGATACATGGACTAATAACATGGATTGTGACATTTGTATCATTATTTAATATTGTGAAACATTTGGTAACTATATATATTATGAATGAATTGATTGAGGTAAAATCTTCTAATTCATATTCTTTTAATAAATACTGAAATGATAAGATCTATTTTACTAATATAAATAAAATGTCTGATTCATATAAAAATTAAATAATATGATCTTTACCCAATTCTCACAAAAATTTACCTATAATAATGTTATTGAAGAGAAAAAAATCCATTAATATTAACAAATTTATAAATATTGATTATAAATTACTAATTCTTAATGAAATGAATTATATAATTAGATATTTTCATTATATAATTAATAAAATAAAATAAATAATATTTAATTTATTGTTGTAGGATATGTGTCATGTATAAAAGATTGTACTAAAACTATATAAGAGAATAAAATACTAAGAAATACAACTTGATTCACACATGAAAACGTTTTTTATGATCAAAAATATAATAAAAAACAAAATCAAATGATGATAAGTGAAGTATATATAAGTATAGGAAAAATAAGATATATTGGAATGAAAATGTATTATAAGGCTATTTCAAAAATAAATTTTTCTATCCATGCTTTGTTTCATAAAAGTAATGGTAATTACAAGGGAAATGTGAATTTATCCCATTTCAAATAAATTAAATGTGGTTTACATGGTAATTATTATTATATATTTTGTGAGGGTTTTAGAAAGATACCTTTAATAATAATGTATTTATTTCATTATTTTAGAGGAGTCCTAACGGCCCTTGAGTTCACCATGCTTTGATTCGTAAACATATATTGAAGAAACAAGTGCATCCAAATCCACTATACATAATAATGTATGTGTACTAAATTTTGATTACATTGAATACCCATTACTATTTTAACTATATTTTATACTTGAATGATCCTAAAATACATTTTTTTGGCTACCTATATTGTATTACTAGATTAAAAAATATGTGTTTTTGTCATGATCATTATATTTTATCATTTAATTCATTCAAAATTCTTCACCAATTTTTAGAATGTAATTATTGTTTTCCCCTTATTGATGTAATATTTTCATATTCATTAGATTTTTGGAGTAATGTATTATATAATATATAATTTAAAGGAATAAAATATTTAATAACGGAAGAGTAGTTTTTTTCATTAACATTCTAGTACTACTATTTCTTAAACATGATGTGTTATCAGTTTTTAAACTCATAATATCATATTATATAAATTATTTACTCAATTGGGAATATTTTTTCATCCCATCATATTATTAGTCTTAATTATGGGAATCATTAATATTTTTAATATATTTTTAATATATTTTTTCTTATAATGAATAAGATTTTAGGGGGGTGTGTGTTATATCTATTTTTACTATCAAACATGATATAATTTAAGATTCAATTTTTTATGTAAACAATGTGAAGGCTATAGTTTTATATAAAATTGATGTTTTTATTAATAATAAAATTATTTATAAAATACAAATTTGTATTGATATTACTTCTATTTTTATTGATAAATTTCCATTTATTTTTTTCATTAATTCCCCCCATGAATAACCCTCCGTGGGAATTTTTTGAGGATATGTGTGGTCCCTAAATTTGGCATCCAAGAGCCCTTAGTATGGTGACTACCACTAAGGAGTTTTCATAAACATTTGAGTGGAATTACCCTCATATATCCTACGAATTCATAAACAATTTATTGATGAAAATCACTGTTTATATACACAAATACACAATAATCCTACAATACGTAAATATTATTGACAATATACTGGACTCCATTATGTTCCTATACCAAAATAGAATCCTAAGAAGTTTCACCAACCACAAATCCTAACACAAAGCCAATAAAATTCATCTTAGTAACCAATGTCGCAATAGAAACATGAAATAGTAGATTATATGTGTTTATATATTTGAGAATAATATGTATAATATAAAGGATCATAACCATAAACTATCTATAAAATGGGAAATAATATTACATTTTTTTGTTGAATAATTGATAGAACCGATACGTGCCTAAATGGTCAACTAATACCCATCCTAAATAAAATCAAACCCTGAAAAATATTGATGTATAGTAACATAGTATTAGAATAATTTTCTAGAAAAGAAATGTGTAATCACATCCCATATGTTTTTTATCACTCTACAGAATCAACTGTCATATGATAAATTCATTCCATATCCTTCTCACAAACAATCATAACTCATTATCCTATGTCCAATATTGTAGGGTATTGTTAAAATTAATGAAGAAACCTTATGGCCTCCTCCTACATGAATCTCCCCAACCATGTGTCCATGAATCCTAAATGCTAGATTACATCTCATTAATACCTCAAAGTGTCTACAAGTTCACTTATAATATCAACATGTAAATACACTGTAGGTTTTAACCATTTACCTCTTTTATTATCATCACCAATACCTTGTATGGGTAGCAAGTAAATCCCACAATTCCTCATTAATAACCTTATGTGTATTATATTAAACAAACTACAATATTAGTATTGTCGTACCGACCACATTCCATCATATCCATTCTTACACTGGAATGGAGAATGTTATATGGAATACTGGGATATACGTTCATTCGCAATCCACGATGTTAATAAAATGATTGAATCCCAGGGTCATGTGGTCATCAGTAAGGTTGTCTGGTTTAGGTGGATTTCATATAAAAACAAAAAATCATATTATAGTATAGTTATGGACACACAAAATCCTATCCTAAAAGTTTCATACCTAAAAAGAACTAAAAAACTAAAATAACCACTACACTGTCACTGCCTCACTCAACCATATATATCATTAACTAAACAACCAATCTATACACATATCCCCTAAAAAAGATCCACATTAAAAGTATAAAAAACTCAATTACACATACTATAATTCCATTCCTAGATTTTCTATTATCAAACCAATTGATATTCATTATTTAATTTACATCCATAATTAATGACAAACAAAATCATGTTAATACCCAAATAAATTCTATTATTTCCACCCATTACAAACCACTACTACTAAAAAACTGTGAAAATTCCGACAAAAATAAACTCTTTCCTGCTTTCAAACCTTGGAAAGGGGGCCACAATTCTACTTTTTTATGCACAACCTCAATCATAATTTAATATACCACATGTTTCATCTTCCCTAGTACCCATTAAACTACATGCACCAAAGACCCATAATATATCAAAAAACCATAAAAAACCAACCCATAATGCATAACATAGTATCCAATATACCCCTACCATAATAAACATATCAAAAAACACATTTTTCAAAACAATTGAAAAAAACACCACAACCACTACAACAACCACATAATATATCAACAAAAAATTATCCAACATAACAGAAAAATATATTCTAGCATCCAAAACATTCTAATATTAATTAAAACTAACATAATTTGATGTCAATCGATTTCTCTATAATTTTTTTTTGTTTTCAACTATAATATGATGGCTGTTTTTTAAAATTGTTTTAAATGGATGAATCACAATTCAAACACATATTCAAAATAACAGTACTGATTAATAAAAAAAGTAACAAATAGGAAAATTGTTCAATGAAAATTTATATTATTTAGTTAAGAACATGTGAATAATTACTTTCCCATAAAATTAAAATTGTCTACATAATTCTCAGTATATGGTTAATCCATAATAATAACCCCATGATGAAAAAAGAATTATGATCCCATAATTTAAAAAATATAAATTGAATTTTTCTAATCCCCTACCTCAGAAAAATATTTGTTAATCATTGACTAAAGTAATTGAAAATAAGGGACAATATTAATATCATTAACATATAAGGGGAAAATTTTAACATCCTAATTCATAGATTCCATAATCAGAAACTTACTTAATAATTATATAATAAAATCACAACCCACAACTACAAACTCTTTTGGATGATGAATATATAATGATCCTAGAAGAATGTGGAGGACTAACATGTTCTTAATCAGAAGAAGAAAATGATAAAAGGAAATGAAAAGGGGGAAAATTGTATCCCAAAATATCCTTATATTCATCATAGTTTAATGGTAGAGGGGTTGAATAAATGATTATCATGAAATGCCCTAAATTTATATTCAGGATAAATGTGTAATATACCCTGATGAAACACCTTGATCATACCATAACGACTAGGTATTCCACAAAACCATGATGTAGCCTATTATACAACAACATAACAATCTTTAGCCTAACTTCAACCTCATGATATTTTGTCATATATAATTATTATATCATAAAATATCATGTGATGACGATGGTTCTAGACACATTTTCATTCCTCAAACTCCACACCTCAAACCTAAATATGGCACCACATGAGGTCCCTTGCATAATGACTAAAACGTTAATAAAACCACAAAAATTATCCATGTCATTGCCAATGCCACATCCAAAAATTACATACCCAACAACAATTACATAAGATTCACTACCCATACCCTAATAACTAAATTTATTGATCAACCCATCCTTCTCTATCAAATGGATTCTACAAATGGTTGGGGCACCAAAAATGACCTCTGGGAGGCATATAAACTAACAAATAGAATTATTTCATATTCTGTCCCACCAGGTAGAAAAAATTAGAATAACACATAACTCAACACCAAAATCCTATCTCCTAGATGAATTTTCATCAGAAACTCTTCTCGACCCTCATCAGTACTCTTCTATCCATTTTTATAGACTAAACATTCAATATAACAATCATGGATAAATCATGGTATTTCATTAGATACTTCTTAAAAATTAAATCCATATGAACAAGAACCAATCCCATAAATAATAATATTATATAAATCCAAAAAATCACTCACCAATGGATAACACTCAAATGATACAATTCCATCATAAAACTTGAAAAAAATGTTAGAAACAATCAAATAGATTAAAACCCAATGATTGTGAAACATTACTAAACCAAATAAAAAATAAACCCAAAAACATGAAAAATCATGGGATATTGAGAAAACATATAAATATATAATTCCCATATACTCTCCTAAATAACATAATTTCTCTATAAAACCAAAACAAGGGGAATATATCACTCAAGAATTATCATCTCCGAACAATCACGTATCACAATTTGCCACTCTATGAACATGGAATCATCATGGATATGAAACATGCCTTTATCAATTACATGTAAACCATTTTAAATATATCTTCAATGTTGAGACAAATATAATTCATCAAGGATCCTGGCCAACAACAATGTGAGCAGAAACTGATACACCACCTCACAAACATCCTTTAACAATATGAATGGACCAATAAAACTGGTAGGGGAAATAATCCCTAGATTAAAACTCCATTTCCCATAATGCAAAGAAACCTTTTAGTACACATGGTACATAATGTCAAATTCTATTGGTTGTGAGCTGCCACATACCCTCACACCAGAGTTTGATTCTCAAAAATCATGCAAAACACATAGTATATGACACCAAATCAGTGGACCCAAGATAAAAAATAATATTTTTCTCATTATATCCCTAACATAACATTACATCTCACAATAATCTCACAATCCCAATATTTTAAGAATTAGTTTTGAGGAGAACTAGATAAATAAGACATTTATTTTATGACACTTGAAAATGATTATCAACAATTGAGTAACACTACACTATCTTATGAAAATTTAATAAGTTATAAATGTATTCATAACATGGGGAAAGGAAAAATAAGAAAGGTGTTAGCTCAAATTTTACATAAGGGGGATCTTCAACATGTAATAAGGGGGTTAAATCATAAATATATGATAAAAAATTATTACAGGATAAATATATTATTCAAATTATCATAGAACCATAATATTTATACAAAATTCATAATAGAATGTAATATAATGTATAAAGATAAGAAATATACAATGTAATAAGAGTGTTGAATCATGATATAGTATATAAGATCCATGGATTATAACATTTGATTATAGAAAAGTTTCCCAAAAATAAGGATAGAAATCATAAAACTGTGGATAAAAAATCAATTAATACATCACTTTTTAAGTCAATAATCACATGTTATTTCTCTTATTGGATCAGTAATCACATCATTCATTCCTTAGCAGTCCAATCAACAAAAAATATTTGCTATAGTGGATTAGGGATCACTTCTCCATTACCATTTCCTATTAGGTATCAAAACCTATTTCTCATAAAGAATAAAGAGCCACATGATGTTCACCGTAGTAGATTGGACATCATAACCTATTTCCCATAGTTTAACATGAATCGCATTCCCACATCCCATTATTTAAATATGTTTTATGAACATACGGTCTATTGGTTCCTTTGGAAACACAAACATAAACCCCATTAGTGAATTTGGATTAAAAACCCTACAGTCGATTTATATCTCTAGAGATGTATATCCTTAACTAATGAATTAAGAGTTAGAGAAGACCCAATTATCATATAATAATCAGTAATAAATATATGTTCCATTATAATATGAAAAAATTGTTACTTTTAGTATCACATAATTAACCCATGTAAAATAGATGGGTTTTATGAAAAACATTACTAGGACACACTGTGGGTTATCCAAAGAAATGAGATGGATTGTAACTTAAACATATCACTAATTTTTTATAAATATAATTAATGATGTTGAAATCGATGAAAGATAACATTTCATTATCATCAGATAAATGACCTAGAAAAATTGAGAAAAAATTACTTTTTTGAGAGTCTTGAAAACTGCATTAATATTTTTATTAGATTTAAAATATATTGTGTTTAATAAAAAATATCCATTTACAAAAAAATATATATTCTATGAAAGATATATTATAATAAAAATAAACATTTAAAATAATTATTTATAGGACAAGGAAACAATGAATAATTTTCCAAAAAAACACAATCATTTTAATCCCTTCTAAAATTAGGAATACTTTTTAAAATAAAATAATTTCTTTGGAAAAACATAAGAATGTTTCATTTAATTATCAAAAAACAAAAACGGTAAAAATTATATTGAATATAATTTTAAAAAATCCCACAAATTATTCAAAAAACATAGTTCTCATATAGTGAGGGAAACTATAGAAGACAATTTTCAAAATGTTTTTACAATACCCATAAATGGAAAAATTATGTGTCACATTAAAGACAATTTTTAAAATTAAAACATAAAACATTAGAAAAAAATTTATTTAAAAAATATCATAAATAATTTAGTATTGAAATGTATATATGTGGTGTTAAAATATTTTTTGAGTGGCTGATAAAACATAATATCATGAAAATAAGCCGTTTTGAATACATTAGAATTTCATTGATCAAAATTCACAATATAAAGTTGGTTAATGAAAAACTGGTTTGAGAATTTGAAAAGGTAAATTTAATGACCACTAGGGAAAAAATTATATTAACAAATACAATGTATAAATTTTTCTGTAATGGAGAACACATATATTGAAAACAAAGACAATACACAGAATTAGTAGAAACTGTTCCTACCAATGTCATACATTTATGGGTAGGAAATTAAAAAATGAGGGTGATTTGAATTAAAAGTGTTATTTTAACTATATTTAAATATTTTTTAAAATATAAATTCTTAGGGTTTACAAAACCTATCCTAGAAGTAATATTTTTAATATGAATCATTATATCTTAAAGAACGATGGTTTCTATTAACTAAAATTATTACATGGTCACTATCTTTGAAATTGAAATCTCATGAATGGAAAAACATGAGATAGATTTTTAATTCCTTATAATTTAAATTATTCTGAAAAATATAAACAAATTTCCAATATATGCACCAAAAAATGAAATTCCACATTGTTCCACAATGATGAAAAATGAAGATGAAAAAAATACCATTACATTAAATCTTTTTGAGACAAATATTATAAAACCTCAAATATAAAAATCTATAAATAATATTAACATTTTTTTGAAACTTAATTAAACATATAAACATTTATAATATTCATTTTATTTAATTTATAACAAATATATTAGTTAGTAAAATTCAATTATCATAATTTGATGTATTTAGTTTAGATTTTTTGTTTAGTATTAGTTTCATAATGAAGTTGTACATTATTATCTATATATTAAATATTTATAATTAATATATAATTATAGTTGTTTGAATTTATTTATTATAAATAATAATAAAATATTTATTTCATTTTATATGTACTGTATTAATGAATTGTTTGAACGATGTTTGTGATGAACTTATTTTGGTAATTTTCACAAACGAAGGGTGGTATCTTAATAGTGGGTTATATATTAACATTAAAATTTAAAAACAAAAATAAAATCAATATCTAAATATTATTTTCTAATATAAACAAAAAATTTGGTTCCATAGTAACCCAAGACAGAAATATATATCAATGTTTAAATAGGAGGATAAACTGAAATAAATCAGAACATGTTATAGTCTATGTGTGACCATGGTTAAGAATATTATTTTATTAGAATAATTACATTATTTAATATAATAATATTATTACGTTTTTGTAATTTATTTCATAATTTATGGTTTATTATAGTTATAAATAGTAAAAATACTATAGTGAAAAACAAAATATATCACTTTTTTGGAGGTTGTAGTCCATGTATATGCATATGTGACACATTTGTTTTCCATAGATATGGAGTTAGATTAGTGATAGATTAAAATTATATAATATTAATACTTTAATAAATATCATAAATATACAATAAATAATCTATTATTCTCATCCATTTGTGGTGGTGATGGGAAATCATGCATGTTGTTAGGGGAGGCAGTAGTTTTCACACACGTATGATGATATCTTCATTGTTTGAATGATGTTATAGAATTATATAAAAAATTGATATTAAATTAGTAATTTAATTTTATATATATTATAAATATTATGATTTCAACCTGCCATTTATAGGGTTGGATTGAGTGGGTTGAAATATAAAATAATTAGGGGGATCAGTTTAGAATATTATATCTCCCTTTGTATGTCCTCCTATATATAACACATTATGGCCCGTTGTCTTTAACTTTTGGAAAGAACTAGGCTTCCAGTTCGTTGAGATAGGTTTGAAGTTATTCTAGTTCATATTTTTTGTTAATATAAGAGTTTATAATGAAAAGAAAAATTCAGTGAAGGTGAACCACTTATATAGGTTAATGGAATTATATTTTTGTAATTAAAAAATTTTAATATAGTGACTACACAAGTTTCACATGTCATCTATATCTACAATCGATAATAACGGAATGATGGAAAATTTTCATTCTAATAATAAATCAAACATTAATTTTTTTTTCCATTTTTTAAACTTTTTTATTCATTTTACTCTTATATTTATATCTTTTACATATTTTTCTTTTTACTATGTAATTAAATTATATAAATATAAATAATTTTAATACCTAAAATAATAGGCCATATTCTATAATTTAAAATTAATTATTTCTATTATGAAGTAGATTTTATAAAATAAAATTTCTACGAGTAATACAAATGAATTTTATCATTATATCATATAACGTTTATGAAATCATATTAAGGTAAATTGAATCATTAAGAAGAAATGTTATGAATAATGGAAAATTATCACTTTTTATGTTACAAATATAAACTGGTTTAGAATTACCCAAAGGGGTGTCATGTGACATCCATTGTATGAAAAAATATAACATTACCACGTGAAAACATAATTAAAATAAAAAGGTGAAATATTGTTTTTCATTAGAATAAAATATTATTTAATATACAATTTTATAAATAATGGTTTTATAAATTAAAAAGAGGATTTTCAAATGAATTATTATATTCCTTAAATAAATTATTGTACATGAAAAATTTTATTTGATATTTTAATCCATGTATATATCACGATAAAATAAAAAATGCTACGCTATTAAATTTTTTTTACAATTCAGAAAAAATAAAACATTTGAAATAATATGAAAAAATCATATTATGAATATATGGAAATGATGTAAAATTATTTCCATTTTTCCAAAAAAATATAAAATCCATGTTTTTTACTTATATATATTAAATAAAAATATGATGACAACATGTTTCATTGAAAAATTAAATTTTAAATATTAATATTTCTTATTATATCATCCTTTTAGTTACAAATTAAATTATTGTTAATATACTATTAATTTAAAAAATAATTTAAACTATATTGTATTACGTTTCTTAAAATAAAAAAACAAATCACTTAAAAAGTTAAATTTGAGGGAGAACCAATTTTTAATCATAAAATGATATTATTATTTATTTAGCTATATAAATTGTGTTTCTTCAATTTACTAGTACTAAAAGTGAATTGTTTTATTTAAATATCAAAATATGTAATCCATGAAATAAATTTTATATTTAAATTATTTTTTAGATTGATAATTATATCTTTATATCATCTTAATTTATAATTATATAACCCATCAATATCTCTATGTAAGACCTAAGCATATGATAAGCAATTGTGGTAGTCAATAGTGGTGATTCTATTAGCATAGATCTTATTGAAATTTCTAGGAGTTTAATATTCATTCACATATAATTTATCTTATACTATATTTTCTTAATTTATTTTTGGGACGGTCTAGGGAAATCCCAAGCAATGCAACTTTTTTCAAATATGGGAAAAATGAGTCTCACAAGGAAGACTGTCGCTACCAAAATAAATTTCATTTACCTTATTTATTATTTTTTTAATATGGTTAACTATTTTTATACCATCCATGTTTAAAATTATTTTGTAATAGTCATTTATAAAATTTACATTCTTTACTAAATAAAATATATTGTTGTTTTTTTCTAAATAGTTTTTAAGAAGATATATCAATCATTTTACTATTTTTTAGAAAAAATATATATTCCAAATATCACGGTTTTCCATCTCCTAGTTGAATAATTTTCTGTAAAAAAATTAATTATCACTTACAAATGGATGCAGATAAATGTATTTAAAATATATTCATGACTCGCTATATAATTTATAACGATTTCTCTATATTAATATCTTATTTTTTAAAATGATACACATTTCTTCCCTACATCATGTTAACAAATACATTAATATTTTCTTACATACTTGTTTCTTTATTTCCTCTTTTTTCATATATAATACATGATTCAGTTCCCTTGTAAAATTCCACTAGTTTCCACTTAAAAACAGATAGAAAATTAATTTTTATTTTCTTCTTCATCATCAGATTGTAGAAATCCATAGTGCACTATAATTATCTTAATTTGTGTATTTGGAAACTAAAATTTGTTCATGTTGTTGATCAGAAATATTGAAAAGTGATTAGAAATAACCAAAATATTTATCACTTAGTCTCTAATTCCACTATGATTTTCAATGGATATAATATCCACATTTTCTATCCCTACTGTTTGTGGTTGGGTGGTGAGGGTTTGGGGGGGGGTGAGGGGCAGGTCGCGGGGTCAAGTCCTCAGGCTTGTGATTTAATGTAATTTTCTTCCTTGTGTGTGTGCCGATTTTGTGGTTGTACCCAATTTTTAAACAAAATATCCTCATTTTCAATGAAATTCATATTAAACATGGCTATTTCATGCTTCATACACAACTAAAAACAAAATTGATTAATTTGAGTAATAAATAAATAACATAATAATAAAATTTTCATAAATTATATACTAAATAACTCACCCATGAAGTATCTTTTTCATTATAACGATTACATTTTCATTATGGTCAAACTAAATCACTCTTGGTTCTATCTACATTTCTTTAGTTTGGATTGTTTAATTTTACAAAGCCTAATTCCTTGTGATTTTTAATCCTTAATAATAGATTTTAAAGAAAAGAACCTTAAATAAATGAATAAAATATTGGAGTATCTATCTAAAAATGTTGTTAAATCCCCAACTATAGTTTAGAGTCATGATTGATTTAATACTCAACAATCCTTTTTAGGGTGACTAACCTAGGATAAGTTGTTTCATTGTTACATCCAATTGATAGTATCTGGACGTTGATGTAATTTCATGGAAACACATATACTCATAACAGTAACAAAATTCTATGTTATTATCTAATACTAATACTTTTCTAGGAGGCTTATCCCTAGATTTTTCACAAATGTTATCTTATCCTCATCACTAAAAAATAAATAAACTAATCCTCAAAAATAATTAATGAAAACCATAATACTCACTAAGGGACTACAAACCCCCACTCCCATATTTTTTTCTAAAATAATATACCTGATCCATTTTCCTTAACACCTAGTTATATGACCTAATAAAACATTATATATATTTCACATCAGTTTATAACATTACATTACATATCATAATAATCTCACAATCCTAAGATAATTTAAATTTTTAGTGATAACTAACTACCCATGCATTTTATTTTATAAATATTGTGAATATTTCTCAATAATTGTGAAATAGTAATTACCGTATGAATTTTTTGTGGCCACCTTTATTTTGAATCACTCAGTTATATAATTGATTAGTAGGGATACACACTTTTTCCCTCAAAGAAATCCTTCCTCTTGGTTTCAGTTTTATTTGTTTTTGCAGAACCATTTATTATTCGGATTGTTAATTAGATGGTGTTTTTTATCTATAATTTTCAGTCTCCTGTTTTTCCTTGACATATGAAGGATGATCTTGTGGCTTCTAATCCCCGTTGTTGAACTATGTTAGGGTTTCAATGCTCTTGAGGTAGGTGGATCTGTTCATGTGTTATAACTATTTGAAATTATAGTATTTATTGATTATTTTATATTTTATATGGGATCAAATGTGTTTCAATTGAAAGTTTGTGGGTTATTATTTTAAATCGGGTTTTCATTAAAATAGAATTTAATTGATTTTTTATGGAAAATTTGATTTCCAAACCATGAAGAAGATTGGATTGGACTTGAGATTGTTTTGTAAAAATTTGGTCATTTTTTAAAATATAAATTTAAAAACATTGAACAAAAGGAACATTGGGTATGTTGATAAAGAGACGTGAGTAGAAATAGTGTCTATGGAACCACTATGATGTAGCGTCTTATATATTGATGGCCTATAGATGGAATCATTATCAGTTGGATCCAACCTTATTATGTGTTATGATTGTGAGTTTATATTTTATATTATCCCGTATACTTGATTCTGAAAGGTAATTCAATTTCTATATTTGGTTTATTATTACATGATAGTTGATTTTAAGGATGGAAGACATGAATATTTATATTTTATTATCATTACCTAATTTTGTACTGGACTTGGAAGATATGATATAGATTTTTTGTAATCTCTACGAGTATTTTAGAATGGGTTTCAAAATTTTTACTTGAAAATATTATATTGAAACTATTTTATTTTAAAAATAATATACTCGTGAACTCTTTTTATTAGAACCTGTACAGTTTCCATTGAGGAATCTTGTTAGGATCTATGTTTCAAAATATAATTCTACTAGTGGGGAACGTTGAACTGTTTTTCAATAATCTGGTAAATGGAAAATGATTATATACCATACAGTCTTCTCCATTCGTTGTTGATGCATTATGTGATAGATTGGAGGTGATGTTTGGTCACATGGAGTTATGTTTTTTATAAACATGTCTTTTATTTAATTTTATCCTATTTGACTTAGTAGTGTCTCTCATTTTTTCTAATTTATAAATCTATTTTTATGACTTATATTACATAAAAAAAGACTTGTTTTATAATCCTTCTTTTACCCCACCACATGATGTGGTAGCTTAGTTGACTGGTCTAAACAAACTGGTTGCACAATTATAGTATGTTTGATGGGAAATATTATTTCCATGACATAAAAAAATATTATTCCTTGATTGTTAAATATTTATTTTTTTATAAAATAGTTTTTTAATCCTTTTTGACCCCTTGATTTTAATTTCTTGAGAATGAAACCATTAATTCAAGGATTTTGGGGAAAATTATAAATATTTTTTTTGAGGAATGTATTTTTATACATTTAAGGAATTAAAATGTTTGTCGATTTCTATTTTATTTTATGATCCCTTGATGATACAAACATTGATCTCAATGACATATTTGAGGCACATGAGTATATCTCCATGTTATGGATTGGAAAATGATGGATATCCACTCAAGGGTTTTTAGATTTTCATTCTCCATGAATGTGTTTGTTGGTGCGAAATAATTATCGGTATACAATGTGGAATGAAATAAAGAACAATATGATTCAAATAAATAAATTTCCTTAAAAATATTTCCTAATGAAAATTTCATTGATATTCTCAACATTTATTTTATATACACTATAAGATAATATTTTCTTTTTCCTATTATAGTGTGTTGCTATGTATAATGGAGAAAGAATACTAGGTATGATTACTAAACCCCTTCAAATGATCTTATGTTTTTTTGAAGACATTATTCATCATGAAATACATATACGATGGGTCTTGTTATTATTTAGTGGTGCATCAAGATTTTTATTTCGTAGGATGGAGTTAAATCAGGTAGTTTCCCTATTGGATTCATTGTTATGATGACAAATTAATTTTTTATGTATTGAGACAGTACTTAATTTTATTGTATCATTTAGTTTATTTTTCAATTATACAATGATTTTTTATTGGTCTTCATTTCAATTGTATTATTTATAATCATTCATCGTGTAGTTGATTTACATTTTTTATTTTCTATTATTAGGTTATGTTTTATATTTAGGGAAAATAATACCTCTATGATTTATTAAGACCATGGAATATATTTCATGACATTGGTACTATGTGGGATTATCCTAAGGTTAGTATCACCTCTTAATTGAACCAAGAAATTTTTTTTGGTGTGAACGTTACAAATGGTGCTTGGCTATGTGGGGGAATCATAATATTATGGTATCATAATGGTTTTAATGTTTATAATTTAAATGTAAAAAATAATATATCATATCTTACTTATTTATATTGAATATCATTTTAGTACAATATTCTTTGTATACAAAGTGTTCAAAAACAAATCGAGGTGTATTATCATCCCATTGTAATTGGTCTAGTCAATGAGTGTATAATTGCATTCATTAGTATTGATAAATATCATTAAAAATATGTTTTTCTTTATTTGATTGATGATTATTGGAATTTGGTTATAATTTTAATTTATTTATGTGATTTTGGAATACACTATGCCCTTAGTTTCAAGTGAGTGGTCACTATATAGTAGTTTTTTTTGTCTTTAATGAAATTGAATCCCATAGAATATGTAGAATCTTATAGGAAGTGGCTATAAAAATACTGAATCCACATGAGATACATGTGATATAATTTATTATTTGAATCATTGTTAATGTTTTTACGATATTGATATGATTTACCAAAATGATGTACAATGACAAGTTGATCAGTCTTCTAAGTTTTAAAAAAATCCATTGACTATTTATAGTGAATTTGGAACATTAAAGAGAATAATTTTTGATTAATAAAGTGAAGCATATTTTTGAATTACATGAAAAAAAAACTAGTCTAAAGAAAGGGATAAATATATTTTTTAGAGGGTCATTCATGATGATGGTGAGATTTATATATTTAAAATAAAGGTGACCATGTCCTTACAAGGGAGGACATTGAAAATAATCCAATAAACAAATCTATCATTAAACCATTAATATATCTAAAACATTATATTTATAAACTCTAAATTATGAAATTATACCTGTGATGTAGAATGAATCTTGGTTTTTGAACATGGTTCGGCCTCTGAGCGGCAGCGACTCGGTTTTCTCGCAGGCTACGGTTTCGTCCTCCATTTTTCCCTCCCCCCTCCTCTGGTGTGGCGCGGTGCGGGTCGACGTCCTTTTCTCGGTGTCTTCATGCCTCGGTTTTGTCCTATTTTCCAATCATGTCGGCTCGGATTTGGTTCAGGCGAGGCCTTTGATCCATTTTCATCTTCAAATGGTTAGATATGGCTTTGTTTGATAGCATATTTTCTGGCATGGGCCCATCCGGAGCACCATCTTGGTGACGGCATGGATCTGGCTTCGATGAAGGATTTGGCATGGTTTCAGCTTCGACTTTGATAGATATTGGTGAGTTCCAGGTGTCCAGATCTTCAGGCAAGGCATAGAGATGGTCCCAGTTTTGCACAGAGGGGGCAGGATATTCAATTCTGGATTCAGGAATTTTGAGGTTTTCATTACAGGTTCGATTTCTTTGTTTTTCTTATTGTGATGTTTGTGGTAAAGAGATGGATCTTTGGTTCGTTGTGTAATATGTGGAGTCGACTAGATCATGGTTTTGATGTGGTGTCTACGTATTAGGGTGTGGTGTTCAGGCGACCTAATATTCCACATTCTGGATTCTTCGTCACTCTTTGTGGATGTACTCTTGGGTCATCTGACGTCGCTGGAGTGTTTGGGCGTTCTCTGACTGGAGTCCACTTGCGGTTTATGGATTTGGGATGGTGTCGACGGTCGCGCCGGTGGGCATTAGAGGAGACATGTTATGTGGTTTTTCATGATATTTTGATATTCGTGCTTCCTGGTTCGTGGTTCCTCATCCTTATCCTACGATTTTAACTCTAACTTGAAAGTTTTTTCTACTTGAAGATTTCATGGATCGTCCATCAATTGTTCTTGATTGTTGTTTTTGTGAAGTCTTGAATGTTTTAAGTGGTGAAGTGGTGAAGTGGTGAAGTGGTGAAGTGGTGAAGTCATGTTTGGTTTCTCACTTTTTCCTCAAAAGTGTTTGCGTTATAATAAAAAAATTCAGTCAGTCAGAACATGGTTCATTTTTATCTAGAAGTGGTGGCTAGTGAAACCCTATATAAATTCATCATTGATTTATGATTATATATATAACTAAATGAGATATTTTTACTCTATTTTGTTAATTATATGGAGATTTTTAAAATATTAGAGTGTTGGAAAGGGATATCGCTAGAGATCAAGATTGGGTAATTACACTTGTCTCCATGATAACAATGAGTAATCTTACTCTTGGAACAAGAAGAAGAGATACACCTACATCCATTGTGATAGACCATCACTAATCAAACCACAAAATTATTTAACATTACCCCATAACCCAAAACAAATAATCATTGTTTCCAATGTGCTTCATGGAATCATATGAATTTATACTATTCAACATCACTTAGATATGTTTTCCACAATAATACGATATGACATCTATAGGATTATTATCATAGCTCTAGTAACCTATAAATATATCACATGTGTCTATGACTTCTTATGCTTCAAAAGAGTGATTATGATAGAACAATTATCATACTCATAAATGAGTAAAAAAAAGGTGAATAGAGGAACACCATGTGTAATAAACCCAACACTAGAAACCTAGAGATGGTGTCTACTATTTTACATTATCATGTATTTAATGGATCTAACCACATAGGATCGATCATTTTAGTAGTCCTAAGAAACTATATACATAGATAATTCCCATGTTACATTGTGAATTCCAACTAAATAATATATTAATCATTCATTCACCCATTAAATTAATCATAATATCATTATTCATATCCAAGGGAGTGGAAAAAAATTAATAGGTTAATATTAGAATCATAGAAAGTGTGACATATAGAAAAATCAATGCTGAGCATATTGCATAATCACTATTAAAAGGTAAATCATTGGAGACACATTCATTTAGTCAAAAAAAATAAGCATAAAATAAATCCATGAATAATATAAATTGAATAAACTCATGGATAATAATAAATCAATTCTCAATGATGTAAAAGATTATTATAGGAAATAATTATCTGAAACATCATGATATCTATATAATAAATACTATGATCCAAGATAGTTTAAAAATATTTTTAAATAACCATTTAATTTCACAAATTTATTTGTTTCACGAGACCAATATAGGGTAAGAGGGGATATAAAATTCGTGTCCTGAACCATCAATTCATGTCCAATGCATTCACCATATATCATATGATAAATTTAATTCATGAATAATATGTCTTGTTTAAAAAATTAGGTATATATCAAATGAAACACAATGTCAGTTTTCCCCATTAAATACATTTAGATTCAATGTAAAACACAATTTGTAGAAATGGTATACATTTTTTGAAACAATCTTATCCATAATAAAAAAAATATATATATTTAAGTAAATGTTAAAATTAATTTGATAAAAATAAAGTTATTTTTTAAGATAAATTTAATGACAATTAAATTAATATGAAAAAAAATATTACCTAAATTTCAGTAGAAATATAGTTATGTAATACATTCAGTAATTTTGAAAAGTGATTGAGAAATATTGAAATAATATATCTCAAAATATTTTCCTTTTTTATATATTTTAATTTTTTTAGAATTATCAAATGATTATAAATTTTTTATGGAGGAAGAATGTCTCTTAATTTTATATAAGATTAAACACAATCCTTTTGAATATTTTAATGATGGTTGAAAATGACATCTTTCAATGAAAAATTATAAATATTCATTTCTTACCATGTTAAACATCAATTATGACTTAAAATATATGTAATAAATTATTTTAATAAATAAAAATGAATTTCAAAAGACAATTTTTAAAAATTTTGATATAGATGAAAAATGTACTCATTCAAGAATATTAAAACGATCCTATTTTTTATTAAACATTACACTTGAAAAAGAAATAATAATTTATTAATAAGTGTTTATTGATAAATTTATATTTATTTAAAACCCCTAAAATGGTTATTATATACTCCACATAAATTAAAAAATATACATATTAATTAAAAATGTCTGTATGGATTGGTAATGAGATCAAATCTCTTACCTCATGTCTGAGTTAATTCAAACATGTTAGAAACAATTTTCTAATAAATACATATTTATTATAAATATATTTAACACCCATAATCGTATATATAATATGATATATATTATACTTATATCCATTTATTTCCCAATTCATTTCAATTTTTTGTAAAAATATCTATTACAATTGATAATTGCATTGTGCTTAATATATTTTTCTGTTTTGTAGTTCTGGTCCTTATAATTTGATCATTATTACATATTACCCATAATTGTAATAATGATATACATTTCATATATATTTATTAATAAAAATTTTATATTCATCCAAAAAATAGTGACATAAATATAAATTCTACCATTCATAAAGATAGTACTTCATAGGTACACAAGAATGTTGTTTCCATTTTTTCGAAGGAACGAACAAAAATAGGATAAATAATAAATAACCTATATATAATATTTTTATTATTTATATCATATATATTAATTAAATCTATCCTTATAACCATCCATGAAAAAAACTAAAAACATATTACATCACTTCTAGGATGTTATAGTCCCCACATACACATGAGAAAAATTATCAGTTCTAATGGATTGGAAGGAATGAAAGTGTATGTAATATTATAATTCTAGAACTATAAATATTTAATAAATATCATATACATATATTAAAAATATCATTATATATATCCATGAGAGGAAGTGATGGAAAAAAAATTACATCAGTTCTTGAGGCGGTTGTATGTAGTACATAATATCAATGGTTTTGTTTCCCATTTAATAAAAGGGGTAGAATATAGGTTATTCCATTAAAAATTTTAAATATAAAAAAACAGAAGATATTGGTGTTATTATTTCATAATTTTTGAATTATATTTTAAGGAGTTGAATGAAAAACTAAAATTAATACACATATTTAAACATTATACCTCTTCTTTTGAAAATATATTTAGGTTTATAAGTAAAGACTTGTAAGAATATTTTTCTAATATGAAAGTGTAATCCATGTCATGTAGATGGATTTAACGAAGTTAATTTGGGATTTTTGGATTTTATAAAAGTAAATTTAAGTTTTGAGAGGATATGAATGGTGATTTCCTTTTATAAGTTTGAGTGACAAACCACTAAGAAAATTCCTAAAAGAATACAAAATGATTAAGTCATTCCCAAAAAAATGATTCAGAATGTCCAGAATAAAATTTGGGATATTTTATAACTATAATATGACTATAAAGGTGTTATATAATATTTTAGGTCATTATATATGTTATCAATTATTTTTAAATCCAGGTAAACCAATTTTAACCACAATAATGGTAACAAATTTTAACAGTTTTAATTATTTATTATGGCCAAAAATATATTTAGATCTAATTAAATTGTATTAAATATAATTATTATAAATATGGTTTCCATTATATTAAATTTGATGGACATAACTGGAAAATGTTAATTAAAAATAAACTCCAAAATCATATTTAAAAAGTGGTTTTCTAATGAAAAAAACTTCTTCATGATTAAATCTATTATATTAAAAGTCCAGAAATGGTGATTTAAATGGAATAATATTTTTAAATATTAATATAATTCCAATTATTTAACCATTAAAACCATTTAAATTAAAATTAATATTTTTAAATTATTTAAATTATAATACATTTTTAAAAATATCTATATATTTCTATATTTATAACTAATAATAATTATCAGTAAATCCACAAAATTCACATTGAGATAGTTTGGATATAATGAAATAAAAAATTAATTCTATATTAACAAAATTTACCAAATTTGTAAAAAATTAATTATATTATTTTTCCCAAAAATCATTACAAATCATTTTTTAGGACAGTGAAATTTTTAATGAATAAAATGATATTTAAATTAATTTATTGATTATTTACTAAGAACTGTCAAATAAATTTTTATTAAATTTTAACATCACATATATTTTATACTTTTTTCATTCTTTTTTATACCATCTAATTCCACGGTTCGTTTATATTCATCTTATTTTAAGCATAATGTTTCATGTTATATAAGTTATGAAACATAATTTTAATTAAAAAATTTGATATGACATTATTCCATCTAGAGAAATATACATCCTTTAAATTTTCATGTCAATTAACTTTTAAACATATGAAGGTCGTTCTTATTTATATCATATTCATTTTCACATGTCGGTTACTCTATTTTATGATATCGATAAAGCATATTTAGCAATTGATTCATCAAATTTTGTATTTACTGGAATATTTTTTTCAATAATAATGATAGGGTCGTTATTATAATATAGATATGATTGCATCTCAATTTCATCACATTTGAGAACATGAATTTCGTCTGGTATATATTTATTAAAAAATTGTTTTTAGAACACATCAGTACTATAGAGAGGATTGATGGAATTTCCAATGCATAATCTATAACTCTATTGAATTTGATAATTTCATAATTTTCATATACCTACATCTTAGTTTCCCTTTCATACCAACCCATATAAAACCCTACAATGGAGATATATTCATGAAAACTTGATCTGATGTATTAAATTCAAAATAATTCATTCAATTATTTTCCTAACTCATTTTCATGACTTGAGATGTACTGATATGATTATTAATAGACTTTACTTTTGATGTTATTTCCAGAACACGATCTGGACCCACAAGTTTCCATTCAAAAACTACATCGAAAAATGTTTTTTTATGAAATCTATTTTCATATAATGATTTATAAAACCCCATTTGAATAATTTAGTGGATGTTAATGTTATGGGTAAATTCCACCAAAGTTCAATATTGATACACATACCATGTTATTAATGTGAGATTAACCTTATAATGTCTTCTAATATTTAAATAGTCCATTTGGAATGGCCATCATTATGTGGGTTGTTGGGAATGCTGAAATAACGATAAGTATCAGGTGTCTTATGAATTCCTTTTAATAATTGTGAAGTAAATATTAGATAATGAACATGGGAATTTCAATGTGGTTCCCCATAATTTCTTATGACATCAATAATATAGATACTTTCTTGGTGATTACGTTGTTTATATTATCTTATAGTGAGGAAATGTTCATATTTAGTAGAGAGAGAAAAAATTCATATTTCCTCAATATTTCTAGGATTCTTTTGAAATCGAGAAAAAAATGACAAAAATTGACATCTAGTTTTATCATTGTAATATGGACATGTTTATTGAATCCTATAGGTTGTTGTCTCCCTACCTCAATTTTTTGACAATCCAATCATATATAGACATAATTTTCAATTTCCCACATAAATTGTTCCCCAGAAATATTATTTTGAATATATATATTTATAAATAATGGTGCTACTATATATTATAGAAAAATTCAATCTGTGAGCATCATCAAATAATTCCAATTTGTGCTTGAGTATAGATGAAACAGACATCCTCTTTCCATATTTTAGATATCCAACTTCATATATTAATTTTATAAATTTTACACCTTTCATAGATTTAATTTTTAAAAAAAATTCATCACCAGGTAAATAACATTTTATCTTTTCTATCTAATATGTTTTGGAAATCATTTGAAGAATTAGTGAATCTTCCCTACATTAATAATTCCCATATCCATATATACTAATTCCATGAAAACATGTTCTGTTTCAATCCTATTTTTTATGGAATCCACGATCCTTAAATATCAATGCTTATGCTACATTATTTTCCATCCCTAGGTGGATGTGTATTAACAAATCTAAATCTATGAGTATCTTGATCCATGACATATTCCATATATTTACAACCCTGGGAGAAAATATGTAATTTCGGCTCTTAAGTTTTGTGAACATATCAATCTTTCACCATAATGATAATTTAACAATATCATTAAAGAAATTATTATGTTTTCTAACTCAATAACATTGGTTAAATAGTTATATTCATGAATATTTAACATTTATGAAGTATAAGAAATGACATTATCATTCTATTAAAAGACACGTCCAAGCCATTTATACAATAAATCACTATATATCAAAAATAATTTAGTTTCAGATGGTAGATTAAAAATAGTATTAATGAAAATCCTCCTCTTTAATTCATCAAAAAATTATACACATTACTTTTCTTTATATTAAATCCACCTCTTTACATGTAATCTACGTTAATGGATTATCCGATCAGGTAAAATTTTGAAAAAATTAAGTATACTGCCCTACCAAAAAACTAAACTACATACCTAAGTATTTGATTTGGTATAGATAATTAATTGACTACTTTTATCTTTATAAGATCAATTATGATTGTTGATTTGGTTATAATATAGTCAATAACGGATACTTTTGGATGCTAGAATTTAGACATTCTAAATTCCATACATGAATCCATTCATTTAAATGTCTATAATGATTCAAAAGTGATTCTCATAATTCCCATAAATTTTGTAGTACAATAATATATCATTAATAAATATCAAAACAATATTATCAAGATTTTATATGAAAAATATGATGACTATAACCATAAAAAAATATGGTTCATTATTTAATCCACATGGAATTACTATAAAATATAAATTTTAATACATCGTTAGGAGTATTTTCACGAGAATAACAACCTTCCTTAAATTTAATTAATGATACCCATAACGAAGTTCAATATTTAATAATTAATGATATTTATGAAATTTATCACGTAATTCATCAATGAGGGGTATAAGATATATATATTTTATCATTAAAATATTTAGATGCCAATAATCCATGCACATCCTCATAGATCTGTATTTATTCATAGTGAATATAGTAGGGGATCCCCAAGGTGAATCTATGGGACTTTTTAATACCTTACCAAATGAATCCACTTATTTTTTTTCAACTCCACTAAATAAAAATTGGTTATTATATGGGGATTATTTGATATTGTTCTGGCATCATGTATTAAATAAATTGAAAACTGAACATCACACTCCAGTTGATGACTATGTAACTCCTCATTAAAAATATCAATGTATTCAAGTATAATTCATACATAATGGACTTGAATATTACCTTTTCTATCCATATGATGTTTCTTTTATTCTTCTCCAATATAATAAAAGTTAAAATCTATTGGGGATATTCTAGACATGTCTTAGGTGATGTATTATCCCCTATAAAGATAAATAATGACTCATTTTCATTACGAATCAAAGATTATTTTTCATTCAAATAAATTTTTTCATCAAATTATGAAACCCAATCCATACCAAGGATTATATAAAATTAAACCACATTTATAATATTGAAGTCTAGATATTGGGAATGATTATATTCTATAATGGGAACTGGCTGATGCAACCTTATTTCAGTGTGATTTTTACTATGACTTTTGACTAATAGGTCTCTTATTAAGGTTCTAGGGAAATATATTTTCTTCTAGGGAAACATGGATTACATATAAGATTGAAAATATCATGAATATAATAAATCATTATCTAAATTTGAGGATATGATTAATTTACATTCCTGAAAATCATTGGGAACATAAACCTCTACCGTAGTAGTTACATTAACATTGCTTTCTCCACTCGGCCACTTCTATACTGTGTTCCCTTAACACTTGGGGTATTAGTTTGAATAATTCCCTATTTATCTAGAGTTTAATCATTAAAAGTAATTTATTTGTTCCTATCCATAAAATTCATTATCCATATGATCCTTATATATGCACGTATAATAAACACTAATTTAATTTAATTATTTTCCTTGATGTTTTCCCACAAATTAAACATATTTAGAATATCATTGTTCATTGTTTTTCTTTGGTGCTTTGTATTTTTCATTGTGCTATGTTGACCACTTCTTCGTAATATTTTCCTTGATGATATAGGATCTGGAATATTCTATATCTAATTTGATGAAAAATAACACTTTTTCCTTGTATAATGAAAACATTTGATAAACTGGTTCCATTCATTGGTTTGGATTAATGTCATTAATGGAGTTTTCTAGCTTTATAGGACAATTATGTTTTTATTTTATTTCAAACATAATTTTTCATGTAAAGGTAACCTCGTACTGTAAAAAAATTACTTCATTTTTTCATTGATATGATGTGTTTTATCTTCATATCATTTTTTCATAAGCTTAATATTTATCAAAGAATATTAAATTACAATTGGTCCAGTCCATATATTCATTTTGTATCACACTATTATCTTCCATCAGGTATATCATTCCTTTCATACATTAAGTTGTTGATTTGTAGGATTCATGAGAATGGAGATCATTTAATAGGGTATGTTACTTAATTTACATTGATTTATATTTTTTGAATTAATATAGTATAGGTCATGCAAAAGATGTTGCAATATTCCCGTTTTTTAGAACATAGTCGGTGGTCTAGATTTCTATAGTAAACATTCCTATTTGTTGTCCTCAATATGGATTCACTATGTGAAATGGATACACCATTTTTATTGGATTCCTAAATGATTTCAATAATTGGTTCGATGCATGAAATATTTAGAAATTATGAAACACTATTTCATCATGTATTAGTTTCCAAGAAGATATTTTGAGTAGGTTCATGTTGTGAAAGGTTTACAAGTCATCAATTAAGATTACATCATGCTTTGTAATCCATGAGGATGTCATTATTTTGTTCAAGGAGTGAATGTTTTACATAATTTTAATCAACATCATGACATGAAATGCTTATAAACCATAATTATAAAATATGGTGGCATTTTTTCAATATTTTTTAATCTTGGATTTTTAATGAAGTGAAAGGGATTCACATCATGAATTCCTGATATAATAAAATTTTAAATGGGATTCACTAATGATTTTTGTTTCTTTATTTTTTATCAGTACCTATCAAAACATAGGATATCTCTTGGAAAATTTTCAGGATATCCACTTCATCTTGATCATATTTTTATTGATTTGTCATCACGCTTGTTCATTGCATCTCCCAAGGTATGTTTTCTCTGATTCATCATTTCTGTTAGTCATTACGGCATCAGTGGCTTTATTTATGTTACATATCCATGATTGATTGATTTTTTTAATCAATCCATTGTTGTTTCCTATTGGTACATGTTAATTTATTTTTTATCCATGTCTTTTTTATAGTTACTATTAAATTAAAATTGGTTTCCAACGTTCTTAAGTTCGTCGGAACTATGAAAGAGGTTATAAATAATTACATTCAACATTATTATGAAAAAAATGATTGTTTTTTGTGAAGAATTCTTTAAATTTAAAAAGGGAATGGTTTTTGAAATGGTTATCTAAAAAAATTACACATATGTTACCATGAATGTGTCATGAAATTAACACAGGTTTCTCATATGTGTGTGGTGCCACTAAGAGTTTCCTGATAATATCGATAGAAAAATGCATGACTTGATATCTATCTATTTTAGGATTCATTTATGTCTATTATGTATTTACATTTTCTAGGGCCCAAATGGTGTGTTTTTTATTTTATACCTACTTAATTATATGATAGATTATTTCATAGATATTTTCTCACATGTTTAGTTTACTATTATTTTCTTATATACATGTTACATTCGTAGATTTCGTTTATATTGTATGAGTTTATAGAATGAAAATTAAATATTACAAAATTTGTTTATTAATGAAATTTTATATTAACTGGATGTCAATTTCTAAAAACATTTCTTGTTCATTCTTGATATTAGTACATGTGTGGATTCTTTAGTGGTATCATTCTCGGATCTATGGTCACACCATAATTTCTAATTTGGGTGGATGAAGAACTTGTGTTTTAGGAATTAAGAATATTTAAAAAATGAATGTATCATATCTTGATCTCTTATAGTATGTATCTTTTATAGTGGTTGGGTTGGAGGTGATAGTTGGTTACACGAAGACTCATTCATCAGTTCACAATTGTAATTTTCTAGATTAAGATATTAGTCCTAGGATTTATATATTTTTTTATATTTTACTTTAGAATATTAATATTTTTATGAGTTTTTTTTTCAAGACTTTTTGAATCATATATTTCACCACACCATTTGGAAAACTATCTTGGGGGGGATGTCTAATTGTTTTGGGTTGGTTTATTACAAGTTGTCGTGAAAGGGATCCTCAGATGTAAGTTTCTAAACTATACCTGATTTTTATTATTTTTGCTTTATATAGATAGAATTATGTCTTTTATAATTTGGGTAGTATATATGGGAGGGTTTTTTGATTTCCAAATTCTGTGTCTGAACTTCAGTTACCATTAGTTGTTGGAATCTAATTACTAGGTTTTTGACTTGGGGTTTGAGGACATTTAAATGAACTATATGAGATGATTATATCAATATAAGTGTTAATTTATTAAGGTTATATTATTTTTCAATGAATCTATCATTTCATAAAAATTGTTACAATTTTAATGATTTTATTTTAATACATATGTTGTTCGTTTTATTTTTGAATTTTCTCGTGACTAATGGGTTTTTTCTTGTGATTGTCAGAAAATTCCTCTTATATGAGTTCATCCAAATCTGATATTGTAAGTTGTGTTACTTTTTTCTTTATATATTACCTTTGGTTGATCCTTATTTTGTCGATCTATAATCTAGACTATTCTGACAATGTGTCTGGAAAGTTTCACGAGCTCGAGAAGAGTATTGGATCATCGATCATAATATAAAATGCAGTATTCACCGTCGTTGTATAGTGAAAAATAACCACATGAATCTGATGAGTGGATTCATATGACCATTATCTTATTGAAGGGTCGTGGGGACTCTATTGTGGGTTTTTTCAAATGCATTCTTAAAGAATTATGAGGAAGAATGTGGGACTCAATTATGAAAACAACGATATATGAGGATCTTAACTAGGATTCATTCCTGATAATATTCAATTAGGTTTTCTATATAGAGAAATTACATTTAGTGATGACCCATGTTTTTTACAATCGAGTAGGAAAAGAAAATTGTTCAAGAGATTCCAATCATTTTGTTTAGGTATTTCACTGCTCACTGGATCTATTCACTAATGAGTTCCTAATGAATCAAATGTTTATTTTTTCACTGAGTCCGTATATTCAATATATGTTGATTCCAATGTGATATAAAAATTTTATGTACATAGAAAATATGGAATCTTTGTTAGAGGATGAAATTTCTAGAAAATAAAATTTGGGAGGAGAATTAGTTTGCACTATCATTAGATAGGGTATATATTTTATCCAAAAAAGGAAGTGCATTCGAAGCCAGTTCTCTTCATTAGATGTTTTTGGGAATTGATCTAAACAATAGTAGGTTTTCAACTATTAGTGTCGATGTCCTAGTCATACCAAGCCTAATTGTGTAGAGGATCCCAATTTGTATCATCATTGTTGATAACATGTCCATCTAAAAAAATTCAATGGATATCCCATGGAAGTATGGTTAGATGCACATTCTCCAATAGATCATAGGTTTTTAATGACTATTCCAATGGTGGTTGGTTTTATCATTACATTCATGGGTATGTTCATGTGGCTTTGAATGATTTGGGGGGAGTAGATACCTGACATCTTTAGGTGTCAGAGAATGTGCCATTGTAATATGAAGATTGGTCATCTACTGTAATAGGTACAAAAAATATATTTTCTTTTATGGTGATATCTTGGATTGATAGAGGTGTTAATGATGCATTTATATTGTCGAATTTTTTTGATATGATGGAGTTTTATTCATATATTATTCCATTAGTTTTTATCATTCAATGACATTGGTAATGATATCTGAAATAGGTGTCAAGATACCAGTATGTCGAGTGATGATAGCGCCTAATTGGGTGCATTATGACTTTCTAGTACACAATCATGACATAATAAACCTGATTATAAACATCGATTAGATTATTTGTGTTATGATCCTGATAGACTATTATCTTTATTGAGTATAATTTATATCATTTGAGGGGTTACTCGTGTTATTCATGGTGTGTGGGACTCTATATCAATATGATATGGACATATTGTTCTTTATGATGAGGTAATCATTTGAATGAAGTCGGATATGTTTCTTCTTACAGTTGAACATTTTTTTGGAGGTCAAATACCAAAAATAATATGTTTTTTACCCCAAGGTATTTTATGAAGTTTTTTTTACCACTACCAAGAGAGTTTAAGCGTAATATTGACATAGTATCTTGTATGATTCCCATTTCTATGACATCATAACATATGGATCATTCTGAGTTATTATAACATAAGGTCCAACTTGTGGATCATGAGGCTAAGGGATGTATTCATCCTACTATTTCATTGTGGGCTTCACCTATCATCCTTAATAAGAATGGTTATTGGAGCCTTAGATATTGTATTGACTCTAAGAAGTTATGTCTAGAGACTTCCAAGAATAGATATCCATATCCCACGATTGATGATATCTTTGATCATAATAAAGGAGTATATTTTTTTCATATATTGACCTATGGTATGGGATCCACTAGTTGAGTGTCTGGAAAAAGGATATACCTAAGACAACATCTCAAATACGTTATCGAAATTTTGTGTTCCTAGTGAAGTCATTTAGTCTCACTAATTCTCCTATACTATTATTGGAATTGATGAACCACATATTTCATCTGTTTATGGAATTATTTTTTGTGTTTTTCATTGATGATATTTTCGTGTTCTTCAAGTTAGAGGAAGAGTATGTGGACAATTTGGGTAACTATCTATGAAAATTTTGGTAAAATTGTATATATGGTAGGCTTTCTTAATGAATGGTTTAGATTCAAGAACTAAATTTTCATGGGATATTTTATCTGAGAGGGTAATCTCAATGGATTTGGAAAAAATAAATATAGTTATGTTCGGGGACTGGAAAAATAATGTTTTTAAATCAAAACTTCTTGGGGATTATTGGTTATTATAGGTGTTTTTTGAGACTATTCTAATCTTTCATTTAAGATGATAAATTTTACCTATAAGGGTGCCATATTGCAGTTGATCAATTAAATTTATATATATATTGATGTACTTATGGGGAGGTAGAATTCAACCCCAATTTTCCTCATTCTAGAACTAGGTTTGGGGTATGGAGATTTTTGTGTTGCTTAAGGCGTGGGATTGGGGTGTGTATTGACGTGAGGCGGGAAATTGGTGGATTATGTAACTATCCATTTATTCAATCATAAGAATAACTACCATACCCATGATCTTTAGTTTTTAGAAGTTTTGCATGAAATCAAAATATGCATTAACTACCTCTTCAAGTAATGTCTTATAATGTATTATGATCATAAATGTTTGAGTAATATGTCACACAAAGGGATCTAAATTTATTATAGAGACATACGGTTGAGTATTTGAAAACCATGGATTTTCGTATTGAATATAATTCTATAAAACAGAGTTTTGTCATTGATGTGGTTATTAAAAAGTCACTGACCGAAGTAGTGATGGAATTAGTGGAACCATGGTCTTTGAAGAGTCATTCTACTGCTATGATCTTGGTAATCAAATAAGCATGTGAGTAGGAATGTCTGTATTTTATTATGGATGAATCATCTTTTCATCAGAGTGTTTTCCTCAAGTAAATATCTTTCCCCAAGTGTTAGGAATTTTCTAAAATCCATTATGTTGTGGAGTTCTTGGGTTAGTGGTATCATTTCCCAATGGTGTTGTGTGTTTCTGAAACCGGTTCATTAAAACTTTTACATTGATATGGGAGTTTATGGAATTTGGATGGTCCATACACTTAAGTTCTTGGATGATTTATAATAATTAAAGATTTTATTATAGGTGATTGGGGATGAGAAGGTCAATTACATATTTTGTATCACATTTTCTTAATTGATATAGAATAGAGGTGGAACACTAGATACTTTATGGTATATTATAGACCTTACACATTTCAATATGGTTATGGGTTGATATTTCTGTGGTTTTCATCATTTTTATTAAAATATACAACTAGTGGGATAATTTCAATTTGTGTGATCAGTGAAAAAATCATGAAATCATTTCATTTCATCACTATTAAAGAGATGATGAAAGTTGAACAATTTAGGGAATTGCATATCTAAGAGATTGTTAGACTTTATGGTGTTCCCTATATTGTGGTTTTTGATAATGTAATGATGTTCACATCTGGGTTACGGAAAAATTTCTATGAGGTGATGGGTTAAATATTGAAATTGATCACAACATATCATCATTTCAAATAGGGATCGAAAATGATATCTATCTATGTTATTTATGACATGATATAGGGATGTGTGCATGATTTTGGTGGTTCAATGAAACAAAATTCCTTCTCTCGATAATTCCTATTAACATTTTTATCGTGCATTGATCAGACTAGTTCCTTTTGAGGGATTGAATTGGAATCCATGTAGATCTCCCTTATGCTCGGTAGAGTTAAAATACTTGTCCGGGATTATATTAGGCTTCTTTGGAGAATAGTGAGAGGGTGTATTTTATCATTAATTGATTGACCATGGTATAGATTCGTTAGAAATATTATATGAAACTTCATTTCCAGCTACTAGAGTTTGAGGTCGGGGGTTGATTGAATCATAGTGTTTCCCCTCATTTTCTACATCATAGTATGGGTATGTAGGGTAAGTTGTCATTGTGGTTTTTTGGAACCTTTGACATCTTTGGATCACTAGGATGTCCCATCCCGACCCATGATGCACTTATCTCATTCCATAAACATGTGGGTTAAAATGATTCAAGCACGTCTCTATGTATACCAAAGGTTACTGACTAGTAGAGAGGGTGTAAATGTGCTAAAGTGAGGAGGCAATATCCTCTTATCCGAGTGGCATGGTTGAACAACCATAAATATTATACAACATAAGAATATGTAAATAGAATGAATAATTGTGTAACCGATGAGGAAATAGTGGAAAAACATAATAATAATTAAAATCCACTACATAGTGTCATAAAAATGGATGCATTTCATGATAATATACAAAATTGAAATGGGGAAAGATATAGAATGTCATGATGTACAAAAAATAGAAAAAAGATACACAATTAGAATCTCAAGAATTTTCTCAGTCCTCTTCTCCTATATTCCATGTATAAGTAATGTGTATAAGGGTTATAATGTTTGTTTTTTTCTTTTATCCATAGCTATAGAAATGTATATCATTAAGTAAGAAAGGCATCCCAGGTAGGGTGTGAGATAAAACAACAGTAGGTACCCACCAATGGTATCTAATGTAAAAAAATAGTGCTAATAGACAAATTGTGTGTAGGTATAAAAACAATATGCAACAAGATCTAAAATAAATAACCATCATTCTCAGGTACGAAAGGGATCCTTGAAGGCTCTACCTTCATCAACACATAGTTATAATGAATGTCTGATCAGTCATTATATATAAATATTGTAATATTATATATATTATAGTTATATGTTTGATGAATTAATCATTTTCATATATTTTATAATGTAAATAATTGTTTATAATCCCACCGTATTGTTATTGTATGCGTAATTTTCACATTTTTAGATTTTAGTGGTAATTTGAACCTAAATGAAAAATGGCCTAATTCTGCAATATTAACATATTGTTTTCATATGGGTATTTTTTATAAATTCTCATAACATATATGTCAATATTTTGTGATTCAATTTTTTAGAGTCATTTTAGAATTTCCTTCATATTTTTCTCCAACAACAAGGGCTGATTCGATCATTTAGAGGGCATAAAAATCAATAAATTTGATGATTTTTCTGGAAGGACAGCTTGGACTCCACAACCGTAACTGACTTTCATCTTGGCCTACACACCTAAACATTTTGTGATTACACAATTAAATGAAATTTTACTAAAAGGGTCTTTCACATAATAAATTACATGGTGTTTGGAATCCATTAAGATGCCCATTGAATTATATATTTCTAAAAGAAGCTTCCTGGATCCATCATCCAGAAACAAAAAGTGCCAATGAAAACATCATAACTCTTACAAATGGGGGAAAAATGAGATGCAATTTGGAGGGTAAATGGAAACCACATTGAGGAACATTTTTTATTAATTGGTCCACGTGTGAATGTTGAATGAACCCGGATCTTCGTTTCATGTATGTTTTTCCTTTTTTTGGAGTTTTAGAGAAAAATGGAGTTTCTGAAATGTTTTTAAGTACACACCGTGTAATATCTTGAGTACATGTCATGTACTCTTCTCCCACTCAAAGTCGTGTGTTGGCCATGTCTGGGCCACACATATGGTGTGTAGGGGTGACGTGGAGGCCGATTTTGGTGGAGTACCGAAAAACCCATTACACGTCGTGTACTTTAAAAGTATACACCATGTACTTTCTTTTTATTTCATTAATCAGACCAGGGTCACGCGTAATGCTAATAAACGTCTTCAAATCTGCCTAATTCCGTCCAAAGTGTCTGAGGAGGACGATTCTCTTCCGAGCCACCGATCCGTCACCGGTTGTCCGAATCAAACTCTGTTGATTGCAAAAAAAAATCACAGTGGTGAGTTCTTGGTTTTTCTTTGGCCTCGTTTCCTGATTCTTCCTCTCATGTGAGTTATCTGAGGCTCATCCTTTTAGACGTTTTTACAGATATACTCCGTTCTAGGCCGATTCACGGGCCGAGGATCAAGTATATCGATCTTCGAGGATCGAGGTAGGAGGTTTGTTTCCCTATGTTGATGTTCTTTGAGTTTTGGTTGCAAAATTGTGGGATATCCATGTATCGGGAATCCCGGGTTCAAAATATTGATCCTATTGTTTATTTTCCCTAGATTTATTACTAGATTATGATTAATTGTTGCTAATATATGCTTGGTTACATTTTTTAGGATCACCCAATGGGTGTTTTCTCCCTGTTTGGATATTTATCGCCATTTGGCACCATTTACCTGTGAGGAAAACCCTATTGCATTGCTAGTTTACTTGTTATAACTGTTTTCATGTGTTTCTTGCTGTTTAAATGATTTTGATGCATGGTAGATATTATCCAAGTAGTTATTAAACTTACTTAGGGCTTCTAACAGTCGATTATCCATGACTGGATTGCTCAGGGCTGTGAGAACCTGGTGCGGGAGATCAAAGAGGGAATAGACGATTGAGTGCATCCCTAGAGGGTCTCTTGGTTTTAGTTTCCTACGTAAGAACTATGGGAATAGGACTCTGTGATTCCCAAGAGTGTTCTTAGATTACACACGCATCAAGACCACAAGAGGAATTATACGTAAGTGCTTCTCAGAGAGTCTGTAGCTATCATTGCAAGACCATAGGGGAATTGACAAGAGAGCTTCCCAGAGTGTATGTGCCGTGTTTGGTTACTGGACTACAGGGGTCTACTATTTTGAGACACCCAGAGAGTCGGTGTGAATTTTTGATGGTTGGTGGTGACGAGTCCACCAAGCCAAAGAACAGGCTTGGGTTTTGTACTTCTTGTGTTTCAGTAGTCTTTTGAGATACCTGTTGTGTTACTTGCTTACCTTGGAATAGAATGCTTTTATAGTTTTCCCTAGTTGTTTAATTTAAATAAATTTTAATGGTAATTTGTAGGATTATTTACTAGGGTACTCCAAGTTCATTACTGTGTGTATATTCCTTTACTTTTTTTATATTACTCACTGACAGTAGGGCACAAATCTTGTTGTGATTGCCTACTGGGATTAGTCTCACGCCCTGTTTGGGTCCTGCTTTTCGGCCCAAATAGATTATATGGTTTCAGGGGTAGTTAGGGATTGTGGTCCTTCTATCTCAGGTACTTGATTGCTGGTTGGAGCTAGAGAGCATGGGATTGGGATTTGGATCGCGATGCAGCTAGAGTTGATGTTTACATTTAGTACTTTGGTTTCAGTTGTAATTTAGCATGTTATTTTATTTACTACTTTCCATAGATACATGTACTATTCTGCATCATCATTATATTAGACATTGCTTCGACTTTTAGTTCAGTTATTGTATGTTGTTTACTGCTTCAGCTATTGTTGTGTTTATTCATCCGCTATATATTTTACCAAATGAGGGCATTGTTTCCCCACATACTCACCAAGGCCCTCGTTGCTAGTCGGCAGCCTCTAGAATTTGGGGAAATGTGTTTTAGGTCATGTGGTTGACCGGGTATGGGGCACCAGTTATGTGGCTCCGGATTCAGGTCGTTACAAAGTGGTATCAGAGGAGTTTTCTTTTTTTTTCTATTGCCTTACGGTTTTGCAACAATAGACAAGGATAGGAAGAAATGGGTAGTTAGTACTTAACTGTGCCCGGGAGTAATTAACCCATGTACAGGGAAAATCTATATTACCTTGTAATTGCAATTTTCAATTTTTTTCAAGTGTTACAGTTTATTATATTTCACCATTGGGTGATGCATATGTTTTGTGCTATTAGAGTTTATATGATTGTGGTTCTATTTTGTTGCAACCCGATGAGATTAGGGAGTGCCATCTCATGCATCATATAGGCACTGGGTAGGAAATCACATGTCATGCATTTTACCATGCCATCTAGGGTGCATTAGAATTTCATGCTGTTTTGATAGATGCAGTGATAAATTATGCATGTTGTTGTGATATTTGCTGTGATTGACATACTTGTTGTGCTGATAGAGTATTGCTTATTTTACAGCCTATTTAGCATAGATGTCAGGGTCTGGTCTTAGAGCTATTATGGGCCCTCAAGGATCAGAATTTGGCAGATCATTGGATTGTTATGCTAGTTACTTGTTATATGCATTGTTATGATGCCCAGATTTGATTCGTGGGGAGTATGGGCCCCACGGAACAAAATTTGGCACATAGATGCTGGTTTTTTTTAGTGTTTCTGGTGCTCGGTGCAGTTTCTAAGTTACTTCCTGGAAAAACATAGAATACACTGCGTGTAATTTATTAATAAATGCTGTGTTTTTTTTAAACCGTGTTACTAACTGTGTGAATAGAGACATGGGTTGGTGGAGAGTCTTCAGGTACACGCTGTGTACAGTAAGTACACATCGTGTAGTATTCAACTGTGTGCCCGGCCGTGTCTCTGGCAACATGGGTCGGGGAAACTCATGTAGTACACACCGTGTTTTATACGAACACGTCGTGCAGTTCTCTTCTAGGTACCCGGCTGTGTCCCTAACAACATGGGTTGGGGAAACTCGAGTAGTACACGTCGTGTTTCATACGAACATGCCTTGTAGTTTTATTCTAGGTACCCATCCATGTCACAAACAACATGGGTCGGTGTTATCTTTCCTTATACACGTCGTGTTTTTTCGGAACACGCCGTGTTGGGGTCATCCGTTTAGTCGGTCGTGTAACTGTTACATGAGTCGCTGAAACCTGTCAAGTACACATCGTGTATTTATTAAACACGTCGCATAGTTTAGGATTAGGGGACTATGTAGGTTATCTGTGTAAAGAGACTCTGGCAGGGGAGTGGATTTTATGTACATTCTGTGTGTTGGGAAAACACGCCATGTAGTCTAGTATGTTATACGACCAGTGGTGGAAGAGTTACACGCCCATGTGGAAGGCTTTAGAAAACAGGACGTGTAGTTTAAATACATGTCGTATAGTCTTATTTTTCAATCATAAGTGTTTTTCTCTCCTGTTTCCATTTTTTACTATTTTGTTTTCTTTCCTTGTTAATCCTAAATTTGAAGTGTGCTTTGGATTTCTCAGAGCAATGGCACAGAGACGTTCTCCCGTTGCAAGCCAGGAACCAGGCAGTGACTGTACGCCTGATACGGCAGACCAAGGACTACCTGTAATTCTGCCGATCGTTCCAGACATGGCACATGAAATGATTCCAGACACTGGTGTCGATGCTAAAATTTAGAGAGGGTTTCATGAGTTTCATGCAGACCATCCAAGGAGCTCAGCATCTAGCCTCGTCTTTGGCATAGCTGACGTGAGTCTTCCAGCAGTAGCATCCTTCCACTTTCACAGGGGATGGAGGACCTCTGGCTATAGAGTCAGGGCTAGAAACCATGCTTTCCAACATTGAGCATTTGGAGACACCCCCATATAGAAGGGTTATGCTCATGACTTACATGATATGAGATTCTGCAAAGAGATGGTTAGATGTAGTCTTGCAGGAAGGGTGCCAACGAACTATGGCTTAGGACGAGTTCCAGCGTATGTTCTACGACTACTTCTATCTGGTGACACTGAGGGCCGATAGAGCCAGAGATTTCATGAACTTGCAGCAGGATACTCTTTCGGATATGGATAATTCCTTCGGTTTCACTGATTTATATTGTTTCAATCCCATTCTTGGAAATGACGATCTGTTTTTGGAACGGAAGTTGGAGGAAGGCCTCAAACCAGAGATCAGGTTGCAGTTGAACGTCATCCAGTTGACTTATATTACATTCATAGTCAACCAGGCACTGATCACTGAACGGAATCTGAGGGAGACTGGAGCTATTGAATAGGGCGGTTCAGTATCCAAGACTGATTCATTGCATACTGAGAGCAAGAAATGCCACCAAGAGTCTACTCGAGGTGACTCGAGGAAGCGAGGTAATTCTTCTGGAAGTTGGGATCTTCCTTCTGGAAACTAAGTGGTGTGATATCAGTGTGGAAAGTTAGGGAATAAGAAGCCTTAGTTCCCGAGAGATCCAGTGGAGTGCCTATCTTGCGGAATAACGGGTCATCTGCACCGTTTTTGCTGGGTTCTTCCTCCCGCGGCTAGTGAAGGAGGATCAGTTTCTACTCCTCCTACAGAAGAAGGATTATCAGTTCCACAGTAGACTGGGGGTTGGAGTTCTTCAGGTCGTCCAGGCTAGGGTAGAGGTCACAGATGCGATGGTGAGGATCCAGGAGGATCAGCTCAGGGATATTTGGCTGCTACATAGGGTTGCAGTATTGACCAGACGTTTGCAGTAGAGCATATTCATCGGGAGCAGGATCCTGGACCTCCCATAGTTCGAGGGACAATCTTAGTAGCCTCAGTTTTTTATTCTGCACTTTTCGATACCAGATAATCTCATAGCTTTATTTCTATGCACACTGTGGAGAGCCTTAGAGATACTGTCTTTACTTTTAAGGATACGTTGGCACTAGAAACACCTTTGGACATAGAACTACTAGTGTGCGTCAATGTATGGAGTGTCCCCTTGAGGTTGGTGGGTGTAACTTCTTGATGAATCTTTATGTCCTTAAGATGACGGGTTATGATGTCATTCTCGTAATGGACTGGATAATTATTTTCCAGGCCTTTTTCGATTGTTATCGTCGTAGGGTGAGTTACACGTCACCAAAGGGCAGGTCTTTTCTTCACAAGGGTGAATGGGATGTCCAGGCAAGCAGAACTGGACCAGAACATCATGGTTTTGGCAGTGTTACAACCCATATTTCTAGTTTATATCTAGATGATCAGGGAACATCTCAAACAGACTTCCCTCCGGTAGTTGACCATTTTTCGGATGTCCTTCTAGAAGACATTTCAGGGTTTCCTCCCGAGCGTGAGGTATACTTATCTATTGATCTTGTTCCACGGGTAGCACCGATATCCATACCTCCTTATAGGATGGCTACGCTGGAGTTGCAAGAACTCAAGAAGCAGTTGGAGGAGTTGCAGGAGAAGGGTTTTATCTGACCCAGTACATCCCCTTGGGGTTCGCCTGTGTTGTTTGCAAAGAAGGTAGATGGTACCTTACTGCTTTGTATGGACTATCTAAAGCTAAACCGGTTTACGGTCAAACACTGATATCCATTTCCTAGGATTTATGATCTTTTTGATCAGCTTTGAGGAGCCAGGGTATTCTCGATGATCAACTTGAGATCTGGATATCATCAGTTGCGGGTCAGGCCATCTGATATACCTCTCACAGCTTTCCGAAGTAGGTATGGTCTGTACGAGTATCTGGTTATGCCGTTTTTTCTCACGAACGTGCCGGCAGTTTTCATGGCACTGATGAATAGAGTTTTCCATCATGACTTAGATTGTTTCGTCATTTTCTTGTGGATGATATCATGATGTACTCTCACACTCGACATGACCATCATGCCCATCTTGAGATCGTATTGAGTATACTGAGAGAGCATTAGTTATATGATAAAATCTCAATTTGACACTTCTGGATGGACGTGATTCACTTCTTGGGCCATGTCATCTCAGAGACAGGTGTATCAGTAGACCCAGAGAAGGTGAGAGCAGTAGTTAACTAGGAGCAGCCGAAGAATTTCTTCAAGGTATGGTGTTTCTTGGGACTGGCTGGTTATTACAGGTCGTTTATTCAGTACTTCTCATGCTTAGCAGTGCCATTTATGGGCTTGACTAAGAATGGTGTGAAATACGTTTGGTCAGAAGCATGTGATTCAGCCTTCCAAGAGCTGAAGGGGAGATTGACTTCAGCACCGATTCAAGTTCATCCAAAGCCGGGCAAGCGTTATACAGTTTTCTGTGATACATTTGACATCGGGCATGGAGGAGTGCTTATGCAAGAGAATCATGGTGTTGCGTATGGATCCTAGCAGTTGAGGCACCATGAGAAGAACTATCCTACACACGACCTGAAGTTGGCTGCGGGTGTTCATGCTTTGCGTTGTTGGAGGAACTATCTCATGGGGGAGCATCTTGTGGTATATACTGGCCACAAGATCCTCAAGTATTTCTTCATGCAGCGTGACTTGAATCTGAGATAGCGGAGGTGGGTCGAGTACCTACAGTCTTTCGACATCGATCTTACTTATACGCCTGGGAAAGGCAATGTTGTGGATGACGCACTGAGCAGGAGGACTCAGTAGCAGGCAGTTCAGGAGGCCAGCAGTGAGTGGTAGCTTATGGCTTTGTTCTCTAAGATGTATTTTGAGGTGCATGACAGACAGGGATAGACAGTTCTTTCTTCTATAGTTGTTACCTCTACTCTTTTAGATTGAGTTCGAATGAGGAATCTATCAGACCCAGATGACCTAGTTCTACGGGAGGGTGTGTCATATGGAGACCCTACTCTAGGGTTGACAGTGGTAGATGATGATGTGTTATGCATTCATGGCCACGTATTGGTTTTAGTGGACATACGTGAGGAGATAATGCGGGAGTTTCACGCTTCAGCTTGGGAAGTTCATCCTGGTGTCACCAAGATGTACCGAGACTTACACCGTCTGCATTGGTGGCCATGTATGAAGAAGGATGTGGCTGGTTTTGTTATGTGGTGTTCCACCTGTCAACAGGTGAAGGCTAAGAATCAGCGACCCATAGGGATTCTACATCAGCTACCCATTCCTGAGTGGAAATGGAATGATGTCGTGATGGAATTCTTGACAGGGTTACTGAGATCGCCTCGAGGAAATGATGTGGGTTGGGTTGTAGTGGACAGGCTCATGAAGGTTGCACACTTCTTTCCAATCAAGGAGACCTTCAGTGTTGATGAGCTAGGATGGTTGTACATTCGAGAGATTTTACATCTACATGGAGTTACACACTCTATTTTTTCAGACAGAGATGCGTGTTTTACTTCGCACTTCTTGCAGGGGCTACAGATGGCTTTGGGTACACAGGTACTTTTGAGTACAGCATACCTTCCCCAGACTGATGGCTAGTCCGAGCGTACAATCCAGGTGCTTGAGGATATGTTCGGAGCTTTCATTCTAGACTTTGTTAGTACTTGGGAGAAGCATATTCCTATGGGGGAGTTCACCTACTACAACAGTTTTTTGGTGACTATTCAGATGGAACCTTACGAGGCTTTGTACTATAGGCCATACCGATCAACATTATGCTGGCTGGAGGCAGGAGAGGCAGCTTTGCTGGGAACTCTTCTTGTTCAAGAGATCTCAAAGTAGGTGGAGTTGATTCAGAAGAGGATGGCTACTACATAGTCTCGGTAGAAATCTTATGTTGATCAATGGAGATGACCTTTGGAGTTCAAGGTTGGAGACCAGGTTTTTGTGTGTGTTACCTCGAGGTTGGGACATAAGATGATTAGGAGGCAGGGGAAACTTTCACCGAGATACTTCAGGCCGTTTGAGATTCTGGAGAATGTCGGTTTCGTTGCACATGGGTTGCAATTACCTCAGAAGTACTAGGCTATGCACGATGACTTTCAAGTTTCTCAGCTTTGACAGTATTTCTCAGACTCGTCTCATGTTTTTCAACCCAGGGAGGTTGAGTTGGAGCATGATGCATCATTCTAGGAGCATCCTATCAGGATTGTTGATCTTAGTTTGAAGGTGCTCCATGTTCGGTCTGTTCCTCTGGTACGGGACTTATGGAAGCACGGTCATATGCAGGACGAGACTTGGGAGAGGGAGGCTGATATGTGATCACAGTGGCCAGAGTTGTTCGAGGTTTCTTCTTCTACGACTCGTTAGGGAAATTCGGGGAAAAATTTCTTTATGGGGGGAAGTTTGTAAGAACCCGGATCATCGTTTCAGGTATGTTTTTCCTTTTTCAGGAGTTTTAGAGAAAAATGGATTTTCTGCAAATTTTCGAATTACACGTCGTGTACATTCTATGTGCGCACCGTGTACTCTTCTCCTGCTCGAAGCCATGTGTTGGCTGTGTCCGGGCCACACTCACAGTGTGTAGGGGTGATGTGGAGGCCAATTTTGGTGAAGTACAGAAAAACCCAATACATGATGTGTACTTTAAAATTACACAACATGTACTTTCTTTTTTTTTTCATTAATCGGACCGGGGTTGCGCCTAATTCTCATAAATGTCTTCTTATCCACATAATTCCGTCCAGAGCATTCGAGGAGGCCAATTCCCTTCCGAGCCACCGATCTGTCACCGGTTGTCCGAATCAAACTCCGTAGATTGGAGAAGAATCGGAGTGGTGAGTTCTTGGTCCTTCTTTGGCCTCGTTTCCTGATTCTTCCTCTCGTGTCAGTTATCTGTGGTTAAATTTTTTTGACGTTTTTGCAGAACTACTCTGTTCTAGGCCGATTCACGGGCCGAGGTTCATGTATATCGATCTTCGAGGATCTAGGTAGGTGGTTTGTCTCCCTATGTTGATGTTCTTTGAGTTTTGGTTGAAAAAGTGATGGATACCCATGTATCAGGTATCCCAGGTTTAGGATTTTGATTCTATTATTTATTTTCCCTTTATATCATTCTAGATTACGATTAGTTGTTTCTAATATATGCTTGGTTTCAAGTTTTAGGATAATCCCATGGGTGTTTTCTCCCTGTTTGGATCTGTATCACCATTCGACACCATTTTCCTGTGAGGCAAACCCTATTGCATTACTCATTTTCTTGTTATAACTTTTTGCATGTGTTGCCTACTGTTTAAATGATTTTTATGCAAGGTGTCTATTAGACAAGTAGTTTTTGAACTTACATAGGGTTTCTGATAGTCGATTACGCATGACTGGACTCCTCAGGGCTGTGAGAACCTGGTGCGTTTGATCAAAGAGGGAATAAACGATTAAGTGCTTCCCTAGAGGGTCTGTTGGTTTTAGTTTCGTACGCAGGACCTACGGGAATAGGACTTTGTGCTTCCCAAGAGTGTTCTTAGTTTACACATGCATTGAGACCACATGAGGAATTAGACGTATGTTCTTACTCATAGAGTCTGTAGCTATCATTGCAAGACCATAGGGGAATTGACGTGAGGGCTTCACAGAGTGTCTCTACCTTGTTCGATTATTGGAATATAGGGGTCTGCTAGTTTGAGCCACCCATAGATTCAGTTTTAATTTTTGATGGTTGGTTGTGACGAGTCCACCAAGCCAAAGAACAAGCTTGGGTGTTGTACTACATCTGTTTCGATAGTCTTTTGAGATACCTGTTGTGTTATATTCTTACCTTGGAATAGAAAGATTTTCTAGTTTTCCCTGGTTGTTTAATTTAAATGAATGTGAATGGTAATTGGTAGGATTATTTACTATTGTACACCTAGTTCATTACTATGTGAATTTTCCTTTAATTTTTCTATATTACTCACTGACATTAGGGCACAAATCTTGTGATGATTGTCTTCTGGGATTAGTCTCACACCCTATTTGGGTCCTGCTTTTCAGCCCAAACAGATTATATGGTTCCAGGTGTAGATATGGATTGTGGTCCATCTACCTCAGGTACTTGATTGATAGTTGGAGCTGGATAGCATGGGACCGGTCTCTGGCTCACGAAGCTGCTAGAGTTTCTATTTATGTTTATTACTTTGGTTTCAATTGTATTTCAGCACATTTTTTTGTTTACTACTTTCCATAGATACATGTACAATTCTGCATCATCATTATATCAGACATTGCTTCGACTTTTAGTTCATTTGGTGTATGATGTTTACTACTTCCGCTATTTTTGTTTTTATTCTTCCATTGTGTACATTAAAAAATGAGGGCGTAGTTTCCCCATAGACTCACCAAGGCCCTCGCTGCTTTTCAGTAGTCTCTGGCGTTTGGGGAAACGCCCTTGAGGTCTTGTGGAGGACTGGGTACGTGGCACCAGTTATGTGGCTACGGATTCGGGTCTTTAAGAATATGCCAACATTTGGTCATCAACACGTTAACATTAGGCATACATAATTCTTCCTATAAAAAGACACCCTCACCACCTTCCCAAATCATCCCATTCTCTATCCCATTCATTCAAGGCACCATGGAGTAGATATCCACAGAGGAATTCCATCCCCAAAATCTTCCCCAATTTTTTAAATTTTATTAATTTCAATATTTTTTTTCTTCTCTATTATAATTTAGATTTCTAATAAATTAATGCATTGTTTTTATTATTGTGTCCACCGATTCACACTATTTTCTTTTTCTCATCATACCATCGTGAACTATAACAATCATGATCACGAGTAACTAATATTAGGAATATCCCAAGGTATTAATCTAGTTCTTGTACCCGAGACCATGTTTTTAATATATTTTGAGTTAATTATATGGATAATTTATAGTGGGTGTAATCCTTATTGTTATTATCTAATGTTAAACTTCTTAATCTATAACCATTTTTCCTCGATTGAAAATTTGGATCAAGGGTGTTCATAGCGATCACTAAGTGAAATTTTAATTCATAACTGGGGTAGATTAATGTGGGAACACATATGATGGAGTGTGTTCACTAATAATTATTGAAGCTTGTAAAATAAGTTTCTCCCTGAATGTTCTCTCGAGAGAATGTCCTTTCTTCAAAAATTCCATTTTTTTCCTTTCATATTAAATTGAATTGAATATTTATATTTCATTTATTTTTATAAATTCCATTAAATTACTAAATTAAATAAAAACAACAAAAAATAAGTATTTAATTTAAATTAGATTATGTGAGTGAATGAACTAAAAAAACTCCTCAAGTGAGATGACCCTGGTCAGCTTCTATGCTGCACTAGGAAAACATAAAAATGTGTTTTTTCCACGTCCTATTACAGGCGTTCATCCAAACGGGCACCGTTACCGGGGATCCAATAAATAGTTTTCTTATCTTTTTTTATTTTCACATTCTTCAAAGATTTTCATTTATAAAATCAGAAAAAAAAATTCATACATTTCAAAAAAAACTTTTTAATAAATTATTTTTTATTCATGATGTATTCAAAGTGTGATTATTATGCACGTACTAACCAATCCCAAGTGAAATAAAATGTTTAAAATGAACTTTATGCTCATTTTAATAGGACTAGTGATAAAGTTCAAAACCGAGAATGCCAAATAGAATGGATTGCTGAATATGTATGCACATCCCAGGGGCCACCTGAAACTGAGGTGGAACCTGGCCCAGAACGTGTGGTGGATGATATATAAACAATAATTTTTTATGTTAATGAACCTAAGTCAAGTGATAAAAAAATTCTAAAAGAACTAATCGCATCGTCTCATTCACAACCATTTCTCTAGGAGATATCGGATGTACACATTCCAGCTGATGCACTGATAGGAGATCAATAAATTTTGGAAAAAACCAGGAATTGCTATGTTGAAGCTAACATGAAATATGGACTTCACATCCTTGATGAAGTAACATCAATCACTTTCTACCCCTCTATTTCTTTGAATGGTAATGAAGAAGATGAACCTACTAAGATAGAGTTTCCAATATTCCAACCTGAAGACATATGCTACAATGTTGAATTACATGAAAGGGAATATTTCTTTTAAAATTATTCAATTTTTAATCTTATTCCATCAAAATTGTTTTCTAACTTCTATTCCTTTTAAAATATTGAAAAAACAGAAATAGAGCAGACTGTGGATGTTAAATAACAGTCCACTCAAGAGGTGGTGATGGAAGAAGAAGAGATCAAGAATCTGTTTGTACGACTTCCTCCTCAAAAAACACGTTCATACCATATGGAGGAGGACACCACAAAAGTCAATAGGGAGAACCCCTATATTATATTCCCTCCCACATCAAACCTCTAATTTCATCATTATTATTTTTTGTGGTTGGGAAATTTTCTATCTTTTTTGGGGTTCTCTACATTCATTGTTTTTTCATTGATATTGGTAAAAGTCACATGTGGTGGTTCTTCTCAAAGAAACTACATCCACCTTCTAATTGAGGGATAATCTACTGATAATTCCTGACTAGGGGAAGTAAAAACATTTCACCCTCTTGGGGGTCTAAACAAAGCATTATCTCTTTTATATTATTTTTCTATTTCTTTTTATTTGTTTCTTTTTCTTATGTATTTTCATTTATGTCTTTTAGTCTCAATGTGTCTACTTCTAGAAGTTTAACTCAAGGCATCCACCCCAGAAATATAATGTAAGGTTGTATCTATCCTTCCCTTTATTTCTTATGCCCTATATATATATAATATATTTTAAATGAGGTTAGTAAAATTTTACTGTGGGGGAGTGTCAACCTGCTCAGTACTTTTTTTGTGCTTTTTTATCATATTTTTATGAATTTTGTGCATTAATTGATATTCTTATCACTTTTAACAAAAAAAATTAATTTGGAATGATTTTTAGTTATTTTTGGAAAATTGATTTTAAATGATTGTTGATATGAATTTATTTTCCTTGAACTGGATTTTCAAACATTCTTTTGAGTTTGAGTGATTTTTGAAATCCAATTAATTGAAACACTAAATAAAAATATTTTTCCAATCATGTGAGGTATTCAAAACTACATTGACATATTCTTCCTAACACACACATTTTCTTAAGAGAAACATGAATTTTGTGTGATAACAAGAATTTGTGATTTTTCTCATTTAATAATTTTGATTTCCTGGACTGTTTTTGAAATTCTTGAGCCATATCATTGGCTATCTGGATTTTATCTTGAGACCCTCCTTCAAATTTATCCTTCATAATTCCCTAGATATATTGAATTGCCTTATAGGTTTAAGCCACATTGCAATATAATTTTTCCTTATCTACTAACAATTTTAGTATATATTTCATGGATATTTCAAGTTTGAGATTGAGGTAAGGTCCTTTAATGTGAGATTATTGGTATTTTTATCATTTATGGGTTGTGAGAGGTGTCTGCCAATATTTTGGTTTGTGGATAATAGGAGAATTGGGCATGTGTAATCATTTCATGGTGCTTTATTTGTTTCATCCACTTATCCTTTGAAAAAATGAAAAAAATGGAGAAGATCTTGAATTTATCATTGAACATTATAATTTTAATCAGGTCCATCTCAGAAATCATGGTCATGAATTTTTATTCATTCATTGTATTCAATTTTCAGTTCATCCTTCCTGAAAAAGAAAATTAAAAAATGAAAAAATGAAAATAAAGTTATGCCTTTCTGGAGCATTGTGAAAAAGGGAGACCATAGATTATATAAATAATTATATTCACCTATTTTCTCATGTAACATGTCATGAAAGAGGGGTGGTGTGGTTTTTTACATTTTCTAGTGGGAATTATAGTGTAAATTCTTGTGTCTTCCCTTGAATTAATCATGCATTGTACTTAAAAGTTAAACCTTCTCTTTCTGGCCTAAAATTTTTTCAATAATTTTCCCACCAACCCTATGTCATAGAATCATTTGAATAATTAATTAATGACCTCATAATTGAATTCATTTTCATTTTTCACGTTTTGGAGAGATGAGAATTTTCACAAGCCTATGGTGATACATGTGGTTTTCACGAATGAGCATAACTATAAATTGAATCTATCTTGAGTGAAGAGTGACATAAAATTCAATGAGAGGTAAGTTAGGATTGAGCCATGGATTGATTAATGAGGTTGAAAAAATTTTAATGAATGAAATAAAAAAAATTGAGAATTTTTTTTCATAGATGATACATGATAGACTTCTATTTCGGATATGATCATTGATATTTTCTCAGTTTTTTATTATTGAGTGGAATTTGATTTAGAAGTAAGATGATTTCCCAGAGTGTATTGACTAAGTGTGGGGGAGTGATGAATCTCATATTTCCATATATTTTATACTGTAATTCATTGTTTATAATCTCACAATAGTGTTATTGTATGGGTAATTGTCACGTTTTTAAGTTGTAGTGGTAATTTGAACCTAAATGAAAAAATGGCCTATTTCTGTAATTTTAACAGATTTTTATCACAAAGGTATTTTTTTCATTTCACATAAAATATATATCCAAATTTTCTAATTCAAATATTTTTTATAAAAAATATATAATTTACGCCATATTTGTCTTCTGGACCAGGGATTGAATCGATCATCTAGAGGCCATAACAAATCAATAATGTTGATGATTTCTCCGGGAGGACTCCGTGGAACACACCACCATAATGTACATTTATATCATCATACACTGCTAAAAATGAGTTTATTTCATTTGGGGAGGAAATAGGTATAAATGGGATATTCACAAAATAAATTACAAGGTGTTTTAAATCCATTAAGACCTCCTTTGAGAGACATATTTTTAAAGAAAACTGGCTGGATCCTTCATCAAGAAATAGAAACCACCAATGAAAAATTAATAACTACACTAATTAGTGGAAAAATGAGCTGAAATTTGGATTTTTAACATCCAACACATTGAGGAACAATATTTATGTAGGGTTCCATGTGTGAATTGGCCATTTATTATGACAACAATGTACTATCTTTCAGAGTACATAATTCTACCAATAAATAGAGGCCCTCACCTCCTTCCCAAATCATCCCATTATCAATGTAATTCATTCAAGGAACCAAGGAATAGATATCCACTGAGGGAGACCAGCTGAAAATATTCCTCCTATCTTTTAAATTTATTTATTTATGATTTATTTTCCAATTGTAATTTTGATTTATAATAAATTCATGAATTGTTTTTGTTATTGTGTCCACCCATTCACAGTATTTTCTTCTTCTCATCATTCCATCACGTACTATAATACCCATGATACTAAATAACTAATACTAGGAATATCCCAATGTATTAATCAGGTTATTGTACCCAAGACCATTTTTTTAATATTCTTTGAGTTAATTCTATGGATATTTTATAGTGGGTTTATTCCTCACTACAGTTGTCTATTGTTTATCTTCTTAATCTACAACCACTTTCCCTCGATTGAGGTGGATGATGGAGGGTGTGCTTGGTGATTGCTATGTTGACCTTTCATTCATAACCAGGTAAGATAATGGTGTGTGCACAGATGATGGAGTGTGTTCACTAGGAATATTTGAATCTTGTCAAGGAAGGTTCCCCTTGAATGTTCCCCTAGGAGAACTTCCTTTCTACACTAATAAATTTTTTTAGCATTTCAAATTAATTTGAATTGAATTTCTGCATTTCATTTTTTTCATAAATTACATTCAATTCCAATATTAAATAAAAACAACCAAAAAGAAGTAGTTAATGTGAATTGTATTAAGTAAGTGATCGAAGTAAAAAAACTCTTCACGTGAGACCACCCTGGTCAGCCAATATTCTGCACTAGGGAAACATAAAAATACGCTTTTTCCATGACCTTTGATAGGCATGCATCAATATTGCATTAACATATGTGTCCAAGTATGTTTGGACATAACTGTTTATATACCTAGGATACTAGATTATGGTTGGACTGAGGTATAACACATTCATCCATTACCATTCTAAAATACCGTATAATCCCAATAAATAAGGTACATTCCCTATATCACATAAAGAGTGAGAGATATCATACTTTAAACTTGAGATGGTGAGCGTACCATCATGTCAAAACTCAAAACGAGGGACATGGTTTGTCATTCTCACCATCCAAATAGTGTGTGTTGTGTGGGATATCGTACTCCACACCCTATATAATAGACCATGTAACTCCATTTCCAACGACATTCCTTATCATCATAACATATCCTATATCAAGGAATAATAATTAAAAAAATACATGAGGGAAATAGCACTCATGAATCCCAATATTCAAGTCCAATATGCATTAATCAATGTAAAACCCCCACCCCAGTTACCCAGAGTCAGTGCATTATTTTAATACATTGGAATTATTACAAGGAATCAAGTCCTGAAGGACCGATCGGTTTAGAAGTCTTGGAAAATAGATTACATACATGAATGTTACATTACACTTTATAACATACAAAAAAATATAAATAATCCTTTATGAACACCATTATTCCATTGGCTTAACCCTGCATATCAATCACAATACACTTCTTGTAATCCTAGGGAAAATAAAACATAGAAAAGGGGTGAGCTCAAACGCTCAGTAAGGGAAAGCAATACAACGGAAACACTCAAAAACAAGCATAAAAATTTAAGGCAATGTATAAAACTAAAACAAAAGCCTTTTAATCTTGAACTTTATCATAATATGGTAGAAAAAATGAAATAATTACATTTACTTATTCACATGGATATTCTAATAATCAAATAATCACAAGCAATATCACTAACCACTTTCATAATGATGGAATGCATAATGCTGAACTTTAATTTTTTTATCAATGACTCGTGCCAAGGCCTAGGGGATAACTATAACCAGAACCCAACCCAGAGTGAATCTAATAACCAGACACCAACTCGGAGTGCCTCTACTAACCGGACACCAACCCGGAGTGCCTCTAATAACCAGACACCAACCCGCAGTGCCTCTAATAACCGGACACCAACCCGGAGTGCCTATAATAATCGGACACCAATCCGGAGTGCCTCTAATAACTAGACACCAACCCGGAGTGCCTCTAATAACCAGACACCAACCCTGAGGTCTAACATTTACTGGTCCCCAACCCAAAACATACTAGTCCAACACATTCATCTTAAGAAGAGGATGAAATATAACATAAAAATTTGTATTAAAACTAGAATGAGAAATGTCAATACTTTACCCATAAACCATGAATGGTATAAAAATAACACATACACAGTCAAATAAATCACAAACCCTTCAACACAATATGGAAGATTTGTATCATGGTAAATCAACTTTAAAATAAAGTTTAAATTCCATTAAATAATTTTGACATAGAGAGATTCATTAGTAAAACTCTTTCATAGAAATACCCCTTTTTTCATGAAAACATTTAAATGTCACACAATTTAGAAAAGAAGACATTTAAAGACAATTTTTAATCAAAGTGTCCCATAACACTTTGATACTTTTGAAAGGAATTAACATTTTAAATACATTCATGTCTATATAAATAAATCCTTAAAAACCATTTTGAAGACATGGACATTAATGAGAATGATTTAGAAGAATAAATATTTAAAACATTTGAAATGATGTTTTAGTAAAAATTCCCAAAAAATAATCCCATTTAAACTCTTTCATAAAACATGTACATGGATAATAAATATGTCCGAGTAGATACTTATGTAAAAACAACCTCGTATAATAAAGAGATTGTGAACTTAACCCTTACCAGTTTGGTAACTTACGAAACATACAACCCATGAAAGTGGTATCATAAAATGAATATGTAAATACACATACATTAAATTGTAACACACAAATAATATAATTATGGGTAGTGCATACACCACAAAAAAGGTAATAGTGTCCATATGGCATGAATCTCACAGGAATAAGGAGTGAGATGAAAACCCCTTACCTTGCACTTTCCTTAAGTCGAGGGTATGTTTAACCTCTTGTACGAAGATTGTAGTATGTTATTAAATTATATCAGAACCATATTAATATTTATTATATCATACATGATTCATTTATGACTTTATATTACCCATTTAAAAGTAACTTCCATGTTAAATTAACATTTCGGGTAATAATCGCTTTCTTTATCGTACGTGTTTTAACTTGTTACTCTTGGTTGTATCACTTAAATAATGATTTAAATACTTCCAGAATATAAAACATGATAAATATATCATATATATTTAGAACATAATTATGTATAATTGACATATATATGAAATGGAAAACACCGTTTATGAAGACTGTAGTCTGTACGTACGTATAAACATTGTTTCTGTTTTCATATAATATTGAATGGAACTAAGTGAACAAGATATATGTAACTACATAAATCCTTATATATATTAATATATATATCTCCAGTAGAATTATAATTACATATATTACATACTTATTAGTAATATATATTTTTATAATCGTCGATTAATGGTGAACTTGATATGAATCCCATCGCGTCGTGGAGACGGTAATCTGTATGTATGCATGAGCGAAAATATCATTCTTTTGATATTAATATAATATATAATTGGATGGTATATCGTATATAAATAATCCTTATAATGTTATATTTATTATTTACATCAAATACACATCATTATTATACCCATCCAAATAAAAATGTATTGAATAACAATTACACCACGACGTGGATACGGTAAGCAGTACGTATGCATGTATGGTGACATGTCATTCAAAGGATGGATAGAATAATGAATATGGTTGTACCATATTTATAATAACATCACAGTATATAGGAGATACAGGAGTTATTATTTTATAATAGAAATAACAAAGAAAGAAGATGTTGTAGAAGAAAGGAACTTGGAAGAGGGTGGTGAAAACATTACCACTTCCTCGGGTTCTTCCTTTTGATTTGATCATAAGGGCTCCTTAGGTTGGATTTATGATAAAAATAAGGCCTCTATGTAGAATTGAGGTAATTTGAGAGTGTATTCGTACAGGGGTTGGCCTAACCAAAAGGATTTTAAGGTGTGAATAAATGGTTAGAAGTTGGGTCCTTTTATAAGGGGGAGGAGGGGCTCTTTAGGAAAAACTTAAAGTATTAATTTATAAGAAATTCATATTCGGTTTCTAATATCTCCAAAGTGTAATATTTAATGGTTAAGGTGGGGATGGGTAGAAAAACACTCATACAATAGAATTTATACAGGTTTGGGTCACTATATTAACCTTATCTTTATGTATTAACTCTTAGTTAATTAATTTGACTTTTACAATGTCTCTTTGTATTTTTATGTTATATGGTTATTTAACATACTATATACATCCAAGACACCCCCAAGTGGTCCATTAATGATACAAATATCATGATAAAAGTGATTTGGACGAACCATATAATTTTAGGAAATTAATATCAATTAATAATATAATATTTCTTAAAAAACTCTTTTATGCCAATTTTGACACTATTTGGTATTTTGTTTTTTTGAAAGTCATCACAACATGTTTACTTCTCACATGATACATTGAATCAGCCCTATCATTTCATAGTCACCTAGAAAATTCTTGGATTTCATAAAAACTTTGAAATTATATTTATTTTAATATTTATATTACCATTTATTTGATTCTTTCATTAATAAGGTAATTACTGCATCATCATTGTGTAATAAATAACTTCAATTATTTAATGTATAAAAATTATCATTAAAATACCATTATGTAGGAAATCTTTTTAGATTTCTAATTAATATTTATAATTGAATTTATCTTATGTATAACCCAATATTAAAAATGTTTTAATTATTAAACTTTGATTTTAACTCTTTTAAATCTTCTTTGAATTAAATAATAATAAATGTCCTAATCTAATCCAAGTTGACCTAAAGGGTCATATTTTATTCCTAAGGTTGTTTTTGGTCTAATTATACTTATCCAATAGAATTATGACATGTGTTAGGGTAATAATAATATCATTTTTACCCTTAATTACCCTATTTCCTTTTTATCATGGTAAATAAAAGTAAAAAAGTTACTATTCACCAAAAATTATTTTTATCTTCTTGAACAACATTTTACTACTTGATATTTACCGTGTCTCTCAGATTTTTAAAATTCCACTCACAGAAGCGGTGAAATAATGTTTTATGTGAATTTACAAATTCTCCTAGGAGGTTGGTAAAAGACGGTGAAAAAGTTCAATAAAATTTTATATATCTAAAATTATTATAAACTGCCTCCAATGAATTACATTGAATTTATATAGTTTTCATGTATCTATTTCGACCTAAAATAAATTTAAATAATATAAATTATTATTTTAATAAAAAGCCAGTTTTAAACAGTAACTCAGTGTTTTTCACTATTCATCAAAAATTGAAAGTTTTCAGTAAAATACCAAAAAATTACACTAAGATAATTATGATATTTCGAATTCAATAATAAAGTATATTTTACCAAATTCAAAACATATATGTTTAATTTAGTAATTTTCACTATTCATCAAAATATGAATGTTATCCGAAAAGTACCAAAATTTCACCCTAGGATAATTTCGAAATTCTAAATCCAAAAATGAAGTCAATTTTAAGAGATAAAATTTATAAAATTTCAAAAAGTGGGTAATACTATTCATAATGGCTACTTTGATTGATCGTGGTGTGTTTTAGAACTCGAAGTTGCGTACAACACACGCTACTATATTATTCAAAGAGAAGTGTACTATGGAAGCATGGGGTGTCGCATTCTCCCCTCCTTCAATAAATTGCATCCTCCCAATTTATGATCGGTATTGGAAACTTGGGGTTGACATTTCAAAATATCTTAGTTGAAATCCCAAATCGAAAAATGGATTAATGAGGGCTCTATTTAAAATAAAGAGTGGTAAGTATGAAGGTTACCGAAAATAATACAAACTTGGGTTCATGTAGGAATAAATGGATTTGAAAGAGAAATCTAACCATCAATATCTCATGGAGAGTGGTAGAGGAAATGGCTATGAAAAATCCAACAACAACAATGCCATAAATTTGTGATGATCTAAGGTACCATCTAGGACAACGTTTTTGTTCTACATTGCTTTTCTTAATATTGAGGGATTTATTTATGAGATTGGCTAAAATCATAAAAAGATATATTTAATTTATAATTAGAGTTTTATCCATTACTAAATTTCTACCACAAACCCTTATTTCACTCCAAAACATTATACAACTCAAAAATACTCTATTTATCCTAATCGTATAGGGTTCCAAATATAGTAAATTTATAACTCACATATCATACCCTTTAAAAAAAAGAAACTACATTATACAATCCCGAGACTTCACGTAGTACAGTGGTAGGTGATAAATCCCAATCTCACTATGGATGGGGGTTCGATTCCCGCAGCGTTTTCCGACACGATGGGTTTCCACACGGTCTGCGTGATGTCATTTTATAAAAATAAAAAAAATAACATTTCAAAATTAATCCATTCGAACCATTAGACATATCCAAAATACTACTATCCAAACTCACAGTCCAAAATTTACAAGGAAGTTAAACATATTGGGGATCCTTTTTTCTAGGTAATAACATGTGAATGCCTTCCTCATATATTATTTTATAACACCGCAACATCCTGAATTACCAAAATCAACCATATCTTATTCCAAAATCACTACCTCAATATTAAGACCATATTAAGGTTTATCTTTCCTTCAACCATGTAATTTCCAAAAAAATAACTCTCTGTAGAGTCACATTTCTTAGTACCATAAAATATCATATCCTAAATGAAATAGTACTTCAGTACAACCCTTATTTATTTCCAAAACATCATTGATACAACACTTAAATGAAATAATTCTAAAATAACAACATAAGAACACTAGTCATTCCTCTTCATCTGTGGTAGTATCATAACTTGGTTATTATCCAATATAATCATTTGTAGCACAGTCTGATGACTAGGACATTGGTTTGCGTAGTGTCCAAACTCCTTGCAGATGAAGCAGTACACATTTGAAACCTTTTTCATACACTTGAAGTCACATACTTGTTGTCCTATTTCTCCACACTTATAACATACTCTCATTCCCTTCATTAATTTACCAAGGTGATTGTTTCCACAGTCATCACATATGGGAAAACCCTTCTTTACCTTCATCCCTTTATCTGTCTCTCTCTCTACCATCCTTTTCTTCTCTATATTCCCTTCAAAGCCATAGTACTCTGAGAATTCTTTACTTATCTTATCAACACATGATTCTATTTCTTCATATGATGATAATACATGGGAGACTATTTCCCTTCTAAATTCTGGCGTAGGACCATGAAAGATATGATCCTTCTTACTCTTTGGATCATACGTATTACTGGAGTAAACCATCCTTCTACTGGGCACCATTTCTATACAATAACATAAATTAGGCCAGTTTATGAATTGAAATGAATAATTCCAAACATGTAAAATACCTAACACAAATTGAATAGTTTATGGATATAATCCATAATCATTAAAAAATGTTTCCTTTGAGTAATTATATACTCATGAGCCCTTCATAATGGTTTGTAAAGAAAATGAGAATTATCATAAGCATATCCCCCAGGAGTGTCGTAACCAAGAGTGCAGCAAGGCTCATTGTCATGCACCAGTTCCCATTTGAGTCTTGCTCAAAGCAGTGTTTTCAGGTTTTACCCCTAGGTACATCTGTGCCAAAGCCGCCTCTACCTGCTCGTATCCAGAGAGGGATTTATTGCTTGAAAAACTCAAAAATCTCTGCAATACCAAAATTCTAAGAAGTTCTTCTATACTAATCCTCAAAGTCTATCTTAGGGCTATGTTCACTAATCAGAGTTTATCTAAATCTAATTTCCAAGGTTATTGCTAAACTTCCTCTAATACCAAATATAACACCCCGACCCTAGTTACCCAGAGTCGGAGCATTATTTTAATACATTTGCATTATTACAAGGAATCAAGTCCTGAATGACCGATCGGTTTAGCAGTCTAGGAAAATAGATTACATACATGAATGTTACATTACACTTTATAATATACAAAACAAAATAAATAATCCTTTATGAACACCATTATTCCCTCGGCTTAACCCAGCATATCTATCACAATACACTTCTTGGAATCCTGGGAAAAATAAAACATAGAAATGGGGTGAGCTCAAACGCCCATTAAGGGTAAGAAATACAATGGAAACTTTCAAAAATAAGCATAAACATTTAAGGCCATGTATACAACTAAAACAAAAGCCTTTTAAACTTGAACTTCACCATAATATGGAAGAAATAAAATGAAATAATTTCATTTACTTATTCACATGGATATTCTACTAATCGAATAATCACATGCAATATCACTAACCACTTTCATAATGATGGAATTCATAATGATGAACTTTAATTTCTTTATCAAGGACTCGTGCCAAGGCCTAGGGGATAACAATAACCGGAACCCAACCCAGAGAGCATCTAATAACCGGACACCAACCCGGAGTGCCTCTAATAACCGGACACCAACCCGGAGTGCCTCTAATAACCGGACACCAACCCGGAGTGCCTCTAATTGCCAGACACCAATCTGGAGTGCCTATAATAACCGGACACAACCCAAAGTGCCTCTAATAACCGGACACCAACCCGGAGAGCCTCTAATAACAGGACTCCTACCCAGGGGCCTTACTTTTTCCGGTCCCCAACCCGGAACATAATATCCCAACACATTCATCTTAAGAATAGGATGAAATATAACATAAAATTTTGTATTAAAACTAGCATGAGAAATGTCAATACATTACCCATAAACCATGAATGGTATAAAAATAACACATCTATAGTCAAATATATCCCAAAACCTTCAACACAATATGGACGATTTGTATCATGATAAATCAACTTTAAAACAAGTTTAAAATCCATTAAAGAATTTTGACATAGATGAGATTGATTTGTAAAACTCTTTGAGAGAAATAGCTCTTTTTCATGAAAACATTTAAAAGTCACACAATTTAGTAAAGAATTCATTTAAAGTCATTTTTGAATAAAAGTGTCCCAAACCTCTTTTTAACTTTTGAAAGGAATTAACATTCTAAAAACATTCATGTCCATATAAATAAATCCTTAAAACCATTTTGAAGACATGGACATTAATGAGAAAGATTTATAAGAATAAATATTTAAACCATTTGAAATGATGTTTTAGTAAAAATTCCCATTAAATAAACCCATTGAAAACTCTTTCATAAAACATGTAAATGGATAATAAATATGTCCCAGTAGATACTTATGTAAAAACATCCTCAGATAATAAAGAGATTGTGAAATTAACCCTTACGAGTTTGGTAACTTACGAAACATAAAACCCATGAAAGAGGTATCATAAAATGAATATGTAAATACACATAAATTAATGTTTAATACAAAAATAATATAAATATGGGTAGTAAATACACCACACAAAAGGTAATAGTGGCAATATGGCATGAATCTCATGGGAATAAGGAGTGAGATGAAAACCCCTTACCTTGCACTTTCCTTTACTCGAGGGTACGTTTAACCTCATGTACGAAGATTTTAGTATGTTATTAAATTATAATAGGAACAAATTAATATTTATGATATCATACATGATTCATTTTTTACTTTATATTACCCATTTAAAAATAATTTCCATGTTAAATTAACATTTCGGGTAATAATCGCTTTCTTTATCGTACATGTTTTAACATGTTACTCTTCGTTGTATCACTTAAATCATGATTTAAATACTTCCAGAATATAAAAAATGATAAATATATCATATATATTTAGAATATAAATATGTATAATTGACATATATATGAAATTGACGACACAGTTTATGAAGACGGTAGTCCGTACGTACGTATAAACATTGTTTCTGTTTTCATATATTATTGAACGAAAGTAAGTGAATAAGATAGATGTAACTACATAAATCCTTATATATATTAATATATATATATCGAGTAGAATTATTATGTCATATATTACATACTTATTTGTAATATATATTTTTATAATCGTCGATTAATGGTGAAATTGAAATTAATCTCATCGCGTCATGGAGACGGTAATCCTTACGTACGCACGAGCGAAAATATCATTATTTTGATATTAAAGTAATATATAATTTTATGTTCTATCATATATAAAGAATACTTATAATTTTATATTTATTATTTACATCAAATACACATCATTAGTATACCCATCCAAACAATAATGTATTGAATAACAATTAGACCACGACGTGGAGATAGTAAGCTGTATGTACGCACGTATGGTGACATGTCATTCAAAGGATGGATAGAATACTGAATATGGTTGTAACATATTTATAATAACATCATAGTATATAGGAGATATTGGTTTTATTATTTTAGAATAGAAATAATAAAGAAAGAAGAAGTTGAAGAAGAAAGGAACTTGAAAGAGGGTGTTGAAAACATTACCTCTTCTTCGGGTTCTTCCTTTTTATTTGATCAAAAGGGCTCCATAGGTTGGATTTATGATCAAAATAAGGCCTCTATGTTGAATTTAGGGAAGTTTATAGAGTATTTTGTTAGGGTTTGGCCGATCCAAAAGGCATTTAAGGTGTGAATAAATGGTTAGAAGTTGGGTCCTTTAATAAGGGGGAGGAGGGGCTCTTTAGGAAATACTTAAAGTATTAATTTATAATAAATTAATATTCGGTATATAATGGATCCAAAGTGTATTATTTAAAGGTTATGATTGGGTGGGTCTGAAAAGACTTAACCAATAGAATTTAGATAGGTTTGGGTCACTGTATTAACCTTATCTTTAAGTATTAACTCTTATTTAATTAGTTTGACTTTTACAATGTCTCTTTGTATTATTATATTATATGGTTAATAAAATTACTATATGGATCTAAAAGAACCCCAAGTGGTCCATTAATAATACAACTATCATGATACAAGTCCTCTGGACGAGCCTTATAATTTTTGGAATTTAATATCAATTAATAATATAATATTTTTTTTAAAAACTTCTTTATGTCAATTTTGACACTATTTGGTATTTTGTTTTTTTTGAAAGTCATCAAAACATGATTACTTCGAACATGATATGTTTAATTCGCCCTAACTTGTCATAGTCACCTAGAAAATTCGTGGATGTCAGAGAACATTGAAATTATATTTATTTTAATAATTATATTACCATTTATTTGATTCTTTCATTAATAAGGTAATTACTGCATCATCATTGTGTCCTAAATAAATTTAATTATTTAATGTATAAAAATTGTAATTAAAATACCATCATGTAGGAAATAGTTTTTTCTTTATAATTAATATTTATAATATAATTTATCTTATGTATAACCCTATATTAAAAATGTTTTAGTTATTAAACATTGATTTTATCTCTTTTAACTCTTCTTTGAATTAAATAATAATAAATGTCCTAATCTAATCCATGTGGAACTAATGGGTGATATTTTATTCCTAAGGTTGTTTTTGGTCGAATTATACTTATCCAATTGAATTAGGACATGTGATAGTGTAATAATAATATCATTTTTACCCTTAATTACCCTATTTACTTTTTACCGTGGTAAATAAAAGTAAAAAGTTACTATTCACCAAAAATTATTTTTATCTTATTGAACCAAATTTTACTCCATGATATTAACCAGGTCTCTCAAATTTTAGAAATTTCACTCACAGAAGCGGTAAAATTATGATTTATGTGAATTTACAAATTCTATTAGGAGGTGGGTAAAAGACGGTGAAAAAGTTCAATAAAATTTTTATATATCTAAAATTATTATAAACTGCCTCCAATGAATTACATTGAATTTATATAGGTGTTATGTATCTATTTTGACCAAAAATTAATTTAAATAATATAAATAATTATTTAAATAAAAAGTTGGTTTTAAACAGTAACTCACGGTTTTTCACTATTCATCAAAAATTGAAATTTTTTAGAAAATTACCAAAAAATAACCCTAAGATAATTTTGATATTCAGAATTCAATAATAAAGTATATTTTACCAAATTCAAAACATAGAAGTTTCATTTATTAATTTAAAATTAATTTCTGTTGTTAAAACAAAAAGCGTGTTTTTATGAAACAATAACTATCAAAAGATTGGCACTTGTTTATGTTCGGTTTAAGTGTGAAATTATGTCCAATGACCAACATTGGATTAAATAGTAAAAATATATTCTAAATATAATTTAAAACCACTCAAATTTATAATTTATCACTATTAATTATTTCGATTAAAAAAGTTTATTTTAATTAAAATTTAGTAAATTTTACTATTCATCAAAATATGAATGTTATCCGAAAAGTAACAAAATTTCACCCTAGGATAATTTTGATATTCTGAATCCAAAAATGAAGTCCATTTTAAGATATAAAATCTATAAAATTTCAAAAAGTGGGTATTACTATTCATAACGGCCACTTTGATTGATCGTGGTGTGTGTTAGAACTTGAAGTTGCGTACAACACACGGTACTGTATTATTAAAAGAGAAGTCTACTGTGGATGCTTAGGGTGTTACAATCAATTACAATTGTAATGAACATTAAATAATGCATAAAAATCATATGTTCTTACCAACATTTGTTTTAAATTCTATTTAAAATAATTAGTCTATTTATGGAATGGAAATCCATCATGAACAATCCCTTCAATTGAAAACATTGTATTAAATTAAAAAAACATTGAAATTCAATTTATAATTTTCAAAGAGAAATTTGAAAGGTTCATGTACCAATGGGAAATTACTGACATGTTCAATTACATATATAAGGAAATAAAAGAAAAAAAGGAGGATGTTCGTTTCATTTATAATTTATATAGCTTGGTAAATTTCTTATAGAGTCTAGGATGAATACATAGAAAGAGTTATAGGAAATTATACAATTTTCCAAAAAGTGGAAATTCAAGTTGGAACACCAAAGGGTTATCCATAACTGAGTTCAACATCCTATAACATACTTAACAAGGATCAAGAGGTATATATCAAGGTGAATATATCCAATAAATATGATGATTCCAATTTAATTGTGACTTGAGGTAATTTTCGATGTGAGACATAATGGAAATTCTAGAAAAACAAAAACAACTCTTGGGGAAAATGAAAATACCACAATTCATTTTTCTGTTAAAGAATATTCAGATGATGGAGGCCTTAAGTTTGATGTAGGTTGGATGAAATTGATGAAATACTCCAATTCCATGAAAATAAGGATAAAAACAATTGAATCTAAATAGTAAAAATAATTTTAAGGTAAAATAAAATTGTATGGGGGAGGATCATTGATCATCCATGATGAATCTAAGGCTTACAATAGGTCTAGATTCTAATAAAGGACAAATGATATTCTACAAATCCATGAATCGGGAATATGAGAGATCATGGTTAGATGAAATAAAATTATACAATACAAATTGGTAGAGAGATAGAAGAATTAGGTTTTTTTAATTAGATAAGGTAAAAATAAATCTTCACCCACAAAATAGGGGGTGCATGGTTGGTCTATATAGGTTGGACAAACCATGTGTGAACAAGGCTCAAGCCATTACTTAAAGAATGTCCCACACTATTAAGGTGAATTATTTCCCTAACCATGTAGAAAACACTAGGAATACCACTCTATAATGTTTGATGTTTGTCACATGGTCATCTTCCTTGAGTAACATGGTTTCAGAAAAACCATTCGGCTCCTATTGCACCACTATTTCACCCATAAAAATTCGTAGATAAAAATGTTTATTGTGTCTCATGGTTTCTACTATACTTTTGGCGCAATCATTTTTTCCATTTTATTGAACTCTGGGCTCCGAACACACCCTGGATGATTATGGGACCCCTTATGTCATATTGAATTCTTATCATGATTAAACCATTTATTTAAATTGAAAAAAATGAAATAAACATTCATGAAAAGATGGGTCATTAAAATATCCCCTCCATAATGAAACTCATCATGAGTTGGCCTTATGAGGGTAATGTGGTATCAATAGGAGTGATTTCTAGCCCCTAATAAAATCTGCTAGCTTCACACTCCCATGTCTCATCTTGTATTCTGTCGTGATCCCATTGAACCTATTCCAATGGAAATAAATTTCATAGATTGTGTTTATTCTTCAATCATAAATACAAATTGGGAAATCCATAAAATAATTGTCCACATCCAATTCATCCTTATTGGGGTAAAAGAAATGTAATGAGTCTAGATGATATCTGGAAAGATTATATATAAGAAAGACATAATGAATTGTCATGTATTTCATAGTACGTGTCAACTGGTTTGCCACTGGTCCAATATTTTTTATGACCTGGAATGGTCTAACGAACATAGGTGAGAGATTACCCTATCTCTTAAAACATCCATGGCACAAACTAGGTTAGAATCACTAGAAAAACCTATCACGGACCTCGAAGTCAAATGTTCATCGGCGTTTTATTGTCCCTCGAATGTTATCTTGATTGATCTGTCATTATGTAATTCCTAATTAGTTGGAGTTTCCTTATTGTCTCCTAAAAGATATTTTTTCCAAACATAGCTTCCTCCCCTTCCTCTATCCAACACATTAGTGGATGGAATTTACTATTATATAAGGCCTCATTAGAATTCATATCAATGGTAGCCTAAAATCTCTTTTTGTAATAGAACACTACAAGGATAATGTGTTTCTCCATGAAACCCCATTGCCATTGACACATGAATAGTGAATTAACTATAGCACTTGAAATGTAATATCTATCTATCCCTCAGTTTGTGGGTGATATGATATCCTTATATGATCCTATGTACCCACATACTTCAACAACCCCTTCTAGAACCATGATGCAAAGAGAGAACCTCTATCAGAAATGATATATCGAGGAGATTCCTGATGATGCATGTCCTCCCTGGTGTATATACTCCCAATATCGATTAACAAGAATGTATCTCTACAATATATGAAATGTGTGACTTCATCAAATGATAAATGAAAACCCCCATTGTTTAGTTTCCATGAGGTGATCATAGTAAAATAGTCATGAAATCCTTCGAAACTTCCTCCCATTTCCACTCACCAATTGAAAACATGTGAAAAATCTCTACAGAATGATGATTCTACTCATTAACTTTCTAAAATGAATAAAATCATTCAATGAATCCAAAAATCTCACATTTCATACATGGCCACCAATACTTGAGTCATGGATCATGATAAAACATGGTAACACCTGGGTGAACCACACATGTTGAGCCATGAAAATACCACCTCGTCTCCTTTGTAATGTCTTCTGGGGACCATAAACACAAATGGGATAGAATTTTATCATCCCCATATATGGTCTAAAATATATATTTATAATCATTGGAGAGGATTTCCCTTAGGAAAAGGCTTTCATAATCTTATAGTTACCACATTCATGCACATGCTTGAAGAGTATAGGTCACTGTTAAGTCTCTAAGGATAGTCTGACCATGAACCTCCTAAACATCAATGTGAATATCTAAAAATAAGGCAACCACCTACCATTACTAATTGGCATCCTGAACCACCTAATTCTATGTCCAATGTCTCAAAGCATCACCTATAGAATTTCTATTACGAGGCATTTTGGAATGTACAACATTTTTTTAGTATTGGTAATCATCCCCCCTCCATAGCCTAAAATATTGATGTCACTATTTAAATGTTTACTTGTGGATTTGGAGATCATTGGGCACCCAAAAAATTTCTCTATGTAGATAAAGTCTCAAATAGTGTAAAGCGTGAAATGCACCAGCTTGCTCAAGGTCATGCCTTATTAAATTTTGCTCGTGAGGCCTTAACTAATGAGACTAGTATACAAACACTCCCTCCACATTCATTCGGATATTTGTAATCCAAATTCCTGATATTCCAAAATATTTTGTATACCTCCTACCTAGGTCTAGATGAATCATTTTTGGAGCTAAAGTCAATCTATGTTCCAACTCCTGCCATGATACTTCAAAATTTTCAAACCATATAAATTTCACACAATAATTTTTCAAGATCATAAGGGGGACTACAATTTGTGATAAATCAAGGATGAAGAGTCCGTAATATCTAGAAAATTTAAATAAACTCCAAATTTCAAAGAGGATTTTGGGTTGCTACTCGGAAACTATATCATTCAATTTCTCTGGTTCTACTAATTCTACTAACTCTAAGATAATGTGACCCAAAAAAGTGTACATTGTCGATCAAAAAGTTGAATTTACTGAGAATAGCATAGGATTGATGCCCTCTCATTATATTTTTCATGCTATAATTATTGTTGGAATGGTCGTGTTAGGAAAAAAATACTCTAATATGTATTCATAATAGACTACCATGAATGAATCTAGATATGGGTGGAAAACAAGATTCATAAGACCCATGACAACTATAGGTGTATTCATGAGTCTGAACAGCATGACCATGTACTTTTATATTCCATAACTACTCCTAAAATCAGTTTGAGTTGTTTACGATGATCTGACTTGCACCTTATGATCAACCAAACTCAAAACTATCCTTGAGAACAAATTCGCACCTCGGATCTAATTAAATAGGTCATCTATTCTTGGAAATGGATATTTATTCTGTACTGTGAGTTGCTTTAGTCATCGAGAATCCACAAAAATACCTAGGGTACCATCATCCTTCTCGGAAAAAGGGTTGGTGTACACCATGAAGAACTTTTTGGTGTACAATTATACTAGGCTCTATCTTCTACAACTGCCTTTTGTGCTCTAGAAACTCCATAGTTGATATCCTATTTGGTAGAATGGTCACTAGTGATGCTCAGGGAACAAGTTCGATAGAGAATTACCCCTCCCTCATAAGATGTATACCAGATAATTCCTCTAGAAATATGTCCCTACATCACTCCACTATAGGAGGTAAAATAGTAAGTAATCACCCTTGGTCATCGAGGAAAACACTAGTGGTCAGAGCTATCACAATACCCAAACAATGCAACTCAAGTGCAGATTGAATAGATTTCACATAACATTCTCTTTATGTATGTTCCTACCACCCTATGGTGGTGTAGAAATCACCCTCTAATGATAGAAGTCAACATGGTTTTAATAGGGAACTAACAATTTCATCCAACTGATTAAGTAAAAATATGTAATGTTGAGAATGAAAAGATGCAATATGAATATGTTTCCACCTATATAAATGGTAAAATCCGTTCAATGGTGAAATACCTATATCTGAATAGCTAATGACGTTCAAATCATCATAACACCTTAGAATTGGCCAATCGTGATGCCTAGACGTCCCATAAAAGTCGCAGATATAATGGAATGATATTTTTCTGTGTCCAATTAATCAGACTCTAAATTGGAGAATACTAGAATAGTACCTCATACAGTAGTTGTTTTAAAACATTTGTTCCCCATTATATTACGGACTTTAAGTAACTGTCCAATACTGTAGATCTAATTCACTTCATGAATTCCCTGAGCAAGCTCACTCTGTTGGTACTAATAATCATGAGTCTGACCACCTCTTCCTCAACTGCCACCTCAACCAGATTTCTCAGTGGGATTCTAGTTTTATTCATATAGTGATACTAATGTCATTTATCCTAAACATGGAGTATAATAATATCACATCTGAATTAGAATTATTTAATTTTGTTATATTAGTGATGTATATGACCCAACCTATCACAACCTCTACATTCCACTAGATCTCAAAAGGGATAAGGATTTGTGAGTCTCAGCTTCCCACACAGGTGACATATCATAAAGCTGTAAGCAAGAGGATATTTATGGCTACTACATCCATTAGTAGCCTCAAAAGTCACTTTATTATTGAACAATATTCACTACTAGATCTAGGTATGAAGTCACCCAGATTCGCATCATCATATTTCCTCAGATTATTCTCTATGCTAAGGGCTTGGGTGATGATTTTTTAAAAAGTGGTCAACCTAAATATGTAGACCTGTGATTCTTCTATAAAAAAAATACTCCCCACCTCCATGTTCATGAATTTTATATGTCACGGCCCGTTCTCGGGGCCCATGACGTGACTACCCCAAACCCGCCTTCCAGAGGCAAGGGGTTGGCGACTAGCACCAATGGTGTAAATCCCGATAAAAGGGAAGGAATTGCCTTTATAAAGTAAAAAAACACCACATAGTACACAAACTGAAGTAAACACAAAGTAAACTGGGTACAAAATTATGTTCTGGAAAGTAAATGGGCTAGAATACAAACCCAACTGAAATTAATGTACTACTGAATGAAAGTACAGCAGCAGAAAAGTAAAGCAGCAACACCGAGCCGTCCACTGGAAATCCCACCTGAAGGGTGGGTACAGATAGTCTCCTCACCTCCTCGGCTCCAGTCGTCCGCTCCGTGTGTGTCCCGTCCAGTGATCCACCTCCAGGTACCGTCCATCTCCTCTAGCCTCCACCTTGATCGGCGTTGTCCATCATCTACATCCATCACAACGTAGTACGGGCATAGCCCGTGCAGGGGTGAGTATACGATACTCAGTAGGGACCCCGAGACTCCCTGAAGGTCTACCAGAATCCACGATGGATAAACCACAAAGGAAAGACACAATCACAAATTATCAACCAACTCTACTTAGTTATATTCCCAAACATATACATAAGACATCAATTCTAGTTCTCCTCCAACTCATGAGCCCAAGCTCAACCCAGTCCACACAGGAAAGTACAACTCAATCCACACAGGAACGTACGTCTCAATCCACATAGGAAAGTATGTCTCAGTCCACACAGGAAAGAAGGTCTATCTAATCGAAGAAAAGATTGAAAGTCAAGACTCAACTCACACAGGTATACACATTGTAAGGTGATATAGATGATCAGATATAGCCACTGATTTATCTAAGCTGTCAGACCCACATATGATACAAGACCAGCTAAGTTGTAGGACCCGCAAAAGATACAAGACCAGCTACTCTGCCGGACCCAATAGGATACAAGTACAGAGTCAAATAATGTCGGACCAACATAGTATACAAGAACAGTAATCATCACCGTCAAAACCACATAGTATTCGAGTACGGTCTTCGTCACTGCTGATGCCACGGAGGATCCAAGTACAGCCATCGTCATCATCATAGTCGCAACCACCTCTAGGGTTCCCGCACACAGCACGTTCGATTCCAGGAGGGTCCGCTTCACGAGCCAAGGGCTCGATACATTAATTTTCATGAAGTTGAGAGTTGATGTATCACAAATTTCCATCTCGTCAAAGGGAACTCAACACGATAGACGGTGCGTCAATCAGACGTATGGTCTGATAGTTATTGGCGTTTTCGTCCCAGGGGCACGGTTGGTTTTTAATATAAAACCAACCTGACTGTACTCCAGCTGCATCCAAAACTCGATCAGAGTAAGCCAAAAGAACTGTCTCACTAAGAGGAATCCAACAAAGTTGACGGCATGTCAATCGGATGTTCGGAGCTCATGTTATAAGTGTTTCTGCTCCGAGGGTCCGGTTGGTTTCATGTTCGAACCAACCCAGACGTACTCAAAATTCTCTGAAACCATGAGTGTAATATAATGAAAATAACATCTAGATCCAAGGATCCCAATTCAACTGACGGTGCGTCGATCAGAGGTCTGTTGCCCAAGTTATGAGCGTTTGAACGGAACTGTCCGAAAACATAGGGTTTGGGCCCGGTCCGACCCGGCCCAATAGCCTCCGGGTCGACCCGACCTGGGTCCGGGTCTAGCCCAGTTGGGTGCAGCCCGGACCGGCCAGCATGGTCCGACCAGCATGGTCCGGCCCCAACAACGTGGCCCGACCCGGCAGGGCTGGCCCTGCCGGGCGCGGGCGGCCCGGCCCGCATGGCCGGCTGCTCGGCTCTCGGCCGAGCGGGATGCAGGGGGGGGCACTGCCACCTTGATTGATGAAATTTCCGGCCATTAAGGCCGGCCGAAATTGAACCCTTAGGACCTGAGGGGTCCCGCCTCCCACTAGTTCCAGTAAGAAGCTCGGTCGGCCGCTCCTCTAAACCGCTGTGGCCGTAGGCCGCGGCTTCGGCCCATCCAGCGCGGTGCGATGGCGTCGTGCCCCTCGGACGCGGCCCACCCCGGCCGCGTCCCTTCATGGTGCTCCAGCATAGCGCGACGGCGCCGCGCCCCTCCGTTGTGGCCCGCTCTTGGCCGTCGCCTCCTTCAGCCTCACCAGCGTGGCGCGATGGTGCCGCACACTGTTGTCGCGGCCCGTTCCGGCTGTGATTCACTCGTTCCCGTGCGGTGCGACAGCACCACGTCGCCTCCATTCCAAACCACAATGATGATCAACAAAAAAAGGGGAGGAGTATCCGTCGTGTTTGTGCGGTCAGTCCCCCTCCCATTATATTGATAACAAGCGGCCAAAAATTAACGAAGAACCTCAAATTAATCTTGAACGTAAAAACAACCCCTACCTCAATGAAATTCGGGGAAGCTAGCATCACGGGGGGTGGATTCGATGATGGCGTTGACGTGTGCCCAAGGAGGGGATGTCGTCACACACCGGCTGCGGAGAGGAGAAGGAATGGCATGTCGATCACTCCTGGTGGTGACGATGCTCTTCATCGAAGTCTTGACGTTCTTCAACGCAAGTTATGGCGTTATTCAAGAGTTAGAGTTCTCTCCCCAAATATCCTCACACAACAAGACCCCCAAAATAAAATAAGGACTTCCTTATTTTATTAACACATTAAAATATTTTAAAAACTTCAAAAACTAAAACCCTTAATTAAATTAATTGAATAGCATTAATGAATCAATTTAATGTGAGAGTTGACATGCAATAAAGCGGGGGAGTGGGTGAGTTACAAATTAATGGGGGGTTTCCAAAAATTAGGAGGGGTTAGAGGAATTTTAAGGGATAGGGCTAGTGTGGGCCCCAACTCACTAATATCCTATCAAGAGGAGATTAGGATCAAGTGGGTCCCACCTCAACTCCCACACATGGGACTAAACCATCTAGAGAAGAGAAATAAAATTGTAACACAATTTTATTTCACCTAACACTTAATCCATATTTTTAAAAAACTCTTCCCGAGCAAACGAAACTCTAGGAAAAGTCTTCTTAAGAATCTACCTAAGCTGCAGTATCATCAGTTCCCTCAGATTTCGATTCCGAGCACCGGTTCAGAAGTTAGAAAAACCCGCTCGTTCGTTTACTGAATGTACTAGAGCTAAACATCAAAAACTGATTCCGGGCACACCGGGCCTCGGAATCAGGTGCCGTCAGAAACTGTGTAGTTGTAAAATCCCAAAGAAATTATGAAAAAATATTCCTTGAAATTTATGGGTCTTTATGTTACTCCCACCTCAGGGATTTAAGTCCCCAAAAGATATAACATAAACTAGGGAAAGAAATGAGGGTACTGAGCACGCATCTGAGCCTCCCGCTCCCATGTGCTCTCCAAGAGGTTCTCGTGCTGCTCCCTGATGCGCACTAGAGGTATCAACCATCCACGTAAGACCCGCTCCTATCAATCCTCGATCTCCACTGGGACCTTTTCAAAAGTCTTCCCGTCATCAATGTCTAGCTCCCCATGGTCGATGATATGTGTCGGGTCATGCATGTATCACCTTAGCTGAGATACGTGGAAGACATCGTGCACCCGGTGTAACTGAGGTGGAAGAACCAGGCGATAAGCCACCTCACATATCCTGATAGGAACCTGGAATGTTCTGTTGAGGCGCAAAGAAAACTTTCCACCCCATCCAAATCTCAGTAATACACGTCGAGGTGAGACCCACATGAAAATGTGGTCTCCATCCTCGAACTATAGTGGTCTCCGCCTCCTGTCATAATAAGACTTCTATCAGCTCTGAGCTATCCTCATCTACTCCCGGATGACTTGAACCTTCTCAATCATGGCCTGGACCATCTCTAGTCCTACTTGTGCTGGCTCCCAAATATCTGTCCAGCACATAGGTGATCTTCATGTTTGGTCGTACAATGCCTCGTATGGTGCCATCCCGATGGAGGAGTGGTAGCTATTGTTGTACGAAAACTCAACCAAGGGTAGGTGATCATCCCAGCTGTGACCAAAGTCGAGGAAACATGCATGGAACATGTCCTCATGAGTCTGAATGGTCCTCTCTATCTGACCATCTGTCTGTGGGTGAAAGGCGGTGCTCAGGCATAGCTGTATCCCAAATGTCTCCTGCAACCCCTTCAGATGTCGGGAAGTAAATAAATAATCTCGATCGGATATGATAGATGATGGCAGACCAAGAATCCGTAAGATCTCCCGAATGTAGAGGCATCTCAAGCTTTCAAATGAGCCCTGCTCTCTGATGGGTAAGAAGTAGGCTTACATGGTGAGTCGGTCGACAATCACCCAAATGGAGTCATGGCCTCTAGAAGTACGTGGAATCCCAGTCACGAAATCCATAGATATTATGTCCCACATCCACTCTAGGACCTCTAAGGGCTATACCAAGCCTGCTGGTATCTGGTGCTCCGTTTTCACCTGCTGATAAGTGAGGCATCTAGAAACAAACTCTGTTATAGCTTTCTTCATACCTGGCCACCAGTGCTGTCATCAGATATCCTGGTACATCTGATCTACTCCAGGATGTACCACTAGAGGGGAAGTGTGAAACTCTGTCAGAACCTCCTCCTGTAATGAAGCTGGTACCATGGTACGTCCTCTAAAAAGGATGGTGTTCTCTCCTCCTATAGAGAATCCATCAGGTGCCTGTCCTTAGGATATCGATGCATGTCACGTCTCATATTCAATGTCCCCTAACTATGCCACTCTGACCCGCTGAAGAAGTGGAGGAGTGACTGTGACCAACTGAAGAAAGGTTTCCCCATCTCTATCCATGATTGATATCTATAAAGCGGCTAACTGCTCTATCACCTCTCCAAGTAGCTGAATGCCCGTCCTCCTGCTAAGGGAATTGGCTACTACGTTAACCTTTCTAGGAGTATAGACTATCTCGAAGTCATAGTCCTGGTGGTACTCGAGCCATCGTCGCTGTCTCAGGTTTAGGTCCTTCCGTGAGAAGATTTACCTGAGACTCTGGTGGTCAGAGTAGACTGTAAAGCGCTCGCCCATCAGATAGTGCCACCACACCTTCAGAGCGAAGACCACTACTGCTAATCCTAGGTTATGGGTAGCATATTTCTTCTCATACTTCCTCAACATTCATGATCCATAGGAGATCATTTCCCACTCCTGCATCCAGACACACCTGATTCTGGTCTGTGATGCATCGAAGTAGACTACGTACCCTACTCCCTCCTCTGGTAGCCCAAGATGGGTGCACTGGTCAATCTCTGTCTCAACTCATAGAAGCTATGCTGACACCTATCTGACCACACGAAGGGTTTCCCCTTCTTTGTCAAAGCTGATAGTGGTTCATAAATTCTGGAGAAGTCTGGCAAAAACATCCGATAGTACCCAGCCAGACCTAGGAAACTCTGCACCTCTGTCACGCTCCTGGGTGGCTCCCAAGCAAGAACTGCCTCGATCTTCGTAGGATCCACCGTAACTCCTGCCTCAAGGATAATGTGCCCCAAGAAGTGGACCTCTTGAATCCAGAACTGGAACTTCAAGAGTTTACCATAAAGCCAGTGCTCTCGGAGTGTATCCAGAACAACCCGCAAGTGGTAGGCGTGCTCCTCTTCAGTAGTCGAGTAAATCAAAATGTTGTCGATGAAGACTATGAAAAATCGATCAATGTAAGGCTGGACGATCCTGTTCATGAGACTCATTAACACCGCTGGAGCATTGGTTATGCTGAAAATCATAACAAAGAACTCATAGTGGCCATACCGACACCTGAAGGCCGTCTTCTGCACATCCTCATCTCGAACTGTGAGCTGATGATAGCCTGACCTGAGGTCTATCTTCGAGAACCATAGTGCCCCCATGAGCTGATCGAAGAGGTCATCAATACTCAGAAGTGGATACTTGTTCCTCACGGTCACCTGGTTCAGGTGACGGTAGTCGACACACAATCCCAAGATCTCGTCCGCCTTCTTGGTGAACAAATTCGGGGAAGCCCGAGGTGAAACACTGGGTCAAATGAATCTCTTTCCCTAAAAGTCCTCCAGCTGTACCCTTAACATTCAAAGCTCAACAAGAGCCATCCGATATGCTAGAGTAGATATCGGGTATGTCCCGGAGTATAGGTCAATATAGATGTCTACCTCTCTGCGAGGAGGTACTCCTAGAACGTCGTCAGTAAAAACGTCCGCATACTGATCCACTACTGCTGGAAAATTCGGACTCCTCACATCAACTGCATCCAGGATAATACTAGCCAACTGATCAGTGATCGGATGTCCTCTCATCTCCGTGAGTCCATCCTACGATGCAAAGGCTCCCTTCTCACTGGTGAAGGTGAACCTGGTCCCATCTGTGCGGACACACCGCACCTTGAGCCTAATATAGTCGATCTGAACATGGACCGTAGATAACCAATCCATATCCAAGATGACGTCGTAAGGCCTCAACGCTGCTACAAGAAGATCCCAGCCAAAGCTTTCACCTCCTAGAGTAAGCTCACATTTCTGGAACCAGTGCGTAATCGTCGAGTCTGCTTCCGTAGGAGTCTCTAGCCGTAAGGATCGAGCCAACGACTCCATCAGAATATCTGAGCTCCGAACAAGGGCAGCAGCAATGAAAGAATGACTCGCTCATGTGTCTATAAGAACTTCAGAAAGGGCGGAGTATGTAACACCCGAGACTTTTATGTTATATGAATCATCAAAGGAATCTTTTTCTACACAACACTTGCTTGGCTTGCTTTACACGCCATCGCGACCTTCCTCGATAGCTTGCGTCGTACGCAATATCGAGTTTCACTAAACCACAATATGCTATTAAAACTAGCCGTTATGAATAGTAATAACCACTTTTTGAAATTTTATAAATTTTATTTTTCAAAATGGACTTCATTTTTGGACTCAGAATATCGAAATTATCCTAGGGTGAAATTTTGGTATTTTTCTGAAAACATTCAATTTTTGATGAATAGTGAAACCACTAAGTGGTAGGTTAAAAACTGAATTTTGCATAAAACTTAATTTTACCACTTATGTGAATGGAATTTCAAAAATCCGACAGACACGGTTGATATCAGTAAGTAAAATGTGGTTCAATGAGATAAAAATAATTTTTTGGTGAATAGTAACTTTTTACTTTTTTTTACCGCGGTTAATAGTAAATAGGGTAACTAAGGGTAAATATGATATTAATATTAACCTAACACATGTCCAAATTCTATTGGATAAGTGTAATTCCACCAAAAACAACCTTATGAATAAAATAGGACCATTTAGGCCCACTTGGATTAGATTAGGACATTTATTATTAATTTATTTAAAGAAGGGTTAAAATAGTTAAAATCAAAGTTTAATAAGAAAACCATTTTTAATATGGGGTTATACATAAGATAAATTAGACTATAAATATTCATTAGAAATCTAAAACGATTTCCTACATAATGGTATTTTATTTATAATTTTTAGACATTAAATATCTTAATTTATTTATGACACAATTATGATGCAGTAATTATCTTATTTATGAAATATTGACATAATTGATGTTATAAACACCAAATTAAATGCAATTTGAGACTTTTTATGAATTCCACTAATTTTCTAGGTTACTATGATATATTAGCGTTGATTTAATCAACTTGGTTCGAACATATAATTCTGTTATGACTTTCGCAAAAATCATATATCAAATAGTGTAAAAATTGACACAAAATAGTTTTTAAATCATATATTATATTATTAATTGTTATTTTATTCCTAAAAATCTAACGTTCGGCCAAATGACTTAGATAATGATATATATATTAATAATAAACAATTTGGGGTTAGTTTGGCATGTTATGGTAAGTGTATTAACCATATAGTGTAAGAAAACAAAAAGACACGGTAAAAGTTAAATTATTTAACTTAGAGTTAAATCTAATTGATAAGGTTAAAATAATACCCTAAACTTGTCTAAATCCTATTGGTTGATAGTATTTTGACCCATACCCACTTTAGCTTCGAAATAAGACCCTTTGGAACCATTATAAACCGATTTTGACTTTAATATAAAATAATATTTTGAGATATTCCTAAGGTGCCCCTCACCTCCCTTATAAAAGGGCACCTCCTCCCCCTCCTCCTCACACCAATTTGAGCACTCTAGCTCGGCCAAACCCTGCCATGTTCTCCTCTCCACTTCCCTAGAATAATCCTAGAGGTCCTGGTCTTCTTCAAAGACCATTCTTAGTTTCCTAAGTGGAGGATTCAAAGAGGCGTTCCAAAGAAGAGGTAATATCCATTACCGATCTTTTCAATTTCTTTCTTCTTCAACTTCTTCTTCTTTAGTTGTTTCATGATAAAGTAATAACATCAGTATTACTTACATACTGATATGTTATTATAAATATGAAACAACACTAATTCACCTTCTATCCATCCCACGGAAAAATGAAATCACCGCGCGTGCGTACGTACGGAATACCGTCTCCACGCCATGGTGTAATCTATTTTTCCACCATCACTTTACAAGGATGGGTATAATGGTGTAATGAGTAACTATTTATGATTATTATAAAGTAATATTGATACTGAAATAATATATATATACTCCAATACAGTTCCACGATCATAGGAACGATATCATCACTCGTGCGTACGTATCGAATACCGTCTCCACGATGTGATGCGACTCGTTCTACATGATCATCATTACATAGTAATTATATAAATGAATTGAATGAATAAATATGATATATGTTACACTAATACCATTCTGGATATAAGGTATCTATAACCTTACAAGAAGAATAAGAATTAATTCGGGAAAACACGCATAAGAACAAAAGGTAATAAAGACCCGAGTAACAAGTAACAATGAAATATTACTAACAAGAAGCTAAGAATATGACCATATATGATATAATATCAATATGTATGATTATAGAATAAGTCAATAACATTATTTAAACAATTATACAGGAGCTTCGGACACATACAAAGCAAATCAGACCTAAGGTAAGGGAAATATCACAATCTCATTTTTTTTATCCGAGATTGTTTATTCGTAAGTATTTACTGGGGTGTATTTTATCACCCACATCCATGTTTCATCAATATGTAATATTATTTCCATCCACCTACAATTTTTTAAATCCATTTTTACCCTTCGGTGAGTTTTTAGTAATATCTATGAAAGGAATCTTTTGTCGTACGAGGTACTTTTTGACTTTTCCGACAAAAGTACGAAGAATGTTTTTTTAACTTATACGGCATGAATGGATTTTTAAAAACTTATTTCCAAGAAGCTTCCTTTACAAGTTTTCAAGTTTATTTTTAACCAACTTCTTTTATTTTAATTTCGTATGACATTTTATGAAAGGAAAAATGTTTTTGAAGTAGAAAGGATATTTTCCTCAATAATGGAGTTCAAGTATTTTAATTATTTTCCATCTAAGATAATAAAAGGGTTCTGTTTTTATCCCTATTATTGCATTGATTTGATCATGTTGTGATGGAATTATTTTTATGAATTCCTTTATCTTATATGAATTGATTTATGATGTCATGATGTTTCAAGAATCCCATTTTTGTTACATGTGTTATGCGATGATGTATGTTTTATTATTATGTGGCACACATAAGAAAGGATTCATTATAAGATGGGTGGGACCTATATCTCCCTCCAATGCATTGGGTAAAGGTTTTATATCTCAAGAGATAGACATGGCTGGAACGGTAGGTTATACCGGTTCAGTGAAACAGGACTGGAACGAGGGTGACTCGGTTCAGAAAGGGACATTGTCCGCTAAGATAGTCTTGGAAATGAGTCATGACTAACAAGAAATGATTTTCCATGATTATGTGTGCATGCCACAATGTTTCAAGTTTCATGTTATGATTATGGGGATCTCATTTTCACTCCTATGATTTATTCCATGTTAAGATATTATGATCTCTTTTGCAAGTTATGATTTTCAAAAAGATATGATATGATTTTTATTTCCTTTATTTGCCCTTGCTGAGCATTTGAGATCACCCTTTTATGTTTTATTTTCCCCAGGTCAAGAAGATGGATATTAAGTAGAATATGCTAAAAGGGACCCTAGATATGATGAAATAAATGGGAGACACTGTAGAAGATTTATGAACCAGTTGGTTATGTTTCCCAGTTTCTAAAGACACTATACCTATACGGTCCTTTGTGGTTTTGTCATATGTTGTAATAAGTGTGCTTCAATTTTGAAGTATTAACAATGTATGTAAAGTATGGGTCGTTATAGAGTAGACACTGATAATACCTCGAATCATCTCAGGTGAACCGTGGTCGTAGGCCTCTACTGCCTGAAGCTGAGCCTACCACTGTCCGCCAGCTCCCTGTGGTCGGGGTGGACCTCCTAGTGGTGGTGGTTGTAGAGCCTCAAAGTGTCGCCCACCACCTGCTGCTCGTCCAGCTCATCCGCCTCATACTCCTGCTCTATGCAGACCACCACGGTCGAACCTCTTATTCTTCCTGGGTGGTCCTTTAACCATCTGTTGCTCCTCTGAATGGTGGGTCGGGCAGTCATGATCCATGTGTCCCTGCCCGCCGCATGAATAACACAGTCTGCTCCTCGTAGGGATGGCTCTGCGCCGTGTACCCCGCACCTCTGAGCCAGTATCCTGAGGTCACCCACCTGATGGTCTGGTCCACTTAGACCCCTGTGACATCCGCTGACTGCCAGCAGCAGAATACTCCACTATGTACTGCCCTGCGGTAGGTCTCGCTGCTGGTGTAGGCTCAGCAAGAAATCTCTCCACAAGAAGGTCTCCCTTCAGTACTCTTGCCTGCGTCGGAATGACGAGCGAGATCATCGATGCCCTGATCTCATGCCTCAGTCCCTGCTCAAAGGTTCGGGCATGGAAGAATTGGTCCCATACCATGTATGTGGAGTAGCGTGAGAGATCAGTAAATCTCACCTAGTACTGGGCTACTGACATGCTTCTCTACCGCAGCTGTAGTAACTCGTGGATGCGCACCGCACAGAGGGTGGTTGGAACGAACTCCGAGCGGATGAGGCTCTTGATGTTCGTCCAAAGAAGAGATGCCTCGTCTTGCACCTAGAGCATCAAGATCCACCATCTACCTGCTGTCGCGCGAAGGTGACTCGTTGCAAGGATTACCATGAGGTCTGTTGGTGTCCCTTCCAACCTGAAGACTCGAACGACAGCCTCCAACCAATCCGCGGCTGCCTGAGGGTCCATCTCCCCAAAGAACCTGGGTGGTCTCTGACACTGAAACTCAAGAAATTCACTAAGGCGATGTGCACTCTCTGCTGATGGGGCTGGTGGCATCGGTGGCTCGGCGAGTAGAGGTACCGCCGGTGCCTCCGCTGTAATGGGGCCCTGCACCGAGGCCTCGTCACTCTGTGGGCTTCCGTCTCACACAAAACTCTGAACCCTAGCTGGCTTCTTTCATGGGGACATCCTGAAAAGAAACAGGTGTGCCACCATTAATACCATATACCTGGTGAGCTGACACAAGTAATCACAACGAAAACATTGAATCACAAATGAAATCAATGTTTTCGTGCATTGGTTTGGAAATAATAAGTCAGGGTCCTCGTGTATAGATACGTAGACCGCCGCATAAACACTAGACTCCATGGACTGATTACCACACTCAATACCCTTTACACTATTGATTCACATAGAAGAAAGATCAGAGTCCAGAGTTCTGCGGTAGAACCGAACTCCTCTTATACCAACATTCCACGACCCGTCCTCGGGGATCGTGTCGTGACTACCCCAATCCCGCCTTCCATAGGCCAGGGGTTGGCGACTAGCACCAAAGGCATAAATCCCGATAAAAGGGAAGTAATTTCCTTTATATAGTAAACAAACACCACAGAGTACACAAACTGAAGTAAGCACTATGTAAACTGCGTACAAAAGTAAGTTCTAGAAAGTAAATGGGCCAGAATACAATCCCAAATGAATGTAAAGTAGAACTAAAAGAAAGTACAATAGCATAAAAGTAAATCAGCAACACCGAGCTGTCCACTGGAAATCCCACCTGAAGGCTGGGTACAGATAGTCTCCTCAGCTCCTCGGCTCCAGCCGTCCTCTCCGTGTACCTCCCGTCCAATGATCCACCTCCAGGTTCTGTCTAGCTCCACCGGCCTCCACCTCGATCAGAGATATCCATCGTCTGCATCCAACACAATGAAGTGCAGGCATAGCCCGTGCAGGGGTGAGTATATGATACTCAGTAGGGACCCCGAGACTCCTGAAGGTCCCCCAGAATCCACGAAGGATAAACCAAAAAGGAAAGACACAATCATGAAGTATCAACCAAATCTACTTAGGTATATGCCCATACATATTCTTTAGTCATAAATTCTAGTTCGGCTCCAAGTCACGAGCCCAAGCTCATCCCAATCCACACAGGAAAGTACAACTCATTCCACATAGGAATGTACGTCACAATACACACATGAAAGAATGTATATCATATCGATGATAAAGATTGAAAGTCAAGACTCAGCTCACATAGGTATACACTCTGTAAGGAGATACAGATGATTAGATGTATCCCCTGATTCATCTAAGCTGTTGGACCCACATAGGATACAAGACCAGCTAAGCTGTCAGACACACAAAGGATACAAGACCAGCTACTCTGTCGGACCCACATAGGATACAAGTACAAAGTCAAATACTACCGAACTCACATTGGATACAAGAATGGAAATCATCGCCATCAAACCCATGGAGGATTCCAGTACGGTCGTCGTCACTGCCGAACCCATGGAGGAGCCATGTACAGTCTTCATCGTCATCACAGTCGCAACCAGCTCTAGGGTTCCCGCACACAGCACGATCGATTCCAGGAGGGTACGCTCCACGAGCCATGGGGTCCATACATCAACTATCTTGAATTCCAGAGTTGATTTATCACAATTTTCTTTCTCGTCAAAGGAAACTGAACACGATAGACGGCGCGTTAATCGAACGCCCGGTCTGAGAGTTATTGGTTTTTTCATCCTAGGGGCCCAGTTGGTTTTTAAGATAAAACCAACCCTACCATACTACAGCTATGTCCAAACCTCGAGCAGAGTAATCCAAAAGAACTGTCTCACTAAGAGGAATCCAACAAAGGCAAAGGCACGTCAATCGGACATCTGGATCTCAAGTTATAAGTGTTTCTGCTCCAAGGGCCAGGTTGGTTTCGTGTTCGAACCAACCCCGACGTTATCAAAGTTATTTTAAACCTTGAGTGTAATATACCAAGAATACCATATTTATCCAAGGATCCCAACACAACTAACAGTGCGTCTATTAGAGGTTTTTGGCCCATGTTATGGGAGTTTGAACGGAACTGTCCGAAAACAGGGGGTTTGGGCCCGGGCCGACCCGGCCCAATACCCCCCGGGTCGGCCCGGACTGGTTCGACCCAACCTGGGTCCGGGTCTACCCAGTTGGGTAAGGCTCGGCCTGGCCGGCACTGCCCGGCCCAGTGAGGGGTCCGGCCCAGCGTGGCTGGCCCGGCCTGATGCAGCTGGCCCGGCCCAGCGCGGCTTGCCCGGCCCGACGCGGCTGGCCCGGCCCGGCGCGGGCAGCCCGGCCCGCATGGCTGGTGGCTTAACTCTCGGCCGAGCGGGATGCGGGGGGGGGGGGGGGGGTGTGCTTCCCCCTTGATTGGAGAAACGCCCGGCCCTTAAGGCCGACCTTAATTGAACCCACTGGACCCGAGGGGTCCCGTCTCCCGCTCCTTCCAGCGACCGGCTCAGCCGACTGCTTTTCTGAACCGCCGCAGCCATAGGCCGCAGCTCCTGCCCGTCCGGCGTGGCGTGATGGTGCCGCACCCCACCGTTGTGTCCATCTCTTGGTCGTAGCCTCATTCGCCAACCCCGGCACGACGCGACGGCGCCACACACCTTCGCCGCGGCCTGCTCCGGCCGCGATTCTCTCGTTCCTGCGCAGTGCAACGGCACCGCGTCACCTCCGTTCCAAATGACAACGTTGATAAAAAAATGGGGAGGAGGGTCGGCCATGTTTGTAGGATACATCCGCCACCTGTTATATTGATAACAAGCTGCAAAAAATTAGCGAAGAACATCAAATTAATCTTGAACGTAAAAACAATCCCTACCTCAAAGAAATTCGCAAAAACTAGAATCGTGGGTGGTGGTTTTGATGACAGCGTTGACATGCGCCCTTTGAGGGGATGGCCTCACACAACGGCTGTGGGGAGGAGAAGTAATGGCACGTCAAACACTCTTGGTGGTGACAGAGTTATTCATCCAAGTATTGACGTTCTATAACAAAAGTTATGTCATTCTTCAAGAGTTAGAGTTCTCTCCCCAAATATCCTCACACAACAAAACCCCCAAAATAAAATAAGGCCTTCCTTATTTTATTAACACATGCCAAGCTTTTCAAAACATAAAAAACTCAAACTCTTAATTAAATTTATTGAATAGCTTTAATCAATCAATTTAATGTGAGAGTTGACATGCAATAAAGAGGGGGTGGGTGAGTTTCAAATTAATGGGGGGTTGCCAAAATTTAATAGGGGTTAGAGTAATTTTAAGGGGTGGGGCTCATGTGGGCCCCACCACACTAATATCCTATCAAGAAGAGTTTAGGATCATGTGGGTCCCACCTCAACTCCCACACATGGGACTAAACCATCTAGAGAAGAGAAATCAAATTTTAACACAATTTTATTTCACCTAACACATAATCCACATTTTTAAACAACTCTTCCTGAGGAAACGCAACTCTAGTGAAAGTAGTCTTAAGAAATTACCTACACTGTAGTTTCATCGGTGCCCTCGGATTTTGATTCCGAGCATCGGTTCAGAAGTTAAGAAAACCCGCTCGTTCGTTCACTGAACGTACCCAAGCTAAACTTCGGAAACTGATTCTGGGCACACCGGGCCTCGGAATCAGGTGTCGTCAGAAACTGTGTACTCGTAAAATCCTAAAGAAATTATGAACAAATATTCCTTGAAATTTACGGGTCATTACCTTATATCTCATTCTTCCCTCAATGAATACATAATGAAATATTCATAGAAGACTGTCTTGATATTTTATCAACCATATCTCAAACTCAATCTACTTGGGTAATAACTTCTAACCACCACATGGATGAATCGTGTAGCGTATACCAAGAAATTTTGACCTTACTCTATAGAGGTGTCTCAAGATTTTCAAATATAGAAAGAATAGATTTGATCCATGAATCACTAGTGTATGGTTTTATATCCCCTAAAATGGTTGGAGATTGTTTCGAATGGAATTACCTAGTGAACTCTTCCATAGTTGGGGCATTTTAAACAACACCATTCATATTATACATAAAATGTATGAAAACCTCTTGGAATAAAGAATTATTTCCTATATCAGGAATAGTAAGTGGTTCCTCAAGAGGAACTACAAGAATAATCACTGGCGGCTCATGGCCTTCCCCCTTAGGTGCATGGTCGTCACCTCCTTCAGAGCATGCGATGGTGGTATGATAATACACTAAAAAATGAACCCCTTAGAAAAGATCATAACAATTGGAAAGATTAACGATATAAAACATGGACATATAAATACCCTTCTTATATAAATAATAATTCCTTTCAACCTACTCCAAAAGAAATATCTAGATATTAGAAGTGACCAAAATTCTCATAAGGGCATAAAAGAAACCCCACTACCCACTACTAAGGATAGTTTCAGGTCTAGTTCTCCGTTTCAAATGTATAAGATAATCATTTAATACTAAACTTGATATTCATTCTAGAATTTTCAATCATTATTCGATATAATATATTAAAAATATGAATTATATGGATCACAATTTCAAATAATTAAGTCCCCACACTCCTTATGAACCAAAATATGGAATACATATAAACCATACTACAACATGTTCCATCCCACACGACCGATGGTCCATGGATCAACATTCCATACTTGACTACTATAGTTTTCGGGGGTTATTCTATATTACGAAACATTATTAGGATATGGTAGGCACATTAGGAAATAATTTTTTTACAATACCTATAATAAATATCAACACATTTCAAAACATAATAACATAACATACAATATGTAATAAGAAATTTCACGCTAAAAATAGATGTTTCACAGAAAAATTAATGGAATATTAGTCATATTAGGCCTCTAATGATTCTTGCAATGAAATACCTTCACTTCATCGAGCCTATGTAAGTTAAATTATAATTTCAACAGTTGCATAAATATTAACAAAAAAACGTGTGTCCCACAAAATAGTGATGTTTTATAAACTATAAATGGAATAATCTATAACAATAATTACTTATCCAAGGGAATTTGTTTTCCCACCAATCATGGGTTAGCTACGTCATGTAAAAGGATCAATTACAAATCCCATTACATCCTAGTCTATTATTTAATTCCCAAATTTGAAGAAAAAGTAAAATGTAACCATTGATATCACATTGTAATGTCTCGACCAAGGATCCACATAAGTTTTCGTTGAGTTTTTGGGTATCATGGCCTCAAGATTTCCTCCTCATATGCAATAAGATTTTTACTGGCATCAAGGTTGTAGATGTGGTATGATAGGGAGACTATAGCCTCTTATCAGAGAGGAACCGATGATATAACCATAAACATACAACAAAAAAATAATATAATATTGGATAGAATAATTTAACTGTGGAATAATGAATAAAAAAATAGCTGAATAATAATAAAAACCCACTAGGTTGTGTCTTATACAGGGATACATTTTATGGTGATATACAAAAAGGAAATAAGAGAAATGAATATAAACAAATTATATACAAAATTTCAAAAAAACAAAAATATTCTCCACTAGCATATCGAGAATATCCTCGGTCCTCTGCTCATATGATCCATCTATAAGTAATGTTTATCAAAGATATGAAGGAAGGATCTTTCCCTTAAAAATTCCTATTGTCATGAAATATTATCTAGTACCAAATTCATCCTAATTATGGTGTAAGATTATATACCAGTAGGCCACCACCTTTAGTGTCATAATTAAACCAATTTGCTCTCATATATAACAAGTGTGAAAGTATAAACTAAATAAAAAACAAGTGTTGAAATAAATAACTACCCCTCTCATGATCCTTGAGGACACCTCGAGTATCTACCTAATTCTCCAAATGGACTCAATGAAAGTCAGATCATTCATTATATATATATTAATAGTATATATATAACTATATTATGGTATAATATAGTTATATATTGAATCTACCTATATAGAACATATACATGCTTTAGTAAGTTTCCATATACCTAGAATACTAGATGTGTGATGTATTAGGACATAACTCAGACATCTATAACCATTCTAAACATTCCTATAATCTCATGAAATATGTTATATTCCCTACAACCCTTAATGTGTGAGAGTCTTCATGCATGAAACTCAAGATAATGAGTTTTCCATCTTGTCAATACTCAAAAAGAGGGATGTGGTAGATCATTCTGACCGTCCAAATAGTGTCAGTGGTATGATATTCCATTCACAACACCTGATGCCAGGGAGCGTGTAAAAATCATTCCCAACAGTTCCATTTGAATAATTTGACCACCTATATTAATCCATAATCCTTTATATTAAAATAAATGATGTAATTACCTCCCAGGTAATATAATAGTCAAGTCAAATTACAACATGGGATTATATTTACAGTGATCATTTAATAAATCATAAAAAGATTATATGTAATTTCCACACATTAAATGGTATAGTAATTAATCCATTTATTTTATTTATTTAATAAAAACCATCATGACTAATACCTTTAATTTACAACATGACATTAAATTAAAAAATACAAGAATATTCAATTTATAATGTTCAAAGAGGCATTGGGAAGGTACCATTACCAATTGGAAATTACAAACATGGTAAGTTCCCATTGTTAGACAAACCAATCACTTAAGAGGATCTTGCATCCATTCATCATTATTATAATAGATTAAATTCCATTTAGTGACAAATCCAACTGTTTTTCAGTCATTCTAGGAAATTAATAAATTAACCAAAAAGGGTCATTTCATTTTGGCACACCCAATGGTGTCCAAAATCATGGTCAACATCCTCTAACATACAAAACAAGGATCAACTTGCATATATCAAGGTGTTTAGATCAACAAAATATGATAAATTCAATTGAATGGTGATTCATGGAAGTTAATGACATGTGACACGATGGAAAATCTATTCAAACACCAAAACAATTGGGTTAAATGATGATACCACCTACCATTGGTCCATTGGAGACTTTTTGGCTGATGGAAGCCTCATATTAGAAGTAGGATGGAAAAAATTGAATAAATGGAACCACACCATAAAAATACGTGAAAAGGTCTTGTACCTATATTGAGTAAGGGATCTGAAGAAAAAATGGAAGAGGAAAGCATGGGAACATAGATCTTAACTTGGTGAATGTGATTCTTCTAACAGATCATATTTCATACAACTGATGCTTGAGATATCCCAATGCGTAGAATAAGGAAGATGAGATATCATAGGAGGAGTAACCATAATTTGCCTCTGAAAATGTTAGTAGATAATGAATATTTGTGTTTTTAAATTAATTAATGGAAAAAATGAATTTTCACCCTCAAATTTTGTGGTAGAAGGTTTGGAAAATCAATGAAAAAACCATACTGAAACAACTACATAAGAAAATTCCACACATGGTTATGTTTCATGGTTTCCCTTAATTTGTGAAAACTATGATAAAATACACAATAAACAATCTACAATTTTGCATAATTACATTTTCCTAGAGTCGAATGGTTTCAAAATAACCAGGTGGATCATGATACACCTCTATTTTACCCCAAACAGTTTGTAGTTTCCACGCGGGATTGGATGCAAAATTAAAACTAACCATGTGACCCATTCATCTTTTCCATAATCATGAATATCTGGCAGTGAATTAGCCTCAGACACTCTATGGATGGTCCTATAGTTGTAGTGCACATTTAAAATGATTAACAAATTTAGTTAAATATAAAAACAAAATATCCATAACTTCATGAAAATATGGGTTTCTACATAGGAAATTTGGATGATTAAGTTCATCTTACGGAATCGTTTTACTTCCTTCAATTTCATGCTTCATGTTTCCTAGTTATGGGGTAATCGACTTGATCATTCCATTTTGATTGGATGAGAGAACGTAGATCGTGATTTCATGATCACAATGGTTGAGAACCCAATTTAGATTATAGACTACTGGGAGAAGTTGTTTCATTGTAAAATATTTACTTTAGTCTGTGTACTATGGTTGTGCGGGAAATATAACCGCATTTTGTTAGAGAGGATATCATAGATGAAAGAGAAATGTACTTTATTTTTTCCGAGACTACGATATTGGGGGATTTATGGGGGAAGAAATTATTTATGGTGGGGAGATTATAACATCTTTTTTCTTCCATCAGGTATTCCTTATATTTATTCACTTTGGGGTTTGGGTGAATTATTGTATTCTATGAAATTGCTACACCTTTTCAGTAAAATGACATATATTTTTGAGTGAATGATTTTATTAATTAATCAAGTCTATTTTTAACCATGTAAAAGGCGTTGTGTGGTTATCCTTTTGTTCAGAGAACAATAGAGGTGGTAAGGGTTTTTTAGGAACCTAGGTTTTTCTGTTGTCATCTAAACTAATTCAGGACATTAAAGGGTCCCATATCATGTAATGGTTTCTGGTAATATTTCAAAAGTTAGTTCAATGAATGAATGGTTTACACATTGTGAATCATGTTCACATCGTGTATTGGTTTCCAGCTAGATGTCAGTAGTTAAATAAAGTAGTAAAATTTTTTGATGATGTGAATGAAGTTCACACATTATTTTATAATAAAGAATGATAATTTTAGTCACGATCAAGGTATGAATTTTTTTCACTTTTTGAATTAACATCATTACGTAAAATGGTTAAAATTATGAATTTTTATCATAGGCGACGCATTTTTCAGCATGTTTTTATTCTGTTGAATTTCAAACCATTAAATGGATTCATGATGTGAATTCCTTAGCTACAATAGTTGTAATCTTGTATCATGGTCTATTACTATTTAAATAATTTTCATCCATCCCACTGAATACCTAGGAGCTCCCCTATGTGATTTTGGGGATCTCCAATATGTCCATATCATTTATTCAATGATTTATCATCATAGTTGTTGTGGTGTGTCAATCTAAATAAGTGGTCTATACTTCATCATTACCATTGTTTGTGTGTATTTGTTGGATAAATTATTTTTTTAGATTAAAGATCAATTGATGATTTATATTTATCTGTTTCAATTAATTATGGGTCATTTTTTATTAAAGTATGATCCATGATTTTTTATCTTCATTGTTAAAGGAGGATATGTTTCCATGGTTCTTGTGGTAGTAGAATCTATGAATGTGTTTATAATACATGGTTTTATATATGTTCATGATGATGTATATTAGATTTAGTGAAAATGGGGTTAGATAAAATTTGGGGATGGTTTTGTAAATGGTTATTGAACAAACATATCACATTGGGAACCATGGGGCATCATGAAATATACAAATGTGGCCATATTGTGTAGTACCACTAGGTGTTGTTTTTTGATAATGATAGATAGTGAAAAGACTCAATATGAACCTTATTTAGTATTCTTTTATTTCTAGTACGTATTTACATTTTCTCGGTCCCGGAAGGTGTGATTTTTCTATTATACGTGCTTTATTTCATGATTTTTTATTTCATGGATTTTTTATCACCTGATTAATTTAATTAATTTGTATTTTATAAGTCTTATTTTCTTTGAAATGGTGTATATGTTATGAATTTAGGGAAATAAAATGAAATGTTACACAAATGGATTAATTTATAAGAATTATTTATATTTTGTCTTATTGTTTTTAAAGAGAGAGCTTATAAACACTGTATATTAGAACTTATAATGATTATTTGGTTGTATCCTATTGGGATCTGTTCAGACACCCTGGTTTTTTATTTTTGTTGTTGTAGGTCTTGTATTTCAGAACACATGGAAAAATAAGGGCTTTATATAGAATTTCAAGTTCTTCTATAGCCAATTTTCTTTGTATAAAGATCATTTGGGGGTGAATGTTTATCGCATAGAGACTCAGAGGTCTTCCCTGATTCATACTTTAATAGTATATCCTTTTTTCTTATCTTCTATGGATATTAATTTTCTTTTTTTCCTTCCACATTTTACTCTAGTTGTATAAGTAAGGCCCCAACCCTACAATACTGGTGTCAGTGCATTATTAAATTGAATTGGCATTATTATAGGGAATCAAATCCTGATGGACTGTTTAATTAAGTAGTTTCGAAAATATAGATTACATGCATGATAACCTTAATACATTTGGGAAATGAAATAAAAACCTGATACATAATAAAATAAAATAAAATCCATCCATGAACATTTTTTTAAATATTTCTTCTTTACAACTTGATGAATGAAACATGATATCTTGTTGAACTAAAATTCTTACTAAGGATATGTAAAGTGGAAGAAATAATGAATCAGGGATAATAATAAAAATGGCAAGGTAAATGAAAGATAAATCATTCCATCAATATAACTAGATAACTTAATATCAATATAGTAAGGTAAGAAGCTAACACATTCCTTATAATCAGTTTACAAAAAAAGAAATGTATCCATAAATATGTCAAAAAAACTTGTATAAATGAATAATTACAGATTATAATATGAAGTAAATTATTTCCTAATGGAATTTATATCTATGTCACATGACGACCTATTACTCTCAAGATCTATCCTCTAGTTAGATTAAAACTATGGATCCATACTGATTTTAATTTGGCCAACTAAATCATTTTATGAGAACCCGTTGATGCATGGAGGAGCTGTATAATGTTTTTACGCCACCAATCCCTATTTTTCTAAATCATTACACATATTGAATAACCAATATATATAATTTTCATTTTAAAATACCTGTATTGGATGTGAAATATAGATTTATCAAATAACTGTAAAAGTAAATGTCAAATGAAAAATGGTATATGGTTTTGAAAATACTAATATATATTGATATAGAACTTCGATATTCAAATAAATTTATAATTAATATTTATTACTTAAAGTTATCATTTCATTGGAAATAAAGAATCAAAAAAGGAAGTGAGATTTAGAACATTTGAGGATATTAATATTTAAACATTCCCAAGAGTCCCACATCACTATGAACCATTTAAATAATAGTCACCAGAAATGTATGAATTGAAAAAAAAATTATAATACCATTAAAATAAGATAATTCATTATATAATGTTTTAAAATGGGTATTAGGTATGGAGTAAAAAATAATTAATTGGTGAATTAACATTATTCTCATAGATTTAAAAATAAGACAAAATCCATTACAATGTGGTAACAAAAGAATTTGAAAACCTAAAGGTATTAATCATTAAATAAAAATTTTAAATACCCTAAAGAATATAGGTTTCATAATATTATATGTCAATTCGGTAGTGAATACAACATATATAAGAAATTAGGTGTACAATAATTATTTATGACTCACAGAATGAAAATATGACAACAACCCCTTACCTTGTGTTTCATTTTCGATGAACATCAATTTATAACTTATATAATAAACTTATGTAAATTATATAATTTCTTAATCACATTTTTTGTGTTTATAATTTTTTCTATTTACTTTTTACAATGTTTTGTACATCTACTTAAACAATTAGGTTTACGTCGGGTGTTTTTGACCTAATTCAGTTTATATGTCAAAACATCTATTGTTGGTCAACAATTGTCAAAAAGGTAACTACATAAAATATATTGATGAATAACCATGAAATAATTACCATTTTATTACATGAATTATTATTTTTTACATCTATCATTAAATATGGTTATGAAGAATGAATCAATGTTACAATCATTGTGAAGGTAGGTTGTACGTACGCGTGAGTAAAATTCCAATAGGTAAATGATCTTTGTTGAAAGAATTTAAGTAACTAAAATCATTAACAAAAATATTTATATAATAAATAACATTTTATTTTATGAAATATACATATATATATATATATATAATTATTTGTTGTAAAATTAATCACATCATGTTGAGGAGGTGGTTGTCCACACGACCATGAATGACATTATCTCTTCTAAAGTGTGTGAAGGGGTAATAAGGAAAATTATATATATATATAAAGATAATTTTATCATAAATATATCATATATGTTGTTTATGTATCATATTTTATATTATATCCATCATTTATACATTCCATGAATTGTGTGATTGAATCGCATCGCATTGAAGGGGCATTAGTTCTCACATCCTCAAATGATGTTATCTTATTAATGTAAAATGGAAAGTAAAAAATATTTTTAATATATAGTTTTTAATGAAGTATAGACTCAATAAATATTATATATAAAAAATATAAACATTTTTTACATCATAATGGCCACTATTAGGGGTAGTAATGTTTGAATAAACAATCATTGTTTCGTGAGGTAGTAGTTCACCTCCATAGAAACATTATGTTTGTTACCCCTTTTATGGTCATGTGTGTCTGTGTATGTTAAAATTTAATAATATAAACATCGTAGAATATTTATAATATAGTTTTTGTACAGAATAATATAATAAGGTGATTTTAGGTATTAGTGAGTGGAAATTAATCTATAGAGATTAAGAGAAGAGATTACTTTTAAATCTTGTTACTTCTTTAAGTGTATACCAAATGATTCCATGGATTTATTTCTGACCAAAGTGAGTATTTATGTCATGGGGATGGAGCTTGATAGACAGATTGAGTAGGGTTTTTTTGAACATAAGTGTCTAGAGAGGTGTGATTAATGGGTGGAGATGGTTCTTGTGTGTGATGTACGCTATCCTAGGGTCGAGTGCATTGTAATCCAACTCATTTTTCCATTCTTTGAAATATATAGAATATATTTTAAATTGTAAATATATTATAATATATAAAGATATTATAAAACATTATGTGATTGTTGTTTCTTGTCATACAAGCTATCGTATACAAGTTTTTTATATTAGTATTTTTGGGTGTCACATTCTCCCCACAATATTTAAATTTCTTCCTCACAATTTCAAATCTTCCATGGTGATTGATTGTTTGATAATTGCTATGTTTTAAATCCCACATCCTGAGAAGGCTTCATAAGTCATCCCCCATTTATTATATAAAGTAATGTATAGATTTCACGTGGAATACAATGTAATATGGTCTCTCTATAGGAGAATACTAGTGGAAAGAATATACATATACATGGAGGAAAAGTGTAAATATTTATATGCAGTGAATGAATTCATCAATCACAAACAAGTGAATATTCAATGGAATGCTGAGGGCCTAAAATCTATAAATAATTTATGATTTAGAAGTCCATGACTTCAAATTAAATTTTGGTATTAGTAGAACATTTTATTTCTAATCTAATTTTCCAATTATGTGTAATTCATTAGATAAGAAAAAATTTAACAAAATATTCATACATGATAGTTTTAAATATCATATGAACAATACTAACTTTTGGTTATGATTTTATCAAATTTTAATTCATCCCTTACCTCCTAAAATAATAATTAACAATAATGATTTTGTATACATGAATCATTAAGAAAACAAGTAATAGATTTAAGGCCTATAATATAGTTTCAACTCTTACTGTTTGTATTTTACTATCTTCTAAAATCAATATCATTTATAGATTAATTTCTAATCTTAAAATTTTTCAAAACTAGTTCATAATTACTTTTTATTAATTATATTATTTAACTAAAATAAATGAAAAAAGAACAATGACATTATGTAGGCAGTGTTTGGTGTGTAACACTTATCATCATTTTTTCATGGGTTCAAGGCCCATGAAATTGCATGATTTCATTGTTTTCACCCAACTAATAAGATGTACTTTTATAACCATATTAATATAATTTCAAAAATATTAATTATATACATCCTTGAAATAAGGTTAATCACTCAATATTTTTTAAATAAGGTTTTAAATACAACTTCAATACATAAATACAGAATCCTCTAATTTCCACATAGATCCTACCATGGTATAGAGTGCATCCACTGGAGAGGGAATCGACATGGGTAATGTCTGACATCCTCCACTCTATGATATAAAACAATAAATGATTTTATAGGATGAGATTCACTTCTTCCATTGTAATCTTCCTTTTTCTTTAGTAATTTTTTTCATTATGTTACTCTTTCCCAGACATAAATCAATTAATTGTTCAATTGTGTCATTTCATGGGTGTCTCCTTCCACAGTTCTCACATGTTGAAATTCAACCCTTCGTTTTTAGTTGGTCTCTAGCACATGAGCTCTTATTAACCTCCATCATTCTATTCATTGGTGTGATCGTGATTTAGAAAATGTATATATTGTTTATCATAGTCATTAAAATTGATGAGGAATAAATATTATATCTGTTAATCCTTTAAACACATCATTTGTTTTCACATTTTCTCCATTTTCCATTCACATATATGTTAACATCAATCCTTCAGGTTCGAGATGATGACTAAAACAATAAAGAATAGTTTTATCAATAATATTCATATTTAGAAAAGTGTATAATTGTCAATAAAATATCTAAATCATGACACCTTATTTTTTTAAAATTACTTAGTTTTAACCTTATTATTAATTGTTAAAATCCTTTCACATTTTTTATAATTGTTTGTAAAGAAATCATGGATTATCCTATGAATTTTTCATAAGAGTGTCATACCAGGTACACAGTAAGGATCACTTTCATGTACCTAGTTACACCGAGTCAAAATCCAAACACCTTGTTATAGTTATTACTACTAGGTACATTTACGCCATAACCACATCAAATTATCATTTCCAGACAAGGATGTATAACTAGGAAGACCCACATAATATATATTTTTCCAATATTATAATTATTTAATCTATTATAATCCTAAAATTCTACCATTTGGATATGTTCTCTAATATATGTATTCCTAAATATTGTTCACATGGTTGGTACTAAACTTCTATTGATACCAATGGTAATGACCCAACCTCAGAAACCATGTTCCAAGGAATTTTTTAATTACATTGAAATTATTATAAGGAAGAATATTCCAAACCACTTAGTTTAGTATACGTGGGAAATAATATTATATACACGATACACTCAATAAATGTTTAATAATAAATACAACTTGATACCTAATAAAATGAAACAAATAGCATCGTTGAACTATTATTCAAATATTCCTTCTTCATAACCTGGGGAAAGAAACATAATAAAGGTGAAGTCAAATGCTAAGTATGGGTATGTAATGTTGAAGTAAAATTGAATAAGTGATAATAATTAACATGGAAAGGTAAATTAATGATAACACATTCCATGCGAATAAATAGATAAGGAAATATTAATATAGTTAGGGATGATGATGAAACATGTGCCATTTAGTCATTGAAATAACAATGAAATTTCTTTGTATATATGTCAATGAAATCACTCATGGATGAATAATAACAAAATAAAATATGATGGAAATACATTCTTAATGGACCTCATGTCTAAGTCACATGTGGACCTATTACAATCGATATATATTATTTGGAATTTTTAAAACAATGGATCCATCTAATGATTAATTTGGAAAACTAAATCATCTCATGAGAAACTATCGATGGATCGAGGATAAATTTAAAGTATGGTATCCACCACTCACTACATGTCCAAATAATTACACATATTGAATAAACCAAATAAATAATAATCCTTTTCAAATACCCATATTGGATTAGAAAAATGAATTTATCAAATAACATTCAATGTAAATACCAAATGAAATATAGATTATGATTTTGGAAATACAAATATCTATCGACAGAGAATCTGGATATTCAAGTAAATTTTTAATTTAAATTGATTAAAATAATATGACTGTTTTAAGGGGAATTAATAATCACAAAAGGATGTGATATTATGAACATTTGAGGATAACAATCTTTAAACATTCTAATGTGTCCCATACCACATTGAATCATTTAAATCGTAATCCACAGAATGTTATGAAATTAAATTTATAATAAAATATCATGAAAATAAATATATTCGTGATATAATTTTTCCAAATGGGCAGTAGATATGTAACAAAAAATAAGTAAGTAGTGAAAATGAATTTAGTCTCACAATTTTAAAAGTGAGACGAAATCTCTTAAAATATTGGGCCAAACGAATTGGAAAACACCAAGGTATTTATCATTAAATAAAAAAATTTAAATACCATAAATATAATTTTTTTCATGATATTATATGTCAGTTTTTCTATATTTACACCATATATAAGAAAATTGGTGTGCAATAATTAAGTAAGCCTCACATTATGAAAATGGGACAAGAATCCATTACCTTGTGTTTCCTTTCAGGTGAATGTCCTTTAACATCCAATATAATAATGATATGTCAATTTTATACATGATTATGAACCTTTTTTAGGTTTATAATTTCCCTTATTTCACTTATTACAATGTTTTGTACAACTATATAAAAATTTAATTTTACGTCGGGTGTTTTTGACCAAATTCAGTTTATCTGTCAAAAATACTATTTTTGGTCATCTATCGTCAAAGGTTTTATTATATAAAATATCCATAATAATAACCATTACATAATTTTCATGTTATTGCATCAATTTTACTTTTAAAATCAATAATTAAATAAGGATATGATGAATTAATAAATGTTATAATCATGGAAATGGTAGGTCGTACGTATGCATGAGTAACATTTGAATTTTTAAATGACCAATGTGGAAAGAAGGTATGTAATTAAAATAATTATAAAATTATCATCCTATATAAAATACCATATTATTTACTCAAAATTACTTATATATAAAATTCTCTAGTGTGAAATTATTCACATCGTGTCGAGGAGGCAGTAGTCAACACGTCCAAGAACGACGTTATCTATTTTAAAGTGTCTGGAGGGATAATAAAGAAAATTATATTTATATATATATATATATATATCCAAAAAGGGAATAATTTCATTAATTTAATATATATATTGTTGATTTTTATTTCTCATATATTTAATTATTACCATCATTTATAAATTACCTATATCATGTGAATGAATCGCATCACATTGAGGGAGTAGTAGTCCATACATCCTTAAATAATGTTATCTTATTAACATATAAATGAATGTACTAAATTTATGAGTTATAAAAGTTGTAAAGAATAATACATAAAAAATAAATATCATATATTAAATGAAAAAATTAAATAATAATTTTCACCCTGAGGGGCGGTAATGGTGGAATTAACAATCATCATTTTGTGAGGTAGTAGTTTTCCGTCCACATAAACATATTCTTCATTAAAAATTAGATGATGGTGTCTATACAAGTTGTATAAAGACTAAAAATAAAAAAAATTACGTATATTTATGACACCCTTGTTTTTATACAATAATTTATTAATGAGATTTAAATTGATAGAGAATTGAAATGAAACTAGATTGATTGAGAAGAGACATTACCTTTTAATCAGGTACCTTTTTTGTTGTATAAAAAAATATTCCTTCGATTTATTTATGAACAAAGAGAGTATTATAGGTTCTTGGGAGGGATTCTAGGGGATAAATTTTTCAGGTCTTGTCCGAAAATAATATAGTTGAGAGGTGTGGGGAATGGGTAGAGTTGGTGGCCTTTTATAGGGATGGAAAAGGACTAACATGGTATCCATAGAAACAAATTAGGTGTGCATATGTTATTAACTAAAAATAACATCAAATATTAAAAAAACTCATGAATGTATGTTTTATAAAGAGATATGTATAGAAATTGTTTTTTGGAAATGTTTCTATGAAATTTCGACCCTTAAAAATAGAATTTTAGTCCAATTTAATCTTAATTACAAATTACTCACTATAATTAATTCTAATTAGTTTCACTAATCATTTTTATAAAGAAAATAAGTTGATAAATTAGAAATGAAATTTATCATTATTACATTGGTGTATTATTTGTTTTAAAAATTCAAGCCATAGAAGAGGAAAAATAAGGATTAATGCTAATGTCAAAGACAAATGAATTAACCTGTTTTAGTAGAAAAATGTTCAGAAGATTGTTATATTTTAATATTCAATTTAAATGTTATATTTATTATAATTAACTAAATTATATTAATAAATGTATAATTGATCGAATGTGTTTTTAATATTATTTGATAATATAATTTATTATTAATAATTATTTAATGGAAAATATAGTTTTTAACTTAAATGTACTATTTTTTACTATTTAATAAGAAATGATGTTTCATGAAAAAATCCAAAAAAATCATCCAAAGATAATTATCACATTATGAATTTAAAAAGGATTTATATTTTGAAAAACATAATTCATAAATTATTCTAATATAAAAAATAATATTGGTGTTCCATTAAAAGGAAAAAAATGGAAAAATATATTTTTATGTGAAGTATTGGGTTTTCTATTACCTTTTGTTAAAAAAATATTTTTGAAGAATATGAAAAATAATTTAAAGAATATGTAACATATTTTTATAATTAATTTCATTGACCAATATTTTCTAATTTAATCCATTAGTGTAAAACAACTTTGGGAGAATCAAAATAGTTATATATAAAAATATCCTTTTAAAATTCAAATCGTTCTTATATTTATTTATTTTTTATTTGTAAAAAAATAAGTTATCTAAACTATATATTTCAATAATATAGTTAAAAATATTCCTAATGGATATTTTATATTAAGTAATAAATTTTTAATATAAATATTATTTTGCAATGACTCGGTATTGCGTATAGCACAATCCCTCAACGAAGGCCTCTTTTGCATGAAAACCAAGAGAAATAAGATGGACATTATTGTGTATGATGTACTCTAACCTAGTGTCACAAGCATTGATATGTAACTCAGTGTTTAAAACATTTAAATATTTAGAATATATTTTAAACGGTAAATATATTATAAAATAAACAGATATTATATTGCATTGTGTTCTTGTTGTCATGTGCCATATACATTACTGAATTCATTATACATACTTTAGTTTTTCAGGGCATCATAGTATGTCTTGTTTCGGTTATATTAAATATTTTTTTATGTTACCTTTATTTACCACACCTTGTGATTGACAACCTTTGGTGACATGTATAGTTAACGTAGGTTGGTTCATTACACTATCTCTATTTCCCCCATATAATTATGGATCAATGTCCATAATTTATCAATATCATCTTGCATATAATACACTATTATAACATACAATTCCCTTTCATGTAATCCTATGGTGCTAAATATATTTTCAAGGTATTTGTTTCATTTAATAGCCACCACTATTTTTGTAGTTTATATAAAATATATAGGCTTCTATCACATTAAATGACCTAGTAAAGGTGTTCCATTCAATGGAGGATCATGTCTCTCTTTATTTTCACGGTTATTAGACATTACTTGGGTCATCTTCCCAAACATGGAAATGATCTTCTCGGATCTAACACCTAATTTATTTTTTTTCTCAGTGGGGTAATTCCATTCATAGACCATGGTGATATATTCTATTTTTTCCATTAGTTCCATCACTAAAAAATGTAAAAAAATATTTTCTCATAAAAATCAGGAATATTGAGCCAAAAAATTACACTAATGGTAAATGTTTTCTACAAATATAAGGGTTTATCAAAATCCTCCAAAAAGCATTGTTTATATAAAATCTAGTTCATAAGGTTTCTAATTAACAGTCTATGATATCAACTCTAAAAATCCTAACTCTATTAACCATGAGATGTATTACAAATATGTACATTGGCATTGATATAAGGGATCTAACCACAAACGATAGATCAGTTTTGTAGACTTGGAAAACTAGATACATAAAATATACTAATTTTAAATTTTTAATATAAAAACCATATCATAAGAAGAATTATCAAATTATTAATAATAATCAAAATAGCATTCCTCACATATTGGGTAAAGTTGTATAGAGCATCGCTTTCATAAAATAATTTGAAATATATCTACAAATATTTTTGATATCAGGTTCTCAGATGGAGTGTGATTCGGATGCCTGATGTGCATGGATTTAATTTTATAAAAATATGAAAATTATTTTATATTACATGAACAATGATTCTTTATTAAAATGTTATTAATCTAAAAAAAACTGAATTTTTTTCTAGGGTTGAGTCTAGAACCTGATATTTACCGTAAGTACGACCTAACAGAAGTTGGTGTGGGTCGTTCGGATAAAACATCCATGGGATGTACATTTGGTGGATTAATTAATTAATTAAATTAACTAATTTTTTTAACTAATTTAAATTGTATCCATAAATTAATATATTTTTATTAAGATTTTATCTGTTTAGCCACATAAACCCCAGGGGAATTCTGATGATTTCTTATCACCTCTCATTTTTGAATCAAAATCTGACGGTAATGAGACTCCGTTGTGGGGATGATCATGATTCTTCATAATAAAAGACGCATCCACTCCATTTAAATACACATTATTCAACAAAAAATATCCAAAACAAGGTTTAATCATCAATTTTTTGATTTTTTATCTATTTATGAAATGATTTTAGAATGATCTTACCACTTATTTGATCTACATCAATTTCAATCATTATTATTAACTTGGTAAATGGTTTTAACTAATTATTTATTTTCTATTAACCAAAAAATCATTATATTTTTCAGTTGAAAATGAAATTTATTCCATTTATCATTTCACCATTTTTATGCATGTATCTAAATAATTCATTGCGTTCTTTACTAGTTCTCATGTGTGATATCTATTAGACATTGATGGATAGGGAAAAGCCTGATCGTACCATTGAAATCATGGTGTTTTCATGTTGGGTGAATGATTTATCCAATCTAGGATGAATGAGGATGAATTGTGGGATATGGTTGATAGTTTCCAGGATCTAGTATCCAAAACAAAAAATTAACTTTATGAGAGACGTTGTAGGATGCAAGGTGTCTGGAAAACCCCGTGGACGAATCAAAATCTATTTGTAGAAAAACGTTCTCAAAAAATTATTATCGAAGGCTTCCCCGTAGAATTATGCTATAAAGGAGGGTATATGTGAGGATGAAAAGCTATATCCCATGTTCTAGTGAACAAATCTTGAGACCTGTAAACAAATTGACTGCATGTTGAGTAGTTCTGAAAAAAATGCCTTGTAGTTTGGTTTCTATGGAAGATAGGGATTACCTTTGAAATAAATAAAACATGGTGTGTGTAAGGTCTAAAAATTGTATAACCCAAGGTGAATGGCATAACATGTATATAGGGTATAGGCTTAGGATCTCATGTGGCCTCACATGCCTTGTGTGGTAGGAGGAACACCATGTACTCTGAATAATGCATTGGATAGATTGGATGGAACACACTGAGAGCTATCTTGTACCCTACACTCCACGTACCAAAGTACACTGACATATGTATACTAACATGAAAATTTACAAGAGCATGAGTGGGACCCTAGGTGAATGAGGGACACCATGTGTCCCACCAACTCATCTTGTGGTGCTCGTAAGTGGTTCTTCAATTTACGGAGTGGAATCCCCTATTGTACTAGGGTGTGGATTCTCTATCTACTATGATGTACCCCTATCATATAGGGATTGTGTACTCCTTACATTGTTTGGTTCCCCCATATGGATTAGTGTTTGGGTCCTTTATCTACTGAGTGGGAACCCTATGACATACTAGGGTGTGTGTCCTCTGTCTATTGAGTGGTGTCCCCTAGAGAATTGGATATGGGTACTCGATACACGTAGTGGTACCCCTCTGGCATAACAGGGCGTGATTCCTTAATCTACTGAGTTTTAGCCTCCATAAAGTAGGGTGCGGTTCTTCCTTTTACCGAGTTTCACCCCTAGAATCACTAGGGAACAATTCATCCACTTGTATGTATATATATATATCCATGTTGGTGGATTTTTTACATTCATTCTTTGGTAGGAGTTATCTACTATATACTTAATTGTACGATGTATCTCACTTCTCCCCCTTCAAATTTTATGGAATCCCACTAGGTATGTATATAATCACACTTGTAAGGGGCTTCCCTATACATGTTGAATCTTATTAAGATGATAGACATGTAAGTGGTGACTATATAAAAACATTGGGACACCTAGTTTGATAGACCACATATGGTAGCTGGAGCACGGTGATCAGGAGATAATATCTATGGGATTTTTTACATTTCTATTTTTTTGGATGGGACATCTTTATGATATGACATTTTTTTTCTTTTCTTTTCAATTACATTTTTATACTCTATATATCCCCTATAGTTTTTTCATGTGTGGTTTTTACTCTAGTTGTTTTATATTTTTTTTATTACTCTTTATTTTTCATTTATGAGGTCGGGTGAAAGTGTACTTGTTCTTTAGGAAAAGGCAATGCATGTTAGATAAGTCTTTAAGAACCTCCCGCTGACTCCTTTTCTATGGATATATGCTTCAAGTAGTTGATGATTGATCTCTTTTCGGTTGGGTTGTGAAATATTGGAATCAAAGGTTTTCTAATCCTTGGGATAGTTTTTATAGTAGTAATATATAGCAGGTTGGGATATAGGGAAAATGGGTCAAAGTGTCTCATGTGTAGCTTTTAGGTATGGGAACACAATATTGGTGTGGTAGTTGACGTATCCATTCAGTAGGACCTTTACTACCTTCTTTTCGACTGAGTATATTGATACACTGGTTACATGTATTAATGAAACACACATAATATATGATTCAGACAATGACTATACTACTAAATTATACACAAAATTTTATATATATATATATATATTCATAAAACCATGGCATAACTTCATTATATTTTCATGATGTCTCTACGATGATAGATAGGATTGTTTATTGATTTGGGATCATAACGATAATCTTATGAGTGGTGAGGCCTCATTTTGGGGGTGATCACTCAATACTTTTATCTATGTGGATAGGTAGACGCACCACCACCTATTGAGTGTCAAATCATACCATCAAATTAGGCTAACGATGCATTTTTTCTTTACGGACTATATGAGTTCTAATTCGAATGTTTAGTGGGGTTAAGGAGTGAGCCAACCCCCATATACTTGAGTATTGGTTACAGTTAGTGTTCCATGTTGTATGAATTATCCAAAAATTGAATGATAAAGTGGATTAATTTGAATAAGGCCTTTTCCACATAGAATATGCGCCCTATTGAAATATTGTTACTCAAATGCATGACGAGTTGAAATTATAATTGCATGAATTCCAGAAAATTTTACATGAAATTCTCAACCCCTCCATTAATCTGTTTGTATTTTGATGATTTTCTAAAAACATAATATAACAATTATAGTTGATGTCTATTCTATAAGGATCAAAAACCTTATATGATACTAGATTGATATGATCTTGGATAGATACGTTTATGAACTAAATTTTCAGCATTGTTTTGTCATAGATATTTTTTTTAGTACATTATGCTTATAAATTAAAACCTATTTAAGGTTGTTTTAGTGGACCATATTGAAGGAAATATTTCTATCATAGGGAATATATGAATCTGTAAAAGGAAATGAGAGTTCTAGGAATGATTCATCTGCATCATCACGTAGGAACCTTTAGAAAAGATCTCACCATAAGAGACCTCCCCATGACAAGACTCAAAAACATGGATAGTTTGCATAGGGACCACATAGAGGAATTGGGAATACCAATGTGGTTGGTTAAATGTATATTTTTTGAATGGACACATGGAACATGATTTTTAAACCCAACGTGAAGAGGAGGTAGTGATGTTATCTTACAATCCACAACGAAAAATGTAATTTCATGATCTAGGACCTCCTTGTAGAAGGTAGAGAGGCCTACATGTATGAGGAGATGGAAGAGGAGGAGTTTCTCTAGGAGGAGGTGCAGTGGATGGTTGACGATACTATGATATCCTTCCCACACAACCACCAAGAGGCACCCATCAGACTCAGGGATCTAGTAGTAGGGGTTGTGAACAATTGCAAAATATGGAGGTGTATAACCTATTGGAACAAGAGATGATTAGAGGTATGCTTTATTTTCATTATACTCATTCATTATTATTAGTAGACATAACTGTTATTTATTCCTTCATATCATTACTGCTATAATGAGATCTATATATCCTAGTTGATTCATTATCCCAACAGCTTTATCTTGAGGTTCCTATGGTGAATAAATCTTCTATATCTTACATCTTCTTCTATTGAGAGCAATCACTTGTTGGGAGAGGTTACTATGGGACCTTTTGGACACCATAATAGAACCCTATGACATAATATTGTGCATGTATTTTAATTCTAGGGATCAAGCCTAGATTTTAAATCATTGTAGCCAAATCAAATGTATTTACACTAATAAGATGACATTCTCCATTATATGTGAGGGATATATCATGAAAGGACCATTGGGGTTTGAGATCAGGAGAAAACATCGCCTCACCCATTAGATATTTATTATAGCCATTTGGGAATCATTCTATTTAGGCATATTTTTTCCATCAGTAATTGATTTCTTTATTTACATATTCCCTAAAGACATTCCAAGACTTTCTTCAACAGCGTTGATTTATTTTTTTATCAACTTATGTAATAATAAAACTCATATAACTATTTAATCATATTATGAGAAAACTAATGTGATCTTGTAGCTTCTTTTGTAGTTGGAGGACCTTCGAGAGAGGAGTTTTAATAATTTTATTGTGTCCCCTGAGAAACACTAGTGTTTTACATAAAAATGGAAGATTGGATATTTTGGCATTTTTTATAAAATAATCACCAAAACTAATATATGATAAAGAAAATATATCCATTTTCAGGGATTGATGAACACTTTGATCAATTTGGAGGTGTGATATGGTTCTCAATGATTGATCTATTATCCATCTAACACCAACTAATAGTTTGTGAGACTGATATTATAATGTGGAATTCTGATATCTCTACAAACACTATGAGTTCTTGGTGATCCCCTTTGTGGTGATGAATTCTCCCACAATGATTATGGATTTGATAAACCAGATCATCTGGCCATAGTTATAAATATTTTTTTCATTATAGACGACATACTCATATATTGTATATTAGTGGAGGATCATGTATAGAACATGAGGATGGTACAATTTTTTTTTTTGAACTCAATATTTATAGTATGTTCTTGTAGTTCCAGTTCTGGATTCATGAGATTTTCAACATGGGGAATGAAATTTCTGATATTGGATTAGTTCTGGATAGAGGGAAGATCGATATAGTTCTTTCACTAGAGCCACCCATTAGTGTGTTTGAGGTTATTTTCTTCCTTGTCTAGGTGGGTACGATCCGAATATTTTCCAAGACTGTTATATGATTCCATTCCCTTTGAACACCCTACATTCTAAGGCTATAATTTAAATATACTGATCAATGTCAGAGAGCCATCAAGGATTTTATGATAAGGATGATGAGTTTTCATGTTTTGAGACTACATGGGGAAGTAGTTGAGTGCGTGGGGTATTTAAATGACTCTTGATGTGGGATTAGATTCATGTTGAGGTAGATTTAGATAGTAATATCATATGGGTTGAGGTAGTGGAGAATCCATGATCTGAACTACATGACACATGACCTAGATATGGTGATTGATTTATTTTCTCTAAGGATTTGGAGGAACTATCTAATAGGAGATCACATCATAGTGTACTCATAGCATTAGATTCATAGTTATGTATTCACATAGAGAGACTAAAACTTGTTACATAAAACTAGTTGGAGTACCAATATGACAATGAATTGTAGATAGTAAATACTCCTGAAATGGGAAGAATAGTCTCATATTTCCTTGGGTTGATGCCCCAAGATCTTTATGTGCATGAGGTTTCTAAGGAGTTTTCATCCTTATAGCTAACCCTAGATGAGTAGGAGGGTACATCATTTCTTCAGTCGATGCAAATGAATCCTTTTATCCTCCTACATTTTAGAGAGTCCGAGTTCGGAGACATCAACTGTGAGGCCTTACTGGACCAGATATACTAATGAGATTCACATGATGCAATTTTGGATGGAGGTAATAACATAATCATTTTACATGGATGGACAGTGGTTCTAGTCACATTACCAGAGGAGGAGATGATAGATTTCCACACTCCTCATTTCAGCGTACACCATTTAGTGGTAAATATATAAAAATATATTAATCAGTGGTTCTGGTTTGGCCTTCATGAGACAGAGTTTTGTTAATATCATCTCTTCGTGCATCATTTATCAGTGGATGAAGGATGAGGACTAAGTTCATATATGTATTTATAGCCCCTTATGATCCCTATGTGGTAATGGGATGGAATATACATGCACTTCATGATAGGTCTTCCATAGATAGGTAAAATTCACAAATCCATATGGGTGATTGTTGACACTCTTTTAAAGTCAAAAAATTTAATTTCTTTTAGGGAGTAGATTTATCTAGCACTATAGGAAAAACGGCCTATACCCACGGTTCAAAACCATGGCTATAGCCCCCAAACCTGTGGGTATAGGCTATACCCATGGTTTTGGGAACCGCTGGATGGACTGGCCTTAGTATAGGTCTCCATCCTATACCCACAGTTTTCCAAAACTATGGATATAGGTGTTTTACCACCGTTTCAACGAAACATACCCAATTTCCATGGTTTCAAAGGATTTTACCCACAGTTTCATAATAGTGGGTATAGAACCAAAAATAATGCAGGCTGCTGGTTTCAATCCTCCAACAACTTCGCTGCAAACACCACATCTAACCACTACCCTAACATCACCTATTTGTATATATATTTATATTTAGATAAAAATAGTTATATAAACCATGGGTATATGGGGAAGAACTGCGGGTATAGGACTCTAATAAAAAAAATTTCCTTCCCGCGGAAATTTTTTTTCCCCCGCACACACGAGAAACCTATACCCACGGTTTTTCATAACTGTGGGTATATGTATTTTATCCCAGACCAATCCCCATGTTTTTTAGGATAACCATGGGGATAGGTACCCCTATACCAATGGTTTTTGAAAACCTTGGGTATAGGTGACTTTTCAGGACCTATCCCCATAGTTTTGGAAATCTATAAAGATAAACCCCCCCTATACCCTTGGTTTTGGAAAACCGTTGGTATAGGACTTGAAAATTAACCTATACCCGTGGTTTTCAAATATCATGGGTATAGGGGTACCTATCCCCACGGTTTTGGGGAAATATGTGGGGATAAGACCATTTACTAGTAATTTAGAGTATTTTGGGAAGTTGTATATACATGATGTTTTTTAACTACATGGGATTTCAATGAATATTTTCAATTATTTTGATGAGGAGTTCACATAACAGGTGTGAAATGACATTTTGGTGGTATTCAAGTCCCATATGAGGATGGGTAAATCCTTCCACATCTTGTTTGATGGAAAAAATGAGTTCACTATCTTGGTGTTTGTGGATATGTTGAGGGAATTCATGTTCGATAATTTTGATGGATGAGAGGATCACTTTCCATTATTAGAATATTCATAACATAATACATACCAATATAAAAATGGAATGTAACATTTTGAGTACCTATATGAGACACTAATATGGTCACCCCTATGTTGAATAGTGATTAGTAATGCCCATTCTGTCAGTCCATAGATTGCACTAGAATAAAAGGGGAAGGTTCAGGCCAGCTGTGAGATGATGAGGACAGCCAGAGTAGGCCAAAATCATCTGGAGATCAACATCATAGGATTGTGGCGTTCAAATAGAGAGACCATATTTTCGATATAGTCTCCCCACAATGAGGGTTGTGAAGATTCCTATGTGGAGACAAGTTATCCACTAGTTTCATTGGTACATTTGTGATCTTTTAGATGGTTGATGAGGTTTGTTACCCCCTCTCTCTACCCCAATAGTTAGAGATGGTAAACGATAACTTCTAGTTGTTGCTATTGAGGAGAAAAATTCAAGGTGGTAGACACATTATTGAATGGACTGATATAAAATTCAATTATGGATCCACTTTTATGGGGAAATTTGTGGGGATTGACTATCGATAGGAGATGACCCTTTGTGGATAGACCATTTCTTTTCATGTTTTGTTGTGGAAGCATGAGAGCACGTAAGAGAGATCCTAACAGTGGGAGAGCTAGATGTGGGAATATTATTTTGAGAATTTTTTATGTTATAGTTTTCAAGGATTAAATTATTGTAGGGTTTATTATATTGACCTTTTTTTCTGTTTGGGGATTTTAAATATATCTAGATAAAAAGATCCATGTGCTGAGACAACATTCTAATATTGCGGCCCAGTTTTTAGAAATTAAATTTATAACAATATTAAATATATTTTATATTGTTCATGTTTGGTTTTGTAAATAAAATTTTATAAATCATCAAAAAAATATAATATTAGAATTATGAGACTACATTTGAGTCTAAAACTATTGGTTTACTGCTGGCGTGACCTAAAATAGGACAGTTTAGTGAGTTTAGATAAAATGGCCATTTGTGGTATGTTTAGTGGATTGACTATTCAATTTAGTGGATTGATTGACTAATCTATCATAAATATAATGTATCTATTAATATACCTTTTTTACTATTCTATATGTTTAGTCACATTAATACGAGGAATTTATTTGGGGTTCCTCCTACCTCTCATTAGAGAATCAGAATCAGAGGATGATTAGACTATAGATCGAGGTAGATCGAGAAACCTCAAACTTATTGGCTCCGCTTCTTCATTTACCAAAATTTTATTCGTTGATGAATGATCAAAAACCTGGTAATACTCATCAATATTAGTATTCTTATCCAATTTATTAAATTTAGTGACAGTGATCATAATTATTCTTTTATTTTTTACAATTTAAGGTCTTTTAATGTCTTTAATTACCAGTAATAATTTGTTTTTAAGTTGTTCTCTCATTAGGAATCCCCTTTTTTGGTCATTGGAAAACAAAACTTGGATAAAAATCATTTCACATTTTTTCTTGTTCATTTATCCCAAAAATTCGTTACATTTATTTATGATTGGACAATGGGGTCTCAAGTTACCAATAATAGACCTGACCAAGACTGATAAGACCCATGTAATTGAGGTGGTTTCTTATGCGGTGAATGATTGAGTGAATCCCAGATGAATAGTTTGGAATTTATGAAATTATTTGATCATTTTATAGATCCAGTAATAGAATAAACAATGTTGAGAGACAAGCGATGAACAATGTGTGTGGGACATCCGGTGAACCCCACATAGGAATCAGAAATTTTTTCTGATCAATATATGACTGAAAATAAATATTGATTTCCTCCCATTAAATTAAAGGTAGTGAGGTGGATATTTCTATGTCATATATGCTAGATCTATATAATTGTATAATAGATCTGTAGATCAATGAAAATCCTGACTACACTCTATGTACATTTGAAGAACACAAAACCTATAGTCTGGTTATTGTGGTGGTTAGTGTTTTGTCTGGTGTAAAATAAGACATACCATGTATACACACTACACATCATATAATTCTATCTGATCATATCCTCCTATGTAGATGGTACATTACAAGGAGCCTATGTGGCCTCACATTCATTTTGTGGCTAGAGGCATCATATATACTACGAAGAGTGCATGGGATAGAGTGGGAAGTGTTGAAACCAAGGGAATTATTTTCTAGACATGGAGTATGTTATGTGTTTTTTGTAAATCCAAAATTATTTCATCACAGTGTTTTTATAGAGTGTGGTCTTATGATTATTCATAAAATATGTATCGATGGTTGTGTAGTTTCCATGTATTTTCCAAAATATTGGGCCTCAAATTCGGGAGTTCATTTTTTTAGAAAAGGATGAGTTTCAGAAAAGGAATTCGAGACGGTGAACCACATTCTAGGAATAGCTCATAGATCATGAAATATAGAACATGTAATAGAGAACAAAAAACCATGAAGTTAGAATGGAATGAAGACTACATTAGAGAAAAAGTTCATGAAGAGATGGAGGTTCACCAGAATGCTTCAGCTCATGAATGGAAAACAGTTCTTGGTGTTGTGTGTCACTCACAGAAATGAGGAGTAGTTTTGAGAGTCCATGAAGGGTTTTGTTTTACGAAATGAGATGTTTATTTAAGACACCTCTTAGGGAAAATAGTGGTACATATAGTACATCGGGAATATGGTTTGTGGGAGATGCACGGTACGCTGTAAAGGTAGTTATGTGTCAAAGATTTGGTAAATCATGGTTTAAAGGATTGTGTGGATATATTTTACTATATATGGATTAATAATCCATTAATTAATGTGAATCTCTGAGATTAATAATATGAGAGGAGTTTTTAGAAATGTTGAAAAACTACATGGTAAGATAACACCATAATGTCATTAATTAAAAATATAAACAGAATTTTGGAAAGTCAAGAACAGTTCATGGAAGGATGCACAAGGAAAAAGACGGCCAATTTTTGGAATACTATTCGTAGAGTATTTTGGTCTAAATAGAAGAAGAAGTATGCAGATTCACTGTTTGAAGGTAGTTAATGGTCATAGATTATAGTGGCAGTATGTTGAGGAATCCCCATATTACATGGAAAAGGGAAATACCCAGCGGATGCATAACATTATACAGAGCAAGGAATCATGTAGTGGAATTAGTGAAGTACACCATAGAGTGTGAGCATTTTGGTATTAACAACTCATAGTACACAGCGAAGTATGGTTCACATAGAATGGTGGTTAGTTTATGGAGGAGAAATTCATGATGTATCTATGCATAGAAATGTGAACAATGTCTACAGGTGAAAACAATACTTCAATAGAACATATATCTATAGTGGAGGATGCATGATTTAATGCCAACCCATTAAAGCAACATTCTTGTTAATAAATTTATTTTATATTCTTCCCAATGTAATGAGAATAGGGTAGCCAATTGATGAGATTTGAGGGATGTTGAATCGTATCCCATTAACATTGTAATGGTAGCACATCTGGTATAGAGTGAAAATGTTATTCTTTTGTAATCCATTACTAGTAAAGATTATTGTAATTTAGTATGTCCAACAACATATGAGTTTATTCTCCTTGAACGTAGCCCTTAGTGGTGATCCAATTAAAATTTATGTGTCTTCACATTACATGGCATGGTTTTCTTCCCTTTCATATCAGACTAGTTTAATAGGTCCATACAAATGTGGGAATAAGATCTATTAGTTAAAAAAATTGACACCCTAAGTCACCCATCCCATATTAGGGTGTTCTGGGTTCTTTCAATTGGTATCAAATGCTAAATACTGTTGGTGTAAAATCATACATTCATTTATTCCTCGGCGAATACATCGAATGTTAGGGGAGTCCCCCTCATTGATGGAAGAGACATCAAAATATAGAATAATATGATAAGATCACCTCAAATATCTATTTTTATGGAAATAATATCCTTCACTACACAAGTAATTTAATTCACTAATCCAATAAGGTAGTCTGTGACTGATACAGATAAGAAAATGCTTGATCTAGATACAAAATCACATAAGTTTCTCACTACACATCCTTTTGATCATATTTATCAAAATTTGATGAGGTGTACCATGGAAATGTTAATGTGGGAAAACTAAAGTATATTTATGAAGGTGACCACAATTTGTAGGAGGAAAAAATAATTTTTGATTCCAAATAGGTTTTATGTTATGGTGATACATCCTAACTAAACTACACATTCCTTTTTCAATAGAATTACTGATGTTGTTAATGAAATATGAGGACATATTAAAGAAATTGAATACAATGATATTATGAAGAAATTATTGAGAAGAAATTATCCTCATTATTATGAAATCTTGTCAGCCCATTAGAAAGGGAATCTTTCCAAACATTATTTGGATGATATTTTGAGTATCATAGTGGCATATAAGATATTATTAAAATTATAATATTCAATGACTCAAGTAATAAAGGAAATTATTTTCAAAGTGAAACAAAAACATGAAATTTCATGTTATAATATTGAACAATATTATGGGGAAAAAGAAATTCTTTCTCTCATTTACATAAATTTCAAGAAGGGAAAGGTGAAATTTGATTACAGGATACATATGGCTTGATTTCATTGTGGAAAAGATTTTCCCATTGCATCCCAATGCACAAGAAGGGTCAATGATGATGAAAGTGAAGCAAGAAACATGAAGATTCATCGAAAAATGTTTTCCAAAAAGGGAAATTTCATGTTAGAAAGAGTCAATAAAGAAAGGATTTTTTCTATTACGATGAAGATGATGGTAGTGAATTATATATTGATGAAGAACCATAGATTAAATCTATAACCCATGCACAATGGTGGCTACCATTGAAAAATCAGAACTATTGGGAAACAAAGATAGAAATAATTAAATACTGATGTTGATGTCATGTTTCTACTTAATTATTTATTTACAATAGTATAGAATCAACAAAAGATATGAAAAAATATAAAATAAGTTTTCGAAGAGTAATCAAAATATTTTGATATTTTGGAAGATGAAATTTATCTACATGAGGATATAGTAAAGGAATATTCAATAGCTTTTGAAACCATAGATGATATAGTATAACTAAATCATAGGATAGATAAATAGGAAAAAACCATTAATTAACATACATATAGACTCAAAGAGAAGTAAAAAACTATTGAGGGACTTGAAGAAGAATTTATTACTCTTAGTATTAAACATGAAAGTGAATCCAGCCCAAAAGATACAATGAAGATAATTCAGTTTTTAAAATCCTCATATATTGAACATCTAGAATGAATTAAGAGTGGTTATGATATAGTTTAAAAGGATATGAATGATCAAACAGCCTCATACATGGGAAACATATGAAATTCCATAATATTGTAACATCAAATCGTGGATAAAAAAATTGGACACAATAAAAGAATTTTGAATGTCGGACAAATCAGAAATACAAATGAAGACCAAACAACGAATGTTATAGGTCAAACTGAATGGATGCCTGAAAACTATCCTCGAAATTCCCAATATGCTATATATTCAAACTCTAATGGTTTGAAATTTTACATGATGAGGAATAGATGTGAAAAGAAATTTCAACTTATGAAATGTCAATTTTAGGAATATTTGCGTCTTACCATGTCATAATGCGTGGTGCCATGGAGAAATTTAATCGTGGAGGAGAAAAGATCTTAATAATGGATAGTGAATTCATATCACAATTTATATATAATAACTATTTTCTATGGAAATATTATTCATTGTTCTAACATTGGATATAAAACTGTTGACTACTACTATAGGAATGGTATAAATACATTTTACAAAAAATAGAGGGAATTCAATAATCACCAACATGACGAGGTTGTTCTTAAAAAATGATCTATCATTTGGGAGATGAGTGTGAGTATTATGAACCAAAGCACATGGAATAAAGATATGAAATTTTCTCATTATCCTTCACTCAAACTAATATTTAATGGAAGGAAAAAAATAAAATTGAAAAATCCAACTTTATAGAAGTATCTCTCAAAGAAACCAAGAAAAACATCACATGGATTCTTGATAGTGTATTATCCTACCATATGATAGGAAATGAAGACATTCCACTATGTTTCATGAAAAAAGATCAATGGAATAGTGAGTTTGGTATTGATTGTTCTTTTAATGTCAATGGCAATGAAAGTACTGAATGAATAATTGAGAGTTGAAGAAGACTGATGTTTTTTATGTGGCTGAATTTCACCACTTCCTCTTGAGTGTGAGTCAAATTTGTGACACTATACATACTGTGGAATTCAATTAAAATGGGTTCACAATAAAAATAAGAACATGGGATTGTCTCTTGATAGGATACAGAATAGATGGCGACCTATATCATGATCATTATAAAGAGAACATTTTACACATGACTGTTGAAGAAGAGAACAACTTGTTGCACTGGAGGTTGGGTCACAACAATCATCAAGACATTGATAAGATATCTTTTGTGAAGATAGACATGGATATCCTAAATCTGAATCTTGAACATGAAAAGACATGTGATCCTTGCATTATAGGTAATTTGTTCAGTAGTTCATAAATACCAAAGTAAAAAAGTGACATCAAATCTTCTAAATATCATTCATACAGAAGTATGTGTCCTGATAAATTTTATTTGAACTCATGGAGATAAATATATCTTTATTTTCATTAACGATTATAGTAGAATGTATTCTGTGATTGTTATACATAAGAAGATAAATGTTGTTGATTTCATGAAAACATATCACTGAATTGTTGGGAATGATACGGGACAGACAATCAAAGATCATTGATCTTAATGTGGTGGATAATATACAACCATTGAGTTTGAAAACTTCCTAGAGAAACTTGGGATAAAACATGAGGTATTTTTTTGAGAACAACATTGAAAAATGGATTTGTTGAGCACCATAATTGATAGTTGAACATTATTTCTAGAAATATGACGATTGAGGTTCATATCTCTCTCCATTACATGAAAAATTCTATTCAGGCTTCATTTTATATTCAAAATTGAACTGGGTGTTATATGGTGGAAACCAAGACACCTTATGTGTTATTTAATGAATGGAATCCTTCTGTTATTTAGTTTTTGGTTTTCAGATTTAAATTTTTTATATTAATGAATAATTTAAATCATGGAATGTTTGGGGATTATTTTGTGAAGTAATATTCCTCAAATATTTAATGAATATAAAATTTTACTAATGTTTTAATAAACATCATTGAAAATTGTGGAATGTAGTGATGTGAATATCACTAGAGATAAAATAAAAAATGGCTCAAGTAATTCATCTTCTGATGTGATATATGATGATAAATATTTTTTAAATAGAAAATTTTAAAATAAACATGTAATGTAAGGAATGGAAAACATCCAGGAGTCGCATAATTATGTTGATTTAGAAGAATAATCGGATGAAGAACCCATTGGTGAGGAAAATTATTCTAAATCACATAGGTGAAATTGAAGTGCTAAAACTGATTAGTCGAACATTATTGGGGATTGGATATCTCTCACACAGACAAGGATAATGTGGAATATGTCACTATCAACATTCCATTGAATTTTTGAAACATCCTCATTATATGAAGATCCATAGGCTGAATTATGGTTGAAGGCCATGAATGATAAATTGGAGCTAATTGACACGAACAAAACCTAGGATCTAAATACAAGACTTGAAACCCACAATGTTATTTGTATGAAGTGGATTAATGAAAAAAATATTATTAGCCTGGAAATGTGTTTGGAAAGAAGGGAATATAGGTCTGAAAATGCTATTCACATATTGAAGGTGATGATGTTGATGAAACATTTTACCCATTGGCGAGACCTGGATTTAATCAAAATTTCTCATTCCATGTAAATTTAATGATGATAAGAAGTGTGTCAAATGGATTTCATGATAATATTTGATAATGGTGTTCTTGATGAAGATGCTTATATCGAATAACAAGTGGTTTTTCTTCTTGGTAATGATGAAATGATGGTTTTTATATTAAATACGGTTATATATGGTCTGAAATTGGCACCACTAATTGGCTACTATCAGATGGATTATAATCTAATGAATTTATAATTTAAAAGACGATTGGATAATAATCATTATGTGAAGAATTCCCTGAATGATTAGTTCATGGTTCTTGTATACGTAGATGATATTATATTTGTAGGAAGCAAGAACAGAAAAGTGAATGAATTTTCTGGTAACATGAAATTAGAATTTAAAATGTCTATGATTGGTGAACCCACATACTTCTTGTTGTTGTAGTTGATTCAGAGGAAAAACTACAGAACATTTTATCAGATGAATTATACATGTGAATTTAAAAATAAAATCAATATTAAACACTATAAGCCAGTGTATAATCTGAATGATGTTAGAACAAAACATGGAGAACGAGATGATGGAAATGCTAGGGATCCTGCCATGTTCATGAGAGTTATCTGAATCTTACTGTAATTATAAAAAATGGGTACATATATTTTATTAAAAACTTTTTTAGCATCCCACTTTTAATATAATATGAATTATTAACATATTTAAGTAGTTAAAAGAATCATGATTTACATTCAAGTTACACACAATTATGGCTTATAATTATCTATTGGAAGAGATTGTGAACTATATGAATTTTCTGATACTGATTGGGTGGGTGATGAAGTAGATATAATTTCCACCACTGATGGAGTATTCATTTTTAGAAATAATTGTGTGGGAGTGTTGAGTAAGAAAAAATAAATAATTTCTCTCAGTACTACAAAATTTGAGTATATCTCTTCTATTAAGTCTAACACTTGGCTATTATGGAAAAAGTAAAAACTGACTAATATTGTTGTTGAGGTGAAACAACCAATGGTGATTCCCTATGATAACCATAGTTAAATTTAAATTAGGATGAATCTTATTCATCATTTTCATATTAAACACATTTAAATTGGGTATCACTTCATCTATGAAAAAACTAAACAATGAAGGATTAAAATGGATCTTGTTGTAATAGATGATAAAGTGGATGACATATTGAAAAAGTTGTTGTTAGAAACTATGTTCAAGAATCATCAGTTGAATCTCGGTTTGGATCCACATCTCAGTGCATGAGGATGTTACAATTTTCCCCCTCCCCTCAATTGTGCTAATTATTTTAATATTTTTTGAATTATTGCAGGTTTATGGGGGAGATACGATCTAGAAAGAGTGTGCTTTCAGAACTATAAGTTAAAATTACATCCGTTGGGTTTATTTCCAATGGGGAAAAATTGATAAATTCAATGATTTTTGGTTCAAACGATGAGTATGAAATGAGAAATGATGATTGATAATATATGAATTCAAAAATGTTTCAATAGGGTAGAATGATGATTTAATACAGGAAAACATGGGGGAAATGTGAATGAAAAATTTGGAGTTTGTTATCATAAAAACCCACTTAATTCTACCTATATTGTTTTATATACTGAGAATTTATAAATTATATATATATAGTTTGATATAATGTTTCTCATTTATGAGGTTCTGGATGATTTGTTATTGAATTTAGTAGCATATTTCCAAAAAAACCCAAAGAGGGAGAATTTTGGAAATAAGGTTGTACATTGCTGGATATGGAGTATTGTTTAGGTCTTTTGTCAATATACATTGGTTTGATCAATCAGTATTCATGGAATGTGTTCTTATGATTGTGGATGAATTTAGTATTGAAGGATTCATAGTTTTCTAGTGTTTTCTAAATTTTTGGAATTCAAATATAAGATTTTTTTTTGGAAAAAGAATATTTTCGGCCAAGGAATGGATGATTGAGAACCATAATCATTGAAAAGTTCATAGATCAATTAATATTTTAATTAGAATGGTGAACCATGTCCATGAAGTGGAAAAGGTATTCAGACTGCATAGGGTGAACCGTTCGTGAAGCGGAGGAGTTTCAACGGAAGGCAAGTGGTTCAGGGATAGAAAAAATTTCATGGGATGTCGTTCCATTTTTATTAATGGGGCAGTTTTTTGATCAGTCGTGAAGGGAGTCATTTGTATAAATGAGATGGTGATTTTTTCCACCATGTGTGGAGAATTATTGTATGAAATCCACATAAGGAATATGGTTCATGGGATAAGCACATTATGTGTTAATGTTCATTCTGTGTTAACGATATGGTAAATCTCAATTTAGTGGATTATGTAGATCTATATTCCTATGAGGATAACTAATCCCTTCATTATGGAGAAACACTTGGATTAACAATCGATGAGGAAATATTGAGAAATCTAGAAGTAGTTAATAAGGAATACAACCCCACAATAACATTAGTTAAAAATATTAAAGGAATTCAGTGAAGTCTATAACAGTTCCCGGAAGACAGTACGTGGATAAAGATGATCAATTCAAAGAAGACAGTTTGTGGAGGAGGAGTTTGGTATACAATGAAGAATATGTACTCGGATATGGATTAAAATGGTAGTATCTGGTCGCAGTTTTCAATGTAAGTACGTGGAGGATTCTTCATAGTACACAATGCATGGAAGTATAGAGAGTAATCCTCATAGTACGCGGAGCAAGGAGGTACACTGTGAAAAGAGCATAGTACATGGTAGAGAAAGGGACATTTCTTGAGTAATCGATCGCAGTATGTTGTGCATTAAAATTTTCCAATTAAGGAGTTTAGTATGCATATGAATATTTCATGAACATGTAGTTCATGGATATATAAAATACATCTAAAGGCAAAAACATGACTACTCTATAGCGTCAATCTGCAGTTGAGGATGCGTGATTTAATTTAAACACGTTAAATTGACCTTCATTTCAATAAAATGAGTTCGGATTCCTTCCAAGACAGTGATAATAGTGGAGTAAATAGAAGATATCCGAGTGACATAGTGTTTTTTACCTAAACCTTGTTATGATAGTGCACCTATCATTGAATGACTGTGATAAACGTTTTTACTCCACAACTAGTTAATATTAGTTGAATTTGGTATGCCAGACTGACATTAGAAATATTCTCCTTGAAAATATCCCTTAGTGGTGAAGCAAATAAATTTTTGTGTCTTCACTTTGCATGTGATTTTTTTTTTCTTGTCTTTAACATCAGACAAGTTTCATAGGTTCATACCAACCTGGTAACATGATCCCTTAGTTTGAACAAAATTGTTGACACCCTAATTCACCCCTACCCTCTTAGGGTGTTTTGGGGTCCTTCATAAAGAATATGTTGAGTGTCTTCTTGGCCCTTATATTCCATTTTTTTAAATACAGAGACAACGAAGACTTACATGAACATGGATATTTTAATAGGAATGACCCTAAGTGGTTTAGGAATGTTATGTATCTCACCAATAATTTGTGTGGTGCTACATGGTTAGTGAGATGTGTACTAACAATAACTCTTCTAGGTAGCATAGTTGGACACCAAGATGTGTGGGTCCCTTGGATTCTATCAATCCATACATTCCTTTTTTGAAAATTACATCCTCTCGTATATCATTCATTTGGAAATAAAATTTGGACCACGAATAGCCTATCCTAATATTTTCTTTCATGATGAACATGATGGTGGTCTCTGTAGTGATTTTTGATATACAATGTTGTATTTTATGGGAATGAAACTAATTTCAGAAATTGTCAATGTTGGTAGTGATCAAGATTGATCAACATCACAATTATAGAGTAACACTCCTACTATGAAGTTCATGGGTCATTAATACACTATTAGAGTGGCACCCTATATCTGAGTTGGGGGTGGGTCCTCTACTAGCTATCTACTGTGTGGTACACCCCAGAAAATTATGGTGTGGGTTGTCTATCCACTGAGTGGTACCCCAATTTGATTAGTGTGTAGGGTCACTATATAAAGAGAGGTATCCCTATGCCAATTCGGGTCCACTATCTATAGAGTTGTACCCCCTATTTGATGCGGTGTGTGTCCCCCTTTTAAAGAATCATACACCTATAATGGATTAGGGCATGGTTCCTCTATATACTGTGGGGTACCCTATGATGTACTAGGGTGAAGGTCCTCTATAAAAAGAGTGGTACTCATATAAAATAGGATCTGTTTTCTCTATAAAATTATTTGTACTCCCTAACATACCAGGTTGTGAGTCTTATATCTACCAATTTGTAACCCCATCCCTTAATATGATAGGGTGTGTGTCCCTGTTATACTACGTGGCACACACTAGAACACTAGGGAATGGGTCCACTTCTTGGAGATTGAACCCCTCGACTATGATTCACAATGGAATGTTGAATAACCGCCACATTATAACTTTATTGGACCGACATCCGACATTTAGGGAATCATTTATGTCACCCCTAGAACTGATTGAATCCTTTTCCTAGACAATTTATTGAGATAGATTTCCCATTCTCTTATTTTTGGATTTCTTTAGTCGGAGAATATATATAAATATATATATCTCTAACCATGTCAATGGATTTTGTACTCTCTTTCAGTAGGTTGAGCTATCTACTTTCTATTTATTCCAAACATGCCTCTTACTACTCCCCCTTCATATTTTGGGGAATCCTACTTGGTATGCATATAATAACACTTATATGGGTTTTCCAGCATTTGTTTTGTCTAATAAAGATGATAGATAGGTTAGTGGTTACTTTAGCAGTGCATAGTGATACTTGGTGCATTAGACTATGTGCAGTAGTCGGATCTTGGAAATCTGAAGACGTGCTCTCTCATCATTTTTACATTTCCAGTTTTGATAGGTTGGACCATCTTTAAAGTTGGGAATATATTTTTCCCTTTAAATTTTAGTTTAAATTCCTTTCTCTTTGTATCCCCATGTGGTTTTTTATCTATGTTAATTAATATAGATGTTTCATCTTTTCCATTTATTACTCGACACATTTCATTGATACGGTCAACTGTGTTTGTAAAGGTATATTTTCAAAACACTTACTATGTTTGATATTACATTCATTGCTTACCACCAACCCATATCCTATGAAGGTGTAATTAGGGTAGTTGTATCTCAAGCACCATTGTTTTTGAGTAATGATAAACAATTAAAAAATAAAAGGGTTGTCTCAGATGATAAGAACAGATTATATATAGAGGATTCAATCATGAGTAAATAGGGAATAATCAATACAGATAGGTATATAACAGGAAACACATTCCATTTAGTAAATAACTTTCCCCAAAAATGAATACATAGATAATAGAAATGCAATAATATCGTTGATAATAAAAACAAAATTCCCAATGATGGGTATTCATACTATTTTCCATCATGATATTTTTAATCATGATATATCTTTTGTAAATGATATCCACAATATTTTTTAAAACAATGGGTAAATTCCCATTTAATTAGGATTACTTTTTTGTCTCATGATACATCCACATACGTCGAGGATGTATAGAATTCAAGTTCCCACCCGCCATTGCATGTCTAAAACATTCCTCATGTATCAAATTATTAAGTTAATTCTTGAAAAATACTTTTTATAAATAAAAATCTATATTGATAAAATAATATAGAATATAATTATTTCCTTCATCAATCAAATAAATTTAAATATAAAAAACCCATATATAGAAATGGATAATGGTTTTTGATATAATCCTATCATTAATTCAGTGAATATGGATATATATGTAAAATTTAATTTATAATGATCATAAAAATGTGAATGTTTTAAGAGAAATTTAATGAATAAAAAAATTAATAAGAGGTAAAAATGACATTCAATTCATCAATGATATTAATTTTATAATAAATTCATATAATTTTAAAAATGGATAATAAATATTAAAATAAACGTTCTAAAAATATTTTTATTTTTAAAACCACTGAAATATTGTAGAATATGATAAGGTGTGTTAAACTATTATGGTAGTATGAAGTTCTGTTGACAACATATATGCTAAAAAATATTCCTATTGATATTTTTTTAGAATGTTATAGAGAATTATAAATATTCCCTTAATCCCATTTAAAATTAAATGATAACATAATATATACATTATAAATTATTTGTGTAAATAAAATTTATTACTGAATAGAAAATTCCAAATATAAGAGCTAAGAAAAAAATATGAGAGGACTAACATGGAATTTTCTGAACACTAAGGGGGGAGAATCCTTGTTGGGGGAATTTTAATGAAATTAAAACATTTAATCCACATACCTATTAGAATTTTTAGGTTCTTAAATCCCTTATTATCTTTTCCCTATTGTATGCATGTATATGAATGCTGTAAATACAAAAAAAGAAATTTCGACACGATTCACTACTCAATAAAATTATCTATTATATTGCAAGGTCATGAAATAATCATGAAAAAAACACTTGATAACAATCATTTTAATGTTGTTACAATATGTTGGAAGTACCAATTAAATTAAAATACACAAAATTCAATTTAATTTGAATGTTTTATATCACCTTTCTAGATCATTATACTGCATCTCAAAACATTCTTTTCCTTGTTGATATGGGAATTAAATACCAAAAATTTCCTCCACCTATTGAGTCATGTAAAATATCATTGTTCTTTTTTATTCTTCCAATATACTATTCTTTAATTTTTTATATTCATAGCAGTAAGAAAGCTAATCTTCCTACTTCTTCTAGATTAAAACATGATAAATAGACAATCATATTCTTCTTCTAGTCACAATATTTTGAATGTAGTTTATTGCTGGACTAAATTCTCCCTAACTCAAATAATTTTTAGCTAATTTAAATTTATAAGTCACTTCCTCTTAAACCATTGATATTTGAAAGAAATATATATTAAATATTATATAGAAGTGTCATAATCTCTCATTATTCTTCAATGTGAAACAATATTTACCGAGTGAACTTCTTTTATGAGTTATTGAATAACAAAAACCCTTTTCAGTTATTAAATCAATTAGGATTACCTCAACACATCACCATTAAAATTAATCTTCCCAGAATAATAATAAATATTTATGTCGGTAAACACTATTATTATTTGATACACTATAATGTGAAATTTTGTAGAGAGTATCTTATTATATTTCATTGAAACTCAAGGTGAATCCAGGAATTTATCAGTTTACTTCTCTTATTCCATTAGAATATATTAACTTAGGGACACATCATGTTATTCATCAAAAAAACAATCTATATGTGTTTTAAAATATCTATCAGTTTGGTATCAGCTGGTTACGGTCACAATTTTAATTCACAAAACATAGTGGGTGTATTATACCCATGAAATAGTTTACAGAACCATTATTTTATAATCACTACGAACATGTCAGTTTAACACTTATTGTGTTTCCATTGATCACATTATTCACAGAGAATGTTGTGTGTGTGTTCAGAAAATCACATGTTTGAGGTATTTATCCATCATGAAATATAATGTACCAACCAAAAACTACATTATTCCATTGGTGTGACATCGTCATAGAAATAAATTCCATCATGGACTAGCTCTAATATGCTGAATACTAATACCCCATGATCATTTGATTCTTTACAAACTTCCTTGGATTTGTGGTCCCTTTTCCTTTGCGAGATACCAATCCCCACAAACATAATCTATTAAATATCCCTTAAAACATTATATTTATCATAAATAATCACCCAAGAAAAATTTCCCCCATCATAGAATCCTCTTTTTTGATCTTCTTCCCCTTGTTAAATTATCCACCAGAAACTACTTTGGACTTACTTGATATTCTTCCAGTACTGATGATCTAATCTAATGAAATTCACACGAATTAATGATATTTTTAGGGTAAATTATATAGGAAAATAATTAATTTGAAACCCACTAATATTAATTATATAAAAAATGGATGTGGTATAGCCAATATTGTGAGCTATTATGTGGACCACATATCACCTTTCTCATCTACGACAACCATTTTATTCCACAAATAGAAACCCTTTTCATATCCTAAGTCACTACCTCATTCCATAAAATTAAAATAATACCATGGACTACTATCCTCCAATTAATTTTGATCCTCATGTAATCTTTTTCTACTATGTGGTACATGTATCAGGCTTCACAATCTATATTACACGCTTTGCGGTCTGCATAGAACGACTATGAAGAAACTATTACATTACTGATTTTCCTTCTCTATTCTACAGACATTCATTGGGGTCCTATAACCTTTATTCCCATTCTACAATATTTATTCTCTGAAAATATTTTTATAAAACACCTTCCCTTTTTATGAAACAAACTCATTCTTTTGAGGCCCAAAAATTTGGCAACAATTATGAAATTGTGCCACCTTAAACATTTTCTTAGGAAATACTAACCATATTAATTTTTGGTCATCATTCTTTTTTAACAAACACTAATTGATACGTCATTAATTCTACAAACAATATCTCCCAAAATAAAGTTATTGAAATTACTAAAGTGATCTACAATTTACTCAACACATACTCTAAGCCCACATGATACATGCTCATCATAAAAAAAACAAATTTTAATGAATATTTCATCAAATAATCGCTTCATTCCAAAATTAATCAACTGAATTATTTATGAAAAATATCAATCATGATATTTTACATTTGATCAACCATTTTATGAATTGTAATATTTACAATGGAATGTATGGTAACATCCCTATCTTCCAGTAATATCATATTTTACAGTCAAACCTGAATATGGTTGGCATAAAAAAATTCATCTGACTAGATCTTTAGTATTATTTTCATAACTTCTCGTCCCATATATTTTATCAAGGTAGAATCACATGTTTTAAAACATAATTATAATTTTTTTGAAATAAAAATTTGAAAAGAATCATCATATTTGACTAAGATAATTATTCATCTTTGAAGACACATCAAATGTCATAAAATTAATCCATTACAATTCTCCATGAATCGCCTTGAAAATTATAGTTATCAAAATATGTTTCATGAAATATCAAGACATTGTGACATTATCCAAAATACATTTAATTTGAAAATACGTCATCATATTGACCGTAATGAGAAATTATTATCTCATTGATCTCCATTGAAAACCAAGGAAATTAGTAGACAACACATACAATCATTACACGATGTTGGATCTTCAATACCACCTTTGTATTTTATGGAAATACCTTCAAATTTATTTTCATATTAATGTGTCAATATATAGAACTGTTAAATTTTCTTTTTCTCCACTACCTTTCAAACATTCATTTTAAATTCTACTTCCCCAATACTGAAAATGAATATAATGTTCATAAAAATGGTTATCAGGATAGACATAAGAAATGTGCCCTAATCATTTCATTCTATTACTAAAAAAGTTTTTCCTTTTCGAGAAAACATGAGGATTTGGTTTGGAAAGAAAAAGTTATCCATTACCAACAGATCATGATACCTTAATAAATTTGAACTCATATATTTTTCTTCTATGATTATTCACTTTTATTAATTTATGAAATAACTAAATGTGAGATAAATTTATAACCACAGATGAAAAAATAAGAGGCACATACCATTTCCAATAACGTGATCTTCAATAAGTTTACCTAATAATTATACTTGATACTAATTTAAATAATATTTTTGAAAACATCTCCATCTCCCCAACCTCATTGAAAACATTATTCATTATCTTTCATATTGGTTGATATCATATATAATGGATTTCAATAGATTCTATTATATAGAATAAACAAGAATGGGTATTCAACTTCTGACATCCCATTTAGGATAACATTTATAACATAACCAATTATTATTATCTAGAATATTTTTCATCCCAGTACTTCTATATAAGGTCAAACCAAGATGGAATATTATTTATCCCATCTATCGAAAATAGGATATAACATTCTTCAACTTTATCTGCAATTATCATCAATTATATTAGAATTTAAATATCAATTTAGAAACTATTCTGGAATAGTAGCTTCTTTAGCTTAGCTATGAATAATTTACATCACTTACTAATTCACATGTTCTCCCCTGGAGAACACACTTCATCTTAAATTACCTATATTATATGAAAAATTAATATACACAATGATTAAGGTTATATGGTGGATCATCCTTGCTTCATTAATATGAATAGAAATTTTTAAAAGATATTCTCAACCATGATTCTCCATTTTCCCCTATCTTCATGCATTCACATCTAAACATATATTCTGATTTATGTTATAGAAATTTGGATCTCATAACATCCACTTATACAAGGTGTGGATTATTTTTCTCTATAACATACATCATGGATGACACATTAATACTTTTCTTGAGGATTTCTTCTTTCTATGGTATGGAGGTTAAAAAGTCTTTTGAAATGTGACAATATTTCTTGTCTCTATCACATAGAAAATATTTAACACAAGATTTTACATTTCCTGATAGGCCCTCTTAGAATTTTTCTTCATCATGTAGAGTATTCTCTTCACATTTTTCAATTTCATTATCTTTTAAAACGTTCATTTTTCCTATTTTTTTCAAAATAATCATGCTTCATAATGAACATGTTATTATTACCTATGGGTGCATGTTCGGATCTTCCACATGGGTTCTTCTGAGTGTTATCTGTCATAATAGTTCTTTTTGATGAATTATATTCAATTTTGTGGATTTAGAATCATCTTTATCATAAAAATTCTTATTTTTTACCTTATTATTATTATTTTTGTTAACAAAATTATTCTAATATAATACCAATGTTTCTTGTTCATTCCAAGTAAAATTTTATGTTGTTATTTTCTTATTATATTTAGATATAGGTTCAATGATCATGTACCAATAATGTAACCACTGCCATGGATATATCATAGATGTAATTAGGAATTCCAAATCCATTTTCTGTATTCAGATACCTAAGGGCCAATGGATTCTTCTTCTTCTTTTATACCTTTCTCCCCATGAGAAGAGCATAAATTGTGTATTTTCATTTTGCGTATTATACCAAAAATTTAATGCACCATTCCAAAATCAGTTAATGCACCAAAATATACACATAAATATTGATTTCCTGATATCCTTTATATTATATTACTGGTTATTATTTGTTATTTTTTTCTCATTAGTGGGAATGAAATTCCATACATTATTTGATATCCTCCATAGTCATGGTGACATTTTTTTCAATATCACTCTTTATCTATAATTATTTAGAATTTTCCTTTCAACCTACATTTATTTTGGAATCAATTACAGAAACAACAGTAAAAGATTGTATGGATGGTACTAGATTCATCTCAACGGCTTGTGACATATCAATAAATATATTCATGAAATTCTAATCACATGTTGGAAGTATTTACACCATATAATCCTCTAATTAACCTTTATTACTAGTAGAATTTGTCTCCTTATTTTATAAGTAATCAGTATATTTTTTCTCAAGATTAGAAAAATAACATTCAAATTCTACACATTTCACGTTGAGTATTATTTTCTAATCTTCAATCATAATCATATTATATTCAAAAGACATCATAATTATTTCAAATAAATCTTCATAAATGTTAACTTTTTACTGAATCAATTATAAATGTTCCACGTTCCTCTTATTTATTTCATCCAATTATAAAACCTTGACAATAGTTCTATTATTCATTTTTTCTTCTTCTGCATAGATATTTTCTTCTAGTTTAATTTTGTCTACCTCTTTATCTCCAAATACATTAATCCATTTTCTGGAAGATATTTAATGTTATGTCATTATTTCTTCATTCATACCATCATGTCTAGTGAGAATTAAATATTCTACAATTGTTTCTTGACATCCCATCCCCAAAAAATTAGATTATCATTCAAGCATGGTGATCTCTTCTAGGAAACATTTAAAGACTCTAGAAAAATGGAGGCTCATTGTTGGTCAGAGTGGACACTCAAGAGGGGGGTGAATTGAGTTCCAATTAAAATTTCTGCTAAAAACAATCTCTAATAAAATCCCCCAATTTTAAAAACAAATTAAACTGTAGTGAATTTATACAGATTATAAAGGTTCAATTAGTTTCTCAAAGATTGATTAGTTCTTAGTTAACATAATCTGATGATTAAATTAACTTTTGAATCTAACTTACTGATTTATAATAAATATAAACACTTGTGAGTTTAACTATCAAAGTAGCTTTGAAGACAAATTATATTTCAAAGTAATAGCAGCGGAATATGAAATAGATATGTATTGTATGGATATAAACGTTAACTAAAAACACAGAGGAGTTAACCAAGAGGTTCAGTATCAAGATGAGACTTAGTCCTCTAAAAAGCTTATATAAGGATGATCCACACCCTGAATCGGGGTTCAACAGTTTACAACTGTCCAGGTCCAAGACCTCTACCACTGTTATCCGTGGGAAACAAAACAACAGCAACCAGCTGTCCAGGTCACACACGACCTCTACCACTATCCACAGTGGGAAAAAGGATGAAAATATAGTGAGTGAGGATTTAGAAATCCTCCAGTTATGGTTCAGGAGATAGTGTGTGTGTAAAATACAACAGATAACACACACTGCTCGTAATGTAAAAAGTAAATCACAAAGATAAAGATTTAGATATTAGAAATGGCTCTAGTGATCTTCGTGTATCTCTTGACTCCTTTTGTTGATTAGAATTCGTTCTGAGTCTTCTTCTGGTTTTTTTCTGGAAAACAGAGTACCATCTGCTCCCTTGACTTCGAGGTTCAGCTTGATTATCGGCTCAAAGAGTGATGAGTTTTGTGTGGTTCTTCTTTAGCATAGATTGCTCGATGTATGCTCTATGTTCTGGAGGCTGGTAGTAGTATTCTTGTGAGTGCTAGTTCTCCAGTTAATCTTGGCACGTTTAGAGCTTGATCGAGTGTGTTCTGTGTGCTTGATCTCTCCGAGATTTATTTCACACACTTCTTTTTTGATACATACATAATGTCCTCTTTATACCCCTTTTTGTTTTTCTGAAAAGAAGGAATGATTATTCTTTTTGATCGTACTGGGTACGGTTTCCTGAAATGGCAACATAAATCAATTAATAACATTAAATGCATCAAAAGTAACAAATGTAACCGTTAGTCTAATAAACAAATAGTGTCGAGGATATAGTATTTGACTCCACAGTTCATTATAGGTAGCTGTTTGTTTGTAGACATGTACGGTTGACTTGGTGTAGGGATCTTCCATCAGTAGCTCTTCAGACTCTTATCGGTGGCTCTTATCGGTAGCACTTATCGGTAGCTCCCTGTGTGCATCGGTAGCTCTGTGTGCATCGGTAGCTCTGTGTGCATCGGTAGCTCTTTGTGCATCGGTAGCTCTGTGTGCATCGGTAGCTCTGTGTGCATCGGTAGCTCTGTGTGCAGCGGTAGCTCTGGCTATCGGTAGCTCTGTCTATCGGTAGCTCTGGCTATCGGTAGCTCTGGCTATCGGTAGCTCTGGCTATCGGTAGCTCTGGCTATCGGTAGCTCTGGCTATCGGTAGCTCTGGCTATCGGTAGATCTGACTATCGGTAGCTCTGGCTCTTATGCAAACCACATCTAATAGACTTAGAATTGTTTCAAAGCTAAAAAGGGATAATCGAGATTAACATAAAACAGAGATTATTTAAACATTATTATTAACCTGATCACTGATTTGAAAGAATTAAAAAGTAGCTCATCAGTAATTGAGAGTAGAATAATATATGAACACATAATTGGGATTATCAAAACAGGTGAGGTCAACAATCTCCCCCTTTTTGATAATCACAACTTATGATATGGCCAAAAATAGTGAGAATATAGTATAAGAGAATATAGCATTTGTTTATATTCTAATTTCTCAAAGAAAGCAATCAGTGGAAATATAGGAAATAGTAATAGAATGAAATAGATCAAAAATTATCATAGGATGTATTAAATAGAATAGTATCAGAGATAAGCTTTGAAAGAGTTGGTACCAAAGAAGGAAATGTATGAATAATAGCAAAGGCTCAAAATTTCTCCCCTTTGATATTTTCCCACTCCACTCTTTATATTTTCTCGCCCTTTATAATTTCCTCCCCCTTTGTGATAATCAAAAAGTAGGAAAGCAGACAGAGAGAACTGAGAAACAGAGATAGTGTAAAGAAAAGCATTTGTATTAGACCAGACAAAACTTACAGAAACAGAATAGAAGAGAAAAAGAGAAAAAAGACAATTCCTATCAAACAACCTGGCCACTTCAGCAATTCGGATCTTCAACATGAGTTTTGACTTTTGGATCAGAAGAGGAGGCAGGTGGTGAGGATGTGAGTGAGGGCTTTGGAATCCCAGAAATGATCACAGGAGGCTGAGCCACTGATAATGTGCCTGGCCTGTATTGGGAAGGTTGTTGAGTGATCATAGTTGTGAGGCTTCGGATGGCCTGAGCAGGAGTCATCTGGACTGGAGACTCAGTAGAGGCAGAGGCAGGCAAGGCAGGAGGGACAATAACTGGTCTGGCATCAACATGCAAAAAGGGTAGCAACAGATTTCTGAAATCCATAATGATTCATCCCCCTCTTTCCATAGAAGATATAAAATCATCCTTGTTCTCCATAAATGTTTCTAAGGCAAGAGTCACCTCTCTTAGCTTGCTCACTTGTTCTCGGAAGGCATGAGTTACAGGGGGTAATTTCATGTTTTCCAACATCAGCTTGAAATGATGGGTGAGTTTTTGCTTGGTAAAAATCCTTTGGAAATAATAATCCACCTTGTTCTTGATTTCCTCCTGAGAGGTAGAGGCCTATTTCATAGTGTCGTGGATGATTTTCATTATTTCCCTTACTGAATCTCTTGTAGAGAGCACTACCCGGCTGAGATCTGATGAGTCCAGAGAGCCACTGGTTGAAATAGAACCAAGCTCCTCCTTCATCATATCTCGTAATTGATTCAAATCAAATGCAGGTTTTGAAGCTAGAGGACCAACCGAGAAGGATACAGTTTCTTTGAAGCTTTTTATCAAGCCACTAATCAGAGTTTGCAGTTGAGAGTCCTGATTTTTAACATGATCCTTTATAGAAGATTTTAAATCTTCAAATACTGAGACCATTTGGCTTACAACACTTTTCACATAGGATAAATCCTTATCAGCTTGACGCTTTGAGCTCATGTAGGAATCTAAGGTAGTAACAGACATTTTTAAGGCTTCCAGATCTGCTTCTATTCTAGAATATTGGGTCTGTAATTCTTTGACGGCTTCCATTAGTTCACCCATAAAAGTTGACAGATTGAAACCAAGAGAAAGCTCAAGAGATTGTTCTAACAACTTCATTTCTTCACGAAAACAGTGCTTCATCTCAGTAACTGAGGCAGTGAAGGATTCTTTCAGCTCATGCTTCAGGGATTCAAGATCAGACTTTGTAACAAAATCAGGAGGAGAAACTGTAGTAGATACTCGTGTAGAAGCTAAGCTGACTACTGAATCATTCATGTCTGATTTAATCGAGGAAACTAAAAAGGATTCCATTGTCTTTACTTCTTCTACAAAACTAACTTTGAGATTTTCTTTCAGCACATCTAAATCATGTACTCGGACCACATCATCAGGAAATAACTCAGAATTGATGTCATAGATGATCTTTGGTCTATTCAAGGATACTTCATTATCCGAATCAGTATAATCCAAACCACAGACTATAAAACCTGGGTCTTCTACCCAGTCTTCAATCTCAACAGCCACTGTAACATTTCCAAGATTGGAATGATGCTCCCCCTCAATGGGTGCATTCCTATGTACAACTACTACATTTTCTGCTGGTATTTCTTCATCAGAATCTACCACAACAACTTCCATCTCAGCAGCAATAAGGAGATTTTCTGAAATAGGTACAGCTTCTTCTCTTTCTTTTTCTACTTCATCAGTAAGCACAACTGAGTTTTCAATCAATGGACTCAGACTCAACCTAGCAGAATTAGATGATTCAGATACATTCTCTTTTTCCCTTTCCTTCTGAGGAACTGGGTGGTCTTCCTCATGAATAGATAACACTTCCTCTATTTTTCCTTTTCTTGAGTGTACAAACTCAGTAACAGGACTTGGGGGAAAGTCAGGATCTCCTCCAATATCCATAGGAGTTTCTTCCTCTTCTTCTTCTTCTTCTTCTGACTCATCACTGTACTCGGGTTCCTCTTCATTAGATCCTAAACCTAGATCTCTTTCATCCTTTGGCCTTGAAGGATAATCCACATGATTAAAGTTATCATACACCCTCTGGTCATCACTGACCCATTCTCCTTTCCGTGGGTTCCAATTGATTTTCATGTACCTACAAACTATAGTAGTGATACAGAAGTTATTCTTAACTACAACTGTCTCATCCTGAGACTTAGCTATCCCTTTCACTTTTATCATCACAGAGATCATTTTGGAAAAGAATAAAGCATTAGTCTTTGATTTTGGCCTAATCATGTCTTCCATTTGATTCAACAGCAGTCTGCACAGATTAACTTTCACACCATGTCTTAACAAATGTAGAAGATAAATATCTTCATATCTTAGATTAGAAAAATCTCCTCTCCTCGGTATCAAAACATGTTGAACAAATTTGAAAAGCAGTGTGTTCTCTCCATCCAATTCAGTAGCAACCACTTGACTCTGACTTCCATTACCCGTTAGCTCTTTTAAAGCGGTCTCATAGTCATATATGTTACTGGTAGGTGGAATTGCTCTTGAGACATACCTGGATACACCTTCATGTGGGACTTTTAAACATTCTTCCCACTCTACTGAAGAAAAAGACATTTATTTTCCATTTAAAAAAGAACTTACCCGATTCTCATTTTCAGACTTCTCAAAGCTTACGAATTTGTAGAACTGTTTCACTAACTTCGGTTAGTAGGGACCATTGTTATTTGAAAAACAATCTACCCATCTCTGATCTTCTAGAATTGCAAGCACCAACGACTTTATTGGTAGCAGCCAATCTATTCATAGCTCCTTTTCAATCACAATATCTCTATTCTGCAAATGAGGGTTTACTGGTCGCTTTCCCATCTTAGTTCTGACAATACTTCCACGAGCTTCTTGTAGCACTTTCTGCTTCTTTGTTTTAGGCTCTACACTGTCATCTCTACTGGCAGGAAACTTGGTTTTTTCCATCGCGAATTTAGGGTTCTCAGTCGATTAGGGAGGTAGGATTCAATGGTGAAATGTTTTGGGTCCGGTGGAGTGAGAAGCGGTTTAGGCTTAGTTTTATCATGTAGGAATCATAAATAAAGGAATAAAGTAAAATAGCATAAAAGTAAAACAATTCATATTCTTGGCGGCAGACAGAAGTTTTAAAATATAGCATTGGTGAGAATTTCAACATCGGTGAGAATTGATCATCGGTGAGAATTTCAATATCGGTGAGAATTGATCATCGGTGAGAATTTCACATCGGTGAGAATTGATCATCGGTGAGAATTTCAACATCGGTGAGAATTGATCATCGGTGAGAATTTCAACATCGGTGAGAATTGATCATCGGTGAGAATTTCAACATCGGTGAAAATTGATCAACGGTGAGAATTTCAACATCGGTGAGAATTGATCATCGGTGAGAATTTCAACATCGGTGAGAATTGATCATCGGTGAGAATTTCAACATCGGTGAGAATTGATAATCCCCAGCTCGTGCCTAATGTAACTTAACTTATCAGAACTTAAAGGTTTAGTGAAAATATCGGCCAATTGATGTTCAGTGCCAATAAATTCAAGAGTAATATCACCTTTTTGATAATGATCTCTCATAAAATGATGTCTTATATCTATGTTTTTGGTTCTAGAGTGAGATACAGGGTTCTTAGATATGTTTATTGCACTAGTGTTGTCACAGTTAATTGAAACATGTTTAAACTCAAATCTATAGTCCAATAGAGTGTGTTTCATCCACAGAATTTGTGCACAGCAACTACCAGCAGCTATATACTCTGCTTCGGCAGTAGACAAAGCAACTGAGTTCTGTTTCTTACTACACCATGACACTAGGGATTTACCAAGTAAATGACATGTTCGAGATGTGCTCTTCCTTTCTAACTTACATCCAGCAAAGTCAGCATCTAAATAGCTAGTTAGGTCAAATAATTGTCCTTTTGGATAAAACAAACCTAAATGTACAGTATGCTTAAGATATTTAAAAATCCTTTTGACAGCCAGTAAGTGTGATTCCTTAGGATTAGCTTGAAATCTAGCACACATACGTACACTGAACATAATGTCTGGTCGACTAGTAGTAAGATAAAGTAAGCTCCCAATCATACCTCTGTAATTGGTTTGATCCACTGATTTCCCAGCCTCATCTGTATCCAACTTACAGGTAGTACTCATAGGTGTATCATTTTCCTTAATGCTATCCAATCCAAAGCGTTTTAAAAGATCTTTTGTATATTTACTTTGATTTAAAATAATTCCATCTCTAGATTGAAAAATTTGAAAACCAAGAAAATACATAAGCTCTCCCATTAAGCTCATTTCAAATTCATTTTTCATACTTTTTGAAAAATCAGTACATAAAGAGTGTTTAGAAGATCCAAATATAATATCATCAACATAGATTTGTACAACTAAAACATCTTTAGAAATTCTTTTAATAAAAAGAGTTGGATCAGCGATCCCTTTAGTGAAACCTTTTGAAATAAGAAAATTGCTGAGTCAATCATACCAAGTTCTTGGAGACTGTTTTAAACCATATAAAGCTTTAGAAAGTTTCAAAACTTTATTTGGAAAATGAGGGTTTGTAAATCTTGGTGGTTGTTCCACAAAAACATCTTCAATTATAAAACCATTTAGAAATGCACTTTTGACATCCATTTGATATAACTTGAAATTCAGATGTGATGCATATGCAAGTAAGATCCTATTAGCTTCCAGTCGAGCTACAGGTGCAAAAGTTTCTCCACAGTCTATACCCTCTTCTTGACTATATCCCTAAGCAACTAGTCTAGCTTTGTTTCTAACTATGTTTCCTGATTCATCAACGTTATTTCTAAAAACCCATTTTGTGCCTATTGTCAAGGTGTCCTTGGGTCTGTCAACTAATTCCCAGACTTTGTTTCTTTCAAATTGATTTAACTCTTCTTGCATGGCTATTACCCAGAATTCATCATTGATAGCATCATTGATATATTTGGGTTCTAGTTGTGACAGAAAAGCTTGATGTTCAACCTGGTTCCTTAGAGAAGCTCTAGTTTGTGTTCCTCTATCAAGATTACCAACAACAGCATCTAAAGGATGATTCTTTAGAATCTTAGTAGATTTGGTAAAGGTTGGACTAGAAACTTTAGGTTCATCTATAGGTTCGGGTTCAATAGAAGCAGATTCTAGAGAAAGTCCAGAACTGGATGTTTTTATAATAGGTTCTTTAGATTTATCATTAAGGTCCAGAATAGACAAATCTTCTTCAAGATTCTCAAGAGAGGTTTTAGGCTCATGTGGATCAGTTTCATCGAATTTGATGTGAACAGATTCTTCCACACATTTGGTTCTCTTATTGAAAACTCTATAAGCTTTACTTGAAATAGAGTAACCCAGAAAAATTCCTTCATCGCTTTTGGGAGCAAACTTATCCAGATTATATTTAGTATTAAGTATAAAGACTTTGCAACCAAAAACTCTGAAGTAATTAACCTTAGACTTTCTATTGTTCCATAACTCATATGGGGTTTTCTTAAGAACAGGTCTGATTAAGACTCTATTGATAACATAACAAGCTGTATTAACAGCTTCATCCCAAAAGTAAATAGGCAGTTCATATTCATTGAGCATGGTTCTAGCTATTTCTTGAAGGTTTCGGTTTCTCCTTTGTACTACACCATTTTGTTGGGGTGTCCTAGGGGCAGAAAAATTGTGACTATAGCCATTGTGTGAGCAGTAAGATTCAAACTCATGATTTTCAAACTCACGACCATGATCACTTCTTAGGGTTTTAATCTTAAGTCCACTAAGGTTCTCTACATACTTGGAAAATTTAATAAAGTAAGGAAAAGCTTCACTTTTGTGAGCTAGAAAGTACACCCATTTATATCTAGAAAAGTCATCTACAAGGACATAGACATAATGCTTCCCAATTAAACTAGAAACTCTTGATGGTCCAAACAAATCCATGTTAACCAACTCAAGTGGTTGAGAAGTTGAGACTTCTTTCTTTTATTTAAAAGAAACATTGTGTTGTTTTCCCTTTTGACAGGGATTACACACTTTGTCATTTGGGAATTCTAACTTAGGTAAGTCTCTAACTAAGTTTTTCCTAGCCAGCTTTCTAAGTGAGTGAATGTTGCAGTGCCCTAATCTTCTATGCCATAGCCAATATTCTTTATGAAAATCATTCAAACAAGAAATATTTTGTTTGGCTAAAGAATTTAAATCAACAGCATAAACATTTTCATTCCTTAGAGCAGAAAATACTAAAGAATCTTTGGAGTTAAAAACATCACACGAGTCATTTTCAAACTTGACATTGAAACCATCGTCACATAATTGAGATATAATAAGCAAGTTATATTTAAGTCCATCAACGAATAAAACTTTAGAAATTAATACTGAGTCAGTGTTACCAATCTGGCCTAGGCCAATGAGTTTTCCTTTAGAGTTGTCACCAAAGGTGACATGACCTCCATCAACCTTTATTAAGCTCTTGAAGAAAGAATAATCTCCAGTCATGTGTCTTTAGCACCCACTGTCTAAATACCATATCTTCTTGTGACAGCACTTCAAGCAGGTCTCCTATAAAACAGATTTAAACAGGAAATTACTTTGGTACCCAGATTTTCTTGGGTCCAGATAGGTTAGAAATCAGGGCCTTAGGTACCCAAATTTGTTTTATGGGTCCCATACAATTAACAGAAACAACAGATTTTGAAAGATAAACTTTATTTGGTCTATAACCATGTGAACAACCTGTTGAAGCATATGAATTTCCAAAACATGAACTAGCAGAATTTTTTCCAGACTTAGGAATAAATCGGGTTCTAGTGAATTGTCTCTGTCCAGTTTGGTATCCCAAACCAGTAGCATATCTAGGTGCAACTTGCTTTCCTAGAATTTGAGTTAAAGCATCCTTTCCATTTGTGAATTTTTCTACGTCCTTTCTAAGTTGCTCATTTGACAGTTTCAGTTCTGTATTTTCCTTTAGTAGTTGAGCATTATTTTCCTTTTCTATATCAAGATCAGATTTATGCTTAACACTTAAAGCATACTATTTCTTTAAACCTTTGTATTTGTCTTTAAGCTCATTACAGGTTTCTTCCAACATATCACAGTACTCAAATAGTTCAGATTTTGACATGTTTTCTGAATCAGAATCATCTCCAGAATAATATGAATTTAAAATAGGATTGTCAGATGTTACCTCATAAGTATTTGTCATGAAACACATGTTGGCTCGATTCCTTTCAGAGTCCGAAGATTCTGCTTCACTAGTGCTGTCTTCTGAAGCACTCCAGGTAGCCTTCATGGATTTCTTGTACTTCTTGTCTTTGTAATCATATTTCTTTTTGAATTTTAACTTTGGATAGTCTGCTTTGATATGTCCTTTTCGCTTTCATTCATAGTAGACAACTTCATCAGTCCTATCAGCCTTTTTCCAATCCTTTTTCCATTTGCCTTGTTGATCATACTTTCCATTGTAATTTGATTTCCTAAAAAATTTCTTTTTCCTATAAAACTTTTTGAATCTCCTGGATATTTGAGCCATCTCGGCATCACTGTCAGATTCTGAATTTTCACTCATTGAACTCTCAGTCTCCATTTGTAGTTTATCCTTGTCTTTACTCTTAAAGGAAGTAGTTTTAAACGCTACAGATTTTCTTTTGGGTTCCTCATCTTCTTGTTTATTTACTTTAAGCTCTTCTTCATACATCATCAGCTTACCAATTAACTCCTTGACAGACAGTGTTCCAATATCACAGGATTCTCTAATTGAAACGGATGTACCTCTCCATCTATCTGGCAAACATCTCAGTATTCTCATAATTTGTTCTTTTGCAGGGAAAATCTTTCCGAGTGAGCTCATTGTGTTCACTATCTCATTGAACCTGAGATACATGTCAGAAATAGGTTCATCAGGCTTCATTTTCAAATTATCATATTTAATAGTATAAGTGTTTAATCTCATTTCTTTAACATTAATTGTTCCTTCGTGAGAAATAGCCAAGGTATCCCAAATTTCAAAAGCAGTTTTACATGCAGAAATTCTATTAAATTCTTCATCTCCTAGAGCACAGTACAGAGCATTCATAGCTTTACAATTATTATTGTAAGCAGTCTTTGTAGGTTCATCCCATATAGATATATCAGTAGTGGGAACTTTATATTCAAATTCAATAGCAGTCCAAATATCAAAACTCATGCTTTCTAGATGAATTCTCATTTTATGTTTCCACTGATCATATTTATTTCCAGTAAAGAAAGGTGTCCGGTTAGTAGCAGTACCCTCAAGTCTATTATCCATTATAAACAAAATTTAAAGAGATAAAAATTTAGAAATAACAGAAATTTTAAGAACTTTAAAATACAACTAAAATCACAGTTGAAAACAGAGTAATTTAGAAGGAATTAATAACCCTTTGATACCAAATGTTTGTCGGAGTGGACACTCAAGAGGGGGGTGAATTGAGTTCCAATTAAAATTTCTGCTAAAAACAATCTCTAATAAAATCCCCCAATTTTAAAAACAAATTAAACTGTAGTGAATTTATACAAATTATAAAGGTTCAATTAGTTTCTCAAAGATTGATTAGTTCTTAGTTAAGTTAATCTGATGATTAAATTAACTTTTGAAACTAACTTACTAGTTTATAATAAATATAAACACTTGCGAGTTTAACTATCAAAGTAGCTTTGAAGACAAATTATATTTCAAAGTAATAGCAGCGGAATATGAAATAGATATGTATTGTATGGATATAAACATTAACTAAAAACACATAGGAGTTAACCAAGAGGATCAATATCAAGCCGAGACTTAGTCCACTCAAACGCTTATGTAAGGATGATCCACACCCTGAATCGTGGTTCAACAGTTTACAACTGTCCAGGTCCAAGACCTCTACCGCTGTTATCCGTGGGAAACAAAACAACAGCAACTAGCTGTCCAGGTCACACACGACCTCTACCTCTATCAACAGTGGGAAAAAGGATGAAAAGATAGTGAGTGAGGATTTAGAAATCCTCCAGTTAAGGTTCAGGAGACATTGTGTGTGTAAAATACAACAGATAACACACACTGCTTGTAATGTAAAAAGTAAATCACAGAGATAAATATTTAGAGATTAGAAATGGCTCTAGTGATCTTCGTGCAGCTCTTGACTCCTTTTGTTGATTAGAATGAGTTCTGAGTCTTCTTCTGGTTTTTGTCTAGAAAATAGAGTACCATCTGCTCCTTTGACTTCGAGGTTTAGCTTGCTTATCGGCTCAAAGAGTGATGAGTTTTGTGTGGTTCTTCTTTAGCATAGATTGCTCGATGTATGCTCTATGTTCTAGAGGCTGGTAGTAGTAGTCTCGTGAGTGCTAGTTCTCCAGTTGATCTTGGCACGTTTAGAGCTTGATCGAGTGTGTTCTGTGTTCTTGATCTCTCCGAGATTTATTTCACACACTTCTTTTTTGATACATACATAATGTCCTCTTTATACCCCTTTTTGTTTTTCTGACAAGAAGGAATGATTATACTTTTTGATCGTACTTGGTACAGTTTCCTGAAATGGAAACATAAATCATTTAATAACATTAAATGCATCAAAAGTAACAAATGTAACCGTTAGTATAATAAAAAAATAGTGTCGAGGATATAGGATTTGACTCCACTGTTCATTATAGGTATCCGTTTGTTTGTAGACGTGTACGGTTGACTCGGTGTAGGGATCTTCCATCGGTAGCTCTTCAAACTCTTATCGGTGGCTCTTATCGATAGCTCCCTGTGTGCATCGGTAGCTCTGTGTGCATCGGTAGCTCTGTGTGCATCGGTAGCTCTGTGTGCATCGGTAGCTCTGGGTGCAGCGGTAGCTCTGTGTGCATCTGTAGCTCTAGCTATCGGTAGCTCTGGCTATCGGTAGCTCTGGCTATCGGTAGCTCTGGCTATCGATAGCTCTGGCTATCGGTAGCTCTGGCTATCGGTAGCTCTGGCTATCGGTAGCTCTGGCTATCAGTAGCTATGGATCTTATGAAAACCACATCTAATAGACTTAGAATTGTTTCAAAGCTAAACAGGGATAATCGAGATTAACATAAATCATAGATTATTTAAACATTATTATTAACTTGATCATTGATTTGAAAGAATTAAAAAGTAGCTCATCAGTAATTGAGAGTAGCATAATATATGAACACATAATTGGGATTATCAAAACAGGTGAGGTCAACACTCATTATTCTTGAATTCCATGAAGAATATGTCTTAATATCGCAATTGGAAAATCGTGAGAAGTTATAGATTTTTCATCATCACAACTTTTTCTAGTATTTTCATGTTCATGATTTTTTTAAATATACTAACACATTCTTCCTGGTCACTATTATTAGGAAGGTGATCCATTTTTGATATGAAATATTGATAAACAATCTCATTACATTCCTAGCCTTATATGTATTCAATTTTTTCAAGTCATAGGGTAAAAAGTACATCATCTTCATTTGATTATATGGGATTTCTCTTCCACATTCTCTTATCTTACTCTTTATTGTTTATAAAAGTCTTAGTAGATATAGAATTCTTCTCAAAGGCTACCTGATCTTCACCAAAAAAATGCACTGCGTTGTTGATTCATGAATAATTTTCATGTATTAAAAATAAAATATCATAAAAATATATAAATTAATAGAGGTTATCATATCAATTATACCAACCGAGAGGACGATATTTGGATATTTTTTACACTATGAGTGGGGATAAATACATGTTAGGTAATTTTTTAACAAAGTGAAACTTTTTATCGATATACCGTATATACTATTTAAGATCTTTATTTAATAATTCTATTTTTCCTATAATATGAACGTACACAAAATAAATAAATATAAAACATTATATTTTTACAAGGTTTATACACAATAAGAATAGATATTCCACATAATGGTCTAGAATTAAGACTGACCACACAACCACTAGAAATCAATCCTTATAATTTGTTTACAAAAAGTTGGAAATACCATTTCAGTATCAATACACTATGGTAAACTGAAATTTAATGTATTATATAACATGTATGGATCATAAAAATGCCTCTGAAGATTTTATTCTCCATGTTGATAAGGGATTGCAACACCATGAATTTCCTCTAACTGTTGAGTCTGGTTGGATGTCACAGTTCTAATTTTTTATTCAAAAATAGACATATTAACTTTTAAATTATCATATATGATTGAAGGAATATGTTCATAAATCTTCCTCGAAGAAAAAAATATAGTTTCTAAATCTTTTTCTTCTCTCAGTCAAAATATTATAAATGTTTTAGAATTTGGAATGAATTATCCCCAACCTAAATTATGATCAAATAATATCTATTTATCCATCCACTTCTTCTTTTTTCATTGATATATTATAGAATAATATATGCAATAGTGTATAATGGTATCTTGATATCTCTTTGTCTGTCAACATGAATCCAAATCCACTGAATCACCATCATCTAATAATTCAATAATCACAAACACCCTTTTTGAATATTTAATCAATGATGATTATCCCATAAAATCGTTATCATAATTAGTCATCCTCGAATAATAGTCAATATTAATACAGGCACACTATATTCTTATTGGGAAAAAATAATATTCATTTTTGTAGAATGTTTCTAAATATCATTCATCAACCCTAAATACAAAAACATGACTGTATCATTTTACTTCTCTTCTCCTATTTAAAAATATTAACATATTTTCACATCTAGTTATTCTTCCCAAAAAATATTGTGTCTATTTTATCTTCTCAATCCATTGTATGTCGAACAGGTACACACACGAGATCTACTTCAGATAACATAGTGGGGTTATTGTACCCAAGAAAATGTTTATATAACCATTATTTTGAGCATTATTTCAATTTTGTGATTTTAACCCTTTTCAAGTTTCCATGGATCATCTTCCTCACAAGTCATGATGAGTGTGTCAACACATATATTTTGTATGCAGTATTTCTCCTTTGTGAACAATCTTATATCCTCAAAATATTTCCTTGCACTACATTGTGTGCTTGATTCATTGACATCCATTCCTCCATGTACTACCACCACATCACAGATAGATGATTCCCTATGAACTACTGATTCTTTATGAACTACCTTTTATTTGGGTCCATTTTCATCAGAAAGCTTCCAAAACACAAAATATTCTTCCATGAAATTTCACTAAAAATAATCTCCTTCAAAAAAATGTTCCCCCATTAACTAATTCCTCCTCTATAGAATCCTCCATCATAAACTACATCCCTTTGCAGAATTGTCCCTCATGAAATGATTCACGATTACCTAAAATATTCTATTAGATATGATATTATCTAATTAAATTTCCTCCATTTAATGATATTATTATTTTTCACTATATATGAAAACAATATCTATAGTACATGCTAATCAAAATTACCAAATACTCCAATGTTGTGCATCCTTTTCTGTGAATTGATATGTTTTCTTCATAAGACCATTCTCCTTTGCAGTGGCCATTGTCTTCCATAAACGAAAACCAATTGATATAGCTTAAATTTCAACATAATTATTAAAATTAAATTCCACCCATGAAATAATAACCACTTTTGAAATACGATCCTCCCACGAACTCTTTTTATTTTCAATATATAATATCTTACATTGGGGATTTTCCATTTCCATTTCGCATAAATCCTTTACGGTCGATGAATTGTGCTTCTTTTTCTAAGAACAGTGTTCCATGAAATTATTTGAATAAAACACATTTATATTCCATAAAACTAACTCCCATTTTTTAGGACAAAAAAATTATAAAACAGCAGGAAACTTTTAAACCTTAAACATCTACTTCGGCATCACAAACCATAATGATACGTGGTCATCCGGCTTTTCTAACAAATGAAAATTGATAGCTCTTTAAATATTAAATGTTATTCTTCCAAAATTCACATCATACTATTTCGATAATTATCAAATATTAACTCAATTTTTACTATATGGCCACCAGATCCTTGCTCAACATGATCAACAAGAGTAGCATAATTTGTTCCTCAATGAATCACTTCCTTCCAAAATCACTCAATTGTTTTAATCATGATACTTTTCTACCATTATATTTAACCATTTATAAATCATAATAATCATTAGAATATTTTCTATGGAATTTATGTTAACTTCCCTATCTTCTAGAGTAATCATTTTTTCCAATCAATCATGAATACGTTTGGAATCTCCTCTTTTCTTCCAACCAGATGCTTAATACAAATTTCAACCCTTCGTCCCCCCCATTCGTAAATCAAGCTAGAATAAAAAATTTTAAAACAAAAAATTTTATATTTGGGAAATAAATATTAACAAATATTAATAATATTTATCTAGGATAATTTTTCTACCATGAAATGAAATGAAATTTCATCAAATGAATCCATAACTATTCCCAAGGCATCACCTTGAATCTCAAAGTATTCAAATGTTGTCTTTTGAATTATCAAGACATGAGGACATTATCCAATATCCATAATTTGTGTCCCTATTTAATCATATTGAACTTAATGGTTTATTATTATCTCATTCATCACCATTTAAAAGCAATTATAATTAGTGGACAATAAATTCAATACTTAAACAATGTGGGATATTTAAAAATATACATGATCAAGAGGATAAAAAAGATTGGATTTTATTATAAAAATTATTATCAAAGGATTAAAAAATGAATAATAAGTGATAATAAATATATATATAAATTTTATGTTCCTCTAAGTGTTATTATATTCACCAAATAAAATTAAATATCTTTATATTATAAAATATTTCTCAATAGTGTGGAATTTGTATCCAAACCCCTTCCAATGGTATGGAATCATTTATAATTGTAGGATCCACTTATATAAAAAATATATATTTATTATGAATATATTCAATAACCATACTCATATATAACATATCATATATAATTTACTTATATCCTTGAACTCCTTTTTATTGACAAATATTTATCAAAAACAATGTTCTAGGTGATAAATGATTAGTTATTCATATATGTTTTTCAATAGTTTTTGTGATTCTAAATTGTGGTTTCATAATATCCATTTTTTAATCATGATAAAAATATCATATATATTTATCATATAAATATTTTTATTCATCTATAAAAGTATTTGTAGAAAAATGGAATACACAATTTCTGTAGTTAACTGTACAGAAGATCGTTAATTTTGTTTCACAATTGATAGAAGTGGGGATAGATATACATAATATGATTAATGTAATAAAATATAATTATATGAAGTTAATATTTCTATTATTTAGTATAGTTGATGTTCATTTTAAGAAGGATGATTAATAACTAAAACCAAAACACATGGTTAATAACTATACATATTTTTATGGTAATCTCTTTAAGCATATACCTAAGGCCTTCTTTGGATGGTTTTCCTTTAAAATCAAGGCCTATACGCCATGTATATCATTTTTTGTAAGATAATTGTTTATGAATTCAATAAACCAAAATGATATTTAATTGGGTATTTTATAGTAGAGGGGTTATAGTGTCCATTTATATGTTGGGTAGGATACCCAGCTGAAAATTTCATTAAAGAATTCCAAATTATAAAGTCATTCAATAAAATTCACACTAATTTCCAATAGATTCTATGTTGGGATATTATAATGATGAGATATTTCTATACAATATTATTTATACTTGTTTATATTTAAATTTAACCCTTATCACTTCAGTTTTACCCTCACCCCATTAAACATATTTTAACATTAAATGTGGAAATACATATTTACTATATTTACAATTCATTATGTCAAAATCTAAGTTGAAGATGTTACATCATATTAATTATAATTTTTAAAAATATTTAATACATTTATCAAATTCAACTCAAATAATTGGTTTAATTTAGTTTAAAATCAAACATGAAATATCAATTAAAAAGGGTTTTCTAAAGGAAATTTCTTTTCAGTATAAATGGTTTTTATATCATAATTAATTATAGAATTGATTACAATGGAAAAAATAAAAATAGTAATAACTTAATTGAGGTAATTTTAGTTTTACGAACATTTAAAACAAAATTATACATTGTAAATTATGGAAATGAAAAAATTGTTTTCCAAAAAATCAGTATTTTCACTATTCATTTGAAAATCAAACTTTTTTGAAAAAAACTAAAAAATACACCAAAGATAAATTTTATTATATGATTTTAAAAAATTATTTTTTTCAAATAAATTTTCTAAAATTATAATATATAAATTATATAATTCATAAAAAATCAATAAAAACATTACTGGAGAGAACACATGATTTCGAATAAATAAAATTATCAATTAATTATGTGTTTATTTCCTAATCATTAATAAATAAATTTTTATTAAAAAAAAGTTGATAAAAATTTCTTAATGTGGTAATTATAATTCAAAAATATAAATTCAATGGCTAGTATACAATGGTTGTATTTAAATGATAATATTTTTTCGTTCATTTAAGATCTATGTTGTGTGTTCTTTAGAATATTTAACATAATGTTACTTTAGAAAATGAGATATTTGACATTTAATCCTCATAAATAATCTCTATATAAATGAATAAATTATAATGGTGGGATGTTGAGATTTTTTATAGTGTTGAGAAGATGATCACAGAATAATAATATGGCCCATTAACTGTATGGGGGGCCATTTTTCAGAACTAGACTCTAATGTAATTTATATTTGATACTAGTGAGTCCCACTATTCAATTTAATTGAATGTTATTAATAATAATGTATAATTATGTAATATTTAAGAGGGTTTTTATATAAACTTAACAAAATATCATAGGTGCATAATATAATGTATGTCTTAAAGAAGACAATAATCTCATACCTAATGTCTTTACTTATTTCATATAGATTTCAACATCCTATATAATAAATATATAATTATTATTAATATATGAATGAACTATAATGTAATATATCATACCATATTTGATTTATTTATGACCTTTTATTATCTTTTGTTAAAAATTATATTTTTCATATCACATTTTGGGAAATAACTGATTATTTTTTCATGTATTTATTAGTTTAGTGTATTTGAACTATTATATTTATTATGGTTCCATGTTCTCAAAAATTTCATCCAATATATAAATATGATATATATTAAATTTATATTAATTTGATGTAAATAATAAAATTTCCATATAGAAAACAAATTGCATTCTTCATGGAGACGGTAGGTCACACATATGCATTAATGTTGTGTCCAATTTCTTGATGAATGTATAAAAATGAATTTTAATATTATAATTGCTTTATATAATAATTAATACGTAATAAATATTATTTCTTTTTATTATATCAATTATTATTATGATCCATTTCAATATAAATTGAAAAACATATCACGTCACTTCGTGGAGGCAGTCATCCACATGTGTGCATGTGCGACATTTTCATTTTTCAACATCTTGGAATGTAATACGATAGAAATGATATTATTATTGAAGAATTATAATTATTTAATAAATAAAATGTTCTAATTTAAATCTATAATTCTATCTACCCTTGAAAGAAAGTTATCAAAAATTAATTACATCGGCTCATGAAGTAGTAGTTTTTCTAACATTTGTCGATGGTTTCCTTTTCAATTTGATAGAATATGAGATGGATATAGGGTATGAAATTGACATAAAAATATAAATATATATTATATACTAATTTTATTATATCACTACAATTTGAGAAGATTTCATGGATTTTAAGAGGAAATAAAACAAAAACTCTTACTTAAGAATGATGCATCTTATTCAGACAAACTCTTTAGGTTAGCACCAAAAGATTTATTATGTTGGTTTAATTTCAAAAATAAGGCCTAAAAGTAATTTTTAGGGGAGAAAGAAATATATATATTTTTCATTTTCTAATTTATGATGATTTTAAATTTTGAATATGATTGAATAAGTGCTTTCATTTTATAAGTGAGGTACATGACACACATATAATGTTTTTAGAAAAAAGTATACACTTGTTTTAAAATTTCCAAAAGGCTCAAAAATGGCTCTTTATAAAAAATAGATTAGATATGGTCAAAATAAGGAAATACTATAGGAATTCGTAATGGTTTTAGGACTTTTCAACTCTTATCATTTTTGTTTAACCTCCTGGTTAACATGATCTATCCTTAACAACGTTAATGAATATTTTAATTATTTAAAAAATATTATGACAAAAACATATTTTAATATTTTATTTTAATAGTAATTATTCTAATTAAAAATAATTTTTCAATTTTCCCACATGAAATTTAAAAAATTGGTAGAATTTAATTTCAAATTAATCCTTTTAATGCCACGAAAAACGGCCTTCAAAAGAAATGTTTTTCATATGTGTAGAATTTTATAATATAAAAATTCATTATGAAATTTATTGAAATGACCTAAAATTTATTAATAAATATATAATTTAACTTTTATTTATTTTAAAAACATCTAAAAATCAAAGTGATCATCTAAATGCTTTAAATTAAAATTCATATTTTAATAAAAATCCTTAATTTTTTACTATTAATTAAAAATTTAATCATTACCTAATCTTCCAAAATATTAAGTCCAAGATAAATATTTAATGTAGATTAAAAATTTTATAAAATTTTTTAATATAAATTGTATAAAACTGTATAAAACTGTTGTCATCATTTTCCACAAAATAAATAATTGATTTTTGAGAAAAATGCATTTTTGGTGAATATAATGACATCAATAAAAATAAGGCTCTTTTTTATGAAAATGTTTTATTGATATAAAAAATTTATTGTTAGTTTTTTTTAAATATTCTATTTAAAAATTTCACATTTAATAACTTGTTTATAATAATAATAATTATATAACAGAATTAGTTTTATATCATATTTTCGTAAAACAATGGGTTGTGGGTTACTAAATTTATCAAAGAATTAAAATTTATTTTCAAGAAAATATTACATATAAACTCTGGGTGCTATATTCTACCATCATTAAAACAACTTTTTCTCGTTAAATTCATCAGTCAAAAAAATTGATGATATTTTTGGATCATTATATCATCAGATTCATATGTATCTTTTTCAAATAATTGGTTTCACAACAAAATTTTGACCATATGAGTGATATTCTTTCATATAAATTTCTATATGTGATCATGATTCACTACCATTTTTGCACAATAATGATCATTCTGCATTGGTATGGCCTCTGTGTTTACTCTACATGAAGGGTTAGTTATGTACATCATTAGGAATGATACATAGAATAACTCATAAACTTGAGTGTGGTTCAGTGGAAGTTCAAGAAACTATCCAATATCCCTAATTAATAAAAAATATCAAAATTTAAAATATACCTTGAATTTTCTTTACATTCTTCATAAATACGAAATATTTATTCCAAAAAAAACTCATTGAAAATCCTCTTCATTGACATCAATTTCTAGATTATGCTAATGATAGAAGTAAAAAAATTTCAACATTTTCCTTCATTAATTTACTATTAAATGGATTTAACTCTATCTATCATTTCCTTTCTCAGATCGTGTCCCAATAGCATTATTTCTCAAACATAATACCATTATGTTGGAGTTATACACCTCTTTCCATAGTGGGATTTATAAGGATCTATATGAATTCTTCAGTGAATTATATTGTGATAAAAAAACATTATTGGTGGAAGTTGTTGATCCCGACCACCTTCTAAATCCATAGAACAAGATCTCATAATAAAATATAGGGCATTAATTATTCACATAGATTGGTAATCAATTTGTGGCTGATACAGAATGATGAAATGTATATCTATATATATGCCTTTCTGATGTCATTTCCATAACATTGATGTAAAACTCATATACTAATCAAATATATTGGAATGTGGTTGTAATAAACAAAACATTTTGTATAATATTGTTTTCCTGAAAAAAATGTGTTATATTATTTTATACACATAAAATACTTTTTCCTATAGTAATTAAGTGTGTATATTTTGAAATGTAAACATCATTCTTGGACCGTTATATTAATTTTTCTCAGTTATTAGTGTTGTTCAATATGACGGTTAGAAACTATAGACTTAATAATGATTTTAATGTTATAATTTTTATTTCTTTGTTGAAATAGAATATTAAATCTAATTTATAAAAAAATAATTGATAGAAAATCTAGTAGATTCATGTCATAAGTATTCCATATTTCTAAAATTGGGATCTAGGTATCATAACTAGGATTCTCTCTTAACCAAACACAAGATAATCTCAACAAGTTAAGCTTTATGGAAATCACTTATAAGAGAAGTTCAAGTTAGTTGAGATTACCCCTCGTACGATGTTAGGCGAGCCACCCCCATAGCATATTACCATCGCACACCACATCCTTAGGACTTATGTGGGTGTTATTATTGGTTATGTATTGAGGCTTTAGTTACTTATTGTATTATCCTTTTTTGTTAATATAATTTTTAATCCATCAATTCTGTTTTGAGTTTAGTTTTTCTTCAAAATATGAAACATTTGACAAATTCATTTTAAAATGAAACATTTTACATTTTAGAAAATATATATTTGTAATAATAAACTAACTTATTTTTAGTAATGATAATTTTATTGAAATTTTCTAATAAAAAACATCTTATCTAAATTAAAATAACAAAATAATTTAATTTTTTCATGTTTTGGAAATGTTTCTATGCATTTTATAACAAAAAATATTCTTAATAAATTAGTGTTTTTATATTTGAAATTTCAATTTCTCATAGTTATAGAATTATTATGATATAATGATCGTAATTTTTTAAATCATCCCATCCAAATTAGGTTAAGGTGAATTTATGGTATTTTTTCTAAAATATTTCATATTTTAGTGAATATTAAAAATACATGTCACACTTTTTGGTATGTTTAATGATATCATAATGATTTAATAAGTAATATAAAATTTTAGTGGAATATTATATATTAAAATAAAAAATTAGGTGTTCCATTTGGCCAATATCCTTGGAAAATACCATGGTAGTGCCCATGGTTTTGAAAATACCACTTAGAAGAATCCAAGGAAATCAACAAAATATCCCTACCTTTTCTTATAAATACCCACATATTTATCCATAAAAATTCATTAAAAATTCATTCTTTACGATTCTATGATAATTTCACCTCCCAAAGAGTCATCCCAATGTCTCTTCAATCCCCCAAGTTCCCAATAATTGATTTTTAGTAGTTACTCTTCAATGTAATGGATATCCTAACATGTCTTTGCTTTTATAGATCCATTTTTAAGTGGATTGGACTCCATATTTCCATAATATGTTATAATTATTAATTTAATCTATATATTTTATGTATTAATGTAATTTTATGAATATGATACCCTATTACCATATCTTGTTAATGTTTACTAAAACTATGTTTCATAATTGTTATGCTGTCAAATTTTCATCACCAAATATCCTTATTTCTCAAATGAAATTATCTTACTTTATTTTTTGAATACCCAAACCTATTTATTTTCTTTGGATATTTACCTATAATTCAAAATAATATATGTTTATTCAAATATTATTATACATGAAACCCAGCTTCCTTCTTAATGGTTTAAAAATGACATAAATTTCTTTTCATTATTTTCTTTTTAATATGCCATTATTTTTATTTAAAACGCTTTTCTTTTATTCTCCATAAGTTATTTAAAAAATATTTTATTATTATCTATCTGGCTCCAATTAATTAATACAATGAAGGTTTTTCCCTGATATTTCTCTAATTCATTTTGTAAGGAATTTAATCTTTATAGATGACATGTTTTATGATACTGTGGTGAATAACCTTTTCAATTTTCATGACACCTCAGTGAAAAACCTCGTTGATATACTTTTGAATGTATAACATAAATTTTGTTGTCATATTTACATGTTATGATTCACGTTACATTATTTATGATATTAATTGTGCTATATTTTTCATATAATAATGATATTATTTTTTTCTTATTTAATTCCCCCAATATCACATGTAAAATGTATCCCACGATTTCCTTTACTAGGCCTTTTTCTCACCATTTCCATTAATATATGTCCACAGGTTCTAATATCCATTAATTTTACATAGTATGAGACTTTTATGAAACATTTAATGTTTAATATAATAATTTTTTACATTTTCATGTATTATTTACAATTTTTTGAAATGAACTAAACATTAAAATATTATTTATTTTGTACAATGTAATGAATGTTGTTTAAAAAAGTAATGGGATTCCAAATTTTGAATGATATATTAGATTAATTATTTGTGGAAATAACTATTTTTAAATCATTAGGAATAACCTTAGAGAAATATTATTGTATAGGAAATAATCCAGATATTTTGGTGAAATATTAAGAAAGTGGTTTCTTATTAATTAAATCCATATATATATATATGAACATGTGGATGTAGCTCTGGCATAGATGCACCTAGGTGAAACATATCTTATATGTTTTGTTGAGTTTGGCTCAACATAAACTAGTACGTGGCGACATGGCATGCTACACTCCTAGTTTGACACTCTTGGGAGTTAGGATTGGTCAGTCATAAGATTTTTATTAACTACATGGAATAATTTATATAAAGTATAATTGTCATTAAAGAATAAAATATTTAATCATTATGTTTTAAGACATGTAATTCCTTTATAGTTTTTTTATTATAAAATTCATCACATCTATCCCTATGATTTTCTTTTATAAGAAAATATTTAGAAATAAGAGAAAACATGAAAATGGTGACCACAACATATCATGTTTTTTTGGACATTATGATGCATGTCGGAATGGAGAAACTCATGAGAATAATGAATCAACTGACTCGAGTTATGAGCAATAACATGAATCATATTGGGCTATCAGATTCACATCAAAGGGAAAAACATTCAGTGATGTCATTTATGCATCTATGGAACCTTCATTCATTTAATAAACCAACACATTAATTGGTGAACAATCAGTAAGGTATATAGAAAAGATCATTTTTGTACTCCATTGTATGAAATAATAGAATGTGACCCTTGATATGTACTATATAGAGGGAGAAGTTGATCAGTGGTGGAAACTAGTTAAAAACGTGATTTCATGAGGGGGATTGAATCTAGGGAGTGGGAATTGTTTAAGGTAACCTTTTTCAAAAAAATATTCCCCCTTGAATGATAAAAAAATGTAGAGTGAATTCCTAGAACAGAAGTGGAAGGAAAATGAATTTTTTATATGATATGAACATCACAATAATTTCCGATTACATCTCATGATTTGTAGGGATTCTAATTGGAAGGTCGGTAGATTCATCAATGCATTAGGACCCCATCATTGGAAATATCTATTAGACTGAGATTGTGAATACTATGAGGAGATCGTGAGGAGTGCTATGAAAGTTGAACTATAGTTATGAAAGAAATAGTGGATCCATTAATTGAATGAAAAGATGATATATTTTTTTGAAAATCATTTGGAAGAGCATTGATTAGGGAAGAAGAAGATAAAAAGTGAAACATTCAACAATAAAGGAATGTGGGAAGAAGTATTCATGGAACAACTTTCTTGGTAACATGAAATATTTTAGGGGTGGAAGGGAGGGCCATATTGTATAGAACCATCATACTGAGGTGAATCATAAACTTATCAACACTAAGGACAAATGAAATATGGTTAAGGACCTACCTGAAGTCCAATGCTCTAAGTGAATATTCCTCGATTAATTTTTCAATAACATCCCATATATTATGTTAATAGAGGGGAATCAACATCAACCTCATCACTTTCCAAGGTAGAAAGGTCATGAATTTCCAACCACAATAGGTCAAGTTGAAACTCCAAATGATTTTATGGATGGTAGTCTCATTTCTCTATCATTGATAAAAATAACATTATTTGATTTTGGTTCTACACCTTCCTTTATTTTCTCGATGATTTAAAAAATATAAAATCATCCCCTAAACTTCTCTAAGTATAACTATTAGTCAAGCCTCCTAGAGGGAATATCCCAAAATAAGTAGTGTATTGAAACTCTAGTATTCTCTTTGGCGAGAACAATATCTTCAAAAATCTAATTGTTATTCCCATGATTTATTTTGATATTATACTATGGATGGACTGTCTCTCAATGTATAATACCATAATAATCTAAAAAATCAAGGAGATATCAGTAATCATGAATTGGAAACTTTTTTTTTCAAATGAGATATATCTCAAGCTATGATTTGATTAGAAGAACCAACAATAGCCTTCATTATAGAGATGATTAGTGAATATGAAGAAATAAAAGAATGTATATGTGTAGAGAATATCCCTATCATTCAGGAATAAATTTATTTATTTCATACAGATTTTCCTAGACCTACCCTTGAATGTGAGAAAGTGTTCTCCATTGAGCTCATTCTTGGTTACAAGACGATATCAAAGACACAATATTGAATGGGATATGTAGAGATTGAGGAATTAAAGAAACTACTTAATGATCATTTAGAGAGGGGTTTTAGACATCCAAGTGTGTCTCTGTAGGGTGAACCTATCTTCTTTGTGATGAATAAGGATGGATCAATGAGATTGTTCATTGATTATAGAGAACATAATGGTATCATATTGATGATTATGTACAATATTCCAAGAATTGATTATTTATTTTTCTTTCTTCATGGGGATCAATACTTCTCAAATATTGATCTTAATTCATGTTATCACCAATTGAGGATGAAGAAAGAGGATATTCCAAGGGGTCCTTCTTATAAATTTTTGTGCATTATGAGTTTTTTGTTATATCCTTCGGATTTAGTAATTCTAAAGAAATTTTTATGGATTTAATTAATATATTCTTTAAGGAATACCTTGATACCTTTTTGGTAGTTTCAGTTGATGATATTTTTATATATTCCAAAAGTCCTGAGGAGCATGAGGATCATATACAAGATATATTACATTCCCTAATAAAGGTTTGACTATCTGGAATGTTCATAAAATGAGAATCAAGGTTATAAAAAATTCATTATTGTGGAACATTGTAACCAATGAAGGAATATCAGTTGATCATTCTAAGAAAATGGTTTTAAAGGAGTTGCCTCATCCTATAAAAGTTACTGATATTCAGAGTATCCTTATACTAGTTTAATATTTTAATTGGGTTGTGAAAAAAATTCCTGAATTTTTAATACTCTATCAAAGATAACTAAAAAGGGCGATATGTTCATCTTGACTAAGGAATGTGAATAATGTATCTAATAGATGAATAAAATATTGGATAGTTAGTCCATGTTAACTCTACCCACTATATAAGAAGGATTGTATATTTATATTGATGATTCTCTAAATGGGTTTGGGTGTTTACTCAAGAATAATTATAAGTTTACTGATCATGCATCCTAATTGTTGAAGAATCATGAGATGGAATATCCTACACATGACCAGGAGTAGTTTCTCATTCTATAAAGATATGGATGCACAATCATTATGTGGGGGAAATGTTATTTATACATAGACCATCAAATTTTGATGTATATTTTCATTCAAAATGAATTGAAAATGAGTAATAAGATATGGTTCAAACTTCTTAAATACTATGACTATTAAATTCATTATCTCATGATAAGAGTAAACAAAATCAGGGATGAATTAAGTACGAAAGACCTTGTTGTGTTCTAAATGATGAGAATTCATTGAGTTCTTTTGATTAAAGACCCAGTAAAACTAGGCTTGGTAATTGTAAGGTATGTTATATCATGAATCTTACCCCATATTATTTATCAACCATCATTACTAGAGAATATCACAAAATATCGATGAGAATATCTTGTGTTGTAGAAGAAGATAGATGCTATAATGAATTGGATGTTTCTTTAGTTCAATATTTTTTATGATGATATACTAAAATTTCATTGAAGACTATGTCTTCCATATATTCTAGAAATAATTATAGATGTGGTGAATGAAGATCATATCTCTAATTTCTCTATACATCATGGAAACATGAAAATAAATAAGGGCCATTGTGATCATTATTTGTGGAATAACTTGAAAAGAGTGATTTACTACTACACTACAAGGTTTTTAGTGTTTCAATAAGTGAATGAAAAGAGACAACATCCTAACGGATTATTACATCCACTACTCACACCAACATGGATGTTGGATAACATTACTATGGACTTTAACACTTGTCTCCCAAGAACATCCAAAGGAAACATAGAGAGATTGGTTACAGTGGATCCCCTCTCCAAGATTTCCCATTTAATATCTTTTTGGGAAGATTTCTCCCTTGATCAAATTTACATTATTTACATAAATGATGTTGTAAGGAATCATGGTGTTTTGATTTATATCGTTTATAATAATGATCCAAGTTTTAAATAATAATATTGAAGAATTATTAGACATCCTCCCAATAGTAATCTAAATTTTAGTACGTACAATCACCATCAAACTGTTTGAAAATCGGAATATACTATTCAAACACTTGAGGAAAGGATGAGAACATTATCAATGGAATATATTGGTCTATGGGATCAAGATCTCCAATTATATGAGTTCTAATAAAAAAAACTTATATTCTAGTATTCAAATAGAACACTATGATGCTCTATATTGGATGTGAAATAAAAATCCTTCATTTTCAGATGAAGTTGATGAAGGAATGCATCTTGGGATTCATATTATGAAATAAATAAAATAAAAAGCTCATTCCATCCAAAAAAACATAAATGAGATTCATAGTTGGTAGAAGACCTCTTCTGACAACTGTCTAAAGAACATGAAGTTTGATGTTGTTGAAATTTTATTCTGTTTAATTTCATCATGGAATATATTCATGCATGTTTGGAAGAAGGGAAATCGTAGCCTTAGGTACACTGGACCCTATGAAATTCTTGGTCGCATTGGAGTTGTGGATTATCATCTTGCACTTACTCCAAATATATCTCAAGTTCATGAGGTATTCCGGGAATCTCTCGTAAGGAAGTACATACTTTAACCCTCACATATAATAAATCGTGATATTTCAAAACTAGAACAAGTCATCTCCTATGAGGATTATTCAGTGGAGATCTGGGATAGTAGAGACACAATTATTTTTAACAATACTTCCCACCTCACTAAAGTGTTGTGGAGGAACCAAAAACCTAAATAAGACCCGCATGAATCATATGAGATGATTCGGTAAATATAACTACACCATTTCTCAACCAAGAGAATAAGGTGAAATTTTTGGGACAACATTTCTTATGGGGGGAAGATTGTAATGAACAAAATATTGGTAATAATATTTGACTCCTAAAAATGTTTTCTAAATTATTTAACATAAATAAATATATATCACTGATAATGAAGTTAGTATATTCTGAAAAGTGGCTATTGGGTTTCGATCAATATATGACCATTGGATAGTTATAACAATTGTACAATTAGACCGTTTTAAATTCAACTCTTAATAAGGATTTTAATATTATAATTTTTTAGTATTAGTATAAATGTCAATGGAATCTTAATAATGAAAAAAGAGTCAATGGCCTCATCTAATTGAGTAATTCCATACAAATCCCATTTTCGAGAAACTGGTATAGAGGTAGCATTACTGGGAATTACTCTTGACCAAGTCAAGGCCATGGTTAAATATGCTAATCTTCTTCAAAATCTCATAAGAGATATTTATTTTAATGAAATTTTATAATTAAGAAACTCTTATTTAAATTTTAATGAAAAAATAGAGCTTTTTTCAAGTGTCATCATTTTTTCTATGCATTTTCATTCCGGTATTATTTTAAACAAAAAAGTATTGTTTTATTTATAAAAAATTATTATAATTATAAAATTATTGTGATATTTAAATAGTTATTTTTGAAATAATCACATCAAAATTAGGTTCTGTTCGATTTATGAGAATTTTGGGAAATATTTTTTTCCCCTGTGAATAGTTAATATAAAGTTTTGAGTTTTCTGTATATTTAATGACATAATAATGATGTAATAACTAATATAAAATTAATTTTGACTCTTGTGTATTAAAATAACATATTATGTGTCCCATGTATCCAATACCATGGAAAAATATCATGGTCAGTTTGATGGTTTTTCAAGAACCACTACCAAGGTGTCCAATGAAATCAATAAATTAATCCTTCGCTATTATTATAAATACCCACCCATTTCACCATGGGAATTCATTACCAATTCATCCTCCATGAATATTATATAATTTTACATCAAAATTAGTCCTCTAAAGGTTAATTCATACCAACCAGGACCCATTATTTAACTTTTAGGAATTACAGTTTAAGGTATGGAAATCTCAGCTTCTCTTTTCATTTCATGTTTCCTTTTTATTTGGTATATTTCTAAAATTCCATTACTCCATTCATCTTTAAATTTTAATATATCAGATTTATATATTAATAGTCTATTTTTAATGGGATAAACCTTCTCCTATATCTTTTTTTTATATATTCCATGTATCATAACAGTTAGGCTTCTAAATTATCATCTCAATGTTTCCCTCTTTCTCTCTAGAAATTAACTTATTTTATTTTTTTAATACCCAAATCTCATTCATTTCTATGGGTATCACCTAGATTTATAAATGATATTTTTTTTATTTTGGAATTAACAAAAATTTAACCCACCTTCCATTTTATGGGATTAATAAATACGTAATGATATTTTCTTCAAGATATTATTTTTAAAACACAATGATTTTTTATTAGAGATATTTATTTTATTCTCCATGAGTTATTTATGAAATATTTTATTATGATATATTTTTATTAATTTAATTAATTAATATGATGGGTTCTCTTTGATAGCACACAAATCCAATGGGTAAATAAGTTGATCTCTTGATATGACATTTATTATGATACCTTGGTGAATAACTTTGGTAATTTTTATGACACCTTGGGGACAAAACAAGTTGATATGACTATAAGTGTCTAAAATAAATTCTGTAGACACATTTTTAAGATATGATTTAGGTAATTTTACTTATTACATTCCTCATGTTATCTTTTTCACTTGGTAATGATATTCTTCATGTTCTTATTGAATACCCTTTAGATCACTTGTTAATTTTTTCTCTTGCATTCACTTACGGGGCCTTATGCTCACCCTTTCTTTTGATTTAGTTCAACAATTTGTGATAAGAATTTATATGATGTAGGATGAAATAGTGTTGATTAGTAGTTAGTTTAATGGAAGAATATTTAATTTTATCATCTATTCTATATATTTTTTCCCAGATAAATAAACATTAAAAGATCATATTTTTTGTACAATGTTAGGATTGTTATGAAATAAAAATGAAGGATTCCAAAGTTTTACTCCATTAAACAATCCCAATTACATAATTTAATTACTATAAATTATATACAATGGTAAAAATCTGATGATATTGATTAAATGTGACAACTTTTTATGTAGAATGACTAATACCATTATAGATTTGTTCCCTTTAGATGTTTTGGTAATTATGATGACCAAATCCATTGTGATGTATTCACATTTCCATTTTGGTATGGATAATGTTTGTTACATACCATTACAATTTTTATTCATTAATATTACATGATGACATACCAAAATCTATGACACATACATTGTAATATATATTTTCATGCCATCCCACCATAAATACTCATTAAAATCTCAATATGTCTTCAATCATGTAAGATGAATAAAGAATGATAAACTATTACATTCCTACAAAATATCTTTCTTCAAATACGATATGTATGGAATAAAAAATTAGTTTATAATCTCTAAAATTCTATCATAATCAAGTTTCAATTCAAGATTATTTGTAACATTATTTTATTTATCTACAATATCCATATGTGCCCCTTTATTCATCAATTGGATAGATGGTCAAACACTCATTTAATAAAGATAATAATTATCCCTTCCATAAAAATTAATAGATATACTATTTTTAATTCCATATATATTAGATATTATGTGATTCCCAACAATGATAGTCTATCAAGCCCCTTTCATATGAAATCATCGGCCATGTTGTTCAATTTCCCCTGGAGGAAAGTTTATTATAATTAAAAAACATAAATATATTCAAACTATCTTCTCTAGTGAATATTCAAATAATCATGTGTGAATATATAATTAAAAATTAAATGATCAATATTTATATTACCCCATTAATTATAAATACAATGACTATATAAATTTAATTAAAAGAACCATGGATAACTCTAAATCATGATTTTGGTAATTTTGATCATGAAAGATCATTTTTCGTGAGGAATAAGATATCACCAAATAATTCCAGAAAGTAATTCATCTCAATCCATCCTTTAATGCATCATCATTGAATACATAAACTTCTTGTCTCTAAGGTAATGTAATTGAAATTGTGATGACTAATTTTCTCTTTATTTATATAAAATTTCCTCACATTTACCTTAATAGATAAACATTTCTCCCTTTAATCTTAACATGGAGATTGTATTTTAAATATATATTAAATTCATAAAATGTCATTGATAATATCAAGAAAAACATTTAAAATTCAGATCTCAGTCACCGAGAATGGTCTAGGATAATTTTCAGTAGTGCCTATCATTTATGGATCCACTAATATACCCTCACATGGGATTACAAGCACTGAAAATGAAACCCCTTTAAACCCAAATTAACAATTCATATATGTTTCATACAATTTATCCTTATACATTTTCAGGAGTACAGTTATAATTTTATATTCTAGTACTTACTTTCACATTGAATATATATGTTTATCCTCTATAAATACTACCATGAACTAATCAAGGTAATATTTACATACATGATTCATTATATCTGTGAAGATTATGGGGGAATTAGTATGACCAAATAACAACACTGTATTTTCATAGTTTTAATACCTTGTATGAAATGTTTTCTTGAGTATATACTCCTTATTAAACAGAAATTGTTGAAATACGAAACTACTTTCCATCTTTGAAAACTATTGATCTTCAAGTAGTTAATACAAAATTCATCAATACAATGTTGGTGATACATTATCTTAATTGAGATATTGTTTAGTTCCCAATAATCAGTGAAATTTCAAATTTATCCATCATTATTCATAAAAAATAGAATACAAGAACCCCATGGTGACATACATATCCAAATTAATTCTTTATAAATATTCACTTGAATTTTCTTCTCAAACTCCTGAAACTCAATGGGATCCATTCTATAGTTAGTCTTTGGAATTGGTCTAGTAAAAGGTATGTGTTCTATTAGAACCTCATCATTATTATTTGGTGTATGACTAGTTAATTATTACATAAGGACATCAAAATACTCTTACATAATCCTCATATAATCGATGTTTATTTTATCCCCAACCATCAGAGATAAAAAACCTTTTAAAAAGGAATTATGACACACAAAATAGATGGGATTTACATCTATAGTTCATATTTATCATAACATGGATATATGAAAATTTTTTGGTTTCGATGATAAAACATGAATTACCTTCCTTGTTAATTACTATGGTATTCATTAAAATAAATTCAATCAATTCCTAAGAAAAAATAATATGCAAGTATAAGGGTACAAAAATATTTTTTGGAAGCACATTCCTGAAAACTTCAACAAGAGAAGAAACATAAAATTGAGATGTGAGCATATTACCATTAGGAATTTTATCTTTTAATTAAATATCTTATCATTGAGAATATGAACAATCATTCCATTAGAATTTTTAGGATATTATGGAATCAATATATCAACAAACAAATAACATACTCACATATTTTTTAATATTTGTCACCAACACAAATTCATCATCTAATATTCATTACCCTATTAAAACGAAAATAGACACCATGAACATGTGGGGTCATTAATCAAAATGATCAATCATTTATATTATTTCTAATTCATGAAACAATAATTCAAATCTAGGACCTATTAGTCTTATTATAAGTCAATTGTGGTAATTATTCAAATCCTTTGGAAGGATAATAATGATTTTGTGGATTTACATATCATATGCCTTGGGTGTTTCAAACCAGGTGTATAGAATGGTACATTAGTTGGCACCAGGTGATGATCGATTCCGTCTCATTATGCCCTTTTTTAAGTTTTTACCCTTGGGTATAGTTGTGATAGGGCCACATCAACATTCAGTATCTTACATGGTTGTAATTTCATGGAAACCAGTAAAACTATCCTTCAAAAAAATTATAAGATATTTTCATATACTTATAATTATCCATAGACTTATCCTTAGAGATATCACTCGATATCTCATAAAATTTTTCTAATCGTATTTTCAAGAAGTATCAGTAAAACATTCCTATAATTCCATCTATTTTGACATAAGACTTACATATAAAGATATTATATAATAATGATAAATATTCATTTTATTATATAAGAACATTCTTGACGACCATAAAGGTAGAGGGTCTTTAGAAACTAGATACATAAACAACTAGTTCATAAGTGTACAACATAATCTAACATTATGACCTTTATAAATAACACCCTTCGCATAAATATCATACAGAATAACATCAATTATGTGTTTTGTAAAGGAAACAAAAGAAATATTTATATTTGATTCTCAATAAGGGTAAAAAAGGTAGATATCAACATAACATGAACGTGTGGGTATGAGAACAAGAGAGTAAATTTTGAAAACCTTACCCTGTATAACATATATTTTAAACATGGGTTATGGGATAAGTATTGGATTTTTATAATTCATTAATAATAAAGGAATCCAAAAATAAAATATATTTGAGAATAAATTGAAACAGGATATATATTTTTGTGATAAATTTATGAAAATAAAATTCTAGTCCAAGGCTACCCACGTAAACATTATTAACAAGTTTGTCATGTGGAATCCTCCCATATACATACATCACTATTGGGATAACATCTTATGTAACATGTTTTGGTGTTAGGACAACCTCTCGTGTTCCCTCTTGATTTTTCATTTTTACGACCTCTCATGTACCCTCTTATTTTGAACTTTGGATAACCACTTGTGTACCCTTATTTATTGATCATGGAATAACCAATTCTATACAATTAATTTTTTGTGTTTGGTATAACCTCGCATGCACCCTTTGAACTAATAAAAAATTAATCATTACCCAATTGATTGGAGGGAGATATAGTTCTATCTAATCACATAAACCATACATTTTTGTGCCACAAGATCATAAAATAGTTATCATATTATAAATTGTGAATGGGATGTGAGTTCCATAAACATTTCATCATAGTATACCTCATGGAACGAAATAAGCTTCATGAACATCTTATATTAATATTAATAAAAATAAACCATTTTGATAAATTCAGTGGATGTATCCAGTAGAATATATCCCAATTAAAACATAATTAACACTGAATATTATTTTTTTTATTAATAGAAACTCTATAATGGTTTTATTAAAACACTCTTGAGTAAAATATCCTCTCAATTTTGAAATAAAATTTTTAAATTCAAAAAAATTACACTATAATAATTATAATATTTTTCTTTGAAAATGACCATAAAATAATTTATCTGAATCATTAGATAAGTAAGTGGTCATGATTGTGAGGACCTGACTCCAGAAACCCAGAAGCTGGTGCCTTCTGAACATGATGTGTGTCTTGAAATAAAAACATGCATTGAAAAACACACATCATGTCCCATAAATATGATGAAGTGCGGCTCGGGCTCTGGGAAACCGGAAACTCCTGTAACGATTCATCTTTTAAAAGCTGTAACCTGACAATTTTAATTCAAAACATAGGGTGATCATTGAAATAATCATTAAGTTTTTTTAAATAAATAAAAACAGTGTGAATTTTGAAAACATTTGTAAAAAGAAGTTTTACCTTTGGAACATTATATTAAAGAAAACTGTAACACATAACATAAAAGTAAAAAATTATGATTTTCATGGAACGTATGAAAAAATTATGAAATTTACAAAAGGGGTAATAATGGTCTTCATAAAAAAGTACGGCATGTGATACATAAGTATAAAATTAAACAGTTAAGAGTAATGCATAATCATAGTTACACATAAAGGAAACAACATCAATTTCATTTTCTGGTTACTATCTTATTAATTGATAATCATAAATCATGCTCGGAACTTATACTAGAGAAATAAGAACTTTATAAAAACATAAAGGAAATGGTCGTGAAAGAATAGGAATATTATCTTGAAAATAACTTGTAAAATAACTTGAATTATGTGGCATTAGCATTTAACATAGACAATCATTTCTGTATCACCATGGTCCATCCCCTAGGTGTCATTAAAAATTACCAAGGTCCATCCCCAAGGTATCGTTATACTGGTCATCTCTAGAGATTAAGTCTTTACCCAATGCATTAGAGCACTATCAGGTCACACCCTTAAGTTTTACTTTATTATCATGTGGGCCACAATGTTCATGCTTTACTTAAACGGTTTCTATATTCAAGATGTCCCATACTTCCATGAATAACTCATTTATTTTCATATTTCCCAAGGTTTCCCATACCACTTTGGGTAATATAATTTCTTAGTTCATTATCGTGATATATCATAAGCATGTATTAAGTAAATAAAATAAAAAAATGAACCATTACACATTTTTCAAATACATGATAAGATAGATAATATTGTATATATTTCTATAACTAATCAAAGGCACACATAGTTTAGTGAACACTCTATGCACATAAGCTAATTACTAAAGCACATAAAATGATGTTATAATAAATGATGGACCTTTAAAATTAATATCTCTTGGAAATGAAATGCTTTTTAAGAAAGTACTTGCCATCAGTTATGGTGGTAAACAGACCATTGATCTTGTAAATAAATTAAACCATAACATGATTAACTACTAACATTAACCAAGATAGGATCATTGTATAGTGAGTCAATAATTGATAACAACATGATAACATGATCCCATAAATCCTAAATCTTCTAATATATTTTTATCATGATCAAAATACACACTTTATCATAAAATAGAACATGGGTATTTTCAAATAAACCTCTTTAGTAAATCATGCCCATTAGTGTATATATAATTCAAATGGTCTTAGAAAACACCAAAAATTATTATTATTTAAAGGTGGGTATTCACCACTTAAAAATATCTTAATTTTGTTTTTTATGGATAAAATATATATAAATAGATCGGTATATATATATGTATATACAAGGTTACAAAAAGGGGGTTTTCATGGTAAAAATAGGTTCAAACAACCTTCATAAATATATATGATACCTGATATAACATACTAGATCATTTTTGAAATCCTAAAATAGCTTGGGTTTGGGTTATAAATACTTTTATAGACATATACAAAACTGTATATTTCGAATATCCATATATTTATAGGTTTTGTAAAAAAAACCGATTGAAAAAAATCAAAACTTAACGAACCCGAATGTCCTGTCTTTAAATGAGATAAAGGTTGATCCATAGCAAAAAATAATAATCATTGTAAAATTATATATAAAATTGTATATACATGTTATACATACATATAGGTTTTATTTTCTGTAAAACTGTATTGTTTAAGAAATTGAGGTCCTCACCTATGTACCCTTTTGAAAACCTGATGGAAAATCCCCTTGAAAACCATATAAACCGAGGGGTTTGTATCATGTATATATATACATATATAAACTATATATACTGGGGGTCAAAAACAAAAAATAAGCATGTAAGAACCCATACCTTGCTTTGTGGTGGAATATCAGAATAGGGTAAGCTTGCTGGGTTGCTGAGGGTCCGAGGGAGAGAAAGAGGAGGAGGAGTCGCCAGGTTTTCATGAGGTAGGAGGGGGTTTTGTAGGACCTCCGGTGCAAAGAGGTGACCCGGCCCATGGGTAGGATGGTGTGAGGAAGATGTGATAACAGTACCCCAGAAGGGGTGTGCGGGGGGGGGAGGGAGGGTTCAAGAGGAGCAGTGCAAAAGGAGATGGCTGAGGCATCCTTCGTATGCAGGTCATCAGGTGTGGGACCCCTACGTGACGAAGAAGGTGACATGGGAAGGATGATGCAGAAAGGAATGGATGTCCTGGATTAAAATCGGAGAGATCGAACAGTTGGAGGAAGTGCAGGAATTGGGTTGATCGGTTTAAATGAAATCGAGGGCCGTGATTTGATCTCGGGAGAGATCGGATGGTCACAAAAATACGTTGGCATGATCGCATGGCTAAATAGTCGGACAAATGAGATTGAAGCAGAAATTGATCGAACGGTTCTGATCACGTGGAATGCGTCCCACATCGAAATGAACCAAATGGTAAGCATGGTTTATAACTGAGAATGAGCTGCCATCAGAGCAATAACACAAACACATACATTAGGGCCTTATACAAGGGCCCCATGCGGCCTTGGCCCAACCCTATGCAACGCGCACTGCGGGCCTTATATAAGGACCCGCGTGCGACTGGACAGTGATATGATCAGCTCGGACCTGGTTGACACCTCTACACCGCTTGGGATCTAATGGTCAGTACCTCGGGTCCCTAGGGGATTGGTCTCAGCCTTGAGGGCTTCTCCCCAAGGGATGCCCTAGGTTTGGCCAGGTCTCAACCAAAATTATTATTAACAAAAATTATTTAGAAATACAAAATAATTATAAAATTTATACTTAGTTTCAAATTGTTTTGAAATATGAATATTAGTAAAAATTGAATTCTTATACAATGAAATTAATAGTTTTAATTTAAAATTTTCAAATTTAAAATCACTTTTTAGGCTATGTAGAATACTTTACATTTTCATATAACCATTTTTTTAATATATATATATATATCATAATTAACATACCAAAAAATTATAAATGACCCCAAATAAAATCAAAAATCCAATTTATAATATACTCTACTACTTTATTTATAAAAATCCTTTTTAAAAGACCAATAGTTTTTTCCAAATCAAATTACATAGTTTTAGAGATCCAAAAAGATCTATTTTTCAGTTATTACGGATACCCTTTAAACATAACTTTCCTAACATTTTCAAAATGTTATGTTTCCAACCATATAGGTATCCATCAGGATTTTGTAAAAACAAATATATTTTTTTAAAGAATATTCTTTTTATTTTAATGATATATATTTTTTTTAAAAACATCTAGACATATTAAAATATTTGAAATATCATAAGTTTATAAGAGCATTAGAAAAACCAAGCTTTTATATAATGATATAATTTATCAATGGAATCCCGAAGGTTATTTTGAAAACCCCAGTGATTATATATATAATGGTCATAATTTCATAAAGGACCATTATAAAAATAGGGGGTTAGGGTGTTTCACATATTCAATACACATGAAACTAGGTAGAAGGATCTCCTTATTCCATTGAGGTTGAGTAAATGTTCTGTAGTTCTGGCTATTATCTTTTTCACATTGACGGACCCAGAAGATGAATACAATCAAATTACACAAGTTGCGGTTCTTAGTAGCCTTGTTGTGGCCATGTTAAGTCTTGAACATGGTGTTCTTGATTAATTTTGGTCTTTGTAGGAATGTAACACTTTTATGTATACTAGTTCTATTTATTCCCCTTGTATGTCCTCTATTTAGTTTCAATCCCTTTATTAATACCAAAAAAACTAGGTAACACAAGAAAAATAATTATAAAATATTGCATTGTCTACATAGTCAATTTCATAAATCCTGTTGCGTCACATTATCCCCCTCTAAAAAGAATTGTGTCCTGGCAATTCCTTTCATACAAACTTACTAAGAGAAAGATTCTAGTTGATTCTACCATATCCCCCAGCATTGGTACTCATCAACTGTTCTCAATGGAAGACCCACATTGATGATCAGCTCCTCATGTTCTCTGATCCAGATACACTTGGGGTAGAAAGGGTTGAACTCGTGGATCAAACACTCGTGCTTCCAGAGGGATGTTCGAAGAGTACAGTGTTCGGAAATTTCCCTATGAACCAACATAAGGAGAACTCACTAAATTATATCCCATTCGAGAATATCTAAATCATAGAAATTGTCATACAGGCTGAGGCTAAGAAGTTTGTACTTATAGGCCGCACAAACATTTCCATCTAAGTAACCCTCTTGGAATTTTACTATGGTCATGTAATTCCGGCCTAGGGTGAAACACAGGATACGTCCTTCGTGGTACTTCCCACTTTTCTCACACTCATACAATTGTGTTGAGCCTATGTGGTAGAAGATAGAAGAATTCCCTTGATAGGTGTGGAGAATATCCAGACCGTTTGTCACCTTAGACAACTATTTGCACGTTCATTGCCGGTTTGCAAATAGATGATACTCATCTTCACCTGTTTTGATCGCAATGATATCCAATATCTTGGTAGAAAGAGATAGCATGTGAGTTTTTCCTTCCATATGAATGATTAAGATGGGAGTTAAATCTCTTGAATACCATTCAAAGGTATAAAAAAAGATAAGATGGAAATAGAAAGGCAATATATTAGTAAACATTTTTTAATTATTACACATCAGTGATTGAGTTTACCCTAATGATTTACAACACAAACTCCACACAAAGAGGAAAAACTCCCTATATCTTTAAACAAAACACAGGCTGAGCATTCAGGGTTAAAATCATGGGGGCACCTGGGACATCTCCTAATTCTAGTAGAGGGGTATGAAGTTGGGAGATGTCTGAATACACTTGTTGACTACAAGATAGTCAGGTGGATTCATCTTCTAGCATTCCAATGTTCAACAACTCACCCCAAAATTTGAAGATCATGATTTGATAGAGGTAGGATTCTCGGAGGTCACCGGCAGCAGTGACCTCTTTAAAAGCATCGAGGGTCAAAAAACCAAATTCATCACTTTCCATGAACACACGTAAATGTCCCTCATAGTACCTTCCCCTTCATATATAGGAGGGAAACTGGGTCATCATCATAAGGAGGTAATCCATTCCTACCCCCAGTGTAACTGAAGCACCCATGGTGAGTTGGACACATCGTAAAGGTGTTTTCATGTCATGCGGATATGGGAATAGTTTAGAAAATCCTCACAGATAGCTAAAGACACAATGGTCTCTAGGGCCTCAGTGTGGAGAGAAAAAAGATTAGTTCCTTCATTTTCTATCTGAAAACTAAGAAAACTCAATTTTTTAGTAATACAGAAGTATATATATATATATATATATGTTATTATTTTTTACTTTGTTTCAGTTCCGGTTTTCCAGAGTTATCCAAACCTCCCTCTGATACCAAATCTGAGAACCTGACTCCAGAAACCGAGGAGTCGGTGCCTTCTAAACATGATATGTGTCTTGAAATAAGAACATGCAATGAAAAACACACATAATGTCTCATACAGAGGAACGAGTGGGGCTCTGGCTCTTGGAAACTGGAAACTCCTTAAACGATTCATCTTTTAAAAGCTGTTACATGAAAATTTTAAATCAAAACATAGTGCGAGCATTGAAATACATAGTAAGTGGTTTAAAAAAATAGTGTGACTTTTGAAAAAAATTGTAAAAAAAGTTATACCCATTGAACATTCTCTTAAGGAGAACTGTAACACATAACATCAAATTTCCCAATTAAGATTTTGAAGGAACATATGAAACATTTATGAAATATCCCAAAGGAGTAAAAATGGTCTTCATAAACAAGTAAGACATGTGATACATAAGTATAAAATTAAACAGTTAAGAGTAATGCATAATAAGAGTTGTGCATAAAGGAAACAACTTCAATTTCATTTTCTGGTTACTATCTTACTAAGTGATAAACATAAATCATGCTCCAAACTTTCACTAGTTAAATAAGAACTTTATAAAAACAGAAAGGAAATGGTCGTGAAAGAATATGCATGTTATCTTGAAAAGAACTTTTAATATAAATTGAATTATGTGGCATCAGCATTTAACATAGAAAATAATTTCTGTATCACCAAGGTCCATCCCCAAGGTGTTGATAAAAATTACCAAGGTCCATCCCCAAGGTATCGATAAACTGGTTATATTTAGATATTAAGTCTTTACCCAATGCATTGGAGCACTATCAGGGTGCACCCTTAAATTTACCTTTATTCTCATGTGATCCACAATGTTCATGCTTTACTTAAATGGAATGAATATTCAAGATGTACCATACCTCCTAGAATAACTCATTTATTTTCATATTACCCAAGGTGTCCCATACCACTTTGGGTAATCTAAATTCATAGTTCATTATCGTGATATATCATAAGAAATTATTAAGTAAATAAAATAAAAAAATGAACCATTACACATTTTTCAAATACATTATAAAACATATAATATTGTATATATTTCCATAACTAATCAAAATAACACATAGTATAGTGAACATTCTTTTCACATAATCTAATTACTAAAGCACATAAAATGATGATATAATAAATGATGGACCTTTAAAATTAATATCTCTTGAAAATGAAATGATTTTTAAGAAAGTACTTGCCATCAGTTACGGTGGTAAACAGGCCATGGAACTTGTAAATAAATTAATCTATGAAATGATTAACTACTAACATTTACCAAGTTAGGATCATTGTATAGTGATTCAATAATTGATCACAACATGATAACATGATCCCATAAATCCTAAAACATATAATATAATTTAATAAAACTAAAAATACACACTTTATCATTAAATACATCATGGGTATTTTCAAATAAACCTCTTTAATAAAACATGCCCATTAGTGTATATATAATTCATATTGTCTTAGAAAACACCAAAAAATATTATTATTTAATGGTGGGTATTCATTACTCAAAAAGATCATAATTTGGTTTGTTATGTATTAAATATATATAAATATATTGGTATATATATATATATACAAGGATACAAAAAGTGGGGTTTCATGGTAAAAATAGGTTCAAAAAACAATCATAAATATATATGATACCTAATATAAGTTACTGGATCATTTTGGAAATCCTAAAATAGATTGGTTTTGGGTTATAATTACTTTTATATACATATAAAAAACTTTATATTTATAATATTCATATATGTATAAGTTTTGTAAAATAAAATCGAATGAAAAAAATCAAAACTTAACGAACTCGAATGTCCTATCTTTAAAAGAGACAAAGGTTGATACAAAGAAAAAAATTGATGTAAAATTATATATAAAACTATATATACACTTTATACATACATATAGGTTTTAGGTTCTGTAAAAATGTATTGTTTTTAAAAAATTGAGGTCCTCACCTATGTACCATTATGAAAACTTGATGGAAAATCCCCTTGAAGACCATAAAAACCGAAGGGTTTGTATCATGTATATATATACATATATAAACTGTATATACCGGGGGTGAAAAATGAAAATTAAGCATTTAAGAACCCTTACCATTCTTTGAGGAGGAAGCTCGGACTAGGTTAAGATTGTCGGGTTCCTGAGGTTCCAAGGGAGAGAAAGAATAAGAGGAGTCGTCAAGGATTCATAAGGTAGGAGGGGGTTTTGTAGGAGCTCCGGTGAAAAATGGTGACTCGACCTATGGGTAGGTCACCGTGAGGAAGATGGGATAATAGTGCCATAGGAGGGGGTGTGCGGGGGGGAGGGGTTAAGATGAGCATAGAAAAAGGAGATGGCCGAGGCGTCCTCGGTATGCAGGCCAACTGGTGTGGGACCCCGACGTGAGGAAGAAGGTGATGTGGAAAGGAATGGATGGCCTGGATTAAAATCAGAGAGATCAAATAGTTGGAGGAAGCACATGAATTGGGTTGATCAGTTTAAAAGAAATCAGGGGCAGCGATTTGATCTTGGGAGAGATCGGACGGTCATGGAAATATGTGGGGGTGATCGCGTGGATAAAGGGTCAGACATATGATATTGAAGCAGAAATCAATCAAACGGTTCTGATCGCATGTAATGCATCCCACATTGAAACGAACCGAAGGGGAAGTGTGGTTTACAACTCAAAATGCCCTGCCTTCAGAGCAATAACACAAACACACAATGGGGCCTTATACATAGGCCCCAAGCAGCCTTGGCCCAACCCTATGCAACGTGTTCCATGGGACTTATAAATGGACCCACATGCGACTGGACAGAGCTATGCTCGGCTCGGACCTAGTTGACACCTCTTCACCGCTCGGGATCTAATGGTCGATACCTCGGGTCCCTAGGGGATCGGTCTCAGCCTTTAGGGATTGTCCCCAAGGGATTCCCTCGGCTTGGCCAGGTCCCAACCTAAATTTTTATTAACAAAAATTATATAGATATAAAAAATAATTATCAAAAGTATACTTAGTTTCAAAATAGTGTGAAATATGAATATTGGTAAAAATTGAATTTTTATACAATAAAATTAATAGTTTTAATTTAAAATTGTCAAATCTAAAATCGCTTTTTAGGCTATGTAGAAAACATTACATTTTCATATAAACATTTTTTAAAAGATATATATATATATATATTTCATAATTAACATACCAAACCTTTATAAATAACCTCAAAGAAAATCAAAAATCCAATTTATAATATACTCTACAATTGTATTTATAAAAACCCTTTTTAAAAGACCAATTGTTTTCAACAAATCAAAATACATAGTTTTAGAGATCCAATAAGATATCTTTTTCAATTATTACGGATACCATTTAAACATAACATTCATAAAATTTTCAAAATATTAAATTTCCAACCATATAGGTATCCATCGGGATTTTGTAAAAACAAATAGATTTATTTTAAAGAATATTTTTTTTATTTTAAAGCTATAATTTTTTAAAAAAAAACATCTAGACATATTAAAATATTTGAAATATCATAAGTTTATAAGAGCATTAAAAAACCAAAGATTATATATAAAGACAGGCATTATCAATGGAAACCCGAAGGGTATTTTGAAAACCCCAACGGTTCTATATATAACGTTCATAATTTCTTAAAGGACCATTATAAAAAAAGGGGGTTACAGTGTTTCACATTTTCAAAACACATGACCCTAGGTGGATGGATCTCCTTATTCCATTGGTTCTGAGTACATGTTCTGTACTTCTGGCTATTATGTTTTTAACACTGACAGACCTAGAGGATGAATACAATCTAATTACAAAAGTTGTTGTTCTTAGTATCCTTGTCGTGGCCATGTTAAGTCTTACACATGGTGTTCCTGGTTAATTTGGGTATTTGTAGGATTGTAACATTTTAATCTATACTAGTTCTCTTTATTCCCCTTATATTACACCTATTGAGATTCAATCCATTTATTAGTACCAAAAAACCAGGTAAAACAAGAAAGATCATTATAAAACATAGCATTGTCTACTTATTCAAGATCATAAATCATGGGGTGTCACATTATCCCCCTATTAAAAGAATTGTGTCCACGCAGTTCCTTTCATAAAAACCTTCTAAGATGAAGCTTCTAGTTGATTCTACCATATCCCCCATCGTTGGTACTTATCAGGTGTGCTCAATGGAAGACCCACATTGATGCTAAGCTCCTCAAGTTCACTGATCCTAATGCACTTGGGGTAGAAAGGGTTGAACTCGTGTATCAAACACTTGGGCTTCCAGAGGGTGGATCGAACAGTACAGTGTTCGGAAATGTCCCTATGAACCAACGTATGGAGAACTCACTGAATTATTTCCCATTCTAGAATATCTAAATCGTGGAAATTTTCATACAGGCTGACGCTGAGAAGTTGGTACTTATAGGTCGCACAAATATTTCCTTCTAAGGCACCCTCTTGTAATTTTACTCTGGTCATGTAGTTCTGGCCTAGGGTGAAACACTGGATGTGTCCTTCATGGTACATCCCACTTCTCCCATGCTCGACCAATTGTGCTGAACCTATGCGGTAGAAGATGGAAGTGTTTCCTTGACAGGTGTGGAGAATATCTGGACCGTTTGTCACTTCAAACAACTGTTTGCACATTACTTTTAGGTTTGCGATGGGACGATACTCGTCTTCACATATTTTGATCGCAATGATCTCCAATATCTCGATTGGAAGAGATAACATGTGAGTTTGTCCTTCCATCTGAAAGTTTAAGATGGGAGTTCAATCACTTGAATACCATTCAATGGTATAAACAAAGCTAAGATGGAAAGGGAAATGCAATATATCAGTAAACATAATTTTATAATTACGCATCATTGATTTTCTTTCCCCTAATGATTTACTACATGAACTCCACAAAAAGAGGAAAAAATCCCTATCTCCTTAAACCAAACACATGCTGAGCATTCAGGGTAAAAATCATGGGGGCACCTATGACGCCTCTTGATTCTAGCTGAGGGGTATGAAGTTGGGAGACGTCCGAATACACTTGTTTTCTACAAGATAGTAGGTTGTATTCATCTTCTAGCATTCAGAAGTTTAACAAATCGCCCCAGAATCCGAAGTTCATGATTTGACAAAGGTAGGCTGCTCAGAGGCCATCGGCTATAGCATCCTCTTGAAAATCTTTGAGGGTAATAAAACCAAATTCCTCACCTGCCGTTAACACCCGGAAAAGTCCCTCATGTTACCTTCCCCGTTGTACATAGGAGGGAAATTGGGTCATCATCATAAAGAGGTAATCCATTCCTACCCCCCGGTGTAACTGAAGCACCCGTGGTGAGTTGGACACGTTGTAAAGGAGTTTTAATGTCATGCAGATATGGGAATAGATATGAAAATCCTCACGGCTAGCTAAAGACACAATGGTCTCTAGGGCCTCAATGGGGAGAGACAAAAGATTAGTACCTTCGTTTTCCATCATAAAATTAAGAAAAATCAATTTCCTAGTAATACTTATGTATTAATATATGTGTGTGTTATTATTTTTTTCTTTTTTTCAGTTCTGGTTTTCTAGATTTATCCAAACCTCCCTCTGATACCAACTGTGAGAACCTGACTCCAGAAACCCAGGAGCCGGTGCCTTCTAAACATGATTTGTGTCTTGAAATAAAAACATGCATTGAAAAACACACATCATGTCTCATACAAAGGAATGTGTGCGCCTCTGGCTCCTTGAAACCGACAACTCCTAAAACGATTCATCTTTTAAAAGCTGTTACCTAAAAATTTTAAATCAAAACGTAGGGTGATCATTGAAATACTTAGTATGGGGTTTTAAAAAATGTGTGACTTTTGAAAACATTTGTAAATTTTTTTTTTACCCATGGAGCATTCTCTTAAGGAGAACTGTAACATATAACATCAAAGTTTTCAATTAATATTTTCATGGAACATCAAAAAAAATTATGAAATTTCCCAAATGATTAATAATGGTCTTCATAAACAAGTACGACATTTGATACTTAAGTATAAAATTAAACAGTTAAGAGTAATGCATAATCAGAGTTTCTCATAAAGGCAACAACATCAATTTCATTTTCTGGTTACTATCTTACTATGTGATAAACATAAATCATGCTCCAAACTTATACTTTTGAAATAAGAACTTTATAAAAACATAAAGGCAATGGTCTTGAAAGAATAGTCATGTTATCTAGAAAAGAACATGTAACATTACTTGATTTATATGGAATCTGTATTTAACTTAGACAATCATTTCCGTATGACCAAGTTCCATCCCCGAGGTGTCATTAAAAATTACCAAGGTCCATCCCCAAGGTATAATTAAACTAGTCATCTCTGGAGATTAATTATTTATCCAATGCATTGGAGCACTATCAGGGCGCACCCTTAAATTTTCCTTTATTATCATGTGAGGCACAATGTTCATGCTTTACAAAAACGGTTTGTATTTTCAAGATATCTCATACCACCTTGAATAACTCATTTATTTACATATTACCCAAGGTGTCCCATACCACTTTGGGTAATATAATTTCTTATTTCATTATCGTGATATATCATAAGCCTGTATTAAGTAAATAAAATAAAAAAATGAACCCTTACACATTTTGCAAATACATGATAAGACAGATAATATTGTATATTTGTCCATAACTAATCAAAGGAACCCCTAGTTTAGGGAACATTATTTTCACATATGCTAATTACTAAAGAACATAAATTGATGATATAATAAATGATGGACATTTAAAATTTCTATCTCATAGAAATGATATGCTTTTTAAGAAAGAACTTTCCATCAGTTATGGTGGTAAATAGGCCATTGAACTTGTAAATAAATTAAACCATTACTTGATTAACTAGTAACATTTACCAAGGTAGGATCATTTAATAAAGAGTCAATAATGGAGAACAACATGATAACATGATCCCAGAAATCCTAAATCTTCTAATATATTTTAATCAAGCTAAAAATACACACTTTATCATAAAATACAGCATTTGTATTTTCAAATAAACCACATTAATAAAACTTTCCAACTAGTGTTTATATAATACATATTGTCTTAGAAAACACCAAAAATTATTATTATTTTATGTTTGGTATTCATCACTTTACAAGATCATAATTTGGTTTGTTATGGATTAAATATATATAAATATATAGATATATATATATATATAAGGTTACAAAAAGGGGGTTTTATGGTAAAAGTAGGTTCAAACAACCTTCATAAATATATATAATACCTAATATAACATATAGGATAATTTTGTAAATCCTAAAATAGAATGGGTTTGGGTTATAAATACTTTTATATACATATAAAAAACTATATATTTCGAATATTCATATATGTATAGGTTTTGTAAAATAAAACCGAATGAAAAAAATAAAAACATAACGAACCCGAACATCCTGTCTTTAAAAGAGACATAGGTTGATCCAACGAAAAAAAATAATCGATGTAAAATTATATATAAATCTGTATATACACATTATACATACATATAGGTTTTAGGTTCTATAATAATTTATTGTTTTAAAAAAATGAGGTCCTCGCATATGTATCCTTCTGAAAACCTCATGGAAAATCCCCTTGAAGACCATACAAACCAATGAGTTCGTATCAAGTACATATATACATATATAAACAGTATATACCGGGGTAGAAAAACAAAAACTACGCATGCAGGCACTCTTACGTTTCTTTGAGGAGGAAACTCAGACCAGGGAAAGTTTTCTGGGTTGTTGAGGGTCCGAGGGAGAGAAATCGGAGGAGGAGCCATTGGGGTTTCATGAGGCACGAGGGGGTTTTGTAGGGGATCCGGTGCAAAAAAGGTGACTCGACTCAAGGGTAGGCCGACATGAGGAAGACGGGATAACAGTTCCCTAAGAGGGGGTGTACGGGGGGTCAATAGGAGCAGTGCAAATGGAGAAGGCCGAGTTATCATCGGTATGCAGGCCTAATGGTGCGGGACCCCGATGTGAGGAAGAAGGTGACGCAGAAAGGACGATGCGGAAAGGACAATGTGAAAAAGGAATGGATGTCTCGGATTAAAATCAGTGAGATCGAACGGTTGGAGGATGTGTGGGAATTGGGTTGATCAGTTTAAAATAAATTGAGGGTCGTGATTTGATATTGGGAGAGATCAGACGGTCACAGAAATACGCTGGGGCGATTGCACGGCTAAAGGGCCCGACGGATGAGATTGAAGCAGAAATCCATTGAATGGTTCTGATCACACGAAACACATCCCACGTCTAAATGAACCGAAGGGGAAGCATTGTTTATAACTTAGAACACGCTGCCTTCAGAGCAATAACACAAACACACACACTAGGACCATATACCCATGCCCCATGTGGCCTTGGCCCAACCCTACGCAATAGGCACCGCGGGCCTTATACATGGGCCCGTGTGCGACTGGACGGACCTATGCTCATCTCGGACCTAGTTCACACCTCTACACCGCTCGGGATCCGATGGTCGGTACCTTGGGTCCCTAGGGGCTCAGTCTCGGCCTTGAGGGCTTGTCCCCAAGGGATGCCATTGGCCTGGCCGAGTCCCAACCTAAATTTTTATTAAAAAAATTATTTAGATATATAAATTTATTAGCACAAGTATACATAGTTTCAAACTAGTGTGAAATATAAATATTGGTAAAAATGAATTTTTATACAATGAAATAAATAGTTTTAATTTAAAAATTTCAAATCTAAAATCCCTTTCTAGGCTATGTAGAATACCTTAAATTTTCATATAACCATTTTCTTAAAAGATATATATATATTTCATAATTAACATACCAAAACTTTTTAAATAGACCCAAAGAAAATTAAAAATATAATTTATAATATACTATACTATTTTATTTATAAAAATCCTTTTTAAAAGACCAATATTTTTCTCCAAATAAAAATACATAGTTTTAGAGATCCATTAAGATATATTTTTCAATTAATATGGATACCCATTAAACATAACTTCCATAAAATTTTAAAATATTATGTTTTCAATCATATAGGTATCCTTTGTGATTTTTTAAACACATATAGATTTATTTTCAAGAATATTATTTTAATTTTAATGCTATGATTTTTTTGAAAAAAACATCTAGTCATATTAAAATATTTGAAATATCATAAGTATATAAGATAATTACACAAAAAACTTTTATATATAGATAAACATTTTCAATGGAAACCCAATGGTTATTTTGAAAACCCCAATGGTTATATATATAATGGTCATAATTTCTTAAAGGACCTTTATAAAAACTGGGGGGTTAGGGTGGTTCACATTTTCAAAACACATGACCCTTGGTGGTTGGCTCTCTTCATTCCATTGGTGCTGACTACGTGAGCTGTAGTTCTGGATATTATGTTTTTCACACCGATGGACCCTGAAGATGAATACTATCTAATTACACAAGTTGTGGTTCTTAGTAGCCTTGTTGTGTCCATGTTAAGTCTCCCACTTGGTGTTCTTGGTTAATTTGGGTCTTTGTAGGAAGGTAACATTTTATTGTATACTAGTTCTCTTTAATCCCCTTATTTTTTATCTATTTAGTTTCAATCCCTTTATTGGTACCAAAAAAACAATGTAAAAGAAGAAACATAATTATAAAACATAGCATTGTCTACTTAGTCATGTTCATAAATCCTGGGTCGTCACAACGATGGTAGGAAATACAATTCCTTCTATACATGTTAAATCAATGATTTATTTTATATTTTTCAGTGATAAGTAATGTGTAACTTATTTGGAAAAAAATAATAAGTCTAAATTTAAGTTAGTTTTAAATAATTAAAAAATTGGTGAGAAATTAAAGGAAAAATAATTTTTGAATACAAACAAAAATCCATAAAAAAATTTGTAGAAAAAGTCAACATAGAGGAGAAATGATTTTAAACTAAAGAGAGAAATAAATTCAATCTTCCATAAAAAAACTAATTTGGTATATTTAGTAATTATATAGTGTAAAATAAATAAATAACATGTATTATCTATAAATAACATAAGGAGAATAAAATTCATGATTTTATATATTTTTATATCATTAAATTTCATAATTCTAATCTTAATCAAAATCATTCTCGATAAATAATAGGATTGTAACATAAAACCTTTACCAATATGGTAAATTGCTAATAGTAATCTATATGAAATAATATAATTAAATTATAATTTAAATACCATGAGAATACAAAATTCATTATTTATAAATTAAAATGGTATGTATATAAACATTATAATATATGATAAGTAAATAATGTAACATAAGTCTTAAATAAGACAATTGTGACAATAATCACTTATCTCAAGTCACAACATTATTTTTACAATTTAAAAATATATATATATAACAAATATATGTTTATTATACAAATATTATAGAACCATAATACTATAGATCATAGCATATATGATTTACTTTAGTATTTTTATAACCATTTTATTAATAATCCATTGTCAAAATCACGTTTTGGTTAATAATTGTTTAATATTTCATGTATGTTTTGGTTCTGTATGTTAGAAAAATTTTATTCTATCATGGTAAAATAATCCCAATAATGGTAAAAATTATATAAATATTATATATATTCATTATATATATATGTATAGTAATCCATAATATTTAGATAAAAAAAATTAATTACACCATTCAAAGAAACGGTAGGTCGTACGTGTGCATGAACGTTACTTCCATTTTCTCAAAAAAGGATGGAATGAAAGGTAAATAATATACCACCATTGTATAATCATTAATATTTCATAGATATAATATATATTCATTAAATAATTCATCATTAACATCTATGTCAAAATTAAATAAAAAATGTATCATGTTTCTTCATAGAGGCAGTAACTCACCTATGTGCACAAGTGATGTTATAATTTTTAAATAGAATAAAAGGTCAGAATTTATATATGATATTATTATTTAATAATTGTAATAATTTAATTTAAATTTTATATTTACATTAATCCATCAATATATCCACCCATTAGAGGTGGTGAGGGAATACGAATTACATTGTTACAAGAGAAGGTAGATTGTAGTACTCTAGATTGACGGTTTTGCTTCAGAATATATGGACAAGTAGATAGGTATAAGGTATTCAATTATCCTAATAACATTTGATTATATTTTATATAATGATGTAATTATATCATCATAGTTTATGAATATGTGATAAATTATAAAGAATAAATATCAGAAAAAACCCATGTTATGAATGATACATCTTCTTCGGACAAACATATTTATGTTTAAAACAAATACTTACTATAAGGATTTAATAATAAAATATAAGGACTATTTGTTTTGGGAGTTAATTTTGGAATATATTTTTTAGTTATTGGAGAAAATAAAAGTCACTTTAGTTTTAAGAGGACAGGAGAGGGGGTCCCCTTTTATATGTAGGGAGTGGACAGGGCATATTTTTTTAAAAAAAGTATTACCCCCCATATTAAAAATTCAAAAAATACTCTAAAATGAATAATTATATAGAATCAGATAACATATTGTAAAAATATTTCCATTAAATAAAAATTTGGAATTTTTTTATTTCATTTAAGCCTATATCAGTTTTGTTTAACCACTATGTAAATCCGTTTTAACCTTAATTGCGGTAATTAATGCCTTAAAATTTATATTATTGATTAAAAAAATTATGTTTTACTTATAATATTATATTAATTATTATTATTACATATATGTAATATTTTTTAATTCTATTCACATAGTTGGTAGAATTTTTGTTAATATTAATCATGCAAATGTGGTTAAAATTTTGTTTTTCACTGAAAAAAATTTCAAAATTGTGGAATATTTTAATATAAATAATTTTCATGTAATTTATTAAAATGACCTAAATTAATTTAATAAATATATTAATTATATTTTCTTACATTTAACCCAATATTTAAATAAAATGTTTCTTTTAAATAATTTATATGAAAAGGCAATTTTTAACATAAATCAATGTTTTTACTGTTCATTCCAAAAGTTATTCCTTTAAAAAAATTATCAAAAAATATATCAAATATAATATATACATGGTATTTTGAAAAATATAGTTTATTTTATTAATAAATTTCCCCAAATTTTAGATAATAAACTTTATTAATTGATCACATAATGTAATAAACATGTTTTTTTGGAAATAGGTATTTTTAATGAATATAAAGACATTACTAATAAATAAGTAAATTTTTATCAAGGTGTTTTATTTATATAAAACCATAATAATTATTTTGAATAATTTGTTGATTAAAATTTATATCAAAAATTTTAACATCCGATTTATAATGAACATATTTAATTAATAATACAAATAGTATATCATGGTGTGTTAAAACTCAATGTTTCATGATATGCAATCAATCTATGAAAGTAAATTTATATGAAAAAATCATTACTAACTAGTGTAACATATAGAAAATGGTTCAATAAAATGTTTTCTATCTTAGATATCTAGAAAACCATGTGCACACCTCCACCATATAGTATAGGTTGTTGATTATCCCTGAGGATCTAAATGATATGATGGGGAAACATTACCCTCATGGTAAGTGTGTTTCACAAAAATATACAATAATAGTATGAAGTTTATATAATATAATTAATAAATATGAAATAATATATCATTTAGATATAAATAAAGGAAAAAATAAATACCAATGTATTATAAAAAATGATTTCATGTCTAAATGTTATAAAAAATGGGAATACATAGAAGTAGATAATAATTCTATTACAACATGTTGTAAAAAATAAGAAAAGGAAGAAAAATTGTTCATAAGTAGAATCATTATAATAATATTGGTCCTCCAATACATTACTCCATCCTAGTATAGAGAATCAAGAATCCAATGTTGGACGATTCCCATTGTCCCTACATGCTTCCTTTAGATTTGTTCAAGTACTAATCAGTGACCTGAATAGAGTGTTTGATATTTGTAGTAGTCCACTACCAACGACTTTAATAACTATCAAGAATATGTATATATAATTATACATGTGATGTTAATAAACAAAAAATAATAAATGAAAATGTATTGTCTATGGTTTTTAAAGAACACTAGGATGATGCTACCTACTTCGGCATAAGTTGGAATACCTCTGAAAATGTGGCTATATATATAAGAATATATATATGTTTTTATATATGACTAATATTAATAGAACCGAATATAGTAAAATATATTGAAATGTAGTGTTATCTATTACTCGATTTAATCTCATGAATTTGTGCATAGCACCATAGTCTCATGGATTAATGAGGGATTATATGCCCATGTATCACAAGTAACAAGGGATTCTATTCCAAAGTGTCACATTTAATATGGAATTCCATAAAAAGTGTCGTATTTAATAATGGATTTCATACATTAGTATCATGATTCTATGTGGATTTTTAGTGTGAGAGTCACATTTCATAATGTATACCATGCTCGAGTATCTCATTTTGGGATGTCATGGACTAGTATCAGGAAACATAAGCGATTCCATGCCTAAGTATCACATTTAATAATAATAAGTGTCTTGTGAACATTAATATACATGAATACATTTTTTTTGAAACCATTGTAAAATTTATTTAGTTATATGAGTTATTTATAATTTAATTAATTGTCATGTGACATGGTTATACAACTCAGTTTCCATTTAATTACCTGAATCCTTTTAATTAGGTGGAAACCTGAAACCACATTGAATGTGGTTTGTCTACATAAACATTTATAAATTTAAGGTAATTTCATAATTACACCCAATGCAGTGGCACTAGTTTAAGGAGATGACCTCCATCATGTACAAGGGTCTATGAGGTAATTTCTAACAAGAATGACTATTAAATTTTGGGATAAATAATAGTTTCAAGTAAATTCATGGAATGTATGTATTTCAATATCTTAGATTATGATATAGAAACACAATGCTTTATGTGAAAAGTAAAAGACAACCTACCTTAAGGTAGTAGGTGACACCTCATCCTGTATCAGATTTAGTATATATGTACAATGGAAGAAATCGATACAATATAAAAATTCATTGAATATAGTTTATATTATATTTACTAGAAAAATAATTACCTTGTAAAAGAAAAATGTGGAAATAGTGGTTGAAGATCTATGAGAATACCATTAGCTATTCAACACAACCAACGGTGTGTAATTTGGAGTATTAACATATAATCTTTCTCAAATCATATATTGGATGGAAAATGAGAGATTGATGTGAGGAGGGGGTTGATATTTTTTAGAAAGGGAGATGAAAACTAGAGGTACGTAAAAAATATAGGGTAAATGGGGAAATCAACCATTTTAAAAGGAAGAATAGTTATGCCCCACAGTTTGGAAAACCCATGTGGAAACTATACACACCCACTTTCTAAGTGGATCTAACTATGTAGGGTAGTATAATCATTTTTGAAAACCAATTTTAACCCATTATCCACTATATAAACCCACTATTTAACCCTACATGGTTTCACCCAAACTATTTAGCCTCATGTATATTTTTTAAATCAATTTTGTGTCTACTCTATTTCCTCATAATCCTAATGCTTCAGGAACATAATGAACCCTAGATGCTATGAAAAATATCTATTAAACTATTAGGAACATTTATAAGGATGAAATAAAAGTTCTAAATTAAATTTAAATGATCTATAACATATGATAATAACCATGATCTTGTAACCATTGCTCCAAAAAACAAGACATCATCTAAGAATATCTTCGGCGACATAGCACATGTGTCGACCTCTTGTTCTCAATTATCGACCAATAAATGGTTGTGTATCCATAAAACCCATAATATGGGTACTAACCTACCTCAAATATTATTTAAAAATATTTAAATTATATGAATAAGGTAATCATTAAAAGAATAATTAACTTCTAACTCATCCACATTGGGATGATGAATATGAGAAGAGTTTAATGATAAAGACAATGTTATGAGACATGAAAGACATCATGTGTTTCATTCTACCTAAAAGGTAACTAAATCTAATAAGATACCAACCCAACTATCTCTAGTATGTCAAATGGACCAAATAATCATGGTTCCAACTTCCCTTATATTTGAATTTCTCAAATCCACATTCTATGAGAAACGCCTAAGAATACCCAATGCCCAACCTCAAAATGCATTGTTCATTGATATTGAATAGCACAAAAAGATTTCCTAGACTTAGTTATATACATATTCTCCAAAATATTATTTTTCTAATACAATGAATCATGATGGAGAAAAGGTCCCAATAGCATTATCTCCCCTGTATCTAACGAACACATGGGTGAATGATAGGGCATGTCATATAAAGCCTCATAAGGAATCATCGATAAAGTCTCCTAGAAGTTGTTTTTGTAATAAAACTAATAAGGAGGTAAGTGCTTCTACTATAAACATTTAAAATCTTGGATTCTTTCTTGAATCATTTTTTCTAATATTGAACTACTATATTATGATATCCCACCATTTTGTGGGTGATTTTTTGGGCTCAACAGAACTGGAATATTGATTTCCTTTTGAAACCCCAGCCAAAAATTGTGACTAGAAATAAGAATACATATCTAATATTATTGTATGTATAAATCCTTGAATGAATTTGATCCCTCTAACTTAATTCTTTTATATATCATCCACTTAAAATAACTCTCTGTTGGGTAGAATGTTAGTGACCATTTTTACCCTGTTGATGATCACCGAGATTGTATCATTGCCTCAAGGTAATCACGGTAAGCTAGTCACGAAGTCCATAGTGATTTCAACAAATTTTAACGTAGTTATAGTATACAACTATTTAATCCCTATCGACTGGGGTATTCTACCTTTATTTATTGAAATCTGGAAGATCGTGTAACAGAATAGGTTTTCTCTCCTTTCATCCTTAGTCACCAATATGGGTGGTTTAAGTCATTGAATATATTGGTAAGACATTGACGTACTTCCAAATCACACATTTGATATTATTTCATTAACCCCTCTTAAATAAATGATTTTACCATAAACCTCAATGAATGCTAAATATATCATCCTCTTCAATGATCCAACAAGGTGGTGGGTCCTCACCTATAACGATCTCCCATATGAACAAACCATTTGGATCAGAATGATGTCTCCTTTTCACTCTATCAAGAAGGTAAGAGGTAACTAATTATAATGTGTGTTCATTATGCCATCATATTCCTCCACCTCCAAGTGATTCTTAGAAAATAAGTTCATCTATATTCACTTTCTATAAGACTCCTAAAAATCTAATGTGTATGTCTTCTGACTCAGAGAATTAGGTAATTTATTGCCTTTTTCATGCATATATGTTAGCTAAAAGTTAGATATATGTCGGTATTGAACCCATATTTGGATTTTAGATTCAATTAATGTTATTTAAATATCTAGATGAGTCTTTTATAGACCATGTACACCACAAAACACTATCCCAGTAAGTAATGCCTCAAATAATAGAAGGAATTAACCACTACCGCAGTCTTATGTTCATTTTTTTTGTAACTAAACTCACAAGGACTCAATTAAGGAGACCCATATTCCATGACTCGATCTCTCCACATTAGGACATCTTCGAGCCAAATTCTTGAATATTAATAAAATATTGTATAAATTATCCACACCATTGGAAGATTTAGTATTTTATATGAATTCAGTCATTCGTTTAACTACTAAAATTCTATTTCATAGGATTCTGTCCATAAAAACAAAACACATATTTTAGTCGAACCAATAAAATGTGTTTCTTGGATTACAAATTTCTAATTAAAATTTTTTACTATCCATTAATCCCCCTGAATCACTATATATGAAAACCCTTTTTTGTTTTATCATTTATAACTACACCCCACACCTACCGTAGTACAATAGACATACCTACGTCTAAGATCATATGACCCTAGATGTGAACCGTATTGAACCAAAATTGGGATTTTGTGAGCTTAACATAAATTTGGGGCACACTCAGTGAATTTGGTAAAATATTTTTTTTTTAATATTCATTTCATGTACTAGAATACACCAAGATTTTTTCAATGAATACTACAACAAATTAATATATATATATATATATATGGGTGGAAGACCCAATTAATTAGATCCATTGATATCGTAAGCATGTTCATTAGACTGAAAAACATTACCAAATACTCATAAAATACATATGTAGTATGTAATGATATATTAGGTATGTATGATGGTATAACATGAATATATTTATATCCAAAACAAAAATCAATCATCATGAAATATTGGAATAACCTATGGTGGTTAAAATGGTCATCTCTATGAAGTAAATGATATTGGTTCATAATTATTTGCTGATTAAACTGTTATTAATCCTAAGTAGTACTGAGGATAATAGAGACCTTCCCGGGGAAAACAATATGTGAACCCCATTATGAACTATTGGGTTACGTAAAAACATTATCTTCTAATTCATCATGACACTTCTTAACCTCATGAAGCATTGTAGGTTCCATCCAATATTGTGGAAATGAAACTGTTGTATCTCCTAAAACAATCTCAAAGTAAAATCCATTCTCTTACAGGATGTGACCTAGAGAAGTTTTTGTGGAATACATCCTTGAAATGATGTACTATTGGAGGGAAATATATATATTCTATCCCATGATTCATTTTTAAATGGATAGAAATTTGATCTTACACATTGATCATCCTATTGTGATCTTGTCCAACTCGACTCACCCTGATATAACATTCAATTTTATTAATATTGATTCAACCTTTGGGGGATGTGAAGGACACCCATTAATTATTGAAATCAACATGAGTGTCATAATATACTAACCAGTTCCTCACATGTATGATCTCAAATACTATCAACTCAATGAGAAATTTGTTCAATATAAAAAATAACACCACCTATCTCAAGGAGCATTACATACATTAGTGTATGCTCTCATATCGGTTCCCCAACTATGTGTCAATTTTCATTATGATATAAATTAACTCTATCTCTAATCCAATACATTCCATAATTCCTTCATATATTAAATACTATGATGTTAATGTACTGAAAAATGAATATGCTAAGCTATAGGCAACGAGAATAGTACCTATAACTTTAGAAGGCCTATAAATCTTCTCCTCTGGTATAGGATACACTATAAACAATTAGTATGATTAGTGGACCTATAGTACAACTTATCTAACCTGAATATACCGACTCTATTGGAACTGCATCTCATATCAATGGATTCCAAGAACACATCTACCTCCTCATACTGATCGGTTGGTAGTGATATACCTACCTACCAATCGAGGTGGTACAAGTCTTTCTCTTTAAAGAGTAGATGATAAAGATATTTTACAAAATTTTACCAATGGTAAGGTCCAAAGAAATAACTAATGATTACCCAACCAATCATATACTAATAATTCAATAAGGTCTTTATGAAAATGGGTATTCTAATGCACTAATTTCATAGACAACTGACACACCACATAACTCTCATTTGGCATTATCTGATAGTCGTAGACCACATGAAAAAACTCAAAGAGACATTTACTTCCACTCAAGGAACAATTTTCATGTCTCAGTAATAGAAATATATGGCATAAACCATCATATATGTTTAGGATCATCATTTTAATGAGGACCTTGTTCACTATCTTTGAAATGGTGGTCAAAAGAAAGTCCTTCACCTACGATCAGATGGTGTATATAAGTGTATCCTTGACCCATCTAGTTGTATCCAACTCATTACTACATCATCTCAATTGAAATCCATTAATTCCTACGAAATGAGATGAATTCTCCATAAAAAACATAACACCTTTCTATAGGTTCATAAACTCCCTAGCATTGTCCCTTCTCAGTGTCTATCGATAGATGTTATCCTATAATATTTTCTAAAATTCCACCCATACCAAATCCTAAAGATGACCACCATTGGTTATAACATGCTAACATCACATAGAGGAATAACAACACATATTGGTTTTTATATTTAACCTCCTCCTAAGATGTGTCTCTTAATTCTCGAATATCGATAGAAAACCCCCAAGCCACGAATCAATTGGATTACTTCCACTATCCCCTAAGAAATATGGTGGATGATGCTACTATAAATCTCAGGTAAAATCATATATAGTAGGGGAAGGCTGTATATCTCCTATCAAAAGAATAAATAATAATAATCTATCATAGAACTAGGATTCAACACCCAATTTCAGAATAACAAGAGGTTCTACAGGAGGAACTTCATGAGGTAATACTGGTGGCTCCAAAACCTTAACATCTAAATCATTTTAGTCAAAAACCTCATAGAACACAAATATAATAATTCATGGAGGAATATATCTATAATTTGTAATAATATTACTTAGATAAATTTCATTAATATTTAATATCATATATAATATAATATGATTGGTAAAACCCATTATATATAATAGTTACACCCCTCTACGTCCTCCTAAATCCATATTCGGGCGATGTGATGGGCCAAAAGGAAACACCAAAGTCACTGACTACTACCCAATACTATTTTTGATTATGGATATTTTTCTTGCATATCATTACCTAGAATTAGGTATATTGAATTTTAATTTCAATGTATATCGGAAAACACCCTCAATGATGCAATTGGTATCCCCATTTAATGCTAACCATTTCATTTATGAATTTAAATTCACATAATTTAATATCAATTTATATGGTTATATGTATCTTATTCTATTTAGATGAGTCCCCAATACAATGTTACAAGGGAATAATCTTTTTAAAATTAAATTATCACATAATGAAACGGGAACATAGTACAAACATATAGTATCATAATGTAACCATCCAGGCATGATGATATGATTAGATGAATCATAATTTATAATTTATAGATGTATGTTCTTTATAATTTAAAACTTCCATTATTTTAATTAAAATCAATTTACATTTTGATCAATGAGACTATTGGTCTAGGTATCAAACATGGAATAATTAATTAAATAAGGGTTGACTATCAATATGTATGGGAAACCAACATTTCGGTTGATGAAAATTCATTATTTATTCATATTATTAAATCACTCAAATTTTCATTAACATGTTCATAAATATAAAATTAAAGGATACAGTAATTTGTAGAAATATATTTACATAGTAACAAAAATATGGAATTAAATAAGAATGACTTGAGAAACCTCAGGTGCCTACAATGATGCATGAAATGATACCTCCTTACCATAAAAGGAAAAGGGAAAATGGAAATACATAATTATAATTATAATAATAATTCCACAAATTATGTGTGTCACCCAATGGGGAAAAATACAATATAAATAGAAAAAACATAGAATACATATTCCCTTCCATGGTAATTCGGTTAATTCCATATATTTCGGTTCACTACACCTAGGTACATTCTCATTTCCAAATTATGACACATTAATAGTCTCCAATATACCAACCCAAATAGTAAGACTAATTTAAAATGGATTTGATACTACATTGTAATTTCTCGTACTTGGTTCACTCTTATGTAACAAATCCTGGTTTCCCATAAGGCCTTATGTGTGCCTATCTGTATATTAGAGGTTTCTAACTAGGTTTGAGGGACTATGATGGTAATATGGGTAGACTATACCTTCATGGTCAGAGTGTAGAATAATGTTATATAATAATAATAATATGTATAAAAATTAAAATAAAATAAATATAAAACAAAATTATTCTAGATATAAATAAAATCCAAAAGTAGAGATAATGGAATATGATAAATTATGTCATGCTTGAATGCTATACAAAAAATGTGAATGCATTAAATTTGAGTATCATGAATATTTAGTAGGTCATTCAAAATAAAAAAGCAAAGAATTTATCTTTAATAGAATTATGAGAATAATATTGATCCAATTATCTCGTACTCTATCCTAGGATAAAGAATTATTGATCCAATGTTGGATGATTTCCTTTTTCACTACATGCATCCATATGATGTGTTCAGGTACCAATCTATGACCTGAATGGGGTGTGAGATATACTCATAAGGAAATGACCAATCATATCTCGAAATATCCAGAATATATATATAAGTAAAAATTTGGATATAATAATCAATGAAGAAACATAAATTAAAATTGAGTTAGTGTTGGTTCCTAATAGACACCGAGCTGACAGTACATGCTTCGGCCTAAGCTGGGATATCATTGTACATGTGTCACCATATATATATATATATAAGTATTTTTATTTATATAAATATATATATATATATTTATATATATTCAATATATATAAACATATATAGTAACATATATAGATACATATTACTAGATGAGACCTGAGGCATAACTCGGGCTTCCATGCATTGTCACTAGAATCTCATTAAGTAGTAAGGGACATCATGCCTGTGTATCATGAGTAAAAATTCATGTTTTTCCCAAGTGTAACATTTTGATAACGGAATTCATGACTGAGTATCACATTTAATAGGGGATTCCATTCCATTGTGACCTCAATCATAAGGGATGATATTAATGACTGTCACATTTCATAAGGGATTCCAGGCATGAGTATCACATTTAATAAGGGATTCCCTACCAAAGTTTTATTAATAAAAATAGAGTAAATTAAGTATAAATGCATTTAATAATACTTAGTGCTGGATGATCTTTTTCCTAAACCAATGGATGACTTCAAACCATTCTATATTTTATTTAATCATGGAAAAAATTCATAATTTAAATATGTGTTATGTGTCGGATTCATACCACCCAATTTCCATTAAATTTATATAATATATTAAATAATATTAAACCCAACATCACATAAGTGGTGGTTTTCCACATCAACATTATGATGTCAAGGGAATTTAATTGTCACACCCAAAGGGGTGGCCCTAATTTAAGGGGGTGTCCTTTGACAAGGATAAGGGTGTTTGAGGAAATCTGTTCAATTGATAAAAATTCCATTTTACATGTGTCATATTTTTAAATAATGTTTTCTAATTCCTAGAGTTTATCATTACAACAGATGATATAATAATACTACACCTTAAGAGAAAATTACTACACAACCAAGATTAATGTTTTAGAAGAATTCCAGTCAACTATCATTTTTAGATTTGATGTAGAGTGGGATAAATTAGTGAAAAGGAAAATGAATTGAAAATAAGGAATATAATATCCCATAGAAATAACATTTATTAAATAAAGACTTGTTAGGAATGAAACAAATAGGATTGAAGTACTGAAAATTAGATATCCAATGCATCCAATGGTGAGCTATTCTATGTCTTGAGAGAGTAGCTAGCTCAAAGCATAGTTTGGATAGAGAAGGGTAGATCGACTTGAGGAAGGTGTAATATGTTTGAAAATTTAGAGAATAAATTATGAGTAATGTTAAAATGGAGGTGTAGTTTATGGTAAATTCACCAATTTTTAAATGTCTTGTAGTTTGGCCATACGATTTTTTTCAAACCATTCACACCCACTAGAAAAGTTTCACTAAGTGTGTGAGCTAGGTTAATGCATTTTGAAAGATTTGTGTTTCCCAATCACCCATCATTAGACCATCTAAAACAACCTTTACAGTTTTTCCAAACCATTAGACCATAGTTTCATGGTTTAGATAAACCATGCACTTTGTATATTCTCTAAAAAACCTAGAGATCCAGGCTTTGAACAAGCCCCGAACACTGCAATAAATACCTAAAAACACATAATAACGTCAATAAGGATAAAATAAATGATTAAAAATTAAAGGATCCATACCATATACAAGAAACCATCATCTTACACTAGAGGTGTTATAGTTTTAATTATTTCCCTTAACTCATGTATGTGGTGGTTTGAATTTAGGAAAGAGGATTCCCACTCCCACCATTATTTATATCATTAGGAGAAATATATTTATATATATTAGTAAATTATTTTCTAATAGAAAACACATTTTTTAAAAATTTTATAAAATAATTATTTCCATGGATTTGTAAAAATATTACTCGTTTTTTTAAATGGGTTGTCTCTCAAGGAATTCTTGTTGACCCTTTTGGAAGCCTTTTTTTATTTTTTTGAATGAAAATTTTATTTCAATTATTTTTAAAAATTTGGGAATTTTTTATTTTGATAAATGTGAATTATGGAATAAATTTTTTGCATGCATGGTTTCCTGGGTTCATAATGCATTGTACAAGGACATGATGATACATCCATGGTTCCCAATGCCAAAATTGAAGAATGTTGGTATGTCACTAAGTGATGGGTAGGTGAAGGATGGATCACCACTCGATAGTATTATAATTTTATTTTGGAATCATTATATATGTTATTTTGCAATAAGGATTTGAAATTCCCCAACCCTAGTTATCCAGATACGGTGCATTAATTTAATATATTGGCATGATTACAAGGAATCAAATCCCGAAGGACCGATCAGTTTAGCATTCCTAGAAAATATATTACATAGATGAACGTTACATTATATTATAAAATGGGAAAAAACCAAAAACAAATCTCTATTGACCACATTCATATCCCTTAGATTATCCCTCCAGGTTATTCATAATATACTTCATCGCATCCTGGGAAGAAATAAACATAGAAAGTGGTGAGCTCAGATGCTTAGTATGTATAAAAATATACCCAAAAATTTCATAAATAAGAATAAATATTGCAGGCAATGTATAAAACTAAAACAAAAGCCTTTTAAACAAAAACATCAACATAATATGGAAAATGTGAATCAAATAATGCCATTTAGTTATTCACATTAATATTCTACTAGACGAATAATCACACAAAATATGAATCGCTAATTTCATAATGATGGAAGGCATAACAGAAGACTTCATAACCACATTGTCAAGGCCTTGTTCCAAGACTAAAAATAATATTTTTTCAAGGCCTTGTGCCCTGACACTAGTTTTTCTCATGAGAGCTATCGATGCATCAAGGATCTATAGATGGCTCCACCCATCACATACTATGTCTAATGCATTCCGACATATGAAAATGTTTAAATTTAACAAAAACATTAGTATGAAAATTATCATATGGAATGTGAATAATTTATCAATAAACCATGAATGGAATAAAAATAATACATCCACAGTAAAACATATCACAAGACCATTAATACAATATTGATGATTCTTATAATAAATCATACTCGGTTATGAATAGTTTCACATAATGGATGTTGGCATAGTTGAAAATGATCAGTAAAAATCATAGGGGGAAATATCCTTTTTTCATGACATCTTTTAAAAGTCACATAATATATTAAGGAAGTCATTTAAAAGGTAGTTTTTAATCAACGTGTACCCTAAAACATTGAAACTTTTGAATGGAATTAACATTTGATAACATTAATGTCCATAAATAAGTCATTAAAACCATTTTGAAAACATGGACATTAATGTGAAAGGTTTTGACGAATAAATCATTAAAAATTTTAACATAATTTTTTTGAAAAAGATTACCATTGCAAGAATACCTTTGAAAAATATTTTATTAAACATATACATGGATAATAAATATGTCCCAGTAGATACTCATGTAAAAACAACCTCAGATAATAAGGAGATTGTGAAATAAACCCTCACCTTGCACATTCCTTTGGTCGAGGGTACATTTAACCTCATGTATAATTACCATAGCAAGTTATTAAATTATACCAGAACCATATTCATATTTATTATATCATACGTGATTCTTTTATGACTTTATGATGCCCATTTAATAATTATTTCAATGTTAAATTAACATTTTGGATAATAATCGCTTTCTTTGTCGTACAAGTTTTAACATGTATCATTTAGATCATGATTTAAATAGTCAAAGAATATAAAACATGATTTATATATCATATATATTTAGAATATAAATATTTATAATATATAGATATATAAAATGGAAGGCACCGTTTATGGGGATGGTAGGTCGTACGTACGCATAAACGTTGTTTCCGTTTTCATATCGTATTGAATGGAAGTAAGTGAATAATATATATGTAAGTAATATATATATATATATCGAGTAGAATTATTAATTCATATATTATATACTATTTTAAAAATAAATATTTTTAAAATCAACGTTGAAGGGTGAATGTGGGAGTTAATCTCATCGCGTCGTGGGGGCGGTAATCCGTACACATGAAAGTGTGAATATATCATTATATTGAAGGAGAAATAGTATGTAATTGGATGGTATATCATATATAAAGAATCATTTACATGCTATATTTATTATTTACATCAGTTATACTTATTATTATAACCATCCAAATAATGAAGTGTACGAATAGCAAATTGCATCACAACCTGTAGATAGTAGGCTTTACGTACGCACGTATGGTGACTTTTTCAAATATTGGATGGATAGAATAACTAATATGGTTGTACCATATTTATAATAACATCACATTATGTAGGAGGAACTGGATTTTTTATTTTGGTATGGAAGAAACAAATAAAGAGGAAGTGGATGAAGAAAAGAACCTGAATGAGGGTGGTGAAATTATTACCTCTTCTTCGGGTGATTCATTTTGATTTTATCAAAAGGGCTCCTTAGGTGGATTCCTGATCAATTTAAGGACTCTATGTTGAGGTGTGATAAGTTGGAATGATATATGGGTAGGTTTTGGCTGAGCCAAATAGCTTTGGAGGTGAGATTTTGAGACAAGAGGAAGTTCCCATTTATAAGAGGGGTGAAGGTCACTTTTGGAAACAATTAAAATTTTAATCTATTATACAATCATATTCGTTTTATAATGGCTAAAGATGAATTTATTTTGAGCCTCATGTGGTTATGGGTCGAAATTATTTCTACCAATTGGTTTTATTCAAGTTTAGGTTACGATTTTATCCTTATCTTGTAGATTTATCTCTAAGTTAAATAGTTTAACTTTTACCGGGTCTTCTTCTATTTATACACTATATGGTTAATAAACATACACTAAACATACAAGATAACCCAAAAAGGTTAATTCATGAAATATATAATATTATTTATGCCCTTTGGACGAACCTTAGAATCTTGGGAATATTATATCAACCAATAATATAGTATTTTTAAAAAAAATTAATTTAGGTCCATTTTGACTCAAATTGGTATTTTGTTTTTGTGAAAGTCATAAAAACCTTATCACATAGAAAAAAAATAAAGAAACAACCAGAACATGTCATGTTGACTTATAAATTCATGGATGGCATCAAAAAATTTAAATTCTATTTATTTTAAAATTTATAATATAAAATATTCTAATATTTCATTAAGAAGGTAACTACTGCATCATCACTATGTCATAAATAAATTTAATTATTTAATCTCAAAATTATTTAAATAAAATACCATTATGTAGGAAATGTTTTTTTTAAATTAATATTTATATTTTAATTAATATTATGTATAACCATATATTAAAAATGTTTTATTAATATACATTGAATTTAACACGTTTAACTCTTCTTTAAATAAAATAATAATAAATGTTCTAATCTAATCCAAGTTGACCAAAAGGATCACATTTTATTTATAAGGTTTTTTGTAGTCAAATTACACTTATCCAATAGAATTAGGACATGTATTACGGCAATTATAATATCATTATTACATTTAATTACCTTATTTACTTTTAACCATTGTAAAAAAAAGTCAAAAGATACTAATAAAAAAAAATATTTTAATATTATTGAATAACATTTTACTTACTGATGTCAGGTGTGTCTATCAGATTTTTGAAATTCAACTCACAGAAGCTGTAAAATTATGTTTTATGCAATTTTTCAAATTCTCCTAGAAGGTGGGTAAAAGAGGTTAAAAATATCAATAAAATTTTGTACATCTAATTTTCTTATAAAATGACTCTGGTGAACTAAATTGAACTTATATAGAAAATATATATCTATTTTGACTTAAATTAAATTTAAATAAAATAAATAATTATTTAAATAAAAAGATAGTTTAAAATAATAATGTAGTGTTATTCACCATTCATGAAAATATTGAATGTTTTCTGAAAAATAGAAAAAATTCACAATAAGCTATTTTTGATATTCAGAATTCAAAAATGATGTTTATTTTACCAAATTCAAAACATAGATGTTGAATTTATAATTTCAAAATTAATTCTAGTTGTCAAAAAAAGGCCGAGTTTTAAAATAGTAAAAACTATCAAAAGTTTGACATATGTTAATGTCAAATTTTAATCTGAAATTACTAATAATGAAATTCATTGTATTAAATGATAAAAATATAATCTAATTATATTTCAAAACTATTCAAATGAGTAATTTAACACAATAAATTATTTCTATTAAAAAAGTGGTTTCCATTTAAAATGTACAATTTTTCAGTATTTGTCAAAATATGAATGTTACCAGAAAAGTACCAAAAAGATATCCATTTTCTATGTCCCACTACTAAAAAAGAATTTAATATCACCAAATTTAATATAAAGAAGTGTCAAATATTTGTTTTAAAAAGGTTTCTCCATTAAAAGGCTGTAAAATAGCATTTTTCTAAAAAATAGCTCTTTAACTAAATTATGAATTTGTTCTTGTCTTATATCTAGGAAACAAATAATATTGAAGTTAATAATATATAGAGTATATAAGATTCCAAATGTAGTTAATACTATTAATAACAATTTTTTGAACGGTATGTTTGGTATGTTGTGGTGCGCTCGAACTCAGTGTTGTGTGTAGCACGAGCTATTGAATTACTTTAATGAGATAACATACTATTAAATCTTGGTGTGTTACATTCTCTCCTCCTTCAATAAATTGGATCCTTGAAATTTGAAATCCTTCATCAAAAAATGTTAAAATAGAAAAATTCCATTGTGGAAAACCCACATCGGAAATTGTGTTTATAAAATTTATTCTTAATAAGATGTAAAGAGAGTGAAAAGGTCACCACCAAATTATGATCTCGATTAGGAGAACATTTTTTGAAATTAGAGACACATAATTGGAGGAAAAAAGATAAATATTTATAAGGTGTGATTGAGGCCATAAATCACAAACAAATGTAAAATTGAGGGAATCAAAGACATCAATCTTTGATGATTTAAAATATCTTTAGATCAACAAAACATAAGGTGTTAGGATAAATTTTTTTTTTTAAGATACCTTTGCTAAAGTTGAAGAATTAATGTATTCTTAGAATAAGGGGGAAAAATATACATGACAAGTAGAGTTTCATCATTCAAATAATTCCAACCACAAACCCATCATTCACTTCAAAAGATAATAAAACTCAAACAATATTCTATTTATCCTAATTGTATAGGGTTACAAAAAATAATGAATTTATAATTCATTTGTCAAACTATTTAAAAATTTCTACATTATACAAATTAGGACATCATGTATGCCAGTGGTAGGTGATCCACCCTTGAAGCCCTTCGGTGGCAGGTTCAAGTCACGGGACTTTCGGGACGCGATGGGTTGTCTCCCGACCTCCAGGTTTTCCTTTTTATGACAATCCAGAAATAATATCATTAAATGATTTAACATTAACAATATTATACAATTTCAAACTAAATTTATTCCAACCATTAGATTTATCCAAAATATTTCTATCCAAAATCACAGACTATAATTTATAAGGAATTTGATCACAATGATGACCCATTTTTCCACGTAGTAACATGTGAATACCTTCATCATGTATTCTTTTAAAACACAGTGACGCCCTAAATTACCATAAAACTTTATTGATTACATTCATAGTCCCTTATTCCTTATATAATACTGGATATACTTCTTCTATCCATAAATGATGTAAACTCCAACAATGATGGAATATAAAAATCATTAATCAGTTTCAAGTTAGTAAAAAATATCCAATATAAGTTATCAAAATCAATCATATATTATTACAAAATTACTACCTCAGTATCAAAACCATACTATGGTTTATCTTTCTCTCAATCAAATATTTTCAAAAATATTAACTAGACATTGTGTCACTTTTCATGGTAACACACAATCTCAAGTAATTAATGAAATAGTAGTAAAGTACAATCCTTTTATACTCTATAATTATTATATCATTTACATCAATAAAAAGATACTCAAATGACATAATAATTTAACAAAAACATATAAAAAATCTAATCAATCCTCTTCATCTTCGGTAGTATCAAATTTTGATTATTATCCAATAGCAGAATTTGTGGTATACTCTGACAATGTGGACATTGCTTCGAGTAGTGTCTCAACTCTTTGAAGATTAAGCATTGTACATTTGAATCATTTTTCTAACTATTGCAATCAAATACTTGGTTTCCTTTTTCTCCACACTAATAACTAACTCTCATTAGGTGATTCTTCCAACAGTTATCACATATGGGAAAATCCTTCCTTCTGCTCATCAATTTATCCATATTTCATTCTTCCATCGTTATCTTCTCTTTCTTCCCTTCAATGCTATAGGACTCAGAGAATTTTTACTTATCTTATTAACACATGATATAATTTCTTCATACAATGAGAATACATGGGACACTATTTCCCTTTTAAATTTTGGCTTAATACCATAAATGATATGATACTTCATAATCATTCGATCATGTGTATTTCTGGAATTCTCAGTCCCAATAACATGCCCCATTTCTAAATAATGTAATTAACTAGGTTAGTTTATGATTTGCAGTGCATAATTCCAAACATTTAAAATACCTAACATCAATTTAATTGATTATGCATATAATCTATAATCATAAAATGTTTTCTTTGAGGAAGTATTTACTCCTCAATCCTTCATAATGGATTGTAATAAAAATGTGAATTATCCTAAGCATATCCTGCGGGAGTGTCATATCCAAGAGTGCATCAAGGCCCGTTGTCGTGTACCAGGATACCCCGGGTAAAGACCGAAACTCCTTGTCAGAGGTTTCACTCCAAGTTACATCTATACCAGAACTGCCTTTACCTTCTTGTATCCAGACATGAATTTATTGTTTGTAAGATACCCAAAATCTCTACATTAAAAATTTCTAGGATGTTCTTCTATACTAATCCTCAATGCCTCTCTTAGGGTAATGTTCTCTAATCAGATATTATTTAATCTATTTCCAAAGATTTTTCTAAACTTGTTCTGATACCAACTATAACGCCTCGACCCCTGTTACCCAGAGTCAGGGCATTATTTTAATCCATTGGCATGATTACAAAAAATAATGTCTCGATGGGATGATCAGTTTAGCAGTCTTGGAAAATAGATTACACAAATGAATGATACATTACGTTATACAATAAAATACAACAAAAAAATTGTCTCCATTTACCACATTCATTTCCCTTAGATTATCCATGCAGGTCAGTCATAATTAACTTTTTCGTATCCTGTGAAAAATAAAACATAGGAAGGGGTTAGCTTAGGTGCTCAATAAGGATAACAATATAGGAGAAAAATTAATAAATAAGCATAAACACTTAAGGCAGTGTATAAAACAAAAAAATTCCTTTTACTCTTAAACTTTAGTATAATATTGATAAGATTAATCAAATAATTCCATTTACTTATTCACATGAATATTCTTCTAGTTGAATAATTACATGTAATATCAATAGCTAATTTCATAATGATGGAATGCATAATGGTATACTTCAAAACCACATAGTCAAGGCCTTATTCCAAGAATACAAATATGATTTATTCAAGACCTTGTGCCAAGACACCAGTTTTCCTCATGAGACCTACCGATTAATCAAGAATCTATAACAGGATCCACCTGTCACTTACTAAGACCAATGATTTCCTCATATGAAAAGATTTAAATAAAACATAAACATTTGTATTAAAACTAGCATTTTAAATGTCATTACTTTATGCATAAACCATGAATGGGATAAAAATAACACATCCACAGAAAAACATATCACAAAACCATTAATACAATATGGAATATTTTTATAATAAATCAACCTCAATCAATAATAATATCCCGTAAAGGATGTTGACATAGTAGAAAATGATCAGTAAAAATCACTGAGAGAAATATCTATTTTTAATGAAGTCAATTAAAAGTCGCATAATTTATAAAATATTTCATTTAAAATATAGTACTGAATCAAAGTGTCCCATACAAATTCGAATCAATATAAAGGAATTAACATTTTAAAATGTTCATTTCCATATAAATAAATCCTTAAAACCATTTTGAAAACATGAAAATTAATGAGAATGGTTTAGAAAAATATATATTTAAAACATTTAAAATGATGTTTTAGTAAAATATTCCCTTTAATATAATACATTTGAATAATATTTTAAGAAACGTGTACATGGATAGTAAATATGACCCAGTTGATACTCACGTAAAAATAACATCAGATAAGAAAGAGATAGTGAAATTAACCCTTGCCTTCCACTTTCCATTAGTCGAGGGTACGTTTAACCTATTCAATAAGGACCATAGTATGTTATTAACTTATAAAATAACCATATTCATATTTAATATATCATACAATATTAATTTATGACCTTATAATTCCCATTTAATAATTATTTCCATGTTAAATTAACATTATCGGTAATAATCACTTTCTTTATCGTGCGTGTTTTAAATTGTATCATTTAGATCATGATTTAAATAAATAAAAAATATAAACCTTTATTTTTATGTCATATATATTTGTAAAATATATTTATAATATATAGAGTTATGAAATGTAAGACATCATTTATGGAGACAGTAGGTCATACATACTCATAAACGATGATTTTGTTGTCATGTCGTATTGAACTGAAGTAAGTGAATTAGATATATGTAAGTACATAAAAACACACAATCAAACACACACATATATATCATGTAGAATTATTTTTTAATTTATTAAATACATACTGATAATATATATTTTTATAATCATCGTTGAAGGGGGAATGTGGGAATCAATCTCATCGTGTCGTGGAGACAGTAATCCGTACGTACGCATGAGAGACAATGTCATTATATTGATGGTGAAATCATATTTAATTGGAAGATATATCATATATAAAGAATAATTAAAATGTTATATTTATTATTTAAATCATTTATACTCATTATTATACCCATCCAAATAATTGAGTGTTTGAATAACAAACTACATCACGACGTGGAGATGGTAGGTTATACGTACGCATGTATGGTGACTTATTCATTTAGAGGATGAATATAAAAATGAATATGGATTTACCATATTTATAATAACATCATAGTATGTACGAGGTACTAGAGTTATTATTTTGGTATGGAAACAACAAATAAAGAGGAAGTGGACGATGAAAAGAACTTGAAAGAGGGTGGTGAAATTATTACATTTTCTTCACGTGTTTCCATTTGAGTTGATCCAAAGGGCTCATTAGTTTGGATTTATGATCAATATAAGTACTATCGGTTGAATTAAGGGATTTTGGGAGGCTATTTGGGCCGGTCATGGTCAAGACAAATGGATTTGAAGATGTTATTTTCAAAGAAGGGGAAGTGACCTTTTACAAGAGGGGTGAGGGTCACTTTAGGAAAAGATTACATTATTAATTTGTTATACAATCATATATAGTTTATAATGTCACCAAATGAATTTATTTCGAGTATAATGTTGTTATGGGTTGAAATAATCTCATCCAATAGGTTTTAGACCTATTTAGTTTTCAATTTAAACCTTCTTTTTTGGATTTAACTTTTAGTTAAATAGTTTATCTTTTACCATGTCTTTCTGAATTCTTACACTATATTTTTAATAAACATACTTTAAACATCCAAGATAACCTCAAGTGGTTCATTAAAGACATATATAATATTATTCAAGCCCTTGGGCTGAACCTTTGATTTTTGGGAATACTATATCCACCAATAATATTGTATTAGTTTTAAAAATTTATTTATATCATTTTTACACAATTTGGTATTTTGTTTTTGTGAAGTTCATAACAACGTTATCACGTAAAAACAAATTATCTAATCAACCCTAACATGTCATAATAATTTAAAAAATTCATGGGAGTCATCAAAACATTAAAATTATATTTATTTAAATATTTATATTATAAATTATTTTAATATTTCATTAAAATGGTAATTACTGCATCATCATTGTGTCATAAATAAATTTAATTATTTAATCTCTAAATATTATAAATAAAATACCATTATGTCAGAAATATTTTAATATTTATAATGAATATTTATTGTTGAATTTATCTTATGTATAACCCTATATTAAAATGGTTTAGTTAATAAACATTGATTATAACATTTTTAACTCTTCATTAAATAAAATAATAATAAATTTCCTAATCTAATCTAAGTAGACCAAAAGCATAATATTTTTTTCCAATGGTTTTTTTGTCGAATTAATCCTATAAAATAGAATTTGGACATGTTTTAGGGTAATTATAATATCATTCTTTCCCTTAATTACCCTAATTACTTTTAACGTGCTAAATAAAAGTCAAAAGTTACTATTCAAAAAAAATATTATCATTTTATTGAACCACATTTTACCTACTTATGTCATACATGTCCCTATTATTTTTGAAATTTAACTCACAGAAGTGGTAAAATTATGGTTTATGCAAATATGCAAATGCACGTAGAAGGTGGGTAAAAGAGGTTAAAAAGTTCCATAAAATATTATAAATCCAATTTTATTATAAAATGACTCCAATGAATAAAATTAAACATATATAGGTATTATATATATATTAACTTAAAATAAATTTTAATAAAATAAATATGTATTTAAATAAAATGTAAGTTTTAAATAATAATGCAGTGGATTTCACTATTCATCAAAAATTGAATGTTTTTAGAAAAATAACAAAAATTCACCCTAAGATAATTTAGATATTCCTAATTCTAAAATAAACATTATTTTACCTATTTAAAAACATATAAGTAGAATTTATTAATTTAAAATTAATTTTGTTGTCAAAACCAAAAGACTGATTTTTAAAAAGTAAAAACTATCAAAAGATGGACATCTGTTTATGTCAAATTTTATTGTGAAATTATTAATAATGGACTATATTGTATTAAATGATAAAAATAAAATAAAATTATGCATCAAAACCATTCAAATTCATAATTTAAAAATATATATTATTTTGATTAAATATTTTGTTTTCAATTAAAACATAGTAGTTTTCAGTATTTGTCAAAATTTGAAAGTTATGAGAAAAGTACCAAAAATTTATCCAAACTAAATTTGTATGCCCCACTTCTAAAGATGAATTTAATTTAATTAAATTGTTTATATAAAAGTGTAAAATATTGGTTTTCATAATGGTTCTCCTATAAAAGGCGTTAAAATTGCCTTTTTTTAATTACTTCTTTGATCTGAAAAAATGAATTTATTCAAATATTATGTATAAAAACACATAATATGAATTTTGAAAGTATATGGAGTATATAATATTCAAGATTAAATTAATACTATTCATAACATTTTTTTGAACGGCTAGTTTGGTAAGTTGTGGTGCGCTCAAACTCGGTGTTGTGTGTAACACAAGCAATTTAATTCATTTAATTATATAACACAGTATGAAATCTTGGGGTGATAATGATACATATTAAATTTTAAAATAATGAATGAAAAATTGATTTAGTTCAATAGTTTTTCATAAAATGTTTTCTTATTGAAAACTATTTTGATATTCTAACCCTGTTTTTTATATAAACTATGAGTTATCAAAATTTTATAGTCAATTTATCATGTGTTGGGAAGTGTCTTGTGGAAATAATACTAGGTATGATTACTCACCCCCACCATATAAACAATGGTGAGTATACATCTGACATTATTAATTAAATAGGTAATGGAAATGTATTGTTCTTATCTACTGAATCATTATAATTCTAGTTTCTCAGGGTGGCGTTTGCATATTGAGTTTGACAGGGTGATTCATTATTGTGATGAAAAATTAGTTTCATTACATCGATATGTCGTGTAATTTTATTGATTTGTTTATTTTAATTTGTGTATGCTACACAAATTTCAATGTTTATTGGTTTTCATTTGAGTAATATTATTTATACTAATGAATCAATGATTTTTTTGGTTTTTATACATAATCTTGTAAGGCTATGCCTTTTCCTCAGAAAAAATCACCGACAAAATTTTACTAATCCATTGGAGTTTATTTTAATTCTTTAGTATCTCAAGGACATCACTGATGTCTATTTGAACCACATTATAGACCCAATACAATGGGTTTGGTGAGGATGAAACATTACATTGTTTGTTTTGTGGTCTTTATATATTATATTTTTATATATTTATTGAGAAATTAGGACATATAAAATCATTTTAGGAATTTATTAATGACCATGACAAAGGATTGCGTGTATGTAAAATTTGGTAAATTTGAAGATTAAATACAAATGTTTAATTATTGGGTGACATATTTACAATAACCGGTATATAAATGGATCCCATAATGATGAATTTTATAAAATATATGCCAAAAAAACACGCTGACCAAAATTCACAGTTTTCATTGGATGGTTGGATACCACTGATTAGTTTTTCAGAAATTTATCAGAGCTATAAAATTGACTAATCGGGATGATGTGAATGGATTTCATGTTCCTGTTGATCGATGACTGTGAATAGAATTTCAAGGAACATGATAAAATATTGGTTATGGAACATATTCGGACACTACCCTAAAATGAATAAGGGATTCTAATTAATAATGATCAATCAAATAAGGAACTAAGATGTGTTCATATATTGGGTGAAATTGTATTATATTATCAGTAATTCTAATTAAAGGTCTATTAGAAAAATTATCCAAATCATGATTTAGATATTCCAGTGGTAATTTTTTATTTGAAGATATGATAGAGTTATATTTATCATGGAATGTGTGAAATATATATCGAATAGAAAATCATGTTGTTTATATTCAGATATATAGAGTTGAATATAGATTTGGGGATCTGTTTGGAACTGATTGATGGTTATGAATTCCTAACACATTACGACCCGAGGATGGATAAAAAGGTGGTTTATGATCTATGTTGGAAGGAATATTCTAGTTTTTCAATGATTAATAGAGAATTAAATAACAGAATTGTGGATTTTTGTAGGAATGATCATGAAATATAAATTAATGGATAATGATCATATCATTCCTATATGACTTTCCACCAATCTATGCTTGTGATTATTAATAATACATGGAAGGAAGATGCTGATTATTAAAATAAGAAAATAATTTTTCCTTTGATTTTTAATCATAGTCATGAAATGATATGGTTCGAGAAACAAGATTTTTACCATCAATTATAGAATTTGGAAGTATATATTTAAGGAAGCTCTTTTTTATGATATTCTATTCATTCAAATTGTATGGATGTGTATAGTGATCTTTATGTTTATTTGTGGATGGGTAACAAAAATATAGGTATTTAAAATTGTATATATCAATGTTTGGTATGAATGAATATTAATATTGAGTGGTAGAATTATTTGGTGATTTTGTAACATATACCCATATCAGAGTTGAAATGGGGAAACATCATGTTAGATTTAATCATGGTATAGCCAAAGACATATAAATGTTACAAAGATATTTGGGATATAGTTGATCACCTTATATTATAAAATACATTTCATTATTATTATATAATATTTATTTCTTTAATAGATCAATGGTTAATATGTTTTGGATGTGGTAAACATTCATAAAGAGCTCCTCTCATTCATATCTGACTAAGATCCAAGTATTAACATAATATTCTAGATTAGTCTTCAAATGTTTTTAAATACAATGATGAGATATAAAAAAAATTCATATTAATATAGGTATTCATTCTGAGAGGATAATTCAATACCTATAATATATGTTGTGATCTTTCTCTATGGGCTTTAAAGAAGGTTTGGACCAATAACGCCATCTAGTAAAATTTTCAGAAAAAAAATTATATAACTTTTTTATTTAGGCAGATATTTATTAACCACTATATGGAATAAAGTTAATGAAACCAATATTCATTGTTGAAGTTGTGGACTGAAAGATATTCAGTATTGATATTGAAAAGTAAATGTAATTTAATGTTAAATCCATTAAAAAACACATCATGGTGTCATAGATTTTATAGGAATATTTTTTTTGACAATCTTAATCGAGATATGCATTTCCAATTTATTGATAATGGTCCAGAAATTCTAATTGGCTTGAAAGTACAAAGAGTCATTTCTATGCCTTAATTAATATCCCTAGGATGGAAAAGTGTGGAAATAAATGTCGAAGTGTTTCAAATACAAGTGGGGGAACATTTACCCTATAAGAAATAAACAAATAAACCTACCAAACCTAACAAAACATTAACAACATGATACCTGAACAAATTAAATACAACTCAACAACTTCATGTATCTCAAAACCACATAAAAGTAAGAAATAGAGGAATAATAACGAAGTATCAATGGACATATAGGATTAACTACACACGACTCCCAAAATACATCAAGACTCCATTATCCACAATCTCCAAGCTCCAAAATCGTCGTAGAACCAAAACATCATGAGGTAGTGCTAATCATGTGTGAAACATTACTGTTTCCCTTCTCATGAAAGATAGCATCTGAAAAAAACCAAAGTGCCAAAGTAGAGGTGAGTATAATGCTTAGAAGGTTTTCCCTAATGACTTTTCTACTCAAGACACTAGGATAGAACAATAATCAACAATTACATAAAATAGTTTATATAAAACAATTTCTCAAAATCATTTTACAACTAAATATAAACATTTTTTCAAAACCATTCATTACCAAAAGCAATCTAGTGAAATTGACTTAAATTTTCCCAGTAATATATTTCTAGAAAAATAAATAAAAAATATTTACAACAATTTCACAATATCCCATTATCATCATACCCAACCAATCCTAAAACACATGAAACCAACCATTCCAGCTACATTATGAAATTTCCTCACTCAGGAGTGGTTTCTTGTCGATCTACCATGTCATCACAAGGTAATTGTTTCCCTTGTTACATTAACGATTTGTCACCAAGAACAAGGTCATATTTTAACCAAGCCCCATGTTTGTAATTCAAATGTTCCATTAACTTTTGGGCACGGAGTACAAGATCATATTTCAACCAATCCTAGTATATGAAACATGAACATAGAACACATACGCACAACCATCATTCCAAAACAAACCATTCAATAAAAACACCTTTTTATTGAAAACAATTTCTGTAAAACCCATTTAAATGCCAAACAATTTCAATTCCATACCATTTCAATAAAACAACATTTTATTGAAAATAATTTATATTAAAAACATTTTTTTAATCATCCATTTAGAAATTCAATAAAATCCATAATTTAAAATCATCATTTTAAATTTGTGAAACTAAACTCGCTTTTCAAAACTATTCACCAAGATCACGCAATTTCACAAAAACCATAAATCATCACAAATAAATATTTTTCATAGCATTTCACAATAAATAAAGAAATATTATTCTATGATAATAAATTATAAAAATAGGAGATAATTTTGAATCCACCAACATTGATGTTTTTGATGAAACATTGACAACAGACGAAGAACACACAAGAAAGAAAGATGATTCTCTAAGAAGGGCCTTAGTTCACTTATCATAACAACATCAAAACTCAAAAATGAATTACATGGAATAAAAAAATGTATATCAACCCACTATAGGTTCATATATTTAATATAATGGATATCAGAGAAGTGTATATATGATGATCTAAAAACATGACAAATCCGAATAGAAAGGTGATATACCTCAATAATCGGACTGGAAATCACCAAGGGAAGGATCTAGGCTGGCTCAAACTCATGTGGGGAGGTATCTCAAACATTTAAGGAAGATTGATGCCAAAAAATAGGTATTGAAGAAAAAAGTAAGATCCTATAAATAGGATCTAGATTTTAGATCACTACAAGGTTTGACCACACGGTTAGGGACAACCGTGTATAGATCATGCGACCTTAAATTTGGTTTTAAATCCCCTTATAAAACCCAAAAATCTACCATCCTTCACCTTTAAAAATTTTATGGAAACACTATTTCTTATGGAAACTTCCCACTTTATGGAAACATCCCACGTTATGGAAACAAACCACTTTATGGAAACACACCACTTTATGGAAAAAACCCACTTTGTGGAAACAACCAACATTATGGAAACACCGATCTTTATGTAAACCCTCTACATTTTGGAAACTCTCTATTTTGTGGAAAATCTCTGTTTTATGGAAACTCCTTAATTTATAGAGACTCTCTATTTTATGGAAACTGTCAATATTATTGAAACTCTCTATTTTATGGAAACACTCTATTTTTTTGGAAACACTCTATTTTATGGAAACCCAATCAATGACACAACAATTAAATAAATGTGAGGAATGGGGTTATATACCTAAAACTGGAGGTACTACATTTTACCCAATATTAGTTCTTCCATCCTCAGAATTTAGAAAACCCTCGCTGGCCAAAAAGAGTTCTGACCACAAATCGATCATTTCATTTTCACGTTCCCAAGTCTCTTCGAAAATCTTACCATGTTTCTATAAAACCCGCACTAGGATGATTATTTTCCGACACAAGACATTATATTTTCTATACATGATCCAAATTGGGATATGTACCAATGATGTATCTGGGTCTAGGACAACATGATCTCATCTGATCACATGGTGAGGATCATGGTGATAATTTTTCAACTAGGATACATGGAACACATTATGCACTGAGCTAAACCATAGTGGTAATTACAATCTATATTCCAACTCTCCATCCTAATACAGTATCTTAAAATGGACAATGTATCTAAGATATACCTTTACCTTCTTCCCAAAATAATAATTTCCACGCCTTGATGAGATCATCAAGAAGACATGATCACCCAGAGCGAACGACAATGGTCTTCGACGGTGATCTACATAAGATTTCTGACGACTCTGAGCCATCTCCATCCTTTTTTAATCAACTAGACCTTTTCCATTGTTTCATGGAAATGCCTTGTCCTAACTAGTAAAGATTCTCTTGTTTCGACACAGCATAGTGGAGAATGACAAGGATTCCCATACAATGCTTCAAAAGAAAGCCATGTGTATCGGGGATTGATATCTGTTATTCTATGAGAACTCCACTACGAGTATATGCTCCCCCCATGAGCCACCATAATCCATTACCCAAGCTTGTAACATGTATTCCAAAATTTGTATTGTCCGCTCAGATTTCCCATCCATCTGAGGATGATAAGTCGTGGTCATAGTTAACTAAGTCCCAAGGGCTTGTTGTAAGGATTTCTAGAAAGGGGATTTGAACCTCAGATCTCTATAGGTGACTATTTACACTGGTACACCATGTCTCTTTATCACTCATTGGATATAGATTTTGGAATGATCCTCTACTTATGAGTTTCATTAATAAGGATTAAATGGGCCAACTTTGTTAGACGATCCAATATCACACTAATGGCATCATGTTTCTGCAGCATTCTTGGTAGACCTGTAACAAAATCCATTACCATCTGATCCAATTTACACACTAGGATAGACAACGAATATAACATATGAGCTGGTCTCTGATGCTTTTCTTTAACCTAAGGATATGTTAAGAACCGCTAGATGAACTCGGCAACCTTCTTTATCATGCTGCTCTACTAAAACTGCGGCTTCAATGCCTTATACATATTCTTTGTACCGGGATGTACAACCCATCTTTGAATGGTGGTAAGCATGAAGGAGTTGTTATAGAAAAACAGTAGGTACTACCATCGGATCTTCGAAACACAAAACTGAACCCCCATAAAGTTTCCTTCCCTCAATGGTATCCCCACCATTATGTTTTGAACATTCACCCATACATTCCACATCATATTTTTGTGCCTCATTGATAATTTTTAATAAATCAGGAACAAGAGTAGCTTAAAAGAAAACTAAAATATCACCTGGGTATTCACATTACTCATGCATGTTGGCTAAGACTGACATAAAAGTCCTTTCATCTTAAGCTTCCTTCAACAAATGAGAATATGTATTTCTACTCAATGCATCGACCACTGAATTTAAATTCCCTGGTGTGTAATTCAATTCAAAGACAAACATCTGGAGACACACCACCCATCTCCTTTGCCTCATGTTCAAACTCACTATGAGAAAATGTGTTTTATGATTTTGTACTAAATAATCATTGAAAATTTCTCAGAAAGGAGATAATGTCTCCATCTTTTCAAAGCATGGATGATGAAAGATAACCTCAAATCATGTGTTGTGTAATTTTTCACATTCACCATCAACTGCCTTGAACCATAAGCAACCACATGATCTGTTTGTATGAGAACACAACCCAACCCTAATCCCGATGAATTAAAATACACCACAAAACCCTATCCTAATTTTGGAAAGATCAATATAGGTGTCGATGTAAGATGAAAATTCAGTTCCAGTAAAAACATAATAAATTCCTATGTCCCTTGAAATGGATCATTCTACTTTGTCAAAGTTGTCATTAATTAAGGTAGTCATGAGAAATCATGCAAAAAGCATCGGTAGTAACAAGCTAGACCAAAAAAACATTGTATCTCAAAAACATTCATTTGTGGTTACCAAGAGATAATGGATTCTATCATTTCAGGATCAACAAAAACGCCTTTCTCATAAAGGTAGTGCCCATGAAAATGTACTTCCTGTATCCAAAAATCAAACTTCAATAATTTTTCATACAAACAATGACCTCTCATGATTTGTAACACTGTTTCTTGGTGCACATCATCATCAGCCCTTGTCTTTGAATATAATGAAATGTCATCCACAACCACCACAAAAAAAAGAATTTAGATATTATTGAAATATCTGATTCATCAATGAAAAGAAGACCACTAGTGCATTCGATAGACCAAGAGGCATGGCTACATAATAATAGTGGTAATATCTAGTTCCAAGAGCTGTTTTGTGAATATCTTATTTCTGAACTCTCGATAGGTGATTTCATGATTTCATATCAACATTGGAAAACCACAAAGATGCTATTAATTGATCTAATAGATAATTAATTCATGGAAGTGGATATCTGTTCTTTATCATAAATTGGTTAAGCCTTCGATAATCATCACACAGCTGAGGAGTTCCATCTACTTTTTTCACGAAGAAAACCAGTGATGGCCATGGTGATGTACTTGGTTAAATGAACACCTTTCTTTCAAGCTCCCCTCTCTTCAAATTCAATTCCATTAACAATTTTGATTTTATCCAATATGAAAAAAAATGAAATCTGGTTGGTCCCCAGAGGGAGATCAATTGTAAACTCCACCTCCCTTATAGTTGGTAACCATGAGATGATCTTTGTAAAGACATCTAGAAATTGATCCACAACCACTAGAAAAATATTTTTCTCGATCTCTTCCATTTATTCCAATTTCAACTATTCTTATTAGTAATAGATCATTCCCACCATTAGATCCAACAAGCTCTGTGCACCCTTCTTTACAATCCTCTCCCCTCTAAAGAGATACTTGATTCCATCCTCAATTATGAAACTATATGTTCTCCTATAATAGTCTATTTGAGCATTGAATGTTGTCAGCCAATCCCTAACCATGGTTACATCCTAGAAATCCATATCCAACATTGAGAAGTCCCATTTTAGCGCATCTCCATCAATAGTTATAGAACATTCTCTACACATAAAGGCTTGACATTCTCTTTCACAAAGAGGAGTTTGTTGTTTAAAAAAAGGCATCATTTCGAGTATTAAACATATCAAGTCAATATAACAATAAGAATTGAAGGAATGTGATGCACTAGTAAATAACAAAACATTCACAATGGTAGAATGAAAAATAATTGTACCTATCACTGTAGAATGACCAGACTGATCATCAAAAATCTTGTTCTCGGGTCTATACAATTTTTTCTTCACTACACTATTCAACTAGATTCATTAATGAGGTGGCCAAGGTTGAAGAGTCATGGAAAATCTAGAACCACCATGAATTTCTTTTCTCTACTGACATGACTGATTCTACAGTCCCCTTCAAGTCGAAGCATACGATTCTTGAGACACCAAAGAAGTGTCTCGAGAAACTGATGTCGGAGAACTACGACAACAGTGATGAAGATGTCCCATATTGTTGCAATTATGACATGTTCTTGGTTGTTTCGTATAATCTCACATTATGTGGTCTAGAAAATCACAATGGAAATAACCTGATTTTCTCTGGGATCATAGATGATGGTTTATAGATCCAGCTATATGGTTCTGATTTCCACTTGCACATTGGAAATAGGTGTCCCTTTTCCACTTGTTCCCAGTGATTGAGTTCCCACCATTTCCTATAGGTAAGAGCATGCCTTCAACCATAGAATGTGAGATATCACATTCATCCACATTCACTATGTTCCCCATCTTTTTATAGTATTTAATACAATGTACTGCAATCTTTGATCAAATCTCATGTCGAAGCCCGGATATGAATATGTGTGCCTTCAATGTGGAACTTGCTGTGCCTTCAGGTGAAAAGTATACTACGTTCATGAACATAGCTGCAGACTCAGTGATAGATAGTCACTCTTGTTTAAGGATAAAGAAGTCTGTCATTTTATGGATTTTGAATTTCTGAGGATAGAATTGTTTGTTGAAAAATTCTTGAAAATCCTCCCATATAAGTCCCTCACCCAATTTAGCCTTCACAGCCAAATCCTACCATTGACGTGCAAGAACCTTGAGCATATATGTTTCTATTATGAACATGATCTCTACCAGTGTGCTGATAAATTGGAAGATTCTATTCATTCTAAATTTCCACACCTCTGCCTTGTTGGGTTAAGAATCACCCAGGATATTAGGTGGATTCTGTTTCATAAACCGGATGGTATGATCCACATGTCGTGGGTCATTCCTCTAGTTCCCTGTGTCAAAAACATCAAAACCATGGATAATACTCTGAACCAGCTCTTGGTTCACACGTGGTTTAGGTGCAACCACATTCTCCAAAGCTTTTTTGGGTTGGTTTCAACAACGCATACAGGGTTCCATTTTACAAACAACAACAAACTCTATCAATCTCACTCTCTAGCAACTAATTGCGTAGAATTTCAAATTCTATAACATCAACTATCACAGAATTGTTTTCCAAGAAAACATTTTTCCCATGTTCAAATATTTTTGAATCCACATCAGATTATTTTCAAAATTAATCCATTTTCAAAATACAAAAATATTTCTCTTTTTTACAATCATTCATTGGAAAACCAATTCTATACTTTTTCCAAAATTAATTCTTTTTTTACAACATAAATCATTCCTCGAAATTATGTATGAACTTATAGTGGGAAGTCATTACTCTACAATGCATTTCATGATTGTCTCATTGGATAAACCCTTGACAATGAGATTTCAAAATCCTAGAAGTGTCTCCAAACACTTATTTACCCAACTCCCTGGTAACATGATGTTCAACCTAAAAGGGTTAGATATGTCTTTTAAGGCTATACAATTCTAGTTCCGACAGCCCTACTCCTTTTTATGATTCCCTCTTAAGGATCAACCAAGATGGGATTTCATCTCCAAAACTAAGAATATCATTTACTATCTGTTAGGCAAGGACTGAACAAGCTGATACCATTTGCTAAGACCCGCCAATTCTTATTGGATTGAGAGTACCATGAGTCATTACTAGGCCTTAACCGACATCCCTGAGATGCCAAAGGCTGGCAATAAATGATTAAGGGTTTCAAATACACGTGGGGGATGATTTAACATTTAGAATATTCAACAATAAACCTACCAACCCTAACCAAACTTTCACTATATGATACATGAACAAATGAAAGGAAACACAACAACTTCATGTATCACAAAACCACATGAAAGTTAGCAAAAACAACAGAATAACCAAGTATCAAAGTACATAGCAGATAAACAATAGAAGACTCTACAAAGACCTCAAGACTCCATAATCTACAAGCTCCAAGATCCAAAATCTATGAATAGACCAAACATCACGTGGTAGTGCTAAACACTTGTGAAACATTACATTTTCCCTTGTTACAGAATATCACATCTAAAAAAGAACCAAAGTCCCAAAGGAGGTGAGAATAAAACTCAGTAGGTTATCACCAACGACATCCCTACTCACACCACATGGATTGAATAGTTAGCAACAATTATATAAAAAAGTTTATATAATAATATTTCTCAATAATTTTTTATAACTAAATATAAACAGGTTTCAAAAACCATTCATTACCAAAAGAATGTAGGTTCAATTGAAATAAATTTTCATAGCTAAATATTTTTCCAGAAAAATATTTAATCTATCATTACAACCACTACACAATATCCCTTTATCGGCATACCCAACCTTTCCACAAACCCATGAAACCAACCATGGACTTTAAGTTATGATAGTTACATACTAATGATCATTTTATTTTCAATTTTTCAAGTTGTCAAAAGGTAATAGTTTCCCATGTGTAATTAATGATTTGGCACCCAGCACAAGGTTATATTTCAACCAAGCCATGTGTATGAAATTTCAAAGTGACTTTAACCCTTTGGCACCAATCACAATGTCAAATTTCAACCATGACCCATATATGAAACATGAACACACATAACATATTCCCAATGATCAAGAGAAAACCAACCATTCAATAAAAACACCTTTTCATTGAAAACAATTTCTGTCGAAACCATTTCAATGCCAAACCATTTCAATTCCAAACCATTTCAATAAAACTTTTTTTTATTCAAAACCATATCTATTGGGAACCTCTTTTTCATCCTCTATTTAGTAATTCTAGAAAATTAATAATTTAAAATCATCATTTTAAATTCTGGAAACTAAACCCCCTTTGCACAACTATTCACAAAGATCATAAAATTTCAAAAAAACCATAAATTACCACAAATGATGATTGTTACATGAATTTCACAATCAATAGGAAAATTTGGATCTAATACAATAAATTCTAGAAAAATTATATGAGATTGAATCCACCGACCTTGAAGGTCTTGAAAAAACATTGACAACATATGAAGAGCACACAAAGAAGTGGGTTGATTCACCAAAAACGACCTTAGTTCTATTATCCTCGCAATATCACAACTCCACATTGAATTACATAGCATAAAAAATGTAGATCTAAAATCTATAGGTTCTGATCGAAAAAATAATACAGTTCGGAGAAGTAGATCTAAGAAGATCTTTGAAAACATGACAAATCAAGAATGAATGAATACATACCTCAAGAATCATACATGAAATCACCAAGGAATGGCTCTAGGTTAGCTTCAAATCATGTGGGGAGGGTTTTCCACCCATCACCGGAGAATAATCTCAAAAAAGGGGTTTTCTCAATACTAGAAAAAATATGTAGAGAAAAAATGAGTAATCTCTTAGAGAATAGGATCTAGATTTGACCTTTGTGAAAGGATTGACCATACATTTTGGGCCAACAGTGTATGGATCGTGTGACCTTCCTTTTGGTCCAATAAATCCTTAAAAAACCCCCAAAATCTCTCATCCTTCACCTTTATCCTTTTTATGGAAAAAAATTTTCAATGGAATCATCCTACATTTTGGAAACACCCCACTTTTTGAAAACAACCCACTTTATGGAAACACCTAACATTATTGAAACAACCCACTTTATGGAAACAACCAACATTATGGAAACACAAAACATTATGGTAACTAAATATATTATATAAACACACAATTTTATAGAAACTCTCTATTTTATGGAAACTCTCTATTTTATGAAGACTCTCTATTTTTTGGAAACTCTCTATTTTATGGAAACTCACAATTTTATGGAAGCTCTTTATTTTATGGAATCCCAAACAACGGAACACCAATTAAAAGAAATCGTGAGGAAATAGGTTATGTACCCTAAACTGGGGGTACTATAAAAAGTGTTCATATAAATCTCCATAGAAGAATGTTATGTGATTTTGAGATAAGAGAATGTTAATCCCTTATTTTATTGGGCCTTATTATATTCATGATTTTAATGGTATGGTATATTATAGCATGGAATAACATGAAATAAACTATCAAATTCATCATGTGTTCAATGTATATCTTTGGAGAAAATATATAATAGATCACTCCCATGTTCTAATTTCAGAGGTTGTACCACAAGATCATGATATTTTTTATGAAGGAAAATGTTTAAAAGTATTGGACTATAGGTACAAAATGATATGTATTAACGAAAATAACTATTTTTAGGGACTTTGAGAGATTAAAAATTTTGGGGTTGCATCATGGGAAACCAAGGATGTAATGAGGCAGATGAATCATCATTTATGGGTATCTATGTGATATAATTATAATGGAGATATTCTTATAAAGGGATATCATGTAAAACCAAAAGAGTTTGGAATATATCTCACAATAATAAATAAATGTGTCTGATAACATGTAAATAATGAAACCCTAAACGTTTGTGAATAATGATTTGATATTATAAAATAATGAACATTTTATGGTGATTACATTTAATATATATCTTGAAAATAATTTGTAATTAATTTTAGAAATAATATTTATACAAAATAGATGTTTTGATGTATTTTTTATGTTAATTATTTACATATATATATTTTTTCAAATAAATTCATATTATTAAATATATGAAAAATTATTACAAATCATAAAATTAATTCACCAGTTATCAGTTTATATATAATGAAAATAAAATCATTTGAAGGTAAAAAGATATTTTTTCTGAAATACTATTTTTATTCATGTAATGAGTTTTTTTCTTAAAAATATAAATTAACTAATCATATTGAATTATTTTTATGAAATTTTAATTTAATATATTCAATAAAAAAATTTAACATTCAAAAAATAGTGTTTACTATGCATGAAAATGGATAATATTTAGTGTTATGATTACAAATGCATTGTTTAAATGTTTTTGGTTGTGTTTTCTATCCTTAAATTTAAATTCATTTTGGTAACATATAGTAATTGATTTTAATAAAATTGTTTAAATATTTCATATTATTATTTAAAAATATATAAGTAGGTGAATTCAACTTTTAGTTATAATGAATAGTAAATTGGTAAAATGTTCCTTACAACAGAAAAAGTTAAAAGGGTTAATGAGGTGGTAAACTGAAGATATAAGGGTTAAAATAAAAAAAGAACATGTATAAATGTTATTATTTGAATTTATTTAATCCAAAAATATCTAATATTTTAATTTTTATTACTATAGTGCTAATTTTTTTCTATATAAATTTAATGTAACTTAATGTTTTATGTATTTACATGTTTTACGCCCACCTCACTTATAAAATGATGTCTTATCCCCTCACTTATTCAATAATTTTTAAGCATAAATAGATCCCACTAACAACTCCAAAACCTTTATATATTCATTCCCCATGTCCAAGAGATTATAATCCTTCCATAAGAAAAAATCATGAAGGATTACGTTGAATGAAGTAGGTGGTTCCCCAAAGAAGAGATAATTGTATTAAATGATCTATTTGGAGTTTAATTATTCATTAAACCTATCCAAATATTTTATAACCAAAATAAAATGATGACATAAGTATCATTATTATAATTAATTTTTTTATGTTACTGTTATATCCATTTTGAACCTCATTTCAATCATATGATAAAAGAAAATTCCATTTATGTGTACATGATAATTATACCTCAAGGAAGTGATGTGATTCACTTATCATTCCCTCTATATTTTGTTAGTCAAATGGATTTATTTAATGAATATATGTTATTTTTATTATAATATAATTATTCTTCAAATATGTAGTATTTTTTTATCTATTCCTTTCAATTCATAGGAATCTGAAAACATTACCTGTGTGTACGTAAAAAAAATTGTCCCTGTGAAGTGATGTATTTATTTTTTCATTTCATGATTCTTAAAATTTATATAAAAGTGTATATAAAGAAAAAATAAGATACTTATAACATTATTTAAATTATGTATACTTTTAAATCTTGTCTAGTGTGCAAGAACTATAACAGTCAAATCAAAACACTCATGGGAAACAAACCATTTTCCTGTTGATGTAGAATTTTAATAAATAATTTTAATTAATTTGATAACTAAAATTTCAAATGGAATAATATATTTTTATAAATATGAATATTTTTTATAAATATTTATAATAAATAAAAATTTATTATACTAGGATATAAGAACATGTATGATGAAATTTATGACCTATGCTATGGTTTTTTTAGGAATGAAATAATGATGTAGATGCTCAATATATAAGAGGGGGGTGAATTTTATACTATAAAAGTTTCCTTTGGAACCTTTAAAGTTGATTACGAATAACTATGTTTTCCTTAGATAAAGAAAGTTCTATGTTTAACAAAGTTAAACTAAGAAAATTCACCACACCTCTAACAACAATTGAAAAAAATTGGAATAAGGAATGAAGTTACAAACATCATGTTCTATGTACTTGCTTAAAACTAGAAAGAGATTCTGAAATTAGGTTCCAGAAATATGGATCTGGAAATAGAAACTTAACTAAAGATTACAATATGAGATTCTACCTTAAAGTGTATAGAATCTAAATGAAACAGAGTACATATAAAGAAGTATAAGAAATTTATACTTTCCTTACAATACAATATGCAGAGGAAACAAACATGTAGTAAAATGACAAATAACAAGATATAATTATTTTAACCCAAAGAGAAGGGTATCCAACATCCTTGGATAAAGGTCCCGCGATATATAATTTCAAGAAAATTTATCTTACCCACACTAGGGAAATCCCTCGATTCAAAGATCAGAATCTCTATCTTGCTATCCCCGCAAGCCTTCAACTTCAAGGTAGTTGGAACCTCTGTCTTCCTCAGCAAGGAAGCCCTCGAACATTAAGGTAGTCGGCACATATGTCTTCCTATCCTCGGAAGTCCTCGAATGTAATCACCAACATTCGGACTCGCATTAAGGAAAAACTGAATGAGCGGTTCAGTACGCACAAAGCACGAAAAGACTTCTCTCTATAGAAATCACCTTAGCAGCGTGTGTTCTCTAGATCAATCAACTTCATTGTCTATCGATCTCTTTCAAATGAGCTCCTATTTATGGGCTCAGTCGGCCTCCTTTCCAACGGTCATATCTTCCTTAAAAATCCGAGGGACCTGTACACGCGTCACTTAACCAACGATTAGTTTATAACGGAATAGAGGAAATCGTTTCATAACAAAACAACTGTAATAGAAAGTATGACATCGTTTCAAAATTAGTTAAAAAGGTTGGAGTGAAGATTCGGAGTGTAAACAAAATGTCAAAGAGTAGAAAAATTATAAAAGTGTAATAAAAATGAAAGTTCGGAGTCTAACCAAAAATAATATTCAGAGTCTAAATAAATTCAGAGTGTATAAAGCAAATATGATCAGATTCTGTTTAATAGGTGAATTTGGAATGAGAATTCGTAATTAGGATTCGTCATTAGAATTCGTAATGATAATTCATAATCGGGATTCGTCATTAGATTTCGTTTTCGAACTTCATGAGAGTTCGTATCCAGAATTTGGAGTGGAACTTTATTAGAGTTCGTATCCAGAATTCAGAGTTGAACTTTATTAGAGTTCGTATCCAGAATTCGGGGTGGAACTTCATTACAGTTCTCATCCAGAATTCGGAGCCTAAAATAGAATTCTTCATATCAAATTTTTAAATGATTCCGAGAATATAGAAATGAATCTGATTCTTATACTTAATAAATATATGGATATAGATAAAGAAAATATGACAAGGATAATTTTCCTTATAAATGTTTTTTTCCTTATAAAAGCAATTTTCCTTATAAAAAATATTTCCCTTATAAAAACAATTTTCCTTATAAAATCAATCTTCCTTATAAAATAAATCTTCCTTATAAAAGGAATTTTCCTTATAAAATAAATTTTCCTTAAAGATAAGGTGTTTGTGATTTTCAAAACAAGAAGAAATGGAAAAGTCATAAGGAAAACCTTATTGACTCAACAATCTCCCCCTTTTTGGAAAGCACAAACATCCCTACGAAAAAGAAATACTAAGGAAAAAAACATTAAGGCTTATCTCCCTTTGATTATGGATGTTGATGAATACGACTAACTCCCCCTTAGGCTTTAAACTCTAAGGATCATATTCTAGATTTCCGGTATGGTATTCCATTAATAATAAAAATGTATTCTTTAATTAAAAACTCCCCCCTTAGATAAACTCTATTTGAGTTATTTTTCTTTCTCACCCTTTGTTAAGGTTCTTTTTCCTTTTCCCCCTTTGTAAGGGTTCTTTTTACTTCTCCCCCTTTGTGATTTTCAAAAAGAATTCGAGGGAATGAAATATATAACAAAGTACCTGAAAAATTAGTAACAACAACAAAATAGACGAGCAAGAAAGATTTTCATTAGGTTTTAATGATTAAAAAAAGAAGCTAGGAAACAACAAAAATAGAATATTTTTCTATTTGGCATCTTTTTCCTTCGACATAAGACCCTTAAGAATAGAATTTATTTTCTTCAAGTATGTATGGTCTTCTTTATCTTGCTTCTCTAACAAAACTATTCATGAACTTTGAGCTTCATGGTTTTCTTCCTAGGCTTCAATCTTTTCTTCCTGGGCTTTCAAAACTTGTTCTTTCTTTAACAACTTCTCTTCAATCTCAATCTGACGATCCCTTTCATTCCTCCAGTTTTGAGCAACAGAATTCAGCTTCCCATTCAGATCTCTGTCTTCTTGAATCCGGATATTCTTCTCAGCTGTCAACTTTTCATCAAAGGAAGAAGTAAGATCATTTAGCTTCCTTTCTTCTGTCTCAAATTCATCATTAACATTATGTTGTAATTCTTTGAAGAGCCTCATCTCTTGTACAATTTTCTTCGACCAACTAGTCATTTTCTTACAAGACCTTTTGTGGGTTTCATAGCCGATAAAAAAATATTTGAACTGAGCCTCCATATCTACACATTTATCCATAACCATGGATGCAGAGTCTGTTTTCTTATTCAAAGTATGTCGGAGTATCTGGAATCTTGAATCAATACTTGAGAAGGTCGGAATAGAACCTACCAACTTTTTTAAATACTGAACTACAAAGTCATGTCCCAACGAAGATGACTCCGAATCTGAGACTTTTCTTAGAGAATATTATTCTTCAAATTTCTCATCCTTCTATTTATAAGAATCACCAACTTCCCTTCTCTTTACATCCACTGAGCTCGGGGTATTGACAATAAGTTGCTTTCCCTTGCCCTTTTTCGTAATGGATTCCTGTTTCGGGGTTTTCTGTTCACTATCAGACACATGAACAACATTGTCTTCATCATCCATATCTTTTTGAGTACCATCCTCTACATTCTCCATTTGAGCAATATCATGTAGAAGATGTTCTTCTTCATCATGATAAGCTACTTCATGTTATCCTTTCTCATCATCTTTCCCTAGAGTGACTATCTTAGAGGACTCGCCTTCTGAAGTTCAGAGAGACAAATGTTCCGATGGTGTCTCCTTATAATCTTATACTTGCTTCAATAGATCTCCAGTGTCACCACTACCTTCAGCAACTGGTTCATCCTTCTCCGCTTGCTCAAACTACTCAACATCCTTAACATGATTAGATTTTACCTTCTCCGGAGTAACACAGTTTCTTCCTGGAGTCTCGGGTAAAGATTCCAAATAGAATGATATCCGGGCTAGAATATTTTCGGAGGCCATCTCATTAAACATCAATAAAGTCTGAACCACATCAGCTTCAGAAATCTTCTTCACCAGCTTCTTTTGTTTCACTTGTTTTTCTAGTTTAACCGTTGTATTTTCCTTCAAGGCCTTAGCCTCCGCAGGGTCCAAGCCAAACTGAGGCTCCCCTTGCACTATATTCTCTTTGACTTCCCTCCACTTAGAAACTACCTCATCAGGGTTAGCTTTCTTATTTTTCGGTTTTGGAGGTGTGGAATGAACTTTCGTAGATTTAAGATTCTCTGCTTCAACTTCAACTTAATTCATCTTTCTCTTCTTCACTAGCTTAGAAGATTCAGGTTCAGCAACTTTCAGAACCGCTTCTTCTTGAAATGGAAAATCAAAGAACTCACCAGTATTCTTGTCGAAAGCAACGTTCACCCTTTTAAGTGTATCATAACTCACCAACATAATTTTGAAAACTCTTGTCTTAGACTTATAAGCCTCCTTGAAAGACTCAAGGCACCAAACTATTAACTTCGATATTGTTGCTGGATATATTACGATCTGAGCTCTCATATTCCCTTTCTTAACATTCTAAATGGTAATAAGAATGTGTCTCATTAGATTAAACTTCCTTATATTTATCAAAAAATCTAGAATAAAGATCTCACTCTTCTTCAAACTGTCTTTGTCACCCTTTCTCGGTACGATAAATCCTTGTACCCATAATTCTAGAATCCAAAAATTTGTAGATATACTAGCAATCTTCATATCCTTGTTATCTGATTGTCCGAGAGTCTTTAAAGGCTTTTCCTTGTTGAAAATTCCCTTTGAATCCGGAAAAACATGAGTGATGAACTCGGCTTCTCCTTCATTGGCCAGCCCTACCAAGCTAGCAGCCTTGTCATAAGAAATCTTATAAGTCTTTCCATAAGACGTAAACGACAATTTCTCCCTACCATATTCCTTAAAGAAGGAAACTGTCTCATAGAACTCTAAAAGAAACTCTGAATATACTTCATCTTGATTCCCGAGCTTAGACATAGCAACATCTTCCCATCCATTAAGCTTTATGTTCTTGGATCTAAGAGAATCATAATTGTTGAAGAAATCAGGACGATCAAACCTTTCTCTATATACTAACCACTGAGAAATCGGCTTAGAGGTTGACATGTGTTGAGAAGCTACTTCCACAGACATTCGGATATGAAGACTTCTGGGAAGCTCGGAATGGAGATTGCTGAAGATCGGAACGGCTTTAAAACGGATAGGCAGAGCTTCAGGACGCTGGAGATTAAAAAACCAATGTGGTATGACCATTTGGGGTCCCCTTTAAATAGGAAACGATATAACGGTTCATCTTCCTCAGTTGATCGAACAGTTGTAAAAAAACTGAGATCAGATCTGACAGTTGAAAACCAATTCTCATGAAAACTTGATTCCGATATTTTGAGGTTTTTATTAAAACAAGGATTTAAGAAAACTAGAATCCGAAAACAAAATATAATAAAACACCAGCAAGTAAAGTATGATTACGAAAACTTGAGTAAGGAAATAATACCTTTCAGATTGGCTTAGGATGATTATTCGTAATGGATAATATTCTTCTTGAAGAAAAATTAACTAGGAAAAATCATTACTACGAAAAGACATAGTTCGCAAAACTCACTATGAAAAAAGAATCAGTACAGAAAACCTAGTACGAAAAGAATAATAAAAAAACAAAAAATCATTATTAGTATTTCAGTACGAAAATTTCATTACAAGAATTTATGTACGAGAATGACATTACGAATGTCTCAATATAGAAATATCATTATGAAAGTCTTAGTACGAAAGCCTCATTCCGAACATTTAAGTACGAAAAAAAATTTGAATAAACTCATTAAAAAAATAAAGAAAATAACAAACATATGTACTCCCCCTATAAAAAGGAGTTTATTACTGTAAGGAGACTTTTTCAACAGAAAGTTAATTAAGAACGATTACATTACGATTATCATTCCTAACTTCTGTTTAATTTATTCAAATCTATCAGAAGACAAAGTTTTTGTGAAAATATCAGCAAGTTGATCTTGCGTTCCAATAAACTGAAGAATAATATTTCATTTTGTTTTTATAATATTTTCAAAATAACTTTTGTTACCAGTCATGTTCCGGTAACATCCATTATCCATGTACCATGTGTTGTTGTTGGTGCTCTGTTTATTTTCCTTTAATCAAGAAATGAATTAAACATTCGGAATCCAAACTTATTTGGATCCGAGATTTCCATATTAGAAAAATTTGGGTACCCACATCTTCTTAGAGAAATAATCTTTGTGAAATCCTAGATATTGGGTTTTGTTTAAGGAACAATTCTTGCCCAGTGACCACCACATTGTCACTAAACAAAATAATTGTTACTAAAAATTCGTTTTTCATGGGTATAACCAAATCTGGATTTATTTCTTAAAGGTTTTATTTGGGAATACATTTAATCAAAATTTTCCTTACCATGGGTAAAGTTTGATAAACACTTCATTAAGGAAAAAATTTCAGACTTGAGTTTTATGACAAATGTTTTATCCTCAAAATCATTAGTTTTAAAACTAGTGCTAGGCTCGAAAAAAAATTTCTTGGAAATTAATTTTTCTAATTATTTAGAAAGTTTTTTCTTATCAGAACTTACTTCCTCAAGATTTTTTGTAATATTTATAAAATCAGCATTTTTTCTATCAAGAGCTTTAGAAAGATCTGATATCTCTTTCGTAAGAATAGAATTCCTAGAGGTTTCCTTATCATGTTTCTTATTGAGTTTAGAGTTCGCACTCTCAAGAAGTTCAGAAAACCTAGAAACTTCGTCATAGGTAGGTGAAGTATTTTCATCATCAGAAGAGGATTCTTCATCAGAAGAGTTATAATACTTACTATCATTAGAATTTAAATATACATTGGTCAATGATTCCGCATTTCGTACCTTACCCATAAAGAAATGATTGTCAATAGGTATTCTGGCTATAAGACCAATATTCTTCTTTCCTGAAGATTCATAATCAGAAGATTCATCTGAAGAGTCACCACCACTGGCACTCCAGGTGTCATTTGCTTTTTTAACTTTCTTAGATTTGGCTTTATAATACTTCTTTCTGTTCCTGTCTGATTGCCTTTCTTTCCTTTCTTTCTTTTTGAAAAAACAGCAATCTGGTCTAATATATCCAACTCTCTTTCATTCATAACACGTGACTTCTCCATCATTCCAATCTTTCCTTTTGTTTTTCGTATACCTGGATTGGAAACTTCTTTGGGCAGCTATCTTGTTCATCCTTCGAGTAAGATTTGCTAACTCATTTTCATAGACTTCACTCTCACTAGAATATGATTGGATAACCAACTTCTTAGAATTGGATCTAGTTACTCTCTCTGGAGTCTTAGCTTTCATCTGATTTGATGTTGTTGTGAAAGCAACAGTACCATTTCCATTTTTCTTCTTTATGTAGTCATCATCTCTCTTCATTCTTGTTTCATGTTGATGAAGAGTTCCAAATACCTCATCAAGAGAAATTTAAGTGACCTTCCTTTTCTCATATATAGCTGTTCTTTTGGATTCCCACTCATTGGGCATAATATCAATTATCTTTTCCACAAGTGCTTCATCATCTAACCCTTTCACTCCCATAGACTGTAAACTATTGACTATAGTCATAAATCTCTGTTGAACTTTACAAATTGGTTCACCATACAGAAAATTGAAGCCATGGAATTTAGCTCTAAGCATAGCTCTCCTTGTCTCAATCACTTTAGAAGTTCCAATGTGTGTATCCTCTAACTTCTTCCAGATACAATTAGCTGCTTCACAAGAAGAAATTAGGCTATATATATTTCTAGTCATTGAACAAATTAAGGTATTGCGTACCTTATAATTGAGTTGATACTCTTGGTTTTCCAGGTTAGTGTATGTTCTAACTTCGTTATCAGGAATTTTATAATCTCCGGTAAGCATAACAAAGTTGTCTACTCCAGTATTGATAACAAAAGTCATCATTTGATCTCACTAGTACTCATAGTCATTACCATCAATGATTGGTGGTCTTGTATGATTTATATTATCAATGGAACCCACATTGACTCCTGCCATACTTAAAATTATTTTCGACACACAAACTTGTTAGTAGAAAAAGTTCGTAATCACAAAGTTCAGAATGATAATTTGTAATGACAATATTCGGAATGATAAATTTCGGAATAACAATGAACTTTCTAAGCAAGTATGAAGAATAAAGGAAAATGAACAAGAAAAACATATACGTGAGTATATGTATTTCAGATACATGATCTGATACCAATTGTAGGATCGAAATAATGATGTAGATGCTCAATATACAAGAGGGGGGTGAATTGTATACTTTAAAATTTTCCTTTGGAAACTTTAAAGATGATTATGATTAACTATGTTTTCCTTAGATAAGGAAAGTTCTATGTTTAACAAAGATAAACTATGAAAATTCACAACACCTCTAACACCAATTGAAAAAATTGGAATAAGGAATGAAGTTATAACCTTTAACTTCTATGTACTTGCTTAAAACTAGAAAGATATTTCGAAAGTATGTTCCGGAAATATGGATCCAGAAATAGAAACTTAACTAAAGATTACAATATGAGATTCTACCTTAAAGCGTATAGAATATAAATGAAACAGAGTACCAGTAAGGAAGTATAAGAAAGTTATACTTTCCTTACAATACAATATGAAGTGGAAACAAACAGGTAGTAAAACTACAAATGACAAGATATAAGTATTTTAACCCAAAGAGAAGGGTATCCAACAACCTTGGATAAATTTCCCTTGATTTATACTTTTAAGAAAGTCTATATTACCCACACTAGGGTAAGCCCTCGATACGAAGATCGGAATCTCTATCTTGCTATCCCCACAAGCCCTCAACATCAAGGTAGTTGGAACCTCTTTCTTCCTCAGCAAGGAAGCCCTCGAGCTTTAAGGAAGTCGGCACATATGCCTTCCTATCCTCTGAAGTCCTAGAATGTAATCACCAACATTCGGAGTTACACGAAGCAAAAACTGAACGAGCGGTTCAGTACTCACAAAGAATGAAAAGGTTTCTCTCTCTACAAATCTCCTAAGTAGCGTGTGATATCTAGATCGAACAACTTCATTATCTATCGAGATCTTTCAAATGAGCTCCTATTTATAGGCTCGGTCGTCCTCCTTTCCAACAGTCATATCATCCTTAAAAATCATAGGGACATATACACGTGTCACTTAACCAACCGTTAGTTTATAGCGGGAATAGACGAGATCGTTTTATAACAAAACAAGTGTAACAGAAAGTACGACATCATTTCATGATTAGTTAAAAAGTTTGGAGTGAAGATTCAGAGTGTAAAAAAAATGTCAAAGAGTGGAAAAATTATAAAAGTGTAAGAAAAATGAAAGTTTGGAGTCTAACCAAAAATAATATTCGGAGTCTAAATAAATTCGGAGTGTATAAAGAAAAGATGATCAGATTCTATTTAATAGGTGAATTCGGAATGAGAATTCGTAATCAGGATTCGTCATCAGAATTTATAATGAGAATTTGTAATCCGGAATCGTCATTAGATTTTGGTGTCGAACTTCATGAGAGTTTCTATCCGGAATTTGGAGTGGAACTTTATTAGAGTTCGTATCCAGAATTCGGGGTGGAACTTTATTAGAGTCCGTATCCAGAATTCGGAGTGGAACTTCATTACAGTTCTAATCCAGAATTCGGATCCTAAAATAAAATGCTTCATATCAAAGTTTTAAACGATTCCGAGAATATAGAAATGAATCTGATTCTTATACTTAAGAAATATATGGATATAGATAATGAAAATATGATAAGGATAATTTTCCTTATAAAAGCGATTTTCCTTATAAATGCGATTTTCCTTATAAAAGTGATTTTCCTTATAAAAATAATTTTCCTTATAAAAGAAATTTTCCTTATAAAAGCAATTTTCCTTATAAAAGCAATTTTTCATTATAAAATCAATTTTCCTTATAAAAGTAATTTTCCTTAAAGATAAGGTGTTTGTGATTTTCAAAACAAGAAGGAATGGAAAAGTCATAAGGAAAACCTTATTGACCCAACAGTTTTATGTTTCTATCTCATTTTAATCAAGATATATAATGCATGAAAATATTTTGGGGGAAATTATATGATATTATTATGACAAGTAAAAACTATTTTATAAAACTTTTATTATTTATAGTATTTAATGTTTTAATGACATTTTCAATCATTGGTATACAAAATGTATCTAGAAAAAATTTAGAAAAGATAACATAATTTCATCTTTGGTCAATGAAATTTTTCCTCCATGTACATATTCTATATTTTTTTTGAAAAAAATCATTTCTATGACCCTATTATTATTCAAAATAATGTTAAAAATTATTTTTAATTTCTTATGAATTTATTAAATAAATATTATTTCAATGTTTAATGAATAATTTTTTTTTAAAATAAAATTTCCAAAAGAGTATTTTTAACATTTATCTCACAAGTTGATTTTCTCACAATCGTGACTATTATTTTCATTGATTATTCCTTTAAAATTTTATTGATAATTTTTATGAATAATATTTTACTCATTATTTTCGAATATTTTTAGTTGTTAAATATTCTAAAATAAAATGATATTTTCCTCATTTTCAAATTATTTTTCAAATTAAATTTTAAATGTATTTTTCATCTATATCATCATCCATTCATATTTCTTAGGCTTACAAATGGATATTAGAAAATGATACCATCCTTGTTATTTCATTGGATGGATTATGACTATGTCATTAGAAAATTATTATAAAACCAATTTCTTTTCTATGGGTTATTCAATGATGGAATGAAAAATGTTTCTATGATCATGTGGCACACATAGGTTCCATTAAATACCACCAAATCATTTGGTAATGATTAATATCTCATGAAATAATATGAACATGGATTATAAGGGAACCCATGAATGTTAATAATGGAGCTTGGGGATTGAATCAAATCCATTATGGTATTTTTTTTCTACTATGTGATAACAGTGTTGGTACTCTTCCTCGACTAATGAAATGATTCTATATGATTTACATTAATCAGAAATTACAAGGACTAGTTCATATGCATATGATAACTCTCAGGGATAATGATTGAATAATTATGATTCCTCAATCTTATTAATCATTTGTTCTGAAATATTTAATCCTTATTACATGATGCATGATTTGAGATCTATGTCTTATAGTGTCGTAATTCAAAAATTATAAATTCTATCTCAAACCCTTGTTATTATCTTATTATTTAATGTGATTATAAATTGATATCTCCCATGTTTACCCTTACTAAGAATCTAATATTTCTTTTTCTTATGTCTTCATTTTCCTCAGATTATAATTAATTGTACCAAGTATGAAAAATATAAGAATGGTACTATGAGAAAAGAACATCGGGGAATATTTTTCAGATATTTTATGATGTAATTTTATTATATATCTATTATTCAAATACAATACACCCCTAGATTTTTGGGGTGTGTATTATTGTGAATTTGATTGAATATTCCTATTAAATGAAAGAATATTTCTGTATTTTATTCGATGTACCCCTCAATAACTACCGTTACCACACCTTGATGGGTGTATTAGGAAGGGGGAGTATTCAATCATATGTTCCCTCAAAATGATTGTTGTTTGGAAAATACCATGAACCCAATGATAGTTGGGAGTCAATGTAATCCAACAATAGTGGGGTGTATTTAGAAATCATAATAAAATACAAGTATTTCTATGTCCATACACAAGACCATCCTAAAATAGACATATAAATACCACATTGACACACTACCATATCTATCACTCCATCATTTAATTTCTCTAAAATCATATCCTTTTCCTAACCCACTAAAATACCCCCAAATACAATTTAAAATATCAATACAATACATGTAATAAATCCATATAATTAATTGAATTTTTAAATTTATACATTAACCATTTACCAAACAATTTATGTACATTAAGACATTAAATTGTGTATTTAATAATACCTTCTTTTAGTTGGTACCCACATTATTTTCATTATGACCATTTAATAACTTATAAATTATATATTGAAATTTACCATATAAATATACCTATGTTATTCATTTGGTAATATTTATTATAAGAACCAAAATCACATTATAATCAATTCAGAAAATTACATGTATATTGATATATTTCTTAATTTAAAACTAATTTTCAAATAAAAATCAATGTGTTCTCTGAACAAGTATCTAAATTTTTTTAATCATAGCTACTCATTGAATATTATAAAATGACTTCCATATTTTTATTATTCCTATGAAAATGATCATAGTATCATTTTATGGTATTTCGTAATGTAATTAGAAAAAGGATGATAACATATATAGGTGGTCATGTCTCTTATATGTCACAAAGGAAAGGATACAAAAGTATGATGTATGTCCATTTAAAAAAATGTTTATATGAGTTAAACTATTTTATCAATTAAATCAATTGACTAAATTATGTCATTAGAGGTAACCCACTTATTTTTAAGACCGTCATCAGAAAAATGGATTTATAGTATGAAAGTGTTATTGTGTAGATTATGGTTGATAGACAATCCATGCATTTGATCCATATGCCTGTTAGCTTCCTTTATAGACAAATTTTACTATTTCAAAAATATTTCACAAAATTGAAATAACCCTATTCCAAACAAAATTTTTTCCAACCTCAATGAATTTCCATTTCAATTTCATTTACCATAGAAAACATTCCATCATCCAAATATAAACGAAACTCTGCATTGACTACATAGAGAGATCCATTAACATAAATATTTTCAATTCTGAAGAGATATCTAAATCCAAATGTTCCATGATTCCCTATTGATTTCCTATAATTTTATAATTAATAACATATATTGAACTGAGGAGTCCACATGATTTAAAAAATTTCTAGGATGTCTTATATTACCTTCATGTCCACGATTATGAAGAATATAAAATTCTTCAATATAATTATTTAAATGGAAATTTTCGGGTGGGTTCATATTGTCAACACATCCATTATCTAAATATGTTCTAATTGAAGGTTGGTTGTGGAAATATCTAGAAAAAAATTATTATATTTTTTCCATATAATAGGAATCAATTCTTCATAGGCCACAAGGATATAATTGATAAGATGTTGGGATAGAAGAATCTTAAGGAAGGCTATGAGATTCTCCTAGATAGAAGTTTTATGGGGATACTACATATAAAATATATAAAATTATACCATTCCATAGTACTTATGTAGTGTATCATCTCATGGAAATATAATTAATGTATTTCATGTATTTATTTCATAGAAAACATTTTGTTTAAATAGAAATGCATAAAAAATAATGTAATAATTGATTCAGGATATTGGAGTGTGCTAGCCTAAATAAAAGAATGAATCATGAATAGGAGATCCTGATTATCTTCATCCTTCCAGTCTAGGTGTGTATGTTCCCATATGAGGCATTTTTGTAGTCTATTTTATAGGATATAATCTCATTTACATCATGTTCCTGGATCAAAATGCCATGACTATTGATGATGTTGTAGTCACATACCACTATCTTAATCTCAGCAAGAAGTGCATCCAGTGAAACCTCCATTTTTATTCAGTCATAGTATTAGGATCCAACAATGTATCAACATGCATTATGAGATTCAGGTGGGGTATAAATTTCTAGTTCTACAATCAATCTTTTTTGTAATATTTCCAATTTTTAATAAAATTTTATTCTGCTAAGATATTTGAGAAGAAAGCCCATAAGGAATGCCAAATATATGAATCGAAAATATTGGAATTTCAAGAATTAAACCTACATAATAATATGGATATAATAAAATTTATTTTATATGATCTAACATTAATAATCTTCCAAATAAACTGTTTTTATAAATATTGATTAAATTTACAAAAAAAATAATTACATATCCTACGTTGTTAAAGAGTTGAAAATAATACTTTCAGGGGATAACAATGAGAATTCATTGAAGGATGATACCACAATGGCTATGATTTTTTATTGACAGATAGACTTTCATAAAACTAGAATCTTTCCATTTCGAAAATATAGATGAATTTATAAATTTAGAGACAATAACTAATTACCATAGGTTGTCCTAACCATCCATTGATAATGATTTTTCTTACTAGGAAGAAAAATAATTTCAACTATATCCTTATATGTGAGTGATGTTACTTGAAATTGGTATTCCATAATATATGTGTTCCCCAATATATATGAATGGGAAAATATGTTATTTGATTCCTAGCTTATTTTATAAAAATAATTTACTTTTAGATGAATTGATAAAAATAATGTTTCCAAAAAGGTGAATGTATTACATTATCACTTTATAAGTGAGACATTATGTTTTATGAAACCTTTTAATTGTTAAAATATTTATGTACAGAAATATATTATAAATTTAATATAAATTATTAAGAATTTATAAATCCTATGATTAATGTAATAAAACTAAAGTAATATTTTAATTCTAATAAAAACGAGATTTTGTATTTTCATTAAAGTAAAAATTATCTTGGAAAAATAATGTTTTTTATTTTTTTTTAATACATAGAAAACATATTTTTACATATCAAAAAAATTTATATAATTAAAATCCAAAATCATTGATAATATTACAACTCACTTAAGTTCAAAATTTTATTTAAATTATTTCCAAGAAATCGTTTTTAATCATTATGTGTGCTAATACGATAATTAATTTCTATTATTTGAAATTTTATATTTTAATATTATATACATGTTTTAAATTATTATTTTAAAATAATAAAAATATTCAATTTTAATTTTTTTCATTCAATATTATTTATAAGGGGTGAAAGTATAATTACCACAGAATTGGAAAATTAGGGTAAAAGTTATTATACATATTGATAAATGATAAAATGTATAAAAAAAAGTTTGATATTGGATGTTTGGGGTATTATCATCCTTATATATTTCACCATGCCATTATTTTCCATTTTTTGATCAATTATCCAAGAAGAATTGAGTGTAATTATGAAAATGTAATGAGATTTTACAAAAATACCACATTCCATACATAAAAATAGATCTCACTTCATTACAGTTTATCCACCCATAGAAAAAATTAAATGAACCTAAACTATAGCATAGTAACTCTGAAACACCCTATTAATTCCATTTAATACATTTTTTCACTAATATACTAAGCTAATAATCCTCAAGTAGTTACCCAATGGGAGAGGTAATACTCTAAACCATATTTTTCATGACCATTTCATTTTTTACACCACTGTTTTCCCCAAAATAAATGATTGAAAAATAAAAATAATAATTTTTAAAATTGTTTATTTTTTTATACTAATGTAATATATAAGTTATTACTTCCTTTATAATAATTTAAAAAAATTGAAATCTCATCATACATGTATGTGAACTATGAACACCATGAATGAAATGTTCAATTTTCCCTCACCACCCTAAATGGAAGGTTTAAAAAAATTAAATAAATAATATGATATTTATAATATGACAATAATTATAATATGATAATAATTATAATATGATAATTTTTTAATTTTTCCCCCTATCACATTTGGTAGAAAATTAATGTGTTGTCTGTGCGTAGGTGTAGAATACAGCCTTCACGAAATAACATGTTTTTTCTATGACCCACAAACATAGATGGATTTACAAAATTTATTCAGTAAGTAAAAGTGAAATTTCTTAAAACATTATTATTTTTGAAGAATAATATCATTCATTATATATGTGTGATTAATAATAAATTTTCATAGTAAATTTCACAACAATAATTGGACTTAATAATGAACCTTTCTTATTCATGGTCTATTTTGGGTTAACCTTCCATACTGTATATGAACTTTTCTAGTATAATAAATAAAATAGTCCTACATAAGTACATATATCTTTCGGTTTTTTAAAACATCTTTTACCATGGTAAATAAATATAATGTCTATTTAATAAATAAACCACACAGTCCCATGTAACTGAAATAAGTGAAAACTATATTAAAAAAATAAAATAAATAGGTCTTAAAAAATAAAAAATATATTAATATATATCTTGGGAAAAATATTTATTGAACATAATATAATTATTTTTTATGTTAACTTCAATGCATAAAATATTTGAACACAAGGTAATGGATATTATATACCACCCTCATTATGTGTCGGTTATACATTCTCTATCATTTTCCCCTTTTACAAAATTTTATTATAATGAAATTCATCTATTTCTGTGTATATTTCAATTATATATAGACTCAAATAAGTATTTTTTTTATTTTTTTTTGTAAAAATATGTTTTTATTCCCCTTGAAAATTCATCCTTTAATGTATACCTAGATAAAGAAACATTCATATTTGTGTATCATGTCAAAAAACACCAATATATAATGTCCTTAAAATAAAATAGATTATAAAACCCCATTTTATTTATAGAGAACCCTCTTTATGAAATTTTATTTTTTGGTAAAAAATATGTTCTTTACTTATATGAATTATAATTTAGGTATTTAATAAAATCTAATCGAGATTGGTTCATTTATTTTATTTCATAAGCATATGTTTCTCATGAATTTTCTACAATAATCCTATATAGGGAACCTAGAATTTTACATATAAAATTAGATGATTTTAAGCATAGTTAAACACCATATTACAATCCAAGGATCTTAATGTCTTGTGTCACAGAAGAATATGTAGATAATCAAACATTATAATGAACAACCATATATTATATCTTCATAATGAGTTTTTATTATACATTGTGCTCATACTTCTTAATAGGATAACCCGGGGATGACATCAACAAAGGGATGCGTTAAAAGACATGTAAGGTAATAACCATAACAATAAGTATTTATCACATTGTTTAGAGATCATTGAATAATGATAAAAATGGCATATAAAATATGGAATCATAACATTTAAACATGGAATCATGTAAACATGGAGTCATAATAATGAGGAAGAAAAATAAAACATGTATTTAGCATTAGTCAAGGATAGCTGCCAATACGGTTTCATAGTGTAGAACAATGTAAGGCTAACTGCCAAGACCATGGCACATGGTAGAACAAGCCAAGGATAACCACCATGGCCATCGCAAAAAACTTCTAATGAGAATCAACATTACCCAATTAATTGGAGCACTATCTGGACAAAAACATCTTAAAATTTCGTGAATATGTTTTCCACATGATTAATAAAACATAATCAATCTTACATAAACTTAAGGGTTACCCATGGAGAGAATAGGGTACCACAATCATTATCACAAAACATAACAAAAGGTAATATCATAAAATAGTCCATGAAAAAAATGTAATTATAACATAAATGGAAATTAATAAGTTAATATAGGCATATATCATGACATGTGATTTGATACAGAAGGGATATCATGGGAAAAGAGTATTTAATAATTTTTATCATTAAAACATTTTATGCAGTTTTAAAGAAAAAACTATAGAGAAATTAATATAAAAAGGGAACAATACATTATATAAAAGCATAATTGAACAATAAATGATTTAATAATTAAAAATAATAATTTTATAAATACAATTATGGCATAAAACAGAAGATATAGTGAATTTGAAATCTAGTAAGTATTTGTGAAGTTACCTCAAAATAGGTTTGCTTACTATGAAGTGTCGAGGAGGGAATCACTTAAAAGAATATGTATCCCTGAAAGATAATGAGGTATGGATCTTGAAACATGTGTTTGGAGTATATACACAGTATTTAGATATTGTAAAAAAATACAACTTCATTTGGTTAAAATGAATGATGGTGCAACTCGAAGGTATAACAGTTGTTTGAGTAGAATCCCTTACGAAATATCAACATGGTATCAGGTGTAATTAGGGGGGATTAATGTGATAGAAACTGGATTGTAATATTTTATACATCCTGAGGGAAGTATTGGGAAGGTGAGAAATCATACCCCATCATTAGGGAATACAAATAAAAGGTCATAACATAAAATACACTCTTGAATAAAAGTGAAATTGAGAGGATTCCATACCTTTAAACTGATGGAGTTCTCCACTTGATATTAATGACCTAAATACTCAAAATATGATTATTAATTAATAATCAATGTAACAATTTTACATGTAAGTTATTTATTATAACCATTTTTAGTTTATTCAAAAGCTTTTTGATTGGTTATGAGGATTAATTTCATTGTTTGGGTTCATTTGTTTCCTTGGTTTTAATGATTGGTTCAATTATATTCATGATCAGATGCATATCTATGATGAAGGATGTTGTCCATAATTGAAGTTATAAGAAATTAGATAACATCCATAAGATTACATCGTTATAAAATTCATATCATTAATTAGAGTGAAGGTGGAACTTTTTTTTAAAACATTGATGTTTAACGTTTGGATTAACATAGCGATTTTCTTCATAATAAACTTTTTTTGAATTATTACTTCACATAATGTGTGAGAAAAGATTAAAAAAAACACATAAGATAAAATACATAAGAAATAGTCTATTTCAAAAATTAAAATGGTTTCATTACAATATACTATGATGGTATTATAAATTGATAAACTGTCATTCTTGAATAAAAGTATCTCACGACTGGTTTATGTTTCATTCTTATAAAAGAAAGGGAAAGGAAATATGATAACAAATTAACTCATTAGAATAAAAAAACCCATTACATATATATTTCTGGAGTCATTATTCCATTTGGGTGAAGGTTGGTGAGGACAGGAAAAAGAAAAGAAATGGTCATGATAGAAAATAAAAGAATCAGAAAGAAGAATTTACCTCTTGAGATTATCTCCATTGAGAACCTCTTAAGGGGGGACAATTTGGAATTTGGAGGAGACCAAGGGATGATACATGTGGGGGATGATAATGGGGAGTGATATGGGGATAATTTAGAAAATGAACAATGCTTTAGCGGAGTGAAGATAAGAGGTTAGTGTGGGTGGTTTTTATAGCGGTGGGGGAGGGTTTTCTTAATATTTAATTCCTTAGTTTATTAATTTCCCTCAAGACCAGAAATAGTGATGAATCCATGAATAGAAATAATAATATGAGCATGTGATTTTGAACCGATGGACATTTTAAATATCTATTACTCAATCATAATGACAAAATTTGGGTTTTAGCATTTATTGTGAATTATCGTATTTTACTATTCATTAAAAAATTTGTTTGTTTTAGAAAAATTACAAAAATTCACCAAAAAAATTTTTCGATGTGTAGAATCTAAAAATGAACTCAATTTTAAAAAAAAATCATATTAATAATTTTATATTTTTTATTAAATTATAAATTCACATAAAAATGAAAATAATAAAACTACAATGAGTTTTATATGGAATTCAAAAATTATATAAGATCTTATAAAATTATAATAAAACAAAATAACCTAACATAGTTAATATATGTACACCATTTCATAGATTATATTATATATTAAATTTATTAGTAAATTTTAATTAATTATTTATGACTTATAAAAATACAAATACATTTACTATGGTCATATTATGACTTATACAATTCCTATATTTTATTTATACATTCATGGATGAGGTGATTATAGTTTTAGATGATTTAATATTCATAAAGGGTTATATTTATATTCATAAGGGTATGTTACTATTCATAAGGTTAGGTTTTTATTCACACAAAAAAATATGATTTTTCCATTAGACTACAATCATCTTACTAATCAAAACTGTATATGTCAAATTTTCAAAATTCAAATCCCAAAAGTGACAAAATTAGGTTTAAAGGTCACATATTACTAAGAAGATCATTGTGTTCGGAATTCATGTGATTATATGAAATTATTATAAGAAGGTAATTTCCATGGATAAAGCATTGGGTCATTACAATATTCCCCCATGATGAAATTTCGCAGTAAAAATTCTGTTTTACATTCTAAGCCATAAAAAGGTGTGGGTACATTTCCATTGTTGCCTCCTCCAGATACCATGTAGCCTCTCCATACTTGTGATTACACCATAGTACTATGACAATGTGAGTAGACTATTTTTGAATTACTTTATCCCTATGATCCAATATCTTCACTGGCTACTCCTCATTAAAAAGATCATCCTCCAACTATACCACCTAAAAAGAGAGTACACATGAAGGATCTGGTATGTACTTTCTTATGAAGGATACATGAAAAAAATTGTGTACATTGTTCATGGTAGGTGGATGTTCAAATATATAGGCCATATATCTGAATCAATCAAGGATCTCTATGGGGCCGATGTACCAAGGACATGTCTTTTGTTTAATCCCAAATTTATGGACATTATTCCCTGGAGATTGGCGTAGAAATACCATGTCTCCATATTAGAACTCTCTTTCTCATACACAATTGTCTACACAACTCATTTGTTCACTGTGGGACGCATTTATATCCTAATGATTGGTTTTCACCTTCTCTACCATTTCAGGTCCTAGCTTCTTATGCTCACCGACTTCATCCCAACATGTGGGTGTTCTGCACCTTTTCCCATAGAAGGAATTATATGGTATCATTCAGATGCTTGATTGGAAACTATTTTTCTAAGAGAATTATTCTGGTTGAATATATTGGTCACATACCCCATTTAATCCCATAGAACATGCTCTCAACATATATTCTATTAGCTGAATAGTTTGCTCTGATTTTCTATTAGTTGAGGATAATAGGCCATATTGATGTTCAATTCAATGTGTAGATCATGTTGGAGTCTTTTTGAAAACCTCCAGATAAATCTCATATTACGATCGTATACAATATATAATGGTACACCATGTAGCCTTACCGCCTATTTGATATATATATATATATATGGATTTTGATCAAATGGTAAGCCCTCTTGAATTGCGATAAAGTGAGTTATTTTTTATGATGATCCACAATGACACAAATAGCATTGTTTCCTCTAGATATCCTTGGATTTATAGTGATAATGTCCATGGTGATGTTATCCAACTTCAATGTTGGTATGGGTAGTGGTTTCCTCATCCCCTTAGACTTTTTTCATTCATCCTTGACCGTCTAACATTTTAGGAACTTTGATGTATAGTCAGCAATATTCCCTTTCATATTGTCTGAAAAAAGTTATCTCTGAGATATTGATACATCTCCGTGCTCCATGGGTTAATAGAGATGGTTGAGCTATTTGAATCATTCAACAGATCCTTCTTTACATCTGTATCAAATGGTAAATATAATCATGACCCCAATCTTACAACTCCTTCTTCATCAATCATGAACTCTGAGGATATCCCATTTTTAATGCCTACCACGCTTTTTTGAATTTCCAATTCTTTTTTAAATATATCCATTATTTTCTACAAGAGGGATGGCAGAGAAATAATTTGGGAAAGGATTGATTATTTTCCTCCCTTAATGATTCCTTTGTCCATCCTCTACAAATCTAAGAGGATTGGATCATTTTTAATTATCATCGTTGATAAAAATGTAGGATCCTTTTTACCTAGAGCATCCACCTCATTATTTTCCTTACCAGTATGGTAGTGGAATGAGTAGGCATAATACATGATTGTCTTTATCTATCTTTTCTAGGGAATATTCCAATATTTTAGTGTGAATCTATATTTGAGACTCTTCTCATCAATATGTATCTCAAAATTCTCCCCATAAAGATAATTCCACCAGATTTTTAATGCAAATATCACAGCCTCCAAATATAGATCATATAAAGGATAGTTTTCTCTAATATTGTTAGCTGGATTTTGGTGTTGTCTATCACATTATCATTTTTCATCCTCTCAAAACATAATACCTTCTTTGAACTGTCTCTATACACAACAAAATGTTCACAACATGTTTTGAGTGGGAGTATGGGCTTAGTGATTAGCCACATTTTCAACTCCTTAAAATATACATTCAATTTTTTTGAGTCCAATAAAACATCACTCCCTTATATTTTATCTTGGTCATTGGGTTTGAAATTCATGAAATGTTATTCAGTAATCTTCGGTAATACCTTTCTAGACCAAAACATTTTAGGATCTCCATTAGATATATCAGTCAAGGACACACTTACATTTCCTTTTTCATGGAATGTTCCATGGGTATCTCTTTGCTGGTGATAACATGCCACAAGAATGATACTTCCTCTATCCAGAAATAAAATTTACTGTACTTTTCATTCATCTTCTCCATTATCAAATTCTACATCACAACATTCAAATGCTAATCATGTTACTTTTTTCTCATGGAGTACATCAGAATATCATCGATAATGACTAACACTATTTTTTTGACGTAATATCTAACTACTCTATTCATTAAATACATGAAAATTGATATAGCATTAGTGGGATTAGAGGGAATCATTTTATAATCATAGTGTCTATACCTCATTAGAATGGTAGTCATGGATATTTCATCCTTCCTCACGTTTAATTGGATATATCCAGGACGAAGGTCCACCTTAGAGAAATAACTGGCCCTACAAATCTAATTGGAAAAGTCATATATTAGAGGCATGGGATACATGTTCTTTATCGTGATTTTATTAATCTCACGATATTCAATTGAGATGTTCATTGATCTACCCATATTCATGAAGAAAAGGATTGGTGAACTCCATATGTAAGCACTCGGGCGTATAAAACCCTTCTCCAGATTCTCATGTAACTACTTCTTCATCTCTTTTAGCTCTATAGTGTCCATTAAATAAGGTTACATTGATATAGGAATAGATCCAAGAATATGTTCAACTGGGAACTCAAGATCTCTATTAGGAGGAATAACAGAAAAATATTTAGGGAATACAATAGTGTAATCCCTCATGATGGGAATATATTAGAGAGATATTCTCTCCTTTGTCACAATTATTTGACCTAGAAATTCATGTTCACAAGGAATTTATATCCACACTAGAGACAATGACATTAAAGAATATTCATCTTCTTCTGTAAACATTTATATAATTGTAGGATGCTTCCAGATGTGAAGGGTCATCTCCATTTCCAAGTAGTTGATGTTTTTTGTAAATATAGCCAATAAATTCCCATGATAACATTAAACTCCACTAATGGAAGTATGAAAATATTTTCAAGAGGTTCGGTCCAATATCAATTACCATTGGAGGATTTTTAACCCATGGATGCAATAATTTCCCCATTCGATGATCTCAAAGATAATTTATCCTCGAAAATTTGAGGTGGTGTTGGCATAGTCCTATTAAACATGAATGATATGAATGAATTCATAGAAGTAGAATAAAAAAATACACTTTCTATTCTTGAATGAAAAAATAGAGCACCTATCAACACATTGTTGTTCGGCTCCACCTTAGCAGTAGTTATAGCATAATCCTTTTTTGTTTCTGTGGATGTTGTTTTTGATTTCCTCCGAAAACACTCATCTTAGGGAAATTGTTCATATAATGACCATGCTCCTTGCAGTTGTAACTCTTCAATTCTAGCTGACTGTTGATCAGAACATTCCTTCCTCATTCCACATTAGAGGGATTCTTCATATCTCATATGCAGTTTTTAGCCAGATGTCCCTACATTCCACATTTAATGTAATCCCCAGTTTCTTTTAAACAGTTCATAGGATTATTATTCATGCAATTTTTACACATGGAATGATCATGCTTATTTCCATTATAGAATTTATATTTTGGACCTACCAAATTAGATTTCATTTTCCTCTTCCTGTCAATGGGCCCATGCTACCACTATGAGTCTCTAATCTCCATTTCTACTTTGAGGGCACAACAGAAAATCTCATCATAACTCTCAATGTCTCAAATCGACAAATTTTTTCATACGCATATAATTATTCTTCTAATGAAGTGATCCAACTAGGTTTTTGGGTTCATGAGAAGGATGAAGGAGTAAATTGATTGACTTGTAATGATTTCTTCATACACTCATATTAAATCGTCTTCCTTCTGCTTGACTCTGAGGAAATCACTTTCTATCTTGAGATAGAGGATTTTGGGAAAATATTAATTGAAAAATATTATCTTGAACTTCTACCAATACATGGAATCAACTCATTCCATGTTATTGGTATTATTGTTCAGTATCCACCACTTACTAGCTTCCCCATCAAAATGATAGACTGCTAGTATGACTTTATCTTCTTCTAAGCACTTGGGGCATAAAATATCATTTCAATGGAGTTAATCTACTATTCCATGAGGAGTGTATCCGATGATCCACCAATCATGGGAGGGCTTTTTCTCATGAAGGATTCAATGAAAACATTCCCTTTCCTTGTAGGAGGATGGTGTCACACGTGATTCATGTTATTATTCATAACTTGATCCAACATTTCATGTACTGTCATGATGTATTTATCACCCTCTCCCATCATATTTGCAATATTATAAGGGATTTCATTGTTTTTGAAATCACATTTATTATTAGAACATGTTCTTCTATTTACTTCCATTAATTATGAAAATTAATGTACAATAAGTGGTCTTGAATACTAAACTACTTGAGTAAAATAGAAACATTCAATAAAAAAAGATAATATTACAAAGGATAAGTATATCCGAATTTTTGAATCCTTTGGTTTTAATCTAGGTTATCCGTGATATATTTCATAAAATATATACATTTTCGTTTTTTTTTCTTTAATAACTATTTCTACCAAGATCTTCAATTTAACAAAGCATATCCCCATGTAGTGTAAAACCAAGAATGCAGCAAGGCTCATTGTCTGTACCATTTCCCATTTGAGTCTAGATCAATGGGGTGCTTTCAGTTTTCAACCCTATATACTTGTGTTCCAAATCCACCTCTACCTATTTGTGTCCATACATGGATGAATTTAATTTAAAACACAACTACTCTATACTTACCGAAATTTATGGTTGTTTTCTTATACATAGTATCATCCATATGGTTCATACTAAATTTCTATATTCATAAATCAGTAGACCATCCATAGATACCAACAATAGTGACCCAAGACTTTTACGTATCACATTACATGATTTTATGAAGAGTTATACATTATAGTACAATATAAGAATTTTAAAGACCCGTTTATTTGAATAATAGGTTCATAATCAATCATTATAAAGAAAAACCTATTATTTAATCTCCATAATGAGATTCTACCATTAATTGGGCTCATACATATTCTTTGGATAACTTAGGGAGAACTTGAAAAAAGGTATGAGCAAAAAATCTAGAAAAAGAGTAACTATAATAATAAGTCATTAGGACATGTTTTTAAGAACAATACATAATGATAAAAAAATGGCATATAAAATATGGAATCAAAACATATAAACATTGAATCCTATAAACATTGATTCATAATAATGTGGAAGAAATTTAACAAATGTCTTTAGTATTGTTAATGAAAACTGTAATGATTGTTTAACATGGTAGCACAAGAAACGGATAACCACCAAGGCTATCACACATGGTAGAACTAGCTCAGGCTAACCTCCATGACCATCACACATAACATGGCACGATACTCAACATTACTCAATACAATGGAAACCTATATGGTGAACCCATAAAAACATTTGATGAATATGTTTTCCAAATGAATAATTATACATAATCAATATTTAATAAACAAAAGGGTTAGCAATGTAATGAATAGGGTTTCACAAACATGTCCCAAAACATAATAAATGGGTGTATCATAATTTTTCCCATGAAATAAAAGAATTATATTGTGAATGGATATTAATAAGGTAAAATAGGAATATATCATGGTAATTGATATCAAACAAAAGTAACAACATATAAAAATAATATTTAATAATTTTAATCACTAAACAGTTTGTGTAGATATAAGGAAAATTCTATATAGCTTTTGAAATAAAAAAGGAAAGAACAATTTATATAAAACAATAAGATAACCATGAATGATTTCATAATTAAAAATAATGATTTTATAATGAAAATTGTTCCTTAAAACAGATGGTATACTGCACTAGGAATCTGGTAAGAATCCGGGATGTTCCCTCGAAATGGGTTTGCTTATTGGAAGTATTGAGGAGGGAATGACATAAAATCATGTATATCACTGAAAAAATGAGGGATGGATTTTGAAACATGAGTATAGAGTATATATTTATAATTCGGACATTTTACATAAAAATAAAATATTTATTCATTTTGGGTAAAATGATTGATAGAGGAATGCGATGGAATATTTGTGGTTCGAGAAGAATCCCTTATAGAATATCAGCATTGGATCAGGTCTACTTAGGAGTCATTAATATGAGATAAAGGGGTTTATCATATTTTATAAATCATGAATATAGTACATAGGAGGATCTAAATAATACATATCATTAGGGATTACACATAAAAGGGCATAACATAAAGGACACTCTTGAATAAAAGTGAAATAGAGAGGATCCCTTACATTAAATATGATGGTGTTATCCACATGATACAAATGACATGAATAATAAAATTATATTCATTAATTATGAATTAAATATCATATTTTACACGTAAATTATTTATTGTAACATTTTTTTTGTTCATTCACAACCAATTTTATTGGTTTTGAGGTTCAATTTTGTATTTCGGGTTCGTTTGTTTCCTAGGTTTTAATGATCGGTTCACTTATATTCATGTTTAGAAACACATGTATGATGAAAGTGGACTTCCACAATATAAGTTATATTAAATTACATGAAATCCAGAATATTAAATGGTTTTAAAATTAATTTTTTTTTTGATTGAAGGTGAATCTTTATATAAAACATTAGTGTTAAATGCTTGGATTGACATAGTGATTTTTGTCATAGTTTACTTCTTTTGTATTATTATTTCAAATGGAAGTGTGGAAAAGTATTGTAGAATAAAACCGAAGACAAAATACAAATTTAATATTCTGTTTCATATATAAAAATTGTTTAATGACTAGAAAAAATGATTGTAATAGAAATTCATAAACTATCGTCCTTGAAATAAAACATCTTCGACGGTGTTCTCATTTCATTCTTATAAATGTAGGGGAAAATGAAAGATTATAATGAATTATCTCATTAGAATTAAAAAAATAGTACATGTATTTTACTGGATTTATCATACTATTTGGGTCATGGGAGGTTAGGAAATTAAAATTAAAATAAAAGAACTTGAATGAAAATAAAAGAATTGGAAACTGGATTTTTCCTTATGAGTTTTATCACCTTTGAGAAACTTTTAAGGGGATATGACAGGGTATTTTTAAGATACCAAGGGATGATAGACCTGGGGAGGAGTTTTTGGGGAGATTTGGGAAGAATTTTGTGATTCCACAAGACATGATAGGAGGGAAGGGTTGAGAGGAGTGTGGGTGGTTTTTATAGTTGTGGGGAGGATGTTTTCTTGATATTTAATTCCTTAGTTTGTTAATATCCCACCCAACCAGAAATAGTGATGATTCCTTGAAAAAAATATAATAATATGTGCATGTGATTTAGATCAAATGGATATTTACATCATCCTTGACTCTACCATGATGTAGAAATTCAGGTTTTATTATTTATTGTGAATTATAGTATTTTACTATTCATAAAAAATCAATTATTTTATAAAAATACAAAAAATTCAACCAATTTTTTTTGGAACATATAGATTCAAAAAATGAAATCCAATTTTCAAAAATATATTTATAAATATAAATAATTTATTTTTTAATTAAAATAATAATTTACTTGAAAATTTAAAATTTTAAAAGAATGACTGATTTTATAATGCTTGCAAAAATTACATAAGGTCTTATAAAATTTTCTAAAAACAGAAGACATAAAATTGTTAATTTATAAAATACTTTTAGGATATTATATTTTATTTATAATCAATCAATTAATTGCAATAAATTATTTATGATTTACCAAAATACCAATTGATTTACTATGGTTGTATTATCCCCTATATGATGCCAAAATATTATATATACATTAAGGGGTGATGATACTATTTTTTGGATGATTAAATATTCATAAGGGTCATATTAATATTCATAAGGGTATGTTACTATTCTCCAACATATTAATTTTGTTTCGTTAGAGTCCAAAAATCTTTCTAATCGCAATCGTGTATGTCAGATTATTGAAATTAAAATCACATATGTGATAAAAATTATGTTTAAAGGTTACATAGTTCTTAGTAGTTCATTTTTTAGTGATTTTATTTAATTATATGACATTATTATAAGAATGTAACTTCCATTGAAAAAAATTAGATCGTTACAGCCTCTTTGTTCATGAACTATGTAACATTGACATCTATGAAAGTGAAAAAACATTGAGTTTTTTATCATTCGAATACATTTTATTTATCCTTTGGTTATTCGTTGAATCAAAATTATAAAACCCAAATTATTATATTGGGTTTTAACATGCTTATGAATCATTCATGTTTTTCCCTCATGTGGCATATATATGTATGATTTTAATTATGTCATTTGTGGTACCAAAATTTTATATTTCCATAATAATTATTTTATATCGTCATATATTATGATATTCTCTGTAAAAGAATTAAAGAATGAACATAATCCATGGTGAGAAATTGAACCATTTATGAAGATGGTATTGGTAGTGACCCATTACTTATTTTTTTGATTTAACGCATTATGTTTTTTACAAATATTTCATCATTACATGATATTTTTATTTCATTTCCTTATTCCATGATTCCATGTTTTTGAACATTCTCTTTATGATATTATGTTATGACTATTGACTCTCATGTTATTCATTATTTTCATGTTTATTCCCTTGTTTTTCTTTATATCTCAGCTTTTTCATGATTTATTTTCCCATGGGTATCTTATTTTATAAGATCTATATTAGTTAAACCATTATGTAGTGTTTTAAATAAATATATTTTTATAACATTTAAATTTATATATTTATGTATCTAATATACCCAAAACAATTAACCTCAAGCTCTTCAGTTTTTAAATATTGGAAATATCATTGAGAAAATATCAAATATGGTGTGTATAAGGATTGGGTCACTATAGTTGGTATTAAAGGAATTTATTTTTGTTATTGGAGATTTTGATGATATAAATAATGGAAATTCATCTTGAAAATTCTATTTGATAATATTTTGTATAGGTTAACATTATAAAATATTGGGGATATTTGGAGTATTTTATTTTCCTAGAACATAAATCCATATCTATATATTGTACGGTGGATATGACTATAGAATACATTAACCTAGATTTAATGACCCCATAAAGTGTTTGTTGAGAATTGACATTACTATCACTTAGATGCATAATGATTTGGCCTAAACTGCACCCCTAGCTAGTCACTCTCGGAGGATATGCATTAGGTAATTCATATTCCCTTTATGAACCGTATTCCAATATTAGAACATGCCTTATTTTTCTATATATATTGTTTATAAAACATATTATGAAAATGGAAATTGATATTCTATATTATAACCTATATAATTATCTATCATGATATAAAATTCATTTTTGAGTTGTTCTTTTTAATATCATCGTTTCTTTTTTATATCCTTTTTTAGTATTCTCATCACTAATTTTATTTGGATATAGAAAATTCCTAGAACCAAAATAATATAATTAATGATGTACTCATTGTACATTAATGAAATTAAAATATCATGAATTATTATAGTTTTATGAATTATTTATTATCATTCAAGTTTGGTAAAACTATTTAATCACCAAAAATAGTCATGGATATAGAATGTTCTGTAAAGAAGGAAGATGGTGAAATCATTACATATGAAGTATATAAATCAACCCCAAGAAATATCTATGGGATGAATCATCTATAAAACCCTATTAAAGAATCTATTATATAATTTGATGTTATACTGGGAATGAACTTGTTATCTTTATATAATACCATCATCATCATTTGGGAGATGGGAATCTATTTCTATATCGTTAACAATCCACTGATTCTATATAAGTGTAATGATGATGGATAATGTTTACATGAATCTTCATCACCATAATGGATATAGATTCCTAATGGGGTAAAATATCTACCTCATTTAATTAAAACAAAGTAGTGATAAACTATTTAATGCATCCCTATTATAAAAAAATTAGTGGATTCATTCACTAAAATGGTTACTAGTATTCCTCCTAATGGAGGGATTGAGTTATCAGTTGAATAAATAAATGGATCCATGCTCATATCCAAGACACTGAATATAATGGACCACATTGAACTAGAATATCCGAATAAGAAACTACAATAGAGTATAGTCACGTGCTTTATTTTTCAAAGTATTTCACTATAGGGATCCCCAATTCATATCTTCAAGAAGAAGGATGGGTCCATGCATCTATTTATTGATTATTATAAACACAAAAATATCATGATAAAAAATAATTTTATAATGAAATAGATTTTTGACTTTTTAGATTAGTTAAATAGTGCTCAATGCCTATCCAAACTATAACATTGATTGGGATATCATTATTTAAATTTAATGAAAAATTATATTGATAATACCACATTTCTTATGAATTATAAGCACTATGAGTAAAAAGTCATTCAATTTGGATTGAATAATAATGTAGTGATCTCCATGGACTTAATGAATAGAATATTTATAGATTTACACACACAAAATTGTATTACTTATTGATGATATTCTTCTTGGGAGAAAAATCCCTCAAGGTATCATTGATGAATTTTTGGTTTGATAGTATTGATTTTTTTGTTAAAAATGTGGGTTCCCTTGGTATGTTGAGGATCTCTTGAGATATTTTTACAAAAAATAATGAAAATGATCCATGAAAATGGAATGAATGGTCTATAGATAGTACACAAAGATCATATTTAAGGGGGAGTCTTTTCGTATTGATTGCTATGTTTTTTTGTCTAAAAAATGTATAATGGAGAAAAGTGTTTTTGGAAAATGAAGTTATAAGCTATTGTTTATGTGTTTTGGAGGGTTTCATGCAATCCATTTTTTAGGATTTTTACATAAAAATATGGAAAAGGAATGAATTTCTTGCAAGATATGGATTTTCCTAAAAGGTGAGTTTGTGTGAGTTTTCCAGAAATTTACTTCAACAAATGAGAGTTGCATGCTCAAGGAATGTTGTGAGAGTTACACACATGCATAAAAAAACTCTTAAAAATAGGTATCTACCCCAATAATTTTTGTATTCATGACACATTTTGATAATCTATGATTTGGATCACGAATGTAGTGGTTTTCACACAATAATTGAGTTTCTCACAAAAATTGACTATTGCATAAGTAGTGAGTACCTCATAAGAGTTTCACACCACAAGGGATTTTCACTTATGAAGCAAATTTGTCTTCTAGGATGAATTTTCAATAATTTTTGGTGTGTGTATGTATAATCTGGAGTGAAATTTCTTCCACAATAATGGAAAGTTTTAAAGTAAGGCATTAGAGTTTCATGCAAGGCATCTTAAGGATTAATGAAAGTTTCAAGTTGCCTAGTAAAACTATGGTAATGTTGTAATCATGGGTTAATGAAGGTGTTACTTCAATAGGTATTATATAAATAGCATAAGATACATTAATTAGATATAATTAGGGAAATACAAGTTTATAAACTTTGGTGGGTACCATCCAAGAGTAGTGAGAAAGGTGGAAGATGGTGATCCTTTCCACGAACATTGAGACAACGAATGAGACATAGGGAGTGACACGTTTTAATTCAATTAGATGAACATAAACTATGTAATGTTTGTGGTCCTTGGCCTAGTATTGATCTATCCTCAACCTTGTAATTGGTAGTGATATTTAGTGGATTTGGTACATTGGAAAATAATTGTGGTATTCTCATTGGACATATCCGAGTGAGGGTGAACAAAGTATAATTATTGTGTATTGTGAATGATTTAATTTATAGTCAAACATTTATAATAGAGAAAGAGAGATGTTTGATATTTTTAGTGAGGGAACCCGATCCAAAGGTTTAGTCATTTTAATCTACCATGCCTTGATTAACCCCCTCTAGGTATTTGACTTTGTGGGCCTAAAAATTAAATTATACTCTACATATTAGGAGGAACATGATCACTATATGAGAACTATGAAGAGGACATAAATAGAGAATATGATATTTGGAAAATATAATAAATGATAGTTACATATAGAGAAAAAATAATTCTTGGGAAATATTATCAAATGTAATGGGATACATATGAACCCTATAAAGACTAAAGTGACAAATGAATAGAGAAGACCAATATCTATCATAGTGATATATAGTTTCCACATTTTCTTTATGTATTATCGATGATTTTTGGTGTAATTATTTAGATTTTTAAACCAACTAATCATGATAACATAAATGGTAGTGAATATTTTTTGATATATTAATTCGTATAGAGATTCCTAAAGTTAAAGAAGAGGTTAATTCATAGACATGTACTCACACTGCCAACAATTGGAGAAGTATTTTTTATTTATAATGTTTATTAAGAAAAGGGATATGGTTTTTTACTCAAAGAAAATGATAAAGTCATAGCGTACCCCTTTAAACAATTGAATCTTTATGAGAAAAATTTATCTGACTCATCATCTAAGGTGGGTTTTAGTAATATTTGTGGTAAGGATATGGATAAATTTTATTTATAGAGATAATTTGACATTTATATTGACCAAGATATCCTAAAAATATATATTTACAAAGAAAGAACTCAATATTATCCAATAAATCTGGTTAGAGATAATCAAGTATTGTGACTACTTAATCAACTAGCATCATGGGAAAGAAAAAAAGGGGTAGATTAACAAACTAGAAAGTATCATGAAAACATATATTTAATGAGGTTGAGATGGATCCAATATCCCTATAAATGAAAGGATGGACATGAAAACCAAAAATATTGTTACATCATTCTTCCTTTTTGAAATGATTCCTCAACCATCCCTTTTAAAGAAAATTAATATATCTTTAATGAATTAGAGGGAGATATAGTATAATGTTATAACTATAGGAAACGGAAATAATAATAGTTCAAAATTTATGATAAACTAATTGTGAGATTTCAAAAATGGCTTTCCATTACATCAGATCTCCTGATATAGAAGATTGTAATGAGTGATTCTCATAGCGAATCATTCTCCATCCACACAAGAAATATGATCTTGAATAGTGATCACTAATAAAACTATTTATGGAACAATATATAGAATAATATAACTGATTGTAGATAAATATTTCTATTGCGTCATTAGGTGGTGTCTAAGAGGAAAAAATCTAAAGGGATGACGTAACCATTTCGAATACCTATGTTGAAATGGTAAAACAACCCAATGGATTTTTTCAATGAATTCCAAAGACATTGAAGGGGAAACTTTTATATGGGTTGTAGTGGTAAATATTAAAAATACTTATCACTTCATCTACATTAAAGAGTAATTATCATTTAATCAATATAAAATTATATACAATAGAGAATTAGTAAGGATTCATTGAACACCACTATTGATTTCATATGATTGCGATATTAGGTTCACATAATAATTATGAATGTGCCTTATTTATTCGTAAACATAGAGTAAATCATCAATATATTATAAATCCCTTAGAATAATATCAAATCATAATATAATTTCGAAAAACGTTAGGATATACTTAGTGGTTTCTATGTGTGCTTCCAGGTAGATTTGGAAAAATATATTCAAATTCTCTAGTTCTCATACAATAACAGTTTCCATTCAATAATTCATATGTATCCATATGATGACCTTTATGGGATGTTTTGTAGAACACAGTCAGATTGGGATGAATTTACTGAATGAAATTTTCAAGGACATGATATGGTAAAATAAATGGTGGAAAAGGTCAATATTATTCAGAAACGCATCAATATTGCACAAAGTCTACAGAAGAGTAATTTTTATATTTGCTAATTAGACATGGGGTTTGAAATTGATGAGAATTGTGCCTCCAAAAAACCCCAAGTAAGAGATTCAAGATATTTGAGAAGAAGGGGAAGCTAAGTCTTTTATATATTGGTAATTGTATATTGTTGATCAGATCTATGAAATGTCATATCAGCTGGAGCTTCCATAAAAAATATCTAAAGTACATGATGTGTTCCATGTATCCATCATAAGGATGTAATTACTAGATACATAACATGTACTAAATCTATTGGTTGTATAGTTAGAGAATTGTCCCCCATTTGATGATGAATAATTATGGATGTTGGAGAAGAGTCAAAAAACATTGATAGGTGGATAACTCATCTAGTTATGTTACTTTGGACAAACCCAAATAAATAATATGAGGTAGGACAACCTGAAGGAATATTGAAATATAAGTAGCCACCTTTTTTTAATACTAGTGTATGAGATAAAATTTTGAAGGTGAAATTTCATATCGGAGAATACTAAATTAACATGTAAATAATATATAGAAATATACCATATGAATATATATGTGTATAATATATGTTAATATTATTAATAATAAGTAAATTAAGATTATAATTAATTTAGAACATATACATCTATAGATTTATTTCATGCATTAAATTAAATTATAAAAAATCATTTTGTTTTAGTAATATACATCAAAACAATTAACATAAATAATTTGAATATTTTAAAATGACATCAATTTTTGGATTTGCCTTTTCAAAATGATCATTTGATAAATTTTTTGGATTGTTCTAAATTAAATGGTTTTAGATGAATAGTTAAAATAAAATATTTCCAAAAAGATGACTTTTATTAAATTATTAGTATATATATGGGAACTTTTGTTTTATAAAACCATTTAATTAAAAAAATATGTATTTCATGAAAAATTTTTTGTATCTTCATGTTATTTTTAGGAATTTATAAAACCTATATTTATATTTATTAAAAAGGATAATATTTGATTTATAATAAAATTATATTTTTTCTATTCATTTAATTAATCATTTTTTTTTATTTTGGTTTGTCACTATTTTTAAAGATGTAATCTATTTATTGATGATGATATTTTGATCATGTAGTAATTTTTTCCAGTAATTTTTTTGAATAAATCTCAAAATATGTTTAATTATGAGGATGGAAAATATGTTCCTAATGTCCAATAAGTGTGCTATTTTTTGGGAGTATATAGAATGTTTACAATAATAAAAGAGGCAACGATGAATCATATTTTGATTTTTATAAACGATTCTCATTGATTTGATGATTTTTTATATCTTAAAAAATTATCCATATAGTTTAAGAATATAGGAGGAATTTATAATTATAAAATTGATGATTTAAAAAAGAGATGGGTGAATTGTTTTTTAGAAATGAATTTAAGGGAATTTTATGTGATTATTTGTCTATGAATTTCTAAATGAGATTTATATGGATTGTAATTATATTTTGGTTGACACTTTTTATTCATTATTAAAATGTATGAAAAACTATCAATCTAATAAACTAGCTCAATCCCACACATGCATTTGGAGACCACTATCATGCAGCCGATCTAGCTTATAGAGCTCTCATGTAGGGTGGAGAGTGTGTGAAAAAGCAGGGGAAGACATGAGATAATAAATATGTTTCGAGGAATAAGAACATTTGGAAGGTAGAGGAAGATATGATGAAAGCCCAATTAACAACATATTGTGATTTTTTAGTAAATATTTTTTTATTAAGTGGTGTGAGGATGTGAAATAAACCGATGTGGGACTTCATACTTTGGGATGATATTAATACATATAGAATGAAATTTAAATACTGTCAGTTATCTAATGAGTTATATCTAAATTTCCTATTTTTGGGATAAATCATCATAAAACTTAATCATTTCTCATGATTTATAATGAATTCCTGAAAAATCATTTTCAAATACTGGGATAATTTATATCCCAATAAATCACTAATAATCAACACATGTTATTATATTAATCATTAGATTGAATGTGCATGAATAACGAAGGAAAATATTTTAGGATTTTTTGTACTGTTCTTAAATAAAAAAATCAAATTCACTATGAGATTTACATCCATTGGACTGCATGAATTTATGAAAAAAATTATACATGAAATTTTAAGAGAGATATGTAATAAAATGTGATGATAAATAGTTCTTATTATCACACAAGTTTAGAAAGTTCTCATTGATGTGAGTCAGTGAGCACAGTATAAGAATGGAAGTTCATGTAGAGCATTGATGTGGTGGAAGAATTTTGTGGCATACATCTATAAACACCCATGAGCCTCACCATTTATATGTGTGAACTAAATTTGAATACGTGATACTAAAGACAAAAAATGTACTGTTGAATATGTTTTGTGTTAATGTGAGGATTATATGTATCTACAGGTAATGAATTTTCCATTATGACTATTCTATGATTGATATGAATTTAAAAAACTTTTTCTTCCTATGAAACACTGTCACTAAACTATGTGTAGAATCTATGAAGAGTTATGTAATTTATATGATCTTAAAAAATTATTTGTAAATTTTTTATTAGTGTGATTAAATAATAGATATATACTCCTCTTATTCTGTAAAATTTACATGATATACATGCATGTGATAATATTCACACATGAGATTTAGTGTAACTATCACGAGCATGAGGTTTTGAGAGGATATGTTGAGTAACGATTTTTTTTAATTTTGTTACTTGAAGTCATGGAGCATTAAGAATGCAAAGTGAGTTATGAAAAAAATAACAATTATTGTGGTACCCACATTCATGAACAAATATATTAAATAACTGTATATTGGCTATTTAAAAATTTTATAAACAGAGAGCATGAAATTTATAAGGAAATTTTGTTAGTGAAAATTTTATTTCATTATTCAAAATATCCATACTAATAAAAGAACAGTTCCATGAAAATAGTTCTAGTAAAAAGATGTCTATTGTTGCATCACCATGTACAGTGAAAATAAATTGAGAGGGCCATGAATTATATCATACCTACACTAGGCTTATGAAAATCATATGAAATATACCTTTTATATAGTGTTTTTAGTGAAGAAGTTGAGATTAAAGTTGGATATTGTTTTAGCAGGAATAAATACATGAGTATCTAGTGTCCTAGAAGAGGTTCTAGATTAATTAAATATCAATAGAAAGTGAGAAATACTAGGAATACATGACCATATATTTTTGAATTTATTGAATTTATATGGAAATCGATCCAGTGATCCAAATTTTTCTTAGAGGACGATTATATCTTGATGCATTTAAAAATAGTACAAAGCTAGCAGTGATTTTTCTAACAATGGAACATATTTTTGAATGATGAAGACTTCGGTGAGAATATAATGAATTTGATAGACATACAGATATTGGTAACACCTTGGTATGTTGTATAAAGATCATTCAATTGGGCTCAGGAGTTGGAGAATTAAATATTAGTATTTTTTGATGATTTCTTGCATTCGTTAGAACATTAGATCATTAGACGGAATCGAGAGTGTGAAAACTATGGGGATAATTATTAATGGGAATTTGATTTTTCCATGTTTTAATCTTCTACATATTGTTGTGATTATAAAATCGAGGGGAATAACTGATTACTTCAAGGAGTATATCATATCGATGAAACCTTATATATAATATATTTTGAGAATAATTTTATTAAATTTCATGTGGCCTGAGAATTTATTGGATCCACTCATTCTCACTCTTAATAGATGTATGAGTTAAATGAGTAAAATAAAAATTGAAATAATTCCGTAAAACAAGTCACACCTTATACACCCCCTTCTCAGTGTGGCTTTAAGAACCATTGAGCACTTTAATTCTTATAATAAAAAATTTCCAAACTTTAATTTGATCTAATTTAATATCCTAGTAGTTTTAAATCATAGTTATATAAAGTGAATTTTTTTTGGAAGAATAATTATAAGAGACTTATAAAGAAAAAAATATTTTCTTTTTGATGAAAAAATGCAGAATTTCTAGTCATGAATATGAAGAATAGAAAAAAAATAGTTAAAAATGGAAGAAAAAGAACTCAATGATAAAATAATATTAAATAATTGATAAATAAACTCAAAGTGGTAAGTTTTTAGTAAAATAAATTTATTATAATTTTTATTTATCAGTTTCTAATAGTTTGGAAGATATTTTAAATTATGAAAATAGTAATCCTTTAAATTGAGATCCTAAATAAGTGTTTACTTGTATTTTTAATGATTTAAAGGAACATTTGATGAAAACCATAACTAAAAATGGAACATATTTCGATATAATAACAATTATATAATATGTTTTAGAAATAAAACACTCTCATTTAACTTGATAGAGTCATGAAATAGAGTTTAATGTTATATGATAAAAAATCAACCAAGGATGAAGATGAAAAATAAAAATATGTGTTACTTTAGAGTAGAATGTTTTCATTGATAGAAGAAGAAATGAAAAGGATTTTATGTGAGAAGGATATGATAGAAAAGTATTTTATAGAAGTTACATGTACACTATAAAATATGTATACCATATTGAGGAATTTTTATGATAATCTACTAAAGGTTAATAAAAACCTAAATGATGATCTTTGAAATTTAATACTAAATAAAAAATTAAATGAATATAAGAATCAGAACATGATTATTTAGGGGGAATATTTATTTAATAAACTTTAATATGATAATATTGATCTCAAATTAATTTTTATTGTACTAGATGTAAAATCGGTATATTTAAAAGAGGCACGTGATGATACTTATCTAGTTGTTGAGAAAGGGAGTTCTATTATTAATACTTATTATAAGAGTCATGTTTCTAAAAAGACTAAATCTACTTGAAATGAGTTCTTGAGATTATTTAAAGATAATCTACATGGATTATTTTAAAAGGAAATACTTTGTTATAATAAATCATTGCATGAAATTGGTTATTTTTATGACTACTATAGAATCAACATTAAAATTTTGATAAGATTTAATGACGAAAAATTATAAGTAATTGAATATAACATTAAATATAGATGTGAGGAACAATTTTAATTTGTGTTCCCCTATGAAATAAAAAAACATGCGTTCTGTTCTACACAAATAAAAAGGTGTAAAAAATGTCCAAATTGTCAAGGAATAAGAAATCATGATTTTTTTCTCAACTAATGGTCTTTTTAGAAGTTCAAGAATCAGTAAATAGAATATATTACAATTTTTTAATGTATGAAAATTACAGGTGGCTTACATTTAGGTTGATAAATTCAGATGAAAATATAACACGTACACAAAAGAGTAATTTTTTAAAAAATTGTTAAATTTTTATATAATTTATAGATTTGAACACCTTGAATATCACATTTATTACTATATTATATATGGCCACTATAAAGATGATTACTAATAAGTAACAATTAGGCATAAATAATTTCTTTGTTTGACTGGAAGACGAAAACAAAAGAGAATATTTGAAATAAATGAAGATGAAAGATTATCCTTAGGATGAGAAAAAAATAGGGTAAAACAAACAACTCCAATGATTCCAATGAAGAATTGTATATATGGATAATTGTAATGAAATGAAAATTATATCTCAGTTTGAAATGTCACATTATGGAACATAATGAATTTTCAATGAATGTCATTACAAAAGTATTACATTTGGAATCGAATAAAACATTAATCCAAAAACTAAACAACCAAATTGATTTTGTACAAGAAAATTGTGGCAAATAATCAAAGAAATTTCCTAAGAAAGGATACTTGATAAATAATAATGATATGTGTGAATGGTGTAATATATCCAGGTATTTAAAAAAAATGATAGACATGGATTCCTGGATAAGTTGAACTCTTAATGAACATTGGGAAATTTATTGTGGATTATTATACTAAAAATACTATTTTGGAAAAAAAAATGAGTCTATAACCAAAGTATAGACATAATGTGTTTCAAAAAAATGATTTATCGTATAGATAGAACACTTTTAAGAGGTTAATATGATATCTATGTAGAAAAGAAACACCCAGCCCTATTTATCTAACTAAGGTGTATTGAAGAACCACATTATTCCCTTATATATATTTCATCTATTTTGATAAAGGGTATCATAGATTAAACATGTATTCTTGGAGATACATATATTTGGTAAGAGATGCAATCATATTATAACTACCGATTTATCTATAATTAAGTAATATTGGCATCATATTCACCCTTTTCTACACATCAATTAATATTGGAATATTTTTGGATTTTATTATTGGAGAATTCCTCTCATGATGAAGAAGTACAGAGCGGATCTCTCAAGGGGGAGAACAGAAGAATAACCCTCAAATATTTATATCTTTGTTGATATCTCAGGAATATATAATGTATTTATGATGTATTATTATGATAATATGTAATGTTGAAATTTATTAAATTGAATATTTTCATCATTGAGTTGTGCTGATTAAATATTCCTAGGTCTATATTAAAAAAGCACCCCTTATAGGAGATATTGATAAATTAATGACAAAAGGAAATGTAATTTTATAAGGGAATTTATATAACAATACTTTAATGTTTTTCATCTATTTGAATATAGTAATGACAAAAATTAGTTAAAAAATTATGGAAAAATAAAATAATATTTCAGTGTTTGTTTCACAAGCTAAAAATTTATTAACAACATTGTTATTAAATTTGATCACTCTATATTTCAATGTATTGAATGGATCTCGTTGACATAGAGTTGGTTAATTTTACCACATTGATATGATTTTAGTGATTCCAACCTTATGAAAAATGAATCTAGCTATGTTTTTTATTAAAAGAGAATATTATATCATGCAACATAGATGATGGAGATGTGAATTCCATACCATACTTATATCATTGAATTTGTTTCCAATAAGTGGTAAATGACACTAACATAAAAAAGAAATGGGTATTGAAAAAAAAGATCCAAATGGGGTGGTTCAAGAACCCAACTAGTTTATTTAAGAATAATTTGTTCTGAATTTGTATTTATTCCGTAATCTAGGAAAATAAAAGTCAATGTCTCTTGGATTGTAATTATTTCATGTTTTTTATTAATTTACATGCCATGTTCTGACTTTATTTTGTGTTTTATAATTTTTAAAAAATATGTAAATGTGAATATGAATCATATTGTAATTATATTTATTGATGATCATCAACAAAATGTTAGTTGAGATCATGAAAAAATGAAATTTAATTGTGTAAGAAGATTTTAGGAATTTATATAAATAAATCACATTATATAAAAAATGATGAAGTGAATTGTTTTTCATAAATGATATTAGTTGAATTTTATGTGTATTTTTTTACTATAATTTGATGTTGAGAATTATATGTCTTGGAATTATATTTTTTGTAACATTTTTATGAGGCTATATTAAAATATATTTCAAATAGTGTAACCAAGGAACTAGCTTAATCCCATACATTTTATAGTAGAACTATAAAATGATGGGGATCTAGATCATAGAGAACACAATGAATGTGGGGGTTTTGAACATAAAAAGGTTTACATTGGATCTAGAGATCATGTTGTTGGGTAGTGATGTGGTGGAGAGGTAGAGGAAGCTTGGAGAAGGCCCCATTACTCACATTTCAAATTATGTGATTCATCTTTGTGTATTAATAAAACGAATAATAATAAATCTATGAATGTGGGATTCGTGTGTAATGGGTTATTATTACTCGATTAAATATTTTATAGATATATTTCCATCAATAAAATGAGATATGTATGAGCACACCTTTTTTATAATCGATAATTTTCAACATCACTTCTTGTTCAATGGTTTTTCTTAGTCTTTGTGAACATCATTCCAATATAGAGATCATTTCTAGATTATGAATTCACTGACAATAAATAAACGTGATTATTTGATATTTTTTAGGAATTTTAGAAATGTTTTGAAACAATATGTCTCGGGAGTTGTATTAGAGTAACTGTTGCAATTATGATGATATTTGTAGTTTCATTCAATGAAAATTGTCACAGTGGAAGTAATTTTTACAGTCCTCCAACTGCATGATTTCATCAAAATATTAAGACATGAAGTTTGATGAAGGATAAATTTCAAAATTTCATTTTGGTGATGTATCATTATTATATAATTTAAGATAGTTCACAAAGAAGTGAGGTGATGCATACATGGGTAAAATGGGAATGTATGTATGGTGTTGAGGTGGTAGAATATATCAGTGGAATACATTAATAAATATCTATGAGCCTTACTATATTATGTATGATCTAAATATCAAACATAAATCCTAAATGGTAAATAATAATTTCTTGAATAAAATATTTATCATCTTGATGATTTTGAGGGTCTTTATGTTATGCCTCAGCCTTTATGACATCAGTATGATTGATTTCAATTGGAACATTATTGTACTTTTAGAGAAACACATTAACTAAGATCCATGGAGAACATATAATGTGTTACCCAAACTGTAATATTACCAATGCAATTTTCCCATTTTATGATTAGAGAGAGTAAAGAGAAAATATATCATGATCATACTTGAATTACTACTTGTGATATACATATTTATGAAAATATGAAGTCATGAGGTTGAGTAAAACCATTTTAATATTCATATTTCAGGAGGCTGTTTTTGAAGAAGAGTCTCCATTACTTTATTCAATATGATATAGTGCATAATGTAATATTAATGACTTATGAAAAGAAGATGAATCATTTTGTGATATACATCCTTGAAAGAAGTTATTATAAAATACTATAGTGACTGTGTTAGAATTTTATCATGTGGTAATATATATATGAGTAGTAAATTAAGGTTGTTAAATTATTATTACATTATTGAAAACTAGTGCTCACCCATGCATTTCGAAAGCTATATTTATCAATGGTTAGTTAAATAAAACAATATTATTTTGAAATCTTTTCTTCCATTTGAACATTAAACATAATTATACCAGAAATAAATGGAACATAACAGAAGATTATTGGTTGAGAAAATAATTGGGACATCATAAAAATAGTAGAAAATAGTTATTAAAATTATTTAGGATAAAATTTTTAAATTTTACATTCATCATGGATAAATTAAATACATCAATGAAAACATTATTAAAATGAATAATTCAAATTCTTGAAATGATGAAATCAAAGGGATTTATAATGATACATTGAGGTTTAAAAATTATTTATAAAAATACATTAATGTAGAAGATAAAAAATTTCATAGGTGGAATATCAAGACAGATAAACATCATGAAGGATCACTCCGACAAATGGTAAAACATAACAACTGAAAAAAGTTGGTAAGGAAAAACCAACTCAATTAAATTTCTCATCTATGGAAACAGCCTCTTCAGTTTCATGTCAATTATCAATCCAGTGGCGTCCATCAATACCCCAACACCAACATTAGGGTTTCTAGAAATGCAGATGGGCTATATTCGGTTCTCCTCTTTTATTACATCAATAACCTCAATAGATAATGATTTAACATTAATTCGTTGAAATATGAATTAGAAATTGAAATGAAAACTACTTAACTGAAATGTATGATAATTAAATGATTGAAATAAAAGCTCTATAATCTCAAATTTATAATGATGTGGTTACATAAAATAAAAATTCAAATATGGAAACAAAGATAATGTAAAAAATCATAGTTAAATATTACCTTGTTGTAGCATAACGAAATTTCATTGATTTTTTCACACTTCTTTTTTAACTTTAACCATGATGTGGGTTTTTGACCATTATTATTGTTTGTTCTGGCCATGGAGTCTTCAAAAATTAAAATATCATGATGCACCTCATTCCAACCATGAATATTATAAAATGTTTATGGATTTTTTATTATGTTATTTTTTTGAATTTTATATAATGGATTTCAGATTCCAGACACATTATAACCAATGTTACACTTAAAAATGTATGTAATGCATAAGAAATGATTTTATATTCCATAATATTTATTACAATATGAATTATATAATTTCATCTATAATCAAGATACTTCATGATGTAAAAATATATTTTATATTATTATGTAATTTGATATTAGGGAAAACTTTATAAAATAGTGGTTATACATGGATAAAAGATTATATAAAGAGGATATAAAACACATATTTTATATAATAAATTTATTCACGAATTATAAATGCAGTTTATAGTAGAAATTATATCATGTCATTAATTTTACATATTTTTGATTGTGATACAAATATCAGTGACCAACTCTTACCTAAAATTTCCAGACCATGCATTAACTCCATTAATGTTATAGAATAAAATTTTCAAGCACCACTGGTACACCGTTCATCTTGTGATGCATTAATTTGGACGGTAATAAAAATTAATATTTGGAAACCATTGTTTTGGGACCCAAATCTCATAAAAAATTGGATGGATCAATGCCTCCAAATCTATACTTGGAATATTCTGAGTGTTACAGCAATCCAAACACCATAACATGCATATATAATGACTATCATGACATATTATAATAGAAAAAATGTGAAACATTCAAAAAAATATTATCTATGAGTATAACAAATAAAAAACATTACATGGAACGATTCATGGCTTTAAAATACATATTATGTAATGAAAATGTAACATATAACATTGAGTTTTAATTATGATATTCATAACAGTTAAAAGGGATATATATTCAAAAATGAATATGTAGTATGAATGTTTAGGATAGGAAATATTTATGTGAAAATACTATTATTTATAGTTGGAATACTAAAAATATGCTTTATATTTTAGAAATATCCATATAATAATGGAATTTTAAAATGATAAAATGAAGATAAAAGGGAAGAAGAGATGAAAATGCACCTGCTGTGGATATTTGTGGGAGAATGTAAAATGAAAATTTCAAAAAGGTTAATTAACCACCAAAAACAACACAATACGTCCATGTACAAGAATGAAACCTGGGTTAAATAACCACACTTAAAAATCATGCACTTGATGCCTTGTCTAGTGCCACATAATCCTTCCAACTTACACAAGAATAAACTAAAACATTGTGATCTAATAGCAATGTATCCTGGAACACTCATCATTGAAAAATTAAGATGATTGAGTGTATGTTATAAGGCTATTATACACAAAAAATTCATAGGATCTGAGTACTTTGTATTATCATATAATTCATGTGTTAGGTGAATGAAATCACAAAGAACAAAAAAAATAATGTTATAGTTAATAAATAAAATTTGAGCATATTTTATTATCGTGTTTCTTTTGAATAACATTACAAAATATAAGTATTCAATATCCATTATACGGATCAAATTTGTGGAGCATGGTAGATGATAGGTGCAATAAATTTACAATATTCTTGAAATTATTTATTCAAATGTATTATCTTATGATTTATTAAAGAAACCCTATTTGTCACTGATTCAATAAAAGAACCCAGAATTAGGAAGAATTTTGAAATATGAATGTATAATTTTTTAGGGATTCATTAAATAAAAGAACATTAATTAAAATTTTTGGATTAAAAGATGATAATATCCATACTTTTTTTTAAATATTCTAATGGTTCCCAAGGGTAGTGAATTAGGAAAAGGGAAATGAATGATAATTAGACATTATATGATCGATACATTTTTTATATCTTCTTAAGAGTACCTCATCCACTTAAAAACACATTGATGATCTGATCATTATTCTGATGAGGGAACCTTCTTCTAGTCTAGTAGACTTTTTTATGTCCATTTCATAGATAAATTGTATAGTACAGTGAAACAATTATACCATGACTGATGTGGTTCTAGGAAATATTGCATGGTCTTATTTTCCAACAATGTCTCTTACATTAAGAGGATTCCCAATTCTGGTTATTGTATCGAGACTATTTATCATTCTATCTATTGTAACATGGATAGGGTGAGCGATTAATATTCACTTTCTACTATAGATGTTTTGAATTTAATAAAATGGGATACTATTATATTTCTGGTTCCCAGTATTACCAATTCACTTGTTTGTTATGGTTTTTTATTAATTGTGTTTTGATTTTGGTTTACTTATTCCTCCATTAGTGGTTGTTCATTGTTATGTGGACATGGGAAACCATACTATTCATTCCCAAGCTTCTATATCAGATTTGAAAATTGAACCTCTTCCTTATTCCTTGGATTGATGCGAAAATCTTGTCTATCAGGATTCAATTGTGGCATGAACAAGATTTCTAGGGGGATTTTATTCAATTATTGAGATAATAAAAACATATTGTTAAAAATTTATATAGTTTTTTTCGACCAACTTTTTCAAAGAAGAATAATAAATAATAAATCAATAATGGTTTTAATTGAAAAAACAGATAATTAAAGATAATTTAATTCATGCTTTTGAAGTCTTCCAAGGTTGTATTTATTATACATAATGATATATATCAAGAATTACATTCTACATTAGTTGGAAAATGTTATTTTATTAGGGATTTAAGTAGAATTAGTATATACAAAATAATCAATAACATTAAAAAAATTACAAAAAATGGGGAAGATTTTGTTGTCATGCATTCACGTATAAGGGGAAAACATACATGTACCTTCTATTTTTAACCTTTTTCATTGTACATATAACATATCATCTGAAAAAAGCATCCATGTTTCATTCCATACATCCTATGCAATGAATGACATTAGCATATTAGAAAACAACATGCGCAATGAATCACATTTTTTCACTGATATGGTCAACCAATGAAAATATAGGTCATCCTATTCCTGTGATAGTTGGTAAGATTAAAGGATGGATGAATCAACAAAGACCATCAATGCAACTGATATGGTCAACATAATTTCTCATTAAAAAACATTAGAGCATCAAGAAAAAAAATTAATGTAAATAAATAAAATGAAGAATATAATTAAAATTATTGCAATTAAAATTATAAATCTATTTTCTATCTTATAAAATAGTTTAATTTCATATATTTTACTTTTTTTCATCTGAAAAAGTAATTGGGAGTCTTGAAATGAATTTATAAGAAAGGATGGTACCTTTATAAAAATGAGATGAGTATATCTCAAAATGTTGAATTTAGTTTTAGAATATGGATCACGTGTCGAAAAGGAATTGGAAATTTATCTATCAGGTCAGTTATACATTATTTCATAATCAAGATAAAATATCATCTACCAGGAGATTCAAAACAAATTCCTTAAGAAGAAAATAGCACAAAAAATTATTAAATTAGAAGAAAATAATATGAATTAAATTTTAACCATGAAAATGTCACTATTGATATGGAATAGAAAAATGAAAACATGAATCACTATTGAATGGTAAAGAATAATTTAGTGTAAAAAATGTGCATTTAACTAAAAAAGATGAGTCCTCAGTAAAATGAAATTTGAATCAATGTTTAAAAAAATAGTACCCATCAATGAATCTATTCATCTCTTTAAGGAAACACATATAAATATTCCAACACAAAAATGAATAGTATATAAAACAATTCATCTACCATAAAATATATAAATAAATCGCCATTATAACTATAGGAAAATAAACCAAATTTTTACAGTAATGCTATTGAGTAGTGACTGGGACGACAATAACTGACATGTGCACAATTTCATGTCTTAATAAAATATTAATATCTATAAAAAGAGATGATCTTTATGTGTAATTCAACAAGTGACACTTCTATAAACAAAAAAATGTTGAATCAATGATTATAATTTTTATAATATGACCTAAATAATAGTAACTCTTCTTTTGAATCAAAAAATGACAACATTCCATTAAAATTCATTCATGACAGAGACTTGAAGATGATGCTAATAGACCACAAGACTGTAATGGCACCAGGAAGATAAATAAAGCAAAAAATGATGTTGTCTTCAATCAATAATGAAACAAACACATTTAAAAAATAAGATTCCAGGCCATGAATTCACATCTATACAGAGAGCCACCCCACGTGCCCAAAAATGAAAAGCATTATTAAATCATGAAAATGTCAAAGAAGTAATCAGACAGATTGGATGAGCTTACATACTATATAGTCCAGGATTTCCATGTACCAACATCAAATGAACCATCATTTTCTCATTGAAAAACTATTTCTTCATCTCATGAGGATCCTAAAAAACTCTGAAAATCAAGTATGTATTTACACATAAACCCATATTGAAGAGAGGTGGTGGCCATCCAAATCATCCGAGATTACATGATCCAAGATTCATATAATGAGGAATACCTTGAATCACACTACACTATTTAAGTGTTTTGTTCCAAACATGATTGGTAATGATGATCAAATAAATGAATCATGAGAACTAGTGATGGGAACTTGGAACCGTCATTTGAGTCTTTATGATAATTTCCAAACCAAAACATAGAATGAAGATAAAATACAATGAATATGTTAAGAGTAGTTGAGAAGGTAGTGCGAGACAATAAATGGGAAATTGAGACGAGATGTTATCTCATGTAGAGCTCCCGATATTTTGATTGAAAGACACACCAAATATTTTCAATGATCTATGTTTCGATGCCAGCATTATCTTCATCAAGAATAATGAAATCCACTATGATTCATGGTCGCTTCTGTAGAATAAACGATGGTGTTTTTGAAGGCATAGTAGCCGGTTTAGGTGAAGGCATTGGTGGAGGAGCTAAAGGCAGAGGAGCCAAAGGAAAATCATGTGGAGGCAGAGTCGCTGCTAGAGATGGGATTCAGTAAGGGGAGAGAGAGGGGGAATTCAAGGAGGATATTCACGGAGTGAAGTGAGATGCTGTGTTAAATCCAATTGGGGTCATCCCAGCAGGAGGTTGTTTTAGGATTGGAGGGAGGAATATAGAATTTGGAAGACGTGGATGCATATTAAGGTGACATGTGTAGTACAGAATACCAAACATAGTATATATATATATATTGATGTTATAAGTTATTCAGGACATGGAGGGCAAAACTGTAATGAATATTTTCCTAGAGAGAAACATGATGTGAAATGTGGGATATATCTATTGATATATTTTTTATTTCTCTCTTCATACTAAAATGATGTACCACTATACTAATACCCTGTTTTTTTAGCACATTGTTGTTGTTGCGATTTATCTGTAGCATTCAAATTCATGTTCATTATTATTGGTTTCAATTTTACAATATAAAATATACAATAAAATAATTTAATTTTGAAAATGTAATCTCCAATTCGACAGTCCTCCGATGTTCATAGCAGGAGAAATGTTATAGTATGTTGAAGGGGTAGTTTCTATGGTTGTATGATTCATTTTTTGTTCTTCCTCAAGAAATTGTGGAGGACCGGAATTCTTATTACTCCCTTGTTAAAATAACACCATTCATGACATTGTTATTAAATATTATAAACTCACACAATATGGTCAGATATAGATATGGTAAACCTGAAATTCTAGTTTGACTATATAACATACGCATGGATGAAAAAGGAATGCATTTTTTGAAATAATTATAGGCAGTACTATTTCGTATTGAAGTTTTATATGTAAAAAACTATATTTCACCGAGATAGAATAAATTATGTAGTCAACTGATTTCATATTACAATGATGAGGAGGCATCACCTAGATCGCTAACAGTATGGCCATTTGGATATGTACCGTTTAAGTGTAATGTGGGGACCTGAAGTTGTTAAATTTAAATGTAACATATTGGACATATAATTAATCAATGTTCATTAACAACATTATTAAAGAATTACTGAATATATTTTATCATGGTATTCAATCATTTTTTCTTGTTTGATCCAGCGTATATCCTTGATAGATTTGAACAGTCTTGAGGGACTGTGAAATAGGTAGATGAATTTTTTTCAAGAGAAGGTTATATTTTTTAATGTTTAAATTCAATTTAATTAAATTGGATTTATTGAACCAAAATCACCATTTTTTTATATAGGATATAGTGTAATGCGTCAACATATTTCTATGTTATTAGTTGTTGTGACCACTTCAACTGTAAAACATTGTCCAACTGTTATTGTTATCGTAAAATTATCAAAACTTTTAGAAAGTAAATTTTCAATAAAAAATATTATTTATTAAATTGGTATGAAAAATAGATTAGTAATATGATAAATAAAAAAAATAATGTACTTTGTAAATTCAACTTACCGTTACAGGGTATTTGTGAGAAAGGAAAACATATTCAGGTTTTAATAATTATAGTTGGTGTTACAAAGTCACATGAATTAATGTTTTCAAGAGACATTCTACTTGTGGAATGGCTATTATAATATTCATATATGTTTTTTAGATAAATAATGTAACAGTAACCATATTTGTGGAAAAAAAACAAGATCACCTGATTGAAATTGTTGTCATAGTATTCTTCTTTTTAGTAGTGTGTCTCTATATCTCGATGGGGAGTGCATGATTAAATGGTGTCTCTTTTTATTTAACTGCAAATGAGTCGAAAAAATCCATAAAACCCTGAAATGTTGTATTCGTATTAGATTATAGACAATATATATTCTTAATGAAAGTGATCCTTAGAATGTGCATGTAGTCACATTCGAAGGGTTGTATGTCAGAATGCTGAAAATAAATAATAATCATCGTATTGATTTAGGATAATGTATAATAAATATTTCAATACCATGTGAGAACCAGAAAATAAGATAATGAAGAACATAAGGGATACATATCACAATCTACGAGGCCAAAATATGTATTTCGAATGGGATTGGGGTAGCTGAACCAAGGAGAACCCGAGTATAATGGAATATTAGAGAACTTCGGATTGTTGAAAAGATTGGATGTTCTGTTGGTAGTGGATAATTTCTAAGGGACGGTATAAGAGGTAAATAATGATATTGATGGATGACCAAGATGAAATTGAAACCCTATAATTTTTACACCCAATAGAGTGGCTTCTAGAACACTTGTTTGCGGATATCCTAAGAAGTGCAGGCACTTCATCGAAATTTTGTGCCGGCTTTAGATTTTGAAGAATGGTGTTTGTGAATACGTCAGAAGATGATGAATTGAAGATTTTTGATGTTTTGAATTGGGGAATCCGAATCGTGAATTCCTGATGGGGAGGTGATCTATAATCATGAAGATGATATATCGAAGGAGTGACAAGGTGGGGAATGGAAAAGGGGAAGTGGTCTTTACGAGATGTTGTGGAATTATTTTTATTTGAGATACTGATTTCGTGTGGATCGTATGTTTATGATGATGGTTGTATCACCCCAAGCATCTACGGTACGCTTCTCTTTGAATAATACAGTATTGTGTGTTGTACGCAACTTCGAGTTCTAACACACACCACAACCAATCAAAACTAGCCGTTATGAATACTAATACCTACATTTTGAAATATTATAAACCTTATCATTCAAAATGGAATTTATTTTTTGGATATGGTGTATCGAAATTATCTTAGTGTGAGTTTTTGGTATTTTTCTTAAAACATTCATTTTTTGATGAATAGTGAAAAACACTAAGTTATAGTTTAAAATCAAATATTTATATAAATAATTATTTATTTTATTTAAATTTAATTAAGGTCAAAATAGAAACATAATACCTATATATGTTCAATGTAATTCATTGGAGTTAGTTTAGAATAATTTTAGATATATAATAAATTTATGGAACTTTTCACCGTCTTTTACCCACCAACTAGAAGAACTTGAAAATTCACATAAAACATATGTTTACCACTTCGTTGAGTGGAATTTCAAAAATCCAAGACACACGGTTAATATCAAGGAGTAAAATTTGGTTCATTGAGATAAAAATAATTTTTGTTGAATAGTAACTTTTTTCTTTTATTTACCACGGTTAAAAGTAAATAGGGTAATTAATGGTAAAAATGATATTAATATTACCCTAACAGATGTCCTAATTCTATTGGAAAAGTGTATCTCGACCAAAAAAAACCTTAGGAATAAAATATTATCATTTAGGTTCACTTGGATAAGATTAGGACATTTATTATTATTTAATTCAATGAAGAGTTAAAAAAGTTAAAATCAAAGATTAATTACTAAAACATTTTTAATATAGACTTATATATAAGATAAATTCTATTGTAAATATTATTTATAAAGATAAAAATATTTCCTACAAAATGGTATTTTATTTATAATTTTTAGACATTATGTAATTTAATTTATTTATGACATAATGGTGATGGAGTAATAACCGAATTAATGAAATATTAAAATAATTGATATTATAAATATCCAAATAAATGTAAGTTGATACTTTTTATGAATTCCACAAATTATATAGGATAATATTTGATGTTAGTATTGATTTAATTAACTGTGTTAAAAGTAGTCATACTGTTATGATTTTCACAAAAAATCAAATTCCAAATAGTGTCAAAATTGACATAATAGTGTTTTTAAAACAAATTTTATATTATTAATTGATATTATATTCCTAAAATTATATGGTTCAGAAAAAGGAATTTTATCATGATAGGTATATCATTAATGGCTCATTTAGGGTTCTCTTGGAGGTATATAATATGTTTATTAACTATATAATATAAAAATACAAAGTGACACGGTAAATGTCAAACTAATTAACTAAGAGTAAAAACTAAAAGATAAGGTTAATAAAGTGACCCTAACCTGTCTAAAACCTATAGGTTGAGTTTATTTGGACCTATTCCCACATTATACTTTAAATAATCCACTTTGGAGCCATTTTAAACCGAATATGAATTTATTATAAAATAGTATTTCTATCTTTCTCTATGGTTCCCCTCACCCCTCTTATAAAAGGGCACTCCCCCTTATGACTAATTCACACAATCAAATCCTTTTTCCTTGCCCAAACCCTACCCAAATATTCTCTCAACTTCCCTAACTTCAATCTAGAGGCCTTATTTTGATCATAAATCCAACCAAAGGATCCCTTTTCATCAAATCAAAAGGAAGACCCCGAAGAAGAGGTAATGTTTTCACCACCCTCTTTCAAGTTCCTTTCTTCTTCAACTTCTTATTTCACGTTATTTCCATTCTAAAATAATAACTCAAGTATCTCCTATATACTGTGATGTTATTATATTTCTGGTACATCCATATTCAGTATTCTATCCATCATTTTAATGACATGTCACCATACGACTGTATGTACGGCCTACCGTCTCCATGTCTTGGTGTAATTGTTATTCAATACATTATTATTTGGATAAGTATAATAATGATGTGTAATTCATGTAATTAATATATATAACATGATAATGATTCTGTATATATGATATACCATCCAATTATATATTATTTTAAAATCAAAAGAATGATATTTTCTCTCGTGCGTACATACGGACTACCGTCTCCATGAACGGGATGAGATTCATTCCCCATCGTATCCATTCAAGTATAATTCTCATTTGATGATTAAAAAATAATGTTTAAGGACATGATATCATTCTGGATATGAATTAGATACAACCTATCCATAAATAAACACGACTTATGTAACGAAACATATAAAAAAATGAGTAAGTGAACACCCGAAACAACGATAATACAAAGATATTATTAACGAAGAAATATTAAAAGATCATATATGATATCATATTTATCTATATTATTCTTGTATAATTTAATAACAATTTTTTAACTATTATAAATGAAGTGAACAAACCATAGACTAAGGAAAAGTACAAGGTAGGGGTTTATTTCACAATCTCTTCATTATCCGAGGTTGTTTATACATAATTATCTACTAGGACATCTTTATCATCCACATCCAGGTTTCTTAAAAATATATTTCAAAACATTTTTACTATTTACTAGACAATGGGGTAATGTCATTTATACCCTCATGTGTTTTTAAATTAATATTTCTTCCACTTTCCAAACAAGTTACATTTGACCTTTTCGACAAATTTAAGATAAGAATGTTTTTTTAACTTATATGGCGGGTGTGGTTACTTTCCATCGTTATAACATCATCAATGTTTCCCTTACAATCTTATAAGTATATTTTAAAAATAAATGTTTTATTTATAATTATGTGAATCTTAAATGATTTCAAAATAGAAAGATATATTTCTTTAAAAACTGTTTTGATTTCATCTATGTCAACATACTTTGATGGATTTTAAGTTTATTTGAAGTTGATTTATTATGATACAAAACGTCCATATTTTATTGATGGTTTTGTGATATGTTTGACTATGGATGTGTTATTTTTATACCATTTATGGTTTATGGTTAAAGTATTGACATTTTGTATGATAGTTTTAAGACGATTGTTTATGTTATATTTAAACATTTTCATAAGACGAATGTATTGGACTTAGTAAGTGATGGGTGGAGCCTGCTATAGCTCCTCAATGCATCAATAGGTCTCATGAGACAACTAGATGTGTAATTGACTGAGGCCATTTACCAATTTTATTTATGGTTTTGACTGAGGACTTAATCATTTTTTGACGTCTTGGCCGAGGCCTTGACAAAATGTTTCAGAATGTACGACATTATAAATTCCCTCATTATAGAAATAATATTGATGGTTCATGTGGTCATTCAACAAGTATAATACCCATGATTATGTTTTATTATTGCATTATTTACTCAGCTCATATTCTTTCCATAAAAGTATTCATGTATATTATTGGTAAAGGAATGTTTTTTCAATTATTTAACATGCGTAATATTTATGTCATTTTCCATTGTGTTACATACCCTTACTGAGCATTTGAGGTCACCCAATTTATTATGATTCATTTTCAAGGAAATGAAGAAGTTAGTTATGAGTGACCAACATGCATAATCTAGGAGGCTTGGATGTTCCAAATGAAATATATTTGTGTTGTACATATCTTCAAGATATAAATTTGAAAATATGTATGAATCTTGTTTCCAATAATACTAAACTGATCGGTCTTTCGATACAAGATTTCCTTTTGATCATGCCAATGTTATGTAATAATGCACCGACTGTAACAGCCCAAGATTTTATGAAAAATATTATTTTTAATTTCACTAATGTCTTGTGTTGTACGCTACACCAAAAGGAGCTTTCACAACACGCATCCTTGACTTGCCTTGCATTACACGCAATCGCGACCTTCCTCGATAGCGTGTGTAATACGCAATACCGAGTTTCACTAAACAACGATATGCTATTAAAATATTATTAAAACTAGCCGTTATGAATAGTAATAACCACTTTTTTAAATTTTGAAAATCTTATTTTTCAAAATGGACTTCATTTTTGGATTCAGAATATCGAAATTAGCTTACGGTGAAATTTTGGTAATTTTCGGATAACTTTCATATTTTGATGAATAGAGAAAATTACTAAATTTTAGTTAAAAACAACTTTTTCAATCAAAATAATTAATAGTGATAAATTATTAATTTTAGTGGTTTTAAAGTATATTTAGAATATATTTTTACAATTTAATACAATGTTGGTCATTGGATGTAATCTCACATTTAAACCAGACATAAACAAGTGTCAATCTTTTGATAGATATTGTTTCTTAAAAACACGCTATTTGTTTTAACAGCGAGATTTAATTATAAAATTAATTAATGAAACTTCTATGTTATTAATTTGGTAAAATAGACTTCATTTTTGAATTCAGAATATGAAATATAGTTTAGGATGAAATTTTGGCATTGTTCTGAAAAACATCAATTTTTGATGAATAGTGAAACTACTAAGTGGTAGTTAAAAAACTGAATTTTTCATAAAACTTAATTTTACCGCTTCTGTGGATGGAATTTCAAAAATCCGAGAGACACGGTTGATTTCAGTAAGTAAAATGTGGTTCAATGAGATGAAAATAATTTTTGGTGAATAGTAACTTTTTACTTTTATTTACCACATTTAAAAGTAAATATGGTAATTAAGGGTAAAAATGATATTATTATTACCCTAACACATGTTATAATTCTATTGGACAAGTTTAATTCGACCAAAAACAATCGTAGGAATAAAATATGACCACTTAGGCCCACTTGGATTAGATTAGGACATTTATTATTAATTTATTTAAAGAAGGGTTAAAATAGTTAAAATCTAAGTTTAATAAGTAAAACATTTTTAATATGGGGTTATACATAAGATAAATTCGACTATAAATATTAATTAGAAAGATAAAATGATTTCCTACATAATGGTATTTTATTTGTAATTTTTAGACATCAAATAATTTAATTTATTCATGTCACAAAGATGATGCAGTAATTATCTTATTAATGAAATATTGAAATAATTGATGTTATAAACACCAAAATAAATGTAATTTTAGACTTTTTATGAATCACACTAATTTTCTAGGTTACTATGATATATTAGTTTTGATTTAATCAACTTGAATTGAACATATAATTCTGTTATGACTTTCACAAAAATCATATATCAAATAGTGTCAAAATTGACACAAAATATTTTTTAAATCAAATATTATATTAGTAATTGTTATTTTATTCCTAAAAATCTAAGGATCGGCCAAATAACTTAGATAAGGATATATATATTAATAATAAACAATTTGGGGTTCGTTTGGCATGATATAGTAAGTGTATTAACCATATAGTGTAAGAAAACAAAATGACACGGTAAAAGTTAAATTATTTAACTTAGAGTTAAATCTAATTGATCAGGTTAAAATAATAACCTAAACTTGTCTAAATCCTATCGGTTGATAGTATTTAGACCCATAACCTCTTTATCTTCGAAATAAGACCCTTTGGAACCATTATAAACCGATTCTGTCTTTAATATAAAATAATATTTTGAGATATCCCTAAAGTGCCCCTCTCCTCCCTTATAAAAGGGAACCTCCTCCCCCTCCTCCTCACACCAATTTGAGCACTCAATCTCATCCAACCCCTGCCAAAATCCCTTCTCCACTTCCCTAGAATAATCATAGAGGTCCTTCTCTTCTTCAAAGACCAATATTAGTTCCCTAAGTGGAGGATTCAAAGAGGTGTTCCAAAGAAGAGGTAATATCCATTACCGATCTTTTCAATTTCATTCCTCTTCAACATCTTCTTCTTTAGTTGTTTCATGATAAAGTAATAACATCAGTATTTCTTATATACTTATATGTTATTATAAATATGAAACAACTCTAATTAACCTTCTATCAATCCTACGGAGAATGAAAATCACCGCGTGTGCGTACGTACGGAATACCGTCTCCACGCCGTGGTGTAATCTATTTTCCGTCACCACCTTAATTGGATGGGTATAATGCTGTAATGAGTAACTATACATGATTATTATAAAGTGATATTGATACTGAAATAGTATACATACACTTCAACACAATTCCACGACCATGGGAACGATATCATCGCTCGTGCGTACGTACGGACTACCGTCTCCACGACGCGATGAGATTCATTCTCAATGATTAACCATTCATGAATGATTATAAAGTATATGTAATAAGTACTAATGAAATATATGACATAATAATGATACTGTATTTATGTATATTTATGTCATCTACTTAATTCCATTCAATTCAATAAGGAAACGAAAACATCGTTCATGCGTACGTACGGACTACTGTCTCCATGAACGGTGTATTTCATTTCATTTATCAATATTATATATATATATATATATTCTGAATATATATTATATATAAATCATGTTTTACATTCTGGATATAAGTAATCATGATCTAAGTAATCATATTAATAATTACAAGTTAAAAACACGAACGACAAATGAGACGATTTTACCCAAAACGCTACTTTAACATGAATTTACAAAAGAACGGGTAATATAAAGTCATAAGTGGACCATATATGATATAATAACAATGAATATGATTCTGGAAAAAGTCAATAACATTATTGAAATCATTATACAGGAGGTTCGGACACTTACAAAGCAAGTCGGACCTAAGGTAAGGGAAATATCACAATATCATTTTTATCCGAGATTGTTTATTCGTAAGTATTTATTGGGGTGTATTTTATCATCCACATCCATGTTCCCTCAATATGTAATATTGTTTCCATCCACTTACAATAGTTTAAATCCAATTTTACCCTTCGGTGAGTTTTTAGTAAAGAATATGCAAGGAATCTTTTGTCGTTTTTTCGTACGGGGTACTTTTTGACTTTTCCGACAAAAGTACGAAGAATGTTTTTTTTAACTTATACAGCTTGAATGGATTTTTAAAACATTATTTCCAAGAAGCTTCCTTTACAAGTTTTCAAGTTTATTTTTAATCAACTTCTTTTATTTTAAAGTCGTATGACATGTTATGAAAGGAAAAATGTTTTTGAAGAACAAAGGATATTTTCCTCAAGAATGGAGTTCAAGTGTTTTATCAAAATTATTTTCCATCTAAGATAATAAAGGGTTCTGTTTTTATCCCTATTATTACATTGATTTGATCATGTTGTGATGAAATTATTTTTATGAATTCTTTTATCTTATATGAAATGTTTTATGATGTCACGCTGTTTAAGATTCCCATTTTTATTACATGGGTTATGCAATGATGTATGATTTATGATTTTGTGGCACACATAAGATGTCACGACCCGCCCTCGGGGCCCGTGCCGTGACTACCCCAAGCCCGCCTTCCATAGGCCAGGGGTTGGCGACTAGAACCAAGGCGTAAATCCCAACAAAAAGGGAAGGCATTGCCTTTGAAAAGTAAACAAGCCTCACAGAGTAAGCAAGCAGAAAAGTAAACACTAAGTAAAAACTGTTCAAGCTGTGCTGAAAGTAAAAGGGGCCGGAAATACAAGCCCAACTGTAATGTACAACTGAAAGGAAAAACAGCAACTGAAAGGAAAAACTGTAGCGTCGAGTCGTTCTCTGGAAGTCTCACATGAAGGGTGGGTATAGATAGCCTCCACTGCTCCTCGGGTCCACCTAACCGCTCCGAGTACGTCCCGCCCAGTGGTCCACCTCCAGGTACTGTCCTGCTCCGCACGCCTCCTCCACGATCAGCGCTGTCCGTCGTCTGCAACCAACACCACGATGTGTGGGCATAGCCCGTGCAGGGGTGAGTATAAGCTACTCAGTAGGGACCCCGAGACCCCCGAAGGACTCCCGAAATCCACAAAGGATAAATCACGAAGAAGAGATGCAATCACGAAGTGACATCTGACACAGCTTAGGTATATGCCCATACATATACCTAAGTCATCAATTCCCCGATCGACTCCAACGTCCGAGCCCTAGCACAACCCAGTCCACACAGGAAAGCCAAACGCATACCCACACAGGATAGAACAACAAAATCCATAAAGGAGAGTAAACAGTAAATCCACATAGGATAACTCAACACAATCCACAAAGGAGAGAAACATAAGATTCAGCTCACACAGGTATACTTCTTCGGATGACGATAAAGATGATCACTGAACCATCTAAGTCGTCGGACCCACGAAGGATCGATAGTTACTAACCTCACAGTGACCCACACAGGATCAGACCCACACAGGATCGGGCCCACACAAGACTAGGCCCATGCAGGACCTGTAGGCGCTGGCTCACACAGAACCGCTGAGCGCTGACCCACGCAGGATCGGACCCACACAGGATCGGGCCCACACAGGACCGATAGCACTGATCCACGGAGGATCGCTGAGTGCAGTAGTCGTCGCAGTCCACTGAGGATCTCTGCACAATCGTCGCCGCAGTCCACAGAGGATCTCTGCACGGTCGTCGCCGCAGTCCACGGAGGATCTCTGCACGGTCGTCGTCGGAGTCCACGGAGGATCTCTGCACGGTCGTCGCTGTCGAAGTAGCAGTCGCAGCCAGCACTAGGGTTCCCGCACACAGCAAGCTCGTTCGGGAGGGTCCGCTCCACGAGCCGAGAGGCTGATACATCAACTGACACATAGTCCGAAGTTGATGTATCCAAAAGTTCCGTATCGTCAACAGGAACTCAACGTCGCAGACGGCGTGTCAATCGGACGCCCGGTCTGAGAGTTATTGGCATTTTCGTCCCAGGGGCCCGGTTGGTTTTTAAGGCAAAACCAACCCGACCGCACTCCACCTGCGTCCAAACCTCGGGCGGAGTATTCCAAAAGATCCGTCTCACTTAGAGGAAATCAACAAAGCTGACGACACGTCAATCGGACGTCCGTAGCTCAAGATATGAGCGTTTTCGCTCCGAGGGCCCGGTTGGTCTCGTGTACGAACCAACCCGGCCGAACACAAAGTATTTCTAAACCTTGAGTGCGATATACCGAAACGACCGTCTTGATCCAAGGATCGCGTTGCCGCTGACGGCTAGTCGTTTGGAGGCACGTAGCTCGAGATACGGCCATTTGAACAAAGACGTCCGAAGAAGGGGGGTACGGGCCCGGGCCGACCCGACCCGACACGGGTCCGACCCGGTTGGCCCGGCCCGGCCCGGCCAGGGCCGGTCCGGCTCGGCCGGCTTTGCTCGGCCGAGCGGCGCGGGTGGAAGCCGCGGGCGCAGCCCCCGCGGTCGAGAGAGAAGTCGCGGCCCGCGCTGGTGAACCGCGGAGGCGGCTCTGCCGCTTCCCGCCTGGGCGAACCGGACCCGCGCGGCCGCGGCTTCGGCCGCGGCGGCCTAGTCCGGTGGCGCGCCGTGGCGCCGCCGGCTCCGGCCGCCGGCGTCGCTCCAGTGGCCCGTTTTCCTTCCCGTCTGCGTCGTTTCTCCTCCCGGGATCCGTTCTTTACTGCGGAATCGTCAAACGTCCGCTGCGGCACGTTCCGTCGTCGTCCGTCAAATCCGCACAAAACGAAGAACGGCGGAGGGTCGTCGGGCCATGTTCCTTTGGCCCGCACCCTCCGCGTTAGAGATAAACAACCGGGAGAAATCTATTCCACACAGGAAACAACAATTTTTAATAAGATTAAAAATTGTTCACAAAAACATTTCTTTAATTTCATTAAGAAACATTGACGGGAATAAATTTAAAAGGGGTAATTCCCATAATAAAATCCCTACCTCGTCGATCGTCGCGCGCGGGCGTTCTTCGCGGAAAAGATCATCGCGGAAGAGAGGGATCGTCGCGTCGTCGCGGGGAGGCGTTGCGTCGTCGCGGAATCCGGTGTTGAGTCGGCGAGCTCAACGAACCAAGAACAACAGATTTAAATTATTAATATTTAAATCTGTGTTTCGATTAAAACCAAAAGAAAAGAACCTAAGAGGAATATCCGACATCACTCACCTCAAACGGTCGGTGATCGGAGATCGGAGCGTGGAAGAATGTCTCGGACGGAAGCGTCGTCGATTTCCGGGTTCGGCGTTCTTCGCGTTCTTCGCGTTCTTCGCGTTCTTCACGTTCTTCGCGTTCTTCGCGAGGGAGAAGAAGAATCAAGAATCCTCTCAAATTTTCCCCAAAGATTTTAGGTTGGTCTTATTTTATTAATATACCAACACACGAAAACATGTTAAGAAACGATTGAATTAATTCGTTGAATTAATTCAACGAAAGAAACAGGCCATTGAATTCACGAAAGAAACAGCCCATTTAATGGTCTGTTAAGAATTTTGAAAACGCGTCGGTTGACTTTCATTAAGACGGGTTTTCGCGGGTGCGTTTCTTAGTGGAAAGAAACGGCGGGGCTTGTGCGGGCCCCACCTCACAAATATCCTACCAAGGGGGTAGGATATTTCTGGATAGCATCCTATCCAGTTCAACACAGTTCAAGCCGCGTTTAAGTGGCTTCAAGTGGCTTCCAAGTGGCTTAAGTGAAATAAAATAAAGTTGTCGCAAAATTATTTTATTTCTTAACTTTAAGCCCAAAAATTAAAAACCACACCCGAGCAAACGCAACTCCGGAAGAGGCGTTTCTAAGAGAATACTGGCGCTGCGATTTCATCGGTGCCCTCATAATTCGATTCCGGGCACCGGTTCAAAAGTTAGAAAAACTCGCTCGCCCGTTCACTGAACGTACCTGAGCCAAACTTCGGAAAATGATTCCGGGCACACCGGGCCTCGGAATCAGGTGCCGTCAGAAACTGCGCTCTAGTAAAATTCCAAAGAAAATTAAGAAAAAAAATTTCCTTGAAATTTAAGGGTCTTTACATTACTCCCACCTCAGGACTTTACGTCCTCGTAAAGATACATAAAAAAACTAGGGAAACAAATGTGGGTACTGAGCACGCATCTGAGCCTCCCGCTCCCAAGTGCTCTCCTGGAGGTTCCCGTTCTGCCATCTGATGCGCACAAGAGGAATCGATCTCCCACGTAGGACCCGCTCCTGTCGATCCTCTATCTCCACTGGGACCTCCGCAAAAGTCGCTCCATCATCCACGTCTAGCTCCCCATAGTCAATGATGTGTGTCGGGTCGTGCACGTATCTCCTCAGCTGGGATACGTGGAAGACGTCGTGCACCCGGTGCAACTGAGGTGGAAGAGCCAGGCGATAAGCCACCTCGCCAACCCTGCTGAGGACCTGGAAGGGTCCGATGAAGCGTGGAGACAACTTGCCGCCTCGGCCAAATCTCCTCAAACCACATCGAGGTGAGACCCGCAAGAGGACGTGGTCGCCATCCTCGAACTCTAGTGGCCTCCGACTCCTGTCAGCATATGACTTCTGCCGGCTCTGTGCTGTCCTCATCCGCTCCTGGATGACCTGGACCTTCTCTGTCGTGGCCCGGACCATCTCTGGTCCCACAAGTGCTGACTCTCCAGGGTCTGTCCAGCACAAAGGAGATCTGCAAGGCCTGTCGTACAACGCCTTGTAGGGTGCCATCCCGATGGTGGAGTGGTAGCTGTTGTTGTATGAAAACTCTACCAAGGGTAGGTGGTCCTCCGAGCTGTGACCAAAGTCAAGGACACATGCGCGGAGCATGTCCTCGAGAGTCTGAATGGTCGTCTCCGTCTGACCATCCGTCTGAGGGTGAAAAGTGGTGCTCAGACGTAGTCACGTCCCGAACACCTCCTGCAACCCCTTCCAAAGCTGGGAAGTAAAACGAGTGTCCCGATCGGAGATGATAGTCGATGGCACACCGTGAAGTTGTACAATCTCTTGAACTTAGAGACGCCCCAAGCTCTCCACTGAGCCCTACTCTCGGATGGGTAAGAAGTGTGCCGACTTGGTGAGTCGGTCAACAATCACCCAAATGGAGTCATGACCTCTGGAAGTGCGTGGAAGTCCAGTCACAAAGTCCATAGATATCCCGTCCCACTTCCACTCCGGTACCTCCAAGGGTTGTACCGAACCTGCTGGTACCTGATGCTCTGCCTTCACCTGCTGGCAGGTGAGGCACCGTGAAACGAACTCTGCCACAGCCTTCTTCATGCCGGACACCAGTGCTGTCGTCTGAGATCCTGGTACATCTTGGCCACTCCAGGATGTACTGCCAAAGGAGAAGTGTGATACGCTCTCAGCACCTCCTCTCGTAAAGCGACTGGTACCAAGGTACGTCCTCTGAAAAGGACATCGTGCTCTGCTCCAAGGGAGAAACCATCAGGTGCCTGTCCCGAGGATATTTGTGCACGCCGTGTCTCACAGTCAATGTCCTCATGCTGTGCCTCTCTGACCCGCTGAAGAAGTGGAGGAGAGACTGTGAGAGGCTGAAGGAAGGTTGCTCCGTCTCTATCCACGAAGGATATCTGCAAAGCGGCTAGCTGCTCTGTCGCCTCCTCAAGTAGCTGGATGCCTATCCTCCTGCTGAGGGAATCAGCCACCACGTTCCCCTTCCCAGGAGTATAGACTATCTCAAAGTCATAGTCCTGGAGGAACTCGAGCCATCGCCGTTGTCTCAGGTTCAGGTCCTTCTGAGAGAAGATTTACCTGAGACTCTGGTGGTCAGAAAAGACTGTGAAGCGCTCGCCCATCAGATAGTGTCGCCATGTCTTCAGGGAAAAGACCACTGCTGCCAACTCCAAGTCATGGGTAGCATAGTTCTGCTCATGAGGCCTCAACTGACATGATCTGTAGGCAATCACGGCCCGCTACTGCATCAGGACACACCCGAGTCCGGTCCCTTATGCATCGCAGTAAACTACGTATCCAACTCCCTCCTCAGGCAATCTCAAGATAGGTGCGCTGGTCAACCTCTGCCTCAGCTCCTGGAAGCTCTGATGACATCTGTCTGACCACACGAAAGGTTTCCCCTTCTTCGTCAACGCTGAGAGTGGGGCCGCAACTCTGGAGAAGTCCGGCACAAATCTCTGATAGTATCCGGCTAGGCCCAAGAAACTCCGCACCTCTGTTACGCTCTTGGGTGGCTCCCAAGCTAGCACTGCCTCGATCTTCGCAGGATCCACTGCAACTCCCGCCTCAAAAATGACGTGCCCCAAGAAGTGGACCTCACGTAACCAGAACTGACACTTCGAGAGCCTTCCATAAAGCTGGTGCTCTCAGAGTGTGTCTAGTACAACACGCAGGTGGTAGGCGTGCTCCTCCTCCGTCGTCGAGTACACCAAAATGTCGTCGATGAAGGCCACGAAAAATCGATCGAGGTATGGCTGGAAGATCCTATTCATGAGGCTCATGAACACTTCTGGAGCGTTGGTCACGCCGAAAGGCATAACCAAGAACTCATAGTGGCCATACCGACACCTGAAGGCCGTCTTCTGCACATCCTCATCTCGAACTCTAAGCTGATGATAGCCTGACCTGAGGTCTATCTTTGAGAACCACCGTGCTCCCTTGAGCTGGTCGAAGAGGTCTTAAATTCTGGGTAGCGGATACTTGTTCCTCACTGTCACCTGATTCAGGCGACGATAATCGACACACAGTCGCAAACTCTCGTCTGCCTTCTTGGCGAACAAAATCGGGGAAGCCCAGGGCGAAATAATGGGTCGGATGAACCCCTTGCCCTGCAAGTCCTCCAACTGTACCCGCAGCTCTCGAAGCTCAGCGGGGGCCATCCGATATGCTGGAGTGGATATCGGGGCTGTCCCGTGGTAAAAGTCAATATTAAAGTCTACATCTCTACGAAGAGGTAGTCCTGGAACGTCGTCGGGAAAGACGTCCGCGTACTGATCCACCACTGCAGGAAAACTGGGACTCCGCACGTCAACTGCTCCCAGGATGAGGCTAGCCAACTGATGAGTGATGGGCTGACCTCTCCTCTGCGTGAGTCCATCCTGTGCTGCTAAGGCTCCCTTCTCGCCGGTGAAGGTGAACCTACTTCCGTCGGTGCGCACACATCGCACCTAGCGCCTAATGCAGTCAATCTGAGCATGGACCGTAGATAACCAATCCATGCCCAAGATGACGTCGTAAGGCCTCGACACTGCTACAAGAAGATCCCAGCCGAAGCTCTCGCCTCCTAGAGTAAGCTCACACTGCCGGCACCAGTGCGTAATCGTCGAGTCTGCTCCCGTAGGAGTCTCTAGCCGTAAGGATCGAGCCAACGGCTCCGTCGGAATCTCCGAGCTCCGAACCAGGGCAGTGGCTATGAAAGAGTGACTCGCTCCTGTGTCTATCAGAACTGCAGCAAGGGTGGAATAGACACAGATCGTACCTCGAATCATCTCTGGCGCGCCGTGGTCGTAGGCCTCCGCTGCCTGGAGCTGAGCCTGTCTCTGCCCACCAGCTCCCTGTGGTCGGGGCGGGCCTCCTGGTGGTGGTGGTGGCAGAGCCTCAAAGCGTCGCCCACCACCTGCTGCTCGGCCAGCTCCTCTGCCTCGTCCGCCTCCTCCCTGCGGACCGCCACGGTCGACCCTCTGCCTCTGTCTGGGTGGTCCCTCCACCGTCTGCTGCCCCTCGGTATGACGGGTCGGGCAGTCACGAGCCACGTGGCCCTGCCCGCCGCACTCGTAGCACTGTCTGCCTCTCGGAAGGCTGGCTCCGGGCCGGGTGCCCTGCACTGCTGAGCCAGTGTCCCGAGGTCGCCTGCCGGAAGGCCTGGTCTGCCTGGAACCCTGAGTCATCCGTCGGCTACCAGCTGCCGAAGACTCCGCTACCTGCCGCCCTGCGGTAGGTCTCGCTGTGGACTCAGCCAGGAAGCTCTCGATCAGGAGGGCTCGCTCCAGTACTCCTGCCTGGGTCGGGATGCTGAGGGAGATCAGCGATTCCCTGATCTCATGTATCAATCCCTGCTCGAAGGTCCGGGCCCGGAAGAAGGGGTCACGTACCATGTCTGTCGAGTAGCGAGATAGGTCGTTGAACCTCGCCGCGTACTGAGCGACCGTCAAGCTGCCCTGCCGCAGCTGAAGAAGCTCCTGGATGTGCACCGCACGGAGGGTGGCCGGGACGAACTCTGAGCGGAAGAGGCTCTCGAAGTCCGTCCAGATGAGGGTGGCCTCATCGTGTACCTGGAGCATCAGGCTCCACCAGTGTCCGGCTGCTGCGTGCAGTAGGCTCGCCGCGAGGATCAACCATGAGGTCTGCTGGTGTCCTCACTAGCCTGAAAATTCGGACGACCGCCTCCAGCCAGTCCTCTACTGCCTGGGGGTCCGACTCCCCACGGAACCAGGGTGGTCACTGGCGCTGGAACTCATGCAGAGCTCCGAGGCGTCGTGCGTCGTCAGCTACCAGTGCTGGAAGCATCGGGGGCTCGGCGGGTAAAGGTGCCGCCGGTGCCTCTGCTGTCAACGGGCCCTGTATCGAGGCCTCGTCGCTCGGCGGGCCGTCGTCCCGCCCTACTCTAGGAACCCTAGCTGGCTACTGTCGTCGTGCCATCCTGAAAAGGAAACAAGTGCACCATGGTCAGAACAGTATACCTGGTGAGCTGACACAAGTAATCACAAAGAAAACATGAAACACACATGCAATCAATTTTTTCGTGCATTAAGTCAGAAATCAGAAGTCAGGGTCCTGGTTTATGGATACGTCGGCCGCCGCACCAACACTGGACTCCCTGGACTGATAACCACACTCAATACGCTAAACACTATTGCATCACATAGAAGAAAGATAAGAGTCTGCGGTAGAACTGACCACCTCTGATACCAATTTGTCACGACCCGCCCTCGGGGCCCGTGCCGTGACTACCCCAAGCCTGCCTTCCATAGGCCAGGAGCTGGCGACTAGCACCAAGGCGTAAATCCCAACAAAAAGGGAAGGCATTGCCTTTGAAAAGTAAACAAGCACCACATAGTAAGCAAGCGGAAAAGTAAACACTAAGTAAAAACTATACAAGCTGTGATGAATGTAAAAGGGGCCGGAAATACAAGCCCAACTGTAAAGTACAACTGAAAGGAAAAACAGCAACTGAAAGGAAAAACTACAGTGTCGAGCCATCCTCTGGAAGTCCCACCTGAAGGGTGGGTACAGATAGCCTCCACTGCTCCTCGAGTCCACCTAACCGCTCCGAGTACGTCCCTCCCAGTGGTCCACCTCCAGGTACTGTCCTGCTCCGCACGCCTCCTCCACGATCAGCGTTGTCCGTCGTCTGCAACCAACACCACGAAGTGCGGGCATAGCCAATGCAGGGGTGAGTATAAGCTACTCAGTAGGGACCCCGAGACCCCCGAAGGTCTCCCGAAATCCACAAAGGATAAATCACGAAGAAGAGATGCAATCACGAAGTAACATATGACACGGCTTAGGTATATGCCCATACATATACCTAAGTCATCAATTCCCCGATTGGCTCCAACGTCCGAGCCCTAGCACAACCCAGTCCACACAGGAAATCCAAACGCATACCCACGCAGGATAGAACAACACAATCCACAAAGGAGAGTAAATAGTAAATCCACACAGGATAACTCAACACAATCCACAAAGGAGAGAAACACAAGATTCAGCTCACACAGGTATACTTCTTTGGATGACGATAAAGATGATCACTGAACCATCTAAGTCGTCGGACCCACGAAGGATCGAAAGGTACTAACCTCGCAGTGACCCACACAGGATCGGACCCACACAGGATCGGGCCCACACAGGACCAGGCCCACGCAGGACCTGTAGGCGCTGGCTCACACAGAACCGCTGAGAGCTGACCCACGCAGGATCGGACCCACACAGGATCGGGCCCACACAGTACCGGTAGCACTGATCCACGGAGGATCGCTGAGTGCAGTAGTCGTCGCAGTCCACTGAGGATCTCTGCACACTCGTCGCCGCAGTCCACGGAGGATCTCTGCACGGTCGTCGCCGCAGTCCACGGAGGATCTCTGCACGGTCGTCGTCGGAGTCCACGGAGGATCTCTGCACGGTCGTCGCTGTCGAAGTAGCAGTCGTAGCCAGCACTAGGGTTCCCGCACACAGCAAGCTCGTTCGGGAGGGTCCGCTCCACGAGCCGAGAGGCTGATACATCAACTGACACAAAGTCCGAAGTTGATGTATCCAAAAGTTCCGTATCGTCAACAGGAACTCAACGTCGCAGACGGTGCGTCAATCGGACGCCCAGTCTGAGAGTTATTGGCATTTTCGTCCCAGGGGCCCGGTTGGTTTTTAAGGCAAAACCAACCCGACCGCACTCCACCTGCGTCCAAACCTCGGGCGGAGTATGCCAAAAGATCCATCTCACTTAGAGGAATTTAACAAAGCTGACGGCACGTCAATCGGACGTCCGTAGCTCAAGATATGAGCGTTTCCGCTCCGAGGGCCCGGTTGGTCTCGTGTACAAACCAACCCGGTCGAACTCAAATTATTTCGAAACCTTGAGTGCGATATACCAAAACGACCGTCTCGATCCAAGGATTGTGTTGCCGCTGACGGCAGGTCGTTTGGAGGCACGTAGCTCAAGATACGGTCATTTGAACGAAGATGTCCGAAGAAGGGGGGTACGGGCCCGGGCCGACCCGGCCCGACCCCCCCTGGGTCGGCCCGAACCGGGTCGACCCGACCCAGGTCCGACCCGGTTGGCCCGGCCCAGCCTGGCCAGGGCCGGTCCGGCTCGGCCGGCTCGGCTCGGCCGAGCGGCGCGGGTGGAAGCCGCGGGCGCAGCCCCCGCAGTCGAGAGAGAAGTTGCGGCCCGCGTGCGGCCCGCGCTGGTGAACCACGGACGCGGCTCTACCGCGTCCCGCCTGGGCGAACCGGACCCGCGCGGCCGCGGGTCCGTTGGCCACCGCCGCCTCTGTCCGCCGGCGCCCCGCGCCGCCGGCAGCTTCCGCAGGCCGTCGGCGTCGTTCCGGTGGCCCGTTTTCCTTCCCGTCTGCGCCGTTGCTCCTCCCGGGATCCGTTCTTTACTGCGGAATCGTCAAACGTCCGCTGCGGCACGTTCCGTCGTCGTCCGTCAAATCCGCACAAAACGAAGAACTGCGGAGGGTCGTCGGGCCGTGTTCGTTTGGCCCGCACCCTCCGCGTTAGAGATAAACAACCGGGAGAAATTTATTCCACACAGGAAATAACAATTTTTAATAAGATTAAAAATTGTTCACAAAAACGGTTTTTTAATTTCTTTAAGAAACATTGACAGGAATATATTTAAAAGGGGTAATTCCCATAATAAAATCCCTACCTCGTCGGTCGTCGCGCGCGGGCGTTCTTCGCGGAAAAGATCGTCGTGGAAGAGAGGGATCGTCGCATCGTCGCGGGGAGGCGTTGCGTCGTTGCGGAATCCGGTGTTGAGTCGGCGAGCTCAACGAACCAAGAACAACAGATTTAAATTATTAATATTTAAATCTGTGTTTCGATTAAAACCAAAAGAAAAGAACTTAAGAGGAAAATCTGACATCACTCACCTCAAACGGTCGGTGATCGGAGATCGGAGCATAGAAGAACGTCTCGGACGGAAGCGTCGTCGATTTCCGGGTTCGGCGTTCTTCGCGTTCTTCGCGTTCTTCGCGTTCTTCGCGAGGGAGAAGAAGAATCAAGAATCCTCTCAAATTTTCCCCAAAGATTTTAGGTTGGTCTTATTTTATTAATATGCCAACACACGAAAACAGGTTAAGAAACGATTGAATTAATTCGTTGAATTGATTCAACGAAAGAAACAGGCCATTTAATTCACGAAAGAAACAGCCCATTTAATGGTCTGTTATGAATTTAGAAAACACGTCGGTTGACTTTCATTAAGACGGGTTTTCACGGGTACGTTTCTTAGCGGAATGAAACGGCGGGGCTCGTGCGGGCCCCACCTCACAAATATCCTACCAAGGGGGTAGGATATTTCTGGATAGCATCCTATCCAGTTCAACACAGTTCAAGCCGCCTTTAAGTGGCTTCAAGTGGCTTCCAAGTGGCTTAAGTGAAATAAAATAAAGTTGTCGCATAATTATTTTATTTCTTAACTTTAAGCCCGAAAATTAAAAACCACACCCGAGCAAACGCAACTCCGGAAGAGGCGTTTCTAAGCGAATACCGGCGCTGTGATTTCATTGGTGCCCTCAGAATTCGATTCCGGGCACCGGTTCAAAAGTTAGAAAAACTCGCTCGCCCGTTCACTGAACGTACCCGAGCCAAACTTCGGAAAATGATTCCGGGCACACCGGGCCTCGGAATCAGGTGCCGTCAGAAACTGCGCTCTTGTAAAATTCCAAAGAAAATTAAGAAAAACATTTTCCTTGAAATTTACGGGTCTTTACATTTGAATGGTATCATTATGAGATGGGTGGGACCTATATCTCCCTCCAATGCATTGGGTAAAGATTTCATATCTCATGCGATAGACATGGCTGGAATGGTAGGTTATACCGGTTCAGTGAAACAGGACTGAAACGAGGGTGAATCGATTCAGAAAGGGACTTTGTCCACTAAGATAGTCTTGGAAATGAGTCATGACTAACAAGAAATGATTCTCTATGATTATGTGTGTATGCCACAAAGTTTCATGTTTTATGTTATGCTTATTGGGATTTCATTTCACTACTATGATTTATCCCATGTTATGAAATTATGCTCTATTTTGCAGGTTATGATTTCCAAAAGTTATGTTCTTATGAATATGATGTGATTGATTTTTCTTTTGTTTACCCTTACTGAGCATTTGAGCTCACCCTTTTATGTTTTCTTTTCCCCAGGATATAAAGAAAGTTTTTAGGTAAAAAAATGGGAAGATCTTTATGGGAGATATTGAAGATCTTTCACCACGATTAGAAGATTATGTTCTGAGTTTCCAAAGACACTAAACTATTACGATCCTTGTGTGTGTGTGTTTGTTATTTACTAAGTATTCCCCAAAAGTAATGTAATGTCCATGTACGTCAGGATACGGGTATCTACAGTTGGTATCAGAGGAAAGGATTAGTCAACCTTTGGAAACTAGGATGCGAGAACTTTAGTGAGATCCCTAGAGATATTTCTAAGGTATGTCTAGGGATGTCCCTAAGGTTAAGTATACGTATAGGTTATAGTACTAGAATTACGCTAACGATCATAGAATTAAACCTAAGATGTTAGATATTGAAGGTACTCCCCCTTTATTATGTTGTTTTCCCTAGCATGATTTTTGCCTCTCACACTATTCTTTTTGGGTTTTAGACGATGGCTGGAACCCGAAGGAACCGTTTTGATCAATGCAATGGACAATGCAATGATTGTCCTCCTGAACAAACAAATGTTATGGGAGATGGAGTGAAAAATCTTATTTCTATACTTACACAAGCTATGAATCATTCTGGACTTCCAAATGAGCAGAGAAGGGAACAATATTCTATTGAGTCCTTCATGAGGCAACGTCCACCTTCTTTCTGTGGGTCTTCTGATCCACTTGTTGCTGAACAATGGATCAGTACCACTGAAAAGATATTTTCAGTTCATCAATGTTCTGAACATGATAAAGTCATCTTAGAAGTATATCTTTTGGAAGGTGAATCAGATCAATGGTGGAAACTTATCAAGAATACGAGGCAAAGAGATGAAATTGAGTCCATGGAATGGGACGAGTTCAAGAACTTTTTTTCAGTAAGTACATCCCTCGTATTCTTTGAACCAAGATGGAAAAGGATTTTCTTGAGCTGAAGCAGAAGGATGGGGAATCTGTTGTTATATACGAAGAAAAATTTACAAGACTTGCAAGGTATGCATCTGGCATTATCATCCAACCTGAAAGTAAAGTTGATCGATTTTTCAGTGGCTTAAAACCAAGTCTTCGAAAGGCATTATCTATAAGAGACTTTAGTAGCTATGAAGAAATTGTGTGTTGTGCTATCAAGGTAGAAATGGAAGTTGTTGTTACATATCCATCTCATGGTTTTGAAAAGAAACGAAAGATGGAGTTCAAGGAGAAATCTCATAATAATGGTGAAAAGAAGATGAATGTTTCCTTATGCACAATGTGTAGAAAGAAGCATGGTGGAGATTGTCTTAAAGGGAATAGAAAATGTTTTAAGTGTGGAAAAGAAGGTCATCGAGCAGCTGAGTGTCAAAGTAATGGAAAAAGGGATTCTAATGATGTGAATAAAGCAAACACTGCAGAGAACGCACCACCAACACTTCAATGCTTCAAGTGCAAGGAAATGGGGCATTATGCTAATAAATTCCCTAATCCAAGGGTTAGTGATGATCGACATGAGCAACCGCTTAAGGCAAAGGACAAAAGGAAGTCACATGCGATCACTATTGGAAATGTTGAATATGAAAACGATGTGGTGGAATGATTAAGTGTTTATGTAATGGGATTCCAAAATAATGTTGTATCATGGAATATTGGAATATTTATGTATTGGTCTAATGTGGTATTCAAAGTGATTGAGATATTATGCGCATAATGAAGGGAAAACGAGAAAATGAAATGTTTAACAGCATTCATGAGCTCGTGATTGATATAAGGACTAAGTGATATCATGGTTTGAGTATATAGAATTTTGAGTATTTTGATATGGGGAAAGTTTTAACTTTTAACTACATTCATGTTTTCACTATGTTTCAATGGGTATTCAAAGAATACATGATTAAGGACTTTGAATGTTTGGAATGTGACCAAAAAAACATATCTTATGCTATATGGGGATCAACGATGGTATTAAATCTCTAGTAATCATTTTCACTATGTTATGAGAGTGGACTACAGTATTATGGATAAGCCTAAAGATTTGAATGGATTATGTTGGACATAAGTTAGTATTGTTTAAGGATAGATGTTTTTTCGATATTATTGATGGGATGTTATAGTAATATAGTTTTAGAAAAAGGAAAACCTGCAGGACGGGCGACAGCCCATCGCGTCGGACAAGGCTGTGGGAATCGAACCCACAACCGAAGTGCGACTGGCCTTTATCTCCTACCACTGACCTACAGGAAGTCCCTGTTTAGTAGAAACTAGTTTTATTATATTAAGCAGTATGATATATGAAGTATAATTCCATTTTAGGAACCATATATGATTAATCTCACTATAGAATGACTTATGTATATTTTATAACTTTTGCTAACCTTTTGTTTGAGACAGATGGAATGACCCGTCATTCTATCACATGATCTGCTAACACTTCACGAATAACAAATTCAACTGCATTTATTTAAGAGATGAAGTGGAAATTGTTCAAGGCAAGAACAACAGTGAGGTTGTACCAAAATAAAGTAAGTATTTATTCTAATTCAAATTCTTTAACTTTAGGGAAACGATCTTGAAAACCAAAAATGATGTCCTAGTGATCTTATATCTGATGAATCAGATGGTACCTTAGATCGTCACAAATTTATGGCTTTGTGATTGCTGGATTTTCCATAGCCATGTTCTCTACCACTCTCCATCAGAACATGATGGTTAGATTTCTCTTCCATGTCCATATTTTCAACTTTGTGGAAACCCAGTGATTAGTTTATTTGGGTAACCGTTAAGTTTCATAATTTTTTTTTTAAATATTGGTTTTGGTATTCCTTTTTACGATGTGGGTTTCTATTAAAGAAACTTTTGAATAGTAAACCATTTATAACCCCGACGAATTTCGAGGGCGAAATTAATTTTAAGGGGGGTAGAATGTAACAGCCCAAGATTTTATGAAAAATATTTTTTTTAATTTCGCTAATGTCTTGTGTTGTACGCTACACCAAAAGGAGCTTGCACAACACGCATCCTTGACTTTCCTTGCATTACACGCAATCACGACCTTCCTCGATAGCGTGTGTAATACGCAATACCGAGTTTCACTAAACAACGATATGCTATTAAAATATTATTAAAACTAGCCGTTATGAATAGTAATAACCAATTTTTGAAATTTTGTAAATCTTATTTTTCAAAATGGACTTCATTTTTGGATTCGGAATATCGAAATTAGTTTAGGTTAAAAATTTGGTAATTTTCGGATAACTTTCATATTTTGATGAATAGTCAAAATTACTAAATTTTAGTTAAAAACAACTTTTTCAATCGAAAAAATTAATAGTGATAAATTATTAATTTTAGTGGTTTTAAAGTATATTTAGAATATATTTTTACAATTTAATACAATGTTGGTCATTGGATGTAATCTCACATTTAAACCAGACATAAACAAGTGTCAATCTTTTGATAGATATTGTTTCTAAAAAACACGCTATTTGTTTTAACAGCGGGATTTAATTATAAAATTAATTAATGAAACTTCTATTTTATGAAATTGTTAAAATAGACTTCATTTTTGAATTCGGAATATGAAATATAGTTTAGGATGAAATTTTGGCATTGTTCTGAAGAACATCAATTTTTGATGAATAGTGAAACTACTAAGTGGTAGTTAAAAAACTGAATTTTTCATAAAACATAATTTTACCGCTTCTGTGAATGGAATTTCAAAAATCCGAGAGACACGGTTGATGTCAGTATGTAAAATGTGGTTCAATGAGACGAAAATGATTTTTGGTGAATAGTAACTTTTTACTTTTATTTACCACGGTTAAAACTAAATAGGGTAATTAAGGGTAAAAATGATATTATTATTAACCTAACACATGTTATAATTATATTGGAAAAGTTTAATTCGACCAAAAACAATCTTAGGAATAAAATATGACCACTTAGTCCCATTTGGATTAGATTAGGACATTAATTATTAATTTATTTAAAGAAGGGTTAAAATAGTTAAAATCTATGTTTAATAAGTAAAACATTTTTAATATTGGGTTATACATAAGATAAATTCGACTATAAATATTCATTAGAAAGATACAAATATTTCCTACATAATGGTATTTTATTTGTAATTTTTAGACATCAAATTATTTAATTTATTCATGTCACAAAGATGATGCAGTAATTATCTTATTAATGAAATATTGACATAATTGATGTTATAAACACCAAACTAAATGTAATTTGAGACTTTTTATGAATCCCACTAATTTTCTAGGTTACTATGATATATTAGTGTTTCTTTAATCAACTTGGTTTGAACATATAATTCTGTTATGAATTTCAAAAAAATCATATATCAAATAGTGTCAAAATTGACACAAAATAGTTTTTAAATCAAATATTATATTAGTAATTGTTATTTTATTCCTAAAAATCTAAGGTTCGGCAAAATGACTTAGATAAGGATATATATATTAATAATAAACAATTTGGGATTCGTTTGGCATGATATAGTATGTTTATTAACCATATAGTGTAAGAAAACAAAAAGACACGGTAAAAGTTAAATTATTTAACTTAGAGTTAAATCTAATTGATAAGGTTAAAATAATAACCTAAACTTGTCTAAATAATATTGGTTGATATTATTGCGACCCATCCCCACTTTAGCTTTGAAATAAGACCCTTTGGAACCATTATAAACCGATTTTGACTTTAATATAAAATAATATTTTGAGATATCCCTAAAGTGCCCCTCTCCTCCCTTATAAAAGGGCACCTCCTCCCCCTCCTCCTCACACCAATTTGAGCACTCAAGCTTGGCCAAACCCTGAAAAAATCCATTCTCCACTTCCCTATAATAATCCTAGAGGTCCTTCTCTTCTTAAAAGGCCAATATTAGTTCCCTAAGTGGAGGATTCAAAGAGGTGTTCCAAAGAAGAGGTAATATCCATTATCGATCTTTTCAATTTCTTTCTTCTTCAACTTCTTCTTCTTTAGTTGTTTCATGATAAAGTAATAACATCAGTATTACTTATATACTTATATGTTATTATAAATATGAAACAACTCTAATTAACATTCTATCCATCCTACGGAGAAAGGAAATCACCGCGCGTGCGTACGTACGGAATGCCGTCTCCACGCCGTGGTGTAATCTATTTTCAGTCACCACCTTAATTGGATGGGTATAAGGGTGTAATGAGTAACTATACATTATTATTATAAAGTGATATTGATACTGAAATAGTATACATACACTTCAACACAATTCCACGACCATGGGAACGATATCATCGCTCGTGCGTACGTACGGACTACCGTCTCCACAACGGGATGAGATTCATTCTCAATGATTAACCATTCATGAATGATTATAAAGTATATATTATAAGTACTAATGAAATATATGTCATAATAATGATACTGTATTTATGTATATTTATGTCATCTACTTAATTCCATTCAATTCAATAAGGAAACGAAAACAGCGTTCATGCGTACGTACGGACTACCGTCTCCATGAACGGTGTATTTCATTCCATTTATCGATATATTATATATATATATATATTCTGAATATATATTATATATAAATCATGTTTTATATTCTGGATATAAGTAATCATGATCCAAGTAATCATATTAATAATTACAAGTTAAAAACACGAACGATAAATGAGACGATTTTACCCAAAACGCTACTTTAACATTAATTTACAAAAGAACCGGTAATATAAAGTCATAAGTTGACCATATATGATATAATAACAATGAATATGATTCTGGAATAATTCAATAACATGATTGAAATTATTATACATGAGGTTCGGACACTTACAAAGCAAGTCGGACCTAAGGTAAGGGAAATATCACAATCTCATTTTTATCCGAGATTGTTTATTCGTAAGTATTTATTGGGGTGTATTTTATCATCCACATCCATGTTCCCTCAATATGTAATATTGTTTCCATCCACTTACAATAGTTTAAATCCAATTTTACCCTTCGGTGAGTTTTTAGTAAAGAATATGAAAGGAATCTTTTGTCGTTTTTTTGTACGAGGTACTTTTTGACTTTTCCGACAAAAGTACGAAGAATGTTTTTTTAGCTTATACAGCATGAATGAATTTTTAAAACATTATTTTCAAGAAGCTTCCTTTACAAGTTTTCAATTTTATTTTTAATCAACTTCTTTTATTTTAAAGTCGTATGACATGTTATGAAAGGAAAAATGTTTTTGAAGAAGAAAGGATATTTTCCTCAAGAATGGAGTTCAAGTGTTTTATCAAAATTATTTTCCATCTAAGATAATAAAGGGCTCTATTTTTATCCCTATTATTACATTGATTTGATCATTTTGTGATGGAATTAGTTTTATGAATTCCTTTATCTTATATGAAATGTTTTATGATGTCACGATGTTTAAGATTCCCATTTTTATTACATGGGTTATGCAATGATGTATGATTTATGATTTTGTGGCACACATAAGAATGGTATCATTATGAGATGGGTGGGACCCATATCTCCCTCCAATGAATTGGGTAAAGAATTCATATCTCATGAGATAAACATGGATGGAATGGTAGGTTATACAGGTTTAGTGAAACAGGACTGAAACGAGGGTGACTCGATTCAGAAAGGGACTTTGTCCACTAAGATAGTCTTGGCAATGAGTCATGACTAACAAGAAATGATTCTATATGATTATGTGTGTATGACACAAAGTTTCATGTTTTATGTTATGCTTATTGGGATTTCATTTCACTACTATGATTTATCCCATGTTATGAAATTATGCTCTCTTTTGCGGGTTAAGATTTCCAAAAGTTATGTTCTTATGAATATGATGTGATTGATTTTTGTTTTTTTACCCTTACTGAGCATTTGAGCTCACCCTTTTATGTTTTCTTTTCCCCAGGATATAAAGAAAGGTTTTAGGTAAAAAAAAGGTAAGATCTTTATGGGAGATATTGAAGATCTTTCACCACGATTAGAATATTACGTTCCGAGTTTCCAAAGACACTAAACTATTACGATCCTTGTGTGTGTGTGTTTGTTATGTACTAAGTATTCTGCAAAAGTAATGTAATGTCCATGTACGTCAGGATACGGGTCTCTACACTGACTCTGGGTAACTGGGGTCGGGGCGTTGCAGTTGGTATTAGAGGAAGTTTAGTATAAACATTGGATGCTAGATTTAGATAAACTCTGATTAGATCATGTACACCTATGATGAACTTTGAGGATTAGGGTAGAAGAACATCCTAGAATTTTGGTATTGTAGAGATTTTGTGAGTTTTCTGAGAAATACATTCCCCTTTGGATACGATCATGTAGAGGTGGCTCTGGTACAGATGTACCTAGTGGTAAAACCCGAAAACACCACTTTGATCTTGACTCGAACGGGAACTGGTGCACGATAATGGGCCTTGCTGCACTCTTGGTTACGACACTCCAAGAAGATATGCTTAGGATAATTCTCATTTTATTTATAAAAAAATATGAAGGGTTTATGAGTATATACTTCCTCAATAACCATTTTTTATGATCATGGATTATATCCATAAACTATTCAATTTATGTTAAGTGTTTTACAAGTATGGAATTAGGTATTTCGATTCATGAACTAATCTAATTTATGTCATTTTTTAGAAATGGATCCTAGTGGAAGAAATGGAAACTATATCAACACATGCACCCCATGTAGGGATTACCCTCCTGCTCAAGATAATTATAGTGGAGCTGGTGATGCAACTAGGGATGATCATCGTATCACTATATTGGTACAACTCCCTCAGGTTATGGATACTAACCTTACGCGTATGGAGCACCCTGATCCACAGCATAGAGAATCAATGTTAGATCGCTTCATGATGCAACAACCACCAACATTCAATGGGAGTAAAAATCCCTTAGTAGCTGAGCAATGGATAAGTTCCCTAGGGAAAATATTTCAGGCCTTGGGGAGTAGTGAAAGGGAAAAAGTTGTCATGGTAGTTTACCACCTCACTAGAGATGCTTATCAATGGTGGTCATTGATTCAAAACACAAATTAATATGATGAAGTATCAAATATGGATCGGAGGGATTTCAAAGATATTTTCTAGGAAAAATACTTTCCTCATGACCATCGAGGAGATATCGAAAGGAAATTTTTAAGCCTAAGGCAAAAGGAGGATGAGAATGTCACAAAGTATAAGGATAACTTTACAAGGCTAGTGAGGTATTCTGTAGATTATATACATAACCCAAGAAGTAATATTGATCATTTCTTTGATGAGTTAAAACCGTTTCTCCATCGAGAGTTAGACTCACAAACCTTCTCGTTGTACGAATATACTGTCTCAATCGCTATCAAGACAGAAACTGAATTCTCAAAGTCTTATGAATTTAAATCAAAGCAAGAGAAGAAGAGATTTTCTGAACATTCTGGAAAAGGAAATAAGGAATCAGGGAAGAAGGGAAGAATTGAATTTAAACCCTATGATAATTGCGGAAGGAAGCACCCTGGTTCCTGTCTAAAAGGAAAAGGAGTATGCTACAAATGTGGACAGAAAGGCCATCTAGCTGGTGATTTTAAAGGAAATAAAGATGCTACCAATGTCCAATTTTAAGTTGCAGGGAGATGGGACATTATTCAAATGAATTTCATTAGCGTCAAGTAAACATACCTCAAAAAAATACATGGGATCAAGGCCAAGATTATGTTATCACTACTGCTGAGGTAGAAGCTCCGAAAGACGTGGTGGCAGGTAATTTAATTGTTTCCTCAAGTTTAGAAAATGCATTATTTGATTCTGGATCATCGCATTGTTTCATATCTTCCCATTTTTCTAAGAAAATTAGATATTTCCAATTTGATTTAACAAGCGAGTTTTCAGTCAAAAACCCTAAGAGAAGTATCACTGCTACAAAGTTTTGTCAATTAGTCCCCATTAAGGCATATAAATGTTCTTTATCTGCTGATCTCATTGTCATACCCATGATTAAATTTGATATAATCCTCAGTATGGATTGGATTTCGGACCATGATGCAAAGATTTATTATAAGAAGAAAGAGGTTACAATTTTTTATGATGATGATAAGGAACACCTTATCTTTAGATAAGAATCATCACCACCTAATTCTTTTCTAGATCCTCCCCCAATAGCTCAACTAAATTCAATTATTGGGGAAGAAGAGAATGAAATAAATGGGGTGAGAAAAAGAATGTTCAAATAGAGGATGTACCTATTGTGAAAGAATATGTAGATGTGTTTCTAGAAGATATAACTGGACATCCTCCAGAATGAGAAATTGTGTTTTCCATTGATTTAATTCTGGGTTCAAGGGCCTTATCGAAGACCCCTTATAGAATGGCCACTGTGGAATTAGTGGAACTAAAGAAACAACTAGAGAAATTGAGTAATAATGTATTTATTCACCCAAGTGTTTCTCCATGGGGAGCCCCTATCCTTTTTGTTAAGAAGAAAGATGGATCTATGAGGTAATGTATTGAATACTGGGAAATCAATGCTATAACAATAAAGAACAAGTATCCCCTACCTCGCATTGATGATTTATTTGACGAACTGCATGGAGCTCAATACTTTTCAAAGATTGACCTTTGATCTGGATACCATCAGTTGTGTGTGAAGAAGGAAGTCATTCTGAAGACAACATTTCCAACAAGGTAGATGCATTACGAGTTTACAGTAATGCCTTTTGAATTATCTAATGCACCCTCTATATTCATGGATCTAATGAATAGAGTTTTCAAGGAATATCTCAATGATTTTGTGGTGGTATTTATTGATGATATCTTGGTATAATCCAAAAGCTACAAAGATCATGAAAATCACATGCTCATTATCCTAAAGACTCTTAGAAGACATGAATTATATGGGAGGTTTAGTAAGTGTGAATTCTGGCTTCAAGAGATTACTTTTCATCGCCATATTGTCTCCAAAGATAGAATCTCTATTGATACTTCTAAGAAAGAGCAATCCAAGAGTGGCCAGCGCCTACGAATATAACTGAGGTGAGCAGTTTTAATGGTTTGGTAGGTTATTATCAACTTTTTGTCCAGAATTTTTCCCGATTAGCTAACCCATTAATGATTCTCACACGTAAAGGGGTTAAATTTTTTTGGAAAAAAGAGTGTGAAGAATATTTTGAAGAACTGAAGAGAAGATTAGTTAGTGCTCCTATATTGAATCTACCATTGGGGAATGATGGGTTCATTATTTATAGTGACGCATCGAAGAAAGGACTTAGTTGCGTCCTTATGTATAATGATAGATTTATTTCCTATGCATCACAACAGCTGAAAATTCAAGAGAAAAACTATCCTACTCATGATCTTGAGTTAGCTATAGTAATATTTGTTTTGAATATATGTATACATTATCTCTATGGTGAAAAATGTGAGATATATATCAATCACAAAAGTTTGAAGAATATTTTCTCACAGAAAGAACTCAACATGAGGAAAATGAAATGGCTCGAATTACTCAAGGATTGTGATGGAACGATACACTTCTACCCATGGAAGGAAAATAAGGTGGAAGATGATTTGAGTAGAAAGGATCATGGAGTATTGAACAATATGAGAGTGGAAAAGGATCCTATATAAATGGATCTCGAAAAGATGGATATGGGAATCACTATGGAATGTGAAACATCAAAACTTTTTCAAATGGTTTCCAAACCATCTTTACTAGAAAGGATAAAGAGTTCTTAGACCGGTGGTGAAGAGTTTCAAAAGAAGATCAAAGCTATGAATGATGGGATATTTAGTGACTTTGTGTATGAAGATGGAATTTTGAAGTTTGGGAAGAGACTTTTTGTTCCCAATATACGTAATCTAAAAAGGGAATTTTTGGATGATGCTCATCGTTCCAATTTTTTTATACACCTTGGGAGCACCAAAATGTATAGAGATTTAAAAGAACATTTTTTGTGGGACAACATAAAGAGGGAGATTTCTGATTTTGTGTCAAGATGTATGGTTTGTCATCAAGTAAAAGCTGGAAGGCAATAGCCTAGAGGAGTCATGCAACCTCTTCCCATAACTGAGTGGAAATGGGATAATATCACGATGGACTTTGTCATGCGACTACCAAAAACTCTTAGAAAGAACGATGAAATATGGGTCATTGTAGATCGTCTTACCATGTCAGCACATTTTCATGCTATAAGGGAAGATCTACCACATAAACGTCTAGAAATACTATATATTAATGAAGTTTTAAGACTTCATGGAGTACCCCTATCAATTGTTTCTGATCACGATCCACATTTTACATCAAGATTATGGAAGAGTCTTCAGAAGGCCTTGGATATAGAACATCGTTTAGGAGCTACCTACCACCCTCAATAAGATGGAAAATCAGAACAGACTATTCAAACCTTAGAGGACATGTTGATATCATGCTCACTTGACTTTCAGGGTATGTGGGATCAATATTTACCTCTGGTGGAATTTTCTTATAACAATAGCTTCCATTCAAGTATTTGGATGACACCATATTAAGAGTTATATGGAAAGAGATTCTGTACACCAACCTGTTTGGATGATGTTGGTGAAACAAAACTTGTAGGCCTAGAACTGGTGCAGGAAACGATAGAAAAGGTGAAGGTAATCCAAACCCACATCAAAGCAGCTCAAAGTAGGCAGAAGAGCTGTGCCGATAACTGAAGGACGGATTTAGAATTTCAGGTAGGAGATCATGTTTTCTTGAAGGTATCTCCATGGAAGGGAGTCGTACATTTTGGTAGGAAAGGTAAATTGAGTCCCAGGTATATCGGACCTTTCAAAATTCTATAACAAATTAGGGTTGTAGCTTACCGTTTTTCAATGCCACCAAATCTCTCCAAAGTTCACGATGTGTTCCATGTATCCCTGTAGAGAAAAATACATGCCTGACCCAATGCATGTACTCACCTATGAGGAATTATAACTGTGACCCAATCTATCTTATTGCATATAGCCCGTCAGGATTCTTGATACTAGAGAAAAAGTTTTGAGAAAATGAACAACACGTCTAGTAAAAGATCTATGGAGAAACCATAAAATGGAAGAGGCAACTTGGGAACCTGAGAAACTTATGATGAAAAATCACCCAAGTATTTTTATGTAGTAATATTCTAGAAATTTAGAGGAAAAAATTATTTGATAGAGGGGAGAATGTAACACCCCAATCTTCTACAGGACGCTTCTCTTTGAATAATACAATAGCATGTGTTGTACGCAACTTCGAGTTCTAACACACACCACAATCAATCAAAACTAGCCGTTAAGAGTAGTAAAACCTACTTTTTGAAATTTTATAAACTTTATCTTTCAAAATTGATTTCATTTTTGGATTCAGAATATCTAAATTAGCTTAGGGTGATTTTTTTGTATTTTTCTGAACACTTTCAATTTTTTGATGAATAGTGAAAAACACTGAGTTATAGTTTAAAACCAAATATTTATTTAAATAATTATTTATTTTATTTAAATTTAATTATTGTCAGAATAGATACATAATATCTAAATAAGTTCAATGTAATTCATTGGAGTTAGTTTCGAATAATTATATATATATATATAAATTTTATGGAACTTTTCAGCGTCTTTTACCCACCTCCTAGAAGAATTTAAAAATTCACATAAAACTTAATTTTACCGCTTCTGTGAGTGGAATTTCAAAAAAATGAGAGACACAGTTAATATCAAGGAGTAAAATTTGGATAAATGAGATAAAAATAATTTTTGGTCAATAATAACTTTTTACATTAATTTACCACAGTTAAAAATAAATAGGGTAATTAAGGGTAAAAAATATATTAATATTACCCTAACACATGTCCTAATTCTATTGGACAAATGTATCTTGACAAAAAACAACCTTAGGAATAAAATATTATCATTTAGGTCAACTTGGATTAGATTAGGACATTTATTATTATTTAATTCAAAGAAGAGTTAAAAAAGATAAAATCAATGTTTAATTACTAAAGCATTTTTAATTTTGGGTTATAAAAAAGATACATTCGATTGTAAATATTCATTAGAAAGATAAAAGGATTTACAACATAATGGAATGTTATTTATAAATTTTATACATTATTTAATTTAATTTATTTCTGACACAATGGTGATGTAGTAATTACCTAATTAATAAAATATTAAAATAATTGATATTATAAATATCCAAATAAAGGTAATTTGAGAAGTTTTATGAATTCCACTAATTATATAAAATAATATGACATGTTAGGATTGATTTAAATAACTTTTTTAGAATTAATCATGCTGTTATGATTTTATCAAAAATCAAATTCCAAATAGTCTCAAAATTGACATACCAGAGTTTTTAGAACGAATATTATATTATAAATTGATATTCTCTTCCTAAAAATATAAGGATTATCCAAAGGAATTTTATAATTATTTTTCTATCATTAATTGATCGATTGGGGGTCGCTTGGTGGTATATAGAATGTTTATTGACTATATAATATAAAAATACAAAGTGACACGGTAAATGTCAAACAAAATAACTAAGAGTTAAAACTAAACGATAAGGTTAATAAAGTTACCCCAACCTATCTAAAACATATTTTATGAGTTTTTCTCGACATATCCCCACCATAGACTATAAATAATCCACTTTGGATCCATTAGAAACCGAATATGAATTTATTATAAAATAGTATTTCTAGATTTTCCTAAGGTTCCCCTCACCCCTCTTATAAAAGGGCACTCCCCCTTCTCACTAATTCACACATTCAAAGCCTTTTGGCTTGTCCGAAACCTGCCCAAATATTCTCTCAACTTCCCTCACTTCAACCTAGAGGCCTTATTTTGATTATAAAGCCAACCTAACTATCTCTTTTGATCAAATCAAAAGGAAGAACCCAAAGAAGAGGTAATGTTTTCACCATCCTCTTTCAAGTTCCTTTCTTCTTCAACTTCTTCTTTATTGTTATTTCCATTCTAAAATAATAACTCCAGTATAAAATATATATACTGTTATGTTATTATAAATATGGTACAACCATATTTATTATCATATCCATCCTTTGAATGACATGTCAGCATACGTGCGTACGTACAGCCTACCGTCTCCACGTCGTGATGTAATTGTTATTCAATAAATTATTATTTGTATGGATATAATAATGATGTGTAATTATTGTAAATAATAAATATAACATGATAATTATTCTTTATATATGATAAACTATCCAATTATGTATTATTTTAATATCAAAAGAATGATATTGTCACTCGTGCATACGTACGGACTACCGTCATTCTAACGCGATGAGATTCCTTCCCCATTGTATCCATTCAAGTATAATTCTCATTTGATGATTAAAAAATAATTTTTAAGCACTTGATATAATTATGGATGTGAATAATATACAACCTATCCTTAAAAAACATTACTTATGTAACAAAATATATAAAAAAACGAGTAAGTGAACACCCGAAACAACAATAATACTAAGATATTGTTAACGAAGCAATATTAAAAGATCATATATGATATCATATTTATGTATATGATTCTTGTATAATTTAATAACAATTTTTTAACTATTATACAGGAAGTGAACATAACATATACTATAGAAAAGTACAAGGTAAGGGTTTATTTCACAATGTCTTCATTATCTGAGGTTGTTTATACGTAATTATCTTCTGGGACCACTTTATGATCCAAATCCATTTTTCGTAAAAATATAATTCAAAACATTTTTACTATTTACTAGAAAATGTGTTAATGTCATTTATACCCATATTTATTTTGAATGTAAACTTTCTGTTTCTTTCCAAACAATGTACTTTTGACCTTTTCAACAAATTTAAGATAAGAATTTTTTTTAACTTATACGGTGGGTGCTGCTATTTTCCGCCGTTATAACATCATCAACGCTTCCCTTACAATATTATAAGAATATTTTCAAAATAAAAGATTTATTTATAATTACATTACTCTTAAATTATTTCAAAATAGAAAAGGATATTTCTTTCAAAGGGTTATTGATTTCATCTATGTCAATATACTTTGATGGATTTTAAGGTTATTTGAAGTTGATTTATTATGATACAAAACTTCCATATTTTATTGAAGGATTTGTGATATGTTTGACTGTGGATGTACTATTTTTATACCATTCATGGTTTATAGTTTAAGTATTGACATTTCATATGCTAGTTTAAATATGAATGTTTATGTTATATTTAAACCTTTTCATATGAGGAATGTATTGGACATAGTAAGTGACGGGTGGAGCCTGCTATAGCTCCTCGATGCATCGGTAAGACTCTTGAGACAACTAGGCCTGGAATTGGCCTAGTCCCTTTCCCATTTTGATTAATGGTTTTGGTCGAGGCCTTAATCATTTTTAGACGTCTTGGCCAAGGCCTTGACCAAATGTTTCAAAATTTCGGGCATTATACATTACCTTACTATGGAAATAATATTGATGGTTCATGTGGTCATTCTACTAGTAGAATTCCCATTATTATTTTTTATTATGGAATTATTTACTCATCTCATATTCTTTCCATAAAATTATTCATGTTTATTATTGTTAAATGCATGTGGTTTAAATTATTTACCATGCTTAATATTTATGTCATTTTACGCTGTATTACATACCCTTACAGAGAATTTGATCTCACCCATTTTCTTATGTTTCATTTTCCCCAGATCTGAAGAAGTTAGTTTTGAGTGACTTGCAGGTAGAATCTACGAGTCTTGGATGTTCCTAAGGAAATATATTTGTATTTTATTTCTCTTCAAGCTGTAAAGTTGAACATATGTATGAATCTTGTTTCCAATATTACTAAATGGATCGGTCTTTCAAGACATGATTTCCTTGTGATCATGCCATTGTTATGTAATAATCCACTGACTCTGGGTAACTGGGGTCGGGGGGTTATAATGGTATATTTTTTGAGGGTCTAAAATGGTTGTAGCAGAGGAGGGGAGTTGTGATGTAGAGGGAGGGTAATGAAATAGAACTAGGTATGATGGATATGGATGGATAGAGAGAATTGACGTGGGAGAGGAAAGTGGTAGAAAATGGAAACATTAGTAAATATATAGATTTTCAGGTATAAAAAATAACACGATAATAAAAACTATATAAATCTATTTTATTTTATTTGTTGTTGAATGTAAAATATATTTTTATAATACATTCAATTCTATCTCACATGAATGTGTTTTTTGAGAATCACATGAAATATACATTTCATAAAATGTGGGTCATGAAAACAATTAGACTAAAGATGGTAAGTGTTTCAAAAAATATTCACACTAGAGTAATAATTTTATGGAGGAAAGGTCTTAATAAATTTATGTTCAATAGAATGTGAGAAATATAATGAATAATGGACCATCATTTTTTGAAGTTCTTGAAATTATACAAGAATAGATATGGTAATTATATTATTTCATGGAGGGATATTATATAATGATGTAGTGATAAAGAAGTCATAAGTTGATAGATATATTTCTATATGTTGATAATGTTTTAGGATTTAAAAAATACTTTGGGTCACTACTATATGCGATGTCCCGTGTGATATTGGTAGCACTGTGGAATGCAATATAATGATCCTCTTATGAAATTCCGTAGTTATAGAATGACAAATAGGGACTCTATTTTGGTTTCTTTTGTAGGTGGGAACTTATTATTTATAGTTGAACTCTAGGGTTGGAACATTGTGTGACTCATTGTTGATGGGAATATTAATTTTCGTGTTTGTAACTACCTACACATAGTGATAAATCTCTGACTATGGAGAATAAATAGGTTAAAATTAGAGTAATACATATTATAAATCTATTAAATACAATGTATTGAGTGTTATTTATTTCCTATATTCACTTTTTATAAGAATATATTGAATCCGCTCAGCCTAAAAGGTGACAAAGGTTTTAATTAAAATTATTGAAAATGTATTCGGAAAAAAATATCACACCTGATTCATCCCAAACCCCCACTTAGTGTGACATCATGACAAATTAGGAAAATTATATTTGAAATATGAATAATATATAATTTTATTGTTAAACTAATATTTTTCTGGGAAATAGAAAACAGTGATAATCTTTTCCCATAATTAAATTTAATTTTTTAACAGATCTTTTTCTAAGAAATAATTTTTACTAATTATGTGGGATAATACTAAAATTTATTTTAGAAAAATATTTAAAAATTTATTTTATAAAATGGTTTCAATATTTCAATTAATTATTAATATTCAAAAATAATTTTAATTTTAATTTTCCATATTATAATTAGATACCAATTGTGAATGTGGTGTTACCTCAGTAAGGATAAATTAGGGTCAATGTTGTTTAATATGATTAAAATGGATAAAACATTTGAAAATGATATATTATAGTCTATTTTGTGGGTATTATTTGAATTGTATATTTATCCAATCCTTTTTGTTAAATTTTAGAACTATATTCCTTGAATAATGGAGTAACTTTATTGAAATTTAAGGAGGTTTTACAATAATGTCACTCTACTTATAAATGGAGATCACATATTCCTCATTTATCCACCAATTAAAAATTATTGGATCTACCAAAAATCATCCCAATTAACTCATCAAAGTAGTACACATTACATTTAATTCATTATGTCATTAAAATACCACTCAAAGTATCCTTACAAATTTTTTCAAGGGAGATCATTTAATGGAGAGGTATTACTTTCGACCAAATATTTCATATTTTTTTCTTCATCTACTCTGATAAAGCCCCCTCTATTAATGGATATGTTAAAACTCCATTAATTTTACTATTATTAATTCTTGTTATTCTAATATAATATCCAATTTATAAATTCTTCCAAAAAAATTGGGAAAAATGGAAAACATCAGCATGTCTGTGTACAAACTACCACCTTCGAGAACAACGTGTACACATTCCCCTCACCGCTATAAATGGAATTTTAAAACAGTTATGTAATTTACTAACATAATATATATAAAGTAATAATTAATATAAAATGATAATTATTTCTTTTCCTATTCATTTTACCTTTCAACAGAAAATGAATGTGTTGATCTTCGATGTGTGCAGACTACCGCCTCCACGAAATGACATGTTTTTTTATGAACACCCAATATGGATAAATGTAAATATTTATTTAGTATGTAAAAATTATATTTTTTCATATTAAATATATTCTAATACTAATATTTGGAATTCAATTTGTTTGATCAATAAGAAACAGATATAGTAACATTAACCACATTAAATGGTCCTATCAAGGCACCATTGTTAATATGTTTCTATTTTGGGTAACATTTGATAATTTTTTATATAATTTAATATTAACATAAATAAAAATAAATAATTATTGAGATCATGATGTTATTTTAAAAAAACAATTACTATGGTCAAAAAACCCATTCTTTTACAATGAAAAAAACCAACCATCACTGACTAACTAACACAATACAAAAAAATATTAAAAACAATAATATAAGATAATAAATGGACCATAAAATAATAAAATATATAAGAATAAGGTTATTGGGAATATATTTTATGATATTTATTTATTTTTTTAGTATGTTTAGTTCAATTAAATATAACTTTTAGATATAGGGTAAGGGACCATTTATACCACACTTGTTACATCTTGAATACACATTCAAATCCCATTTATCACTTTTATGAAATATTATTATCGTGAAATTATTCTATATTTTTATGTATTTCCAATATATATATTCCAATATAAATTTACTTTTCATTACTAGGGTTATATATTTGTTTAATTCCATTTAAAATTTTGACTTTTAAGGAACCCTACGTTAAGGAAACTTTTAAAATTCATGTCTCACATTAAGAATCATTGTAACACCCCAACCCTAGTTACCCAGAGTCAGTACTTTATTACATAACATTGCCATGATTACAAGGAATATTGTCCCAAAATATCCATAGTTTAGCAGTCATGGAAAATAGATTACATTCATGAACATTTCATTACACATTATAAAATAAAACAAAACATAAATGATCCTTTTATAATGCCATTAATCCTCTAGATTAGCCCTACTTATCAAACAAATACACTTCTTGGAATCCTGAGAAAATAAAAAATTAGAAAGGGGTGAGCTCAAACGCTCAGTAAGGGAAAGCAATACAGCAGAAGATAACATAAACATTAGGCATGGTAAATAATTTAAAACACTTTTCTTTACAAATAATAAAAATGAAAAAATTATTGAAGGAATATGAGATGCGTAAATAATTCCATAATAAAACATATCCATTGATATTCTTCTAATCGAATAACCACATGAACCATAAATAATAATTTCATAATGATGGAATATATAATGCCAGATGTTCTGAAACATTTTTTCAGCGCCTCGTCCAAGAGGTCTAAAAATGTTAAATGCCTTGGCACAAACTGTATATCAAATTGGGAAAGGCGTCAGGCAATTCTACATATAATTGTCTCATGAGACCTATTGATGCATCGAGGAGCTATAGTGGGCTCAACCCATCACTTACTATGTCCAATACATTCTTCATATGAAAAGGTTGAAACCTAATAAAAACATTCGTATTAGAACTAGCATATGAAATGTCAATACATTAACCATAAACCATGATTGCTATAAAAATAACACATCCACAGTAAAAAATACTAAAAAATTTCAATACAATATGTATTATTTGTATCATAATAAATCAACTTCAAACAAGTTTAAAATCCAACAAATTATGTTGACATAGATGAAAATGATTTGTAAAACTCCTTGAGAGAAATAGCCCTTTTTTCATTAAAACATTTTAAAGTCACACATTTTAGAAAAAAAGGCATTTGAAGAAATTTTTTAATCATAGTTTCCCATAATAATTTTAATCTTTTGAATGGAATTAACATTTTAAAAACATTCCTGCCCATATAAATAAATCCTTAACAACTATTTTGAAGACATGGACATTATTGAGAATGATTTTGAAGAAAAAATAATTAATACATTTAAAATGATGTTTCAATAAAATATTCCCATAAAAATAATCCCATTGAAAAATATTTTATGAAACATGGACACAGATAATATATATGTCCCAGTAAAAACTTACCCATGAACAATCTTAAATAATAATTAAATTAAGGAATTAACCCTTACCTTTCACTTTCCATTGGTCTATGGTACGTTTAACCTCGTGTAAAATGACTATAGTATGTTATTAAATTATACCAGAACCATATTCATATTTATTATATCATAAATGATTTATTTATGATATTATTCTAACCATTTAATAATTATTTCCTTGTTAAATTATCATTTTGGGTAATAATCCATTTCATTATCGAACGTGTTTTAACCCATTATTCTTGATTGTATCAATTAAATAATGATTTAAATAATTCAAAAATATAAAAAATTATTTATAATAAATATTTATAATATAAATATTTATAATAGATAGATATATGAAAAGGGAGGCAACTTTTATGGAGACGGTAGGCCGTACGTATGCATAAACGATGATTCTGTTGTCATATTGTATTTAACGGAAGTAAGTGAATAAGTTATAAGTAAGGACATAAAAACATATATATATATGTGTGAGTGTCAAGTAGAATTATTATGTAATGTATTACATACTTATTAATAATATATATTTTCATAATCAACGTTGAATGGTGAATGTGGGAATGAATCTCATTGTGTCGTGGAGACGGTAATCAGTACGTACGCACAAGTGAAAATATCATTATATTGATGGTGAAATAATATGTATTTGGATGGTATATCATATATAGAAAATCATTAATTTTTATATTTATTATTAAATCATTTATACTCATTATTATACACATCCAAATAATGAAGTGTTTGAATAACAAACTACACCACGACGTGAAGATGGTTAGTCGTACGTATACATGTAGGGTGCCTTTGAAATTATAGGAAGGATATAATAACGATTATGGTTGTAAGATAATTATAATAACATCATTGTATATATAAGGTACATTAGTTTTTATTTTAGTATGGAAAAAACAAAGAAAGAGGAAGTGGAAGAAAAAAAGCACCTGAAAGAGGTGATTAAATATTTACCTCTTCTTTGGGTGTTTCCTTTTAAGTTGATCAAAAGGTCTCCTTATGTTGGCATTCAGATCAACTTAAGGCCTATAGGATTAATTGAAGGAAGTTGAGAGGATATTTTTTAGGGATTGGCTGAGCGAAAAGTATTTAGAGGTGTAGAATTAAGAGAAGGGGAAGTGCCCTTTTATAAAAGAGGTAAGGGTCACTTTAGGAAAAGTTTGAAATATTATTTTATAATAAAATAATGTTTGGATTATAATTTCTCAAATATGAATAATTTATAGGATTAGGTGGAGATGGGTCAAAAACCTCTCAACCCATAGGTTTTAGACAGGTTTAGTTCTACATATTATCCTTATCTTTTACATTTAACTCTTATCTAAATAGTTTGACATTTACCGTGTCACTTTGTATTTTTATATTATATTGTTAATAAAAATAATATAACAAGACAATAAAACCCCATGTGGTTAATTATTAATATATATAACATTATATTTGACTTCTGTCCAAACCATAGTTTTTTAAAAATATTATATCAATTAATAATATAGTATTTGTTTTAAAAACTCAATTATGTGATTTTTTACACTATTTACTATTTTGTTTTTGTGAAAGTCATAAAAACTTGATTAATTCGATCCAAATACATTGAATCAATAATAACATGTCATATTCACCTATAAATTTAGTGGATGTCATAAAAACATTCAAATTATATTTATTTCAATATTTACAATACCATTTATGTGGTTAATTTATTAATACTTTAATTATTGTATCATCATTGTGTCATAATTAAATTTATTTATTTAATGTCTAAAATTTATAAATAAAATATAATCAAGTAGGAATTTTTTTTTTCTACCAAATTAATATTTATAGTTGATATGATAACTTATATAACACCTTGTAAAAATTGTTTTACTAAAAGATATATGTTTATGTAATTTTTGTGTTTACTTTAAATTAATTAATATAAATTGTCATTATCACTCTAAAGTGGCTCCATGTGGTCCCAAAATCGACCCAAAGATGCAAATTTACAGAAATGTATAAAAAATTTGAATATGACACATTTTAGTGTAATTTAATATTATTATAATATTATTTTTTACCATTTTTTACCGGATTTATCCTTTAACCATGGTAAATAAAATATTTACCAAAGTAATTATACATAATGTATAAAAATAAAAGTGACCTATTTACACAATTTGGACCTCATGATTCCAAATATGATATCCATTTTTCCAAATTCAAAAAACAGAAGTGGTAGAAATTAATTTTATAATTATTTCCTATTGTCAAAACTAGAAGCGTGTTTTTAAGAAATATTAACTATCAAAAGATCGATAGTTGTTTATGTTCATTTTAAATGTTAAATTACACATAATGAACTAAATTATATTATATGATAAATATATAATATAATGATACTTTAAAACCACACAAATATATAATTTAACAATATAAATTATTTTGATTAAAAAGTGGGTATTAATTAAAATTTAGTACAATTCATCAAAAATTGAAAGCTTTCAGAAAAGTACCAAAAATTTGTAAAAACGATTTTTTTATGTCCCTATTATAAATAAGAATTTAATTTCACTTAATTGAATATATTAAAGTTTCATGTATTGGATTTACAAAGGGGTTTCCATTAAAAGGTGGAAAACTGAATTTGTTATAAAATACCTCTTTTATCATAAAAATTGAATTTTTCTAATATTATGTCCATGGAACAAAAAAGATAAGTGTTAAAATAATATAGGATATGTATAAAATATAAATTTTGTTTAATACTATTCATAACCTTTTTTTGAACGACTAGTTTGGTATGTCATGGTGCGCTAGAACTCAGTGTTGCATTTAGCACAAGTTATTAATATACATTGAAGAGATAACATACTATGAAATATTGGGGTGTTACATTCTCCCCTCCTTCAATAAAATGCATCCTTGTAATTTGAAATTGGTTTTCGAAAATAAAATGGAAAAAATAGAAAAATACCATTGTGGAGATCCCAATTTAGAATTTGGATTAATAAAATTTAGTCTTAATAAGAGGGAAAGGAAAATGAAATAGTAACCACCAAATTATGATCTCTATTAGGAGATCATTGAAGGAAATTAGAGATGCAGAATTGGAGAGAATACATAAATATCTATTGGGAGTGATTGAGGTCATCAATCACAAAAGACTGTACAATTAAGGGCCTCAAAGCCATCAATCTATGATGATTTAAAAAATCCTTAGTAAAAATAAAAAAGGTATTAATATAAAATAATTTGGGTTTTAAGATCCATTACCTATAGTTTAAGAATTAATTTATTCATATAATAATTGGAAAAAAATTATACTTGACAAGTAGAGTTTCTTCCTTCAACTAATTCTTACCACAAACTCATCATTCACTCTAAAAGATAATAGAATTCAAAAACATTCTATTTATCCTAACCATATAGGGTTCCAAAAAATAAATTTATAATTTATCTGTCAGACCATTTAAAAAACATCATTATACTAACAAGGACATCACGTATGTCAGAGGTAGGTTATACCCCCTTGTCCCTCTTCGGTTGTGGGTTCAAGTATCGCTCCCTTGTCGGATGCGACGGGTTGTCACCCGACCTCCGGGTTGTCCTTTTTATAATAGTCCATAAATAATCTTAATAAATGCTCTAACCTTAATAATAGATCCAACATCAAACATAATCCATTCCAACCTTTAGACTTATCCACAATACTTATGTCCAAACTCATAGTCCAAAATTTATAAGGAAGGAAAACAAAATAATCTTCTATTTTCCACGTAATAACGTATGAATACCTTCACCATGTATTATTTTTAAATAATTTTAACACCCTAAATTACAATAAAACATTATTTATTACATTCATTATCCCTTATTTCTTATAGAATACAATATATATTCCTTATATCCCATAATTTTGGATATTCCAAAAAGGATGGAATAAAGAAACCATTAATCAGTTCCAAGGTAGTCAAGAGTATCCAATATAATTTATCCCAATCTTCCATCTCTTATTCCAAAATCACTACCTCAGCATCAGGACCATATTATGGTTTACCATTCCTACATGCATGTATTTTCTAAAAAGTTAAACATGAAACTATGTCACCTTACATGGTACCATACAATCTCAAATCCTTAATGAAATAGTACTGCAGTATAATCCTTATATAATCTATATTTATTATAACATGTTCATCACTAAAACTATACTCAAATGCTACAATAATTTCATGAAAATATAAGAACTCTAATCATTTATCTTCATCTTCAGCAGTATCCTAACATTATTTTTATCCAATAGTAGCATTTGTGGTATACTCTGATGATTTGGACATTGATTCCCGTAGTGTCCAAACTCCTTGCAGATGAATCATTTTACCATTGAAACATTTTTCTTATGCTTGAAATCACGTACATGGTGTCATTTTTTCCCACACTTATAACTAACTATCATTCCCTTAACGCATTTACCAAGGTGATTATTTCCATAGTTATCACATATGGGAAAATCATTCCTTCCCCTCTTCCCTTTATCCATCATTCTCTATTCCATCCTTTTCTTCTCTTACTTCCCTTCAAAACCATAAGACATAGAGAATTCAATACATATCTTATTAACACGTGATGCTATTTCTTTATATGATGATAATGTGTGGGAGACAATTTCCATTTTAAATGTTGGCTTAATACCATGAAAAAATGATCATTCTTAATCTTTCGTTCATGTATATTGCTGGAATTATCATTTCATATACTAGGCAACATTTCTAAACAATATTATACACAAGGTTAGTTTAGGAATCACAATTCATAATTTCAAACTTGTAAAAAACCTAACATAAATTGAAATTATTATGCATATAATCTATAATCATAAAATGTTTTCTTTGATAATTTATTTACTCCTAAATCCATCATAATGGATTTTAATGAAAATGTAAGTTATCCTAAGAATATCCCTCAGGTGTGTCGTTACCAAGAGTGCAGCAGGCACTGTTGTCGTGCACCAGTTCCCAATTGAGTCTAGCTCAAAGCGGTGTTTTCGGGTTTTACCCCTAGGTACATCTGTTCCAGATCCGCCTCTACCTACTTGTATCCAAACAGGGATATATTTCATAGAAAATTCAAAAATACCTACAGTATCAATATTCTAGGAAGTTCTTCTATACTAATCACCAAATTCTATCTTAGGGTAATTATCCTTAATCATAGTTTTTCTAAATCTAGTTTCCAAGGTTATCGTTAAAATTCCTCTGATTCCAATTATAATGCCCCTACCCCAGTTACCCAGACTTGATGCTTTATTATATAACATTGTTATGATTACTTGGAATGAAGTACCAAAAGACCGATAGTTTCGCAGCCTTCGAAAATAGATTGCATACTTGAACGTTACATTACACATTAGAAAATAAAACACCACATAAATGATCCGTTGAGAACTCTATCATTACCCTAGATTAACCCAACTTACCAAACAGAATACCCTTCATTGGTTCCTGGGAAAATAAAACATACGAATGTGGTGAGCTCAAACACTCAATAAGGGTATGCAATACAGCGGAAGATAACATAAACATTTGGCCTGGTGAATAATTTAAAACACATACATTTATGAATAATTAAAAAGAACACTTAATGTAAATAATATGAGATGTGTAATTAATGCCATAATAAAATATAGCCAGGGGTATTCTACTAGTCTAATAACCACATGAACCATCAATAATATTTTTATAATGAGTTAATGTATAATTCAATACATTAAGAAACATTATGTCAATGCCTTAGACAAGTCTTCTAAAATGATTAAGGCCTCAGCCGAAACCATATATCAAATTTGGAAAGGCCTAGGCCAATTCCATGTCTAATTGTCTCTTGAGGACGACTGATGCATCAAGGATCTATAGCCGGCTCCACCTGTCACTTAATATTTCCAATACATTACTCGTATGAGAATGTTGAAACATAACATAAACATTCATATTAGAACTACCATACGAAATGTCAATACTTCAACCACACACCATGAATGGTATAAAAATAACACATCTGTAGTCAAACATATCACAATACCTTCAATGAAATATGTAAGATTTTTATAATAATAAATCATCTTCAATCAAGTTTAAAATACATCAATGGATGTTGACATAGATGAAAATTATTTGTAAAACTCTTCGGGATAAATATCATATTTTTCATTAAAACATTTAAACGTCACAAAATCTATAAAGGAATAAATTTAAAGACATTTTTAAATCAATGTGTCCCATACCACATTGAATCTATTGAATGGAATTTACATTTTAAGAACATTCATGCCCATATAAATAAATCCTTAAAAACTCATTTTGAAAACATGGACATTAATGAGAATGATTTAGAAGAATAAATACTTAAAACATTTAAAATGATGTTTTAATAAAAGAGTCCCTTAAAAAGAATCCCATTGAAAACTATTTTATAAAACATGGACGTGGATAATAAATATGTCCCAGTAAAAACATACCCATAAATAATCTCAAATAATATTGAGATTGAGGAATTAACCCTTACCTTGCCCTTTCTATTGGTCGAGGGTACGTTTAACCTCTTTTATAATGACCATGGTATGTTATTAAACATTACCAGAACAGTATTCATATTTATTATATCATGCATGATTCATTTAGGACATTATGCTACCCTTTTAATAATGATTGCCATGTAAAATTAACATTTTTGGTAATAATCACTTTCTTTATCGTACGGTTTTTAACTAGTTATTCTTGATCATATTATTTAGATCATGAATTACATACATCCAGAATATAACACATGATTTATCATATATATTTATAATATAATTATGTGTAATAGATAGATATATAAAATTGAAAACACATATTATGGAGACTCTAGGTCATACATACGCATAAATGATGTTTTTGTTTTCATATCGTATTGTATATAAGTAAGTGAATAAGATATATATAAGTAAATATATATATATATATACATTAGCATTATTATGTCAAATATTACATACTTATTAATAATATATATTTTTAAAATCATCATTGAATGGTGAACATGGTAATGATTCTCATCGCATCGTGGAGACGGTAATCCGTACGTACACACAAGTGACAATATCATTATATTGATGGTGATATAATATGTAATGGGAAGGAATATCTTATATATAGAATCATTAACATGTTATATTTATTATTTAAATCCTTTATACTCATTATTATACTCATACAAGAAATAAAGTGTTTGAATAACAAACTACACCACAACATGGAGACTTTATACCGTACGTACGCACGTATGTTGACATTTTCATTATTGGATGCATAGAATAACAAATATGGTTGTACCATATTTATAATAACATTAAATTATATAGATTGTATTTGAGTTATTATTTTAGTATGGAAACAACAAAGAAAGAGGAAGTGGAGGAATAAAAGAACGTGAAAGAGGGGATGAAATATTTACCTCTTCATCAGGTGTTTCCTTTTTAGTTGACCAAAAGGGATCCATAGTATGGATTTATGATCAATGTAAGGCCTCTAAGATGAATTTAGGGAAGTTGGGAGGATTCTTGGGTAGGGGTTGGTAGAGCCAATAGTCTTGGGAGGTGTGAAATTAATAGAATGGGAAGTTCCCTTTTATAAAAGATGTGGCGGTCACATTAGGAAAAGCTTGAAATATTATTTTATAATAAAATATTTTTCAATTCTTAATGGACCCAAAATGAATTATTTAGATTCTAAGGTGGGGATGGGTCTAAAATTTAACATCCCAAGTAAATAAAGTATAAGGCATTTTGATATTTATTAATATTTGTGAATTAAATATTAATTTTACTTTAATGGGGTTGCTATGTTCAATGGCGTATCTGATATGCAACAATGGATTTATTATAAATCATACGTAGCACACTAATAATATAATAATATTATTTTAAATGGTAGTTAACTCCTAGACATTGTATTGGAGGGAATTAATATAAATAACTAAAATATAATTATATATGTTTGTTAAATGTTTTTACATTTATCCAATTAATTTTAGAGGACTAAAATCTGAATAAATCCAATTTTAAGCATAAATACTCTATTATTCACTAAAAGGTTGATTTATCGCCTTTTTATGGAAAACCCTATTTAAATATAGTTTTTCTCACTCATATAATTTATATTGGACCAAATAAAATTCTTCTTTAGAATCAAGACATCAAAATTTACTTTGTGTATGTTTTTGTTATTTTTCCGATAAAGTTCATTTTTTAAATGAATATTGAGAAATGTTGTATTTTAATTCAAACCCACATTTTTAATCTAATTTATTTATATGGTTATATTATCATCTTAATTATTTTAAAGTGTAATTAAAATATATTTTTATCATTTAATCCAATGGCGGTCATTGGAATTAATTTCACTTTGAAACTGGACATAAAAAATTGTCAATCTTTGGATAGATATTGTTTCTTAAAAACATGCAATTTTTTTTAACAACGAGAATTAATTATTGCAACTTATATGTTTTTAATTTTGTAAAATATACATCGTTTTTGAATTAAGAATATCAAATATAGCTTAGGGTGATTTTATTGGTATTTTTATGAAAGATATCAATTTTTGATGAATAGTGAAACCACTAAGTGGTAGTTAAAAAACAATTTTTTCATTTATATGAAATTTTACCACTTCTGTGAATTGAATTTAGAAAATCATACATACGTGGTTGTCATTATTATGTAAAATTTTGTTCAATGGGATGAAAAATAATTTTTTATGAATAGTAAATTTTGACTTTTATTAACCGTGATTAAAGATAATTAGTGTAATTTAAGGTGAAAATAATGATATAATAATATGAAATTACTTTTATAGATCTCATAACCATATTGGACGATTCTTGACCGACAAAGACAAACCATGGGTCAGTTTTGGGACCCCATGGAGCCACTTGGGTAAGATAATGACATTAATACCTATTTATTTAAAGTAAAAGAAATGTCACAAACATGTGTTGTTTTACTAAAAAAATATTTACATGGAAGTATATAATTTATATATTTTACTATAAATATTCATTAGAAAGATAAAATTATTTCCTACATCATGGTAGTTTTTTTATAATTTTTAGACATCAAATAAATAAAATTATTTATGACATAATGATGATGGAGTGTTTACGTCATTATTGAATAATTTAAATAAAAAAGTAAATAAAGTTTAAAATAATATCCAACACTTGTCCAATTCTTATTAGATGATTTTATTTAGAACATAAGCCACCTTATCTTCGACTTTAATGATTTTTGGACCTTTAGAAACAGAAAATCATTATATAATAAAATAATATTTTCAAGCTTTCCAAAAGAGCCCCGCCTCTCCATTATAAAAAGACCCCACTTCCTACCCATTTCACACACTTCTAAAACCATTTGGAACATCCAAAATATACTCAAACAAGTTCTAAATATCCCTCTCTTCATCATAGAATCTTTAACTTAGGCATAAATCACTTTAAGAAACCCTTTTGGTTCAAACAAAGGGGAGTTACCCAATTTAATGGAGATTAAAGAACGATCGAGTCAAATCAGACACGAGGTAAGGGAGTTCATCGCAATCTCCTTTCATTGAGGCATATTTTGTTTTAATACAAGACTTTAATTTATACACTGTATAAACACCTTTTACTTTTCATTTCATTCAAAGGGAATCTTTTTCTACTAATCGTTTTACTATATGAAAAAAATGAATGTTTCTTTTAACGTAAGCGGTGACAACGACCTTTCCGCCGCTGCGAGTACTACTGGATCATTGGAATCCATAACAAATCGTGATTTCATTAAAAGGAAAAATAAATACCATATACTATATTATGTATTTTGGTATTGAAAATGGTTTTGATAATGGATTTATTATTTTCATATATTTAAGTGATATATTGTGACTGGAATGTGGAAATGGTTTCTTTCCTTTATATTTGTTGTATGTGTTATGATTTTATAATGGTACTTGGAAATTTGATGGGTGGTTACGTGATAAAAAAAATGATAGGTGGTTCTGTGATAATCCATGAAGGATGGTTACGTTAAAACCTCCAATGCATTGGGTATAGAAGTCGGTCATATGGCTATTCCATTTAGTGAAAAGTGAGGAAGTCGACGGTATGGTTATTCCATTTATGTGTTTATGTCACAATTTACCTTTATATGTTATGTGTTATTTATATGGGTTTTGCGGTGATCATTTGGTTACAAAAGGGTAAGAAATGATATTTTTAGCAGTGAATAGTATTTACTACTTCATATAGGTGAAAATTATTATTTATGATTAGGTTTTCATGGATTACTTATTGGTTTGAAAAACTAACATTTTCCTTCTTTATGTATTACTTAATGAGATTTTTATGCGAATCCCATGTTTTTGAAATGTTTTTCATAGGACATAAAGTGGAATAGGTTCAAGGATGGGATCAAGGAAAGTCATGTTGTCTAAAACATGGAACTGGACGTGAGTTTTTTTTTCAAGAGTTTTTATTTTATGAAAAAAATGGAAACTAAGTTGATGTCTCTACTTTGTAACTTTCGAGATGTAATAGTTATGGCCCAATTCTCTAAAAATATAAACAAGAAAAGATCCCCAATGTGAATTATTCTTTTAATTCATGATTAAGTAATGTTTTTTGGCTGGGTCCTTATAGTTGGTATCAAAGGTCAGTTTAGACGACTTTAGGAGTTAGAATATTGTTAAATTTATGTACATAAATTAATTTATGGTATGATTGAAATGATATTGAATTTAAAGATTACCATGTTGCTTCACCTAAGATATTTCTGTGTTCAGAATCATTTTCTGTAGTGGAAACATGGCAACTATGTTTGGACGACATGAGAAGGAAAACAACCTTCCAAATCAACACCGCGAGACGGTCGGAATCGAAACTGAACAGTTTGGTGCAGTGATGGCACTATTGACTCAGGATATAAATGGTGGTGGTATCCATACACGAGATCAACCAGATCAACCACAGAGGAACATATCAGTAGTGGAGAATTTTATGAGGCAACATCCTCCATCATCTAGAGGATCATCTAACCATGTGCTTGTAGAAGGGTGGATTGAAGCAATGGATAAGATTTTTGATGTCATGGGGTGTTCAGAACATCAAAAGGTTAGTCTCATTGTTTACCATTTTAATGTTGAAGCTGATCAGTGGTGGTCAATGGTGATAAAAATCAGGGATAGTAAGGAGATGGATGATCTTGACTAGGATGAATTCAAAGGTATGTTTCTTGAGAAATATTTCCCTAAGGTGGTTTGTTTTAGGATGGAAAAAATTTCCAATAATTGAGGTCATTTGATGACTCAGTGGATCACTACTAGAAATCATGTTTTTCCAACTGTTGTATACCAACGGTTCTTTTGAACCATTGGTATAGGTGATCTTTACCAATGGTTTGCATTAACCGTTGGTATTGATCTATATACATGGATTTTTCCCAATGGTTTTATGAAACCGTTGGGAAAGATAGGAAGAAAATTAGTTTTCCCAACTATTTCATCAGACCACTGGGAATGATGGGGAAAAATCAGTTTTTCAAACAGTTTAATGAAACTGTTGGGAAAACTATATCTATACCAACAGTTTTTACAAACCGTTGGGAATGATTTCCCCCAAATACAGACCAGACGAACCCCCAAACAGCCCGATTGAAGACCGATTACAGACAGAGTTCCTGAATTCTTCTCTTCCGTGAAACTCTTTCCACTGAAGATCCATCTTCAATCAAACAAAATATTATTTCATACTTCAAATTAGTAAGTGTTACCTTAGTTTTAGCGTTATTTCTCTATTTTTTGGTGTTTGATGTTTTGATTTAGGCTAAATTAGGGTTTCTGTCTATGATACCCTTGGATTTGTTTTATGTTTTTTGTTCTACACTTCAAACATGGTAAATAGTTTTTTTAGTGGGTTGATATGGTACTTTTTGTGGAATTTATTATAATTGAAATTTGGATTTTGATTTGGAAGAATTTATGTTGAAGTTTGAGGTGGGGGAGGGTGTGTAGATGGGGTGGGGGAGGATGTAGAGGGCTATCCAAGTGGGGTGGGGGAGGGGATGTCTATGTAGGGTGGGGAGGGGCTCAGTTGTCCAAATGGGGTGGGGGTAGGGAAGTTTGCGGTGGGGGGGGGGGATTTCTAGGTTGGGTGGGGGGGGCTGTCTAGGTAGGGTGGGGGAGGGAGCTGGGTTGTCCAAATGGGGTGGGGGTAGGGCTATTTGGGGTGGGGGAGGGGCTGTCTAGGTAGGATGGGGGAGGGGGCTGGGTTGTCCAAATGGGGTGGGGGTTGGGCTATTTGGGGTGGGGGAGGGGCTGTCTAGGTAGGGTGGGGGAGGGGGTTGTCTAGGTATGCTGGGGGAGGGGGCTGGGTTATCCAAATGGGGAGGGGGTAGGGCTGTTTGGGGTGGGGGAGGGTGTCCAGGTAGGTTTGTCCATGTGGGGTGGGGAGGGTGTGCAGGTGGGGTGGGGGAGGGGATGTCTAGTTAGGGTGGTGGGATGGGTTGTCCAAGTGGGGTGACTATAGGGCTATCCAGGTGGGGTGGGGGTGGGGGGATGGGTTTTCCAAGTGGGTTGTGGGGGGTAGGGGTTTCCAGGTATGGCTGTGGGTGGGTGGTTTTTCCATGTGGGGTGGGGATAGGGCTGTCCATGTGGGGTGGGGGTGATGGGTTGTCCAAGTGTGGTGGGGTAGGGCTGTCCATGTGGGGTGGGTGGGGTGGGGTAGGGCTGTCCAAGTGGGGTGGAAACCCTAAATTAAATGTTTTAATTTGAGATTTGGTTTGTTTTATTAGGGATAAGTTGTATGAGGCATTCCCATTCCTATTATAGGTGGTTTTAATCAAAAGATATGATGTTGGAACCATTTATGACGTTGTTGTCTCTATTTAATCTCATTTCCCCTAACTTAACATTAAATTTTATATCAAATTTGGTTTCTGTTTTTTTTTTAATTTCCAGTTTAGTTATTTGTGGTCGATGATTGTCTCATGTTAATTTTTTTCAATGGTTTGGCATGGAAATTGGGAATTTAATGTGACTTTCCAAATGGGGGTTCCTTGAAAATACTCCAAATATTTGTTAAAAATAATCAAAGGGATTTTATTATTTAAAATGGATTTCGAAAAAAAAATTTCTATTAAAGTTCAATGCTATAGAATTCCTTATGACAATATGACTTATATAAATTATTTTTACATAATGTATAGATGTTGGATGTATGAAACCGATCAGATCTCAAGCGATTTTCAAAACAATTTAGAGAGCTTTAAAGATTTGTCATTTCACAATGCTTCAGATAGTGGTCACATACACTGCCCATGTTCCAATTATGTTGGTAGACCTTGGTTGAGCCGTGAATAAGTCACCTACCACATAACAAAAAATGGTTTTCAAGCAAACTACTTTGTGTGGTATCACAATGGGGAGAAAATTAAATCTCAAATTGGCGATGATCGAAATGAAAGGACAGCAATGGAGATGTTGTTAGATGATCAGTTTCCGTTTATTCGTCGTCATGAAAAAGAAAGGATTTAGACTCAATTAGACTTCGATATGAGGACAGCTGATGCATCTAGTGAAAATGATGATATTAATAGGGTGAAGAAATTGAATGATGCTTCCACGACTCCAGTATATCGACAATGCGATAAAATGAAAAAGCTGTAATTTTTAATCTGATTGTTTCATGGGAAAACTATGTATGGGATTTCTAATACAACAATCGATTACATTCTTACCCTCATGGAGGATTTACTTCCAGATGATGTAGATATTACCTCAAACCACTATAGGGTATGGAAGTTAGTTGAGGAACATGGATTTTCAAGAAACAAAATTCATGATTTACCAAAAGATTTTAGTTTATTCTGGGAGGAAACCACTGAATGAAATGATTGTATAAAATGTGGCACATCCCGCTGGATGTCAAAATCTGATGGAACACCATCCCGCATTCCACAGAAAGTAATGTGGCACTTTCCATTGATCCCCAGACTCCAGAATATTTTTATGTCTGATGACATATCAATAAATATGAGATGGCATGATACCGAGAGAAAGAATACCAATGATGAGTTGGTTCATCCTGCAGATGGATTTTCATGGCAAAGATTTGATGCTTGACATCCTGATTTTGCAGGTGACATGCGTAATGTGAGGCAGGGTCTTTCATGCGATGGTTTTAATCTGTTTGGAAAGATTCTTACTTCGCACAACACATGGCCAGTTTTTATACACATTTATAATCTTCCCCATGGGTGTGTATGAAAAAAACATTCACTTTCATGAGTATACTCATATCTGGTCCTTCTTATTCTGGCATTGATATTGATGTATACATGCAACCTTTAATAAACGAGTTGAAACTTATTTGGGATGTGGGTGTGCGCACATACGATGCCTGTTCGAAAGACATATTTTAGATGTGTTCTTCTCTTATGTAGATGATCAATGATTTTTCAGCTTATGCAATGATTTCTGGATGGAGAACGAAGGTAAAATTGTCATGTCCAGTTTTTGTAAAGAATACATGATCCAGAAGACTGAAACATCACTATAGTTTCGGTTTTATGGGACACTGACGATTCATGCCAAAGGATCATCCATATAGAATGAATCGTCGAAGATTTGATAATACCAGAGAGACCGATGATCCACCTCAGTGTATGTCTGTAACTAACATGCCTAATGAATTGAAATATTTTAGTTTTTCATTCGGGAACAGTCAAATGAAATCTGGAAAGGGAAATAATTTTTCCACTGAAACCTGTTACAATTGGAGGAAGAGGAGTATCTTTTTTGATTTTACTTATTGGTCAACCAATTTGTTAGGTCATTTCTTAGACGTAATTCATAATTAAAATAATATATGGGAAATGTTGCTTTCATTTCTTCTAAATGTCAAGGGGAAGACAAAAGATGATTTACGATCTCGAAGTGACTTGTTGGATTGGGGAATCAGACCAGAATTACATCCTGTGCGTATCAGTGAAAATAAATGGCAACTTCCATGTGCTTCTTATGTGATGAAACCAATGAAAAAAAAAATTTCTAGAATAATTTGAGACTATTATAGTTCCTGATGGCTATTCAATCAACATATCTAAATGGTTCAACAAAAGATACTTGAAGCTAAAATCTTTGAAAACTCATGATTATCATGTTCTACTGCATGAGTTTCTTCCAATAACAATCTGTCATCTTTTGTCCAATAATATAAGTGTGGCTGTTATTCTGTTGTGCAATTTTTTTAGAGATCTTTGTGATAATAATTTGTCCAAGTCTTTCTTGCATAAAATGTTGACAGATGCCCCATTAATTTTGTGTGACTTGGAGAAAATATTTCCTCCATCATATTTCACATGCATGCTACATCTGACTATCCATATTCCCACTGAAATTCTTCTCAGAGAACTTGTTTCTTTTTTTGGATGTATCCAACTGAATGAAATATGTTCACATTAAAGTCTTATGTCCAAAACAGAAATCGTCTCGAAGGTTCTATCGTGAACGGTTACATGGCTCAAGAATGTATGGATTTATGCTCGATGTATTTGACTGATCTTACTACAAGATTGAATAGACCAATGTGAAATGAAGAAGAACAATATGAGAAAATTGAACCTAGTTTTCCATCACTTCCTCAAATAGGTGGAATTCCTGGATCATATGCATTGAAGACATTAAGCCATGAGGAGCGGGAGATGGCACACCGCACAGTTTTGTTCTACTATGATTTGTTTGATGACTATATCTGGTAACTAAATTGATTATGTATATCTTACATATATATCTGTTAAACTATTCATATTTTTTATCTATAGGGAACATAAAATAATTATAAATAGGAAGCATCTTTCTTTGTCTTTGAAAAGGAGAGAGACTTTGCATAGCAAAGATTTTTCTACTTGGTTAAAATTGAAGGTAAAATAATTAATGTTTAAATTAATTATATCATTATTTAATTAAGTTTAATATGCATTTATTTTGCAGTAATTGAGTTTGTCTACTGACTCTGTCTCTGAGGAAATAAGATCATTGTATTTTGGTCTTAATACCTTGGTTCAAGACTCTAAATCAATTGTTTTCAATGGGTACAAATTTATTGTCACTTAATGAGAAAAGAACATGAGAACACAACATGATGGTGTTATGGTTACTACCACAATAGACTGTTATGCCAGTGCATCAGATAGTAGACCATGATTTGAAAATGTGGGTTATTATAGAGTTGTTGAGAAAATAATAATATTGGATTATTATCCTCATGGACGAGTCACAATGATAAAATGTCATTATTTTGATTCGATGACGATACATGGCACATTTATTGATGATTGTGGATTTTGAGTAATTAATGTGACTCGCACTCTTGCTACCGAAGAACCATATTTGTTGTCACCAATGGATAAACAAGTTTTTTATGTCAAATACCAACTTCGACCTGAATTTGGTGTCATAGTTGATGTAATTCCAAGACATAATTTTGATGATGGTGATGATGGAATTGACATTGTCCCTAGTGCCATTGGAACCAATCCATTTATTTCTTTTGATGACTCCAATAGCTCAATTGTCAGAGTTGATTGTGAACCTGAAGTTGTGGTTGAAAATATATGGAATCATTCATCTATGTTATCAATTCTTTTGGTTTACCTCGATTTGGGTTGTTATGGTTGGTAATATTCAAATTGATGTAGCATTTATCAGAAATATTTTTTAGCTGAGTTGACCGTTATGTGAATTTTCAATGTGTATTGGTTACAGTTTAATTTGAATTGCATTTTCTAATTTGGAATTGAACAGTATTCAAACACAGTCAAACAATATTTCTAACTTGGTGAACATGAAAACTTGTATGATTAATTAAATCCATTCAAGCTCTTCTAAAACAATTGATAGCTGACTTGACTATTATGTGAATTTTCAATGTTTATTGGTTGCATTTTTATTTGAATTGCATTTTCTAATTAGGAATTGAACTATATTCAAACATAGTCAATCAATATTTCTAACAGGGTGAACATTACAACTTGTATGATTTATTAAATCCATTCAAGCTCTTCTAAAACAATTGATAGATAAATTACTAATGAATCCCCCTATTCCCTAATATATTTAGTTTTTTGGATTACACATTAGTTTCTTTTTTCTAATTAATTAACATATTTGTTTTCAAAAATAGGAAATGAACCCAATTGAAGAGAGGCGATGAAAAAATGATGGAGAATAATCATCGAATGATGGAGTCGGGAATTCCATCATTAGTGCCTATAGTGATTACTTTATTTCAAATTGATATAATTAAAGAATATATAATGTCATGTGATTAATTTTTTTGTAAAATTTTTTGTAGGATCCACCTATACATCAACAGTTATTCGTCGAGGAGCCTAGTACCGGTCCTAGTACTCAGGCCGGTGGTACGAGGAGGGTTTCGTACCAGAGGTGCACAAGCAGCTGCGTGTACCCGACTAGACCATACCCCTCCCACTGACATGTCGTCCTTCCCACATTCTGATCCCGGTGTGTCGTTAGCGACACACAGGATATTTAGGCCTCCCAGGTTTTTGATTCCTCGACATCTTCTGGCCCATCATTTTCATATCCATGATGATTCCCACTCCCCAGTCAGCATCTGGTCAGACAGATGTCCCATCTTTTTTTCCTTCTACTCTATCTCTCCGAGCTTCTATATTCCATCTCCTTCGACTACTGTTCCACCACAGGGTGTTCCATCATTTTCTGTGGATCCAGTGGCTCTCATCGATCAGATCGGAACAAGTATATTTATATAACCCTAACAAATTTTTATAGCAATATTTATTTTCATTATAACATGTTTTGATAAAATATTTGTTTTTCATTCATGAATGATACATTTACTGACAGGAGGCGTGGGCGGGGGCGTACACGCATGCGTTCAGTGTGGAACCACCGCACACAGGTTATGGTGGATTATAATGAAGACAACCAAATGGTTGAGAAAAAAGGGCAGCATTGTCAGAGTTTTTTTGGCGACGCTTGCCAAATACTCCGACATCATTCCTGTCAGCCCGCTATCATGGAGAAATTTTCCACATGAGGTCATGGATAGAGGTTAGGCAGAGATATGGGTAAAAAAATCTGTTCTATTTAATTCCATGAAATATTTTTGTATTTATATAATTTAATATTTTGATGTCAGCTTTGATTTAATTTTCCCGATGGTGAGGGTGCACGACCGGAACGTATAAAGGATTTAGGTGAGATTTGGAGATTCTACAAGAATGATTTGTATATTGACTGGGTTGCTAGAGTTTTCATTGAGTTAGAGGTGGTACCAATGGTGGATGATTGTCCAATAGAGCAGTATCGTCAGATGATTACTCATTGGATGTGTACCCAGTTTAAGGTATTAATAACATTTGAGGTATTTAAATAATAACTTTCATGTTTTGAATTTATACTATCTGTTGAATTTTCGAATTATATTTAGGAATCATCTGGAAAAAATAAAAAGAACATTGATGCAAAAAAATACCTCCAAGCACTAGGACGCACTGTGATGCCTAATCATGAGAGGAAGCAGGTATGGAAATTGTTTATATGTTTTCTTTATGACATACACTTTCTTTTTTATCCTCATTTATTAAATATTTTTCTAATTTTTTCATATAAAAATATTCTTCAATGTCATTGTAGTGGCAAATAAAAAATATTGAAGGACGTGTGCCTTGAGAAAAACTGTTTTGCTCAAGTAGATGAAAAAAGGATGGAAGTGCTGTCAATGAAGCGACTCAGAAGCAGATTGTAAGTTTTAATCTGTTGAATTTGTATTTTAATATCTATTTTGTAACTTAATGATATATTTATATTTGTAACAGACTTCTTTAGTGGCCCTCTATTCCCAAGAACCAGATAATTTTAGGCCAAAAGATCACTTACATAAGGTGTTGGGAGAGGATCATTCTGGAAGAGTACGCTGCCGACCTAGCATAGCCCCAAAGAGGTATTGTCCCTCCTCAGGTATGAGTTGTATTTCCACTGAGCTGTAGCAAGTTAGGCCACAGGTAGAACAGACTGAGAAAAGGGCCACAGAGACGGCAGAACAGTCTGCTAGTGCAAACAATGTGTTTATGAAATTTATTGATGTTCTACATCCAACACATCCAGCAGAGGCTAGCCCAGCTTTTGATGAATATATGTCGTCGATAAGTTCTATATATGGTAAACTAGGTGGCAGTTCTAGTGGTGGCCAGGACGATGTCCATCTTGAAGATGATTCTGGCGAGGAGTCTGATGTGGAAGAGGAAGGAGAGGAGGAGGGCGAGGCGGGTGACGAGGGCGAGGAGGAGGGCGATGGAGAGGAGGAGGGCGATGAGGAGGGTGAGGACGATGATGGGGATGAGGACGAGGGTGATGATGATGGTGATGATGGTGGTGGTTATGTGGGAAAAATTGATCCATTACATTTTTGACTAATATAACTGAGATTTAATATTTAATCTATTCTAGTTTTTGGTTTTATCTAGACTCGTAGTATATTATTGGAGTTGAGTTATTTTTATATATTATCTATTTTTATGGATGTTGTTGTCGTTTAGTGGTTGTGTGTTTGGGAACCCCCTCCTTCCTGGACCCTGGACAACCCCCACCATCCTCCTTTGACCCCAGACACTCCCCGGATAGCCCTCAGATAGCCCCCCGAACAGCCCCACGAACAGCCCCCCACCCTCCTCCCTAGACCCCAGAAAGCCCCCCGGACAACCCCCAGATATACCCCCAGATAGCCCCCCCCCCCCCCCACCCTCTTCCTTGGACCCCGGACACCCCCCAACCCCCGAACACCCCCCAGACAGCCCCCAGACAGCCCCCCGAACAGCCCTCAGATATCCCCCCACTCTCCTCCCCGAACCCCAGACATCCCCCAGATAGCCCCCATGAAAGCCCCCCAGAAAGCCCTCCCACCCTCTTCCTTGGACCCCGGACAACCCCCCGAACACCCCCCAGATAGCCCCCAGACATCCCCCCGAACATCCCCCCGGACATCCCCCCCACCCTCCTCCCTGGACCCCGGACAGCCCCCCGGACAACCCCTCCCCCCACCCTCTTCCTTAGACCTCGGACAACCCCCCGAACACCCCCCGAACAGCCCCCCGAACACCCCCGGACAGCCCCCCGCATAGCCCCCCAACCCTCCTCCTTAGTCCCCAGACAGCCCCCCAGACACCCCCCATACATCCCCCCTGACAGCCCCTCCAAATAGTTCCCCCACCCTCCTTGATTTCATTTAATACTAGAAAATAAATAATATATATTTTATTTATTTTCATCATGATAATCAATATAAATCACATTTACACATCTAATCAATATCATAGATTCTTGGTATGTTATAAAAGAGATGTATTCATTGTGCATGACATTGTTAGCTACGAAATGTTTCATAGCATGATAAACTAAAATATAATCCATACTAAGAATGATATAAAAATATTTTATATGAATGTACACAAGATTTTAGGTAAATACCATTCTACAAATAGACACATGGAGATTCTCATAAAATGGACAACATTTTAAGCACATATGGAAAACTGACCGAACACATTCGGTTTCCATTGAAACATTAAGAGAATGATCCATGGGTCATATGTAATGTGTACGACTCAACCCTGCCCAATATGAGATGCGGTGTGGCCGGCACCACTCAATGTGTCTGTCTTCTGTTTCAAAAGGACGTCATTTTAATTGAAAAACATCAACTGGCATATGGAAAACTGACCAAACGCATTCGGTGTCAATTGTAATTTTAGGAGAAAGATTCATGGGTCATATGTCACATGTATGAGTCAACCCCGCCTCAATCTGACATGTGTTGTGGCCGGCACCACTCAAAGTGTCTGTCTTTTGTTTCAAAAGGACGTCATTTTATGTGAAAAACATCAACTAGAATACGGAAAACTGACCAAACGCATTCGTATTATGTCGATACTTTAGCACAACGATCCATGAGACATATGTGGCTTGTATGAGTCAACCCTGCCTTAATATGAGGCACATTGTGGCCAGAACCACTCTAAATGGATCTCTTTTGTTTAAAATGGACAACATTTTAAGTACATACGTAAAACTAACCAAATGCATTCGGTTTATGTTGAAACATTAGGAGAATGATTCATGGGTCATATGTGACGTGTATGAATCAACCCCGCCTCAATATGAGATGCATTGTGGTCGTAACCATTCAAAGTTTCTATCTTTTGTTTCAAAAGGACGTCATTTTAATTGAAAAACGTCAACTGGCATACAGAAAAACATCCAAATGCATTTGGATTGTGTCGATACTTTAGAACAACGATCCATGGGTCATATGTGACATGTACGAGTCAACCCTTCCTCAATTAGAAGCATTGTGTGGCCGCCACCACTCAATGTTTCTGTCTTTTCTTTCAAAAGGACGTTATTTTAAGTGAAAAAGATCAACTTGCATATGGAAAACTGACCAAATGCATCTGGATTGTGTCAATACTTTATCACAATGATCCATGGGTCATATGTGACGTGTAAAAGTCAACCCCTATTTAATCTAAGGCATTGTGTGGTCGAAATCACTTTAAGTGGCTCTCATTTGTTCAAAATGGACAACATTTTAAGTACATACGGAAAACCGACCAAACGCATTCGGTTTCCATTGAAACATTAGGAGAACGATTCATGGGTCATATGTGACGTGTACGAATCAACCCCATTTCAATATGAGATGCGGTGTGGTCGGCACCACTCAAAGTGTCTGTCGTTTGCTTCAAAAGGACGTCATTTTAATTGAAAAACATCAACTGGCATATGGAAAACTGACCACATGCTTTCGGATTGTGTCGATACATTAGCACAATGATCCACGGGTCATATTGGATGTGTACGAGTCAATCCCGCCTCAATCCGAGGTGCGGTGTGGATGCCACCACTCAAAGTTTCTGTCTTTTTTTCAAAAGGACGTCATTTTAAGTGAAAAAAATCAACTGGCATACGGAAAACTGACCAAACGCATTTGGATTGTGTCGATACTTTAGCCCAACGATGCATGGGTCATATGTGACGTGTACGAGGCAACATCGCCTTAATATGAGGCATGTTGTGGCCGTACTCACTCTAAGTGTCTCCCTTTTGTTTAAAATAGACTACATTTTAAGTACACACGGAAAACCGACCAAACTCATTCGGTTTCCATTGAAACATTAGGAGAACAATTCATGGGTCATATGTGACGTGTACGAATCAACCCCACTTTAGTCTGAGATGCGGTGTGGCCAGCACCACACAATGTGTCTGTCTTTTGTTTCAAAAGGATGTCATTTTAATTGAATAACATCAACTGACTTATGAAAAACCAACCACACGCATTCGGATTGGGTTGATACTTTAGCACAACGATCCATGGGTCATATGTGACATGTAAAAGTGAACCCCGCCTCAATCCGATCCACGGTGTGGCCGCCACCACTCAAAGTGTCTGTCTTTTGTTTCAAAAGGACGTCATTTTAAGTGAAAAACATCAACTGGCATACAGAAAACTGACCAAACACATTCGAATTGTGTCGATACTTTAGAAAAACGATCCATGGGTCATATACGACATGTACGAGTCAACCCTGCCTTAATCTGAGGCACGGTGTGGCCGAAATCACTCTAAGTGGATCTCTTTTGTTTAAAATGGACAACATTTTAAGTACATACAGAAAACTGACCAAACGCATTCGGTTTCCGTTGAAACATAAGGAGAACGACTCATGGGTCATATGTGATGTGTACGAATCAACCCCTCCTCAATCTGAGATGCGGTGTGGCTGGAACCACTCAATGTGTCTATCTTTTGTTTCCAAAGGACGTCATTTTAATTGAAAAACATCAACTGGCATACGGAAAACTGACCAAACGCATTCGGATTGTGTCGATACTTTATCACAATGATCTATGGGTAATATGTGACGTGTATGAGTCAAACCCGCCTCAATCCGAGGCGCGGTGCGGCCGACACCATTCACAGTGTCTCTCTTTTGTTTAAAATTGACAGGATTATAAGTGAAAAGAACAACTCACATACGCAAAACCGACCAATCATATTTCAAATGTGTTGATGCTTTAGTACAATGATCCATGGGTCATATGTGATGTGTATGAGTCATCCCCGCCTTAATCTGAGGCACGGTGTGGTCGGAATCACTATAAGAGACTCTCTTTTGTTTAAAATGGGCAACATTTTATGTAAATACAGAAAACAGACCAAACGCGTTCGGTTTCAATTGAAAATTTAGGAGAATGATCCATGGGTCATATGTGACTTGTACGAGCCAACTCGGGCTCAATCCGAGTCGCGGTGTGGCTGGGATCAGTCTAAGTGTCTCTCTTTTTTTTACAATGGACACCATTTTAAGTATATATGGAAAATTGACCAAATGCATTTGGTTTCCATTGAAACATTAGGATAATGACCCATGGGTCATATGTGATGTGTAAGAATCAACCCCGCCATAATCTAAGACGCGGTGTGGCCGACACCACTCAAAGTGTCTATCTTTTGTTTCAAAAGGACGTCATTTTAATTGACAATCATCGACTTGTATATGGAAAACCGAGAAAATGCTTTAGGAATATGTTGATACATTAAGAAAATGATCGATGGGTCATTTTATATGTGTATGACTTAACCTCACCTCAATCTGAGGCATGGTGTGGTGGGATCACTCCTTGTGTATGTATTTTGTTTAAAATGGACAGGATTATAAGTGAAAAGAACAACTAACATACGGAAATCCAACCAAATGCATTTGAAATGTGTTGATTCTTTAGGAAAATGATCCATGGGTCATATGTGACGTGTAAGAGTAAACCCCATCTTAATCTGAGGCACGGTGTGTCCAGAATCACTCTAAGTGGCTCTCTTTTGTTTAAAATGGACAACATTTTAAGTACATGCGGAAAACCGACAAAACGAATTTTGATTGTGTTGATACTTTAGAACAACGATCCATGAGTCATATGTGATATGTACGAGTCAAACCCACCTCAATCCAAGGCGCGGTGTGGCTGACACCATTCATAGTGTCTCTCTTTTGTTTAAAATGGACAAGATTATAAGTGAAAAGATAAACTGGCATACGAAAAACCATCCAAACGCATTCGAAATGTGTTGATTCTTTAGGAAAACGATCCATGGGTAATATGGGACGTGTACGACTCAACCTTGCCTCAATCCGAGGTACGGTGTGGCCGACACCATTCACATTGTCTCTCTTTTGATTAAAATAGACAGGATTATAAGTTAAAAGAAAAACTGACATACGAAAAACTGACCAAAAGCATTTGTATTGTGTTAATGTTGTAGGTCAACGATCCATGGGTCATATGTGACATGCACGATTCAACTCGAGCTCAATTCGAGGAATGGTGTGGCCGGGATAACTATAAGTGGATCCCTTTTGTTTAAAATGGACAACATTTTAAGTATATACAGAAAACTGACCAAAAGGATTCGGTTTCCATTGAAACATTAGGATAAATATCCACGGGTCATATGTGACATGTACGAGTCAACCCCGCCTCAATCCGAGGCACGGTGTGGCCGCCACCACTAAAAGTGTCTGTCTTTTGCTTCAAAAAGACGTCATTTTTAGTGAAAAACATCAACTGGCATACAGAAAACCGACCAAACGCATTCGGATTGTGTCGATACTTTAGAACATCGATCCATTGGTCATTTTTGATGTGTACGAGTCAACCTTGCCTCAATCTGAGGTGCGGTGTGGCCGACACCACTCTAAATGTGTCTCTTTTGTTTAAAATGTACAGGATTATATGTGAAAAGAACAACTGGCATACGGAAAACCGACCAAATGAATTAGGAATCTGTTGATAATTTATCACAACGATTACTGTGTCATATGTGACCTGTATGAGCAAACTCGGGCTCAATCCGAGTCGCGATGAGGCCAGGATCAGTCTAAGTGTGTATCTTTTGTTCAAAATGGACAACATTTTAAGTACATATGGAAAACTGACAAAATGCATTCATTTTCCATTTAAAAATTGGTATAATGATCCATGGGTCATATGTGACGTGTACGAATCAACTCTGGCTCAATCTGAGACGCGGTGTGGCCGACCCCACTCAAAGTGTTTGTCTTTTCTTTCAAAAGGACGACATTTTAATTGAAAAACATCAACTGGCATACAGAAAACTGAGCAAATGCTTTCGGAATATGTTGATACTTTAGGACAATGATCGATGGGAAATTTGTGACGTTTACAAGTTAACCTTGCCTCAATCCAAGGCATGGTGTGGTCGGTATCACTCCAGGTGTATGTATTTTGTTTAAAATGGACATCATTTCAGGTAAAAATATATGGTATACAAAAAACAAATCAAATAATGAATTGAATTCAGGATTCCACATAGACTTGTCATCTAAATTTTAAATTGAATTCTAAATGAATTATTTATGTTTATAATTACGTTATGAGTTCTAATTTAATTATGGATGTGTATAGTTCCAAGATGCATTATATGTTAAATGTGTATGAATTTGTTTTCTATATGTATATGTTAGTTGGTTATTACAGGTAAAATAATTTTATATGTATGTGTTAGTTTATTACAGATACAATAATTGGATTGAAAATGGGAGGAAATGCACAAAATGAGGCATGTTGTCCAAATTGTAGAGTTGTTGCAGGCTGCTGTGCAATTTGCATAGAATAGGCTATGCCAATAGTTTCAAAACGTTGGCATAGAATCTTTGATGCTATTTTTTAGCAACAGTTCAATGAACCATTGGTAAAAAAAACCTTTCTGAATGGTTTCTAAACCGTTGGGAAAGAGTAGACTCCTTAGGATTTCCCAACGGTTCAAGTCAAACCATTGGGAAAAACTATCCCACCGATTTGGAACAAATGTTGGGATAGGTTAGGTTTTCCCACCCTAAACCAACGGTTAATAGTAAAACATTGGGAAAAGATTTCCCAACGGCTTACTTCTCTATGGTTTTTAGAACCATTGGTATAACATATACCAATGGTTCTGCAGCCTTTCCCAACGGTGCAGAACCGTTTGGAATGCCTGTATTTACCATAGTGGCTACTTATGAAGGAAAGTTCACTCGACTGTAAAGGTATCCTCTATATTTTATATGAGATCTTGATAGTAAAATCAACCATTTTTACTAAGTGATAAAGCCCCTGCATCGAAGGTATTTAGATTATCATGAGTTCAAATGTTATGAAAAACTTGTTTTATGTGAGGAGAAGGTGGAAATGGATTTTTCCGATGATCATGTGTTCTTTGACAAACAGCAAAATAAGAGGTCTGGTTGGCAGGAAAAGGGAAAAAATTCATCAAATAAGCCTGGAGGTAAGAAAAACCAAATATCCATCCAGTGAGAAGTTTGGTAAAATGTATCCTGTAGAAAGTTTATCAATGTCTGCAAAGTGATTTTGGTGTGGTAATTCTGGTCATATTTCTTGTAACTATAAGCAATATTGTCAAGAAGGCAATAAAAAGCCCACGGTAAAATCTTTTATGTGTAATGAAATGGGTCATTATGAAAATGAGTGTATAAAAAAGAACTCAATTGAGGGAAATCAGCTGGACTACAAGCAGAAAGGGGTGGTGAAATCCATTGCAACTACATAATTAGATGTTGGTCCATCGAATAAAGTTGTATCAGTTACACAGTTTGTTTGTTCAGATTATTCCAATGTGTTTTTAATTTCAGGGTCTACACATTCTTTCATTTGGGAGAAGTTTTCTATTAAATTGTGAATTCCATCTCAAGATTTGAATCCAGAACTAGTGGTAAAAACACCAGGGGGAAACGTTTAGACAAAAATAAATTATAAGAACCTTCCTAAGCTTGTGTGTGGAAAGAATCTACAAGAAAACATTATTGTTTTTCCTCTAATAGAGTTTGATGTTATTTTGGGCATCGAATGGATTTTTATTTATCATGCTAAGATTGACTGTAGAGCTAAAGAGGTTTCTTTTCATAAATATTTTCAGTTTGTGTACAAAAATGAAACCTTACTTTTGATAACATATCAGGAAGCTGAGAAATGAGTAAACGATGGAAATGAATATTACCTTTCCCATATTGTTGAAAAAATGGAAGTGTTCAGATTAATGATGTTCCAGTGGTATGTTTGTATCTTGATGTTTTTCCTGACGAGTTTCCTTGTATTATACATTATCGGGAAGATGAATTTATTGTTGACTTAGTTCCTTATTCTTAGCCAATTTCAAAACCCCCTAATCTAATGGCTCAAATTGAACTTTTAGAGTTAAAGAAGCAATTACAGGGGTTATTAGAAAAAGGATTCATTCAGCCTATCACAACACCATGGGGTGCTCCTTTCTTGTTTGTTAGAAAGAATGATAGTTCAATGAGACCTTTCATTGATTATAGAGCATTTAATAACATCACTATTAAGAAAAAGTATCATTTGCCTCATATCGATGATTTGTCTGATCAGCTCCAGGGAGTTCAGTATTTTTCGAAGATTGACTTGAGGTTAGGGTTCCATCAGTTGAACGTAAAAGAAGCAGATGATCCGAAGACCGCGTTTCATAATGGATATTGCCATTATGAATTTTTAGTTATTCCTTTTGGGTTAACAAATTCACTAATTCTATTCATGGATATAATGAATATAATTTTCCATGAGTTCTTGGATAAGTTTGTGGTTACGTTGATTTATGATATTTTGGTTTATTACAAATGAAAAGGAAAACATGAAAGTCATTTAAGGGTTATCTTGAAAACCTGAAAAGAAAATAAACTCTATGTAAAATTCAGCAAGTGTGATTTTTGGTTACAACAAATTTCATTCCTTGGTCACATTGTTTAAAAAAATAGAATAATTGTTGATCCTGATAAAACAAAAGTTGTTAAATAATGGGAAATACCAACAAAAATAACCGATATCCATTGTTTTCTTGGTTTGTCAGGTCATTACCGGAGGATTTTTGTAATCTATTCACAGTTATCTATTCTAATGACTAAGTTAACTCGAAAAGGGGTTAAGTTCATTTGGACAAAAGAATGTGATTGTTTTTAGGAATTGAAAAGAAGATTGGTGAATGCTCCAGTTTTGGAACTGCCTTCTAGAAATGGTGAGTTTGTTATCTACAGTGATGCTTCGTTGAAAGAACTTGGTTGAGTCCTTATGCAGAATCATCAGGTAAATACTTATGCTTCACATCAATTGAAAGCTCATGAGTTAAATTAACCCACACATGATTTGGAATTAGCTGCTATTTTTTTGATTTAAAAATTTGGAGGCATAATTTGTATGGAGTAATGTGTGAAATATATACCGATCAGAATAATTAAAAGTATATATTCACTCAAAAATAATTGAACATGAGACAGAGGATATGACTGGAATTAATCATGGATTATGATTGAACAATTCATTACCATCCGGGAAAAGAAAATAATGTGGCTGATTCTTTGAGTCAAAAAAGTAATACTTCATTAACCATGATACATTTGGAATGAGATCCTTTGGTTTTTGATTTGGTGAAATTTGGCATAGAAGTTGTTGGTGCAGGAAGTTCTTCTATTTTGTATCAGGTGTCAGTGACATCATCTCTATCGGGTAGAATTAATCAGGCAGAGAAGAAAGACAATGAGTTGCAGAAAAAGGTAGAGATGGTTCAGAAGGGTAAGTTTCATGAATTTAACATTGATAATTATTGTATTTTGAGGTTTGGGAAGATATTATATGTGCCTTGTGATTCAAAGTTGAAGAATGAGTTGTTATATGAGGCCCATAGTTCCCTGTTTTCAGATCATCCTAGCAGTAATAAGATGTACAGAGATCAGCTGGAGTATTACTGGTGGGATGGAATGAAAAGAGATATTACTGATTTTACTGTGAAGTGTTTCACTTGTCTACAGGTTAAAGTAGAGAGGAAGTTACTGAAAGGGTTTATTTAGTCATTACCAGTGCCAGAGTGGAAATGGGAAAATATATCCATGGACTTCATTGTGGGATTACCAAAGTCATCTTGAGGTAGTAATGCAATCTGGGTTATTGTTGATCGATTGACTAAATCTGCTCATTTCCTTCCTATTCAAGATACATTATCTCAAGAACAACTTTCTTGGTTGTATGTTAAAGAGATAGTCAAGTTACATGGGGTTCTCCTCTCTATTGTATCTGACCATGATCATCGATTTACTTCTAACTTTTGGAAAGGCCTTCAGAAGTCATTGGGTACTAAATTAAATTTTAGTTCATCTTTTCATCCGCAATCAGATAGGTAGTAACAAAGAACAATTCCGGCCTTGGAGGTTATGTTACGTGATTGCACGATGTATTACTAAGGATGTTTAGACCAACACCATTATTTGGTTGAATTTTCTTATAATAACAGCTTTCATTTAAGTATATATATGGCTATGTTTGAGGGATTATATGGTAAACGGTGTCGAAATATAGCTTTTTGGGATGAAGTAGTGGAAAGGAAGCTGATGGGATCAGAATTGGTAGAAGAGATGGGAGAAAAGGTTCAGTTGATTCAGAAGAACATGAGAACAGCTCAGAGTCAGCAGAAAAGTTATGAGGATAACCAGATAAAGGATCATTCATTTGAGGTAGGAGATCATGTTTTTTTCAAAGTATCTCCATGTAAAAGTCTGATGCCTTTTGGAAAGAAAGAAAAGCTGAGTCCGATGTTCATTGGACATTATGAACTCTTTCTTAAAGTTGGATGAGTTGCATTCAGAGTGGCATTACCTCCAATTTTTTCCCAGGTAAACATTGTTTTTCACATTTCAATGTTGAGAAAGTATATGCCAGATCTATCTCATGTTTTGATCCCAGATGTAGTTCAGTTGGAAGAGAATATCTATTATGAGGAACAACAATTCCAGATTCCTGACTGTAGAGAGCATGTGTTGTGGAATAAGGTAATTCATTAGGTGATGGTTTTGTGGAAAACCCATATGGTTGAAGAGGAAACGTGGGAATCTGAAAATTCTATTAGTGATAAATACCCCCATTTATTATATAAGTGAATAAAATTGGAGGACGTAATTCCCAAAAGGGGGGAAGGATGAAACATAAAAGGTAAATAAATAATAATACATTTTCATATTTATTAATATTTGTGAATTAAATATTAATTTTACTTTAATGGGGATTCTATGTTCAATGGCATACTCGATGTGCAATAATGGATTTATTTAAAATCATACGTTGCACACTAATAATATAGTAATATTATTTTAAACGGTTGTTAACGCCTAGATTTTTTATTGGAGGGAATGAATGGAAATAACTAAAATATGATTATATATGTTTTTTAAATGTTTTTACATTTATCCAATAAATTCTAGAGGCCTAAAATGCGAAAGAATCTAATTTTTAGCATAAATACTCTAATATTTACAAAAAGGTCGATTTATCGCCTTTTGATGGTGAACCCTCATTAAATATATTTTTTTCACTATTATACGTTATATTGGTCCAAATTAAATTCTTCTTTAGAATTGGGACTTCAATATTTACTTTGTGTATGTTTTTGTTATTTTTCCGATAAAGTTCATTTTTTAAATGAATAGTGAAAAATGTTGTATTTTAATTCAAAACATCATTTTCAATCTAATTTATTTATATGGTTAGATTTTATTTTTATTTTTTTATAATGTTTAATTAATTTATATTTTTACCATTTAATCTAGTGGTGGTCATTGAAATTAATTTCACTTTGAAACATGAAGTGTCAATCTTTTGATAGATATTGTTTCTTAAAAACATGGTATTTGTTTTGACAACGGGAATTAATTATAAAATTCATTAATTCAACTTATATGTTTTGAATTTTTTAAAATAGACATAATTTTTGAATTCGGAATATCAAATATAGCTTATGGTGAATATTTGTTACTTTTCTGAAAAACATCAATTTTTTATGAATAGTGAAACCACAATGTGGTAGTTAAAAAAACTGTTTTTTCATTTAAATGAAATTTTACCCCTTCTGTGAGTTTAATTTAAAAAATTCGACATAAATAGTTGTCATTAGTAAGTAAAATTTGGATCAATTGGATGAAAAATAATTTTTTGGGAATAATAACTTTTGATTTTTTTAACTGCGATTAAAGGTAATTAGTGTAATTTAAGGTAAAAATAATTCTATAATAATATGAAATTACCTTTACACATGTCCTACCCTTATTATATGATTCTTGCCAAAAAATACAAACCATGGGTCAATTTGGGTACCCCATGAAGCCACTTGGGTAAGATAATGACATCAATAACTTTTTATTTAAAGTAAAAGTAAAAATGTCACAAACATTTATTGTTTTACTAAAACAATATTTACATGGAGTTATATAATTGATATATTTGACTAGAAGTATTCATTAGAAATATAAAAATATTTCCTACATCATGGTAATTTTTTATAATTTTTAGACATAAAATAAATAAAATTATTTATGACACAATGATGATGTAGTGTTTACGTCATTATTGAATAATTTAAATAAATAAGATGATAAAGTTTAAAACAATATCCAACACTTTTCAAATTATTATTGGATGATTTTATTTTGAACTTGGGCCACCTTATCATCGACATTAATTATTTTTGGACCTTTATAAACCGAAAATCATAATATAATAAAATAATATTATCAAGCTTTCTAAAAGTGCCCCTCCTCTCCCTTATAAAAAGACCCAACTTCCTACCCATTTCAAACACTTCTCAAACCATTTGTCTCGTCCAACCTCTAATCAAATAAGCTCCTAATAATCCTCTGTTCATCATATAATCCTTAACTTAGGCATAAAGTGCTTCAAGAATCTCTTTTGGTTCAAACCAAGGGGAGTTACCTGATTTAAAAGAGATTAAAAAGAACGATCGAGTCAAGTCAGACACAAGGTAAGGGACTTCATCACAATATCCTTTAATTGAGGCATATTTTGTTTTCATACAAGACATTCTTTTATATGCTATATAAAAAACATTGAATTTTCATTTCATTCAAAGGGAATATTTTTCTACGAAGAATTTTACTAAACAACAAAAAGGAATGTTTCTTTTCACGTACGTTGTGACAATGACCTTTCTACTGCCGCGAGTATTACTTGATCATTTGCTTCCTTAAAAAGCTGTAATGTTTTTAAAAGAAAAAATAACTACCATATACTCTATTATGTATTTTGGTATTGAAAATGGTTTTGTTAATGGATTTGTAATGTCAATATATTTAAGTGTTATATTGTGATTGAAATGTGGAAATGTTTTCTTTCCTTTATATTTTTTTTATGTGTTATGATTTTATAATGGTACTTGGACATTTGATGGATGGTTACGTGATAAACCAAATGACGGGTGGTGCCGTGATAAACCAGGATGGGTGGTTACGTTATAACCTCTAATGCATTGGGTTTGGAATTCTTCCATATGGTTATTCTATTTAGTGACATGTGTGGAAGTTGACGGTATGGTTATTCCATTTAAGTATGTTTAGGTTCAAAGTTACCTATATATGTTATGTGTTCTTTATATGGGTTTTATGGTGATATTTTGGTTAAAAAAGGGTATGTAATGATATTTTATTGAGTAAAGAGTATTTAAAACTTTATATAGGTGAAAATTATTACTTATGATTAGGTATTCATGGTGTACTTGTTGTTTTAAAAATCTAATAGTTTATTTCTTTGTGTATTCTTTACTAAGATTTTTATGCTCATCCCATGTTTTTTAAATGTTTTTCACAGGAAAAAATGTGGAATAGGGACAAGGATGGGATCGAGGAACGTCATGTTGTCTAAAACATGGAACTGGATGTGACACTTTTTTTTCCAGAGCTTTTATTTTATGACAACAATGGAAACGTAGTAGAAGTGTCTACTTTGTAACTTTTGAGATGTAATAGTTATGGCCTAATTCTCTAAAATGCTAAACCTGAAAAGATTCTCAATGTGAATTATTCATTTAATTCATGATTATTTGATGTTTTAAGGTGGTTTCCTTATATAAAACCTCTCAAACAATAGGTTTTAGACTGGTTTAGATCATCATATTAACATTATATTTTAGATTTAACTCTTAGATAAATAGTATGACATTTACCATGTGACATTGTAATTTTTTTATTATTTGGTTAATAATCATGCTATAACAGCCCAAGAGAACCCCATGTGGTTAATTAAAAAAATATAACTTTATATATGGATTTTTTCCAATACTTATATTTTTAGGAATATTATACCAATTAATAATATAGTATTTTTTTAAAAACTCAATTATGTAAATGTTGACACTATTTAGTATTTGGATTTTGTTAAAGTCATCACAACTTCATTACTTCAAACCAAATACATTTAATAAATACTAACATGTCATATTCACCTAAAAAATTCGTGGATGGTATATAGTCGTTCAAATTATATTTATTTTAATATTTACAATTCCATTTATGTGATTCTTTCATTAATAAGGTAATTACTGCCTCATCATTGTATCATAAATAAATTAAATTATTTAATTTCAAAAAATTATAAATAAAATATCATCTTGTAGGAAGACTTATTATATTTCAAATGAATATTTATGGATGAAAATATAACTTATATAAGACCTTTTAAAAATTAGTTTACTAAAGGATATATGTTTAAGTCATTTTTTACTTTACATTAGAATAATTAATATAAAGTGTCATTATCACTCTCATGTGACTCCATGTGGTCCCCAAATCGACTCTTGGATTCCCATGGTCGGAAATTTATCAACCAATTGGAATAGGACACATGTTAGTGTGACTTAATATTTTTATAATATACTTTTTTACCCTTATTTACGGGATTTACCCTTTAACCATGGTAAATAAAATATTTACCGAAGTAATTATTCATAATGTCTAAAAATAAAATATTCCTATTTACAAAATTTTGATATACTGATTCAAAATATGGAATCCATTTTTCTAAATTGAAAACATAGAAGTGTCATAAATAAATATTGAAATTAATTCTCGTCGTCAAAACAAAAAGTATGTTTTTAAGAAAAAATAACTATCAAAAGATCGACACTTGTTTATGTTAAGTTTAAATGTGAAAGTACAAAAAATGTACTATATTTTATTAAATTTAAAAATTTAATCTAATGATACATTAAAACCAATAAAATTTATAATTAAACACTATAAATTATTTCAATTAAAAATGTTTTTTTAATTAAAATATAGTATTATTCATCAAAAAATGAAAGTTTTCACAAAAGTAACCAAAATCTATCAAAACATTATTTTTATGTGCCTCTTCTAAAGAAGAATTTAATTTCTCCTAATTGAATACATAAAAGTGTCAAATATTTGATTTAAAAAGGTTTCACAATAAAAATTTGAAAAACTGCATTTTTTTTAAAAATACATCTTTAATCTTAAAAATTGAATTCTTCTTATATAATTTCTAAGAAACAAAAATGTTTAATGTTAAAATTATATAGGATATATATAAAATTTAAAATGTGTTTAATACTATTAATAACCTCTTTTGTTGAATGGCCATTTTGGTAAGTCGTGGTGCACTCAATCTCGGTGTTGTGTGTTGCACAAGTTAGTGAAATAATTTGAAGAGAAAACATACTATGAAATCTTTGGGAGTTATAATCATCCACATAAAATGTTTTTAAACCCATTATAATCCAAAAAACACTTATTATTTTAAAGATAAACATTATGGTTTACTTATAGTACTGTGAGAAAATAATAACTTTCCATCTTTAAAATTTCCATTGCTTATTTCTTAGAACACCCACCCATGTGGTTTGTTGTATTCATTATTCTCATGATCATTATAATTAATTTTACATAGTGTAAATACATGTTAAATAGCAATATCCCATTTTTAATTATGAAATTACAAAACAATGTAATTATTCTTCTGTAAGGAATATTTATGATTTAGTGTTTAGTTATTCCTTGACCTACTATGAAACTACCCTCTTTCTCAAGGGTTTGACCAAGATTTTTCTTTATGTGAGGTTAATATTCCACATATAGTATGTATTTTTATTATATTATGTTTGTGATGGGGGGACATAAAATTATATATCCCTTCAATGTAATTTTTTTGTGCTATGTATATCATGAGTTATTATGTAATGGACTGGGGAGTGAACCTAAACCACCATGTGACTTTTTAGAATTTTCTATGATGGTCTAGGGAGTGATCCTTAAGTTATTTTTATCATGTCAGGATGTATGTAGTTTCTACGTATTTCTTGATTCCATGTTCTAATGATATAATTTCTTTATGTCATATTCTGATTCTTATGATCATTCTACTAATTATATCTTTTTATACCACTTCACATTCATACAATACATTATTTCAATGTTTATTTCAATGTTAGGATTTGTATCATACACATTTCCTTATGTATTTTCCCATTGGGTACTAGGTTTTTTTAGATCTATGGAAGTTAACATATCTATGTTTGGTTTTAGTTAAATATATATTTTTTCATTTATGATAATGTATTTATGTATCTAATTTTTTAATGATAGTATTCCTCATTATCATAAATTTATATTTATTCTATTTTTATTTGATAAATTATAAATGTTTGTGATTTAGGGATTATATAGAGATATAACTATACTAAAGTCCCACTTCAACCAATAAACTTTAGAAAAAACCCAAATAATGCAGTTCTTAACTATTGTAACCATGGACAGTATGCTATAAGATAGTGAATAATCAACATAATCTATTGTATTATATTATTCCATTTGTGTATTATTTCATAATTCCCATTTCAAAAAAAAAACACTCAGAACCCATCCAACTTTTTGTATCCATCATAAACCAAAACACAACACATCCCATACAATAGGAAAGGTAGTAAAACTACCAAACACAAACCGAACAACACTTATAACTACATCAATAGACAAAAACCACAAACTAAACCCCATTATAACTAAATAAAATTGACACAAAAAACAATTCATCGTGATAAGACAAATAATTCAGACATCCAACACATTACTCTGTTATGTAAACAAAACATTCTTCCAATAAAATTTATTTCACTAAAAAACTAAATCATATTCATATTTAAATATTTATAAATTAATATAATTAACATAAAATTGAAAATTCACAAGAGTAACGCACATGGATCCACCAAAATAATGGTTTCCATCAAAAGTATGAAACAATCATTGAGTGAATGTGAAATATTAGGAAATATGGTTAACAAATGTAAATCATTCTTATCTACTTAAACTACATTGTTATAGTTAATTAACTTTATTATGTAAATTCAAAATACACATTAAATGAAGAAAAATGCATGGTGATCCCATATTTCCAAAAAAAATAAAGAGAGTTATTGAAATCACCTACATCAACCAATCATTTCAAATAGATTTGTGATGAAATGGAAAAAAAGGATGATCATATGATTATTATTTCACCTCGGGAAATAATAATCAAGATGAACATAAAAATAAATAATCACCCACTTACTTCATTTTTACATATTTCAACCAAAACCCATAGCCACAACCATCTCTAGATAATAAATTGAGCGAAAACCTAGAATAAGGGGGGGGGGAATGACTTGTACTAAAACTCTTAAATCCAATTATCAAATCCATATGAGAAGGGATAAAAAGTCTCCCAAATTTATCATGTAGTCATGAGTTAATATTAATAGTGTTCAATTAACGAAATTTATGGAATCCATCAAATTTATAACCAAGTAGTATTTGTAATAGCCCGCAATACAACACCAAGACCAAATAATAAAAACAACATTTTCCTCAAAACCATCATATGACATGAAATGCAATTCCATAATGGTCTTTAACCTAAATCCTCCCATCTTAATTAATTTTATATAACATTATTATATTCTATGTTAGATTAACAAGATGTAAGAATACTCTATATTCCACCCCCACAGGGATTCAAAATTCAATATGACAAACCCGATCTCTACATTGTGTCAACTCAAAATATTATAGAACCACTAAAACTAGTCACTCAGAGCTCCATACTATAGTTGGACCTTCCAAATTGGAATATGTGGAAAATCTCATTGACTCTTATAAAATAATCATTAAATTTTATGGGGATAGAATCACTAAATTTCATAAAAAACTCATATTAAGTTGACTATCTCATTGACTCTTATAAAATAATAATAAAATTTTTCTTAGTTTTCATTTCAATTTCATAAAACATTATATACTAAAATAATAGCATTGTTTCATTCAATTATTATTTAATTCTTTTCTAATTCCTAGATTTCACTAAAAATTATTTATATTTTGAAGCCCCGTTAATTTTTTCACACCGTTCCAAATAAGGACATCAATATAGAATTTTTTGAATTTCAATTTACATCAATATTTATTATATTATAAATCATCATTGGAGTATTGAAATGCTTTGAGGATTTCATTGAATCATTAGGGTAAATAAAATTTAGAAATTTATAATAAATTAAATGACACTAACTAAAAAGGTTATTGAAGGGGTTTGTAAGGGGAGGATCCCACAAGGAAAGGGTTTATAATATTTTATAGTTTATATGTTCTCTATAATTATTAAACTAAAATATAATAAAATAATTTAGAGCCGTGATTGTAATGGATAAAAAAAACATAGTGATGAAGAGTTGAGAGTTCATATCAATGGGTGATTTATCATAATATTAATTAAATCATTACTTATGAGATTAAATATTATTAAAATCCTACATATTTATTAGAGTATATATCATTACCTCTTATCTTTAGCTAAAACAACCAACTCAGCCAAACCATCTTAAATTGTATATCTATAATTGTGATAGGTCCATTATGTTTAATCCTTTGGTGAATAGTGAATCAAATTTAGCTTTCTCATTCCCATTCCCTCAATCACATTAGATTTCCTCTAAAAATATCCATCCCTCAAGCTTAGTAATTTGGTATGTTATAAAGATAATTCTTAATGTAATATAAATTATTTTGAGGAATTCACATGCTACAATAAATTAATGAAATCGATACTACTCCTTTTCCATCAACACTTCACTATTCAACAAAACTATCCACCCACAATAAATATCTCAATCATTATGTGATAGATAAGAATTTGTGGTAGATCGATTATAAAATAATAAATAGTAGGAAGAGTAAGTGTTTCTCCACAAGATCTCCAAAAAAATTATTTTAATTATGGTTGAACCTGGGATGGACTTGGTCATTCTCTGTGGAATAAGTGAATTGAAAACCCATTAACATGATTAAAAATTGAATTAATAAAATATGTGAAAACCCTATGTAAATATTGGAGGGTTGGATGATGGATTTTTGAACAAAAAAAAGTCATCAGAGTCACAATATCTTTAAAAACACTATTTTGAGAAGACATAATAGATCTAATATACCCCTTATCAATTCATTATTCATTAAAACATTTTATTAAAATCCATATTATTTTGATCCCATAATATTTCAACTGCAAAACACTACTGAAATTATCACAACCACACAGGTTGGATGAAATATACCATGGGAGAACATCATGACTTCCAATGGAGCATACTGCTTCGATTGGGATCTCAAAAGACAACTTATGGTAAATGAAAAATTACGAAGTCATCTCCTCCCATTAAATGTGAATCATTTGAGTCTAGTTATTTGTCTTGTACCCAATAATCCTATCTCAATAAGATTATATTTTCAAATTTATGTTTCCCTTTAATGATTCAAACTAGTCCTACCATGTTGTCGAAGTGAAAATCGATTTAGTGACATTGTAATTAAACCACAATTAATGATGAAAATTTTGGACTTATAGTTAGGTTTGGGATTCCGAATATTAATGAAACATGTTGTATTATATTGACTATGAATTTATAATTATCATCCATGGGAGAAGTTTTCCTCGTGGAGATGATTTTCATAAGAAATGTATTTAAAAGGGAAACACCCAATATCATCTCAAGGTTTATATTCCAGCAATAAGAATAAAAAAAGGGAAAATAGAATATGAAATAAGATTTATTGAATTAATTGTGAATAAAAAATAGTAAAATAAATTAAAAATGAAATAGAAGTGGGTGAGGAGTGTCGTATTAGAATATATCCTTGTGAAAATTATTCCATATTCAAAATTGTTATTGATTGAAATTGGAAAAAAACATTTTGGAAAAACAGTACAAAACACTCAACACACTCTCTAAAAGAATTTAATTTTAATTTAAATAGACTAAATGATTTTTAGGGTTTCAAATTCCAAAAAGGGAACTTGTAGAATTATGAATCCAAAATTTAGGTTTTATTGGGGGACCTTTTCTACCGAGTTTCTAAAACTACTATGAAGTTTAAAAAGAAAGGAAATAATATGAATAAATCAATTAATAGATTGAAATTTTTTATCCCATTACATGATTTGATATTAAATTTATTGACAAAATACTGAATTAAGGCCCAGTCTATCGAATCAAGCCCAGATATTCAGTAATCTCAATTTTCATCACCCTAAATGTGCAATCCAGTATTAATGATTCTTAACAAAAATGTCGATAAATTATTGAGGAATACGACCCTGGAATTCCAAAATTTAAAAACATCATAAATATAATTTTACGAAAAAATTAATACGATTATGATAAAACTGTTAAATCATAATTTTGATGAAATTTCCAAATTCAATCACAAAAAACATATTTTCATTAAATCTTAAAGTAAGGAACAATGTGAAAAAATTATATCTGATTTTATCCAAAAACTATTTAGCAAAAATATTCATTATCAACTCCCTCACATATTCCCTTTTTCACTCCCAATTAAAACAAAGTATCTTGTAATCTAGAAAAATGATGCATAATGAAATTTCTCAATCAATGATAATAATTTTAGAATATAAATGAATCATAAAAAATAATTCAATCTAAAAAAATCATGAATAATAGTTTTCAAAAATTATAACAATACGAAATCTAGTGAGACCAATTAAACTATTCATGTGGAAACATGTTTTTAGTCAACTATGAAAACAATAAAACATTTGTTTTGTTCAAATAATTTCAAGAATCTCTCTCCAACATTTAACCAATATATTTTTAAAAAGTAAAAATTTTATTGTTAATTTATTTTAATACACAATACTTTTTCAAAATCATATGAAATCAAATAGAACAACATACTCAATTATGAATTCCCAAAACACAAACCCTAATATACTAATCTAAATATCATAATATTTTGTTCATTTCATCAATATAATCTTTATTTTATTTTTTATTTATTTATTTTTTGGATGCACAACAGTCAGATTTTAGGTTCACACATGTAGTTCAATCATCTAATGTAGTTTTATCAATCATTAGAGAAACAAAAATGTAAAAAGACAATGTTATATGATAAAAAATATTACATAACATGTATATACCTTCAATTTGAAAAGATAAACTCACAAGTCATGATTTTTTAGGAATCTACATGGAGAGATTAAATGAAACATTTTTTCCCACAAGAAGTACCACGATTAGTATTATCAAAATCTAAATGGATTCAATAACACAAAATCAAACATAACATTGACCAAAATAAATTTTAAAAAAATAATCCACAAATGTGGAAAAAATTCATATTCTTTATAAGAATCCCATGAGGTTGTAAAAATCAAATATGAGCACTCAATAGGTTCTATGGAATTAATAATCACGGGACATAATTTGTTTTTAGTTTTTTAATCCTTTTTCTATTTCATTGAAATAAAAATATTTCATAAAAGAAAAGTATAAAATTAAAAATCCAAAATAATATACCCAAAATTTTTTCTCTTCCACATACATAAAATTTATCATTTTCATGAATGTGACTCTATATTATGATTTTTTTTAAAAAAATGTAGAATTAACATTGTGAAAATAACATAAAAGTTAGAGGGTAAGGGATAACCTGATTCCTTCAAGTAATGATGGGACCATGTAGTGTGATGACATCAACTACATGTGTGGTGGATCCCTCAATGTAAGAGATCATCTTCAAATCATTTAACTATAATGCACCTTCCCATATACTATTGGGAGGTTTACATTACATGATAATAAAAAACATGAGATACATTATAATGTCCCAACTATCTCGAATGAAACTCACCGTGGATCATCATAAATTCCTAACTATAGATAATAAATATGTCTCCTAAATTAAACATCCTTTCTTTTACCATTAAATTATAAGATTATATTGATATCTATTTGTATATAATTGAGTTTTCATGTGTGAAAATTGAATCTACACAAACACTTGAAATTAGAACATCCTTTAATCTGTATCTTGGGATAAATATATTTTTTATTTATTTATAGGGAAATATTATTGATGATCATCCTCTATAGGAAGATGATATGTTTTTCCAAAATTTATCTAATGGGGATCATACCAAGAAGAGTTTTAAATTTTATCCTATAGTATCATAGCCATTTATCCATCTTGTTGATCTCATGCATCCTATTTGACTTCACTATTTTATCTAATATGTTCATGAACATGTGATTTGAAATAGTAACTTAACTATTTTTATATGGGTTGTATGGTATTGATGTATTTTGTGTCACTTCGAAACTTTCATTTATGGAATCCAAATTATTTTTTCAAAAGTTTGAATGTTGGTAACTAATTAAAGTATTTGTTACTCCAAAACATGCATAAAATTTGGGCCTTGAGATAGTCCACTACAACAAAATAACGAGTATTCATGGTGGCCTTTTCCTCTACCATTTTTTTTCAAAATCAACAATGATAGGAATATATAGGAATCAAAATGATCATGTTAAAGGAACTATTAAATCAATTACACATTCCTTAAAATATCATTTAAAAATATATTCTATTATGGAATCTTGTGTCTCCTAAAAGTGTTTCTAATGTGATAGCAACTTGATAATGACATAAAAACACATGGTTATAATTGAATATGGTATATGGCTATAATATAGAGTCCAAGACATACTTATCTATCATTTGGGTAAAAAATTTCCTCTATAAGGAGGTGTTTGACAAAAAATAAAATCTGGATCAAACTAATGATCTACCACATATATTTTAATGACATGGTTACTAAAAATGATTAAAATGTAATGATCATAAAACAAATAAAACCCAGATGCACAATTATTTATTTCAAATTAGTGTTTCTTTAAGTTTTCATGATTTTCAATGGAAATAATTTTATTCACAAAATCATCATACCAAGGATATGCACCTGAGATGGATTAAAAATGCCCATTGGTGAAAGTGTCTCGAAGCTGTACCAAGATTCATGTATCATGCTCAAACATTTGAGTTACCCTTATCATGTAGTCAGAAACCAAGTTCATTGATATCTTATTATCCCATATCTAAATATTAAACTCTTTAAGAAGGGGAATCCAATGAATAAGTACTTGTTTGGGATCCATATTCAATATGAGGAACATTAAATCAACACAATCAGAGAAAAAACCACATTACATACTAATAAATAAGATCTAAATTAATAAATAGAAAATATGATATAAATAAACTACTTTCCCATTATGGTATAAATTTAACGGGTCGTATCAAAAGTAATAGATGTATAAGAAATAACATGTGGCCACCCTTCCAACGTATGAGATAAGACTACATCATTATAAATGTTTTAAGCTTCACAAATAAGCTCAAATGGGTGATTTAGTCAGGGTGATGTATAATTTTGGGTCGGGTGATACATTTCATAATTTAATTAATGGAAAACCTACAAGTATAATAAAAAAGAAAATCAAAATACATTTGATGTAATATTGAAAATTTAATATATATTATACTAATATATTTAATCAATAATCAATGAAATATCTTATTCCCTAGAAATTATCTGACATCACAAATAAATTAATGATAATTAAATGAGGAAATTATATCTACCTTAGATCTATCAACCTATATTCTATGTTTTTGACACTAAATTCCCTAGTAAAATTCCATGATCTACCATGAAATGAAATATCTCAAAGATAAAAATTTGATTCTTCATAATAAATTGATGAAAATAATTTCCCAAAGAAAAATTAAATTTATAAAATGATGAAACTTTCACAGTAAAATCATCCCTAAATACCACTATTTGAGAACTAAGAAAACCTGAAGAAAGACCTACCATGCATCTCTAGAAGATATCAAGGGTGTTGCAATGTCCAAATAGAATCCATCAATAAGAAAATATGATAAATTGGAGAGTTTCTATCATATTTTTATTATCCTATTGATCAATTGAAACATAAAAATAACCATGATATCCATTCATGAAATAATTTTTTTCCCTTCCATAAATTCACTCAATTATTTAATAAATTAATCAGATGATAATGTTTTCTTTATGATTGTATTGATTTATTCCTATAATAAATACACAAAGGCCAACTATTGTCACCATCATGGGAACTAAATATGTTGTATCATTTCCAAAATAGGTTACACAACTTTTATATGGAACAAAATAAATAGGAATAACCCATAGATTATCTAAAATAAGATAAATGATACCATTTACATGAAAATTTTCTTCTTGTTTTTTGAAAACATATTAAGGAGTTATATTAAGTCACCTTTTTGGATAAAATAATTATTTATCCCAATCTACCAAAATAATCATATTCATGAAAATTGATAGTCAAATAATTTATATTTTAGACATGGTCCACTCAATTTCATGAATAGTATCCCTTAAAATATTAAAAAGTTTTTCATTATTATCAACAGGGATATATATAGAAATTATAACAGGTAATATCTCACCCCTAAAAAGGTATGAGTATTTTATATTTGGTGGATAAAGATAGTGATCCAATTAGGGGGTGAGATGGAGACATTAAAGGAACTAAAATAATTGCATAATAAACCTTATTATCCAAATATACATCCTAAAAATCTAATATTAATGCATAAATCCATCATCATACTTAAGAAATATGTTTTAATTAAAATGGAAAATCTCATAATTTGATTATAAATCCACATAAAAAATATTATAGAGGATTGTTGATTAGAAATATGTGTGAAAATGATTTAAGACATCAAATTCCAATTAATTCTTATAATATCTCTAAGAAAATGAAAATAAAAATCTATGTCTTGTCTGTTATGGTTCAAAATAGGAAATAAAAAAAAGAATAATAATCCTATAAGGGGTATTTTATGGAATCTATAAAAATAAATATCATAATTTTATCACCAAAATACATGGAAGGTGTACCATAATGGATATTTATAGTCATCATACACGTTTTTTTTTTAAATTAAATACTATTAAAATCAGAGCATCACACCTTGTATGATTTTCCTCTATGTTAAGAATGATTGAATCTCTACGAAATATCATGTATCATATTAAAACAAGTATATCCTCAATGGCTCCCCCTGGATATGTTGTAGATCAATTTTAAAATTTAACAACCTCCCTCATTGGATTCAACTCGCCAACATATAAAGACGAAATAGTAGAGTGTGGAATTAAATTTATATAATATCCCGAGTTAAATATATCCAATGAAAATTCTAACTCCCCTATATTCATTGGTATGGTGATTGTCCCTGAATCATTTTAAATTGTAGGAATTTCATGAGTTGGTGTAATTAGTGATAACATATTCCTTCCATGATTGATCTTATCATATCTTGTGATCCATACTCAATTGGTAAAATGTTCTTTTAAGAATTTTTCTTAACATGGTATTTTATTAATGGACTAACATAAGGGGATGTTTGTAGAGACCCGAAGCTTGACTTACATGGACATTACATTACTTTAGCGGAATACTTAATACATAACAAAAACAGACACACAAGGACCGTAATAGTTTAGTGTCTTTGGAAACTTGGAATGTAATCTTCTAATCGTGGTGAAAGATATTCAACATCTCCCATAAATATCTTACCGTTTTTCTACCTAAAACATTTCTTTATATCCTTGGGAAAAGAAAACATAAAATGGTGAGATAAAATGCTCAGTAATGGTAAAAAAAATAAATATCAATGACATCATATTCATAAGAACATAACATTTTGGAAATCTTAACCTGCAAAAGAGAGCATAATTTCATAACATGGGATAAATCATAGTAGTGAAATGAAATCCCAATAATCATAACTTAAAACATTAAACCTTGTGGAATACACACATAATCATAGAGAATAATTTCTTATTAGTCAAGACTCATTTCCAATACTATCTTAGTGGACAAAGTCCATTTCTGAACCGAGTTCACTCCTCGTTTCAGTCCTGTTTCACTGAACCGGTTTAACCTACCGTTCCAGCCATGTCTATCTCATTAGATATAAAATCTTTAACCAACGCATAGGAGGGAGATATAGGTCCCACACATCTCATAATGATACCATTCTTATGTGTGCCACAAAATCAGAAAACCATACATCATAGCATAACCCATGTAATAAAAATAGGCATCTGAAACATTATGACATCATAAAACAATTCCTATAAGATAAAGGAATTCATAAAAATATAATTCCATCACAACATAATAAAATCAATGTAATAATAGGTATAAAAACAGAACCCTTTATTATCTTATATGGAAAATAATTTTGATAAAACACTTGAACTCCATTCTTGAGTAAAATATCCTTTCTGGTTCAAAAACACTTTTCCTTTCTTAACATGTCATAAAATTATAAACTAAAAGAAGTTGATTAAAAATAAACATGAAAACTTGTAAAGGAATATTCTTGGAAATAATTTTTTAAAAATCCATTCATGCCGTATAAGTTAAAAAAACATTCTTCGTACTTTTGTCAGAAAAGTCAAAATGTACCTCGTACGAAAAACGACAAAATATTCCTTTCATATCCTTTACTAAAATCTCACAGAAGGGTAAAATTGGATTTAAACAATTGTATGTGGATGGAAATAATATTACATATTGGGGAAAAATGGATGTGGATAATAAAATACACCCTAGTAAATGCCAAAGTATAAACAATCTCGGATAGAAATGAGATTGTGATATTTCCCTTACCTTAGGTCCGATTTGCTTCGTAAGTGGCCAAACCTACAGTATAATGATTTAAATAATGTCATTGACTTATTCCAGAATCATAATCATTGTTATTATATCATATATGGTTCACTTATGTCTTTATTTTACCTGTTCTTTTGTAAATTCCATGTTAAAGAGCGTTTTGGGTAAAATCGTTTCATTTGTCGTCCGTGTTTTGACTTGTAATTATTCATATGATTACTTAGATCATGATTAATTAATTCCAGAATATAAAACATTATTTATATATATAATATATTTTCATAAAATAAATATATATAATAGATCAGTAAATGGAAAGAAATACACCATTCATGGAGACGGTAGGTCGTACGTACGCATGAACGCTGTTTTCGTTTATTTATTGAGTTGAATGGAATTAAGTAGATGACATACATATATATACACATAAATCTAGTATCATTATTATTTCATATATTTCAGGATTAATTATTATATATACTTAATAATCATTCATGAATGGTTAGCGTGAAGAATGAATCTCATCGCGTCGTGGAGACGGTAGTTCGTATGTACGCACGAGTGATGATATCGTTCTCATGATCATGGAATTGTATTGGAGTGTTTGTATACTTTTTCAGAATCAATATAAATTTACAATAATCATATATAGTTATTATTTACACCATTATACCCATCCAAGTAAGGTGGGGGTGTAAAATAGATTACACCACGGTGTGGAGACGGTATTCTGTACGTACACACGCGCGGTGATTTCTTTTTCCATAGGGTGGATAGATGATGAAATAGGGTTGTTTCATGCTTAAAATAACATATCAGTATATTAGTGATACTGATGTTATTACTTCATAATTAAACAACTAAAGAAGAATAAGTGGAAGAATAAATAAAGGTGAATGAATTGGCAACGGACGTTACCTCTTCTTTGAAGTGCCTCTTTGAGACCTCCACTTAGGGCAGTAAAATTGGAATTTGAAGAAGACCAGGACCTCTAAGATGTTTATAGGGAAGTGTAGAAGAGAATTTTTCAGGGGTTGGACGAGCTTGAAGGCTCAAATTGGTGTGTGGAAGGGAGGGAGGAGGTGCCCTTTTATAAGGGAGGAGAGGGGCACCTTTGGAAATCTTACAAATATTAATTTATAATAAATCTAACCCCACTTAAAAACCTCAAAAAATGACTCATATTCGAATATTAGATAAGATAATGTTTTAATATCATCAACAAATAGAGTTTAGACATGTTTGAAATTTATTTTAAACATTATCAACTTGATTTATCCTTATTTAATCAATTTAATTTTATTTGTGGTAATAATATTCTAAATTTAAATTATAAAAAATAATTACTTATTTGTTTTGAATTGTCCATAAATAGATACTTAATAACATTTTAGACCATATAAATTTAAATTTATAATTTTTAAATATTTTTGTGATTTTTAAACAATTTTATAATATGTTATTTTTATAAAATAACAATAGTGTCAATTTTGACACTATTCATTTATTTGAATTTAAATAATATAAATAAAGAATATATGTTCGAAATAAAAGATTTAATAGATTAATAAAATGTCATATGTATCTATAAAATTAGTTTAGAACATTAAATAGTTCATATAATATTTATTTTATTAGTTTTAAAACCATATATTTGGTTTATCTCTTAATAAAATAAATACTACAACATTTTTTATAATTATTTAATATACTTATTTGTTGCATAAAAATTAAAAATAAAATCCTATGATGAATATAAATCTATTACCTTTCACAATAATACTTTTACTAGAATTTAACATCTTAAAATAACAATATTTAAATTGTTATATTTATTAAATTATGTAGGTGACAAGTTTGGCATCATTTAAAATTAAATAATATAAGTGTCATAATAACTTTTATAAGGTAAAAAATGGTCAAATATTAGACCATTGGATGATTATGGTTTACATCTACATGACCAATATGTTTTGGTCAGGGGTTTGTGCATTTTATGGTCACTATTAGTTTAATGAAAACTATATTCTTTATTTTTCACTAGATAAACTATTTCTGCATTATTATTGTGTCATATTTAATGATAATTATTTAATCCCTAAAAATTATAAATAAATTCATATGATGTATATAATTGCATTAGCTTTCTGGAGACTATTCATTTTCGAAGTTTCATGAAGTTTATCACTATATTAAAATTAATATACTTATAAGATTTAAGAGAGTGACATGTTGTCACTTTCTTTGGTTTTAATAATAATTAAGTTTTTTTTATGGAAAAAAGTCCATTAAATTATTCTAATATGACCCTTAGGTGATATGGGTCTACTTTCAGTCATCCAATAGGATTTTGGAAGTTGTTAGGGTAATTTTATAATCTTATATTTACCCTTAATTACCCGATTTACCTTTAACTATGGTAAATAAAATTTACCGTAGATACTATTCATGATGCCCAAAAGTAAAAAGTAGCTTATTAACATAATTTGGACCCACTGATTTCAAATATGGAATCCATTTTTCAAAATTCAATACACAAAAGTTTCAGAAATTAAATAAAATTAATCCTGTTGTCGAAAGAAAACAGGTTTTCGTTTAAAACATTACAAAAGATTGAATTTATTTAACCTACGAATTCAATGTAAAATCAAGGATAATGACATACATTATATTAAATGGTAAAAATATATTCTATTTATACTTTAAAACCATTAAATATTATAATTTAACCTTATAAATAATTACGATGGAAAAAAGTTGTTTTTCCTTAAAATATAGCGTGTTTTTACTATTCATCAAAATATGAAAGTTACCAGAATAATACGAAAAATTTATCCAAAGTAAATTTTTATTTCTTGATTCCAAAGAAGAATTTTATTTTGTCAAATTGAACTTATAAACATGTCAAAAACTTGATTTAAAGTGGGTGCTCCATCAAAAGGCGGCAAAACTGCATTTTTTGAAAAATACTTATCATACCCGAAAAATTTATTTTGTTCTTATACCATGTTCTAGAAAATGTGTAAGATGAATATTAATGTTATAAAATTAAAAATTTAGTTAATACTATTCATAAAGGCTAGTTCATAATAATATTATAATAATATATCGTTGTTTAGTGAAACCCGGTATTGCGTACAACACACGCTATCGAGGAAGGTCGCGATTGCGTGTAATGCAAGCCAAGTCAGGGTTGCGTGTTGTGAAAGAATCCTTCGTTTTTTTTATAACAGAATACAACCATATTTCTTTTATACATTGAATATATATATATATATATATACTCAATGTTGCGTAGAATAACTATTATCAAAATCGTGTGTAACACGATCCAAGAATAGTGTTGCGTATACTACAAGCTAATACGATGTTGCGTATAGCGCAAGGTAATCATGGTCTTGCATACAAAAAAAGACATTAGTGAAATTAAAAGAATATCATTCATAAAATCTCGGGGAGTTACATTCTACCCCCCTTAAAATGAATTTTTCCCTCGAAATTCATCGGGGTTATAAATGGTTTTATTCTTGAATGTTTCTTTAATTGAAACCCACATTGTAAAATGGAATACAAAAACCAATATTTAAAAAAAAAGTATGAAACGTAACAGTTACCCAAATAAACTAATCACTGGGTTCCCACATAGTTGAAAATATGGATATGGAAGAGAAATCTAACAATCAAGTTCTGATGGAGTGTGGTAGAGAACATGGCTATAGAAAATCTAGCAATCACAAATCCCCAAATTTGTGACGATCTAAGGTACCATCTGATTCATTAGATATAAGATAAATAGGATAAAATTTTTGGTTTTCAAGATCATTTCCCTAAAGTTGACGATTTTGAATTAAAATAAATACTTACTTTATTTTGGTACAATCTCACTGTTGTTTGTGCTTTGAACAATTTCCACTTCATCTCTTAATGAAATGAAGTTGAATTTGTTATTTGTGATGTGTTAAAAGATAATGTGATATAATGATGGGTCATTCCATCTGTTTCAAACAAAAGGTTAGCAAAAGTTATCAAATATACATAAGTCCGTCTTTGGTGAGGTTAATCGTATATGAAAAAATGAATTTATACTTCATCCATCACGTCGCTTAATAAAATAAAACTAGTTTCTACTAACCAGGGACTTCCTGTAGGTCAGTGGTTGGCGATAAAGGCCAGTCGCACTTCGGTTGTGGGTTTGATTCCCATAGCCTTGTCCGACGCGATGGGTTGTCGCCCATCCTGCAGGTTGTCCTTTTTCTAAAACTACATTACTATAACATCCCATCAATAATATCAAAAAACTTCTATCCTTAAACAATACTAACTTATGTCCAACATAATCCATTCCAATCTTTAGGCTTATCCATAATACATCGGTCCAAGCTCATAGTATAAAGAAAACGATTACTTGGAAATGTCATTAACCAAGCATGTGAATACCATCATTTATCCCCCTTATATCTTTTTGGTCACATTCCAATCATGTGAATACCTTAATCATGTATTCTCTTGAAAAATGAATACCCATTAAACCTTAGTGAAAACATGAATGCTGTCAAAAGTTAACTCTTTCCACATACCAAAATCCAAAAATTCTATATACTCAAACCATGATATAACCTTCTCCATATATCATTCATGAGCTATTGAATACTATCAAACATTTAATTTTCTCCATATCACATTATTATGCGCATATCATATACATTCCAAAAATATCTGAATAAAATTTCATGGATATTGGTACCAATAATCATACAATTTCAAAACTCAAGGAAAGACAATAGTGTAACTATCCTTAGATGTCTCCTTATTCCATAGTACCATGAGATTACTTATACAACATTACACTTGATATACATGTAATCATTCCACTACCTTCTTAAACCATTGACCGAGCTTCAACAATTCATTCATTTCACATATCACTTGTAGTCTCTTCATCATCATCACTATAAATACTACCTATATGGCCGTACTTATTCTCTTCATGAGACTTTCCCTTAGGGAATTGGTTTGAATAATGCCCATACATTCCACATTTAAAACATTTAACCATTTTTGATGTCGTAGAAATACCATTATCCTCATCCATGGTGTTAACTAAACCTTTTCCTTTTTACTTATTGGATTTGTGTCCTTCTTTTCCACACCCAAAGCATCTTCCAGTTCCCTTGAAACAATCTCCTCTATGCCTCTTCCCACATGATTTACATGAAGGAAATTGAACTTTCTTTCCTCTATGATCATCATGAAACTCCATCTTTCTCTTATTATCTGAGTCGGGAAACATACCAAAGTTGAGATTATTGATCATATTATGAGATTGCTGATTAGGAATAATAACGATGTTTGGACTTCCAAATCCCGTTTCATTTGGTTTCTCATGAAGAATATCATTCCATTTTCTGTCATATCCTCCATTATCATGAATCTTCCTGTTTCCAGCCATTTTTAAAACCCAACAAGAATAGTGTGAGAGGAAAAAATCATGCTAGGGAAAGCAACATAGTAAAGGGGGAGTACCCTCAATATCTAACATCTTAGGTTAAATTCTATGATCATTACCGTAGTTCTGGGACCATATCGTATATGTATACTTATCCTTAGGGACATCCATAGACATACCTTACAAATATCTCTAGGGATCTCACTAATGTTTTCGCATCCTAGTTTCTAAAGGTTGACTAAACCTTTCCTCTGATACCAACTATAGAGACCCGAAGCATGACGTACATGGACATTACATTACTTTAGCGGAATAATTAATACATAACAAAAACAGACACACAAGGACCGTACTAGTTTAGTGTCTTTGGAAACTTGGAACGTAATCTTCTAATCGTGGTGAAAGATCTTCAACATCTCCCATAAAGATCTTCCTTTTTTTTACCTAAAACATTTCTTTATATCATGGGGAAAAGAAAACATAAAAGGGTGAGCTCAAATGCTCAGTAAGGGTAAACAAAAGAAATATCAATCACATCATATTCATAAGAACATAACATTTTGGAAATCTTAACCTGCAAAAAAGAGCATAATTTCATAACATGGGATAAATCATAGTAGTGAAATGAAATCCCAATAATCATAACATAAAACTTGAAACTTTGTGACATACACACATAATCATAGAGAATCATTTCTTGTTAGTCAAGACTCATTTCCAAGACTATCTTAGTGGACAAAGTCCATTTCTGAACCGAGTTCACTCCTCGTTTCAGTCCTGTTTCACTGAACCGGATTAACCTGCCATTCCAGCCATGTCTATCTCATGAGATATAAAATCTTTACCCAATGCATTGGAGGGAGATATAGGTCCCACCCATCTCATAATGATACCATTATTATGTGTGCCCCAAAATCAGAAAACCATACATCATAGCATAACCCATGTAATAAAAATGGGAATCTTAAACATCATGACATCATATAACAATTCAAATAAGATAAAGGAATTCATAAAAATATAATTCCATCACAATATAATCAAATCAATGAAATAATAGGGATAAAAACAGAACCCTTTATTATCTTAGATGGAAAATAATTCTGATAAAACACTTGAACTCCATTCTTGAGGAAAATATCCTTTCTGCTTCAAAAACACTTTTCCTTTCGTAACATGTTATACAATTATAGACTAAAAGAAGTTGATTAAAAATAAACTTGAAAACTTGTAAAGGAAGTTTCTTGGAAATAATGTTTTAAAAATACATTCATTCCGTATAAGTTAATAAAAAGATTCTTCGTACTTTTTTTGGAAAGGTCAAAAAGTACCTCGTACGAAAAACGACAAAAGATTCCTTTCATATCCTTTACTAAAAACTCACCGAAGGGTAAAATTGTATTTAAAAAATTGTATGTGGATGGAAATAATATTACATATTGAGGAAACAAGGATGTGGATGAGAAAATACACCCCAGTAAATGCCAGAGTATAAACAATCTTGGATAGAAATGAGATTGTGATATTTCCCTTACCTTAGGTCTGATTTGCTTCGTAAATGTCCGAACCTCCTGTATAATGATTTAAATATTGTCATTTACTTATTCCAGAATCAGAATAATTGTTATTATATCATATATGGTTCACTTATGACTTTATTTTACCCATTATTTTGTAAATTCCATGTTAAAGAGCGTTTTGGGTAAAATCTTTTCATTTGTCATCCGTGTTTTGACTTGTAATTATTAATATGATTACATAGATCATGATTACTTAATTCCAGAATATAAAACATGATTTATATATATAATATATATTCATAATATACATATATATAACAGATTAGTAAATGGAAAGAAAAACACCGTTCATGGTGACGGTAGGTCGTACGTACGCATGAACGCTGTTTTCGTTTCCTTATTGAGTTGAATGGAATTAAGTAGATGACATACACATATATACACATAAATACAGTATCATTATTATGTCATATATTTTATGATTAATTATTATATATACTTAATAATCATTCATGAATGGTTAACGTGGAGAATGAATCTCATCGCGTCGTGGAGACGGTAGTCCGTACGTACGCACGAGCGATGATATCATTCTCATGATCATGGAATGTTATTGGAGTGTATGCATACTATTTCAGAATTAATATAACATTACAATAATCATATATAGTTATTATGTACACCATTATACCCATCCAAGTATGGTGGTGGTGGAAAATAGATTACACCACGGCGTGGAGACGGTATTCCGTACGTACGCACGCGCAGTGATTTCTTTTTCCGTAGGGTGGATAGATGGTGAAATAGGGTTGTTTCATACTTATAATAACATATCAGTATATGAGTGATACTGATGTTATTACTTCATAATGAAACAACTAAATAAGAAGAAGTGGAAGAAGAAATAAAGTTGAAAAAATTGGTAACAGACATTACCTCTTCTTTGAAGCACCTCTTTGAGACCTCCACTTAGGGCCCTAAAATTTGTCTTTGAAGAAGCCCAGGACCTCTAAGATATTTCTAGGGAAGTGGAGAAGAGAATTTTGTAGGTGTTGGCCGAGCATGAAGGATCAAATTGGTGTGAGGAAGGGAGGGAGGAGGTTCCCTTTTATAAGGGAGGAGAGGGGAACCTTTGGAAATCTTACAAATATTAATTTATAATAAATCTAAACCCACTTAAAAATCTCCAAAAATGACTCATATTAGATTATTAGATACGATAAGGTTGTAATATCATCAACAAATAGAATTTAGACATGTTTGGAATTTATTTTAATCATTATCAACTTGATTTATCCTTATTTAATCAATTTTATTTTATTTGTGGTAATAACATTCTAAATTTTAAATTATAACAAATAATTACTTATTTATTTTGAATTGTCCATAATTGGATAATTAATAAAATTTTAGACCATATAAATTTAAATTTATAATTTTTAAATATTTTTGTGATTTTTAAACAATTTTATAATATGTTATTTTTATAAAATAACAATAGTGTCAATTTTGACACTATTCATTTATTTGAATTCAAATAAAATAAATACAGAATATATGTTCAAAATAAATTCTTTAATAGATTCATAAAATGTCATATGTATCTATAAAATTATTTTAGAACATTAAATAGTTCATATAATATTTATTTTATTATTTTTAAAACTATTTATTTGGTTTATCTCTTAATAAAATAAATACTACAACATTTTTTTATAATTATTTAATATACTTATTTTTTTCATAAAAATTAAAAAAAAATCCTATGATGAAGATAAATCTATTAACGTTCACAATAATACTTGTACTGGAATTTATCATCTTAAAATCACAATATTTAAATTGTTATATATATTAAATTATGAAGGTGACAACTTTGGCATCATTTAAAATAAAATAATATAAATGTCATAATCACTTTTATAAGGTTCCAAATGGTCAAATATTAAACCATTGGATGATTATGGTTTACATTTACATGAAAAATAAGTTTTGGTCAGGGGTTTGTTCATTTTATGGTCACTATTAGTTTAATAAAAACTATATTCTTGATTTTTCACTAGATAAACAATTTCTGCATCATTATTGTGTCATAATTAATGATAATTATTTAATCCCTAAAAATTATAAATAAATTCATATGATGTATATAATTTCATTAGCTTTCTGTAGACTATTCATGTTCGAAGTTTCATGAAGTTTATCACTAGATTAAAATTAATATACTTATAAGATTTAAGAGAGTGACATGTTGTCACTTTCTTTGGTTTTAATAATAATTAAGTTTTTTTCATGGAAACAAAGTCCATTAAATGATTATAATTTGACACTTCGGTGATATGGTTCGCCTTTCAGTCATCCAATAGAATTTTGGCAGGTGTTAGGGTAATTTTATATTCTTATATTTTCCCTTAATTACCCGATTTACCTTTAACTATGGTAAATAAAATTTATTGTAGATACTAATCATGATGCCCAAAAATAAAAAGTAGCTTATTAACATAATTTGGACCCACTTATTTCAAATATGGAATCCATTTTTCCATATTCAATACACAAAAGTTTCATAAATTAAATTAAAATTAATCCCGTTGTTGAAAGAAAACAGGTTTTCGTTTAAAACATTGCCAAAGATTGAATTTATTTAACCTACGAATTCAATGTAAAATCAAGCATAATGACATACATTATATTAAATGGTAAAAATATATTATATTTATACTTTAAAACCATTCGATATTATAATTTAACCCTATAAATTATTACGATGAAAAAAAGTTGTTTTTCATTAAAATATAGCGTGTTTTTACTATTCATCAAAATATGAAAGTTACCAGAATAATACGAAAATTTTATCCAAAGTAAATTTTTTATTTCTTGATTCCAAAGAAGAATTTTATTTTTTCAAATTTAACTTATAAAAATGTCAAAAACTATATTTAATGTGGGTGCACCATCAAAAGGGGGAAAACTGCATTTTTTGAAAAATACTTATTTTACCCGAAAAATTTATATTGTTCTTATACCATGTTCTAGAAAATGTGTAAGATGAATAATAATTTTATAAAATTCAAAATTTAGTTAATAATATTCATAACGGCTAGTTCATAATAATATTATAATAATATATCGTTGTTTAGTAAAACCCGGTATTGCGTACAACACACGCTATCGAGGAAGGTCGCGATTGCGTGTAATGCAAGCCAAGTCAGGGTTGCGTGTTCTGAAAGAATACTTAGTTGTTTCGTATAACAGAATCCAACCATATTTCATTTATATATTGAATATATATATATATATATATATATATACTCAATGTTGCGTAGAATAACTATTATCAAAATTGTGTGTAACACGATCCAAGAATAGTGTTGCATATACTGCAAGCTAATACGGTGTTGCATATAGCGCAAGGTAATCTTGGTGTAGCATACAACACAAGACATTAATGAAATTAAAAGAATGTATTTCATAAAATCTCGGGGTGTTACAATGTTTATCTCAACATGATTTAGTATTATTAAAACCTATTTTAGTATCTCATCTTCAACCATATTTTTTATTTATACAACTCTATTTTGAAATGGAATGATCTTTGGATGAATATTGTCAATTTGTTCTAAAAATTTTCATAATTTATTGGTTTCGTAGTTAATGTAGGTGATGGTGGACTCTCGTTGAGTTTGGTGAATCCTTGTGAATTTCTAGCAAAAATTCAATAACATTTATTCCTCCCACTCCTCAATGTGATAATACAAACATTCCTCTTCAGATTTTGATTGGGTTGTGAGGTTAGGTTTGTAACTCCTTTTTTACTATTTCATGTAATGTGGTGCAATATGGCCCATTTTAATATTTATCTTCCTCAACTATATACCTTTACTCTTCAAATCATTCAATTGATTATGAATATTTTATTTCAAAATATCATCATTGTTTGAATATAAATTGGGGTGAGGATTCCCTTTTTCGACTTGTTGATTCCTATGAATCCAATTTCTTTTGTGGATGCAAAAAACCCTATTGGTAAGGCAAATATTACTAGATTTTTTTTAAAAGGATCCTTTTGTTGTTGTTTGGATATAAACCTCATATTCAAGTGATAATTATATCCTTTTTTAAATGTTGGTTTGGAGGAATTATAATTTTATACGGGGGTTCATTTTGTTTGACTGAAAAATAAAATTTTTATTTCAAAATCATTGTTAAGGGAAAAGTGGGAAACTGAACATGGAAGACCTTAAGTCCATCAAAAATAGAATGAACTCACTAAATCAATATAGTAAAAACCAAGATTATTGAAATTACTCACCTTCTATAGACACCATTGTATTGTACTTAATTTCTATATCCATATTTTCATTATAGGTTCATTAAAATGGTTGGTGAGATTATTCCATGTCTCTATATATTCCCCAATGTTATTATTTCCCTCACTGATTCCTCATGAAAATATATGATCTTTTTTGTTGATCCATAATTTTTTCTCATCATTGATATATAAGATAATTTATATCTCATACATTCTACTAGTATCAACCTCTAAAATATTTATATTAGATTATTTATTTAACATATATTCCTTAAATTGTAATGGAAGAACAAGGTAGACCTCCTAATCAATAGAAGGTGTTTTTGGCCCCCTAGAGTTGTACCTTTCTAAACTACTTTTGGGTTTAACCTACCATCTGCCTCAGTTATCATCAAATTTTCAATCGATCTTTTAACCATAAGCATCAGATGTCTAGAGTAGTATTTTCACTACACATAATTTTTCTTCTTATTGAATGGATGTATCCATAATAATCACTTCCTTGATTAACATTCCTCGAGCTTTATTTGATAGACATTATGGAATTTTGATCACAATCCCATTTAGAATCACGTTTCAATTCTAATATATTGTCACAGAAAAGGTGTTATACATCCTATAGCAAGTTCATCGAATTTTTTTTGTCCCATCAATGGAGAATCCTTACTGTTCCTTTTATATTTAAATAATACCCAACATATAGCCTCAACCTTTCTAATATTTTAATCACCTAACCTCTAGTAATTGTTATGAATTTCAACACCTAAATTCACATTCTTCCCAACATCTGTAATATATGTTTCATCAAGTAAAATACATCCCACAACAAATTCTTATTGTTAATGCATTGCCTCATGTTAATTTAAGATGACTACTTCCTTGTTGTGTGTAGAATAATAAACTTCCCCTTCACTTAGTAATGGTCCACCAAAAACATTCCAACCACTACTTTCATTAAAATAATTCATCCTTTATCCTAATAAGCAGGATATGATGTTATAGGACCTCAGTGGTTTAATAAAGGCATGATAAGAATACTGAATCTAAGAGATAGAGTCCAAAATATGGATGATTTTACCATTCATGCAATCTAGTTGGTGATTCTCCAGATGAGAGAATGACGAGTAGAAGTCCATCCAATTCTCAAACTACACTACCTGTTTAAACTGGAAATTTATTTTCATCTAAATCCACAAAAACTCTATCGAAGGCTTGGAAACAATTATTTAATAAAAATATTATTAGTTAAAGTATTAAATATGGGGGTTATTTACTATCAAATAATAAAAAGATTAATATTAAATTTCCAAGCATCATAGTTATTGACATGTTTTCAAAATAGGTGTGGAATACAAAGAAAATATACAAATGTTTTAGTGGAAGGAGGATCATGAAAAAAATGGTAATTAAAGGACCATAAAAAGATTTATAAATTGACTCCTTTTATGTAATTTTTACAACTTTCCCAGGAAAAGATAATATCATTATTTGTCTCGAAACAAATGAGAAAATGGTGGGGGTAAAAAATACCTATGATTGTGTGATGTTGTGGATGCCAAAAATTAGACATGAAATGATTGAATGAATCAATGGATGGTAGAATAAAAACAAATGTTCCCCCAATTAAGATCCTTTTCAAGTCCAAAGAATTAGTACGCTCCTATATAGAGAGTGTGAGCTTGAGAAATCAATCGTCGAAGGAGGGAACATTCAGATAAAGGGTATCTATCTCTACATATTGGTTAATAATTCATAATATGCATAAATTAAATGATTTTCAATAGAAGAAGGAAAATTCTTGATGAACATCCCATACAGTCAGTTTACCTCAATCATTGAAATATTTGGAGTTTTGTGTCATCTTAAAAATCAATACTCGAGATTCCAACTGGGTTTTTTTATCCAATAATTCTTCTGATGTAGCGTTAACCATGATCTTCTATGTGGGAATGATACCTTAAAAAAATTATTGGATGATGAGTTGATTTCATATTTAGGGATTTTGAAAATTGCATATATTTTCTTAAACTGCACTGTGTACTCATACATTAATTATCCTTGTTATTTCTTGAATCAATATATCTCCATTCAAATAATTGTGGTCCTAGATTCTGGAGAATATATATATATATATATAATAATAGATTTTAAAATCAATCTAATATGTGAAGTCTTCATGTTGTAGGTAATCCATAAATATTTCACAGTTCCATAAATTCAGAATTGGATTTCCCTTAATTAATTTTATCTTCAGAAATATTACTTAGTAAATATGTTTATAAAACTATATTGAATTCTATTATAGGTGTGTTTAGATCCTAACTAGAGAGACCATGAAATTTAGAGAGAAGGTGAATTAAACACTATTTTAGTTCTATGTATGGTTTGAGATCTTTATTAGAATGTAATTTTGGTTGATAATTAACATCAGGTTTTTCCAACTCTAGAATTGTTCTTTAAAGTTCATTCTAATTTGCATCCATTTTTTGCAAATAATACTTTGTTTGAGTTGTGATTTGTGGGTAAAAACTTTCGTAATATTGAAAATAATGAAACATGGGAATTCTAAAACATCCTGAATTTTATTATTTAATAAATTTATCAATAAATATTTTTCAACCACATGGTATATTATAAAATAAACATTGGTGTTGGATCGAGTCATCAAATAGAGAGATAAAATTAAAAATAAGTGGACTATAATATCATCAAATGAGATTTCAATAGATAGTTTAAAAAATAATATTTAGGTAAATTATAAGTGAACATAGATGGAATGGGAAGAAAATAAATATAATAATAATTAAAAGGAATGAACATATCAGAAATAGTTTAAATAAAACACTTTCTTCCATACCAACAGCACTAATTGGATATTCATTTTATCACCTCCACCCAATTTTTTTTACTAAGTCCAGAATAGTGTCGAACCTAGGTTTTTCTCTTAATATGGAATTGAATTAAAAACCTAAAAATAGTATTGATAAATGGAAATGAAAATATTTGAACACAATGGTAAAAACGTTAGTGGGTTGGTTGATATATTTTTTAAAAACAAATAAAAAATGAATTCACTAACACAATTTCATTAAAAATTCCAACATAAAAAGACATAATCAATATAACATAACCCAAAACTATTCTTCAATCACTATTCAATATGATTAAATTCCATTTAAATTTGATTCACTATTATTTTTAAACACAAAACCCAATTTAAATTAGCATGAAAACAAATATAGGAAGAAGAAAACCCTATATTAACATGAAGTCTTACAATAGTAGCACCCTAATTTAATGTTGAAAACAACAAGAACTTACATTCAACAGCCAATTAGATAATTATATCCTTCATATAAATATAAATTATTTTGGTTTTATTATTATTCATTATTCCAATAATTATATCCCTTGTTAATTATATTTGGAGACAAAAAATTATCTCCAATGATTCATACAAGTATGATCACATTTTTCAAAGTAAAAATTGATCAAGTTCCATATAAATTCAAACTCAATTAATTTATCAAAATTTATGAATTATATGTTTTTTCAGGGATTTAATGAAAATAACTAATGGAGTACTATTAGATCATCTACGAATAGAAACAAATCATCGATTAGTGGAGTCGGCATCGTGGAGGCTATTTGCAAAAAATGATTGAAAGGGAAGCACCTAATAGCATATATACTATTATATTCCAGAACTAGAAATCAAAATAAAATAAGTAAAATATAATAAAACCAATGATTCTAATAATAAAACGATATGTTATGAGACATAATTAAATGAAACACAAAGTATATGTTGGATAGTATTCCCTTCATGGAAGAGATCCTTCCATAAAATATTATTTATTGAAAATTGTTAGAGTTAAAAATTAGACCAAGATTTTTGGATAAATATTCCCAAATCATCTAAACATCCTCACAAGTCCTGAAAATTTCAATTATTACTATTTCTAATTGTAGAGGGATTCAAATTCTGAAAAATAATAATTAAGTGTATCTCCACTAGAATTTACTCCTTTGATAGCTTCATTTTCTACCATGTTTCCATGAGAACTACAATTTAATCATTTTTATGGAAATTCATGGAATGGAATATTATAATATCTTTAAAAATTTGAGCGCATTCCATTATGAGAAAAAATGGTATGGAACAAATGGCGAATCAAGTTACAATCTATCAAATCAACCCCATTTTTTCCATAATAGCATTTTCAGCCCTACATATGTTTGATCCAGCTATCATGATCTCAATTAAAAATGTAGATAAATGAGTGAGGAATTTAACCATGAAAATTAAAATCACAATTTATCAAAAATAAAATGTTGTGAAAAAATTACTAGGGTGTTGTTAAAACATTAAAAACATATTTTTTCATGCAATTTTCAAAATTAAGCTAAATTTAAATAATTACATTAAATATTTAAATATGGATCAATGTGAGAAAATTATTTAAAATATTATCCATGAAATATTTAACAGAAAAGTCATTTGAATGCACCTATGGTACCCTTACATTAATTGAAGAAATAGTCTATATAAATCATCATAAATACGTAATAAAACCCCAAATAAAAAACATGTCCTAATTTTTTTGACTTCATGGTGATTACTATCCTCCTCCATATAATCTATCTATTAGTATTGGACACCAATTTCCTCGTTGTAAGGAGAACCTCTCCCTAAGTGGGACATTTTCTGCTCATCAGATCTTAGGGTAAGCTCCTTGGGATTAGCTCCCCTAGGGGTCATTTTAACTTCCCTAGAGATAGTTTGGAACATCGTATTTCTGTTGTATGATAGTATCCCTACTCTATTTATATAGGCAATGATCTATTTTTTAAAAAAAAATTCTTAGCCCTCCATTTTTCTACACATTGAATCCATCTATTTTCCAAATATCTTTTATCATATTCATTTGAATAAATATTATCATCTACATGAGTGGTTGTGTTTCTTGATCCTTTTAGAAATCATGTTTATCTCTTTATGAGTGACTTGGCCATATCTCCTTAATCTTTGGATCCTTTTAAACTAGAAGACACAGACCCAATGTGTGGGTTTTTTAAATTTTCCCCCTAATCACACCGAGAGTGTATAGATAGCCTAAGGATATTAGGTTTTTTAAATGAAGCTTATTCAAACCCTTGTATGGTTCACAGGTGTTACATAATGGAAATGGTATTTAACCTTATGATTTATATGTATTGACCTTATGTATCATGTATTATGTATTCATGGCAACATCATTTCCATCCAACCATAGTGTAGCCACATTGTTATCAAATTATCTCCATTTCGAATATAGAACCCTCTATAATGTAGGATACATACCATTGGGTACCCACTATACTACTTCCATGACTATAATACATTTGATATCCTCACACAAAACATATTCTCCATGTGGTTCCCACCATATCATAATGGTTTCTACAATGCATTGGATACATTTATCTATTATATATGAAAAAGTGGAATGTTCATAGTAGCAGGACCGTGGTGCATCTCTTCTTTCATCTTCTAATTATCCTAGGAATACACAGTGTAATTCTAGTCTCTGGAGTATAGGAGTTTGGATATCTAAAGGTAGTGGATCAACCATCTGGCCAACCATAGTAGAATTATCACAAATTGGGTGATTGTGGTTACCTAGAAAGGTGTGTTCGAGAACTAATATGTGCATTATGGAATGAAATTGTGGTGTTTACCTTAATAGAATAGATTCCAAGATAATTTTCATAAAAAATTGATCTATATAACGAATGGTTGGGGTTATAAAGGCAATAATATTTCATTTGTGTCTTGATGTAGTCAGACTGAGGTAAGAGAGCCAATATCGCCACTATGCATCACCTAGTACCGGTGAATAACTCCTCCCACTACCACAATGATCAAACCCACATGCACCAGTGTTATTGGATACAATGCAATATATAAATGTGAACAAGTCCTCTCTGACATAAGTGGTCATCCTTCCTTGGGGGGTCCCCTGCTCAGTTTTTCCATTTGGAGCTTCTATGTGGATTCTTTCACTATGGGTTAAGGGTTGCACAGGTTGGTAGTTCTTTTGTTATGTATATTCCGTTTTCTTTTCTATTTGAAAAATATACATTATACAAATAAACATAAATTATTATTCATAAAAATAAATACACTTCTAACTTTATTTATTTTTTTCAAATTATATTATCAAATTTAATTACCTAATATAAGATAATTCAAATAATTACGTGTAATATTGACTAATTGAATTCCATATTTAATGAAATTATATATAAAAATTGTATTCATCATGCAGAATTATAATTTATCTTCATCTATTAATTGATATCTGACCATTATATCATATATGATTTTCATGCTAGGAAAAATAAGGTAGGGAAGAATCACACATTTCCATCTATCACTTGTTCATAATTGGACTATTTCCATACGTTATAACCATGGATAATCCCTATTTGATTTTATATATAGGTTAAATCCATGATTGGTCCACCCATGAGCTTTATCATTGTTATTATAGACAACAGTCTCTTTCCTTAGGTAAGGCTCATGGAGAAAGCCTATGTCACAGGGGGACCCCATAGATACAAGTGCCATGATGGTGGAAAAAGGCTCTGAAAAAACTACCATAATAAATCGATCTTGTAAGCACTTTCTGTGAATCATTATATATTATCACTCCACAAAAATGATAATTATATATATATATATATTATAATATATTTTTGTGATGGTGAAAGATATTACAAATATATTTTATTATTCTTGTAAAATTAACCATACATGAATATAGATAGAGGGTCTTACATATTCCCTTCCCATAAGAGAAACTATTCCCATGTTGTTGTGGAAAAATCTATATCCATTTATATACTATTAAATTATTATATACTCCTCAATAACAATGTGTATTAAACTCATGTTTCTATAAGAAACCTATATCCATAGCAAGTCTCGATTGTGAATATAGGTTCATGGGTATTGTCCTAATTTCCACTTGTCTGGGATATCTCCTATAATTTTTTTTGGATTACATTTGATATTTATAGAATTCATATACTACATAACTCAGTATATTTTTATATCTTTCATAGGGATCAGGTCCTCTAATTCCTATTGATACTCCCTTATATCTATCATTTCATTAGGATGGGAAATGGTAAATGTGTATGATCTCGCCTTTTTTCATGTGCTCCCCTCATAATATTTTGGTGACCTCTTTGAGTTTTAGTTTTTTTTTGAACCATGGTTTTCAGTCCATGGTTCAATGGGTTTTTCGGAGGATAATAAGAAGATTTGGATAATGTAATGTTTTTTTATATAATTAATCCATGTGTTGTGCCATAATCAAAGTGATTGTGGTGTGGAATATTAAGATACGATATAGGGGAATTAATAGAGGATTTTAGAATCCACTAAATTTTGAGACAAAGCTTTGTTATAGAGAGGATAGTTATGTTGTAGTGTCTTAAAGCTAGTTTTTCTAATATCATGCTAGCTATAATGCAAGGGGATGGTTGCACAATAGCCTCCATTTTAGTGATGTGGAAATGTGGTGTGGTGGAGTTGGCTACACCATAGTACATCCCTGGGTTTTTATGAACAATACTATAGTAGCTACCATGTATATCGAACATAGATTGACCAAGGGATATTTCATCATCATTCCTTTGGTTTTTTCACATTGTAACATTTGTTAATGGGTTATTTTTTTTTCCCAGTGGGTTCTTCCATGGTCCTCTATTTTTAAGAATATATATAGACACCCAACCCCCTATGAACGTTTTTTCTCCCATGTTTTCCACTCATTCCCAAGGCACATCAAAGAGAATTTTGATGGTATTTGAATCCCACTTTTGTTGGATTAAATCCCCACATTATAAGGATTAATATTTTATTATCCAAGACTTCTAGTGGTGAACTCAAAGGATCCGGTTTTTCACGATACAATTTTATCTTGTTGTTATGAGTATATATTTTGATGGAAGGATGAAAAAATTCTACCTTATACACTATGAGTTGTCCTAGATTTCTCCATTTTGAGGTTGGTGGTCTAGAATAAATCCCTCTTGTCTATTTCACCATCCTATTAGGTGTAATATCATTGATTACTCTATAACATAGTGTGTTTGAACTTCATAAATAAATAATACACTATTTCGATAATAATCAATTCATTTATACTTCTCACAGATCAAATAGAATCCATTTCCATTGTAACTATGGTTTTGGACTCCTCATTGGATAGCTACCCTTGAATCATATAATTTGTATACATAACAATTTGTGATTTTAGATTAACAATGTGAATGGTGAAATTCGATTGAAGTGAGTTGGTATGTGAATTGTGATAAATTGTTACTGGGAATGGTTTTACACTGGTGATTCATCCTGGTGTGGGAGAATCTACCTATGGATAATTTATTCCTTATTATGTGACAGTGGGATAAATTTTCCATTTTCTCCGGATAAATGAATTATTAATAATGGTATAAATAACATTCTTGTATCTGTTTTTTATAGGGATACTATGTAATCGATCCACTCACTCACATTATTTGGTATCAGGGATCTATTCTAATGTATGAGAATCCACCAATTGTTATTAGATATTGTTCCCCTTGGAGACATGCACATTGCTCGGATGTGAGAAACTCCATCATGTAACTTTTTGGGGACCAGTGTGAGATGGGTTCTTTTCCCTTGGTTATTTGAACCAAATGAAGACATATGTGACTCCAACAGGGGAATTCTTATGGACCTAAATGAGGTTACATGATATATGGTATATTTGATATGTCCTAATATAGGATAATTATCCAATTAACAGAGGCATTTGACATGGAGCTGATGTATCTTTGGCTGTCCCTGAGTAAAAAAAATAGAACTAGAGGGTTGATGGTTTTATCTTGTGTTTAATATTAATTTTGATGAATAATTCCTCTTTTTATCACATTATTACATTTAATATATAGTAAAAATTTATTTGTTTAGTTTTAGCGGTGTTGAACTATTTATTTTTACTCACACCTTATTTAGGACACCATTTGGTACCCATGTAGATTTCATGCATACAGGTTTAGATAAGGAAAATCATCCTTGTTGTTTATTTTTTTCTTGATCGGTGATATGTATATTTGAGTTCGGGCCAACACGAGGGTTGAGATGTTCGATTTTGAAGAATTTAAACTTTTCATATTTTTCATTCATTATTATGAAATTCATCTACTAATTTTCTTACATTCTAGCCCATCATTACATTCTTATATCATTTCATGTATTGTTCCATTTTACCTTTATTCTTCTTGAGTTTCCTATTTTTTTAATATTTTTCTATTTTTTATTGAAACTCTATTATATTATGTATAGTCTATCCACTATATGTATTAACCCCTCGACATTTTTTGATAACCTCTTATATGGCATGCCACACCTGATGTCATGTAGTAGATTGGACTCTGTCACGATAGGACACACCATGTCAGGGACATTAAAATGTGGTATTATATTAGGATTCATTTACATTTCATTTCTAGTTGAGAAAGTTGGATAGGAGACTAGGATGTGTCAGGATTTTGAAATGATCTTGTGTATCGAAGTAGTTAACCCATTTTGTTGTAAAATACATGTTCATAGGGAACCAATTGTTTCTCATGCTATTCCCTTATTATAATTAAGATTTCAATTCACCTTGGGTGACTCACTTATTGTGGGAGTTACCATTTAATAATAATTCACACATAGTATTTCATGGGTTTATAGGAGTGTGCATGTATCATGATTGGAACATAGAGATATGTATTTACATTCACTGTACATGATAGTTTCATATCTATTTATGTTGACATATTTACCCATATAAACTATGAAATGATATACAATTTTATACTAGATACAAATAAATGGATGAAATTGTTATGTTACTCCAATTTAGCTATTAATCCATATGTGGAGAAATATGATGCTAGTAGAGCTCTATTATTTTAAATGGTTGAGGTCAACATTGTGGTGTAGTCCACATTTATAAGAGTTTGTTAGATCTCTAGTGAAATTACCCCTTTTCATTTTCTATAGTTTCAGGAGATATGATAATAGAACACTCCTAATACTACTATGTTAGAACATCTTTTATATAAAATTAATCAGATATATGAAATTCTCCATTATTTTTTGATAAAGATCAATAAATCCATGGAAATTTATATTGTTTACTCCATTCCATCAATGTCTTTGCTGAAAAGAGAGTTTGATCTATTGCATAAAACTACATTCAATGGGGAGGGATGTAACACCCCGAGATTTGATGAAAAATATTATTTTTAATTTCATTAATGTATTGTGTTGTACGCTACACCAAAAGGATCTTTCTCAAACATGCATCCTTGACTTGCCTTGCATTACACGCAATCACGACCTTCCTCGATAGCGTGTGTAGTACGCAATACCGAGTTTCACTAAACAATGATATGCTATTAAAATATTATTAAAACTAGCCATTATGAATAGTAATAACCACCTTTTAAAATTTTAGAAATTTTAGCTCTCAAAATGGACTTCATTTTTGGATTCGGAGTATCGAATTTAGCCTAAGGTGAAATTTTGGTACTTTTCGGATAACTTTCATATTCTGATGAATAATGAAAATTACTAAATTATAATTAAAAACAACTTTTTAATCGAAATAATTAATAGTGATAAATTATTAATTTGAGTGGTTTTAAATTATATTTAGAATATATTTTTACAATTTAATACAATGTTGGTCATTAGATGTAATTTCACATTTAAACTAGTCATAAACAAGTGTCAATCTTTTGATAGTTATTATCTCTTAAGAACACGCAATTTGTTTTGACGACGGGAATTGATTTTTTAAATTAATTAATGCAACTGATATGTTTTTAATTTGATAAAATAGACATCATTTTTGAATTCATAATATGAAATATAGCTTAGATCTAATTTTTGGTATTTTTCTGGAATCTTTCATTTTTTTGATGAATAGTGAAACCACTAAGTGATAGTTAAAAAACTGAATTTTTCATAAAACTTAATTTTACCGCTTCTGTGAGTGTAATTTTGAAAATCCGAGAGACACAGTTGATGTCAGTAAGTAAAATGTGGTTCAATGAGATGAAAATAATTTTTTGGTGAATAAGAACTTTTTACTTTTATTTACCACGGTTAAAAGTAAATAGAGTAATTAAGGGTAAAAGTGATATTATTATTACCCTAAAACATGTCCAAATTCTATTGGACAAGTGTAATTCGACCAAAGGAAACCTTAGGAATAAAATATGACCATTTATGCCCACTTGGATTAGATTAGGACATTTATTATTAATTTATTTAAAGAAGGGTTAAAATAGTTAAAATCAAAGTTTAATAAGTAAATCATTTTTAATATGGGGTTATACATAAGATAAATTAGACTATAAATATTAATTAGAAAGCTAAAACTATTTCCTACATAATGGTATTTTATTTGGGATTTTTAGACCTTAAACAATTTAATTTATTTATGACACGATGACGATGCAGTAATTATATTATTAATGAAATATTGACATAATTGATGTTATAAATACCCAAATAAATATAATTTGAGAGTTTTTATGAATTCCAATCATTTTCTAGGTTAATATTACATGTTATTATTGATTTAATTAACTTTGTTTGAACTTATCATTCTGTTATGATTTTCACAAAAATCAATTACTAAATAGTGTCAAAAATGACATAAAATAGTTTTTAAAACAAATATTATATTATTAATTGTTATTTTATTCCTAAAATCTAAGGTTTGGAACAATGACTTAGATAAGGTTATATATATTAATAATAAACAACTTGGGGTTCGTTTGGCTTGATATAGTAAGTTTATTAACCTTATACTATAAGAACACAAGAAGACACGGTAAAAGTAAAATTATTTAACTTAATGTTAAATCTAAATGATAAGGATAAAATAGGAACATAAACTTGTCTAAATTATATTTTATGAGAGGATTTAGACCCATCCCCACCTTAGCCTCGAAATAAATCAATTTTGAGCTATTTAAAACCGAAATTGACTTTATAATAAAATAATATTTTTAGTTATTGCAAAGGTGCCCCTCTCCTCCCTTATAAAAGGGCACCTCCTCCCTCTCTTCCTCACACCACTTTGAGCCTTTAAGCTCGGCAAAACCCTGCCAATTTCTTATATCCACTTCCCTAGAAACATCCTAGAGGTTCTGGTCTTCTTCAAAGACCTATTATAGTGCCCTAAAAGGAGGTCTCAAAGAAGCACTTCAAAGAAGAGGTAATGTCCATTACCGATTCTTTCATCTTTATTTCTTCTTCCACTTATTCTTCTTTAGTTGTTTCATTATGAAGTAATAACATCAGTATCACTCATATATAGATATGTTATTATAAGTATGAAACAACCCTATTTCACCATCTATCCATCCTACGGAAAAAGAAATCACCGCGCGTGCGTACGTACGGAATACCATCTCCACGTCGTGGTGTAATCTATTTTACACCACCACCTTACTTGGATGGGTAAAATGGTGTAAATAATGACTATATATGACTATTATAAAGTTATATTGATTCTTAAATAGTATACATACACTCCAATACAATTCCACGATCATAGGAACGATATCATCACTCGTGCGTACGTACGGAATACCGTCTCCACGATGTCATGCGACTCGTTCTACATGATATTCATTTCATAATGATTATATAAATGAATTGAATGAATGAATATGATATATATTACACTAATACCATTCTGTAAATGAGGTATCTATAACATAAAGATAAGAATAAGAATTTATTCAACAAAACACGCATAAGAACAAAAAGTTATAACCACCCGAATAACAAGTAGCAATGAAATATTACTACTAAGAAGATATGAATAAGACCATATATGATATCATAAAAATAAGTATGATTCTGGAATAAGTCAATAACATTATTTAAATCATTATGCAGGAGGTTTGGACACTTACAAAGCAAGTCGGACCTAAGGTAAGGGAAATATCACAATCTCATTTTTTTCCCGAGATTGTTTATACTTTGGCATTTACTGGGGTGTATTTTATCATCCACATCCATGTTTCCTCAATATATAATATTATTTCCATCCACCTACAATTTTTTAAATCCAATTTTACCTTTCGGTGAGTTTTTAGTAAAAGATATGAAAGGAATCTTTTTTCGTTTTTCGTACGAGGTACTTTTTTGACTTTTCCGACAAAAGTACGAAGAATGTTTTTTTAAACTTATATGGCATGAATGGATTTTTAAAACATTATTTCAAAGAAGCTTCCTTTAAATGTTTTCAAGTTTATTTTTAATCAACTTCTTTTAGTTTATAATTGTACGACATGTTAAGAAAGGAAAAGTGTTTTTGAAGCAGAAAGGATATTTTCTTCAAGAATGGAGTTCAAGTGTTTTATCAAAATTATTTTCCATCTAAGATAATAAAGGGTTATGTTTTTATCCATATTATTACATTGATTTGATTATTTTGTGATGGAATTATATTTTTATGAATTCTTTTATCTTATATGAATTGTTTTATGATGTCACGATGTTTAAGATTCCCATTTTTATTACATGGGTTATGAAATGATGTATGCTTTATGATTTTGTGGCACACATAAGAATGGTATCATTATGAGATGGGTGGAACCTATATCTCCCTCTAATGAATTGGTTAAAGATTTTATATCTCATGAGATAGACATGGATGGAACGTTAGGTTATACCGGTTCAGTAAAACAGGACTAAAACGAGTAGTGAACTCGGTTCAGAAATGGACTTTGTCCACTAGGATAGTCTTGGCAATGAGTCTTGACTAATAAGAAATGATTCTCTATGATTATGTGTGTATGACACAAAGTTTCATGTTTTAAGTTATGATTATTGGTATTTGAATTCACTACTATGATTTATCCCATGTTATGAAATTATGCTCTCTTTTGCAGGTTAAGATTTCCAAAATGTTATGTTCTTATGAATATGACGTGATTGATATTTTTTTTGTTTACCCTTACTGAGCATTTGAGCTCACCTTTTTATGTTTTCTTTTCCCCAGGATATAAAGAAATGTTTTAGGTAAGAAAAAAAGGGAAGATCTTTATGGGAGATGTTGAAGATCTTTCACCACGATTAGAAGATTATATTCCGTGTTTCCAAAGACACTAAACTATTACGGTCCTTGTGTGTGTGTTTTTGTAATGTACTAAGTATTCCACAAAATTAATTTAATGTCCATGTACGTTAAGATTCGGGTCTCTACAGTTGGTATCAGAGGAAAGGTTTAGTCAACCTTTGGAAACTAGGATGTGAAAACGTTAGTGAGATCCCTAGAGATATTTCTAATGTATGTCTAGGGATGTCCCTAAGGATAAGTATACATATAGGATATAGTACTAGAACTATGGTAACCATATTATATTAAACCAATGTTGTTAGATATTGAAGTTACTCCCCCTTTATTATGGTTTTTGCCTCTCACAGTATTCTTTTTGGGTTTTAGAAAATGGCTGGAAACAAGATGATTCACGATAATGGAGGATATGATGGAAAATGGAATGATATACTTCATGAGAAACCAAATGAAATGGGATTTGGAAGTCCAAACATCTTTATTATGCTGAATCAACAATCTCATAATATGATCAATAAAGTAAAATTTGGAAAGTTTCTTGACTTGGCTAATAAGTGAAAGATGCAGTTTCATGATGATCATAGAGGAATGAAAGTTCAATTTCCCCTATGTAAATCATGTGGGATGAGGCATCAAGGAGAATGTTTCAAAGCAATTGGAAGATGCTTTGGGTGTAGAAAAGAAGGACACAAATCCAGTAAGTGCAAAGGAAAAGTTTCAGTTAACACCAGGGAAGTGGATAATGGTATTGCTACGACATCAACAATGGTTAAATGTTTTAAATGCGGAATGTACGGGCATTATGCAAACCAATTCCCTAAGGGAAAGTCTCATGAAGAGAATCAGTATGGTCGTATGGGTTTTATTTATGTTGATGATGATGAAGAGACTACAAATGATATGTGAGATGAAAGAATTGTTGAAGCTCGGTCAATGGTTTAATAATGTAGTGGAATGATTACATGTTTATCATGTGTAATGTTGTATAAGTAATCTCATGGTACTATGGAATAAAGATACATCTAAGGATTGTTACACTGTTTTCTTTCCGTGAGTTTTGAGAGTGTATGATTAATGGTACCAGTATCCATGAAAGGTTATTTAGATATTTTTGGAATGTAGATGATATGCGCATAATGAAGGGATAAGGAGAAAATTAAATGTTTGATAGTATTCATGAGCTCATGACTGATATAAGGAGAAAGTTATATCATGGTTTGAGTATATAGAATTTTTGGATTTTGGTATGTTGAAAGAGTTAACTTTTGACAGCATTCATGTTTTCACTAAGGGTTAATGGGTATTCATTTTTCAAGAGAATACATGATTAAGGTATTCACATGATTTGAATGTGACCAACAAGATATATGGGGGATAAATGATGGTATTCACATGCTTGGTTGATGACATTTCAAGTAATCATTTTCATTATATTATGATCTAGGACCGAAGTATTTTAGATAAGCCTAATGATTGGAATGGATTATGTTGGACATAAGTTAGTATTGTTTAAGGATAGAAGTTTTTTCTATATTATTGATGGGATGTTATAGTAATATAGTTTTAGAAAAAGGACAACCTGCAGGACGGGTGATAGCCCATCACGTCGGACAAGGCTGTGGGAATCGAACCCACAACCGAAGTGCGACTGGCCTTTATCGCCTACCACTGGCCTACAGGAACTCCCTGTTTAGTAGAAACTAGTTTTATTTTATTATGCGGTATGATATATGAAGTATAGGTCCATTCCTAGAATCGTATACGATTAACCTCACCATAGATGGACTTATGTATATTTAATAACTTTTCTAACCTTTTGTTTGAGACAGATGGAATGAACCATCATTCTATCACATGATCTGCTAACACATCACTAATGAAAAATTCAACTTCATTTCTTTAAGAGATGAAGTGGAAATTGTCTAAAAAATGACAAACGGTGAGACTATACCAAAATCACGAAAGTATTTATTCTAATTTCATCAACTTTAGGGAAATGATCTTAAAAACCAAAAATGTTGTCCTACTGCTCTTATATTTGATGAATCATATGGTACCTTAGATCATCACAAATTTAGGGATTTGTGATTTCTGGCTTTTCCATAGTCATGTTCTCTACCACTCTCCATCAGAACATGATGGTTATATTTCTCTTCCATATCCATATTTTCACCTATGTGGAAACCCAGTGATTAGTTTATTTGGGTAACCGTTACGTTTCATACTTTTGTTTTTAAATATTGGTTTTGGTATTCCTTTTTACGATGTGGGTTTCTATTAAAGAAACTTTCAAATAGTAAACCATTTATAACCCCGATGAATTTCGAGGGCGAAATTCATTTTAAGGGGGGTAGAATGTAACACCCCAAGATTTTATGAAAAATATTCTTTTTAATTTCATTAATGTCTTGTGTTGTACGATACACCAAAAGGAGCTTTCTCAAACACGCATCCTTGACTTGCCTTGTATTACACGCAATCGCGACCTTCTTCGATAGCGTGTGTAGTACGCAATACCGAGTTTCACAAAACAACGATATTCTATTCAAATATTATTAAAACTAGCCGTTATGAATAGTAATAACCACCTTTTAAAATTTTAGAAATTTTAGCTCTCAAAATGGACTTCATTTTTGGATTCGGAGTATCGAATTTAGCCTAAGGTGAAATTTTGGTACTTTTCGGATAAATTTCATATTCTGATGAATAGTGAAAATTACTAAATTATAATTAAAAACAACTTTTTTAATCTAAATAATTAATAGTGATAAATTATTAATTTGAGTGGTTTTAAAGTATATTTAGAATATATTTTTACAATTTAAAACAATGTTGGTCATTGGATATAATTTCACATTTAAACCAGTCATAAACAAGTGTCAATCTTTTGATAGTTATTATCTCTTAAGAACACGCTATTTGTTTTGACGACGGGAATTATTTTTCTAAATTAATTAATGCAACTAATATGTTTTGAATTTGATAAAATAGACATCATTTTTGAATTCATAATATCAAATATATCTTAGATCTATTTTTTGGTATTTTTCTGGAAACTTTCATTTTTTTGATGAATAGTGAAACCACTAAGTGATAGTTAAAAAACTGAATTTTTCATAAAACATAATTTTACCGCTTCTGTGAGTGGAATTTCGAAAATCTGAGAGACACTGTTGATGTCAGTAAGTAAAATGTGGTTCAATGAGATGAAAATAATTTTTTGGTGAATAGTAACTTTTTACTTTTTTTACTTTTTTTACCACGGTTAAAAGTAAATAGGGTAATTAAGGGTAAAAATGATATTATTATTACCCTAACACATGTACTAACTCTATTGGACAAGTTTAATTCGACCAAAAACAAACTTAGGAATAAAATATGACCATTTAGGCCCACTTGGATTAGATTAGGACATTTATTATTAATTTATTTAAAGAAGGGTTAAAATAGTTAAAATCAATGTTTAATAAGTAAATCATTTTTAATATGGGGATATACATAATATAAATTCATCTATAAATATTCATTAGAAAGGTAAAACGATTTCCTACATAATTTTATTTTATTTGTAATTTTTAGACCTTAAATAATGCAATTTATTAATGACACAACGATGATGCAGTAATTATCTTATTAATGAAATATTGACATAATTGATGTTATAAATACCCAAATAAATATAATTTGAGACTTTTTATGAATTACACTAATTTTATTGGTTAATATGACCTTTTTTTATTGATTTAATTAACTTTTTTCGAACTTATCATTCTGTTATGATTTTCACAAAAATCAATTACTAAATAGTGTCAAAATTGACATAAAATAGTTTTTAAAACAAATATTATATTATTAATTGTTATTTTATTCATAAAAATATAAGGTTCGGCCAAATTACTTAGATAAGGTTATATAAAATAATAATAAACAACTTGGGGTTCGTTTGGCTTGATATAGTATGTTTGTTAACCTTATAGTATAAGAACACAAGAAGACACGGTAAAAGTAAAATTATTTAACTTAATGTTAAATCTAAATGATAAGGTTAAAATAGGAACCTAAACTTTCCTAAATTCTATTGGATGAGAGTATTTCGACCCATACCCACCTTATCCTTGAAATAAATCAATTTGGAGCTATTTAAAACCGAACATGACTTTATAATAAAATAATATTGTTTGTTATTCCAAAGGTGCCCCTCTCCTCCCTTATAAAAGGGCACCTCCTCCCTCTCTTCCTCACACCACTTTGAGACAATAAGCTCGGAAAACCCCTGCCAATTTCTTCTCTCCACTTCCCTAGAAACATCCTAGAGGTTCTGGTCTTCTTCAAAGACCTATTATAGTGCCCCAAAAGGAGGTCTCAAAGAAGCACTTCAAAGAAGAGGTAATGTCCATTACCGATTATTTCATCTTTATTTCTTATTACACTTCTTCTTCATTAATTGTTTCATAATGAAGTAATAATATCAGTATCACTCATATACTGATATGTTATTATAAGTATGAAAAAACCCTATTTCACCATCTATCCATCCTACGGAAAAAGAAATCACCGCGTGTGCGTTCGTACGGAATACCGTCTCCACGCCGTGGTGTAATATATTTTCCACCACCACCATACTTGGATGGGTATAATGGTATAAATAATGACTATATATGACTATTATAAAGTTATATTGATTCTGAAATAGTATACATAATCTCCAAAACAATTCCACGATCATAGGGACGATATCATCACTCGTGCGTACGTACGGAATACCGTCTCCACGATTTGATGCGACTCGTTCTACATGATCTTCATTTCATAATGATTATATCAATGAATTGAAGGAATGAATATGATATATATTACACTAATACCATTCTGGAAATGAGGTATATATAACCTAAAGATAATATTAAGAATTTATTCGACAAAACACGCATAAGAACAAAAAGTTATAAACACCTGAATAACAAGTAGCAATGAAATATTATTACTACGAAGCTAAGAATATGACCATATATGATATCATAAAAATAATTATGATTCTGGAATAAGTCAATAACATTATTTAAATCATTATACAGGAGGTTCGGACACTTACAAAGCATGTCGGACCTAATGTAAGGGAAATATCACAATCTCATTTTTTTCCAAGATTGTTTATACTTTGGCATTTACTGGGGTGTATTTTATCATTCACATCCATGTTTACTCAATATTTAATATTATTTCCATCAACCTACAATTGTATAAATCCAATTTTACCCTTCGTTGAGTTTTTATTAAAAGATATGAAAGGAATCTTTTGTCGTTTTTCGTACGAGGTACTTTTTTGACTTTACCGACAAAAGTACGAAGAATGTTTTTTTAAACATATATGGCATGAATGGATTTTTAAAACATTATTTCAAAGAAGGTTACTTTACAAGTTTTCAAGTTTATTTTTAATCAACTTCTTTTAGTTTATAATTGTACGACATGTTAAGAAACGAAAAGTTTTTTTGAAGCAGAAAGAATATTTTTTTCAAGAATGGAGTTCAAGTGTTTTATCAAAATTATTTTCCATCTAAGATAATAAATGGTTATGTTTTTATCCCTATTATTACATTGATTTGATTATGTTGTGATGGAATTATATTTTTATTAATTCCTTTATCTTATATGAATTGTTTTATGATGTCAAGATGTTTAAGATTCGCATTTTTATTACATGGGTTATGAAATGATGTATGATTTATGATTTTGTGGCACACATAAGAATGGTATCATTATGAGACGGGTGGGACCTATATCTCCCTCAAATTCATTGGGTAAAGAATTTATATCTCATGAGATAGACATGGCTGGAACGGTAGGTTATACCAGTTCAGTAAAACAGGACTGAAACGAGTAGTGAACTCGGTTCAGAAATGGACTTTGTCCACTAGGATAGTCTTGGAAATGAGTCTTGACTAATAAGAAATGATTCTCTATGATTATGTGTGTATGCCACAAACTTTCATGTTTTATGTTATGATTATTGGTATTTCAATTCACTACTATGATTTATCCCATGTTATGAAATTATTCTCTCTTTTGCAGGTTAATATTTCCAAAATGTTATGTTCATACGAATATGACGTGATTGATATTTTTTTATTTAACCATACTGAGAATTTGAGCTCACCCTTTTATGTTTTCATTCCCCCAGGATATAAAGAAAGGTTTTAGGTAAGAAAAAAAAGGGAAGATCTTTATGGGAGATGATGAAGATCTTTCACCATGATTAGAAGATTATATTCTGAGTTTCCAAAGACACTAAATTATTACGGTCCTTGTGTGTGTGTTTTTGTAATGTACTAAGTATTCCGCAAAAGTAAGGTAATGTCCATGTACGTTAAGCTTCGGGTCTCTACAAGGGATTCCCCCATGTAGATCTTTTCATTAATGAATAAATCCATTAAGACATTAATAACTAGGTTACACCCATATATATGAGGATGAATCCTTCTAATTACATGAAGCAAGGTCTATCAAACCACTGGTGAGGCAACCAAGAGTAAGTGGGAAGCAAGAGGTGTTATATTATAAGGACTTTTAGGTGAGGTTAATGAGACACTTATATTTAGAGAGGTTGAGGTATGTTAGGGATTGGGATTTTATGCTCTTAGTAGGGGAGGGAATTTCATTTATGAAATATGTTATTCACATCAAATACATACATAGTTTTTAAAAATCCATTGTTTCGTATGAGGTCTCCCAGTATTGATAATTCTATGATAGGGTTCACTATAAGATAAGGTTGTTTTTTAATATATTTCAGCTGAATATCATTATAGAAATGATGAATCTGGTTCCCATCAAAGAAAGGAATTGGACTGTGGCACTGAGTCTTTTCGTGGATGTTTCATTTGGTATATCTAGTAAATATTCTTATGGTAGTAGGAAATGTCATTATAATAGTAAAAATCAGGACCGTAGTGAGTAGAGTAGCCTAGGGATTTCATATTAATCTCAGAATCATGAAATATTACATTGATTTTAGTATTGAAAATATGGAAGAATAAACAAATAGATTAATTTCCCCATTGTGGAATGATGTTCTAGTGGGGAAGTGGCTCTTATTTTGAGGTTTTGTTGGATCCCACAACATCAGCTCTATGGTAGGAGATTATGATATATACTAGAGTCTGGTAAGGACTCGGTTACCCCCAGTAAACTTTGTATCTAGAGTTCCACTATATTTTAATGCCATGGTAAGGGATTTAATTCACTAATGTAACAGTGGATGTACCATCTAAGGGTATAATCATAGTGGAGAGATAATGTATCTCAAGTTAGAGGGTGTGTTGGTTATACGCCATACTGTCTACTCCAGCTAGCAAGGATGAATAAATTCTACCATTATAGGTGTGTTTATTATTTAATCCACCGTATCTTGTATTTTTTGATTTAATAATATACCACTACATTCAATATTCTCAATTCCAAAATGGTTTGTTATTTTTTTAGAGTTATTTGATGGAATTTTGGAAATTGACACACTTTTGGGAGTGTAGTTAGAGGATATCAAACATTTTAGTTGTGTTCCCTACAAATTGGAAGCTATAATTTCCACTGGGGATTTTTAGGCTTGAATATATACCCAATGATTTGATTTCTGGTATGTATTTGATAGTTCAATACCAATCTCTTGTCTAATGTTATGAGTGGATTTATTAATTTATATATCTCTAAGGGGACCCCTATTGTAAGTACATGAATATTTAATTTAGGTATGGATATAGATTTTGGGTGGTTTTGAGAGAAAGGGGAATGTTTGGAAATTTTCTAATTACATGCCACGTATTTTGAGTATACGTCATGTACCCTATTACAACGTAAAATTGTGTCTTGGGCATGTAACGGACAAGAGATGGTCATGTGAGGTGACATTGAAGATTTCTAATGCCAGGGTCCGGTTGAGGAAAATACATGTCATGTTCATTATCTGTACATATTGTGTACTTTTTCTTTTAATTGACTAATCAGATTGGGGTCACATCTAATCCCCAGAAATATCTTCTTCTGGTCGTGCCTCGTGATGGAGTGTCCACAATCGTCGATTCTTCTCCAAGCCACCATTTCACCATATAATGTCTGATTATATATCTAGTTGGTGAATTAGAATCCCACTGGTGATTACTTCATTTTTCTTGAGCCTATCCTCTTGATTCATCTTCTTTCATGAGTTATTGAAGGTTGAATTTTTTTGACCTTTTTATAGATCTTCAACATTATTGGTCGATTCAATGGTCAACGTTTGAGATTTTTCATCATATAATGACAAGGTAGGTGGTTTGTTTCCTTTCATTGGTTTTCTTTGAGTTTTATATTCCATGTTGTTGATTACCCACGTTTGGGGTACATTGGGATAATGAAATAGAACCCTGTTTTATATGCCTTAGATTGATTGTTGGAATAAGGGTTTGTTTTTGTGTAATTATGTGAAATTTCATGGTTAAGGAACACCCCAAGGGTTTTTCCATTTTTGAATGTTTAGGGCTATTTAGTTCAGGTTTCCTATGAGGCATACCTTGTTTCCTTGACATTATTGATAAGATAGAATTGATTTCCTATTGATTCTTGTTAAATTATTTTAATAATCATTAAATTTTTTTAGAAATTAAGTAGTTCAGATAACATTAGTCTTCCAGATATCATATAAGCACTATTGAATTGCATAGGGCTATGAGAACCTGCTGTAGTTAGGACAAAGGGGGAATTTACATCGAGTGCTTCCTCAGACTTTCTGTTATATTTCATGCTACAAGACCACATGGGGGATTGACGGTGAGATCTCCCTCAGATCATATCTTGTTTACGTTATGTGACCAAATGGGGAATTGATTTTGAGTACTTCCCTAGAGATTTTCTAGTAATTGTTGAATGTCCATAGGTGTAATTGATGGTGAGTTCTTCCTCATAGTTTCATTTCCATCTTTTAGGGTTCCACGGCCACAGGGGTTAGAATGTGTGAGATACATGATGGGTTAATGTAAAATTGATTGTTTTTTATGCATCTTCCATGCCAAAGAACAAGAATGGATTCGGTCCTGTAAGGAATTATTCTAAGATACCTATTTTTTATATACACTAGATTAATTGCCGAACATTAAATACTAATGAATTTTAATGCATACTATAGGAATGGCTACTTTCATTTACTCTTAGTTTCTTTTCTTCATTTCTGTTATTACCTGCTATTTTGATTATCACTAATAGTTAGGAACAAAACAATTGTGGTTACCTACTGGGATCCATCGAAAAACCTGTTTGTGTCATTCTTTTGGACCCAAAAATATTATATGGCTTCAGATATAGATAAGGGGAAGCACCCTTCTTCATTAGGTACTTGATTGTTGTGGAGATGGAGAGAATGGGACCAAAATGAGGCTTGTAATCATGCTGGTGTTTATTAGTTTTCATTATTACTTTGGTTGAGTATAGTATTTCAATAATTGTGACTTGTTTGGATATTTTACTAGACATATGTGACATGTAACATTTATATATTTGTTCTTCTCTTGTTTATTTCCTTTCAGTCTTCCGCTGTTTACTTTTCGTATGGTGTAACTATTTCTTCTACTGATTATTATTTGTTATTACCCTATTCATACTCATCCAAGGATGGAATAGTTTCTCCACTATCACACCGAAGGCCCTTGCTTCTAGTCGACATCATCTTGCATTCTGGGGAATGTGCTTGAGGCTATGTGACCAACCGAGTATGAGGCACCTTTTAGTGACACCTGCAATACAAACATTACAACGTGGTATAAAATGTGGTTCTTTTCTACATTGTCTTAATGTTTGGATTGTATTGATAGGGATATGAAGGAGTAGTTAATTAGTAATATGTTTTTCCCTGGTGTAGCTAACCCGTGGATAGGGAAAGGCCAACATACCTCGATTATTACATTTCATCAGGTTTTCCAATTGTTACAGTTGATTTTATTTCACCTTTGAGTGATTCACATGATTTTTTTTGTTATGATTTATATCATTGAGGTTATATTTCGGTATCAACCCGATGAGATTACGGTATGATGTCTCAAGAATCAAATAGGAACTTTCTTGAGATCACATTCCATTCATTTTTTTCATGCAATTTAAGATGCATGAATGATTTCATGCTTTTCTGATTGATGTTGTTCATGATATGAATGTTGTTTTGATATATGTCGTGATATAATACATACTATTTTGATAAGGTATTGGAAAATTTAATGTCTCATTTTAATGGGAACCAAAAATTTGTACTTGATGTGTTATGGGACCTCAATGATCGGAATTTATTGGATAATATTGAATCTTGACTGAATCCTACTGTGATATGACATCAATATGGGGCAAAGAATTGATTTTTGGGGAGTATGGGCCCCCACGGATCATAATTTTCCACTTTAATTCATGTTTTAGTGTTTCTATGGGGATATAGAGTAGCTTATGAGACTTACTATTCTGAAAGAACCATGAATACAAGGTGTGTGATGAAAAATACATTCCAGGTATCTTTCTATTCAGGATGAAAATGTTTTTCTTATGTAAATGTTTTATACTTTTTCTAAACAACATGTTTATTATAACCGTGTGACCAACCATGGGACACAAAGACATGGTTTGGGAAATAATTTCATGAATACTGCGTCTACAAGGCGTATATGACCAATTTTGGTGATCTATGTATCCAACTGTGTGACCAACTACACGAGTCGGTGAAATACTTCAAGTCCACATTGTGTCTATCACATACATGTCGTGAAATATTGTTCTAAGAGAACCATGTTGTTCGAGCCATGTAGGAGTTCTTTGGTAGGAGGGAACAATCAATTACACACCTTGTCTCAAAAAGAATACATCGTGGGTATGGTGTTACATGACTAGGTTGGACGATATACACAACCATGTAATGACTAAAGGGAACATGCGGTGTAGAGTGCTAACACACAGTGTAACCCTTTCTAGAAAAACATGAAGGATTTTCCATCACTATTCCAATTTTCAATTTTATGTTCATGTTTCATTAATCTTGTTCTAAGGTTTGCACTTCACCTTTCAGATTCAAGCCACCTTTAAGTCCTGTAGTTTTACGCTAGGTTCAGGGTGATGATCAGACACCGAAAACAGTAGAACAAGGACTACCTGCAGACCCTCTCATCGTCCCCTTCATTGAACCAGCTATCATTCCATATTCATGATCCTATGAAAATTTATGAGATGGGTTCATGAGAATGATGCATACATTCTAGGGAGAACCACATCCTGCCCCATCAATGGAAGAGTTTTTGTGGTTTGTTCAGTATCTACAACCTCTATCCTTCATAGGGGATGAAGGACCATAGGCTTCAGAGTCACGTTAAGAAACAATGATATCTATCTTTTAGAATTTGGAGACACCTCATTAGAGGTGGGTGAATCTTGTGACATACATTCTTTGAGATTCTTCTAAAATATGGTGGGATGTTATATCACAGGTAGGACGCCATAGTGTTATGTATTGGGATGAGTTCCAACATACCTTATATGACTACTTCTACATTGATACATTGAGGACTGAACAAGAGAAATAGTTCATGAGTTTGGAGCATGTTACACTATCAGCCATGGAGAATTCTTCACACTTCATAGAGGTTCAGTGCTTCAAACCCATTCTGGGTGATGAGTTATTTCAAGGAAGAATGTTTGTGGATGGTCTCAGGCATGACATCTGATCCCATATGAACATCACATGGTTGAATTCCATATATTCTATAGTCAATCTGGCACTGATCACTGAGCGCATCCTATGGGATTTTGGAGCAACGAGCCATGGTATTTCATCATCCAAAGTTGGTTCTCTTCGTAAAAATAACAGCATGCTCTATAGGGATTCTACACATAGAGATCCGGGTAGGTGGGATTTTCCTTCCGGTTTTCTAGCGGTGGGATACTTGTGTAGGAAGGACAGAGATAAGAAACGCCAATGCCCGATAGACCCGGCTTAGTTCCAATCATGCGGCAATATGGAACATCATCAGTGTTTGTGAAATTCCCTCTTTTCAAGCAACTAGATAGGGTAGATATATTTTGACTCATAATACTAGAGAAGGACCACAAATCCCACATCATATTGGGGGCTACCGTTCATTAGGACATTCAGGACGAGGTGGTGGTCGTGGCTGTTGTGGTTAAACATAGGGGTTTCAATAGCCTCATGTTGGATCAACATAGGGATATCAGACAGCTCCACAAGTCCATGGAGTTGGTAAGGGATTTGTGCTGGAGCATATCTAGTAGGAGCAGGATCCCTGACCCTCTACAGATAGAGGAACAATTTTGGTTGCATCATATTTATGTTCATCACTTTTTGATACAAGGGCGTCCCATAACAATATATCTATGCCAATTGTGGAAATTATTTGGATCTATATCTTTACTTATATTGATATCCTAACACTGGACACTCCGTTGGGGACTAGAACAGCTAGTGTACGTCAGTGAAGGGAGTTCCATCTTATGGTTGGTGGGTGTCACTTACTATGGGAACACTATTTCTTAAAGATGATAGGCTACAACGTCATTTGTGAAATTTACTGGTTATTTTTCTTTTAAGATGTTGTTGATTCTTGTTGTCATAGGGTGTGTTTCCCATCCCTATAGGGCTTATTGAATCTACATAAAAGAGAATGGGATGTCCAGGGGGAAGAGCTACACCTAATCATCATGGGTTGAGAGGTTTTACAGCCCAGATTTCTAGTTTGTATCTAGATGAACATTGGACTTCATAGATGGACATTCCTCCATTGGTCAATCATTTCATGGATGTATTTTTAGAAAAATTTATAAGTTGTCTCCTAATAAATAGGTAAACTTTTCAATTGAACTTGTGATAGGGGCATAAATATTGTCCATTCCTCCATATAGGATGGCTACACCTAAGTTACAAGAGCCAAAAAACGAGTCAGTGGAGTTATATGAAAAGGGTTTCATCCAACCCAATACTTCTCCTTGGGGTTAACATATCATTTTTGAGAGTAAGGAGGACGATACACTCAAACATATTGTGTATTTTCAGAAGCTGAACCAGTTGACGGCCTAGAACTGATATCCCTTACCAAGGAATGATGGTCTCTTTGATCAACTTCGAGGAGCCCGGGTGTTCTTGAAGAATGACTTAAGATACAGTTATCATCAGTTTCATATAAGATCATTATATATATCTCTTTTATCCTGTCAGAGCATGTATGGTCTATTCTAGTATGTGGTTATGACGTTTGGTCTCACGAATGTGCCAAAAATTTTAATGGAGCTGATGATCTAAGTGTTCCATCCATACATGGGAAATTTTGTGGTATTATTCTTGGACGATATTTTTTATTATTCTCACACTCTACAAAACCATTCCATGCATCTTAAGATAATTTTGAGTAAACTTAGTGAGCATCACATATATGATAAAAACTCAAATGCCACTTTTTGATGGTCCAGATTCACTTCCTGGGTCTTGTTATCACATAGACAAAATTATCAGTTGACCAAGATTAAGTGAGAGTAGTAGTTTCTAGGGAGCATCCAAAAAATAATTTTGAGATACAATGTTTTCTAGGGATGGAAGGTTAATATTGGTGCATTATACATGACTTTTCATTCTTTTTATCACCCTTATGAGCCTGACTAAGAAGGGTGTGAAGTACTTGTGGAATGTTTCGTGTGAGTCTGACTTTTAGGAGCTGAAAGGGAGGTTGAATTTAGTGCTGATAATAATTTTTCCATAACTAGTCATGATTTAGATAAATTACTATGATTCATCAAATATCGGTACTGGAACCATGGTTATGCAGGAGGATCGTGTAGTTTCATGTAGATAGTGGCAGTTAAATCCACATGAGAGGAATTATCCTATGCACGATCTCGAGCTGGTCGTAGTTGCGCATGCTTTACGTTGTTGGAGAAATAATATTTTAGGAGAGAATTTTGTGGAGTAGACTGACCAAAAAAGACTCCATTATATATTTTCTCAGCATGATATGGATTTGTGACATTGAAGGTGTCATGAGTACCTTCATTATTTTGACTCCGAGATTGCCTATACACCTGGTAAAGGCCACACAATAGTTGATGCATTGAGCAGGAGGACTTAGATACTGGCTTTTTATGAGGCCATCCATGAGTGGATACATATGGATATATTCTCTAATATATATTTGGATGTGCACGACATATATGGGCATAAATTTTTTTTGTTCTATAGATGTTAACTCTAATCTTATTAATGGAGTGTGAATGATGATACAATTAGATTCTGATGGTTGAGTCCTACGGGAGGGTGTTTCACAAGAGGACCCTACTCCTCATTGGATCATAGGAGACATTGAGATATTGCACTTTCATGGACGCATATGTGTGTCAGTAGACATACGTGAGGAGTTGATGCAGGAATTTCATTCCTCATCATGGGTAGTTCATCCTAGTGTCAACATGATGTATCAACAATTAAACCGCCAGTATTGGTGGATATGAATAAAGAATGATGTTTCTTGTTTTGTTATGAGATGTTCCACCTATCAGTAAGTGAAGGTAGGGCATCAGCAACCAGCAGGGATTTTATAGTACTTACCCAATACCGAGTGGAAGTGGAATAATTTCACAATGGTTTTTGTGAAAGGTTTACTGAGGTCACCATGAGGGAATGACTCAGTCTGGTTTTTCATTGACTGACTCAAAAATGATTCACACTTCTTAAAAATCAAGGATACGTTCAATGATGATGATCTTGGATGGTTGTACATCTGAGAGATTGTACGGTTTCATGGGGTTCAGTTCACTATCATTTCTGATAGAGATATATGTTTTTTATCTCGTGTATGGAAGGGACTACAGAGGAATTTGTGTATACATGAACTTCTGAGTAAATATTACCATCCAAAGACAGATTTCTAGTTCAAGCATATGATTCTGGTTTTGAAGGACATGATTCGAGCATGTGTCTTGGATTTAAGGGGTTCATGGGAGAGAAACATTCCCATAGTGGAGTTTTAAAACAATAATAGTTTTCAAGTGATGATTCAGATGGCACCGTATTAGGGTTTCTACGGTATTCCATGCCAATCACCCATATTTTGGCCTGAGGCTAGAGAGGTAGCAATGTTGGGACCTTCTCTTGTCTAGGTGGCCACAGAGTACATGGAAATGATTTAGAAGATGATGGATACTAAAAAGTCTCACCAAAAATCTTATGATGATCGATGGAGATGACCTCTGGTGTTCAAGGTTTCATATTATGTTTTTTTATGTGTCACACTGCGGTTGAAACAGATGAGGTTTAGGAGAAATTGGAATATTTCACCAAGATATGTTGGGACATTTTAGGTCTTGGAGAGAGTCAGGATGGTATCCTATCATTTGTAGTTTCATGAGAGGTAATGTGTTATGCACAACGTCTTCCATATTTCTCAGCTAAGGCCTTACCCATCAGACCCGTCTAATGTTTTTAATCATGAGAAGGATGAGTTGGAGGTGGATGCATTTTTCAAGGATCATCTGTTCATTATTGTTAATCACATCCTGAAGATTATCCATTGCTGGTCTATTCCTCTAGTATGGGTGTTGTGGCAGTACAACTGAGTGCAGGATGAGACATGGTAGGGGGAGACTGATATGAAATCTCTGAGGGCAGAGCTCTTCAAAGGATCTTCTTCACCACCTTGTTAGGGAAATTTGATGATGAATTTATAAAAGGGGGAAGTATGTAAGAACCTAGATCTTCATTTCAGGTATAGATCAAGATCTCGGGTTGTTTTTAGAGAATGGTGAATTTTTTTAAATTTTCTATGCACACCCTGGGTACTTCTGAGTACAGGTCATGTAACTAGTTAACTCATACAACAAAGTATTGGGAATATAACGGCCAAGACATGTCTATCTGGGTTGATGTGGTGGTCAACTAATGTTGGGGTCCAGTTGAGGCAAATACGCGGTGTTTTATTTAACAGTACATATTGTGTATTGTTTCTTTAATTTGACTAATTAGAACGGGGTCATGTTTAATCCCTTTATATTTCCTCATCGGCCCATCCCTCACGAAGGAGAATTCAGAATCACTGATTCTTCTCCAAGCCACCATATCCCCGAACATGGTCTGTTTCGATCTCTGGAAGGTGAGTTGGAATTCCACTGCGGAGTCCTTGCTTATTCTAGAACCTCTTCTCTTGATTCATCTTCTTTCATGAGTTATTCAAGGTTTAATGTTTTTAACTTTTTTTAGATCCACAATATTTTATGCCGATTCAAGTGCCAGAATGTGAGAGTGTTCATCATACGATGTTGAGGTAGGTGGTATGTTTCCTTTAGTTGGTTGTCATTGAGTTTTATATTCTAAATTGCAGATTACCCTTGTTTCAGATATTTATGGTTAAGGAAATTGAACCCTATTTTATATTATTTAGATTTATTGTAGGAATACGTATTTTTTCTTGAGGAATTCTGTGAATATTAATGTTTAAATAATTCTCCAGGGGCTCATTTCCTTGTTCGAATGTTTTGGGAAATTTGGTGCAGGTTTCCTATGAAGCCGACCTTGTTGCCTTTCCTTGCTTGATAGGATGGAACTGATTTCATTTTTCTACTTGTTAAATGAATGTGATAGTAATTGGAACTATTTATCCATGTCTTAGTTGAGATTACATTCGGATACAAGATATCATATATGCATGATTGAATTACACTCGGTTGTGAGAACCAGGTTTGGTTAGACCACATGGGGAATTGATGTTGACTTCTTCCTCAGACTGTCTATTATATTTCACAATATGAGACCATAGGTAGGTATTTATGGTCATTTATCTCACATGGTGACTATAGTTTACGTTACAAGACCACAATGGGGAATTGACGATGAGTGCATTCCCAGAGTGTCTTTTCCATCATCTTGGATTCATTGGCTAGAGGTGTTAGACTATGTGCACTACCCTAGGGTTTAATGTAAATATTGAATGTTTTTACGCGTGTGAAAGGAAATGAAAATTCTTGGATTCGATCATGTTAGGTAGTCTTATGATAAACTTCTTTGTGATAATTACATGATTAAATGTTTAACATTAAATTCAAATGAATGTAAACAGAAACAGTAGGATTTGTTTCTTTTACATACACTTTGTTTATTTTCATCATTTCCATTATTACCTTCTATACATATACCCACTAATAGTTAGGAACAAATATTTTGGTGGTTTCTTACTTTGATCCATATCACACCCTGTTTCAGTCCTGCTTTTAGACCCAAACAGATTATATGGTTTCATTTATAGATATGGGCAATCATCTTTTTCCATCTGGTATATGATTGTTGTGGAGTTGGAGAGCATGGGTCTATTTTGGGGCTTGTAATGCTTCTATATTTTATTAGTTTTCTTTCGATCATGGTTTAGTAATGTATTTTCGCCATTGTGACTTTTTTGGATATTTTCCTAAACATATGTGAAATTCATCACTTATATATATATATCTTCTACCGTAATTTATTTCCTTTATGTCTTCCATTTCTAACATGGTGTATGGTTTTACTGTTTATGCTACTAATTATTATTAGTAATTCTGATATGCATTATCTACCAATGAGGGAATTATTTCCCCATTATCACACCCAAGGCCCTAAATGTTAGTCGAAAACCTCTGGAATTCATGGAAATTCCCTTGAGTCTATGTGATCAAATGGGAACCTCAAGCCTCTGGGCTGCACCTTGAACCAGGACGTTACACCTATCGTCACCATGGTGTGTGAGATCTTCAAGATGGCATGTAGGATAAATTATTTGTAAATTATATTATCACACATCCTAGTTGGAATTTCTTGTTTTGGATGATGGTGGGATGTAATTAGATACTTTTTTTTATAGTGGTGGACCTTTTTAGTCCATCTGTCATGAATTTTTTATCTACATACCTAGAAAGTGGGAGATTAAATACTTGATCAAGTTGGTGCTATGAAATAATCGAATTTCTATATCCTCTTATAGAATGGAACCAATATATCATAATGAGTAGAGGATCAGATGGAATATCTAGACTAAAATGGACTAATTTGGACTATTACATCTCTATGGGGTTCTCCAATTTGTTTCACAATGATGTATGACTGGACATTGTCTTTATATGTGTTTTATCGGATATTTAACCAAATTAAGGAGAAGAACCGGTAACCCCCCTCATTCACATCAATGATATATTTGATTATATAAGAGGATATAGGATCATCAAAATTATTTACATGAGGAAAATACACCATCAGTTGTAAGACCATAAAACGTCACTCTGAATGATTTTAGAAGTATAAATTTCATGTATGAATTCCTGGGGATGTTATATGGTTTAATGAATGCACGTGTAGCATTCATGTACATTATGTATTAGAACATTCATCTATTCTTGAATTAGTTCTATGTAGTTTTGATTAATGAAATGTTCGAGTACTGAGAAATTTATATGTTCATTCTCAATATATTTACATCACATTGAGAAATCATCATTTTTACCCAAAATCTATCAAAATAAAAATTTTAGGTTCATATTGTACATTAAATAGTCCATTTATTTTCAAAGGCAGGAGTGGAAGATAGCCTAGGGAAGCTAGCATCATTGGTGTCTTCGTAACTTCACAATATTATCTTCGTGGACCAGTTCATCATGGGACTAGGAAGCAATTATTGTCCTTTTAACCAAGTCATATCCCATTTGGAAGCATTAATGTCCAAAATGACCATGACTTTGGTTATGTTTGATTGGGTTAGATTCTTGTGAGATATATTTCCAGCATCTAAAGAGAATTTTAACCTCTACACTGGTTATTACTTTTCCTATATCAAGTATGGAATATACCATGTACTATGAAACATCTAGATTTGGGATTAGAGAAGTTATGATGAAATAGGGAAAAGTGGTTTCTTATGCATCCACATAGTTGAGACTACAAGAGAGAAATTTTCTTATCTGTGGTATGTATTTTCCTACAGTGGTACATGAACGTGGGTGATAAAATCACAATCTATTAGGAGAGATTGTTTTCTTGTACTTACACCATAAGAGCCTCAATTACATCCTTTCATTATGAGACATAAACCTTTAGCATTAGAGGTTTCTAGATTAAATGTAGTATATTAACATCATGATGTATTACACAATAGTAAAAGGGAAGATTATATTCAATGACATAAGATGGGAGATATAAATAGAGGTAGTATAAGAGTATGGAAACGAGTGGTGGTTGATGAATCTCTTTAATGATATGCTTAAAGATGTCCAGGTGTCCAAGGGATGAGTGGATCAGACATTGAAATCAATTATACCAACACTTCTAGATTAAATGAAGTTAGAGAATATATCTGATTTGGATTTTTTAGCTCTGTGGGATAGCTTAAATTGTGGGGATGCACTGTTAGGATGGTCTCTTGGTAGTGTTGAGGTTCTCAATGTCAATGGTCGTGTATGGATTCCTATAGGCTTATGTGATGAGGTGATGGGGTAGTTTCAGGATTCCTAGATGGATGTATATCTAGGTCTCACAAATAAGTGTCGTAGTATATGTATGAATTACTAGTGGCTAATAATGAAGTATGATATATTTAGAATTTGTGGGGAAATGTTTTACCTATCAATAGGTGAAGGCTGTGTAAAAGAGGCATGTTGCACTATTAGAGCTTCTACCCATTCTGAAATTTAAGTGGGATGATATCATCATCAATTTCAATAATGTATTACCTAAGAAACCTCACATGAATGATATATTATATGTAATATTGGATCAACTGATGAAGGTTCCTCACCTATTTCCTAACATGGAGACCATCATCATCAATGATCTGGGAAGTCTCTAAATGTGACAGGTAGTTTTTTCTCATGGTGTTCCAAGGAATATAATTTATATTTGGGATCCTATTATGACATATTGGTTCTAGAAAGTTCATCAGAATGATTTGAGATCATAGGTTATTCTATATGTATCCTATCATCTGTAGTCAAATGGCCAATCTGAACAAAATATACGAACTCTAAATGATATGTTAAAATCTCGTGTTCTAGATTTCAACACTTATTGGTAACAAAATATATAACATGTGGATTTCTCTTATAATTATATCTTCAAGGAATTGATCCAAATAAACACTTTTGGTGATTTTTATGTAATTTTGTGTTTCTCACGTCTTTATAACTTATAGGTTATTTAGTATGTTTTTATTGGACCTTGTGTCTTGTAACAGATGTATTAACAGGTTTAGTTTATTAGAAAGAAGTTAGTGTCTTCATATCTCCAGGGAAAGTCCTATAAAAACCATCAGATATGACCAATTTAGTTTACATTTGTTCAGAGTTTTTTCCTTCAGGTGCCGCATAGACTGGGGAAATTCCATATCAGGAAGCTAACAACCCAGTTTCTTAGGTACTTTGAGAGAGTGTAAGGGTACTTCCATTAGTGAACCATTCATCCATTTCACAATGTTACAATTTCATGAATGATGTGTTTCATGTGTCATAGATTTAGATATTTCATCATGGGACATCACCCATAATAGAATTTAAGTACATTGAGATGGATGTTGATGCATCCTTCTAGGAGTATTTAATCTCTCTCTGGTTATGTAGTGAGAAGAATATACATGGTAATATCATACATCTAATGTATGTGATTTTGTGTAGTGGAAGCATTATCACATGCCAGAGGAGACCTGTGAATGGGATTTTGATATATGAAAATTTTTTCCTAACTTGTTCGTCGATACCCACCACGTTTCGTTGATGCAAAGTTAGGGGTTATTGTGTTCTATGGTGGGGAGATTGCAAGATCCTAATTTTTTTTGGTATGGCCTTCTCTATGTTTTTGTAAACCTATTTAAACTATTTTTAGTGGCATTAACCATTGTTATTGGGCCTTTTCTTGATGGGTTATAATGGTAGGGTGTAGGAATTTTTATCTATAGTGGAGGATTCCTCACAATGGAGAAATGGCTTATTTCTTATGTATGGTCATTATGTGTGGAATCTAAAACTATTTCATAGTGATCCCATGGTAGGAAGCTATAATACACTACCTTTTTAGGAATATCTATGTCATTGAGTAGCCAGCTATGGAGTACCAGCATGCGGATTCTTCTTCTAATATATGGGTAGAAATGATTCAAGGGGTGGGCAATGTCATAGCCTCAATTTTTGTGAAGGAGGTTCCAACAGCAATGTCTCTTCCACAACAACATTGTATATGATTGGTTTTATAGGATCTATATCATAGAAGCTACCATATATCTCAAAATATCATTTTACAGGTATGGTTGTGGCATGGTCCCTAGGGTATTGTTGTAGTGTAACCAATGTAATGTAGTTCAACAGCATGGCCTAGTAGGTTTTGTTGTTGTCCTTTTTTTCAGAGTGTATATAAATAAAATAACCTCCTCCAAAAAAAATTCTCCCATATATTCCACCCATTCCATAGTAAATTTGAAGATATTTTCAAAGGCCATTGAATCCCCTTTTCAATGGATTCAAAAGGAATCGATCTGTCAATATCCGAGACTTCTAGATATAACCAATAAGAATCCTAATTGATCCTGAAACAGGATGTATTGGTTTTTTGATCTAATATAGTAGTGGAAGTAGAAACCAAATTCTGACTTTGGCATTGTGATTTGCTCATGTATTCTCAGTTTTTAGGTTAGTGTTATATTAAAAAACCATCATATCTGTTACACCATCCATGCTTGTGAAATAACAATGATAATTCCATGGTGCCATACGTGTGTCCTTCGTAAGTGAAAGAAAATTTTTGATAATAATCTCATTTTTTAGACCTCTATGGTATCTCATTTCGTCTATTAATGTTTTCAAAAACATTGTGGTGACCCAAGAGTTGATCCCAACCATGAATAGTAGAATTAAATTACATGATTGATATGTATTTTTTCATCATAATGTGAATTGAGAAATTGTATTGATGAGACATGGAATTTAAATTGAGATAATTGGTCACTTGGTATGGGTTGAATTCAACGATTCATCTAGATATTGGAGAATCTATCAGTTGAGAATGTATGAATGGTTAATTAAGAATAGGATTAAATAAAAAATATATAATGAAATATGGATTGTTACAAATGGTATACTTAGATACCATTTTTTATATTACTAATAGGATGAATGAGGTCATGATTCACAGTCTCATGGGATATGGAATTGTTGATTTTTCCAGAAGTAGGAGAATCTACCACTTGTGATTGTATACTATTCCACTTAGCGACATGTACATATAGAAGACATAAATGACTCTAGAATGGGAGTTTTCATAGAGCCTAGTATGGCATGGTTTCTTTCTCCTTAGGGATATATACCTTAGGAATACATAAGTGACTATCATGTGAATTCATAATAATCCTAGATTCTTACTTTATACAAGGTATGGGTGATTTTTCTCAATGAAGGAGGATATTCCATTTCAGAGAGACATTTTACTTGGTGCTTAAGTAGGTTCAGATAACCATAAGTGACGACCTGAAAATAAAGTGCCATTATGTTCATTTGATGTTTATTATTCATTTATTTTATTAATACCCCTGTTTAGTGATTTATTTCATGCACTATATACTATGACTTGATTAATTTAGTCTTAGAGGTTTTGGCCCACAAAATTGTACTCAAACATTGATCGGACAATCATTTTTTACATGAAAATATTACATAGTTATAGTTTTGGATAAGGGTGAGTGGAACTATTTTTAATTTTTTTCATACATTATGGGATAATGTCTGGATATTTGAATGACATGAGGCTCGGGAACGGGTCATTTGGTGTCTTTTACCCTTACATATTTTTCATTCATTTGGATGACATTCATCTCAAATTATTTTTACTTTTTAGCCTACAATTATATTATTTTAATATTAATAGCATTGCTTTAGTTTTCCCCTTATTAATATTGAGTTTTATTATTTATATCATTCCAATACTATTGAAACTCATCAACATAGGGTGTAGTCTACCCACAATAGTCTTTATAACTTTACTACTAGTCGGATGCCTCTGGCATATGGGAAGGCATGCCTGAGGTCATGTATGAAACCCAGCTTAGAAACATAAGGGATCAACGAGTTAGGGATCTTACACAGTGGTATCAGATATCAAATATTTTCTCTTTCTTCACTATTTGGGAATGGTATAATTGGTACATGTTTATGTTAGAAATTGGTAATGATTTTATGCATAGGTGTATCTTACCCTTGTGCGATGAATAGTCCAAATGCATAGGGATGATATTTTTTTATTTTGACAATTGTTATTTTATTTCACCTTGGGTGACAAAAATTATGCATTGAAATCCATTATTATATATAATATAATAAATTTATGAAATTTAAAAGTTTTAATAAATAACCTATTAAGCCATGTATAGAGGGAAAATGAGCCTGTGGTTCCCTATTATATTCACATGTTGTGGATGACCATGATTATTAATATATGTTTTAAAGAGTTTGATAACACATGTTGTTAAATTTCCACAAGTTAAAATATGAATCAATCATCAAGAGATTCATAATAATCATGCTCCTACTGTCGTAGAGCTGGTACATCATGTAGCTCCATAGATTCATTTGGAAAGTCAGAACCATTACAACTTCTTGAGGATCATGTGATATATGGAAATGATGATTTTTCACACCATTCCATTTTCTTTTATGTAAAAAAGAGTTCTATCTATATAATATACCTATATTAACTAGGGATGGAGTAGCCCAGATAGCTGAGTTCTGAATTGATTCAATAAAAATGATCCTCAAGAACCAAGACAGTCACAAACACTAGAGGGAGAATCTTAATTCATACATGTTCAGACACAAACCCATTGTTGGTTGAACATAATGGATCAATATAGGTAGGGGAATGGGTTACCTTGGAAGGGCGTAGAGTTTATGTTCATGAGAAACTTCTATCTAATGAAGTTGTGGGATGAGAGGGATCTCAATATTATACGCTTGATACATGAGGGAATTTCAGTGATATAATATTTTGGATGACTTTCAATCCATTAGCGGTTTTATCCATCCTAGGTAGTATATGTGGCCAACAAGGTGACAATATTCCATGATGTACATTAAAACAAGATAAGGTTGTAGGTGAAAATATTTCACATACGTATATTTTATGAAATGATGATCCATTATCTCATCAAGGATGTTTATCTGAGAAAGGCCTTGAATGTTAGATATGTTGTTTAAGTAGGGTGTTCTGAGAACTCTTCTTCTGAAATATGTAAACATGTTTATGAAACATATTTTTAATGATGAAACAGAAATAGCATCTACCAGAGTGGATATAAATCTATAAATATTGTAGTGTAAAATATTTTTAGTGTGGGAAGGGTGGAAACAAGTTTTATCAATGTCTTTTACCCGATGTGGAATGTCATGCTTATGGAATTATGGGTTATCTTCATAGGTGTTGTAGGATACTGAAATATCAATGCAGTGAAAATAGATCAGGATAGTTACCATTGTAAGGTTAGGAAATGGATAACTATAAGTAGAGGGGATGGTAATGTTCGACCCGACAATAAGGTTATGGACGTGGTACCCCTGTATAGGATCATCAGTACTATGTTGAGGGCATAATTTGTGGGATTCAGACTAGATCCCATATATATGGACATGTTAGTTTTACAGAATATGCTTTACTCCATCTTTCTTGGAAGGAGGACCTTCTACCATAATTGGTATGATTCATATATCATGTACCATTTATTTCTTTTTTCTGATACAAGATATTCTCATTCAATTATATATTTACAATTTTCAATAGTTTTTGTTTTGTTTTGGGAATTAATGGATGGAGTTGTGACCATCTAAAAATAGTTGGAGTTTAGTCATAAGATATAATATGTTGAAAGGAAGGTTCTCTAGAGATTTATGGATACCATTTACTTTGGGAGTTCTTTTTCTAGAAATTCTCTTCTCCAATTTGATTCATGGAATATATTTTTTAGTTCTTTACTAGGATCAAGTCGATTTTTTCTAGATAAGAGGTACCTTTCAATATATACTAGGGGATATCTATCAAAACTACAGTGAGTGGGATATTCATCCTAGGTGTGAGGGACTACTTCTGGGCATAGTGGACTGTTTCATGACCCGGTTCGTAAATCATGCTCTCGATTTTGGTAGGATTCAACATGATACTTGTCCTCTAATGGTGGATTTTTTATGATGATTTTAAGAAGATTTTTCCAGATTACTACCTTATTGGTAGATTAATTTCATGATCGATTTTGTGTTAGTAACTGAGCAAGTTTCTAATCCATATAAAAGAGTGGAACTCATTGATCCTCATAAGGTAAATATTCAATTAAATGATCAATACATAAAAGAATTCTTATGGTCTAGTACTTATTTGTGAGGTTATCTTGTGATTTTTTCTATGATGTATTATTTTACTTTATGTTAATTTTTGGTTTATCATTGATTAAACAAAATAGATTTCATTTGATGATATCCCCTCTCAGGCATTGATGATATATTCGATCAAATGAGTGGTGTTATGATCCTCTCAAAAATAGAATTGAGATCTGTATACCATCAGTTTATATTGATACCAATAGACATTAGTTAAACAACTATTAAAAGTATATATGGAATCTGTGTGGTTTTTTTGAGGTCAATTGGTTTGAAAAATGCACAAGAGATTTTTGTGGACTTGATGAATTCAATAATTCATTGATTCAGGGATTAGTTTTTTGATGTTTTGATTGATTCCATAACAGTACACTCCCTGTCTATAGATGACCATGATGATTATATTGACATTATCTTTTGTACACTGAGAGGGAATTGTTTTTAAATCAATATATCTAAATGGAACATCTATATAGATAACATACCCCTATTATGTCATGTCATCTTAAAGGATGGAGTGATATTTCACCCATCTATGACTGAATATATGGTATCTTAGGAACAAATCGATAATTTTTGTGAGGTTAGGAGATTCCTAGTTCAATAAGGTTATTATTGTAATTTTATCTAGAACACATCCCATTTAGAATCTTGGATGTATGGGATGACCAAGAAAGGGGTTATGTTTGTTTAGTAAGATTATTGGGAGACATATTTTGAGAATATGATGTGTATACTATCCTCTACCCCAATCCATATTTTTCTTATGTCACTAATAGAATATTACATGTACGATAGTTGATCTAGTGTTGGACACAGAGTAATTTTGATGAAAAAGGGATAACTGGTTGATTATGGCTCTTGAAAATTGAGACCACATGGGATGAATTACCCAAATCATGATGTGTAGTTATCTACAATGGTACAAACCCTGATATGCAAGTGTAACAACCTATTGGGAAAGATTCTAGTGGTGTACATAGACTATAAGAACCTCAAGTATAGCTTTTCAATGTGAGACTTGGACCATTGGCAGAGGAGGTGTGTCAATTATCGATAGTATTTCATCTTTGATATGGATTAATCATCAGGAAAACAAAATCTCAATGTTAATAACGTGAGCTAGAATACTCATAAAGAGGTAGTTTGTGAGTCTTGAGAAAAGTGGCATTTTATGACACACAATTTAGGCATGTATCTATATGTACAAGAGTATATGGGAAAAATCCTATGACTGTAACGTATGTTCCATCCATGCTTCAATATTGAATCATTAGAGAGCATATATATGATATGAAGTTCTTATCTTCGAGGGAAATCATATATGGTTGGGAGCCACCACAAGTATGGTCTCTTGGCTACAACAATATTCTTCTAATCTGTGGTCATTTAGGGTTCTTGTGGGATTATGCATGGAGATTATGAGTTTCCTTTGTGATTATAGATGGGATGTATATCTTGGTATGAAAAAGATGTCTCAGGATATACAATGTCAATATTGTTTTCCAGGGATGAAGAAGGAGATAGTGAGCTTCATGGAGATTTGTTTAACCTTTTACAAGGTGAAGGCATAATATTAGAGGCTTGTTGGGATATTTCACCCTCTACCAATTCATTATTAGAAAACGGATGGTATCATGATGGATTTAATGAGAGGATTACCAAGGAAACCTCAAAAGAATTATGTATTATGGGTGTATATGTATATATGGATGAAGGTAGATCACTTATTTACTATCACGATGAACTTCAGCGTCAATGATCTAGGTAGTCTCCTTGTGTGAGAGATATTTCAACTTCATATAGGTTAGGGGGGTTTCATTTCGAATGTGGATCCTAAATTAAAATATAATATTAGTTTAGGACATCATATGTTTTTTGGATCACAAGTTCATCTAAGTATAACATATAATCCCAAGACTATTGAATAATCTAAAAAGACAATTCAGATTTTAGAGGATATGTTATGAGCATATGATTTGGATGTTAGTGGTACTTAGAAAGAGTATATGGAACTCAGGGAGTTATCTTATAATAACAACTTCCACTCATCATTCCAAATGTCCCCTTTAAATGATTTTTCAAGATGCAATTGTTATTCTCTTATTTGATTTTTGGAGGTAAGTAACAGAGTTCTCACTAGACCTAGTCTTGCATAGTAGTTGTATGTGTGGATTTACATGAACAAAAATGGGTTGGTGACCATGTAGTGTTGGTAGAAATCCAATTATGACCATAAATTATGCCTATGGATATTGAGGTTATTCATCGTGTATTCTTTCATGTTTCACCTAGGTTGGGGAAATGTGGTGTCAGGATGAAAGGGAAACTGACACCATAGTTTTTCAGTCCATTCATAATAGTGGAAAGGGTGATTCTAGTATCATACCATTTATTCTTTCCATGTCACTATAGTTCCATTAATACTATGATTAATTTTTCACATCTTCAGTGATACAATTCTTACCCTTCTCACATTATTGACATTGACGATGTAGATATGTATGTTCTATGGTGGGGAGGTTATAAGATCCCATTCTTTTCAAGGTACACCCCTCTTTATTTTTTGTTTAATAATAATTTGTATTTATTTATTTCATTTATCCTTGGTTGTTTTCTCATAGTCTGGACAAGTTTTTCTAGGATAATTTCAAGAAAAGTTGGCTAAATCATAGGTTTTGTTGTTGTGGAGCCATGGGATGCACTACAAACATGTTAGTTTTGATGTGGAATCTTAGTTTGTGGCATAGAGAGATTGAGGGAGGATGTTATGATACCCTACCTTTTGATGAATTACTTCGTTATAGAGTGGTTGGTGGTCTTGTAGTGGATCGAGGGAGGTTATTTCAATATTGGGGTTGGTACAACCTGTGTTATAGGCTATATCATAGCCTTCATTTTAGGTGAATGGAGTCCTATAGTGTGCTACCTTCGTCTATTCCATCTTATATCCTTGATTTTATATGATCTATTGAATTTCATCCACTGTGTATCATGGATGTATTTTGACATGGTGATGATGAAAAGTGGCCCTTTGGTGGCACCATAGTGTACCCTGAGTTTTGAGATTCTGTGGAATGGCCTAATGGGTTACACCGTGGTCGCCTCTTTTTTCAAAATGTCTAAAAAATAACCCCACTCCAAACTTCTTTTTAACTCAAATTTCTACTTGATCCATTGTGGCCCAGGATATTTTTCAATGGCCTTTGATGACACTTTTCCTCATATTAAATTCTAATATTCTATGTATCAATTCATTTTCATCCAATCCTTCCAAGAGTGAACAATGAATATCCTCTTACACACTAATGTGAGATATCTTGGTGTTTTTAGACAATACATTTATGGATGGGGAATCTAAAACCCCCCTTGGATATTGAAATTTTTCCACATCATCTCTGTTTAGAGGTGGATATCCAATAGAAAATACCTCATATCTATTTCACCTTTGTATTATGTGAAATGAGTTTGATCATGATAGAATTCTATGCACACAATCAGATAAAATAATAAAACACTCTTTTAGTATAGTCACATTGTTTAAACCTCATCGAGATCTTTTTGGGTCCTTTGGCATAGTGAATGGGCATGTGGATACCCGATAGGTGAGCATAACCTTTAATCCAAGAATAGAAAGTCCTTATAAATGTGGATTTGGTCATGAAAATGTGTATTGACAAATCAGGATGATGGGACTTGGAATGTGATTTAAGAAACCGGGAAACCCGGAATGGTCTGAATTCAGTGATTCATCATGGTATCTGAGAATCTACCAATTAAAAAGGTATTCCTGGTAAATTAACAACAAGATAAATTAACTAATGTGGCATGACATGTAAATTATGATTAATTATACACATGGATTTATTTTTTTTGTTATTGTTGATAGGATCCCTGATGGATTGATCTGGTATGTCGTGAGGTGTGGCACATGTAAATTGTCCTGATATAGAGGAATCCCCCACTTATGATTGGATATTGCTCCCCTGGCATCTTGTTCCATTGGAATTTTTAAGCGACACCAACAATGGAATTCACATGGATCCGTGAATGAGAATGTTTCATTCATGTTTGTGATGTGAACCCTCAGAATAGATATGAGACACATGCATGGGATTCACATAGAGCCCAGTTGGGTTACATGAGATATGGTATAGGTGATCTATCCTGATGTGGGAGAATCTTCCATTTGATACAGACCCCTAACATGGAGTCTATGTGTGTTCAGCTATAATTGAGTGATAACCCAAACCTCAAGGGTCATCAGGTTTATTTTATATTTAGTATTAATTTATTTGACTAATACCCATATTTATCACATTATTGTATACCCTATATACTCTGACTATATTAGTTAATGCATGATGGTACCGATATATAGTGTTTTAATCACAGCCTATTTATGACGTAGTTTGGTACCCAGATAGTTTTTGTGCAATCATTTTTGCATAAGGGTAAGGGACCCTATAATTTATAGTTTCGTACATTATGTATTGGATTTTTGAGACGGGACCAAAATGGGGATCGGGTCTAAGGATTTCATATTCTTTTTCCTTTTTATACTTTTCAATCATTTGAATGAAATTTAAATCGTATTTTATTTACATTTCATCATATCATTACATTATTCTACAATTATATTGATTTTTTATTTTCCAACTTATTATGCTAGAGATTCTGGTTTTTTATTGGTGTCATTTACTCTATTATTATACATTTTCATGAGAGGGTATTATCTCACCACTATATTCCTTACACTCTCAATGCTAATTGGATGCTTCTAGCATATAGAATGGAACGACTTTGGTAACATAGCCAACCTAGATTGATCACATGAAGGAACATAAAGTTGGGGATGTTATTTAATCAACGATCTATTCTTACAAGTTTTCTTATCAAACTCAACCACTATGGTTTGTTATTATCTTAATTGTTTTATGTTGAAACTACTCACTCTCACCTCATATGAAACAGGAATAAAATTAGAACAACACATAACGATTTATAAGGTTTAGACATAAATTCATACACTTTATTATTGATAGATAATATCCACTTCCAATGGATTATCTACTATAAATATTGTTATAAATTTTCAATGGGTGTGGGTAGTTATTATAATTCCCCCAGATTATGCACACACCTATAATGATTCTTACAATGTTATAGATCTATATTCCCACTAATAAATGCATAATCGCACTATTTATATTTTTAGGATGGGGAAAATGACAAGAATTTCATCTTTTGGTTTCTTCATCACAACCTAAAGATTATCTAAATCCATGAATAGGTTGGTTCAATGATCTAATTTTGTGCCATCCTTCATGAACATCAAAAGTCTATACTCCTGATCATATAATCTGGTCTCAAAACTCACTATAGTTATTCAAATACTAGATCTTCAATACTATATAGAGTACATAGATAGGAATGTATTCTTCCTCTAAGTGAGCTCTCATCCCCAATCTACTTCCATTTCGAGGGATTTCAGTTTTATTGGTTCACACATAGTTTACTGCACATCAATACTCTTATGTTCATATTATTTTTTATAGATAATCATTTTATCTTTGAGATCATATTCTTTTTCACTTTCCTCAATTATTGTACACTCTTAATGTATAACCACTTGAATAAAATAATAGTAATAAACATTAGTATCTATAAATGGAATACTATGAATAATTTTTTCACACTGGCCAAAAAATTGAAAAAAAATAATTATCACTTTTTGTTTCCCATGATCTTTTGGTGATCCTCGCAAAAATATTTCACTTTTATCAGATTTTCATGTTGATTTACAGAAATAACTTTTTTATATTTATCTTCAACTACCAACTTTTGACATTCTAGTTCATCTAGAAAATATTCCTTATCTAAAAACACTCAGGAAATAAACATTATTTCTATAGACACAAAATCCTATAAGATATACAATTATTACATGACTATTTAAGTTCATTTTAAAGAACTAATCACCAGATCTTCATCCATTATCTCAAAAAAAATCAAATTTTTAGTATAGAAATAGTATCTTACAAATCATTATGAATAAAAATTGATTTTATAATATATAAGTTCTGAATAAAAACATGATGTTTTCCTCAATTGAGATTGTATTATTCTAGAAAAAATAATTTTTATCATTCAAAAACAACTTTTGATGTATTATTATCTTGATCTTAATACACTGTGAGTGTTGGAGATGGTTAATAATCTAGGATAATTTTCCTTGCATCTACACATAAATATTTAGATTTATTCATGAATATAAATTATCGTTCCAAAATAATAAAAGACATAATGTCCATGAAATTTAACCATGAATTTTTCTATCATATTAAGTAGTAATAACAATTAAATTTGTGATTTTTTATAAATAAATTCTAGTTTTGGTGTTGACTAATTTGAATTTCACTTCATATTATAAATTCTATAAAATCAACTTTTTACTCTGAACATTAATGATTACACATCCCATTGATGGTTATAGAGTGCAGATGATGTTTCCAAAACACATGTCTATATAAGAGATGAATCATACATAGCGAAGGAATGTGGATCATGTGAAACATAGATTATGTGATCTTATTCACAACTAGATTCAGATAAAATGATGTTTACGCATAGACAGACTAAGGCATACCGAAGCCTGGATGACACTATCATTGGAAAACAATGTGTCCATTTCACAATCAACTACATTTGATGATAGTTATTAGATAAAATATTTTTTGCTTATGCAAAGCAAGATAGATTCTAGAGCATCTTGTGGAATTTACCATTTTTAAAATTTCATTAAAATTAGTTCATACCTTCATCAAGGAAACTCTATCCATCCATAGAATACTACCAAGATTTAATACACTAAATAAATCAGCCAACATAATGTGTAATCCAAGGATGGTTTCTCCACAACTTCACCTAGCACAGCATCATCCCACTTATTGGCTTCATCCAAAACACATTCTAAATATTGTATAGGGTAAACTCTGACCCGTGGTACTTCTGTTGCATCATGATTATCTATACAATAATCACATGTTGTGGTTTTATAATTAAGAAACAAATGTCATTATCATTTACTAAAATTTATGGAACTATAGAAAAAATAGATATGGTTTTTCTGTAGTAGTTTTACAAACTATTTCTAAATATCTCTTCAATGTTTTTTATCATATTTTATTGAACAGCCTGTAAATATTTTTTTTACTTTTTATTAATTTTTTAAATTTTTTAAATTTAATTTTATTGATAGTTTGAAAAAACCATATTTAATTTTCTTAGATTTGTTAGTAAATTTTCACTTAAAATAAATAAAAATATTAAAACAATAAAATTACCATAGAATTACCATAGAATATTATCATAATATTGATTTATATCCAAAAAAATTCATATAGGATCTTTGGGAAATAAATACAACAAAATTAGATAATACATTGTTAACAAATAATACAATAAAAAATATAACTTTTTAAGAGGAGCTAAAAATCGAACCACATCTTCAAACAGACAAATAATTTGATTCGGGTGTCCATTTTGGTTCTAACATATATAAAACATAAGATCATTAAAATATATATGTTTTGATGACCTGGGAAACTTTGATCATTGTTTTTTAGTAAAAATCCTCAGAAGACATCCAAAATATGTTTTTTTTCACATACCATGATTTTTGAACATTTGATGTGATTTTAGATTCTTTTATGAGTGTCTTAATATGATTGGTGTGTCATCTATGATTTCATTCAGTGGATTTACATTAATATTGATTTTATGGTGTTGCAATTATTGGGTTTTTTCATATTTTGGCGATTTATTTTCAATTATATATATATATGTGTGTGTGTTTGTATGTTTAGACATTTATGTATGTATATTCATAATTTATGTTTATTTATCAATATTATTTAAAAATTATATATAATTTCATATATGAAAAGATATTTATATCTATTAATGCATATTATTCTACATACATACATAAATATATATATTTAAATATATGTATATTTATATATATTAATTTATATATATATATATATTTATTTATATTATGTTGATGTATATATTTTTATCTATTATGTGGTTTCTCTATATTTATATGTTTTCTTATATTTATATGCATTTATATACATTTATTTATATATAAACATTTTTATACGATATATATAATTTTATTAAAATATGTTATAATGTAATTATATAAATAGACACTAATTATTATTTATTACTTACTATTTATTATTTATTATTTCTTATTTCTTATTTCTTAATTCATATATCAAATTTCTTATTTCTTATTATATATTACTTATGTATTATGACCCATTTCTTATATATTTATTAATTATTAATAATTTATTAATTATAAATTTGTTTTTCATTTATTACCTATTTATTATATATTTATTTATTATTTATTGTTAAACTATTTATTTATTTATCTATTTATTATATTATTATTATTATTTATTATTCTTCAAATATTTATTATATATTTATTTATTTTTTATTTACTACATATTTTGTATTTATTATTTATATATTTATTAGTCATAATTTATTATTTCTTGGTTTACTATTCAATATTTTTATTTACTAAAATTATTATTATTATTTATGTTGTGATATTTATGGTATATTTTTTATTTTTTATTTTTAATTTTTATTGTATATTTTTAATAGTGTATTGTTTTTTATTTGTATAATTATTTATATTGCAGTATTTATTATTTGTTATTTATTATTTATTATTATTTATTTAATCATTATTAATTATTAATTTTTTTGAATATTATTTATTAATTTATTATATTTATGTATTTCTTATTTCTTATGTATTATTTGTTTTTTTATGTCTTTTTTATTAATACGAGTCATTGATTTTATTTGTTTTGTATTTGAAATTATATGTATTTTTATGTGTACAAATATAAGCATATAAAATTATGTCTACTCACCAAAAAAAGACATTTCTTGGTTGGTTATGTCATTAGAGAATATCCCAGAGGATAGGGGTTCAAATATCACCCAAAACATATATATGAGGAATTTATGCAAGGCATGCATGCCATATAATTGTATGATAGGATAAATAAATAATAAACCTGAAATTAATACTAAATAAATAAATATTAATAATTAAATAGTAATTAATTAATTAATTAACTAATTATTTATTAGTTAATAATATGAAAATATTAAAAATTTAGAAATATTTAATAAAATATTAGAAAATCATAGCATTATATTTAGAGAAGAATATAAAACACACCGTAATAATTTCACGATGTTTTTTGAAAATCAAAACTAAATACTATTTTTTTACTCGGGGAATCCTTCATATCACACCAACACATATTTTCAAATCATTCAATTCAACAATTGAAAATCTGATAAATAAAAAATACATCTTAACTCATAGTTACAAAAAAAATTCTTGTTTTTTTATTTAAATTTGAAATATGATAATTATATTATTATTTTATGTTTTCATTCATTTATTCATGGGGTTTAATAGCCCTGAGTGTTATTATAACCTATTTGACATTATTTTATAATTTTATGATTATTTTGATTTCAAAAGAGGGAGTGATTTTAAATTATTTTTTAAAAAATTTGGATAAATTTAAATATATTGGTGGGTTTTTTGAAAAAAAATCCTCGGTTTTGTATTTCATAAAATCTGGTGATTTTTAGTGTTATAGGGTATATTGTCAATGTTCCATTTTGATTGATTGTACTTTTTTAATATTATTTGTTGAATAATAAAATCACTCACATTTTACTAAAATATATAATCTTAATTTGGAAACTTATAATTTCTAACATCACTGATAATTTAAATACTGTTATTCATTTACTATTTTAAAATTATAATGTTTAATAATAAGATTTTTTTTAATTTTTTTTTCGTATTATCCTTTCAATGGATTTTAAAAACCTTATGATCATTTTTTGGATACATATGAATGTTTTTATTAAACATAAAATGGTTTTTATTGAACCATACGAATACCTTACTTCATCTTATGGTGAATCTATGCCTTATATAAATGAACCATGTGATGAAACTAACCCTTACATTAAAATGTATGCAACATGCTCTATTCTATGTTATATGAATATTTATCTTATGAAATATTTGTTTCATACATGTATTTTTTTAATATGTTTTTATTATATTATAAAATATTATCATATGATTAAAATTATTATAATTTATTCTTTATATTATATTTTTTCATTATAATTTTTTAGTTTCCCTAATTTAAGAATAATGTAAATTTTGGAATCTCCTTTATATATACAATGGGTGTTAAAAATATGGAAACATCCATGTTGTCGTGAAGATCATGGAGACAGAGTTAAAGATTGTAACACCCCGACCCCAGAATCCCAGAGTCAGTGAATTATTACATGTCATTGGCATGATCACAAAAGATCAAGTCTCAAAAGGCCGATTGGTTTAGTAGCCTTGAATGTACTAGATACATTCATAAGGTTTGCATTACATCATAAAATGTAAAAGTGCAATAAAATTGTTTCCAAAGACAACACTGAGATCCCAGAGTCTATCCCTACAGGGCAGTCCAAATATACTTCTTCACATCTTGGAAAAAATAAGACATAGATAGGGGTGAGCTCAGATGCTCAGTAAGGAAAACAATATAGCAGAAACATTCCTAAATAAGTATAAACATTTAAAGAAATGCATAGAACTAAAACAAAATCCTTATCAACATAAAATTCATCATAATATATCAAATATAAATCAAAATAATTCCATTTAATTACTCTCCTTGATATTCTACAAGATGAATAATCACATTCAATATCAATATCCACTTTCATAATGATGTAATGCATAATGCCGGACTTTCATAACCACATAGTCAAGGCATTGTACCATGACTACAAATAAGATTTTGTCAAGGCCTTGTGCCAAGACACTAGTTTTTCCTATGAGACCTACCAATGCATCGAGGAGCTATAGTGGCCTCCACCTGTCACTTACTAATTCTAATGCATTCCTCATGTGAAGTTTTTGAAAAATAACATAAACATTCATATTAAAACTAACATGAAAAATGTCAATACTTTATCCACAAACCATGAATGGTATAAAAATATCAAATCCACAGTCAAATATAACTCATTCAATAAAATATAGAATATTTTATTGTAAACAATTATCCACAATTGAGAATAATAAGTGATATTGACATAGACAAAAATAATCATCAAAACTATTTGAGATAAATATCCCCCCTTTTTCATTAAATCATTTAAAAGTCACGCTATTTTTCAAAAAGTTGTTTAAAAATATATTTTTGAATGAAAGTTTCCAATACCACTTTGAAATATCTAAAAGGAATTTTAATTTTAAAACATTAATGTCCACATAAGTAAATACTTATCAATATTCTTAAAACATGGACATTAATGAGAAAGATTTAGAAGAAGAAATTTTTAAAAAATTACAAATAATATTTTTGTTAGAGTTCCTAACCAAATGAGAGACGCTTGAATACAAATAATTGAGGTAATAAATACATTATAATGTCTTGAGAAAAAATCATTTCAAGATATATTATTTCAAAGGATAGTATATACACCATATAAAAGTGAATCGGTACATAATAGCAAAGAAGTCTCCAAGGAATGTAAATTGAGATGAAATCTCATAAAAAGACAGTTTCCTTAGGTAAACGATAAATCAATGGAATAATTATGTGTGACAAATATAAATACAACAAATATGATTGGATACTCATTGTAAAATAATCTGAGAACATTCACACATATTATTGTAAAAAACACCAATGACTTGGATGTTTAAATCAATGAATGGAAAATGAGTTAATATCAACATTAAATCAATGTCTTGAGAAATTATCAATGGTGTGATTATGTGTATCAAATGTACATACACAAAAATAGGAGTGTAAATTACTACATATATAAAAATAGTGATTCCACACATAATATTGGAGTAAAATAATCAATAATGTATATGTAAATCCCACTTAGTGGAAATTGAAATTTTAAATTCCCTTACTGATTTGGTAACATATGAAACATAAAACCCATGAAAGAAGGATCATACAATTAAGATGTAAATACCCATAAAATAAATTATATTACACCAATAATACAATCATGGAAAATACATACGCCACACAAAAGGAAATAGTGGCCAGTATATCATGAATCTCACGAGAATAAAAAGTGACATGAAAAACCCTTACTTCATTGTAATCTATCGAGTCGTATGACCAAAAGTTAATAACAACCAAATTAATCACATTATACCATGAATATAAAGATAATCATGATAATATATATCAAATGTAAGTACAAAATACACCACATCCAATAAATAAGTGGCGAACAATGGAAATATCACAAAATTAAAAGTGAGATAGGAAACCCCTTACTTTGTAATTTTCCTTTCCATATGGTAGGTTAACATCCTTTATATTGGTGAAATAATTGTTTTTAAGTTATAAAATAATAATATACATTAATATGATATCATATCTGATCTTTTAATATTTATTTTTTAATAACATTTTAGTATTATCATCGTTTCCGGTGTTAACAGATTCGTTTTAATTTATATACTTTATTTCATAAGTAATGATTTATATGAATAGGATATATCTTATTCATATTAAAAATTTTATTAAGTATTTAAACATTATTTTTAATCATCTATTTAAAATTATTCTTGAATGGATTACGATGGGGAATGAATCTCATCGCGTTCGTGGAGACAGTAATCCGTACGTACGCACGAGGGACAATATCATTCTTTTGATATTAAAATAATATATAACTGGATGGTATATCATCTATACAAAATACTTATCTTTTTACATCTAATATTCACATCAATTACACATCATTATTATACCCATCAAAATAATAATGTATTGAATAACAATTACACTACGACATGGAGACGGTAAGCCGTACGTACACATGTATGGTGACATGTCATTCAAAGGATGGATAGAATAATGAATATGGTTGTACCATAATTATAATAACATAATATTGAATATAATATAATGGAGTTATTGTTTTATAATAGAAACAACAAATAAAAAGGAAGTGGAAAAATAAAGAAACTTGAAAGAGGTGATGAAATATTTACCTATTTTTCGGGTTCTTCCTTTTGATTTGATTAAAAGGGATCCATAGGTTGGCTTTCTGAAAAAAGTAAGGCCTCTAGGATAAATTTAGGAAATTTTAGAGTGTATTTAGGTAGAGGTTGGCTGAGAAAAAAGGCTTTGAAGGTGTGAATGTTACGAAAGGGTGAGTTCCCTTTTATAAGAGGGGTGTGGGGAACCTTAGAAAAGCTATAAATATAATTTTATAATAAAATAATTTTCGGTTTCAAAAGCCTCCAAAGTGGATTATTTATAATATAATATTTATATGGGCCGAAAACCACTCATCTAATAGGTTTTAGATAGGTTTGGATCACTATATTAAATTTATCATTTAGATTTAATTCTTAGTTAAATAGTTTGACATTTACCGTGTCTCTTTGTATTTTTGTATTATATGGTTAATAAACATACTATATACTTCCTTGAGAACCCAAGTGGTTAATTAATGATACACCTATAATTATATATGTCTTTTGGCTTAACCATAGATTTTTAGGAATATAATATCAATTAATAATATAATATATTTTCTAAAAAATCTTTTATGTCAATTTTGACACTATTTGGTATGTAGTTTTTACTAAATTCATAATAGCATTATTACTTATAAAACAATTCATTTAACCAATACTAATATGTCATATTAACTTGGAAAATTAGTGGAATTCATAAAAAGTCTCAAATTACATTTATTTGGATATTTAAAATATCATTTATTTTAATATTTCATTAATTAGGTAATTACTACATCATCATTGTGTCATAAATAAATTAAATTATATAAATAATAAAAAATATAAATAAAATACCTTTATGTAGGAAATATTTTTATATTTATAATTAATATTTATAGTCTAATTTATCTTATGTGTAACCCTATATTAAAAATTTTTTATTTATCAAACTTTGAATTTAACTCTTTTAACACTTCTTTGAATTAAATATTAATAAATGTCCAAATCTAATCCACGTGGATTAAAGAGGGTCATATTTTATTTCTACGGTTGTTTTGGGTCGAATTATACTTATCCAATAGAATTAAAACATTTATAAGGGTAATAATAATATCATTTTTACCTTTAATTACCCTATTTACTTTTAACCGTGGTAAATAAAAGTTAAAAGTTATGATTCACAAAAAATTATTTTTTTCTTATTGAACCTCATTTTACTCCTTGATATTAACCATGTTTCTCATATTTTCAAAATTCAACTCACAGAAGTGGTAAAATTTTCTTTTATTAAAATTTGCAAAAGCTCCTCAGAGGTTGGTAAAAAGAGTGAAAATTTCAATAAAATTTTATATATCTAATATTATTAAAAAATGAATCCAATTAATTAAATTGAACTTATATAGGTATTATATATATATTTTGAACTAAAATAAATTTAAATAAAATAATTAATTTTTTAAATAAAAATTCATGTTTAAACTATAACTCAGTGTTTTTCACTATTCATCAAAAATTAATTATTTTCAGAAAAATATTAGAAATTCACCCTAAGCTAATTTCGATATTATGAATCCAAAAATGAAGTCCATTTTGAAAGAGAAAATTTATAAAATTTCAAAAGGTGGGTATTATTTTTTATAATGGCTAGTTTTATTGGTCGCGGTGTGTTAGAATCTCAAAGTTGAATACAATAAAAACTATTACATTATTCAAATGGAAACGTGCCATGGAAGATTGGGGTGTTACATTATTCCCCCTTTTGGAAATTTAGTTCTCACAATCATTAAAATTGAGCTTGGGAACATAATTGAAAGTCCCACATTGGAAAAATAGTCAATAAAACTATCACTTTAAATGAAAGAAAAATAAATAAAAAGGTCACCCGAGATAACCCATACTAGGATCCCATGTAGAAAAGAATTGAAATGTAAGATAAACTATGTGTCATGTTCTGATGGATATGGATAGAAAACATTATTTTGTGGGAGTTAAAAACATGAAAACCACAATCTTTTGATGGGACAAACGTTCATTAGTTTCCTAGTAGGAAAAGTGAAGAGACAATTTTTTTTAAGATACATTTTATAAATATGATGAATTTATTTATGAGATTGACTATGAACATAAAGAGATATTCTCAGTTTTTAAGTAGAGTTTCATTCTTTAATAAATTTCTACCACTAACTCATTTTTTTAAATGACTATTATTAAAGATGACTTGGTCACACCAGAAAATCTATAATCAAATTATAGAGAATAAATTGATCCACAAAGGATAAACTATATATTTACCTTGTCTTTAGAGATTAATCAAAACCTAAACAGTTAGTACAAGAATAGATGATCCCACAAAAGGATATTCCTTTAGAGAAACAAATATTAATCTTAATTTTTAAAATTAATCCAACAATTCCCCAAAGTTAAATAAATACCATTCAATAAACAATTGTCCATAAAATCCTTCAATAAAATCCAAACTAATATTGAAACCCAAAACACAGAATAATTTGGTTATGTAGTGTTCCACGTTAAATTGTATCTCCAAATGACATTAACTACTCTTAAAGTCACATACTTGAAATTAATTAACCTAATCACATATTCTCTATTATAGGTTAATCATTTCCATAAATAACCCAAATCACTATAAAATCACAATAAAAACATATATAAAAATCCGCCATTAATCCTTAAATGAAATCCCATAGTATTCTATTTTCCTTAGGTATATAGTGTCCCCAACAGACCAAACATCTTCCAAGATAACATTTATCCCTTAATCACAAAATCATTTTCCCATTCTAAGGGTATTAATTTGATTAGACATAAGATCCCAAATCAACTTATTATTGATCAATATAATCATTTAACTAAAAATAATTACTCACACTAACCAGGGACGTCACATAGTCTAGAGGTAGGCGATAAATCCCAATCGCACTCTGGTTGTGGGTTCGATTCCCACAACTGTTCCGACACGACGGGTTGTCACACGGTCTGTATGTATTCCTTTTTCAAAAACTATATTTTATAACATTACCAAAATGAGAAAAATTATTCAAAATAACCATAACATAATGTGACCACAAATGTTATCTCATACCTTTAATTTTCATCCCAAAATATAATTACTTGTAATTGCCTCAAACCCAATGATCATATAAAACCAAATGGTTATTTATAACTCTATACACAAGAGAAATGATAATTCATCTTCAAATATCATTTTCACATGACAAACTGTGGGGTTATAAATACAAGATAAAATTATTCCAATGTAATACCATCAACAAGGAGCAATAATACTTTCAAAAAATTATCCAACCATTTATTTCCATCTAGCATCTTCTTTGACTAAGAAAATAGAATATAGAATAGGGAATTCACTCGGGTAATGGAAAGCTCCCCTACATTTATGGAAAATTACTATAAATGGATTCTTGGGACCATTTTTATTTTCTTACATAGTACTCTTCATTTTTCCTCGGAAATTCGTTACTTTATGTTTTTCTTTCCCACAAGTAAATAATTTCTTTTTTCCATTGAGACACTTTCCTGGGTGTCTCCTTCCCCATTTCCTACATGATGGAAATTTAGTATTCATTTCTTCATTGTATCCAATTCTGGAGCTCCTATCATTCATCACCTTTCATTTCTTTGTTGAGTCTGGGAGTTGTTTAATATATATGCTGTTGATCATATTTTTGGAAAACTAATTTGGCATGAACACGATATCTTTATGCCTATCAATATTCCATTTTGTTTCTCATTTCCACCACTTTCCCCACCATGTACATCATGCTCAATGTTACCGTGACTTCCTTGGAATCCAGCCATTGACTAAAACCAGAAAGCATTGTCTTGGTAACAGTAGTCATAAAATCATATAGAGAATATCATGACACCATATTTTCAATTTGAAACACCTTAGGATTAACCAAGGTCATTTATTCTCATCTTATATGAAAATACTCCAAATCGGTTTGTAATGAATATTTAAATTGTCTTAAGCATATCCCCCAAGAGTGTCGTAACCAAGAGTGCAGCAAGGCCCATTGTCGTGCACCAGTTCCTATTCGAGTCTAGCTCAAAGTGGTGTTTTTGGGTTTTACCACTAGGTACATATGTGCCAGATCTGCCTCTACCTGCTCGTATCCAGACAGGGATGTATTACTTGGAAAACTCAAAAAATCACTATAATAACAAAATTTTATGATTTTATTTTATACTAATATTCAAAGTCTATCTTTCGGCTATGTGCTCTAATCAATTTTTAACTAAATATAGTTTCCAAGGATTGTACTAAACTTCTTCCAATATCAACTGTAATGCCCGGACCCCAGAAGCCCTGAGTCGGTGCATTATTACGTATCATTGGAATGATCACAAAAGTTCATGTCTCAAAAGACCTATCAGTTTAGTATCCGTTAAAGTACTAGATTCATTCATAAGGTTTACAATACATCATAAAAGGGAAAACTAAAACAACATTGTCTCCATAGAAAACACTGATATATCATAGTCTATCCCTACAGGTCAGTCATAATATACGCCTTTGCATCCTGGGAAAAATAAAACATAGAAGGGTGTGAGCTCAGATGCTCAGTAAAGATAACAATATAGCTAAAACTATGATAATAAGCATAAACATTTAGGGAAACACATAGAACTAAAACAAAAGCCTTTTCAACCTAAAATTAATAATAATATGGCAAATATAAATCAAAATAATTCCATTTACTTACTCGCATGGATATTCTACAAATCGAATAATCACATTCAATATCAATATCCACTTTTATAATGATGGAATTCATAAAGCCAGACTTTCATAACAACATATCCAAGGCCTTGTGCCAAGACTACAAATAAGATTTTGTCAAGGCCTTGTTCCAAGACACTAGTTTGTCTCATGAGACCCACCGATGCATTGAGGAGTTGTATCGAGATCCACGCATCACATAAACATTCATATTAAAACTAGAATATGAAATGATAATACTTTATCCACATACCATGAATGGTATAAAAATAGCACATCCACAGTCAAAAATAACTCATTCAATACAATAGGGAAGATTTTATTGTAACAGATTAACCTCAATCGAGAATAATAAAGGATATTGACATATATGAAAAAAAATCATTAAAACTATTTTAGAGAAATATCCCCCTTTTTCTTGAAATCATTTAAAAGTCTCACCATTTTTTAAGAAGATATTTAAAAATATATTTTTGAATCAATGGGTCTCATACCAATTTGAATCATTTAAAAGTAATTTTAATTTTAAAACATTAATGTCAATATAAATAAATCCATAACACCATTTTTAAGACATGGACATTAATGAGAATGATTTAAGAGAATAAATTTTTTAAAACATTTAAAATTCTATTTTAGTTATAGTTCCTAACCAAATGAGAGACACTTGAATAAAAAAAATTGAGGTAATAAAAACATTATTATATCCTGAGAATATTTGATTTCATGATATATTATGTCAAAGTATAGTATATACACCATATAAAAATGAATTGGTTCATAACAACAAAGAAGTCTCCAATGAATGTAAATTGAGATGAAATCCATTATAAAGAAAATATCCTTGGGTAACTGATAAATCAATGACATAATTATGTGTGAAAAATATAAATACACTCAATATGATTAGAAATTTAGTGTAAATCAATCTTAGGATATTCGCACATATTCTTGTTAAAACAACACCAATGACTTGGATGTTTAATTCAATGAATGGAACCTGAGTTAAGATCAAGTTTATAACAATGACTTGAGAAATTATCATTTTAGTGATTATGTGTATCAAATTTATATGAAAACAAAGGGGAGTGTAAATTACTACATAAATAATAAATAATTATTCCACACTTAATATTGGAGTAAAATAATCAATGAATTATGCGTAAAGCCCACTCGGTGGAAATTGAAATTTCAAATTCCCTTACCAATTTGGTAACTTATGAAACATACAACCCATGAAATAATTATCATACAATGAAGATGTAAATACACATAAATTAAATTATATTACACAAAGAATAATATCATGAAAAATACATATGCCACACAAAAAGAAATAGTTGCCAATATAGCATGAATCTCACCAGAATAAAAAGTGAGATGAAAAACCCTTACTTCATTGTAATCAATCAAGTCATATGACCAAAAGTTAATAACCACACAATTAATAACATAATACCATGAATATAAAGAGAAAAATGATAATATATATCAAATGGAAGTACACAAAACACCACATCCAATAAATAAGTGGTGAATAATGGAAATCTCACAGAATTAAAAGTGAGATAAGAAACCCCTTACTTTGTACATTTTTTTGGTCAATGTTAGGTTAACATCATGTATAATGGTAAAATAATTGTTATTAAATTATACAATAATCATATAAATTAATATGATATCATATATGTTCTTTTAATATTTATTTTTTAATAATATTTTAGTATTATCGTCGTTTTTGGTGTTGACTGATTCGTTTTCCATTATATTCATTGTTTCGTAAGTAGTTTTTGTTATGAATAGGATGTATCTTATTCATATTAAGAATGAAATTATGTCATAAAACATTTTTTTAATCATCTAATAAAAATTATTCTTGAATGGATTACGATGTGGAATGAATCTCATCGTGTTCGTGGAGACGGTAATCTGTACATACGCATTAGCGAAAATATCATTTTTTATATTAAAATAACATATAATTGGACGGAATATCATATCTACAGAGTCATTATCATGTTATATTTCTTATTTATATCAATTACACATCATTATTATATCCATCAAAATTATAATTTATTGAATAACAATTACACCACGATGTGGAGACGGGAAGTTGTACATACACACGTATGGTGACTTGTCATTCAAAGGATGGATATAATAATTAATATGGATATACCATAATTATAATAAACTCAGAGTGTATTTAAGATACTTGATTTATTATTTTATAATGGAAACAACAAAGAAAGGGGAAGTGGAAGAATGAAGTTACTTGAAGGAGGTGATGAAATATTTACCTCTTCTTCGGGTTCTTCATTTTGATTTGATCAAAAGGGATCCTTAGGTTGTCTTTATGAAAACATTAGGGCCTCTAGAATTAATGGAGTATAGTTGAGAGGTAATTTGTGTAGATTTTGTCTGATACAATGGCTTTGATGGTGTGAATTTTAGGGAAGGGGGAGTGCCCTATTATAAGAGGGGTGAGAGGCACATTAGGAAAAGCTAAAAATATTATTTTATAATAAAAAAAAATTCGGTTTCTAATGGCTCTAGAGTTGGTTATGTAAATGATATGGTGGGTATGGGTAGGAAACCACACAACGGATAGGTTTTAGACAGGTTTGGGTCACTATATTAGACTTATCATTTATATTTAACTCTTAGTTAAATAGTTTTGACATTTACCATGTCTCTTTGTATTTTAATATTATATGGTTAATAAACATAATATATACTTCCAAGAAAACCTCAAGTGGTTCATTAATGATAAATCTATCATTATATAAGTATTTTGGCCAAACCTTATATTTTTTGGAATATAATATAAATTAATAATATAATATTTTCTTTATAAACTCTTTTATGTCAACTTTGACACTATTCGGTATTTTGTTTTTACTGAATTCATAAATGAAATATTACTTCAAAAACAATTCATATAACCAACCCTATTATGTCATATTAACATAGAAAATTAGTTTAATTCATTAAAATCATCAAATTAAATTTATTTGGATATTTATAATATCAATTATTTTAATACTGCTTTAATTTTTTAATTAATGCATCATCATTGTGTCAGAAATTAATTAAATTATATAAAGCCTAAAAAATAAAAAAAATTAATTTATGTAGGAAATATTTTTATATTTCTAATTAATATTTATAGTCTAATTTATCTTATGTTTAACCCTATATTAAAAATTATTTAGTTATTAAACATTGATTTTAACTCTTTTAACTCTTCTTTTAAATAAATAATATTAAATGTCCTAATATATTCCAAGCTGATCAAAAAGGTTCATATTTTATTCCTAAGGTTGTTTTTTGTCGAATTATTCTTATCCAAAAGAATTAGGACTTGTGTTAGGGTAATAATAATATAATTTTTACCTTTAATTACCCTATTTACTTTAACCTTGATAAATAAAAGTTAAAAGTTACTATTGGCCAAAAATTATTTTTATCTTATTAAATCACATTTTAATTCTTGATATTAACCGTGTTTCCTAGATCTTTGAAATTCAACACACAGAAGCAGTAACATTATGTTTTATGTCAATTTTCAAATGCTCTTAAAAGGTGGGTAAAAGACGGTGAAAAGTTAAATAAAATTTTATATATCTAATATTATTACAAAACAACTCCAATGAATTAAATTGAAAATATATAGGTATTATGTTTCTATTTTGACCTAAAATAAATTTAAATAAATAAATTAATTCTTTAAATAAAATTTTGGTTTTAAACTATAGCTCAATGTTTTTCAATATTCGAATTTTTTTGAAACTTTTCAGAAAAATACCCAAAATTCACCCTAAGCTAATTTCAATAATCAGAATCCAAAAATGAATTCAATTTTGAAAGATAAAATTTATAAAATTTCAAAAAGTGGGTATTAATATTCATAATGGATAGTTTGATTGGTTGCAGTTTGTCAGAATCATGATGTTGCGTACAATGCAAGCTATTACATTATTCAATGAGAAACGTACCGTGGAATATTTGGGTGTTAAAAAGGTAATTTGTTTTTGAAAATTTTAATACAAATATAGTATGAATCAAACAATTAATGGGAGATATGATAAACAATAAAAAATTAAATTTATTTCATTATTATTTAAGTGATTCAAAAATTCAAGAGAAACCTATTGTTCAATTTTTTAGAAGTATTGGTTATCCCAAGTGGTAATTTTAGACATCACTTTTTAATGGTCAATTTTCTATGTTCTATTAAATTATTATTTTTCTAATTTTTCATTGGTTTATTTAATTTATATTTTTTATCGTGTTCTATCATACTACTATGTAATGTTTTTAGAGAGTTGTAACACAATTCAAACAAAGTAATGACTTCAATTAATAATTTTTGTCTTGGTAATGCTGAGTTGATAAAATAAAAAGATCATGTAGGTTATGCCTTTTCCCCAGAAAATGGTAGGTGTTATGGGTTGATACTTTTGGTGTGATAAATAATTGTCTTGTTGTCCCAACTGGTGAGAAAAAGGGCAGTCAGGGTGTAACACCTCGAGATTTTATGAAAAAATATTCTTTTTAATTTTATTAATGTCTTGTGTTGTACGCTACACCAAAAGGAGCTTGCTCAACATGCATCCTTGACTTGCTTTGCATTACACGCAATCACGACCTTCCTCGATAGCGTGTGTAGTACGCAATACCGAGTTTCACTAAACAACGATATGCTATTAAAATATTATTAAAACTAGCCGTTATGAATAGTAATAACCACCTTTTAAAATTTTAGAAAATTTATCTCTCAAAATGGACTTCATTTTTGGATTCGTAGTGTCGAATTTATCTTAAAGTGAAATTTTGGTACTTTTCGGATAACTTTCATTTTCTGATGAATAGTGAAAATTACGAACATTTAATTAAAAACAACTTTTTTAATAGAAATAATTAATAGTGATAAATTATTAATTTGAGTGGTTTTAAAGTATATTTATAATATATTTTTACAATTTAATACAATGTTGTTCATTGGATGTAATTTCACATTTAAACCAGACATAAACAAGTGTCAATCTTTTGATAGTTATTATCTCTTAAGAACACGCTATTTGTTTTGACGACGGGAATTAATTTTTAAATTAATTAATGCAACTGATATGATTTGAATTTGGTAAAATAGAAATCATTTTTTAGTTCATAATATTAAATATAGCTTAGGACTAATTTTTGGTATTTTTCTGGAAACTTTCATTTTTTGATGAATAGTGAAACCACTAAGTGGTAGTTAAGAAAAATGAATTTTTCATAAAACTTAATTTTACCGCTTTTGTGAGTGGAATTTAGAAAATCCAAGAGACACGGTTGATGTCAGTAACTAAAATTTGGTTCAATGAGATAAAAATAATTTTTGGTGAATAGTAAATTTTTACTTTTTTTACCACGGTTAAAAGTAAATAGGGTAATTAAGGGTAAAAATGATATTATTATTACCCTAAAACATGTCTGAATTCTATTGGATAAGTATAATTCGACCAAAAACATCCTTAGGAATAAACTATGACCATTTAGGCCCACTTGGATTAGATTAGGACATTTATTGTTAATTTATTTAAAGAAGGGTTAAAATAGTTAAAATCAAAGTTTAATAAGTAAATAATTTTTAATATGGGGTTATAAATAAGATAAATGCGACTATAAATATTCATTATAAAGATAAAAATATTTCCTACATAATGGTATTTTATTTTTAATTTTTAGACATTAAATAATTTAATTTATGTATGACACAACGATGATAAAGTAATTATCTTATTAATGAAATATTGACATAATTGATGTTATAAGTACCCAAATAAATATAATCTGAGACTTTTTACGAATTACACTAATTTTATAGATTACTATGACATGTTATTATGGATTTAATTATCTTTTTTCTAACTTATCATTCTGTTAGGATTTTCACAAAAATCAATTACTAAATAGTGTCAAAATTGACAAAAAATAGTTTTTAAAACAAATATTATATTATTAATTGTTATTTTATTCCTAAATATCTAAGGTTCGGCCAAATGAATTAGATAAGGTTATATATATTAATAATAAACAACTTGGGGTTCGTTTGGCTTTATATAGTAAGTTTATTAACCTTATAGTATAAGAACACAAGAAGACACGATAAAAGTAAAATTATTTAACTTAATGTGAAATCTAAATTATAAGGTTAAAATAGGAACCTAAACTTGTCTAAATTCTATGTTATGAGAGTATTTCGACCCATACCCACCTTATCCTCGAAATAAATAAATTTGGAGCTATTTAAAACCGAACTTGACTTTATAATAAAATACTATTTTTAGTTATTCCAAAGGTGCCCCTCTCCTCCCTTATAATAGGGCACATCCTCCCTCTCTTCCTCACACAACTTTGAGCCTTCAGGCTCGGCCAACCCTTGAAAGATTATCTTCTCCACTTCCCTAGCAACATCCTAGAGGTTCTGGTCTTCCTCAAAGACCAATTTTAGTCCCCTATGAGGAGGTCTCAAAGAGGCGCTTCAAAGAAGAGGTAATGTCCGTTGCCGATTCTTTCAGCTTTATTTCTTCTTCCACTTCTTCTTAATTAGTTGTTTCATTATGAAGTAATAACATCATTATCACTAATATACTGATATGTTATTATAAGTATGAAACAACCCTATTTCACCATCTATCCATCCTACGAAAAACGAAATCAACGCGTGTGCATACGTACGGAATATCGTCTCCACGCCGTTGTGAAATCTATTTTCCACCACAACCATAATTGGATAGGTATAATGGTGTAAATAATAACTATATATTATTATTTTAAAGAGATATTGATTCTGAAATAGTATACATACACACCAATACAGTCCCACGATCATGAGAACGATATCATCGCTCGTGCGTACGTACGGACTACCGTCTCCACGACGCGATGAGATTCATTCTCCACTTTAACCATTCATGAATGATTATAAAGTATATATAATACGTAATCATGAAATATATGACATATTAATGATACTTTATTTATGTGTATATATATGTATGTCATCTACTTAATTCTGTTCAACTCAATAAGGAAACAAAAACAGCGTTCATGCGTACGTACGGCCTACCGTCTCCATTAATGGTGTATTTCTTTCCATTTACTGATTTATTATATATATGTATATTATGAATATATATATATATAAATCATGTTCTGGAATTAAGTAATCATGATCTAAGTAATCATATGAATAATTACAAGTCAAAACACGGACGACAAATGAAACAATTTTACCCAAAACGCTTTTTAACATGGAATTTACAAAAGAACAGGTAATATAAAGTAATAAGTGAACCATATATGATATCATAACAATGAATATGATTCTGTAATAAGTCAATGACATTATTTAAATCATTATACAGGATGTTTGGAAACTTACGAAGCAAATCGGACCTAAGGTAAGGGAAAATATCACAATCTCATTTTTATCCGGGATTGTTTATACTTTGGTATTTACTGGGGTATATTTTATCATCCACATCCATGTTTCCTCAATATGTAATATTATTTCCATCCACCTACAATTGTTTAAATCCAATTTTACCCTTCGGTGAGTTTTTAGTAAAGGATATGAACAGAATCTTTTGTCGTTTTTCGTACAAGGTACTTTTTGACTTTTCTGACAAAAGTATGAGAAGAATGTTTTCTTTTAACTTATACGACATGAACGGATCTTTAAAACATTATTTGCAAAAAGATTACTTTACAAGTTTTCATGATTATTTTTAATCAACTTCTTTTAGTTCAAAATTGTATGACATGTTAAGAGAGGAAAAGTGTTTTTGAAGTAGAAAGGATATTTTCCTCAAGAATGAAGTTCAAGTGTTTTATCAAAATTATTTTCCATCTAAGATAATAAAGGGTTCTGTTTTTATACCTATTATTACATTGATTTGATTATGTTGTGATGGAATTATTTTTATGAATTCCATTATCTTATATGAATTGTTTTATGATGTCATGTTGTTTAAGATTCCCATTTTTACTACATGGGTTATGCAACGATGTATGATTTATGATTTTGTGGCACACATAAGAATGGTATCATTAAGAGATGGGTGGGACCTATATCTCCCTCCAATGCATTGGGTAAAGATTTTATATCTCATGAGATAGACATGGCTGGAACGGTAGGTTATACCGGTTCAGTGAAGCAGGACTGAAACGAGGGTAACTCGGTTCAGAAATGGACTTTGTCCACTAAGATAGTCTTGGAAATGAGTATTGACTAATAAGAAATGATTCTCTATGATTATGTGTGTATGCCACAAAGTTTCATGTTTTAAGTTATGATTATTTGGATTACATTTCACTACTATGATATATCCCATGTTATGAAATTATGATCTTTTTTGCAGGTTATGATTTCCAAAAGATATGTTCTTATGAATATGATCTGATTGATATTTATTTTGTTTACCCTTATTGAGCATTTGTGCTCACCCTTTTATTTTTTCTTTTCCCCAGGATATAACTAAAGGTTTTAGGTAAGAAAAAAAATGGAAGATCTTTATGGGAGATGTTGAAGATCTTTCACCATGATTAGAAGATTATATTCCGAGTTTCCAAAGACACTAAACTATTACGGTCCTTGTGTGTGTGTTTTTGTTATGTACTAAGTATTCCACAAAAGTAATGTAACGTCAATGTACATAGAGCTTCGGGTCTCTACAGTTGGTATCAGAGGAAAGGTTTAGTCAACCTTTGGAAACTAGGATGCGAAAATGTTAGTGAGATCCCTAGAGATATTTCTAAGGTATGTCTAGGGATGTCCCTAAGGATAAGTATACATATAGGATACAGTCCTAGAACTACGGTAAAGATCATAGAATTCATCCTATGATGTTAGATATTGAGGATACTCCCCCTTTATTATGTTGTTTTCCCTAGCATGATTTTTGCCTCTCACACTATTCTTTTTGGGTTTTAGATGATGGCTGGAACCCGAAGGAGCCGTGTTGATCAATGCAATGGAAAATGCAATGATTGTCCTTATGAACAAACAAATGTTATGGGAGATGGAGTGAAAAATCTTATTGCTATACTTACACAAGCTATGAATCATTCTGGACTTCCAAATGAGCAGTGAAGGGAACAGCATTCTATTGAGACCTTCATGAGGCAACGTCCACCTTCTTTCAGTGGGTCTTCTGATCAACTTCTTGCTGAACAATGGATCAGTACCACTGAAAAGATATTTTCAGTTCTTCAATGTTCTGAACATGATAAATTCATCTTAGCAGTATATCGTTTGGAAGGTGAAGCTGATCAATGGTGGAATCTTATCAAAAATACAAGGAAAAGAGATGGAATTGAGTCCATGGAATGGGACGAGTTTAATAACTTATTTTTCAATAAGTACTTCCCTCGTATTCTTAGAAAAAATATGGAGAAGGAGTTTCTTGAACTAAAGCAAAAGGATGATGAATCTGTTGGTATATACGAAGCAAATTTTACAAGGCTTGCAAGGTATGCATCTGGATTTATCATGGAACCTGAAAGTAAAGTTGATTGATTATTCAGTGGCTTAAAACCAAATCTTCAAAGGGAATTAGCTATAAGAGACTTCAGTAGCTATGAAGAAATTGTGCATTGTGATATCAAGGTAGAAATGGAAGTTGTTGTTACTTATCCATCTCATAGTTTTGACAAGAAACGAAAGATGGAGTTCAAGGAGAAATCTCAAAATAATGGTGAAAAGAAGATGAATGTTTCCTTATGCTCAAAGTGTGGAAATAATCATGGTGGAGACTGTCTTAAAGGGACAAGTAAATGTTTCAAATGTGGAAAGGAAGGTCATCGGGCATTTGAATTCCTCAATGATGGGAAGAAGATGACTAATGATGCAAACAAAGGAAGGGATACACAGAATGAACCTACAACACTTCAATGCTTCAAGTTCAAGGAAATGGGGCATTCTGCTAATAAATGCCCTAATCCAAGGATTAGTAATGATCGACATGAGAAACCACTTAAGGCAAAGGACAAAGGGACGTCACATGCGATCACTATTGGCGATGTTGAATATGACAACGATGTGGTGGAATGATTAAGTGTTTATGTAATGGGATTCCAAAATAATGTTGTATATAGTATCATGGAATATTGGAATATTTATGAATTGTTATATTGTGGTATTCAATAATTTTATGGTACCGGTAACCATGGAAGGTGATTGAGATATTTTTGGAAATAAGTTGATATGCGCATAATGAAGGGAAAACGAGAAAATGAAATGTTTGACAGTATTCATGAGATCATGATTGATATAAGGACTAAGTGATATCATGGTTTGAGTGTATAGAATTTTGAGGATTTTGGTATGTGGAAAGAGTTAACTTTTAACAGCACTCATGTTTTCAATAAGGTTCAATGGGTATTCAAGAGAGTACATGATTAAGGCCTTTGAATTTTTGGAATGTGACCAACTAGACATATCTTATGATATATAGGGATCAACGATGGTATTAAATCTCTGAGAGTGGACTGCAGTATTATAGATAAGCCTAAAGATTGGAATGGATTATGTTGGACATAAGTTAGTATTGTTATTTTTTTTATGATATTATTGATGGGATGTTATAGAAATATATTTTTAGAAAAAGGACAACCTGCAGGACGGGCGATAGCCCATCACGTCGGACAAGTCCGTGGGAATCAAACCCACAACCGAAGTGCGACTAGCCTTTAGCGCCTACCACTGGCCTATAGGAAGTCCCTTTATAGTAGGAAACTAGTTTTACTATATGAAGCAGTATGATATATGAAGTATAATCCCATTTTAGGAACTATATATGATTAATCTCACTATAGATGGGCTTATGTATTTTTTGATAACATTTCTAACCTTTTGTTTGAGACAGATGGAATGAACCATCATTCTATCACATGATCGGCTAACACATCATGAATGACAAATTAAACTTCATTTCTTTAAGAGATGAAGTGGAAATTTTCCAAAGAACGAAAAACGGTGATACTATACCAAAATCACGAAAGTATTTCTTCTAATTTCATCAACTTTAGGGAAATGATCTTAAAAACCCAAAATATTGTCCTCGTGCTCTTATATCTGATGAATCAGATGGTACCTTAGATCATCACAAATTTATGGATTTGTGATTGCTTTCTTTTCCATAGCCATGTTCTCTACCACTCTCCATCAGAACATGATGGTTATATTTCTCTTCCATATCCATATTTTCACCTATGTAGAAACCCAGTGATTAGTTTATTTGGGTAACCGTTACGTTTCATACTTTTGTTTCTAAAGCTTGGTTTTGGTATTCCTTTTTACGATGTGGGTTTCTATTAAAGAAACTTTTGAGCTGTAAACCATTTATAACCCCGATGAATTTCGAGGGCGAAATTCATTTTAAGGGGGGTAGAATGTAACACCCTGAGATTTTATGAAAAAATACTATTTTTAATTTCATTAATGTGTTGTGTTGTACGCTACACCAAAAGGAGCTTGCTCAACACACATCCATGAATTTCATTGCATTACACGCAATCGCGACCTTCCTCGATAGCGTGTGTAGTACGCAATACCGAGTTTCACTAAACAACGATATGCTATTAAAATATTATTAAAACTAGCCGTTATGAATAGTAATAAACACCTTTTAAAATTTTAGAAATTTTATCTCTCAAAATGGACTTCATTTTTGGATTCGGAGTATCGAATTTAGCCTAAGGTGAAATTTTTGTACTTTTCGGATAACTTTCATTTTCCGATGAATAATGAAAATTACGAAAATTAAATTAAAAACAACCTTTCTAATCGAAATAATTAATAGTGATAAATTATTAATTTGAGTGGTTTTAAAGTATATTTAGAATATATTTTTACAATTTAATACAATGTTGTTCATTGGATGTAATTTCACATTTAAACCAGACATAAACAAGTGTCAATCTTTTGATAGTTATTATCTCTTAAGAACACGCTATTTGTTTTGACAATGGGAATTGATTTTTAAATTAATTAATGCAACTGATATGTTTTGAATTTGGTAAAATAGTCATCATTTTTGAGTTCATAATATCAAATATAGCTTAGGACTATGTTTTGGTATTTTTCTGGAAACTTTCATTTTTTGATGAATAGTGAAACCACAAAGTGGTAGTTAAGAAAAATGAATTTTTCATAAAACATAGTTTTACCGCTTCTGTGAGTGGAATTTCAAAAATCTAAGAGGCACGGTTGATGTCAGTAAGTAAAATTTGGTTCAATGAGATGAAAATAATTTTTGGTGAATAGTAACTTTTTACTTTTTTTACCACGGTTAAAAGTAAATAGGGTAATTAAGGGTAAAAATGATATTATTATTACCCTAAAACATGTTCTAATTCTATTGAATAAGTATAATTCGGCCAAAAACAACCTTAGGAATAAAATATGACCATTTAGGCCCACTTGGATTAGATTAGGACATTTATTATTAATTTATTTAAAGAAGGGTAAAAATAGTTAAAATCAAAGTTTAATAATTAAATAATTTTTAATATGGGGTTATACATAATATAAATTCGACTATAAATATTAATTAGAAATATAAATAATTTTCCTACATAATGGTATTTTATTTGTAATTTTTAGACATTAAATAATTTAATTTATTTATGACACAACGATGATACAGTAATTATCTCATTAATGAAATATTGACATAATTGATGTTATAAATACCCAAATAAATATAACATGAGACTTTTTATGAATTCCACTAACTTTCTAGGTTAATATTACATGTTATTATGGATTTAATTAACGTTTTTCGAAATTATCATTCTGTTAGGATTTTCACAAAAATCAATTACTAAATAGTGTCAAAATTGACATAAAATAGTTTCTAAAACAAATTTTATATTATTAATTGTTATTTTATTCCTAAAAATCTACGGTTCGTCCAAATGACTTAGATAAGGTTATATATATTAATAATAAACAACTTGGGGTTCTTTTTGCTTGATTTAGTAAGTTTATTAACCTTATAGTATAAGAACACAAGAAGACACGGTAAAAGTAAAATTATTTAACTTAATGTGAAATCTAAAAAATAATGTTAAAATAGGAACCTAAAATTGTCTAAATTCTACTGGATGAGAGGGTTTCGACCCATCCCCACCTTAGCCTCGAAATAAATCAATTTGGAGCTATTTAAAACCGAACTTGACTTTATAATAAAATAATATTTTTAGTTATTCCAAAGGTGCCCCTCTCCTCCCTTATAAAAGGGCACCTCCTCCCTCTCTTCCTCACACAACATTGAGCCTTAAATCTCGGCCAACCCCTGCCAAATTCTCTTCTCCACTTCCCTAGAAACATCCTAGAGGTTCTGGTCTTCCTCAAAGACCAATTTTAGTGCCCTAAGAGGAGGTCTCAAAGAGGCGCTTCAAAGAAGAGGTAATTTCCGTTACCGATTCTTTCACCTTTATTTCTTCTTCCACTTCTTCTTCTTAGGTTGTTTCATTATGAAGTAATAACATCCGTATCACTCATATACTGATATTTTATTAAAAGTATGAAACAACCCTATTTCACCATCTATCCATCCTACGGAAAACGAAATCACCGCGCGTGCGTACGTACCGAATACCATCTCCAGGCCGTGGTGAAATCTATTTTCCACCACCACCTTACTTGGATGGGTATAATGGGGGTAAATAATAACTATATATTATTATTTTAAAGTGATATTGATTCTTAAATAGTATACATACACACCAATACAGTCCCACGATCATGAGAACGATATCATCGCTCGTGCGTACGAACGGACTACCGTCTCCACGACGCGATGAGATTCATTCTCCACTTTAACCATTCATGAATAATTATAAAGTATATATATAATACATAATCATGAAATATATTACATAATAATGATACTGGATTTATGTGTATATATATGTATGTCATCTACTTAATTCCGTTCAATTCAATAAGGAAACGAAAACAGCATTCATGCGTACGTACGGCCTACCGTCTCCATGAATGGTGTATTTCTTTCTATTTAATGATTTATTATATATATGTATATTATGAATATATATATATATAAATCATGTTCTGGAATTAATTAATCATGATCTAAGTAATCATATGAATAATTACAAGTCAAAACACGGACGACAAATGAAACAATTTTACCCAAAACGCTTTTTAGCATGGAATTTACAAAAGAACGGGTAATATAAAGTCATAAGTGAACCATATATGATATCATAACAATGAATATGATTCTGTAATAAGTCAATGACATTATTTAAATCATTATACAGGAGTTTCGGACACTTACGAAGCAAATCGGACGTATGGTAAGGGAAAATATCACAATCTCATTTTTATCCGGGATGGTTTATACTTTGGTATTTACTGGGGTGTATTTTATCATCCACATCCATGTTTCCTAAATATGTAATATTATTTCTATCCACCTACAATTGTTTAAATCCAATTTTACCCTTCGGTGAGTTTTTAGTAAAGGATATGAACGGAATCTTTTGTCGTTTTTCGTACAAGGTACTTTTTGACTTTTCCGACAAAAGTACGAGAAAAATGTTTTATTTTAACTTATATGACATGAATGGATTTTTAAAACATTATTTCCAAAAATATTCCTTTACATGTTTTCAAGTTTATTTTTAATCAACTTCTTTTAGTTTAAAATTGTATGACATGTTAAGAAAGGAAAAGTGTTTTTGAAGTAGAAAGGATATTTTCCTCAAGAATGAAGTTCAAGTGTTTTATCCAAATTATTTCCAATATATGATAATAAAGGGTTCTGTTTTTATACCTATTATTACATTGATTTGATTATGTTGTGATGGAATTATTTTTATGTATTCCTTTATCTTATATGAATTGTTTTATGATGTCATGTTGTTTAAGATTCCCATTTTTACTACATGGGTTATGAAATGATGTATGATTTATGATTTTGTGGCACACATAAGAATGGTAGCATTAAGAGATGGGTGGGACCTATATCTCCCTCCAATGAATTGGGTAAAGATTTTATATCTCATGAGATAGACATGGCTGGAACGGTAGGTTATACCGGTTCAGTGAAGCAGGACTGAAACGAGGGTAACTCGGTTCAGAAATTGACTTTGTCCACTAAGATAGTCTTGGAAACGAGTCTTGACTAATAATAAACGATTCTCTATGATTATGTGTGTATGCCACAAAGTTTAATGTTTTTAGTTATGATTATTGGGATTACATTTCACTACTATGATATATCCCATGTTATGAAATTATGATCTCTTTTGTAGGTTAAGATTACCAAATGATATGTTCTTATGAATATGATGTGATTGATATTTATTTTGTTTACCCTTACTGAGCATTTGAGCTCACCCTTTTATATTTTCTTTTCCCCAGGATATAACGAAAGGTTTTAGGTAAGAAAAAAAGGGAAGATCTTTATGGAAGATGTTGAAGATCTTTCACCACGATTAGAAGATTATATTCCGAGTTTCCAAAGACACTAAACTATTACGATCCTTTTGTGTGTGTTTTTGTTATGTAATAAGTATTCTGTAAAAGTAATGTAATGTCAATGTACATCGAGCTTCGGGTCTCTACAGTTGGTATCAGAGGAAAGGTTTAGTCAACCTTTGGAAACTAGGATGCGAAAACGTTAGTGAGATCCCTAGAAATATTTCTAAGGTATGTCTAGGGATGTCCCTAAGGATAAGTATACATATAGGATACAGTACTAGAACTATGGTAATGATCACAGAATTTAACCTAAGATGTTAGATATTCAGGATACTCCCCCTTTATTATGTTGTTTTCCCTAGCATGATTTTTTCCCCTCACACTATTCTTTTTTGGTTTTAGACGATGGTTGGAACCCGAATGAACCGTATTGATCAATGCAATGATTGTCCTTCTGAACAAACAAATGTTATGGGAGATGGAGTGAAAAATCTTATTGCTATACTTACACAAGCTATGAATCATTCTGGACTTCCAAATGAGTAGTGAAGGGAACAACATTCTATTGAGTCCTTCATGAGGCAACGTCCACCTTCTTTCAGTGGGTCTTCTGATCCACTTGTTGCTGAACAATGGATTAGTACCACTGAAAAGATATTTTCAGTTCTTCAATGTTCTGAACATGATAAAGTCATCTTAGCAGTATATCGTTTGGAAGGTGAAGCTGATCAATGGTGGAATCTTATCAAAAATACGAGGCAAAGAGATGGAATTGAGTCCATGTAATGGGACGAGTTCAAGAACTTATTTTTCAATAAGTACTTCCCTCGTATTCTTCGAACACAGATGGAGAAGGAGTTTCTTGAACTAAAGTAAAAGGATGATGAATTTGTTGGTATATACGAAGCAAATTTTACAAGGCTTGCAAGGTATGCATCTGGATTTATCATGCAACCTGAAAGTAAAGTTGATCGATTCTTCAGTGTCTTAAAACCAAATCTTCGAAGGGAATTAGCTATAAGAGACTTCAGTAGCTATGAAGAAATTGTGCGTTGTGCTATCAAGGTAGAAATGGAAGTTTGTGTTACTTATCCATCTCATAGTTTTGACAAGAAACGAAAGATGGAGTTCAAGGAGAAATCTCAGAATAAGGGTGAAAAGAAGATGAATGTTTCCTTATGCTCAAAGTGTGGAAAGAAGCATGGTAGAGATTGTCTTAAAGGGACAAGTAAATGTTTCAAATGTGGAAAGGAAGGTCATCGGGAATTTGAATGCCGCAATGATGGGAAGAAGATGACTAATGATTCAAACAAAGGAAGGGATACACAGAATGAACCTACTACACTTCAATGCTTCAAGTGCAAGGAAATGGGGCAATATGCTAATAAATTCCCTAATACTAGTATTAGTGATGATCGACATGAGCAACCACTTAAGGAAAAGGACAAAGGGAAGTCACATGCGATCACTATTGGCGATGTTGAATATGACAACGATGTGGTGGAATGATTAAGTGTTTATGTAATGGGATTCCAAAATAATGTTGTATATAGTATCATGAAATATTGGAATATTTATGAATTGTTCTATTGTGGTATTCAATATTTTTATGGTACCGGTAACCATGGAAAGTGATTGAGATATTTTTGAAAATAAGATGATATGCGCATAATGAAGAGAAAACAAGAAAATGAAATGTTTGACAGTATTCATGAGCTCATGATTGATATAAGGACTAAGTGATATCATGGTTTGAGTATATAGAATTTTGAGGATTTTGGTATGTGGAAAGAGTTAACTTTTAACAGCACTCATGTTTTCAATAAGGTTCAATGGGTATTCAAGAGAGTACATGATTAAGGCCTTTGAATGTTCGTAATGTGACCAACTAGACATATCTTATGATATATAGGGATCAACGATGGTATTAAATCTCTGAGAGTGGACTGCAGTATTATATATAAGCCTAAATATTGGAATGGATTATGTTGGACATAAGTTAGTATTGTTTTTTTTGATATAATTTATGGGATGTTATAGTAATATAGTTTTAGAAAAAGGAAAACCTGCAGGATGGGCAACAACCCATCGCATCGGACAAGGCCGTGGGAATCGAAACCACAACCGAAGTGCGACTGGCCTTTAGCGCCTACCACTGGCCTACCAGAAGTCCCTGTATAGTAGGAAACTAGTTTTATTATATTAAGCAGTATGATATATGAAGTATAAGCCCATTTTAGGAACTATATATTATTAATCTCACTATAGATGGACTTATGTATTTTTTGATAACTTTTCGAACCTTTTGTTTGAGACAGATGGAATGAACCATCATTCTATCACATGATCTGCTAACACATCACAAATGACAAATTCAACTTCATTTATTTAAAAGATGAAGTGGAAATTTTCCAAAGAACGAAAAACAGTGAGACTATACTAAAATCACGAAAGTATTTCTTCTAATTTCATCAACTTTAGGGAAATGATCTTAAAACCCAAAAATGTTGTCCTAGTGCTCTTATATCTGATGAATCAGATGGTACCTTATATCGTCACAAATTTATGGATTTGTGATTTCTAGCTTTTCCATAGCCATGTTCTCTACCACTATCCATTAGAACATGATGGTTATATTTCTCTTCCATATCTATATTTTCACCTATGTGGAAACCTAGTGATTAGTTTATTTGGGTAATCATTATGTTTCATACTTTTGTTTCTAATGATTGGTTTTGGTATTCCTTTTTACAATGTGGGTTTCTATTAAAGAAACTTTTGAACAGTAAACCATTTATAACCCCGATGAATTTCAAGGGAGAAATTCATTTTAAGGTGGGTAGAATGTAACACCTCGAGATTTTATGAAAAAATATTATTTTTAATTTCATTAATGTCTTGTGTTGTACGCTACACCAAAAGGAGCTTGCTCAATACACATCCATGACTTGCTTTGCATTACACACAATAGCGACCTTCCTCGATAGCGTGTGCAGTACTCAATACCGAGTTTCACTAAACAACGATATTCTATTAAAATATTATTAAAACTATCCATTATGAATAGTAATAACCACCTTTCAATCATTTGATAGTTATTATCTCTTAAGAACACGCTATTTGTTTTGACGACGGGAATTAATTTTTAAATTAATTAATGCAACTGATATGTTTTGAATTTGGTAAAATAGCCATCATTTTTGAGTTCATAATATCAAATATAGCTTAGGACTAATTTTTGGTATTTTTCGGGAAACTTTCATTTTTTGATAAATAGTGAAACCACTAAGTGGTAGTTAAGAAAAATGAATTTTTCATAAAACCTAATTTTACCACTTCTGTGATTGAATTTCAAAAATCCGAGAGACACGGTTTATGTCAGTAAGTAAAATGTGGTTCAATGAGATGAAAATATTTTTTGGTGAATAGTAACTTTTTACTTTTTTTACCACGGTTAAAAGTAAATAGGGTAATTAAGGGTACAAATGATATTATTATTACCCTAAAACATGTTATAATTCTATTGGATAAGTATAATTTGACCAAAAAAAACCTTAGGAATAAAATATGACCATTTAGGCCCACTTGGATTAGATTAGGACATTTATTATTAATTTATTTAAAGAAGGGTTAAAATAGTTAAAATCAAAGTTTAATAAGTAAATAATTTTTAATATTGGGTTATACATAAGATAAATTCGACTATAAATATTCATTAGAAATATAAAACGATTTCCTACATAATGGTATTTTATTTGTAATTTTTAGACATTAAATAATTTAATTTATTTATGACACAACGATGATACAATAATTATCTTATTAATGAAATATTGACATAATTGATATTATAAATACCCAAATAAATATAATTTGAGTCTTTTTATTAATTCCACTAATTTTATAGGATAATATGACATGTTAGTATGGATTTAATTAACTTTTTTAGAACTTATCATTCTGTTAGGATTCTCACAAAAATCAATTACTAAATAGTGTCAAAATTTACATAAAATTGTTTTTAAAACAAATATTATATTATTAATTGTTATTTTATTCCTAAAAATCTAAGGTTCGGCCAAATGACATAGATAAGGTTATATATATTAATAATAAACAACTTGGGTTTCGTTTGTCTTGATATAGTAAGTTTATTAACCTTATAGAATAAGAACACAAGAAGACACGGTAAAAGTAAAATTATTTAACTTAATGTTAAATCTAAATGATAAGGTTACAATAGGAACCTAAACTTGTATAAATTATATTGGATGAGAGGATTTCGACCCATCCCCACCTTAGCCTCTAAATAAATCAATTTGGAGCTATTTAAATCCGAACATGACTTTATAATAAAATAATATTTTTAGTTATTCCAAAGGTGCCCCTCTCCTCCCTTATAAAAAGGCACCTCCTCCATCTCTTCCTCACCCAACTTTGAGCGTTAAAGATCGGCCAACCCCTGCCAGATTATCTTCTACACTTCCCTAGAAACATCCTAGAGGTTCTGGTCTTCCTCAAAGACCAATTTTAGTTCCCTAAGAGGAGGTCTGAAAGAGGCGCTTCAAAGAAGAGGTAATTTTCGTTACCGATTCTTTCACCTTTATTTCTTCTTCCACTTCTTCTTCTTAGGTTGTTTCATTATGAAGTAATAACATAAGTATCACTCATATACTGATATGTTATTATAAGTATGAAACAACCCTATTTCACCATCTATCCATCCTACGGAAAACGAAATCACCGCGCGTGCGTACGTACGGAATACCGTCTCCACGCCGTGGTGAAATCTATTTTCCACCACCACCTTACTTGGATGGGTATAATGGTGTAAATAATAACTATATATTATTATTTTAAAGTGATATTTATTCTTAAATAGTATACATACACACCAATATAGTCCCATGATCATGAGAATGATATCATCGCTCGTGCGTACGTACGGACTACCGTCTCCACGACGCGATCAGATTCATTCTCCACTTTAAACATTCATGAATGATTATAAAGTATATATAATTAGTAATCATGAAATATATGACATAATAATGATACTGGATTTATGTGTATATATATTTATGTCATCTACTTAATTCCATTCAACTCAATAAGGAAACGAAAACAGCGTTCATGCGTACGTACGCCCTACCGTCTCAATGAATGTTGTATTTATTTCCATTTACTGATTTATTATATATATGTAAATTATGAATATATATATATATATATAAATCATGTTATGGAATTAATTAATCATGATCTAATTAATCATATTAATAATTACAAGTCAAAACATTGACGACAAATGAAACAATTTTACCCAAAACGCTCTTTAACATGGAATTACGGGTAATATAAAGTCATAAGTGAACCATATATGATATCATAACAATGAATATGATTCTGTAATAAGTAAATGACATTATTTAAATCATTATACAGGAGGTTCGGACACTTACGAAGCAAATCGGACCTAAGGTAAGGGAAAATATCACAATCTCATTTTTATCCGGGATTGTTTATACTTTGGTATTTACTGGGTTGTATTTTGTCATCCACATACATGTTTCCTCAATATTTAATATTATTTCCATCCACCTACAACTGTTTAAATCCAATTTTACCCTTCGGTGAGTTTTTAGTAAAGGATATGAAAGGAATCTTTTGTCGTTTTTCGTACGAGGTACTCTTTGACTTTTCTGAAAAAAGTAGGAGAAGAATGTTCTCTTTTAACTTATACAACATGAATGGATTTTTAAAACATTATTTACAAAAAGAGTCCTTTAAAAGTTTTCAAGTTTATTTTTAATCAACTTCTTTTAGTTTAAAATTGTATGACATGTTAAGAAAGGAAAAGTGTTTTTGAATTAGAAAGGATATTGTCCTCAAGAATGAAGTTCAAGTGTTTTACCAAAATTATTTTCCATCTAAGATAATAAAGGGTTATTTTCTTATACCTATTATTACATTGATTTTGGTATGTTGTGATGGAATTATTTTTATTAATTCCTTTATCTTGTATGAATTGTTTTATGATGTCATGTTGTTTAAGATTCTCATTTTTACTACATGGGTTATGAAATGATGTATGATTTATGATTTTGTTGCACACATAAGAATGGTATCATTAAGAGATGGGTGTGACCTATATCTCCCTCCAATTCATTGGGTAAAGATTTTATATCTCATGAGATAGACATGGCTGGAACAGTAGGTTATACCGGTTCAGTGAAGCAGGACTGAAACGAGGGTAACTCGGTTCAGAAATGGACCTTGTCCACTAAGATAGTCTTGGAAATGAGTCTTGACTAATAAGAAATGATTCTCTATGATTATGTGTGTATGCCACAAAGTTTCATGTTTTATGTTATGATTATTGGGATAACATTTCACTACTATGATATATCCCATGGTATAAAATTATGATCTGTTTTGCGGGATAAGATTTCCAAAAGATATGTTCTTATGAATATGATGTGATTGATATTTATTTTAATTATCCTTACTGATCATTTGAGCTCACCCTTTTATGTTTTCTTTTCCTTAGGATATAACAAAAGGTTTTAGGTAAGAAAAAAAGGGAAGATCTGTATGGGAGATGTTGAAGATCTTTAACCATGATTAGAAGATTATATTCCGAGTTTCCAAAGCCACTAAACTATTACGGTCCTTGTGTGTGTGTTTTTGTTATGTAATAAGCATTCCGCAAAAGTAATGTAATGTCAATGTACGTCGATCTTTGGGTCTCTACACAGGGTTCTGATTTGGTCCCTAGAAAGGCATGTACTTTATAACGATATCACGTCCTTTAAAAAGTAAGAATTGTTTTCATGTATTGAATTTCTCTTGCTGAGTTAGAGAGTTTGATAATATTATATGTAGGATACGTTTATCGAGATAATATAAAAATATTAATTTTCTTTATTCATTTATTTCATTCATCACTAGGCTCACACAATACATTTTACTTGTATGTTTGGAATGTTCTATTCTTTTTCCACCAAATTTTTTAATATACTCTATAGTCTGATAATTTTAAACAAAGACTATTAAATCACCACTATCTTGTTAATTTCCATAATCATTGTGAGAAATTACATAAATTTGATCATCATCAAGATTATGTAGGATCCAAGATGAAAAAAATCAAATACCAAAAAACCAAAAACCAACTATTACACAAATAAGTAAAAGAAATAAAACAAAACTATATGTTTATAAACCAAAAAACCTATAAATACCATAACTATTTTAAAAAGAGTCAAAAAATGGTTTCAAATGTAGATATTTATTTAAATTATGACATTGATAAGACACCCTCAAATAATATTGAATATATCACATATGGATGCATCATCTTTCTCATAAACAAATTACTACAATTGAATTTTGTGAAGTGAAAACTAAAGCCCAACACACTCAAAATATTTTTTATTGGTCTTTATCCTTTAAATATGAAAATTTTGTGATTTATTTATCTCATAGAAATTAAATTTATGTGAAAATTTAAGGAGAATGAGTCTTTATTTCTCTATAACAAATGTTGTAAAATACTCCCTCTCACTCATCCATTTCTTTCTCCTACATAGTGCTCTCAAGGATCATTCACATAAAAAATGATATTTTTTTGGTCGAATTAATGCATGATTGGCTCCCTTGGGTAAATTTTATAGGAATTTAATGAGGCTATTTGTTTTATTTAATTCACACACCAATCCCCACTAACACACACCTACACTCACCAACCCCAGAAAAATGGAAACGTTGTTACACATTAAAAATGTGTAACATCCTAATTTGAAAAAAGAAAAGGGATTGTGTTGTTTGTTTACCAACTAAAAATAATGACAGATATAAATAATCATCGTCAATTATCCCTATGAAATTACAATATACTAGAGTATCTGTAATGTTCCACTTACTTTTGTTATATCACCTAGGTCATCACATCCACCAGGTTCTCCTTTTTGTTGATATTCACAAGTAATAGTAGTTGAATATCCATCAACATGCATATCCTATAATAAAGAATGTTTATGTCCTTAACTCGGTAATGATACATAGAGTTATTTATAAATCCCAATGAACATTGACTATTCAAATGAAATTTTTTTCCATATGCATGAATCATTTTTCATGTAGAAAACGATTTAACCAGTATATATCCTTCCCAACCATCACAACAATAATGTAATCTATTTTTTTGTATAAAAACACACACTTAGGAAACATTTATTTTCCTTATACATCTCCTATTGAAAAATTGTATATGTATACGATGTCAGATTCATGTTTCTAGGATATATGACCTTATTTTTCTCAGTATAGTCTACCTATATTTGATCTTCTCCCCTATTGCATTAATATAACTCTTATTTCTTTTAAGATACCAAAAAATCTACTTCACTCGATCTGAGTTCTGCTTCCTAGTATTAGATATAAATTTTCTCACGGTCTCTACATCATGGGAAATGTATTACCATAAGATACATCAATATTCTAACATTGGAAGATCGTTATATCATCTTCATCACTGTGATTTCTTCCTTGGATGATGGATATGATCCCTTTCTCAATAACTTGTGAATGGGAAGTGTATTGTTCATCATTTTGGATCTTCCCATGTTGAAATTTTTTAAAAAATGTTCATCATACTGCACTTGATATAGTCATAACAACCACATATTCAAATTGTGATTGATGTGCAACCATAATATTTGTTGAAACACTCCCAATCAATTTATAACAAAATACTTGGATAACTCCTCCATTCAGATGATATATTCTATATCCTTAACAATGATTAACAAGTAATAGACATAATTTAGGAGTGAAATTATGTAACAATCTCGAAATATTTAGAATTAAATACATTGGTCAACCAGTGTCCTCTTATATCCACGACCCACCATAAAGGATTAAAACTTCTTATACCACTATCAGGGAACCAATATAAATTTGTACAATCTCTTCTATTATTTGACGATAAGGTATTCTTTTCTAGAAATCATGAAACCATTAGGATTCTTTATATATATCTCCTCGATGATTTCTTAATAAATAAAATATGTCTTCATATCTATATGCTCAAGAACCATATCCAAGATGGAATGACATCCAAAAATGAATCAGAATGAAGTCAGTTTCAATATGGGTGAAATGATCTCCCCGAACTCAAATAATTTCTTTTCAATTCCACAAATAGAGCTCTATGCATGACCTATATTCATTGTTAAACATTTTAGCATGAACCACCATTTCTTTGTTTGTGTGTTATTATCATTGGGTAGTTTCACTTAACCACTTTTCAAGTTCATTGTTGAATACATCCCATCCTAAACTAGATTAATCTACATTAGTTTGTCAGTATGAGATTTTACTAATTGATATACTTAAATCTCACCCTCATTAATTAAAAACATGAACACTAACTTTGAATATTTTTTTCATTCAATTATTTATCAATAAGATCATAAAACCTATGAAATTCTAACTTTAGGAGCCACACTGAAACATAGATGTTTTGATAGTTTAGTAACATCTAGAAGAGAGAATTGAGTCCCACATTTCTCAGTATACTCATAAACATCCTCCTACACTACTTTTTATGAATCATCTTACACCTAGTCTTTTGTGGTATGCGGTTTTTTACACGATTTGGATCGAGAAATTATTACTAGACAATTTATCATTGATGGATTCTATTATTCTAAATGTCCTCTGTTTTCTATTGATAATGGAATATGACATCTCTCCTTCTATTCGACTTATTTTTATTTTGGTTCCAAATCATGTATGTAAACTCCTTATCTCCATAATTAATGAAGATATAAAGAGATCATCTCTCATTTATCTTATGTGTGAGCTCTTTGAATACATGTGAAAATTCGAAATATCCAATTTCTCATAAATAAGAAGAAGTGGAATGTTTACCAAGAACGTTTATTCTACGGAATCTCAAAAATAATGAGGGACTGATGGAGATATATTTACCAGATATCATGAAACTAGAACAGCTTCCCTCACAAAGGGATATGGAGCTTATCCAAACTAATCAAGCTCCTGACCTTCTCTATGATGGTTATTTTCATCGTTTTGCCAACTATGTTGTGTTGTGGGGAGTGAGGGAATGTCTTCTCTTGTTGTATTCCCTAACTCCTGCAATATACAATAAGCTATCTAGATATGAAGACACATCCATTACCTTAATAAAAAATAATTTATTATTCCTTCTAGTTTCACATTAAACTGTGGCATGAAACATATTATAGTAATATAGTGCTTTCTCCAAATTATGTAAGAAACAGACATACAACTTTTGAGATTCATCAATGATAATGGTTATTAAATATTAGTTACCTCCATGTGAATCCCCATTTATGTGACCACATATATCAGAGTACACTAGATCTAGAAACTCTGGTGTCATAGATAAATCTATGCTAAATGAGACTCTGTGTTTCTTCATGTACAAGATGAAGTTAAATTGACCTAGTGATGAATCCTTATCACCACTAATATACATCTACATCAGGGTTGATAGATATATTTCACTCATGTGGTTGACTCCCATATTCCATAAATGTCATGACATCTCTATCTCCACTATGCTATGTTTTTTTTCATATATCTTGACATGAATTTCCTACAACATAACTTATATATATCCTCAGGTTATGATGATTGATCCTTTTATCTTGCACGATTCAAAATTTCTGAAAATGGCATCACGTCTTTTCTATCTAAGGCCATTCAAGAAAATTTGTTGAGACAATGACTGGGAACATGCCAAACATACTGCCGAGTTATTTTGTATCCAAAATTTGTATTGACTTTTATATCACCCAAGAAAAAAAACATCATTGTATTGATATTTCCCATCATAGTTGATCAAAAGTCACCAGAATGATATGTCATTAAATATTCATGATGTGGAGTGACATGGTATAGTGTTATAGTATCAAATAACCTTTTTTGTATTGAACTTATGTGAGAAATCATGTATGTTCTTTTCCTTTGTTGAAAACCAAAACATCTTTAGAAATTTTCACATGTGCATCTCCATTTTTGGGCCATCCAATTATCTATCTTAAAAAATTACTTCAAACTCATAGAAAACCTCATTGTTGTCTATATTGACTCTACAAATGAGAGATTTCATCTAGTTGTAACTTGTATCCTCTCATTGTCCATCCTCGTTGATCAATGCTTCATTTACAATTGTTGTTGTATATTTGTCTTTTGGTGCTATCTTTATGAGGGATACTAACAATGTATCCCAAATATCAGGAAGTGTGAAAAATATGTGGTTCACATAATCATAATTATTAAATGTCTCACATGTAGACACCAATTTCTTTACAAGGATCTAGACTCACTACTCTAATCGGTTATTGTGTTTTCAATCTATAGTTAAAGATTCATCAATCTCTTTAACAAGAGGATCATGTTTTGAGAATTCCTATCCTAATATGTATATTCTATCTTCATCTAGATTATTTATGAACCTATCTCTTGGGAAATGTGGTGGAAGATGTTATGATTGATCTATTGGTTAATTTAACTGACCGTTATCTTGTTCAACTTTTTCCATTGAGATTCCTTAATGGAATCAATGGTTGACCACTTTGTTATCAATGGGGTCAAAAAGAATCATAATATTAAGGATATTTTTAATTATAGACATAAAAATAGAGGGGTTCAATGAAGTCATCATGATCAGTCATCCCATAGATGGTATCTCCATTGAATATTAATTCAAGGAAAATTAGAGAAATATTTTGAAAAACAGGGCTCATCATTGCCTTCGAAAATTGTCGAAAATAATGGAATTGAAATTTGGATAGTTTAAATCGGGATCCAACTGTTAAAGATATGTTAAATATGATATTATGGTCGAAATTGATATGTGAGTTAACACTAATGTGGCACACCAATGCAGTTGTAAAAAAATTTCACCAGCATCAAAATATTGATGTCTTCTAAAGGAATGTTGGAGCACCCAACATCAAAATAGTGATTTCTTCTAAAATGGAATGGTAGAACGTAACATTGAAAACAAATTACATCTCTAGAATAATTGCATTGGCTCTGTTTTTTATATCAGTTGAACTATTAGAATTATCTCGATATGGTGTTTCATAAATTTCTATCAAAACAAGAAATTGATTGAATTTTAAAATGATCAAAAAAATTTGATTAAATTGAAGCCATTTTTATACTAGTATCTCCAAAATAACTTTTTTTGATTCTTATATCAAATAAAAATAAAATTTAAGTATAAAATAAAAGAAAAATGAAGCATCATTTATCTTGAACAAAAATTCCTAAACACTCCTACCCACCATTGTTTTTTTGTTATATAGAGCTTTCGAATCACTCCCATGGAATAAAAATGAGCTCTCTTAGCCAAAAATTATAGATCCCTTGATATCCATTTATATGAAGGGTGTAAAATGGTTGGTTTGAGAAAACCCCCAAATCAATCCCCACCTACACTGTCAAACCATGGCTGCCTAAAATCCCTCAAGGTGCTAGTGGGTTTGGCGCACCAGCCACCTATAATGTAGGGGAAGATTCACTAATGAAGACACACAGAGGTAGATGTCAAAAATTTTAATCAAAATTTAACGACAATGGGAAGGAAGCACCTAAATTCTTCATAAAAATTTCTATTATTCTTCCCATGATCCATCCCTGGTACAACCGTACCATCTCCAAAATATCAAACCCTCCATAATAAACTAGAAAAGTGGAAAATTCCATGATAAATCACAACCATCATTTTGTGCCATTGTCACCATGGTGAACCACTGAACAAACCATTAATAGAGGAGGAAACCCATGATCACACCGAACAATCATAGAACCGAACCATTAGATAAACATAGAACTATAGAAGAGGTGATATCCCAGAATAGAAGAAGAGAAGAAAATAATGCCATATTCAATATAAAAAAACACATGACAGACAACAGGCCTACATATTGATTGATACAAAAAGTAATACAATACGAACCAATCATTTCAAACGATTTATAATCTTTATCTAGGGCCCAAAAAAATATAATACCAGTGACACACAAACCCAGGATTCACATCATGATTAAGATTCATTACGAATCCGTAAACAATCATTACATATCTTTAATACATGCACTGCCCGAGAAAGGATCAAGGGATGTCGATCAATTTGATTAACCCTCATACTAGTTACAGGCGAGGGTTCCTCTCCTTGATGCTAATGTTCTCTGGGAGAGAGATAGATGCGACATCATTTCTCTTTTGTTACTATTAGAAGGTCTACCCACTTTAAGTGTCTCATTAATCTTTAAAAAAATTGAATTATTTATGATGAGGTGTTTTTTAGAAGAACAAGGTATTAATTACAAGGGTTACTAAGACCTCTCATATTGTAGATTATATGGAAGTACATGATCATAATTATTTGAACATATGTATTCATCTCATTATGATAAAAATATACCCTACTAATTACATTACATACCTCTTGTGGTGTTATGAATAGCTATTTGATTGTATTTATTTATTGTGATGATAATAGGAAAAGACAGCATGAACCTCATTGTTTGAAGCAACATATTCCTAAAAATGGAGACAATATATGATAAAGATGTGGGAATATCATGGTAGTTCATTGAATGACACATGATATTGTGAATATGATCTTAGAATTTTTATATTGAAAATTTTATTCGGTGACATATTGTATAGGCCTAATCCTCTAATGGAAGCTAACATTTCAATATATTTTAGATATGCTACAGATATATAAAACATAGAGAATGTAAAAAAATATCAAGGTTATTATTTCAAAAATTTAATTGACTTATGTATTTATCAATGGTCGTGTAGTGTGGTTGTTTGGAACACTCACCTTACATCATTTGTTTGGTTTATTAAACAATTCAAGGAATGTCAATAGAAATGATATACTATTTCATTGACTCTTATACTCACTAACTGACATGGTATTGAAATATATAATTACATCCATGATTTTATTTATTTCTCACCCACTAGCTGGGTTTAGAGACACAGAACGATATATACTTATTTCAATATCATTTTCATATGTATCTCCAAGGTTAGAAACCATTCATAATACATTGGAGGTTTTTTTATATTATCAACCAAATCTCATGGGTTTTAGATAGATGATGATTCCTCCTATTATTTTCACACAATCATTCCTTTTATTTAGTAAGAAGGTTGATGATGATGTTTGGAACAAACCCGACATTCATGAATAAAATTCTATTTCTTTTATTTAATTAAATGTTTTATGAATATTTGAAAAAACATGCACTATATTATTATTTATTAATGGTTTTAAATGACCATTAAGTATCATTAACATTGATAATATATCCATTTAATAGTGATCACATGACTAATATAAATTCTGGATTTTTACAAAATAATCCGTTTGACATAAACAAATGAGAGGATGGCCTCATCCCGAAGTCTCGAGTCATATGAATCTCATTTATCGATGCTCAAAAAGGAGGTATAATCAATGTTCTTCGCTCTTGGACAAGCCCAAGATGATCTTTATCACATTAATAATGCATGGAATAACCTACGGAAGAACTGGAAGTTAATAGAGATTACCACCTAAGCAATGTTATCCATGCCACCCCAAGATTCAGCCACTATCACACACCTTACCCTTAGGTATTATGTTGTTTAAATAAGGTGTTTTGTAAGAACACATTAGATAATTTTTTTTCTAATCCATTTTATAAATAAAATTCATATTCCATGAATTCTTGTATGAGAACATTTTTTCTAAAAAATATAATGAATTAGATAAATTTATTTTCCATGTAAAATATAATTTTTAGAATTCAATAAATTATTATATTAAAAAATTGTTTTATTAATATTTCTATTATAATAGTTTTATAATAACAATCCATTTAATTATAAATGATGATTATATTTATCCTTTTTTACACTATAAATGATTATGTATTCGGTTCGGTAATAATTATATTTCTATATTGTAAAACTGAAATAATATTCATAATTAAAAAATATGTTTTGATAAATTTAAGAATTTTTGGAATAAATAATATTTTGATAAAATATTATTATTATATAATTTTTATGAAATATAAATGATCATTTAATTTTTAGGAAGTCAAATGTATCTTTTATTATGGTTTGGAAACTGATTTTTTCAAAACCCATCAATTTTCAATAAATGATGGTTTTTATTTTAATATTATAATTACACATATTGATAAAATTATTTAGATAAAATGAATATTATTTTTTGAATTATGTTGTCGAAATTATCCACTGGTGACATTTTCCTAATTTTCCGAGACATTATAATTTTTGGGTAAAAATTAAATACCGTACAAATATATATTTTGTTTTATTACATCATAAAGAACAAATGGTGATTTATAAATGTACTATGAATGTGATATTAGTCCAATATATTACTTACCATTAATATAACGTGATTTATATTTGTTATATTAATTTTATGATAACTTTGTGGACCCTCTAAAACTTATTAAATATTTTAACATTTTAAAAGGATTTACTTGAGTGTGTGACTCACTTCCAAATATGCAAGATTAATATTTAAATAATTTTGGGAAATGTAATTATTAAATAATATTCTCCACTCCCATTTGTTAATAACCATTAGAAATAACAATTGTATGGTTTGTAATTTTGAATATTTAATTATAGAGATTCCAAAACCCATGTTTGCAAAATATTACAGAATTCCCCTCTCATTTCCAATATAAACCCACCCAATATCGAACATCTATTCAGTAAAAAATAATTAGAGAACATTCATACACTTTATTCCTCTATATATAATCCTCCAAAGGCATCCCAAGCTCTCAAGAATCCACTCCTCAAGCTCTTGAGGTCAGACACTCAAGTAAGGTATTTCTTCTTTCTCATTGTGACCGTGTTTCTTTATATTTTTATACCAATTAATTTTCATTTAAAAATGGTAGGGTATTATTTCTCACCTCCACCATACTTCCTAACTTATTATTGAATTACGAGAGACATCTTTGTCTATCATTAATCCCCCATGTACACCAATTACAGTGAAAAAATTTCGTAAGAGTTATTATGTTTCTCATCTTTCATAAACTTTATTTGTTAAGTTATGGCTTCTATTTATAATTTACATTTTTTATTAAATATATCTATATAAACCCCTTAAATTCCATTTCATGTAAATATAATGAGATACCACTTTATATCTCCATAACCATTTTTATTAATTTTTATGTCACGTCGTTATGCTACCGAATTTGCACTGTGATTTTCTAAACAAAAATCATTTTGTAGTGAATACCATACCCATTTCACAATCATGGTTTTTATGCTTTATGATAATATAACTATTGACTGGTACATACAGAATCCACGTTCCTTAATCATTAAATAACTTATTATTTTTATTAATTCTAGGTTATATGATCTATGTGGCACACATAGGCATGAAATTAAATTTTATTAAATGGTGTGTCTTGATAGTGCTGCAATGATTTGGATAATGATTAGAATCATGATACACCTTGAGAAATAAAAGTTTAATCTTGATAATTCATGTGAAATAAGGATTTACTCATGATAATTCATGTTCAACAAGGGTTTATTCATGCTAATCTATATCCAATGAGAAATGGATCATGCTAATACCATGTTATATGTCATTTCCATATTTCCATGTTATGATAATCAATATATATCATGCCTTAATATTCATGTTTCTCTTGTTCTACATTGATTTAACTATTTCCTAGCATGTATCGTATTCATCAGGTTATTCCTAGTTTACTCCGTTATTGGGATTTATTTCTCATCCATTTTTCATGTATTTCCTGAGGTTATCTAATGCAATGTTATTTATGAAGGAATGTTTTGGTCATGTAAAAGAAGGTTTCAATAAAGACGTCACATTTTATGTTTTCTATTGTTATGTAATTTTCCAAATTTCCCAAGACACTAGACCTCTCAATTATCGGAGTTGTCTAATGTGAATGTTTATGTAATAAATCATGTTTAAATATGTAATAAATTGTAGGATTGTGGTAGTTGGTATCAAAGGATTGATTTAGTTATTATTGGTATTATGATTAGAAACCATAGTAATAGCCTTAGTGATAAGACATTTTATAAGAAAAACATTCCAAATTTTTTTGAGTATAGAGTAAGTGGTTTATCAAGAAAATACAACCATGTATCGAAAAAAACATGTAGACGTGGCTCTAGAATGGATGAATCTAGGGGTAAAACCATTCATGGAGATATAATCTAATAAGAACTATTTTAAAAAATGGGTCTTGATGCACTCTTGGTTCGACACTCCAGGGGGATATTATTTATGTAAATTCATAACCTTAGTGTGAACCATTATTATTGGAAAATGTTTTTCAAAGAATATATGTTGTGAAGTAGATCATGGATAACAAAGATTAAAGCATATAAATTCACATATAAGGTAAATAAATTTAATTTATAATATATACCTTTTTCATTGGATTCCCCTTTATGTGTTACCCATAACATCCCTTTTCTTCCATCTAATGGCCGGTAATAAGAGGACTTGGGCTAACAACCAATGTGAAGATCAATTTGATGACTACTCTAATGATATTCCAAATCCTAAAAAGAAGGAATCACAATCATTTTAATGATACTCTCTCATTTAACTCGTTTTTTGAATATAAACATTTTTAATGAAGAACTTCCACCCCCCCCCCCTTAATAATGAAGAAGATACATTTGATAGCTTCATGAGAGAATGACCTCCTACTTTTAATGGATCATTTTATCCCTCAATCTCCAAAAATAAGGATCAACTACATTGAGAAGATATTCTATATCCTCAAATTTTACTAAAATTATATAGTTTCTCTAGATTCTTGTCATATGTATGGTGAAGTTGGTCAATGGTGGGCATTGATCAAAAATAAAAATCTTGAGGAAGAGATCGAGGTGTTAGAATGGACAGATTTCCAAAAAATGTTTACCGATAAAAATGATTATTACACCCTTTGAGTTAATATTGAAACGGACTTCCTTGACATCTTCGAAAAAAGTCAATGAATCCATCAGAGCGTTTGAGTAAAAAATCACAATACATGAACGATACACCACTAGATTTGTTGCTACCCCTAAATGAAACGTTGAACAATTCTTCGGTGGGATAAAACCTATTTAATGGTAAGCCCTAGTGATTCATGACATAGATAGTTAGGAGGATATTTTATAGTGTTTCCTCAAACTTGAAATTGAGATCTATGATTCTCAGGGGCATCATGGGGATAAAAAGTGGAAATGTGGAATTTAATTCTATTGGTCTGATGGATAAATACAACGGTGCTATGAAATTCTATGACCCCCATGCCAATGGTGCTGATTGAAGCACCCTAGAAACATCCTGAAGGGGATGAGGAAATGCTTTTGGAGTGAAATACAAGGGAACCTGGCCATTAATTGTCGACATCAAAAAACCGATGTTTAAACAGATTAGAGGAACACTTTGTTTTATACTAAATACATTTTTTATTGCTTCAACAACAAACAACTAGTGAAATTTTCAAAATATTTCTTGAAGCTAAGGGTTTTTCGAGGAAACCAATAACCTCTAATGAAGCAAGGGAATGCTTTTCCCCTAACTACTGCTGACGAAAATTCCTTAAACGAAGTGGTCACATGTATGCTAGTTATTTATTCAAAAATAGAGAACATAATTTTTTATTCTAGTTGTACGCATTAATTTATATCCCAAAATATTATTAGAACAATCCAAACTCAAAAAAATCATGGAAGTAAAGATTTATGTGATATTATAAAATGGGGAAATTATTGCATCCAAGGAATATATCTCCTCCCCTATCAAAATTTGTTGATTGAACTTCCCAGTGAACCTCATAATACTCCCTCTTGTGTAATTCTATGCAATTCATGGACTTGATTGGATATCCCCTATACGGATCCATCATTAATTATCTTAGGAGGGAAATCACTCTTCATTTGGGGAATCGACCCCTGATTCTCTACTTGTTAATGGAAAAGGATGAATCTTTTTTTTGCATCATCATCTCAAAAGTGGATATTACTACTCTAGGATCCCTTATATCATTCACATATGATTGAGTCTCTGGATTAAACCATCCTCAAAGACATGCCCATTGTGAGTGAATTTGTTGAAGTGTTTCCCATGAAATTGTATGGCCTTCCTCCTAGAAGAGATGTTGAATTCTTGATTGATATCATACATGCTACATTTCCAATATCAAAGACACAATATATAATAAATTTTTTATAGCTTAAGGATATAAACAATGAACTAAAGGAGAATATGGATAATGGGTTTATTCAACCAAGCGCATCACCATGGAGTGCATTAGTCCTCTTTGTGACGAATAATGATGGATCAATAAGCCTTTGCATTTATTATCATGAGCTCAACAAAATCATGATAATGAAAAAGTATCCTGCTCAAGGAATTGATGACTTGTTTGGTCAACTATGTGAAGCACCATAGTTCTCCAAGGTGGACCTATGGTTAAGATATTAACATGTATGGGTGATGAAGGAGGATATCCCCAAAACTGATTTTTATACAAGGTATGAGAATAATGAATTCACAGTAATGCCTTTTGAGCTCACTAATGCTCCATCAATATTCATGGATGTGATGAACAGTGTCTTTAGAGTTTACCTTGAAAAATTTGTTGTACTCTTTATAGATGATATTCTAATATATACTCCAAATCTAAGGAGGAGAATGAGGAGAATCTAAGCACTGTACCAGATACCTTTTGAAATGAGAATATCTATAAAAAGTGAAACAAGTGGGAGTTTTGGTTGATGTTCTCATTTTTGGAAATATCATAAAAATGGAATACCTATAGATCCCTCTATGTCAAATGGAATTGAGGGATGGATGATTCCAATATATGTGACAAATATCTATATCTTTCTAGGGTTAGCTAGTTATTATCACATATTTTAGATAAATTTCTCATGATTTTCAAACACTCTTACAAAGATAACTCATAATGGAAAAAAATTTCCTATAGCGATGAATGGAAATAGAGCTGCCAGAAGTTGAAAAGGAGGCTTATCACAGCACCCATTCCAACACTTCCAGCTATTGTAGAACATTTTTTGGTATTCCATGATGATTAAAAGAAAGAATTGGGATGTGTGTTGATTAAAAGGAAAAAATCATTGCCTATGCTTCAAGGTAATTGATTTTTTTTGGGAAAAACAATCCCACACATTATCTGGAGTTGGATACAGTAATATTCTCTTTAAAAATTTTGTGACATTACATATTTGGTGAATAGTGAGAAATATATACGGATCACAAAAGCGTCAAATAAATACTCACACATAAATAGTTGAATAGATACTAGAAAAGATGGTTAGATCTCATCTTGGAATAAAACGTTTGATCAATTACCACCCTGGGGAAGCGAAAAAGGATCCAGAAACACTACATAGAATGGATACAGAAATTCTATCATAAATGTGAATTGAAAAGGATCCTATCGTATTAGATTTGATAATGATGGACATGGGAATAATAAAGAAGGGAAAACATCAATTCTTGTACAAATGATTTCTCAACCACCTATTTTGTAATGGATAAAATATGCTCAAAAAATGATGTGAGAATTCATTAAAGTGGAAATAATAAGAAAAAGGAAATCCTAAAAGTTCAATGTTAATAAAGTAGGAATTGGGAGATTTGGTTCAACACTATGAGTTCCATCATTTATGGAGATATAGAATGATCTTTTGGATGATTCACATAGTTTGAATGTATCCATTCATCGAAACAACACAATGATTTATTCAGTTCATTGAGAGCATTATAGGTGATATAATATGATGAAGCAGATCGCTAAACATACATCACAGTGCCTCGTATGTCATAAATTTATGTATGAGAGGTATAATTTTAAGGGTATGATACAATCGTTACCCATACAGATATGGAAATGGGAAAACATCCCCATGGACATTGTCACCAGGCATCTAAAGACATAAATTGGAAAATATTCTCTTTGGATAGTTATGGATCATCTTACAAACCCTGCACATTTCATGGTAATTCGAGAGAATTTTTCTTTGGATAAATTTCCGTGGATATACATCGGAGAAGTGGCAAGGTTTAATGTAGTACCACTATCAATTGAATCCGATCTAGATCCAATTTTGACCTCTATGTTCTAGAAGTGTTACCAACATTCTTTGAATACTATGATGAACATTAATGAGGCTAATCATCCTAAAAATGATGGAAAATCTAACCAGACTATCCAAACACATGATGGAATGTTGATAGAATGCTCAATGGAATTAAAAGGTCGATTGGATCAACAACTTTATATGGATGAGTTCTTATACAATTACTGTTTCCACTGAAGCATCCAAATGGCTCATTCTAAAACACATTATGGGAAGAGGTTCAGAATATTGGATTGTTGGGATGAAGTTGGGGAGCAAAAACTCATAGGTCCAGAAATGTGTGAACAAATGGTGGAAAATGTTAAGACCATCCAACAACATATTATAGATTCTCAGAGTTGACAAAAGAGCTATATTGATAATTTTCAATGAGACCTAGTGTTTGATGTTGGGGACATGGTATTCCTCCACATATCACCATGAAAGAGTGTTATGTGATTTGGGTGGAAGGTAAAGAATAGTCCAAGGACCATCGGCCCTTTTGAGATACATGATCGCATTGTATCAATGTCCTTTCATCTAGCCCCCACACAAAACCTTTCCCAAGAACCTAACGTATTCCACGTGTCACTCCTAAGGAAGTACATACCTAACCCATCGCATGTAATCAATAGAGGTGGTACCATTGGAGAATGACCTAACGTATTAAGAAAAAATGTTGAAGATCTTGGATCATAGGGAAAAAGTTCTATGAAATAATACATTGACCCTCTTCAAACTATTGTGGAGAAACCACAAGTTTGTAGAAGCAACGTGGGAACTAGATGAAGTTATGTGGTGGAGTAACCCATATATGTTTTAGTGTGGGAAAAATAAATTTTGATGGAGTAATTTCTTAAAGGGGGAAGTTTGTAACTAACCAAACATTCATGAATAAAATTCCCTTTATTTTATTTAATTTAATGCCATATTGATATTGAAGACACATGATCTTTTTTTTATTTTTACGTTTAAATTACCGTTAAGTTTCATTAACATTGATAATATAGTCGTTGAATAGTGATCACATGACTAATATAAATTTAAGGTATTTAAAAAAGAATCCATTCGACAAAGACAAAGGAGATGATGTCCTCATCAAGTAGAATCAATCCAGGTGATGATAATTTTTCAGATCTCGAAAAAGAGTTAGCGTCACTGGGCCTCCCTCTTGACCAAGCCCATGATGAGCTTCAACATGTTAAGTTTCAACATAATATCTTATGGAAGAAGTGGAAGTTAATAGAGATTATCACCGAAGCGATGTTATCTGAGCATCCCCATGATTCTATGACCATCGAACACCTTACCCATAGGTCTTATGTTGGTGTCATTAGAGGTTTTATAAAAATTACTTAGTTAATTTCTTGGGTAATCCATATTAAAAATAAAATTCTTATTCCTTAAATTCCATTAAGGAAATAGTTTATCATAAAAATACAATTTATTAGATAAAAACAAATTGGGTAAAATTGAAATATTTAGAAATATATAAATTATTATATTAAATTGAGGTTTTATTAATATGGTTATTATAATAGTCTTATAAGAACACTCCTTTTAATTATGATTGATGATTATCTATATTCATTATTTTTTTACTCCATATATGATTATGTATTCAGTTTGATAAGAATTATATTTTCAAATGACAAAACTAAAATAATATTATTAATTAAAGAAATTATTTTGATGAATTAATGAATTTATGGAAAAAATATTATTTTAATAAAATATTATTATTATATAATTTTTATTAAATATAAATTATCATATAATATTTATCAAGTCAAATGTGGCTTTTATTACACATTGGTAACTATTTTTGTCAAAATCTGTCAATTATTAATAAATGAAGGTTGTTATTTTAAATCTGAAAATCCCCATATTTAGAAAATTATTTATATAAAATTAAAATTATATTCGAATGTTCTATATCGAAATTATCAAAACATGAATTTTTCATAATTTTTCTGTGATAATCAAAAATTTTGGTAAAAATTATATACCGTATAAATATATAATGTATTTTATGACATCATAATGTCACAATAGTGATGTTATAAAATATTATAAAAGATCTATTCGGACAATATATATTTTACCTTTAACATAATGTGATTTTAGATTTTTGTGATTAATTTTATAATGCCATAGTGGACCATCCAATACAAAAAAATACCATTTTAAAACGATTTTCTATAGAGCATGACTCACCTCCACATAAGAAAGCCTAATATTTTAATAAGATCAGACATTTTCCTTATAAAATAATGTTTTATACTCCCATTTGGAAAATACCATGGGCAATATCCTTAGTATGGTTTGTGGTTTTAAATATTCAATTATATATATTCCAAATGCTAAATTTGTGAAATATTAAAGTATTACCATCTCACTTCCCATATAAACCAACCAATGCTCCCACTTATCTTCCCTAAAAATTCTTGGATAAAATCCCTAATCATGCCTCCTCTTAGTAGAAACATCCCAAGGATCCCCATGATCACATGAATCCCCTCCTAAAGCTCTTGAAGTCACAAACTGAAGTAAATGATTTCTTCCTTTGTCATTCTCATCCATTTTGTTTATGTGGTTATAAACTTTTATTTTCAATTAAAAAAGATTGCGCATGATTTATCACCTACCCTATACTTCCCTCATTATGTTTTAATGTATGTAGGAATCTTTATCATTCATTAATCAGTCCCTTGTACACCTATTACCATTCCAAAATTTCGTAAGAGTTATTCCATATCTTCTTTTTCTTCATGTTTCATTATTATGTTATGACTTCTATTTACTAATTCCATGCATTAGGACATGTATCTATCTTACCAACATGCTTTAAATTTCATTTACATATGATGAGATACGACTTTTTCTCTCAAAAAAAATTTATAAACATTTTTATGTCATGTAATTATGCTGCCAAAATTGCACTACAGTTTTCCAAGCAAAAATCCTTATGTGGTGTATACCATACCCATTTCACTATCAAGGGAATTAACCTTTATTCACATACATATTGAATGTTAAATACATATTACACATTCCTTAATCATTTAATAACTTATTATGTTGAGTGATTCGATGTTATATTATCCTTGTGGCACACATATACATGAAATTAAATGTTTGTAAAGGGTGCACCCTGATTGCTCTCAAATTCATGGGGAAATGTTTATTATCTTTATAATACATGTAAAATAAGGGGTTACTCATGAGAAATAAAGTTCAATTATGTTTAAATAATTATAATTCGAGTTCAATGAGGGTTTACTAAATCAAATTCATGTTTAATGAGGGTTTACTCATGCTAATACATGTGCAATGAGCCTTTCCTTATGCTAATATCATGTGTTATGTTATTCCCACATTTCTAAGTTATGATAATCACACTATACCATGACTTTATGTTCATTTTTCTCTTCTTTTACATTGATATGTCCATTTATAACATGTACTATATTCTTCATCTTATGCGTGTTTACACCCTTGCCAGGCTTTATAGATCACCATTTTCTTATGTATGTCTTCAGGTTATCCCATGAAATGCTAAGTACGAAGGAATATTTTGGTCATGTAAAATATGTTTCCAATAAATATTCTGTATTTTAGGTTTTATGTTCTTATATAATATTCCTAATTTCAATGAAAACTAGACCGTTCAATCCTCGTACTTTTCTTATGTGAATGTTTTTGTAATAAATCATGTTAAAATATATAATAAAGGGCAGGTTTATTATAGTTTTCCACATAAATATTCTTGTTTCTCCCATTACTCCATGTTTATGGTAGATGATTTGAAGAGGATCTATTAATTCCATAGTGTAGTTATAGAGGATATGATGGTGGTGCATCATTAGTCATTCATGGGACCAAAAATTTGTGATGGAATGTGAGATCAAATGTTGGTATTTTTTTTATATTGGACTACTTTTATACATATAAATCTATTATGCTTGGAATATATATTTCAAATCTCATTGAGGGGGGCATAAATTAATTATCTGGATAGATTAATTGGTATGATTTTAAACCCTTTCTTGATAACCGAGGACTAAATTGTGGGATGGATCAGGGGCCGATGTTCATTGTGTCCTCAAATGGGATGTAGTTTGTGGGGAAAATTAATATTGTCATATTTTGAATTTATTTATATGTATATATTTATATATATTTATCTCTATCTCTATACAAATAAATTTTTACTCAGTGAGCATGCTTTTGGGGAAATATGGGTATCTTTAATGTGAAATGAAATATAGATATTAATGTGAACATTAAGGTTGAGTGTTAAAGTTTATTGTATTCACAACCCCCACACATCCCCCCAAAGGCATCCCTACATGGCCAGTAATGAGAGATAAGAGATAATGATCCCCAAATCCAGACTCAAATAGGCCACGAGTTGATGAAAAGTATTGATGGTATATTATAAATAAAAATAGATGGCATTTCCCTATAGGATATCAAAAAATGAGACAGATAAGATAGAAACGACCACAACAAACAGCTTCACAGAACAAAACAAGATGAAATCACAATTCATAATATTAATATAAGGTAAAACCAATGAAACAATAGAAAAAACTAAAACAAATCCTCAAAAATAACCATGATGCTCTAATAGCTCTTGAACAACTCCTCAAACTAGAAAAGTCTAGCTCAATCACCAACCAGCTCCCATTGACCTGGAAAATTCCTTTATATAAAAAGGGTGAGAATTAAATGTATACTATGTAGGATCCTCCCTCTAACTACTCATGGAAAATGAAGAAAGAAACATACTAAAGAATAGTGAGAAAATAAATGAAACCAAGTCATATACTAAAGATGCTTTTTTATATTTTCTTCATCCACACCATCACTATATCTCCCAATGTAATTCATACATGTGATCATATAATAAAAAATAAAGGGTGTCTCCTGCTTCCACTTACCCACATGTTCATAAATCTTCAAAAAATCCAAACATCCTGAGAAATAACTCTCCAAAATCCTCCGAGAAGATACCAAGGCTAAAGTAAGACAGCCGAAACACACATGGGATAAAATATAATTCGACCCATATATCACATCATATAAGAATCCAAATCACATCAGAATGTAGTAACCAAGTAGTTTATAGGATCCATGATTTCCCATACATCATGTATTACACTTGAATCTGTCACAACCCATACACATCATACCAATAATAACAATTGGTTTACTATATTTGGATATGTGTGTGTGTGTGTGAAACATCCCCAATCCATTATATCCCTATACACACATATATAGGGAATGATAAACATCATTCACACTAAATAATAATTCCACTATGATATGAAAGTGTGGTTAGAGGTTGTAGTCAACAATTCGTTCCTCACAAACCTTGATATTAGGGAAAACCCATAGGAGAGCCCACTGGTTTTCAATCAACCTACTGACATGTGTGGGGTATCAAATGAAATAATAAATCATACATGATATATATATATATAATAACCACATTATGAGAAAACATTAAGCCATTGACTCATCTACCACTAACATCACATGAGACTCTTAGCTACAACTACTAAGGCCTACATATAAAAAGAATAAAAGCATCACTCTAAACATTAAATTATTAATTAATACTAGTCCATTTTCCATTAGAATTTTATCATTTTTATCATATGGTAAATGATTTTATTTCCCTATAAATTATATATCTATATTACCAAATATGTCATCATCATAAGAAAACACTTGGAATGAACCCTTTTCTTTCATAAATTTAGTAATCATTTTATAATCATTTGGGTACTATTTGACTTATCTGATGCTACTATATAAAATATTTATTCATTGATCATGTTTTTAAGATTATTAATATAGTTAGATACTATTAATATAATATATACTAGATATCAATAATAAAAAAAGGAGATTCATCATCGAGAAGTATTCACGCCTTTCATCAAATTAACAATATTGAGAAAGCCCATCTTCAACTTCTTTTATCAGTACTCATGCCATCCCCAACACCAATTCTCATAATAACTCATATGAAATATCATTCCAGTAGAATCATCTTCATAAAAATAACCCCATTCCACCATCATCATTTTCACAGTCACCGAATCCCACCATCATAGCCTCTAGAACTTCTTCCCATATCGTCACCAAAACCCGCAACTGGTGACACCATCACAACCTCATCCAACCATTCAAATATTTCCAACTCTATAAGGTTGTAATTTAATAAAAAAATCTAACAAAATACATACAGAATTTATATATATATATAGTTTATTATTACACACATAATATCTAGATAAATGTGATAAAAACAAGGAACTATAGTCTTAATCAAAAAACATCACAGTCACTCAGCCTCAAGGAATTAATTCAACAAATCATTAAATTATTATTGTCATATTTAATTAATTGATTTATCGGATAATTAATCCAATAAGTTCTAGACATAAAATTTTCCATGAATAATTATTAATTATTTCATCTAACATTCAGTTAGAATCTGATTTTTCATATATCAACAATCTCAATAATAATTACATCAACGTGCCTCTTTTAAAATTTAAAAAAAAATACTCACCAGCATTAACTAGTTATGAAATTCACAATCTTATCAACTTTTCTTAAAAATTATAATAATACATATCACACTATCTAGTAAATCTCATAGGAAATAAATTTTATCACAAATCATGGGATCACAGATCACAAATATTAGAAGCATGAATATTAAATATTCCAACTTGTGACGATGCGTACGAGTCCACAAATTTAATTAAATTTTAACATGTGAAAATATCCATTTAAATATTATAATATATTGAATTGAGGAAATAATTATCATCAACACTAATTATGATGTTTTACATGGTGTAATTCCTTGATTTTATTTATTAACATAATAAAATGATAAATTATTTCTATTGTCCATTTCTATATCAAAGATAAATTTTAGAATAATTATCATTATTCTACAATATGAAAGTTATTTATTTTAAAATTCATTGATAATTAATTAAAATATATTATTGATATTATAATCAATGATATTAAAATCGAGAATCAATTTCTAGTTTCAATGAAAACCATATTTATCATTTTCATAAAATATTATTTCCAATTCATTTTTAAAAAATATTCAATAAAAATAAACCATCCTATCTATGAAGTAACTTATATTTCATTTCCTAAAATAATATTAGAACATTAAACATAATACATTGAAATCATTTATTCTTAGAGGAATCATTGCAATGGATTAAATAAACATCCACACCTAATTATATAAATAATAACTTTTCATTAACAAAACATTCCATCAATTATTTGATCCTCGATGAATTTCACGGATTATCACATAATCATAATTCTTGTGAATTATTTATATTATTATCTTATTATGGTTAAGAAAACAAATTTTAAAAAAAGAAGATAAATCATGGTAATTTTACATTTTAATAGTTCAAAAAAAGATAATTCACATATCCCCTTAGTAGTATTTCCTTATCATGTTGTTTCATCCAAAATAATAGTTATATGAATATCTATTAAACATGGGAAACAATTGTTTAGAAGTAAAAGATGCATCATACGGTTTTCAGAATACTCACAAAACTAAGAATTCTTGACTTTTAATCATGAATATTTAAATTAAACGAAGAGAGACTCAAATGAATAAAGGAAACATGTTTTTATGAAATACGGATATCCCTCCACAGATTCTTCTAATACACCCCAAATTTTCCCATATCTTATCTTTCATCAATTTATAACAAATGAGTTTCAATTTAATATTCACCAAACCATTATTTATGATCTTATAATATATTTTTAAACCATAAAATTCCTATTCAAAACAAATTAATATCATTTACGAACACATTATATGAGGTTAAAATAGGGAATTTTGGAGTTTTCAAAAAATTCCTCTACACTTATGAAACATATTAATACGGAATAAGGGTAACATTGTTTTAGTATTACACATCTTGGAATCGTTACAATTTTTTTTCAAAATATATGGTACACATACAAGAGGATTGGATTACACTTACATGAGATATAGGATATACGGGTCACACTTAGGAATGATTCAGCTTAACCTTATAAATCCTTATGAAACACCCAAATGCTCTTTCATAGGTCATCTATTACCATAATGTGAGAGGATAACATTATGAAGCTCCTCTCTCATGTGAGTTAGTAACCATAAGAAATTTTTGAGCTTCCCTTACACAACTATGTTACCTTTACGTGTGCTGAAGAAACTTGGAGGTACCATTATACTATGATACAAGTAACATTACACAAGTAGAAGAAACACATCAACTCCCTTATGTAGACTTTTTTACCCTTAAACAAACCTTAGAAATATAGGGTCACCCTTACAAAACATATGAAATTTTTTTAATCATTTATCCCAGGTTATAAATGGACTACCTACCCTTAAACAACACATCGAAAAAAGTGAACACCATTACATGACACTTTTAAAATAGGACATACCCGTATACAAATCAATTTCCATGCATAAATGTAAATAAATTTTCAAAAATATTAAATTTATAACTGAATTAAATAATAAATGATTAGGTAATGGATTTATTATCACATCCACAATCCCTTAAACAGTTATAAAATACAATAATCACTTTAAAACACCCAAATTAATTACCCAAAAAAACTTTTAAAACACTGAAATTATATTTATTATTCGTAAACATGTTTCATTTTTTTTACAAAATTATTTTAGAACATCATTTAATTTTATGAAATTGTTTCAAAATCACGAGAAACCACATAAATTCCAAGGAAGGGCTCAAGATAATTCGTAAAATTACATTATATACCTCCCATGAAATTATTATCCTTGATAATTAGAACAAATTTGAGAAGGTGAAGGAATGATTTGGGGAAAAATAAACCACCCCATGATTAACCTATCATGGATCTCAATATATTTCGAATACAAAAAACCACTAGAAGTATAAAGTGAATAGCTATAAAGAAATATAAATAAATTTTATTAGAGTGATAACTCTAGAACATTTGTAAAATCACTAATAAAACATTACATCATGTGAGAAGTAATCTCATATATCAACATGAGATAAAATATTTAATCACATTAAAATAAAAAATTAAACAATTTTTGAAAATAGTAGGAGAAGGATCCCCAACCCTCTATAGATAGAGGTACGATTTTGGTTTCATCAGATTTATATTCATCACTTTTTGATATAGGGGCGTCACATAACATTTTATCTAAGCCTGTTGTGGAAAGGATTGGGATCTGTATCTTTACATAAACTTATTTCATAATGCTGGACACTCCATTGGGGACTAGAACATCTAGTGTATGTCAGTGAAATGAGTTCCCTCATATGGTTGGTGGGTGTTGTTTACCATGGGAACACTCTTTCTTAGATATGTTAGGCTACAACTTAATTCTTGAAATTTACTGGTTAGTTTTCTTTTAAGATTTTTCTGATTGTTGATGTCGTAGGGTGTGTTTCCCATCCCCATAGGGAAAATTATTTCTACATAAAAGAGAATGGTATGTCCATGGGGGAAGAGCTACACCTGAGCATCATGTGTTGAGAGGTGTTATAGCCCAGATTTCTAGTTTGTATCTAGATGAACATATAACTTCATAGATGGACATTCCTCCATTGGTCAACCATTTCAGGGATGTATTTCCAGACAAATTTATAATTTTGTGTCATGAGAAAGAGGTATACTTTTCAATTGATCTTGTGATAGGGGCATCACCATTGTCTATTCCTCCATATAGGATGGCCAAACCAGAATTTTAAGAGCCAAAGAAGTAGTCAGTGGAGATATAGGAAAAGGGTTTCATCTGACCGAATACTTCCCCTTGGGGTTCACTTGTCCTTTTTGAGAATAAGGAGGATGATACACTCAGACATAGTGCGGATTTTCATAAGCTGAACCAGTTGATGGCCTAGAACTGATATCCCTTACCAAGGACTGATGGTCTCTTTGATCAACATCGAGGATCCCGGGTGTTCTCGAAGAATGAATTGAGATACAGTTATCATTGGTTGAATGTAAAACCATTAGATATAACTATTTAATCCTTTCAGAGAAAGTATGGTCTATTCTAGTATGTAGTTAATTCGTTTGGTCTCACGAATGTGCCAAAAATTTTAATGGAGCTGATGAACTGAGTGTTCCATTCGTACATGGGAAATTTTGTGGTATTCTTTGTGGATGATATATTGTAGTATTCTGACACTCTACACGACCATTCCATGATTCTTGAAATAATTTTGAGTAAACTATGTGAGCATCACGTATATGCTAAACTCTCAAATGCCACTTTTGGATGGGCCAGATTCACTTCCTGGGACTTGTTATCACATACACAGAAGTATCAATTGATCGAGATAAAGTGAGAGCAGTAGTTTCCTGGGATCATCCAAAAAATAATTTTGAGGTACGGAATTTTCTGGGGATGGATGGTTACTATATGTGATTTATACCGTACTTTTCACACTTTTTAGCACCCTGATGGGCCTGATTAAGAAGGGTACGAAGTACTTGTGAACAGATTCATATGACTCTGAATTTTAGGAGCCGAAAGGGAGGTTGAAGTCAGTTCCTATAATGATTTTTGCATAACTAGTCATGATTTATATAAATTACAATGATTCATAATATATTAGTATTGGATCCATGCTTATGCAGGAGGATCATGTAGTTTCATATAGATAGTGGCAGTTAAAGCCACATGATACAAATTATCCTATGCATGATCTTGTGCTGGCTGTAGTTGCGCATGCTTTACGTTGTTAGAGAAATAATCCTCTAGGAGATAATTTTGTGGAGTACACTGACCAAAAAAGTCTCCATTATATATTTTCTCAGCGTGATATGAATTTGTGACATTGAAGGTGGAATGATTACCTTAATTATTTTGACTATGAGCTTGCCTATACGCATGGTAAAGGCCAAAAAATAGCTGAAGTGTTGATCAAGAGGACTCATATACTGGCTGTTTATGATTCCAGCCATGAGGGGTTACATATGGATATGTTCTCTAAGATACATTTTGATATGCACGGTAGATAAGGGCCTAATTTTTTTTGTTCTATAGATGTTACCTCTATTCTTATTGGTGGAGTGTGAATGGTGATACAATTAGATTATGGTGGATGATTTCTAAGGGAGAGTGTGTCACAAGAGGACCTTTCTCCTCATTGGATCATAGGAGACATTGAGATATTGCACTTTCATGGACGTATAATGGTGTCAGTAGACATATGTGAGGATTTGATGCAGGAATTTCATTCCTCATCATGGTTAGTTCATCCTAGTGTCACCATGAGGTATCAACATTTAAAAAGTCATAATTGGTGGATATGTTTGAAGAGTAATGTTTCTAGTTTTGTTATGATATGTTCCACCTATCATTAGGTGAAGGCAGGGCATCAGCGGCCAGCAAGGATTTTACCATAGTTACCCATTCTCGAGTGGAAGTTGAATAATGTCACGATGGATTTTTTGATGGGTTTACTGAGGTCACCATGAGGGAATGAGTCAGTTTGGGTTTTCCATGACTGACTCACAAAGGCTTTACAGTTATTAAAAATCAAGGATACCTTAAATGATGTTGAGCTTGGTTGCTTGTACATCTGAGAGATTGTGCGGTTTCATGGGGTTCAGTTCACTATCGTTTCAGACAGAGATTCATGTTTTTCATCTCGTGTATGGAAGGGACTACAGAGGAATTTGGGTATACATGAACTTCTGAGTAAATCATACCATCCACAGATAGATGTCCAATTCAAGCGTACGATTTTGGCTTTGAAGGACATGATTCGAGCATGTGTCTTGGATTTAAGGGGTTCTTGGGAGATAAACATTCCCCTAGTGGAGTTTGAAAACAGTAATAGTTTTTAGGAGATGATTCAGATGGAAACGTATTAGGTTTTCTATGGTAGTCAATGACAATCACCCATATTTTGGCTTCAGGCAGGAGAGGCAGCAATGTTGGGACCTTTTCATGTCTAGGTGACCACAGAGTACATGGACATGATTCAGAATATGATGGATACTAAAAATTATCACCAAAAATATTATGATGATCGATGCAGAGGACCTCTGGTGTTCAAAGATGCATATTATGTTTTCTTATGTGTCACACTGAGGTTGGGACACATGAGGATTAGGAGACATGGGAATATTTCACCAAGATATGTTGGGCCATTTTAGGTCTTGGAGAAAGTCAGGCTGGTTGCCTATCATTTTTAGTTTCCTGAGAGGTAATGTGTTATGCACTACATCTTTGATATATATCTGCTAAGGCCTTACCCATCAGACCCATCTAATTTTTTTCATCATGAGGAGGTTTAGTTGGAGGTGGATGCATTGTTCGAGGAGCATCCTATCATTATTGTTAGTCACATCCCGAAGATTATCCATTGCTTGTCTATTCCTCTAGTATGGGTGTTGTGGAAGCATGACTGAGTGCAGGATGAGACATGTGAGGGGGAGAACGATATGAGATCTCAGAGGGCAGAGCTATTCGAAGGTTCTTCTTTACCACCTTATTAGGGATATTTGATGATGAATTTATAAAAGGGGGGAATTATGTAAGAACCTAGATCTTCATTTCTGGTATGGATCATGATCTCAGGTTGTTTTTAGAGAATGGTGAAATTTTTTAAATTTTTTTGTACACCATGGGTAATTCTGAGTATAGGTCATGCAACTAGTTAACTCATACAACAATGTATTGGGAATATAATGGCCAAGACATGGCCGTATGGGTTGATGTCGCAGTCAACTAATGTTTGGGGCCAGTTGAGGCAAATATGTAGTGTTTTATTTAACAGTAAATATTGTGTATTGTTTCTTTAATTTGACTAATTGGAACGGGGTCATGCTTAATCCCTAGAAATATCCTCATCGGGCCATCCCTTGCAAAGGAGAATTTGGAATCACTGATTCTTCTCCAAGCCACCATTTCCTCGAACATGGTCTGTTTCGATCTCTTGAATGTGCGTTGGAATACCACTGGGGAGTCCTTGCTTATTCAGGAACCTATTCTCTTGATTCCTCTTCTTTCATGAGTTATTCAAGGATGAATGTTTTTAACTTTTTGTAGATCAACGACATTCTCTTCCGATTCAAGTGCCAAAATTTGATATTTTTCACCATATGGCATTGAGGTAGGTGGTTTTTTCCTTTAGTTGGTTGTCTTTGAGTTTTATATTCCAAATTGTGGTTTACCATTGTTTCATATATTTATGGTTAAAGAAATTGAACCCTATTTTATATTCATTAGATTTATTGTAGGAATAAGGGTTTTTTGTTTAGGAATTTTATGAAAATTCATGTTTAAAGAATTATCCATGGGTTCATTTCCTTGTTTGAATGTTTTTGGAAATTTGGTGATGGTTGCTTATGAAGCAGACCTTCATTCCTTACCATTCTTGATAGAATAGAACTAATTGCCTTTTTCTACTTATTAAATGAAGGTGATATGGATTGGAACTATTTATCCATGTTGTAGTGGAGATTACATTGGGATACATGATATCATATATGCTTGATTGAATTACAGAGGGTTGTGAGAACCAGGTTTGGTTAGACCACATGGGGAATTAATGTTGAATGCTTCCTCAGAGTGTCTATTATATTTCATGCTATGAGACCACAGGTAGGTATTGATGGTCATTTATCTCTTAGGGTGTATACAGTTTACATTACAAGACCAAAATGGGGAATTGACGGTGAGTACATTCTCAGATTGTCTTTGCCTTCATCTTGGATTCATTGACCAGAGGGGTTAGACTGTGTGTGCTACCCTAGGGTTTAATGTAAATATTGAATGTTTTGACACTTGTGCAAGGAAATATAAATGCTTGGATTCAGTCATGTTTGGTAGTCTTATGATATATTAGTTTTTGATACATACATGATTAAATTTTTAACAATAAATTCAAATGAATGTAAATAGAAATGGTTGGATAGTTTACTTTTGCGTACACTTAGTTTCTTTGAATCATTTCCATTATTACCTATTATACATATACCCACTAATAGTTAGGAACAAATTTTATGGTGGTTGCCTAATTTGATACATCTCACACACTGTTTCAGTCATGCTTTTAGACCCAAACAGATTATATGGTTGCATTTATAGATATGGGAAATCATCTTTTTGAATATGATACATGATTGCTCTGGAGTTGGAGAGCATGGGGTTTTTTTGGGTCTTGTAATACTTCTGGAGTTTACTAGTTTTATTTGGATCGTGGTTTAGTACTGTATTTCCGCCATTGTGAATTTTTTTTTCTATTTTCGTGGACATTTGTGACATGCATAACTTATATATATCTGCTTCGGTAATTTATTTCCTTTATGTCTTCCATTGTTAACTTGTTGTATGGTTTTACTATTTATGCTACTAATTATTATTAGTAATTCCTCTATTCATACTCTACCAATGAGGTAATATTTTCCCCATTATCACACCCAAGGCCCTCAATGTTAGTCAACAACCTATGGAATTCAGGGAAATGAGCTTGAGTCCATGTGATCAACTGGGAACCGGGAACCTCTGGGCGGCACCCCGAACTGGGATGTTACACCTATCGTCACCATGGTGTGTGAGACCCTCAGGATGGCATGTAGGACCAATAATGTGTATATTATATTATCACACGTCCTAGTTGGAATTTCAAGTTTTGGATGATGGTGGGATATAAATGGACACTTTTTCTATAGTGGTGGACCATTTTTAGTCCATCTGTCATGAATTTTTTATCTACATACCTAGAAAGTGCGAGATTAAGTACTTGATCAAGTTGGTGCTATGAACTAATCCAGTTTCTATATCCTCTTATATAACGGAACCAATATAGCATAATGAGTAGATGATAAAATGGAATATCTAGAAAAAAATGGACTCATTTGGAAAATTACATCTCTATGGGGTTCTCAAATTAGGTTCCCAGTGATGTATGACTGGACATAGTTTTTACATGTGGATTATCATATATTTAACCAAATGAATGAAATGAACTGGTATCACCCCTCATTCAAATCGATGATATATTTGATTATATAAGAGGATCTAGGATCATAAAAATGATTAACATTAGTAAGATACACTATCAGTTGTAAGACCATAAAACATAACTCAGAAATATTTTAGAAGTATATATTTCTTGTTTTAATTCATGGTGATGTTATTTGGTTTAATGAATTCACATTCAGCATTCATGTACATTATGTATCAGAACATTCAACTATTCTTGAATTAGTTCTGTGTAGTTTTTATTTATGAAATGTTGGGGTACTAAGAAATTTATATGTTCATTCTCAATATATTTACATCACATTGAGAAATCATCATTTTTACACAAAATCTATCAAAATAAAAATTCTGGGTTCATATTGTACAGTACATGGTCCATTTATTATCAAAGTCTAGAGTGGAAGAGAGCCTAGGGATGCTTGAATCATTCGTGTATTCGTATGTTCACAAGATTCTCTTCATGGACAAGTTCTTCATGGGACTAGGAAGCAATTATTTTCCTTTTAACCAATCCATCTCCCATTTGGAAGTGCTAATTTCCAAAATGACCATGATTTTGGTGATGTTTGATTTGGTTAGATTCTTGTGAGATATATTTCCTGGATCTAAAGAGAATTTTAACCTCTACACTAGTTATTACTTTTCCTATATCATGTATGGAATATACCATGTAATATGAAACATCTTGAGTTAGGATTAGAGAAGTTATGATGAAATAGAGAAAAGTGGTTTCTTATGGATCCACATTGTTGAGACTACAAGAGAGACATTTCTTTACTCGCGGTATGTATTTTTTTGCAGTGGTACATGAACGTTGATGATAACATCACTATCTATTAGGAGAGAGTTTTTTCTTGTACATACACTATATGAGCCTCAATTACATCTTTTCATTATGAGACATAAACCTTTATCATTGGAGGTCAGTATATTATATGTAGTATATTAACTTCATGATGGATTAGACAATAGTAAATGAAAAGATAGTATTAAATGACATAAGATGGGAGACATAAATAGAGGTAGTATAAGAGTATGGAAACGAGTGGTGGTTGATGAATCTCTTTAAAGATATGCTTCAAGATGTCCAAGAGTCTAAGGGATGAGTCACTCAGACATTGAAATCAATTATACCAATGCTTCTAGACCAAATCAAGTTAGATAATATATATGATTTGGATGTTTTAGCTCTGAGGGATAGCTTAAATTGTGGGGATGCACTGTTAGGACGGTCTCCTGGTAGTGTTGAGGTTCTCAATGTAAATGGTCGTGTATGGATTCCAACAGGCTTATGTGATGAGGTGATGGGGGAGTTTCATGCTTCATAATTGGGTGTATATCTAGGTCTCACAAATAACTGTCGTAATATATGTATGAATTACTAGTGGCCATGAATAAAGGATGATATATTTAGAATTCTGGGGAAATGTTTCACCTATCAATAGGTGATGGCTGTGAAAAAGCAGCATGTTGCACTATTAGAGCTTCTACCCATTCTAAGATTTCAGTGGGATGATACCATCATCATTTTCAATAATTTATTACCTAAGAAACCTCACATGAATGACATATTATATGTAATATTGTATCAACTGATGAAGGTTCCTCACCTATTTCCTAACATGGAGACCACCATCATCAATGATCTCGGAAGTCACTATATGTGAGAGGTAATTTTTTTCTTGGTGTTATGAGGAATATAATTTATATTTGGGATCTTATTTTTACATATTGGTTCTAGAATGTTCATCGTAAGGATTTGAGATCATATGTTATTCTATATGTATCCTATCATCCATAGTCAAATGGCCAATATAAACAGAATATACAAACTCTAAATGATATGTTACAATCTTGTGTTCTAGATTTCATCACTTCTTGGTAACAACATATATATCATGTGGAGTTCTCTTATAATTATAGCTTATATGAATTGATCCAAATAAACTCTTTTGATTATTTTTATGTAATTTTGTGTTTCTCACCTCTTTACAACTTAAATGTTGTTTAGTATGTTCTTATTAGACCTTGTGTCATGTAACAAATGTATTAAAAGTTTATTAGAAAGAAGTTAGTGTCTCCGTATCTCTAGTGAATGTCATATAAAAACCATTAGATATGACCTATTGAGATTATGTTTGTTCAGTGTTTTTTTCCTTCAGGTTCCGCATAGACTGGGAAAATTCCATATTGGGAAGCTAACAACCCGGTTTCTTAGGTAATTTGAAAGAGTGGATGGGGACTTCCATTAGTGAACCATTCATTAATTTCACAGTGTTAAAATTTCATGAATGATGTGTTCCATATGTCATAGATTTAGATATTTCATCATGGTACATCACCCATAATAGACATTAAGGACATTGAGGTGGATGTTGATGCATCCTTTGAGGAGTATCTAATCTCTCTCTGGTAATGTAGTGAGAAGAATATAAAGGGTAATATCATACCTCTAATGTCTGTGATTTTGTGTAGTGGTAGAATTATCACATGCTAGAGGAGACCAGGGAAAGGGGTTTTGATATCTGAAAAAATTGTCCTAACATGTTTTCGATACCCACCACGTTTCATTGATGTAATGTTAGGGGATGTTGTGTTCTATGGTGGGGAGATTGTAAGATCCTGATTTTTTAAGATATGGCCTTAACTATGTTTTTTTAAACCTATTTGAACTATTTTTAGTGGATTTAACCACTATTATTGGGCCTTTTTGGATGGGTTATAATGGGAGGGTATAGGAATCTTTAGCTATAGTGGAAGTTTCCTCACTATGGAGAAATGGCGTATTTTGTAAGTATGGTCATTATAGTGTGGAATATGAAACTATTTCATAGTGATCCCATGGTAGGAAGCTATAATACACTACCTTTCTGGGAATATCAATGTCATCGAGTAGCCAGCTATGGAGTACCAGCATGAGGATGCTACTTCCAATGTATGGGTAGCAATGATGCAAGGGGTGGGCAATGTCATAGCCTCAATTTTTGTGAAGGATGTTCCAATAGCAAGGTCTCTTCCACAACAACATTGTATATGATTGGTTTTATAGGATCTATATCATAGAAGCTACCATATATCTCAAAATATCATTTTCCATGTATGGTTGTGGCATCGTCCCTAGGGAAGTGTTGTAGTGTACCCAATGCAATGTAGTTCAGCTTCATGGCCTAGTAGGTTTTTTTGGTGTCCTTTTTTTCAGAGTGTATATAAATAAAATAACTTCCTCCAAATTTAGTTCTCTCGTCTTTTCCACCCATTCCATAGTAAATTTGAAAATATTTTCAAAGGCCTTTGAATCCCCATTTCAATGGATTCAAAAGGAATCAATCCGTCAATATCCAAGACTTATAGAGATAACCAATAATAATCCTAATTGATCATGAAACAAGATGTATTGGTTTTTCGATCTAATATAGTAGATGAAGTAGTAACCAAATTCTGACTTAAGAATTGAGATTTTCTCATGTCTTCTCAGTTTTTAGGTTAGTGGTCTATTAAAAACCCATCATATCTATTACACCATCCATGATTTTGAAATAACTATGATCATTCCACGGTGTCATACATGTGTCCTTTGTATGTGAAAACAATTTTTTGATAATGATCTCATTTTTTAGACCTCTAATGGATCCCATTCCATCTATTAATTTTTTGAAAGACATTGTGGTAACCCATGAGTTGAGCCCAACCTTGAATCGTAGAATTATAAGACATGATGGATTTGTATTTTTTCTTCATAATGTGAATTGAGAAATTGGATTGATGAGACATGGAATTTAAATTGAGATAATTGGTCACATGGTATGGGATAAATTTGACGATTAATCATGATATTGGAGAATCTTTAGTTCAGAATGTATGAATGGTTAATTAACAAAAGGATTAAATAACTAATATATAATGACATATGTATTGTTACAAATGGTATACATAGATATCATTTTTTATATTACTAATAGGATGAATGAGGGAAAGATTCACAGTCTCATGGGATATGGCATTGGTGATTTTTTCAAAAGTAGGAGAATCCACCACTTCTGATTGTATACTATTCCACTTAGTGACATGTACATATAGAAGACGTAAATTACTCTAGAATGGGAGTTCTCATAGAGCCTAGTATGGCATTGTTTCTTTCCCCTTTGGGATATATACCTTAAGAATACATAAGTGACTATCATTTGAATTCCCAATAATCCTTGATCCTTACTTGATACAAGGTATGGGTGACTTGTCTCAATGAAGGAGGATATTCCGTTTGAGAGAGACATTTGGCATGGTTGTTAATTAGGTTCAGATAACCATAAGTGACGACCTGAAACTGAAGGGTCATTATGTCCATCTGATGTTCATTATACATTTATTTTATTAATACTCATGTTTAGTGATTTATTTCAGGCACTATATACTATGACCTGATTAATTTAGTCATATAGGTTTTGGCCTAAAAATTGTCTTCAAACACTAATTGGACTATCGTTTTGTACATGAAAATATTACATAGTTATAGGTTTGGATAAGGGTGAGTAGAAGTATTTTTTATTTTTTTCATACATGATGGGATAATGTCTGGATATTGGAATGACATGAGGCTTGGGAATGGGTCATTTGGTGTCTTTTACCCTTTCATATTTTTCATTCATTTGGATGACGTTCATCTCAAACTATTATTACTTTTTAGCCTATAATTATGTTATTTTAATATTAATAGAATTTTTTTAGTTTTCCCCATATTAATATTGAGTTTTATTGTTTATATCATTCCAATACTATTGAAAATCATAAACATAGGGTGTAGTCTACCCACTATATTTCTTATAACTTTACTACTAGTCGGATGCCTCTGGCATATGGGAAGGCTTGCCTGAGGTCATGTAGGCAACCTAGCTTAGACACATAAGGGACCACCGAGTAAGGTATGTTACACAGTGGTATCAGATATGGATTATTTCCTCTTTCGTCACAATTGGGGAATGGTATAATTTGTACATTTTTATGTTAGAAATTGTTAATGAGTTTATGCATAGTTGTATCTTACCCATGTGCGACGAATAGTCCAAATTCCTAGGGATGTTATTTTTTTGTTGTGACAATTTTTATTTTATTTCACCTTGGGTGAAAAACATTATGCATTGAAATCCATTATTATACATAATATAATAAATGTATGAAATTTATATGTATTACTAAATCACCTATTAAGCCATGTTTGGAAGAAACATGAGCCAGTGGTTCCCTATAATATTTACATGTTGTGGTTGACCATGATTATTAATCTATGTTTTAAATAGTTTGTTAACACTTTTAGTTAAAATTACACAAGATAATCTTTGAATCAAGCATCATGATATTCATAATAATCATGATCCTGCTGTCGTAGAGCAGGTACATCATGCAGCTCCATAGATTCATATGGAAAATCAGAACCTTTACAACTTCTTGAGGATCATGTGATCCATGGAAATGATGATTTTTCACACCATTACATTAACTTATGAGTAAAAAATCGTGTTCATGCTATATAATATACCTATATTCACTTGGGATGGAGGTCCCCAGATTGCTGAGTTCTGAATTTATTCAACAAAAATGATCCTCAAGCACCATGATAGTCACAAATACTAGAGGGAGAATCTTGATTCTTGCATGTTCAGACATGAACCCATTTTTGGTTGAACATCGTTGATCAATATAGGTAGTGGAAGGGGTTATCCTGGAAGGGCCTATAGTTTATGTTCCTGAGACACTTCTATCTAATGATGTTGTGGGATGAGAGGGATCACAAGCTTAAGCGCTTGACACATGAGGGAATATCAATGATAAAATATGTAAGATGACTTTCAAAACATTAGGGGTTTTATCCATCCTAGGAAGTATATGAGGCCAACAAGGTGACAGGATTCCATGATGTACTTTACAACAAGATATGGTTGTAGGTGAAAATATTTCACATACGTATATTTTAAGAAATGATGATCCATTCTCTCATCAAGGATGTGAATCTGATAAAGTCCCTGAATGTTAGATATGTTGTTTAAGTAGGGTGATCTGGGAACTCTTCTTATAAAATCTGGAAACAAGTTTATCAGACATATTTTTAATGATGAAATAGAAATAGAATCTAAAATAGAGGATATCAATCTATAAATCTTGTATTGTTAAATATTATTAGTGTGGGAAGGGTGGAAACAAGTTTTATCAGTGTCTTTTACCCGATGTGGAATGTCATGCGTGTGGCATTAAGGGTTATCTTCATAGGTGTTGTAGGATAATGAAATACCAATGTACTGGAAATAGATCAGGATAGTTACCATGGTATGGTTAGTACATGGATAACCATAAGTATATGGGATGGTAATGTTCGACCCGACAATAAGGTCATGGATGTGGTACCCCTGTATAGGATCATCAGTACTATCTTGAGGGAAAAATACGTGGGATTCAGACTAGATCCCAGATATATGGACATGTTAGTTTTACAGAATATGATTTACTCCATATTTCATTGAAGGAGGACCTTCTACCATAATTGGTATGATTCATATATCATGTACCATTTATTTCTTTTTTTTTTGACACAAGATATTCTCATTCCATTATATATTTACAATTTTCAAAAGTTTTTGTTTTTTTTGAGAATTAATGGATGGAGTTGTGACCATAAAAAAATTGTTGGGAGTGTAGTCATAAGATATAATATGTTGAATGGAAGGTTCTCTAGAGATTTAAGGCTACCATTTACTTTGGGAGTTTTTTTCTAGAAATTCTCTTCTCCAATTTGATTCATGGAATATATTTTTTAGTACTTTACCAGGCTCAAGTCAAATTTTTCTAGATCATATGAACCTTTCAATCTCTACTAGGGGATCACTATCATAACTATGTTGAGTGGGATATTCATCCTATGTGTGAGGGACTACTTCCAGGCATAGTGGATTGTTGCATGACCCAGTTCATATATCATACTCTCGATTTTGGTAGGATTTAGCATGATACTTTTCCTCTAGTGGTGGATTTTTTATGATTATTTTAAGAATATTTTTTCAGATTACCGCCTTATTGGTAGATTAATTTCATGATCAATTTTGTGTTAGTAACTGATCCATTTTCTAATCCATCTAACAGAATGGAAATCATTGATCCTCATAAGGTAAATAGTCAATTAAATGATCAATAAATAAAAGAATTCTTATGGTCTAGTACTTATTTATGAGGTTATCTCGTGATTTTTTCTATGAAGTATTATTTAACTTTATTTTTATGTTTGGTTTATCATTGATTAAACAAAATGGATTTCATTTGCTGATATCCCCTCTCAGGCGTTGCTGATATCTTTGATCAAATGAGAGGTGCTATGATCCTCTCAAAAATAGAATTTAGATCTGTATACCATCAGTTTAGATTGATACCATTACACATATGTTAAACAACTATTAAAAGTATATATGGAATTTATGAGGTTTTTTTAGGTCAATTGGTTTGAAAAATGCACAAGATATTTTCATGGCCTTGATGAATTAAATCATGCATTAATTCACGGATTAGTTTTTTGATGTTTTGATTGATACCATCATAGTACACTCCCTGTCTATAGATGATCATGATGATTATATTGAAATTATATTATATACACTGAGAGAGAATTGTTTTTAAATCAATATATCTAAATGGAACATCTATATTGATAACATACTCCTATTATGCCATGTCATATTAAAGAATGGAGTGATAGTTCACCCATCGAGGATTGAATATATGGTATCTTGGGAGCAAACCAATAATTTTTGTGAGGTTAGGAAATTCCTAGGTCAATAAAGATATTATTGTAATTTTATCTAGAACATATCCCATTTAGAATCATGGATGTATGGGATAACCAAGAAAGGGGTCATGTTTGTTAAGTAAGATAAATGGGAGACATATTTTAAGAATATGAATTGTAGACTATCCTCTACCCCAATCCATAGTTTTCTTATGTCAATAATAGAATTTTACATAACTATGGTGATATAGAGTTGGACATAGAGTAATTCTGATGAAAAAAGGATAACTGGTTGATTATGGCTCTTGACAATTGAGACCTCATGAGAGGAATTACCCTAATCATGATGTGTAGTTAGCAACAATGGTACACACAATGATATTCATGTGTAACTACCGATTGGTAAAGAGGTTCGTGGTATACAAAGACTATACGAACCTCAAGTAAAAATTTTCATTGTGAGACATAGACCATTGGAAGAGGAGGTGTGTCAATTTTCTATAGTATTTCAACTTTGAGATGGATTAATCATTAGGAAAAAAAGCTCCATGTTAATCACATGAGCTAGAATACCAATAAAGAGTTAGTATGTGAGTCTTGAGAAATGTGGCAGTTGATGGAACTCATTTTAGACATGTATCTTGATTTCCAGGAGTCTAAGGGAAAAATCCTATGACAATAACATATGTTCCACCCATGCTTCAAGATTGAATCATTAGAGAATATATATATGATATGAAGGTATTATCTTTGAGGGATATCATATATGTTCGGGATCCACCACTAGGATGGTCTTTTGGCTACAACAGTATTCTTCTTATCTGTGGTCATTTAGGGTTCCTTTGCGATTATGCAAGGACCTTATGAGTTTCCTTCATGATTATAAATTGGGTGTATATCTTGGTATGAAAAAGATGTATTAGGATATAAAATGTCAATATTGTTTTCCAGGGATGAAGAAGGAAATAATGAGCTTCATGGAGATTTGTTTAACCTTTTAGAAGGTGAAGGCATAATATTAGAGGCTTTCTGGGATATTGCACCCTCTACCCATTCATGGTTAGAAATTGGATTGTATCATGATGGATTTCATGATAGGATTACCAAGGAAACCTCATAAGAATTATGATTTATGGGTGTATATGGATAAATAGATGAAGGTAGAACACTTATTTAATATCACGGTGAACGTCAGCGTGAATGATCTAGGTAGTCTCCTTGTGTGAGAGATATTTCGACTTCATATAGGTCAGAGGGGTTTCATTTGGGATGTGGATCCTAATTAAAAATATAATATTTGTTTCAGACACCATATGTTTTTTGGATCACAGGTTCATCTAAGTATAACATATCGTCCCTATACTAATGAATAATCTAAACAGAAAATTCAGATTTTAGAGGATATGTTATGAGCATATGATTTGGATGTTAGTGGTTCTTAGTAAGAGTATCTAGAACTCAGAGAGTTATCTTATAATAACAACTTACACTCATCATTCCAAATTTCCCCTTTAATGTATTTGTCAAGATGTAATTGTTATTATCTTATTTGATTTTTGGAGGTAAGTGACTGAGTTCTCACTAGACCTAGTCTTGTATAGTAGTTTTATGTGTGGATTTACTTGTTCAAAAATGTGTTGGTGACCATGTAGTGCTGGTAGAAATCAAAATGATAACCATCAATGATTCCTACAGATGTAGAGGTTCATCATCGTGTATTCTTTCATGTTTCACCTAGGTTGGGGAAATGTGGTGTCAGGATGAAAGGGAAACTAGCACCATCATTTTATGGTCCATTTATGAAAGTGGAAAGGGTGATTCTAGTAGAATAACATTTATTCTTTCCAAGTCTCTACAGTTCCATTAATACTATGATTAATGTGTCACGTCTTCAGTGATACCATTCTTACCCTTCTCACATGATTGACGTTGATGATATAGATATGTATGTTCTATGGTGGGGAGGTTATAAGATCCCATTCTTTTCAAGGTACAACCCCCTTTATTTTTTGTTTAATCATAATTAGTATTTATTTTTTTCATTGATCCGTGGTTGTTTTCCCATGGTTTGGACAAGTTTTTCAAAGATAATTTCAATAAAAGTTGGATAAATCATAGGTTTCGTTGTTGTGGATCCATGGGATGCACTACAAACATGTTCACTTTGATGTGGAAGCTTAGTTTGAGGCATAGAGAGATTGAGGGAGGATGTTATGAGACCCTACCTTTTGAGGAATTATTTCAGTGTAGAGTGGTTGGTGGTCTTGTAGTGTATAGAGGGAGGTTATTTCAAAATTGGGGTTGGTAAAACCTAATTTATAGGTGATATCATAGCCTTCATTTTAGGTGAATGGGGTCCTGTAGTGTGCTACCGTAGTCTATTCCATGGTATATCATTGATTTTATATGATCGATTGAATTTCAACCACTGTTTATCGTGGATTTATATTGACATGGTGATGATGACAAGTGGCCCTTGGGAGGCACTATAGTGTACCATGAGTTTTGAGATTCTGTGGAATGGCCTAATGTGTTACACCGTGGTCCCCTCTTTTTTCAAAATTTCTAAAAAATAACCCCTCCAAACTTCTTTTTAAATCAATTTTCTACATGATCCCTTGTTTCCCAGGATATTTTTCAATAGCCTTTGATGTCTTTTTTCATCAGATTCAATTATAACCTTCTATATATCAATTCATTTTCATCCAATACTTCCAGGAGTGAACTATGAATATCCTCTTACACACTATAGTGAGATATCTTCGTGTTTTTAGCCAATAGTGTTAGGGATGGGGAATCCAAAAACCCCCTTGGATATTGAGATTTCTTCACATCATCTCTATTTTGAGTTGGATATCCAAGAGAAAATACCTCATTTCTATTTCACCGTTGTGGTATGTGAAATGAATTTGATCATGATATCATGTTTTGCGCACAATCAGATAAATAAATATAACACTCTTTTGATAATAATCAAATTGTTTAAACCACATAGAGATCTTTTTGGGTCCTTTGGAATAGTGAATGGGAATGTGGATACCCGATAGGTGAGGATAACATTTAATCCATGAATATAGTCCTTATAAATGTGGATTTTGGCATCAAAATGTGTATTGAAAAATCAGGATGATGCGACATGGATTGTGATTTATGAAAAATGGAAACCTGGTATGGTATGAATTCAGTGATTCATCATGATATCTGAGAATCTACCAATTAAAAAGGGATTCCTGGTTAATTAACAATAAGATAAATTAACTAATGTGGCATGACATGTGAATTATGATTAATTATATACATGGATTTATTTTTTCTATTATAGTTTATAGGATCCCTGATGGCTTGATCCAGTATTTCGTGAGGTGTGGCACATGTGAATTGTCCTGATATACAGGAATCTGCCGCTTATGTTTGGATATTGTTCCCTTGGCATCTTGTTCCATTGGAATTTTCAAGCGACGCCAACAATGTAATTCACATGGATCCTTGAATGAGAATGTTTCATTCGTGTTTTTGATGAGAACCATCAGAATAGATATGAGAAACATACATGGGATTCACATAGAGCCCATTTGGGTTACATGAGATATGGTACAAGTGATCTATCATGATGTGGGAGAATCTACCATTTGATAGAGACCCCTGACATAGAGTGTATGTGTGTTCATCTATAATTCAGTGATAACCCAAAAATAAAGGGTCATTAGGTTTATTTTATATTTAGTATTAATTTATTTGATTAATACCTATATTTATCACATTATTGCATACCCTATATACTCAGACTAGATTAGTTAAGGCATGATGGTACCGATATATAGAGTTTTAATCACACCCTATTTATGACGTAGTTTGGTTCCCAGATATGTTTTATGCATACGTTTTTGGATAAGGGTAAGGGACCCTATAATTTATAGTTTATTACATTATGTATTGGAGTTTTGAGAAGGGAACAAAATGGGGCTTGGATCTAGGGATTTCAGATTATTTTTCCTTTTAATACTTTTTATTCATTTAAATGAAATTAAAATCATATTTTATTTTCATTTTATCATATCATTACATTTTTCTATAAATACATTGATTTTTTATTTTTCCACTTATTATGATAGAGATTCTAGTTTTTTTATTGGTGTCATTTACTCTATTATTAAACATTTTCATGAGAGGGTATTATCTCACCACTGTATTCCTTACACTCTCAATGCCAATTGGAAGCTTCTAGTATATAGAATGGAACAACTTTGGTAACATAGCCAACCTAGATCGATCACATGAAGGAGTACCATGTCGGGGATGTTATTGAATCAATGATCTATTTTTACAAGTTATCTTATTAAACTCAACCACTATGGTTAGTTAGTGTCTTAATATTTTTATGCTGAAATAACTCACTCTTACCTCATACGAAACAGGAATGAAATAAGAACAAGACATAAAGATTTATAAGGTCTAGATATAAATTCATAATCTTTATTATTGTTGGATAATATCCATGTCCAATGTATTATCTATTATAAATCTTGTTATAAGTTTCCAATGGGTGTGGGTAGTTATTATAATTCCCACAGATTATGCACACACCTATAATCAGTCTCACAATGTTATAGATCTATATTACCACTAACGAATGAAAAATCACACTATTTATATTTTGATGATGGGATCAATGACAAGAATTTCAGCTCTTGGTTTCATCATCACAACCTGAAGATTATCAAACTCCATGAATAGGTTGGTTCAATGATCTAATTTTGTGCCATCCTTCATGAACATCAAAAGTCAATACTCCTGATCAAATAATCTGGTCTCAAAACTCACACTGGGTATTCAACTACTAGATCTTAATTACTATATGAAGTACATAGAAATGAATGTATTCTTCCCCCAAGTGAACTCTCATCACCAATATACTTCCATTTCGATGGATTGCAGTTTTATTGGTTCACACATAGTTCACTGAAAATCTATACTCCTCTATTCATATTAGTTTTTATATAGATAATCATTTTATCTTAGAGATCATATTATTTGTCACTTTATTCAATTATTGTACACTCTTAATGTATACCCACTTGAATAAAATAATATTCATCAAAATTAGTATCTATAAATGGAATATTATGAATAATTTTTTTCACACTGGCCAAAAAATTGAAAAAAACAATTATCACTTTTTGTTTCCCATGATCTTTGGGTGATCCTCACAAAAATATTTCACTTGTATCAGATTTTCATGTCGATTTACAAAAATAACATTTTATATTTCTCTTCAACTACCATATTTTGACATTCTAGTTCATCTATAAAAAATTCATTATCTAAAAACACTCTTGAAATAATCATTATTTCTATAGACACAACATCCTATAAGATATACAATCATGACATGGCTATTTTAGTTCATTTCAAAGCACTAATCAACAAATCTTCATCCATTATCTCAATAAATTTTTAAATATTTAGAATAGAAATAGTATCTTAGAAATCAATAAGAATAAAATTGATTTTATCATAAATAATTTTTGAATAAAAACATGATGTTTTCCCAATTGAGATTGTATTAATCTAGAAAAAATAATTTTTATCATTCAAAAACAACATTTGATGTATTATTATCTTGATCTTAATACACCTTGAGTGTTGGAGATGTTCAAGAATCTAGGAAAATTTTCCTAGCATTTGCACAAAAAATTTTAGATTTAATCATGAAAATAAATTAGCTTTCCAACATAATAAAACACATAATGTCCATGAAATTTAACAATGAATTTTTCTATCATATTAAATAGGAATAAAAATTAAATTTGTGATTTTTTATCAATAAATTCTAGTTTCAGTGTTGACTGGTTTGAATTACACTTCATATTATAAATTCTAGAAAATCAACTTTTTAGTCTGGACATTAATGATTACACATCCCATCGAAGGTTATATAGTGCATATGATGTTTCCAAAACACATGTCTATATAAGAGATGAATCTTACATAGTGAAGGAATGAGGATAATGTTAAACATATATGAGATGATCATATTCACAACTAGATTCAGCTCAAATGATTTTTACGCATAGACAGACTGAGGCATACCAAAGCCTGGATGACACTATCATTGGAAAACACTTTGTCAATTTCACACTCAACTACATTTGATGATAGTTATTAGATAAAATATTTGTTGCTTATGAAAAGCATGATAGATGCTTGAGCAGCTTGGGGAATTATCCAATTTTCAAATTTCATTAAAATTAGTTTATACCTTCATCAATGAAACTCTATCCATCCATAGAATACATCTAATATTTAATAAACACTAAATAAATCAGCCAACATAATGTGTAATCCAATGATGGTTTCTCTACAACCTCACCTAGCCCAGCATCATCCCACTTATAAGCTTCATCCAAAACACATTCTAAATATTGTAGATGGTAAACTCTGACCCTTGGTACTTCTATTGCAGTATGATTATCTATACAATAATCACATGTTATGGGGTTATAATTAAGAACCAAACATCATTATCATTTAGTAAAATTTATGGAACTATATAAAACAATAGTGATGGTTTTTCAGTAGTAGTTTTCCAAACTATTGATAAATATTTCCTCAATGATTTTTATCATATTTTATTGAACAACCTCTAAATATTTTTTCAAATGTTTTAAATTTTTTAATTTAATTTTATTGATTGTTTTTAAAAACAATAGTTAATTTTCTTTGATTTTGTAGTATATTTTCTCTAAAAATAAATAAAAATATTAACATAATAAAATTAGCATCAATTTACCATAGAATATTATAATAATTTTGATTTAGATAAAAAAATCAAACAGGCACTTAGGAAAATAAATACAATAAAATTAGATAATACTTTGTTAATAAATAATACAATAAAAAATATAACTTTTTTAAGAGGAGCTGAAAATCGAACCACATCTTCAAAGAGACATATCATTTGATTAGGGTGTCCATTTGTAATCTACCATATATCAAACATAGGATCATGAAAATATATATGTTGTGATGACCTAGGAAACTTTGATCATTGTTTTTAGTAAAAATCCACAGAAGATATCCAAAATATGATTTTTTTGAACATACCATGTTTTTTGAAAATTTGATGTGATTTCAGATTCTTTTAAGAGTGTCTTAATATGATTTTGGTGTTATATATGATTTCATTTAGTCGATTTACATTCATATTGATTTTATGGTGTTGCAATTATTGGGTTTTTTCATCTTTTGGTGATTTATTATCAATTATATAAATGTGTGTGTGTATGAATGTTTACACATTTATGTATTTATGTTCAAAATTTATGTTTATTTATCAATATAAATTTAAAAATTATATATAATTGTATATATGAAAAGATATTTATATATATTTATGCATGTTATTCTAAAAACATATATATATATATATATATATATATATTTCAATTTATGTATACTTATATAAATTAATCTATATATATATATATATTTATATTCTGTTGATGTGTATATTTTTTTTGTATTTTATGGTTTCTATATATTTGTATGTGTTCATATATTTATATGCATTTACATACATTTATTTATATATAAACTTTTTTATAAGATATGTATAATTTTATTAAAATATGTTATAATGTAATTATATAAATACACACTAATTATTATTAATTATTTTCTACATTTTATTTATTATTTATTATTTCTTATTTATTAATACATATATCAAATTTCTTATTTCTTATCATATATTACTTAGGTATTATGACCCATTTCTTATATATTTATTTATTACTAATAATTTACTAATTTTAAATCAGTTTTTAATTCATTAAATATTTATTTATTATTTATTTATTATTTATGGTTAAACTATTTATTTATTTATCTGTTTATTATATTTTTATTATTATTTAGTTTTCATCAATTATTTATTAAATATTTATTTATTTTTTATTTACAACATATTTTGTATTTATTATTTTTTTTATTTAATAGTCTTAATTTATTACTTCTTGGTTTACTATTCAGTATTTTTATTTACTAATAATAATATTATTATTTATGGTGTAATATTTTGGGTTTATTTTTTTTTATTTTTTTTTGTATATTTGTAATAGTTTATTGTTTTTTATTTGTTTTATTATTTATATTGTAGTATTTATTATTTATTATTATTTTTTAATTATTATTATTTATTATATTTTTTAAATATTATGTATTTCTTAATTATATTTATGTATTTCTTAGTTCTTTTGTATTATTTGTTTTTTATTATGTCTTAATTATTAATATGAGTCATTGATTTTATTTTTCTAATATTTGCAATTATATGTATTTTAATGTATACATATATAAGTATATAAAATTATGTATACTCACCAAAAAAAGACATTTCTTGGTTGGTTATGTCATTGGAGAATATCCAGGAGGATAGGGGTTCAAATATCACCCAACACATATATATGACGAATTTATGCAAGCCATGCATGCCATATAAATTTATGATAGGATAAATAAATAATAAATCTGAAATAAAAACTAAATAAATAAATATTAATAATTAAATAGTAACTATTTAATTATTTAACTAATTGTTTTTTATTTAATAATAAGAAAATATTAAAAATTAAAAATTATTTAATAAAATATTAGAAAATCATAGCATACTATTTAGCGAAGAATATAAAACCCACCGTAAATCATTTCGTGATGTTTTTTGAAAACCACCCCTATATACTATTTTTTTACTTTGGGAATCCTTCATATCACACCAATACAAATTTTCAAACCATTCAATACAACAATTGAGAAGCTGGTAAATAAAAAATACATCTTAACTCATAATTAGAAAAATGTTTACTGTTTTTTTCATTTAAATTTGAAATCCGATAACTATATTATTTTTTATGTTTTCATTCATTTATTCATGGGGTTTAATAGCCATGAGTGTTATTATAACCTGTTGGAAATTATTTTACCATGTTATGATTTTTTTTTGTTTCCAAAGAGGGAGTGATTTTAAATTAATTTTTTAAATTTTGATAAATTTCAATAAGTTGGTGAGTTTTTTGAAAAAACATCCTCGGTTTTGTATTTCATAAAATGATGTGATTTTTAGTGTTATAGGGTATATTTTCAATGTTCCATTTTTATTGATTGTTCTTTTTTAATAATATTTGTTGAATAATACGGTAACTCAAATTTTACTAAAATAGATAATCCTAATTTGGAAAATTATAATTTCTAACATCATTGATAATTTAAATATTATTATTTATTTACTATTTTAAAATTATAATATTTAATTATATGATGTTTTTTTTAATTTTCTCTCTTATTATCCTTACAATGGTTTTTAAAAACCTTATGATCATTTTTTGGATACATATGAATGTTTGTCTTAAACATACAATGGTTTTTATAAACCATACTAATACCTTACATCATCTCATGGTGAATCTAAACCTTAGATAAATGAACCATGTGATGAAACTAACCCTTACATTAAAATGTATTATACATGCTCTATTCTATCTTCTAAGAATATTTATCTTATGAAATATTTTTTCATACATGTATTTTTTTAATATGTTTTTATTATATTATAAAATTTTACCATATGATTAAAATTATTAAAATTCGTTTTTTCTATTATATATTTTCATTATTGTTTTTTAGTTTTTCTAGTATAAGAATTATGTAAATTTTGGAATCTCCTTTAAATCTACAATGGTTTTTCAAAATATGGAAACATTCATTTTGTCATGAAGATCATAGTGACAGAGCTAAAGATTGTAACGCCCCGACCCTAGAAGCCCCGAGTCAGTGCATTATTACGTGTCATTGGCATGATCACAAAAGATCAAGTATCGAAAGACCGATTAGTTTAGTATCCTTGGAAGTACTATATACATTCATAAGGTTTACATTACATCAGAAAATGGAAAACTACAACAATATTGTTTCCATAGACAACACTGAGATCCCAGAGTATATCCCTATAGGTCAGTCCTAATATACTTCATCGCATCTTGGGAAAAATAAAAAATAGAAATGGGTGAGCTCAGATTCTTAGTAAGGATAACAATATAACAAAAAATTTCTTAAATAAGCATAAAACTTTAAGGAAATGTATAGAACTAAAACAAAATCCTTTTCAACATAAACATCATTATAATATATCAAATATAAATCAAAATAATACCATTTACTTACTCGGTCAGATATTCTACTTGTCTAATAATCACATGCAATATCAATATCCACTTTCATAGTGATGGAATGCATAATTCCAGACATTCATAACCATATAGTCAAGTCCTTGTTCCAAGACTACAAATAAGATTTTTTCAAAGCCTTGTTCCAAGACACTAGTTTGTCTCATGAGACCTATAAATGCATCGAGAAGCTATAGCGGGCTCCACCTGTCACTTACTAAGTCCAATGCATTCCTCAGTGATATTTTTGAAACATAACATAAACATTCATATTAAAACTTGCATACAAAATGTCAATATTTTATCCACAAACTAGGAATGGTATAAAAATATCACATCCACAGTCAAGTATAACTCATTCAATACAATATTATAGATTTTATTGTAACATAATAACCACAATCGAGAATAATAAATTATATTGACATAGATGAAAATAATCATCAAAACTATTTGAGAGAAATATCCCCCTTTTTCTTGAAATCCTTAAAAAGTCACACTATTTTTCAAGATGCTATTTAAAAATAGATTTTTGATTCAAATTGTCCCATACCACTTTGAAAAATATAAAAGGAATTTTAATTTTAAAACATTAATGTCCATATAAATAAATCTTTAAACCCATTTTTAAAACATGTACTTTAATGATAATGGTTTAGAAGAATAAATTTTTGAAACTTTACAAATGATATTTTAGTTAGAGTTCCTAACCAAATGAGAGACGCTTGAATAAAAATAATTGAGGTAATAAAAACATTATAATATCTTGAGAATAATTCATTTCATGATATATTATTTCAAAGGACATTATATACACCAAATAAAAGTGAATTGGTGCATAATAACAATGAAGTCTCCAAGGAACGTAAATTGAGATGAAATCCCATATAAAGACATTATCATTAGGTAAAGGATAAATCAATGGAATAATTATGTGTGAAAAATATAATTACACTCAATATGATTGGATATTCAGTGTAAATCAATCTGAGGACATTCACACATATTCTTGTAAAAACAACACCAATGACTTGGATGTTTAACTCAATGAATGGAAAATGAGTTAAGATCAACTTTATATAAATGACATGAGAAATTATAAATGGTTTAATTATGTGTTTCAAATGTATATCCACACAAATGGGAGTGGAAATTAATACATAAATAATAAATAGTTAGTCCACACATAATATTGGAGTATAATAATCAACAATGTATGCGTAAATCCCACTTAGTGGAAATTGAAATTTGATATTCCCTTACCGATTTGGATACTTATGACACATACAACCCATGAAATAAGGATCATACAATTAGGATGTAAATACCAATAAATTAAAGTATATTACACCAAGAATACAATCATGGAAAATACATATGCCACACAAAAGAAATTAGTGTCCAATTTATCATGAATCTCACGGGAATAAAAAGTGGGATGAAAAACCCTTACTTCATTGTAATCAATCGATTCGTATAAAGAAAAGTTAATAACCACCAATTGAATCATAGAATACCATGAATATAAATATAATAATGATAATATATATCAAATGGCAGTACACAATACACCACATCCAATAAATAAGTGGTGAACAATGGAAATCTCACAGAATTAAAAGTGAGATAAGAAACCCCTTACTTTGTACTTTTCCTTGGAAGACGGCAGGTTAACGTCCTATAAAATGGTGAAATAATTGTTTTTAAATTATAAAATAATCATATAAAATAATAATATATCATATCTGATCTTTTAATATTGCTTTTTTAATAATATTTTAGTATTATCGTCGTTTCGGGTGTTAACAGATTCGTATCCCTCATATGTTTTGTTTCATAAGTAATTTTTGTTTTGAATAGGATTTATATTATTCATATTAAGTCTTTAAACATTATTTTTAATCATATAATTAAAATTAGTCTCGAATGGATTACGATGGGGAATGAATCTCATCGCGTTTGTGGAGACATTAATCCGTACGTACGCACGAGTGAAAATATCATTCTTTTGAAATTAAAATAATATATAATGGGATGGTATATCATATATAGAAAATAATTATCTTGTTATATTTATTATTTAAATAAATTACACACCATTATTATACCCATCAAAATAATAATGTATTGAATAAAAATTACACTATGACATGGAGATGGTAAGCCATACGTACACACGTATGGTGACATTTCATTCAAAGGATGGATAGAATAATGAATATGGTTGTACCATAATTATAATAACATCATGGTTTAAATATGATACTGGAGTTATTATTTTATAATGGAAACAACAATGAAAGAGGAAGTGGAAGAAGAAAGAAACTTGAAAGAGGCGATGAAATATTTACCTATTCTTTGGGTTCTTCCTTTTGATTTGATCAAAAGGGCTCCAAAGTTTGGATTTTTGACCAAAAAAATGACTATAAGATTAAGTTAAGACAGATAAGAGGCCATTTTGGCAGAGTTTGGATGAGAAAAAGGGCATTGAAGGTGTGAATCTGAGGGAAGGTGAGTTCCCTTTTATAAGAGGGGTGAGGGGCACCTTAAAAAAGATAGAAATATTATTTTATAATAAAATTATTTTCGGTTTCTAATTTCTCCAAAGTGGATTATTTAAAGGATAAGGTTGAAATGGGTCTAAAAACACTCATCCTATAGGTTTTAGATAGGTTTGGATCACTATATTAACTTTATCTTTTAGATTTAACTGTTAGTTAAATAGTTTGACATTTACCATGTCTCTTTGTATTTTTGTATTATATGGTTAATAAACATACTATATACTACCATGAGAACCCCAAGTGGTTAATTAATGATACATATATCATTATATAATTCTTTTGGATGAACCTTATATTTTTAGGAATATAATATCAATTAAAAATATAATATCTGGTTTAAAAACTCTTTTATTTCAATTTTGACACTATTTGGTATTTAGTTTTTAATAAATTCATAAAAGCATTATTACTTTGAAAAAAATTCATTTAAACAAACACAATATGTCATATTGACCTATAAAATTAGTTTAATTCCTAAAAAGTATCAAATTACATTTATTTGGATATTCATAACATCAATTATTTTCATATTTCATTAATTAGGTAATTTCTGTATCATCATTGTGCCGTAAATAAATTTAATTATCTAAAGAATAAAAACTATAAATAAAATATCATTATGTAGGAAATAATTTTATATTTCTAATTTATATTTATAGTCTAATATATCTAATGTGTAACCCTATATTAAAAATGTTGTATTTTTTAAACTTTGATTTTAACTCTTTAAACGCTTCTTTTAATTAAATAATAATAAATGTCCTAATCTAATCCAAGTGGACTAAAGAGGTTCATATTTTATTCCTAAGGTTGTTTTGGGTCGAATTATACTTATCTAATAGAATTATAACATATTTTAGGGTAATAATAATATCATTTTTACCTTTCATTACCATATTTACTTTTCACCGTGGTAAATAAAAGTTAAAAGTTACAATTCACCAAAAATTATTTTTTTCTTTTTGAAACACATTATACTCCTTTATATTAACCGTGTTTCTCATATTTTCAAAATTGAACTCACAGAAGTGGTAAAATTATGTTTTATTTAAATTTGTAAATGCTCCTAGGAGGTTGGTAAAAGACGGTGAAAATTTCATTAAACTTTTATATATATAATATTATTAAAAAATCACTCCAATTAATTACATTGAACATATATAGGCATTATATATCTATTTTTAACTAAAATAAATTTAAATAAAATATTTAACTATTTAAATAAAAATTTCTTTTTAAACTATAACTCAGTGTTTTTCACTATTCATCAAAAAATAAATGTTTTCAGAAAAATAAAAAAATTAATCCTAAGATAATTTCGATATTCCAAATCCAAAAATAAAGTCCATTTTGAAAGATATAATTTATAAAATTTTAAATAGTGGGTATTACTATTCATAATGGCTAGTTTGATTGGTCACGGTGTATTATAATCTCGAAGTTGCATACAATGCAAGTTATTACATTATTTAAAGGGAAACGTATCATAGAAGCTTGGGGTGTTACATTCTTCCCCCTTTTGGAAATTGAGTTCTCACAATTTTTAAAATTGTGCTTGGGAACATAATTGAAGGTCCCACATCAGAAAAAGAGTCAATAAAACTATCACATTAAAAGAAAGAAAAATAAGTACAAAGGTCACACGAGATAACCCATACTAGTATCACATGTAAGAAAAAATTTATATGGAAGATAAACTATGTGTCATGTTCTGATAGAGGGGGATAGAAAACCTGATCTGGAGAGAGTTAACAACATGAAAACCACAAACTTGTGATGGGAAAAATGGTCATTAGTTTCCTAGTAGGAAAAGTGAATAGACAATGTTTTAATGAGTTACATTTCATAAATATGAGTAATTTATTTATGATATCTACTAAGAACATAAAGAGATATACTTAATTTTTAAGTAGAGTTTCATTCTTTAATAAATTTCTACAACTAATCATTTTTTTAAATGATGAGTATTAAAGATGACTTGGTCGCACCAGAAAAGATAGAATCAACTTATAGAGAATCACTTGATCCACAAAGGATAAACTATATATTTACCTTGTCTTTAGAGATTAATCAAAACCAAAATGGTTAGTAAAAGATGAGATGATCCTGTTGGGTCGGAGAAAAATGGGAAGGATGGCAAGAGGGGGGGTGAATTGCCTTTTTAAAAAATGATTAACAAATTAAAATCAAAGTTAAAAATGCAGCGGAAATAAAGAGGAAATCACACAAGAAATTGTTAACGGAGTTCGGCCAAAACCCGGCCTACGTCTCCGCTCCCAACTCAACCGTTGAGAGATTCCTACCGCTTGCTTTTCAATGGTTTTAGCAAAAAACCCACTAGGCTTTGAGGTAGCACTAGGACCTATTACAGCTTGCTTTTGAATTGGTTTAGCAAGAACCCACTTGCTTTTAATGGTTGAGCAAGAACCCACTAGCCTTCTTACAGGTGAAGGCTAGCTCACCTATGACACAAGCCTTTTAAAAGGAAAGGCTTGAAGAAACCTCTTCACACCTTAATGGTGATGTGAAACCCAAAAGAAAGAGGGGATGAGAAAAGTTTGGGGTTTGTAGGCACAAACCCAATTTTAAGCTCAAAATGAATAAACAATAAAAACCCTATTTGGAGAAGCCTTGGGCGCCAAAGTATGATGGAGTTGATGTAGCGTGCTCTCCCAAGCTTCTTGAGGTGCTCCTTGGATTGGAAATTGGTTGGAGCACTTTGGGTTCCTTGAGGAAATCCGCCGGAGGTTCGCCAAAATGATCAACAATGTGTCCGATGGCTTGGGTGACGTTCCGGGGCTTCCTAGGCCTTTATTTATAGGCTAGGAACCTTCAAGTATCCGTTGGAGGGCTTTGGAGCCGTTGGAAAAGGCCTCGGAGCCGTTGGAGGCCAAAAAAAGGTTGACTGGTCAAAGCCAACGGCTAGTTTGACTGGGCTACCGGCTGGCCGGTACAGCTCCACCGGCTGGCCGGTGCCGTGGCAGAGGAGAAGAAGCTTCTGCCCAGGAGCCACCGGCTGGCCGGTGAGAAGGCCACCGGCTGGCCGGTGGTGAGACAGTAGGTCTCACTATTCATCTGGGTGCCACCGGCTGGCCGGTGGTCAAGCCACCGGCTGACCGGTGGAGCCTGGCAGTGGGCAATGCCTCTGCCAGGTCCACCGGCTGGCCGGTGCTATCACACCGGTTGGCCGGTGGACTGCAATTCAGTCCATTTTGCCAGCTTTCTTGAGCCAATCCTTTGGAAATATTTTGCCTATCATCCACAACACTTAAAAACAAGGTTATACAAATAATAAGGTGATTGTGATCATGAAAATCAAACAACGAGGGGAACGAGAGGTACAACAATCTCCCCCTATTTTGATGATCACAATCACCAAAACAATTAATGTAAAATACTGAAATTGAAAGGAAATTCTAAGCATGATGAAAAGGATTCTCCCCCAATCAATCAAGAAATTTCTCCCCCTTTGTGATTATCAAAATAGCGTGGGGCATAAAAATTTGATTGAGGGAAACAAGATTTTAAACCACTTGAAATTTTTGAAAATTGAATTTAATGTTTTGAATCAAAAATTTTGAAATGAAAGTTTTTGAATGAAAAATTTAATAACAGTTTGAATTGAAAGTTTTGAAAAGAAAATTTTGAAATGTTGAATTTGAACGTTTTGAATCTAAGACTAGGTTTTGAAAATTCTCCCCCTAAATAAAAACAATGAATCACCGGGGAGAGGGATTTTGAAAAGAGACAATTTTAGGCCCGGAGAGACTCGCTAGAAGGGATTTTTCAATCCAAATTTGTTTCATGGCGGGTCTTCTCCTATAAAACTCGTCCGAAAAGTAAATACTTTTGGGTTGACCATACCGGGCATTTTTGCAATCACACTCATAAATGAGGTGCCCGAGTTTTTTGCAATAGTTACAAAATTTAAAACAAGAGCTCCCCCTTACAAAAACAGTGGGTGCATGGGAGGAGGAAGCTTGCTTGGAATAGCCAAGCCCTTGGGTGGTTCGGGAAACGCGTTGGGAACCAAGTAAATTGTTCAAATTTTGTTCCCCTTGGGTGAACTTGGCTAGAGTTTCTCTAAGATCCTTGATGGTTGATTCCAAAGAATCAACATTGGGGAAATTTTGGATTTTTAGGGAGAGTTCCTCCTTCTCTTTGAGAAGTTGGTCTTTTTCGGAGGAAAGATTTTTGAAATTCTTTTTTAAAGCAAAAAATTTTGAAGAGAGTTCATGAAAACCATTTTCAAGTTGGTCTCTAACATGTTGGAGTTCTTCATATGATAAATGATTAAAAGAATTTGAAGAACTAGAGGATGAAGAAGAGGAAGAGGATGATGATACCTCATGTTTTGCCATTAGGCATTTTGTACCTTGGTTGCTTGAGGTGGAGGAGGAGGAGGATGATGAGGTGTCACTCCATGTCGCCTTAAGGACCTTTTTCTTTCCTTTTTCCTTTGGCGTGGCCCGTTTTTTGTTGAGTGGGAAATCGGGCTGGTAATGCCCTTTTTGGCCACACCCGTAGCATTTCACCTTGGGCTCGGATTTTTCGGTGGGTTCTTGCTTTCGGTGCTTGCGGGATTTCTTCTTCTTGTGCTTCTTCATAAATTTGTGCATTTGGCGGGCGAGATTCTCCATTTCCGAGTCGCCGCTTGAAGATGAAGAAGATGAAGATGATGATGAGGAGGAGGAGCTTACTTCTTTGTGTACCTTGAGGGCGATGTTCTTTGGTGTCTTGATTGGTGTGCCCTCCTTTTGAGCTTGCCTCCTCATCGTGATCTCGTACGTCATTAGGGATCCAATGAGCTCCTCGACCGGCATGTTTTTGACATCCTTAGCTTCTTGGATTTCCGTCACTTTAGGTGCCCATGAGCTCGGAAGGACCCATAGGATCTTTTTCACCATTGCTTCAGCTGAAACATCATCACCAAGAGATTTTCTACCATTGCAAACGTCAGTGAAGCGTGTAAACATTTCAGAAATAGATTCATTCGGATGCATGGAAAAGCTTTCAAAATATTGTCTATACATGTCTAACCGAGTATCCTTAACTTTGTTAGTGCCCTCATGGGTCACTTCCAATAGTTTCCAAATTTCATGAGATGAGGTGCAAGTGGAAACTCGGTTGAACTCATTTCGGTCAAGGCCGCAATGTAGAGCGTTCATGGCTTTGCCATCAAGCTCAAAGTTTCTAATATCGGCGGGGGTCCATTTGGATTCGTCGGGGGTTGACAAAGTATAACCTTGCATGACAATTTTGTAAATAGGATATCCTATGCTTCTTAAAAAAGTGGTCATGCGGGTTTTCCAATAATTATAGTCGGTCCCATCAAAAAATGGAGCCCGACCCAATGAGTAGCCCTCGGGGGCGAAAGAGGTAGATGCCATCAAAAAAAAATCTTTAATTTGAAACCGGTTAGGGAATTATTCAAATTTCCCTCTGATACCAAATGTTGGGTCGGAGAAAAACGGGAAGGATGGCAAGAGGGGGGGTGAATTGCCTTTTTAAAAAATGATTAACAAATTAAAATCAAAGTTAAAAATGCAGCGGAAATAAAGAGGCAATCACACAAGAAATTGTTAACGGAGTTCATCCAAAACCCAGCCTACGTCTCCGCTCCCAACTCAACCGTTGAGAGATTCCTACCGCTTGCTTTTCAATGGTTTTAGCAAGAAACCCACTAGGCTTTGAGGTAGCACTAGGACCTATTACAGCTTGCTTTTGAATTGGTTTAGCAAGAACCCACTTGCTTTTAATGGTTGAGCAAGAACCCACTAGCCTTCTTATAGGTGAAGGCTAGTTCACCTATGACACAAGCCTTTTAAAAGGAAAGGCTTGAAGAAACCTCTTCACACCTTAATGGTGATGTGAAACACAAAAGAAAGAGGGGATGAGAAAAGTTTGGGGTTTGTAGGCACAAACCCAATTTTAAGCTCAAAATGAATAAACAATAAAAACCGTATTTGGAGAAGCCTTGGGCGCCAAAGTATGATGGAGTTGATGTAGCGTGCTCTCCCAAGCTTCTTGAGGTGCTCCTTGGATTGGAAATTGGTTGGAGCACTTTGGGTTCCTTGAGGAAATCCGCCGGAGGTTCGCCAAAATGATCAATAATGTGTCTGGTGGCTTGGGTGACGTTCCGGGGCTTCCTAGGCCTTTATTTATATGCTAGGAACCTTCAAGTATCCGTTGGAGGGCTTTGGAGCCGTTGGAAAAGGCCTCGGAGCCGTTGGAGGCCAAAAGAAGGTTGACTGGTCAAAGCCAACAGCTAGTTTGACTGGGCTACCGGCTGGCCGGTACAGCTCCACCGGCTGGCCGGTGCCTTGGCAGAGGAGAAGAAGCTTCTGCCTAGGAGCCACCGGCTGGCCGGTGAGAAGGCCACCGGCTGGCCGGTGGTGAGACAGTAGGTCTCACTATTCATCTGGGTGTCACCGGCTGGCCGGTGGTCAAGCCACCGGCTGACCGGTGGAGCCTGGCAGTGGGAAATGCCTCTGCCAGGTCCACCGGCTGGCCGGTGCTATCACACCGGTTGGCCGGTGGACTGCAATTCAGTCCATTTTGCCAGCTTTCTTGAGCCAATCCTTTGGCAATATTTTGCCTATCATCCACAACACTTAAAAACAAGGTTAGACAAATAATAAGGTGATTGTGATCATGAAAATCAAACAACGAGGGGAACGAGAGGTACAACAGATCCCCCAAAAGGATATTCCTTTAGATAATGAAACTTTAATATTAATTTCTAAAATTAATCCAACAATACCTCAAAGTTAAATAAATACCATCAATAAACAATTTTCTTTAAAATATTTCAATATAATCCAAACTAATATTGAAACCCAAAACATAGACTAATTTGGTTATGTAGTTTTCCACGTTAAATTGTATCTCCAAATGACATTGAGTACTCTTAAACTCACATACTTAAATGTAATTAACCTAATCACATATTCTCTATTATAGTTTAATCATTTCCATAAATAACCCAAATCACTATAAATAAAAAATAAAAACATAGATAGAAATCCACAATTGATCTTCAAATGAAATCCCATATTATTCTATTTTTTAGGCATATTGTGTCCCCAACAGACCAAACGTCTTCCAAAACAACATTTATCATTTAATTGCCAAATCATTTTCCTATAATAAGGGTATTCATTGGATGAAACATAAAATCCGAAATGAACTTATTATTGATCAATAAAATCATTTAACTAAAAATAATTAGTCACACTAACCAGGGACATCACGTAGTCCAGTGGTAGGTGATAAATCCCAATCGCACTCTGGTTGTGGGTTCAATTCCCATAGCTTTGTCCGACACGACGATTTGTCACACGGTCTGGATGTTGTCCTTTTTCAAAAACTATATGTTATAACATTACCAAAATGAGATAAATTCCTCAACATAACCATAACATAATGTAACAACAAATTTTATCTGATACCTTGCATTTTCATCCCAAAATATAATAACTTGTAATTTCCTCAAACCCGATGATCATATAAAACCAAATGGTTATTTAGAACTTTATACACAAGAGAAAAGATAATTCTTCCTCAAATATCATTTTCACATGACAAACTACAGGGTTACAAATAAAAGATAAAATTATTCCAAAGTAATCCCTTCAACAAGGGGCAATAATACTTTCAAAAATTTCTCCAACCTTTTATTTCCACCAAGATTCTTCTTTATCCATGAAAATATCCTATATAATAGGGCATTCACTCGGGTAATGACCAGGTCCCCTACATTTACAGAAAATGACTATAAATGGATTCTTGGGACCATTTTTATTTTCTTCCATAGTACTCTTAATTTTTCCTCAGAAATTCATTACTTTATGTTCATCTTTCCCACACGTAAAGCATTTCTTTGTTCCATTGAGACAATGGCATTTGTGTCTTCTTCCCCATTTCCTACATGATGGAAATTTAGGATTCTTTTCTCCATGGTCTCCATTGCTGGAACTATTGTCATTCATCACCTTTCATTTCTTTGTTGAGTTCGGGAGTTGGTTAATATATATATTGTTGATCATATTTTTAGAAAACTGATTTTGCATGAACATGATATCTTTAATGCCTATCAACATTCCATTTTGTTGCTCATTTCCTCCATCGTTATCACCTTGTACATCATGCTCAATGTTAACATGACTTCCTTGGAATCTAGCCATTGACAAAAACTAGAAAGCATTTTCTGAGTAACACTAGTCATAAAACCATATAGAGAATATCATGACACCATATTTTCAATTTGAAACACCATTTCCAATTTGAAACACCTTAGGATTAACCAAGGTCATTTATTCTCATCTTCTATTAAAATTCTTTAAATCGGTTAGTATAGAAAATGTAAATTATCCTAAGCATAACCACCGAGAGTGTCGTAACCAAGAGTGTAGTAAGGCATGTTGTTGTGCAGGAGTTCTTGTTCGAGTCTAGCTCAATGTGGTGTTTTTGGGTTTTACCCCTACGTACATCTGTGCCAGATCTGCATCTACCTTCTCGTATCCAGAAAGGGATGTATTTCTTGGAAAACTCACAAAATCACTATAATACATAAATTTTAGGATGTTCTTTTATACTAATCCTCAGAATCTATCTTAGGGATATGTGCTCTAATCAGTGTTTATCTAAATCTAGTTTCCACATATTTTACTAAACTTATTCTGATACCAACTGTAACGCCCCAACCACAGAAGCCCTGAGTCGGTGCATTATTACGTATCATTGGCATGATCACAAAAGATCAAGTCTCAAAAGACTGATTAGTTTAGTATCCTTGGAAGTACTAGATACATTCATAAGGTTTACATTACATCATAAAATGGAAAACTACAGCAACATTGTTTCCATATAAAACATTGAGATCTCATAGTCTATCCTTGGAGGACAGTCATAATATACTTCTTTACATCCTAGAAAAAATATAATATAGAAAGGTGTGATCTCAGATGCTCAGTAAGGACAAAAATATAGTGGAAAATTTCATAAATAAGAATAAACATTTAAGGAAATTCATAGAACTAAAACAAAATCCTTTTCAGCATAAAATTCATCATAATATGTCAAATATAAATCAAAATAATTCCATTTACTTACTCGCATGGATATTCTACCAATCGAATAATCACATTTAATATGAATAGACACTTTTATAATGATGAAATGCATAATGCCAGACTTTCATAACCACATATCCAAGGCCTTGTTCCAAGACACTAGTTTGTCTCATGAGACCTTCTGATGCATCGAGGAGCTATAACGGGCTCCACCCATCACTTAAACATTCATATTAAAACTAGAATATGAAATTTCAATACTTTATCCACAAACCATGAATGGTATAAAAATAGCACATCCACAGTCAAAAATAACTCATTCAATACAATATGGAAGATTTTATTGTAACAGATTTACCTCAATCGAGAATAATAAAGGATATTTACATAGATGAAAAAAATCACAAAAACTATTTTATAGAAATATCCCCCTTTTTCTTGAAATCATTTAAAAGTATCACTATTTTTAAAGAAGCTGTTTAAAAATATATTTTTTAATCAATGTGTCCCATACCACTTTGAAAAATTTAAAAGGAATTTTAATTTTAAAACATTAATGTCCATATAAATAAATCCTTAACACCATTTTTAAAACATGGACATTAATGAGAACGATTTAGAAGAAAAACTTTTTTAAAACATTTAAAATGATATTTTAGTTAGAGATACTAACCAAATGAGAGACACTTGAATTCAAAAAATTGATGTAATAAAAACATTATTATATCCTTATAATATTGGATTTCATGATATATTATTTCAATGAATATTATATACCCCATATAAAAGTTAATTGGTTCATAACACCAAAAAAGTATCGAAGGAATGTAAATTGGGATGAAATCCATTATAAAGAGAGTATCCTTAGGTAAAGGATAAATCAATGACATAATTATGTGTGAAAAATATAAATAAACTCAATATAATTGGAAATTTTGTGTAAATCAATCTTAGGAAATTCACACATATTCTTGTAAAAACAACACCAATGACTTGGATGTTTAACTAAATGAATGGAAATTGAGTTATGATCAAGTTTATATCAATGAATTGAGAAATTATCAATGTAGTGATTATGTGTATAAAATGTATATCCAAAAAAATGGGAGTGGAAATTACTACATAAAAAATAAATAGTTATTCCAGACATAATATTGGAGTAAAATAATCAATGAAGTATGCGTAAAGCCCACTGGGTGGAAATTGAAATTCCAAATTCCCTTACCAAATTGGTAACTAATGAAACATACAACCCATGAAAGAAGGATCATACAATGAAGATTTAAATACCAAAAAAATTAAATTATATTACACAAATAATACAATCATGGAAAATACATACGCCACTGAAAAGGAAATAGTGGCCAATATAGCAAGAATCTCATGAGAATAAAAAGTGAGATGAAAAACCCTTACTTCGTTGTAATCAATCAATTCATATGACCGAAAGTTAATAACCACCAAATTAATTACATAATATCATGAATATAATGATAATCTTGATAATATATATCAAACGTCCATACACAATACACCACATCCAATAAATAAGTGGCGAACAATGGAAATCTCACAGAATTAAAAGTGAGATAAGAAACCCCTTACATTGTAATTTTCCTTGGTAGATGGTAGGTTAACATCCTGTATAATGGTGAAATAATTTTTATTAAAATATTATATAATAATATACATTAATATGATATCATATATGTTCTTTTAATATTTCTTTTTTAATAATATTTTAGTATTATCGTCGTTTTGGGTGTTGACTGATTCGTTTTCCTTTATAATATTTATTTTGTAAGTAGTGTTTGCTATGAATAGGATGTATCCTATTCATATTAAGAATTATATTAAGTCATAATACATTATTTTTATCATCAAATTAAAATTAGTCTTGAATGGATTACCATGGGGAATGAATCTCATCGCGTTCGTGGAGACAGTAATTCGTACATACGCCTGAGCAACAATATCATTTTTTTATTAAAATAATATATAATTTGATGGTATATCATATATAAAGAATAATTATCATGTTATATTTATTATTTACATCAATTAAACATCATTATTATACACATCAAAATTATAATGTATTGAATAACAATTACACCACGGCGTAGAGACGGTAAGTTGGACGTATGCATGTATGGTGACATGTCATTCAAAGGATGGATGGAATAATCAATATGGTTGTACAATAATTATAATAACTTCACAGTGTATACAAGATATTGTAGTTATTATTTTATAATGGAAGCAACAAAGAAAGAGTAAGTGGAAGAAGAAAGGAACTTGAAAGAGGTGATGAAATATTTACCTCTTCTTCGGGTTCTTCCTTTTGATTTGATCAAAAGGGCTCTATAGGTTGGCTTAATGAAAAAATTATTTCCTCTAGGATGAAGGGAGGATATTTTGGAGGGAATTTGGGAAAAAGTTTTCTGATACAAAGTCTTTGAAGGTGTGAATTTGGTGGTAGGGGTAGTGCCCTTTTATAAGAGGGGTGAGAGGCACCTTAGGAAAAGCTTGAAATATTTTTTTATAATAAAATAATTTTCGGTTTATAATGGCTCAAAAGTGGATTATGTAAATGATATGGTGGGTATCGGTCTAAAAAAACTCAAAAAATAGGTTTTAGATAGGTTTGGGTCTCTATATTAACCTTATCGTTTAGATTTAACTCTTAGTTAAATAGTTTGACATATACCATGTCTCTTTGTATTTTTATATTATATGGTTAATAAAATTAATATATAATTCCAAGAGAACCCCAAGTGTTTCATTAATGATACACCTATCATTATATAAGAATTTTGGAAGATCCTTAGATTTTTAGGAATATAATATAAATTAATAATATAATATTTGTTTTATAAACACTTTTATGTCAACTTTGACACTATTTGGTATTTTTCTTTTACTAAATTCATAAATGCATTATTACTTAGAAAAAATTTCATATAACCAACCCTAATACGTCATATTAAACTATAAAATTAGTGTAATTCATAGAAAGAATCAAATTACATTTATTTGGATATTTATAATATCAATTATTTTAATATTGCATTAATTAGGTAATTACTACATCATCATTGTGTCATAAATAAATTAAATTATCTAAAGACTAAAAAATATAAATAAAATAAAATTATGTATGAACTCTTTTTATATTTATAATTAATATTTATAGTCTAATTTTTCTTATGTTTAAACCTATATTAAAATTTATTTTGTTATTAAAATTTGATTTTAACTCTTATAACTCTTTTTTGAAATAAATAATAATAAATGTCCTAATCTAATCCAAGTGGATCAAAATGGTTCATATTTTATTCCTCAGGTTGTTTTTGGTCGAATTATACTTATCCAATAGAATTATGACATGTTTTAGGGTAATAATAATATCATTTTTACCATTAATTACCCTATTTACTTTTAACTATGGTAAATAAAAGTTAAAAATTACTATTGACCAAAATTTTTTTACCTTATTGAATCACATTTTGCTCCTTGATATTAGCCATTTTTCTCGTATTTTATAAATATAACTCACATAAGCGGTAAAATTAAGTTTTATGTGAATTTCCAAACGCTCCTAGGAGGTGGGTAAAAGACGGTGAAAAGTTCAATAAAGTTTTATATATCTAATATTATTAAAAAAGGAATCCAATGAATTACATTGAATATTTATATGTATTATGTATCTATTTTGACTGAAAATAAATTTAAATAAAATAATTAATTATATAAATAAAAATTCTATTTTAAACTATAACTCAGTTTTTTTCAATATTCAAAAAAATTTGAAAACTTTCAGAAAAATACTAAAAATTCACCCTAAGATAATTTTGATATTTCGAATCCAAAAATTAATTCAATTTTGAATGATAGAATTTATAAAATTTAAAAAAGTGGGTATTACAATTCATAATGTCTTGTTTGATTGGTTGCAGTGTGTCAGAATCTCGAAGTTGCGTACAATTGAAACTATTACATTGTTCAATGGGAAATGTACCATGGAATCATGGGGTGTTACAAAGGTAACTTGTTTTTTAAAATTTTAATAAAAATATAGTATGAATCAAACAACGAAAGGGATAAATGATAAACAACAAAAAAATAAATTTATTCCATTATTATTTAAGTGATTCAAAAATTCATGAGAATCCTATTGTTCAATTCTTTTAGTATTATTGGTTATCCCATGTGGTAATGTTAGACATCACTTTTTAATGGTCAATGTTCTATGTTCTACTCAATAATTATTTTTCTACTTTTTCTTTTGTTTACTTGTTTTATATTTTTTAGTGTGTTCTATCATACTACTACGTAATGTTTTTAGAGAGTTGTAACACAACTCAATCAAAGTAATGACTTCAATTAATAATTTGTGTGTTGGTAATGCTGACATGATCAAATATAAGGATCTTGTAGGTTATGCCATGTCCCAAGAAAATGGTAGGTGTTATGGGTTGGAACTCTTGGTGAGAAAAATAAATGGCATATTGTCCCAACTGGTGAGAAAAAGGGCAGTCAGGGTTTTACTTTGGTCCCTAGAAAGGCATGTACTCTATAAGGATATCGCATCCTTTAAAAAGTGACACTTTTTTTAGTGTATTGAATTTCTATTGCTGGGTTAGAGAGTTTGAAAAAAGTATATGTAGGATATTATTTTTGGGATAATATAAAAATATTAATTTTCATTATTCATTTATTTCTTCATCACTCATCTCACAAAATACATTTTATTTGTATGTTTGGACTGTTCTATTCTTTTTCCACCAAATTTTTTAATATACCCTATAGTCTGATAATTTTAAACAAAGACTATTAAATCCACACTCTCTTTCTCATTTCCATATTCATGGTGAGAAATTACATAAATTTGGTCATCATAAAGATCATGTAGGATCCAAGATGAAAAAATCAAATCCCAAAAAACCAAAAACCCACTATTACACAAAGAAGTAAATGAAAAAAAAACAAAACTATATGTTTTTAAACCAAAAAACCTATAAATACCATACATATATTAAAAAGATACCAAAAATAGATTCAAATGTAGTTAATTATTTAAATTATGACATCGATAAGAAACCCTCAAGGAACATTGAATATATCACATATGGATGCATCATCTTTCTCACAAACGAATTACTACAACAGAATTTTTTAAAGTGAAAACTAAAGCCCAACACACTCAAAATATATTTTAGTGGTCTTTATCCATTAACTTTTAAAATTTTGTGATTTATTGATCTCATATAAATATAATGAATGTGAAAATTTAAGATGAATGAGTCTTTATTTCTCAAGAACAAATGTTGTAAAACACTCCCTCTCACTCATCCATTTCTTTCTCCTATATAGAGCTCTCCATGATCATTCACATTAGAAAATGATATTTGTTTGCTCTAATTAATGCATGAATGGATCCCTTGGGTTCATTTTATAGTAATCGAAGGAGGTTATTAGTTTGATTTAATTCACACAACAATCCCCACTAACACCCACCAACACACACCAACCAAGGAAAAATGGAAACGTTGTTACACATTAAAAATGTGTAACATCCTGTTTTGAAAAACTAAAATGGATTGTGGTGTTTGTGTACCAACATAAAATCATGATATTTAGAAAAAATCATCATCAATTATCCCAATGAAATTACAATATACGAGAGTATATTTATAGTTCCACTTACTTTTGATTTATCACCTAGGTCAGTACATCCACTAGGTGGTCCTTTTTGTGGATATTCAAAATTAATAGTAGTTGAATACCCATCAACATGCATATCCAATAATAAGGAATGTTTATGTGCTTCACTCGGTAATGATACATGGCGTTCTTCTTAAATTTCAATGAACCTTGATTATCACAATGCAATTTTTTCCCATATGCATGAATCAGTTTTCATGTAGAAAATGATTTAACCAATATATATCCTTCCCAACCATCACAACAATAATGTACTCTATTTTTTTTGTATAAAAACACACTCTTCTGCAACATTTATTTTCCTTATACATTTCTTATTTAAAAATTGTATATGTATACGATGTAGGCTTAATTTTTCTAGGATATATGACCATATTTGCCTCTGTATAGTCAACCTATATTTGATCTTCTCCCCTATTTCATTAATATAACTTTTTTTTATGATACCTAAAAATCTACTTAACTGCATCTGAGTTCTGCTTCCTAGTATTAGATATTAAATTTCTCACAGTCTTTACATCATGGTAAATTTATTACCATAATATACATCAATATTCTAACATTGGAGGATTATTGTATCATCTTCATCACCTTGATTTCATCCATAGATGATGGATATGATCCCTTTCTAAAAAAAATATGAATGGGAAGTGTAATGTTCATCAATTTGTCTCTTACCATATTGAAAATTCTTAAAACATTTTCATCATACTGCACCTGATATAGTCATAACAACCACCTATTCATATTGTGATTGATGTGCAACCCTAATATTTCTTGAGACACTCCCAAGCCTTTTATATCAAAATAATTGGATAACTCCTCCATGTAGATTATTTATTCTACATCCTTAACAATGATGAACAAGTAATAGACATAATTTAGGAGTGAAATTATGTAACCATATTGAAATATTCAGTATTAAATACATTGGTCAACCAGAGTCCTCTTATATCCATGACTCACCATAAATGATTAAAACTTCTTATACCACTAGCAGGGAGCCTATTTCAATTTGTAAAATCTCTTTTATTATTTTAATATAAGGTATTCATTTCTATAAATCTTGAAACCATTAGTTTTGTTTATATTGATCTCCTCGATGAGTTCTTAATAAAGAAAATATGTCTTCATATCTATATGCTCAAGAACCATATCCATGCTGGAATGACATCCAAAAATGAATCAGAATGATGTCAGTTTCAATATGGGTGAAATGATCTCCCCAAACTCAAATCCTTTTTTTCAATTCCACAAATAAAGCTATATAAATTACCTATATTAATTTTCATATATTTTATCCTGAACAACCATTTGTTTGTTTGTGTGTTCTTATCATTGGGTAGTTTCACATAACCACTTGTCTAGTTCATTGTTGAATGTATCCAATCATCAACTACATTAATATACATTAGTTTGTAATAATGATATTATTCTTATTGATATCCTTCTATCTCCCCATCATTGATTAAAAACTTGTACACTAACTTTGAATATTTTTTTCATTGAATTTATTATAAAAAAGATCACAAAACCTATGAAATTCTAACTTTAGGAGGCACACCGAAACATAGATGCTATTATAGTTTTGTGACTTCTAGAGGATAGAATTGAGTCCCACATTTCCCAATATCCTTATGCACATCATCCTTGACTAATTTTGATGAATCATCTTACACCTAGTCTTTTGTGGTATGCGGTTTTGGTACAAGCATTGGATCGAGAAATTATTACTAGACAATTTATCTTTGATGGATTCAATAATTTTGAATGTCCTCAATTTTCAATTTCTAATGGAAGATAACATCTCTCCTTCTATTCAACTTATTTTCATTTTGGTTCAAAATCATATATGTAAACCCCTTATCTCTATAACTAATTAATATATATAGAGATCATCTCTCATTTAGCTTATGTACGAGCTCTTTGAATACATGTGAAAATTACAAATATCTAATTACTCATAAATAAGAATAAGTCGAATTTTTACCACGAACATTTATTCTACGCAATCTCAAAAATAATGAGGGACTGATGGAGATATATTGACCAGATATCATGAAACTAAACAACATCCCTCAGAAAGGAATTGGGAGCTTATCCAAACTAATCAAGCTCCTTACCTTCTCTATGATGGTTATGTTCATTGTTTTCCCAAATATGTTGTGTTCTAAGAAGTGAGGGAATGTACTCTCTTGTTGAATTCCCTATCTCCTGCAATATAAATTAAGCTATCTAGATATGAATACACATCCATTATCTTAATAAGAAAAAAATTATTATTCCTTCTAGTTTCACATTCCACTGTGGAATGAAACATATTGAAGTAATATAGTGCTTTATCCAATTTCTGTAAGAAACAGACATGAACATTTCGAGATTCATCAATGATAATGGTTATGAAATATTAGTTTCCTCCAAGTAAATCTCCCTTTATGGGACCACATATATCTGTGTACACCAGATCTAGCAACACTGGTATCATAGATAAATCCGTGCTGAATGAGACTTTGTGTTTATTCTCGTACAAGAAGTAGTTAAATTGACCTAGGGATGAAACCTTGTCACCACTGATATACATCTACATTAGGGTTGATACACATCTTTCACTCATGTGGTTGATTCTCATATTCCATAAATTTCAGGACATCTCCATCTCCACTATGCTATGTTTTGTTTCATATATCTTGACATGAATTTCCCACTACATAATTTATATATATCCTCAGGTGATGATGATGGCTCCTTTTATCATGCTCGATGCACGATTTCTGAAAATGGAATCATGAATTTTCTATCAAAGGTCATTCAGGAAAATTTATTGAGACAATGACTGGGAACATGCCAAACATACTACAGAGTGATTTTTTATCCAATATTAGTATTGACTTAGATATCACCCAAGAAAAAAATCATCATTGTATTGATATTTCTCATCATAGTTGATCAAATTTTACCAGCATGATATGTCATGAAATATTCATGATGTGGAGTGACATGGTACAATGTTATAGTATCAAAACCCTTTTTGGGTATTGACCTTATGTGAGAAATCATGTAAGTTCTTTGTCTTTGTAGAAAACCAAAACATCTTTAGTAATTTTCACATGTGAAACTCCATTTTTTGGCCATCCAATTCTATATCTTCAACCATTGCTTAAATCTCATAGAAAACCTCATTTTTGTCTATATTGATTATACAAATGAGAGAATTCATCTAGTTGTTACTTGTATCCTCTCCTCGTCCATCCTCGTTGATCAATGCATCATTTACCATTTTTGTTGTATGTTTGTATTTTGGTGCTATGTTTATGAGGGAGACCAACAATGTATCCCAACTATCAGGAAGTGTGAATAGTATGTGGTTCACATAATCATCATTATTAAATGTCTCACATGTAGAAACCAATTGCTTCACAAGGATCTAGACTCACTACTCTAATCGGTTATTGTGTTTTCAATCTATAGTTGAAGATTCATCAATCGCTTTAACAAGAGGATCATGTTTTGAGAATTCTTGACCTAATATGTATATTCCATCTTCATCTAGATTATTCATGAACCTATCTCTTGATAAATGTGGTGGAATATGTTATGATTGATCCATTGGTGATTTTGAATGACCGTTATCTTGTTCAACTTTTTCCACTGAGATACGTTAATGTAATCAATGGTTGACCAATTTATTATTAATGGTGTCAAAAAGATTCATAATATTATTGATATTTTTTATTATAGAAATAAAAATAGAGGTTTTCAATGAAGTCATCATGATCAGTCATCCAATAGACAGTGTCTCTATTTAATATTAATTCAAGGAAAATTACAGAAAAATTTTGAAAAACCGAGCACATTGTTGCCTACGAAAATTGTCGAAAATAATGGAATTGAAATTTGGAAAGTTGAAATAGGTATCCAATTGATAAAGATATGATAAATATGATATTATGGTCGAAATTGATAGATGCATTAACACTAATGTGACACTAATGCGGCACACCAATGCAGTTGTCAAAAAACATCACCATCATAAAAAATATTGATGTCTTCTAAAGGCATGGTGGAGCACCCAACAACAAAAAAGTGATTTCTTATAAAATGGAATTGTAGAACCTAAAATTGAAAAAATATTACATCTCTAGAAGCATTGTCTTGGCTCTATTTTTTATATCTGTTTTGCTATTAAAATAATCTTGAAATGATGTTTCAAAATATTCCATCAAAACAAGAAATTGATTGAATTTTACAATGATCATAAAATATGATTCAATTGAAGCCATTTTTATACTAGAGTCTCCAAAATCAATTTTTTTTATTCTTATATCAAATAAAATTAAAATGTAAGTAGAAAATAAAAGAAAAATAAAGCTTTATTTATCATGAATATACGTTCCAAAACTCTCATGCCTTCCATTGTTTTTTTGTCATGTAGAGCTTTCAAATCACTCCCATGCAATAAAAATGAGCTCTCTTAACCCAATGGAATAGAACCCTTGGTATCCATTTATATGAAGGGTGAGAAATGGTTGGTTTGGGAAAACTCACAAATCAATCCCCACCAACACTGTGAAACCATGGCTGCCTAAAATCCCTCAAGGGGCTAGTGGGTTTGGTGCACCAGCCACCAATAATGTAGGGGAAGATTCACTAATGAAGACACACAGTGGTAGATGTCAAAAATATAAATCAAAATTAATTAAAATGGGATGAAAACACCTAAATTATTACAAAAAAATGTCAATTATTCTTCCCATGATCCATCCCTAGTAAAACCGTACCATCTCCAAAATATCATACCCTCCATAATTAACTAGCAAAGTGGAAAATTCCATGATAAATCAAAACTATCCTTTGGTGCCATTGTCACCATGGTGAACCACTGAACAAACCAGTAATAGAGAAGAAAACCCATGATCACACTAAACCATCACAGAACCAAACCATCAGATAAACTTAGAACTACAGAAGAGGTGAGATCACTAAATAGAAGAAGAGAAGAAAATCATGCCATATCCAATATAAAAAAACACATGACAGACAATAGGCCTAAACAATGATTGATACAAAAAGTAATACAATAATAACCAATAATTTAGAATGATTTATCATCTTTATATGGGTCCCAAAACAATATAATACTAGTGACACACAAACCCAGGATTCACAACATGATTAAGAGGCATTAGGAATCCATAAACAATCATAACATATCTTTAATACATGCACTGCCCGAGCAAGTGTAACGCCCCGACCCCAGTTACCCAGAGTCGGTGCATTATTACATAACATTGGTATGATCACAAGAAAGATCAAATCTCGAAAGACCGATTGGTTTAGTAGCCTTGGAAATACTAGATATATTCATAAGTTTTACATTACATAATAAAATGAAAAACTACTACAACAACATAATGTCTCCATAATCCACACTCATATCCCCATATAATATCCCTGCAGGTCATTCATAATTTACTTCTTCACTTCCTGGGAAAAATAAAACATAGAAAAGGGGTGAGCTCAAATGCCCAGTAAGGATAACAATATAGCGGAACATTCAAAAATAAGCATAAACATTTAAGGCAATGTATAAATAAAACAACAGCCTTTCAAACATGAACTTTCAATATGGTACGGCATAAATAAAATGAAATAATGCCATTTACTTATTCACATGGATATTCTACTAATCGAATAATCACATGCAAAAATCAATAACCACTTTCATAATGTTGGAATGCATAATGATAAACGTTAATTTCTTTGTCTAGGCCTCATCCCAAGACCTAGGGGTTACTTCTAACCGGAACCCAACCCGGAGTGCCTCTAATAACCGGACACCAACCCGGAGTGCCTCTAATAACCGGACACCAACCCGGAGTGCCTCTAATAACCGGACACCAACCCGGAGGGCATACTTTTACCAGTCCCCAACCTGGAGGGCTTACTTTAACCAGTCCCCAACCTGGAGGGCTTACTTTTACCAGTCCCCAACCTGGAGGGCTTACTTTTACCGGTCCCCAACCCGGAACATACTTGTTTAGCACATTCATCTGAAGAAAAGTTTGAAATATAACATAAACATTCGGATTAAAACTAGCATACGAAATGTCAATAGTTTCACCATAAACTATGAATGGTATAAAATAGCACATCCACAGTCAAACATATCACAAAACCTTCAATACAATATAGAAGTTTTGTATTATAATAAATCAACTTCAAATAAGCGTAAAATCCATTAAAGGATGTTGACATAGATGAAATCAAAACACTTTTTAGAGAAATATCTCTTTCTATTTTTGAAATCATTTAAGTGCCATATAAAATAAAACATTTTCTTTGAAAATATTCTTATAAGCTTGTAAGTAAAGCTTTGAAGATTTTATAACGGCGTAAAATAACCGCACCCGCCGTATAAGTTAAAAAAAACTTTCTTACCTCAATTCTGTCGAAAAGGTTAAAAAGGACCTTGTTTTGAAAACGACGGAAAGATTCCTTTATAAACCTCTTATAAAAATTCAAACAAGGGTATAAATGAATTTAACCCATATTCTTGTAAATAGTAAAAATGTTTTGAAATACATTTTTAAGAAACATGGATGTGGATGATAAAGATATCCCAGTAGATTATTACGTATAAACAACCTCGGATAATGAAGAGATTGTGAAATAACCCTTACCTTGTACTTTTTCCTTGGTTGGGGTAGGTTAACCTCCTGTATAATGGTGAAATAATTGTTACTAAATTATATAAGAATCATATACATTAATATGATATCATATATGATCTTTTAATATCGATTTATAATAATATCTTAGTATTATCATTGTTTCGGGTGTTAACTTACTTGTTTTATTTTATATGTTTTGTTACGTAAGACCTTTTTGTAAATGATAGGTTGTATATTATTCATATCCAGAATGATATCAAGTCCTTAAACATCATTTTTAAATCATCAAATGATAATTATACTTGAATGGATACGATGGAGAATGAATCTCATCGCGTTCGTGGAGACGGTAGTCCGTACGTACGCACGAGCGATAATATCATTATTTGATATTAAAATAATATATAAATGGATGGTATATCATATATACAGAATCATTAACATGTTATATTTATTATTTACATGAGTTACACATCATTATTATACCCATCCAAATAATATTATATTGAATAACAATTACACCACGACGTGGAGACGGTAGTCCGTACGTACGCACGTATGGTGACATGTTATTCAAAGGGTGGATAGAATACTGAATATGGTTGTACCATATTTATAATAACATCACAGTATATGTGAGATACTGGAGTTATTATTTTAGAATGGTAAGAACAAAGGAAGAAGAAGTGGAAGAAGAAATGAACTTGGAGAAGGGTGGTGAAATCATTACCTCTTCTTCGGGTTCTTCCTTTTGATTTGATCAAAAGGGCTCCTTAGGTTGGCTTTCTGATCAAACTAAGGCCTCTAGGTTGTAGTGAGGGATTTTGGGAGAGTATTTGGGCAGAGTTTGGCCGAACCAAAAGGTTTGAAGGTGTGAAGAAATGAGAAGGAGGAGTGCCCTTTTATAAGAGGGGTGAGGGGAACCTTTGGAAAAGCTAGAAATATTAATTTATAATAAATTCATATTCGGTTTCTAATGGCTCCAAAGCTTATTATTAAAAGGTTAAGGTGGGGATAGGTCGAAAACCACTCAACCAATAGAATTTAGACAGGTTTGGGTACTTATATTAACCTTATCTTTAAGTATTAACTCTAAGTTAATTAGTTTCACTTTTACAATGTCTCTTTGTATTTTTATATAATATGGTTAATAAACTTACTATATACATCCAAGCGACCCACAAGTGGTCCATTAATGATGAACCTATCATGATATAAGTCTCTTGGCAGAACCTTAGATTTTTAGGAATTTAATATCAATTAATAATATAATATTTGTTTTAAGAACTCTTTTATGTCAATTTTGACACTATTCAATGGTTGATTTTTGTGAAACTCATAACAGATTGATTACTTCTAACAAAGTCAATTAAATAAATCCTAATATATCATATTATCCTAGAAAATTAGTTTAATTCATTAAAAGTTTCATATTATATTTATTTGGGTATTTATAATATCAATTATTTTAATTTTTCACTATTATAGTAATTACTGCATCATCATTGTGTCATAAATAAAATAAATTATTTAATGTCTAAAAATTATAAATAAAATATCATTATGTAGGAAATATTTTTATCTTTCTAATGAATATTTATAATCTAAAATCCAACTTATATAACTCTATGTAACAATTGTTTTTCTAAAAGATATATGCTTGTGTCATTTTTGTATTCATTTTGACTTAATTAAAATAAAGTGTCATTATCACTTACAAGTGGATCCATGGGGTCCCAAAATTGACACAAAGATTCCCATGGTCGACCATTTATCAACTAATAGGGTTAAGACACGTTTTAGGGTAATTTAGTATTATTATAATATTATTTTTTAACCCTTATTTACCGGATTTACCCTTAACCATGGTAAATAAAATATTTACCGCAGTAATTATTCAAAATGTCTAAAAATAAAAGTTACCTATTTACACAATTTGAACATCCTGATTACAAATATGGAATCCATTTTCCTAAATTCTAAACACAGAAGTGGTAGAAATTAATTTAAAATTAATTCCCGCTGTCAAAACAAAAAGCGTGTTTTTAAGAGATAATAACTATCAAAAGATTGACACTTGTTTATGTTCGGTTTAATTGTAAAATTATGTCCAATGACCAACATTATATTAAATAGTAAAAATATATTCTAAATATACTTTAAAACCACTCAAATTCATAATTTATCACTATTAATTATTTTGATTAAAAAAGTTGTTTTTAATTAAAATTTAGTAATTTTCACTATTCATCAAAATATGAAAGTTATCCGAAAAGTACCAAAATTTCACCTTAGGCTAAATTTGATATTCCGAATCCAAAAATGAAGTCCATTTTAAAATATAAAATATATATAACTTCAAAAAGTAGGTATTACTATTCATAACAGCTAGTTTGATTGGTTACGGTATGTTAGAACTCGAAGTTGCGTACAACACACGCTACTGTTTTATTCAAAGGAAACCGTACCGTGGAAGCTTGTGATGTTTCATTTTAAATTTTTTTGATGTCTCTATTTAGTCAAAAAGTTTAAAATATTGTATTTAAAAAGGTTTCACTATCAAAAGTTGATAAAAGTGCAATACTGAAAATGAATCTATTCTTGCATTATGACTAAGAAACTCATAATATGGATTCTAAAATTATAAGGATTATATAAAGTTTAAAATTTAGTTAATAATATTCATAACCTCTTTTGAATGGATTTTTCCTTTGGTAATTCATGGTGTGATTGAACTCGGTGTTGCGTGTAGTGCATGTTATTGAATTATTTTGAAGAAATAACACACTATGAAATCTTGGGGTGTTACATTCTCCCCTCCTTCAATAAATTGCGTCCTCGCAATTTGAAATTGTTCTTCGAAAATAAAAGGTTGAAAATAGAAAATATATTTGTGGGAAAACCCACATCGGAAATTGGGTTACTAAAATTTAGTCCTAATATGAGGAAAAGAGAAATGAAAGGGTCACCACCAAATTATGATCTCGATTAGGAGAACATTGGTGGAATTTAGAGACATATAATTGGAGGAAAAATGTAAATATTTATAGGTATTGATTGAGGTCATCAATCACAAACAAGTGTAAGATTGAGGTCCTTAAATTCATCAATCTATGATGATTTGAAATACCATCGGTTCAACAAAACATAGGGTATTAGGATAACACATTTTTGACGTTTCAAAATATCTTAGTTGAAATCCCACATCGAAAAATGAATTAATGAGGACTCTATTTAAAATAAAAAGTCGAAAGTATGAAGATTACCGAAAATAACACATACTAGGGTTCCATGTAGGAAAATATGGATATGGAGGAAAAATCTAACCATCAATTATCTGATGGAGAGTGGTAGAGAACATGGCTATAAAAAGGCCAACAATCCCAAAGCCAAAAATTAGTGATGATTTAAGGTACCATCTAGGAAAAAAAAATTTTGTTCAAAGTTGCTTTTCTTAATATTGAGGAATTTATTTATGAGATTGGCTAAGATCATAAGGAGATATACTTACTTTATAATTAGAGTTTTATCCATTAATAAATTTCTACCACAAACTCATCTTTCACTCTAAAAGATAATAGAATGTAAAAAAAATTCTATTTACACTATTCGTATAGGGTTCTAAAATAAACGAATTTATAATTCATCTACATGATCTTTTAATAAAAACTACATTATTTAATCCAGGACATCTCATGGTCCAGTGGTAGGTGATACACCCTTGTCGCCCTTCGGTTGCGGGTTCAAGTCTCGCAGCCTTGCCGGACGCGACGGGTTGCCGCCCGACCTCCGGGTTTTCCTTTTTATGGCAATCCAAAATAATCCAAACTAGAACTATCCAAAATACTTCTGTCCAAACTCACAGTCTAACATTTATAAGGAAGGTAAACATAATATAGATCCTTTTTACCCCGTAATATCATATGAATACCTTCATCATGTATTACCATATTCCTTATTGATTACATTCATGCTCCTTTATTCCATATAGAATGCTGGATATTCTTCATCAATCCAAAAATGTTTTAAACCCCAACAATGATGGAATATACAAATCATTAATCAGTTCCAAGGTAGTCAAGAATATCCAATATATTTTTTCCAAAATAATCATGTATTATTCGAAAATCACTACCTCGGTATCAGAACTATATTATGGTTTATCATTCTCTCAACCATATATTTTCCAAAAATTTATCCTGCTATTGAGTCACTTTTCATTGTTCCACACAATCTCAAGTCCTTAATGAAATAGTACTGCAGTACAATCCTTATATACTCCATAATTATTATAACAAGTACATTGTCGATACAACACTCAATTGACATAATCAACATAAGAACTCTAATCATTCCTCTTCATCTGTGGTAGTATCATAACTTGATTATTATCCAATAGCATCATTTGCATCATAGTCTGATGACTGGGACATAGGTTCGCGTAGTGTCCAAACTCCTTGCAAATGAAGCATTGCACATTTGAAAACATTTTCTTACCCTTGCAGTCACGTACTTTGTGCCCTTTTCCTCCACACTTATAACAAACTCCCATTCCTTTCAGGCAAGTTCCAGGGTGTTTCTTTCCACAGTTACCACATATGGGAAAATTATTCTTTTCCCTCTTCCCTTTATCCATCTTTCTCTCTTCCATCCTTTTCTTCTCTTGCTTCCCTTCAAATCCATAGGACTCAGTAAACTGTTTACTTATCTTATCAACACATGATATTATTTCTTCATATGATGATAATACATGGGAGACTATTTCTATTATAAATTCTAGCTTAAGACCATAAAAGATATGATCCTTCCTTCTCTTTGGATCATGTGCATTTCTGGAGTTCTCATTCCTTCTACTGGGCGCCATTTCTAAACAATGGCATACACTAGATCAGTTTTTGAATCAAAATACATAATCCCATACTTATAAAACACTTAACATAAATTGAACTATTTATGGATATAATCCATAATCATAAGAATGTTTTCTTTGAGGAAGTATATACTCATAATCCCTTCAAAATGATTTGTAAAGAAAATGAGAGTTATCCTAAGCATATCCCCCGGGAGTGTCGTAACCAAGAGTGCAGCAAGGCCCGTTGTCGTGCACCAGTTCCCGTTCGAGTCTAGCTCAAAGCGGTGTTTTCGGGTTTTACCCCTAGGTACATCTGTGCCAGAGCCGCCTCTACCTGCTCGTATCCATACAGGGATGTATTGCTCGGAAAACTCACAAAATCTCTACAATACCAAAATTCTAGGAAGTTCTTCTATACTAATCCTCAAAGTTAATCTTAGGTCTACGTGCTCTAATCAGAGTTTATCTAAATCTAGCTTCCAAGGTTTGTACTAAATCTCCTCTGATACCAACTGTAACGCCCCGACCCCAGTTACCCAGAGTCGGTGCATTATTACATAACATTGGTATGATCACAAGAAAGATCAAATCTCGAAAGACCGATTGGTTTAGTAGCCTTGGAAATACTAGATATATTCATAAGTTTTACATTACATAATAAAATGAAAAACTACTACAACAACATAATGTCTCCATAATCCACACTCATATCCCCATATAATATCCCTGCAGGTCATTCATAATTTACTTCTTCACTTCCTGGGAAAAATAAAACATAGAAAAGGGGTGAGCTCAAATGCCCAGTAAGGATAACAATATAGCGGAACATTCAAAAATAAGCATAAACATTTAAGGCAATGTATAAATAAAACAACAACCTTTCAAATATGAACTTTCAATATGGTACGACATAAATAAAATGAAATAATGCCATTTACTTATTCACATGGATATTCTACTAATCGAATAATCACATGCAAAAATCAATAACCACTTTCATAATGTTGGAATGCATAATGATAAACGTTAATTTCTTTGTCTAGGCCTCATCCCAAGACCTAGGGGTTACTTCTAACCGGAACCCAACCCGGAGTGCCTCTAATAACCGGACACCAACCCGGAGTGCCTCTAATAACCGGACACCAACCCGGAGTGCCTCTAATAACCGGACACCAACCCGGAGGGCATACTTTTACCAGTCCCTAACCTGGAGGGCTTACTTTAACCAGTCCCCAACCTGGAGGGCTTACTTTTACCAGTCCCCAACCTGGAGGGCTTACTTTTACCGGTCCCCAACCCGGAACATACTTGTTTAGCACATTCATCTGAAGAAAAGTTTGAAATATAACATAAACATTCGGATTAAAACTAGCATACGAAATGTCAATAGTTTCACCATAAACTATGAATGGTATAAAATAGCACATCCACAGTCAAACATATCACAAAACCTTCAATACAATATAGAAGTTTTGTATTATAATAAATCAACTTCAAATAAGCGTAAAATCCATTAAAGGATGTTGACATAGATGAAATCAAAACACTTTTTAGAGAAATATCTCTTTCTATTTTTGAAATCATTTAAGAGCCATATAAAATAAAACATTTTCTTTGAAAATATTCTTATAAGCTTTTAAGTAAAGCTTTGAAGATTTTATAATGGCGTAAAATAACCGCACCCGCCGTATAAGTTAAAAAAAACATTCTTACCTCAATTCTGTCGAAAAGGTTAAAAAGGACCTTGTTTTGAAAACGACGGAAAGATTCCTTTATAAACCTCTTATAAAAAGTCAAACAAGGGTATAAATGAATTTAACCCATATTCTTGTAAATAGTAAAAATGTTTTGAAATATATTTTTAAGAAACATGGATGTGGATGATAAAGATATCCCAGTAGATTATTACGTATAAACAACCTCGGATAATGAAGAGATTGTGAAATAACCCTTACCTTGTACTTTTTCCTTGGTTGGGGTAGGTTAACCTCCTGTATAATGGTGAAATAATTGTTACTAAATTATATAAGAATCATATACATTAATATGATATCATATATGATCTTTTAATATCGATTTATAATAATATCTTAGTATTATCATTGTTTCGGGTGTTAACTTACTTGTTTTATTTTATATGTTTTGTTACATAAGACCTTTTTGTAAATGATAGGTTGTATATTATTCATATCCAGAATGATATCAAGTCCTTAAACATCATTTTTAAATCATCAAATGATAATTATACTTGAATGGATACGATGGAGAATGAATCTCATCGCGTTCGTGGAGACGGTAGTCCGTACGTACGCACGAGCGATAATATCATTATTTGATATTAAAATAATATATAAATGGATGGTATATCATATATACAGAATCATTAACATGTTATATTTATTATTTACATGAGTTACACATCATTATTATACCCATCCAAATAATATTATATTGAATAACAATTACACCACGACGTGGAGACGGTAGTCCGTACGTACGCACGTATGGTGACATGTTATTCAAAGGGTGGATAGAATACTGAATATGGTTGTACCATATTTATAATAACATCACAGTATATGTGAGATACTGGAGTTATTATTTTAGAATGGTAAGAACAAAGGAAGAAGAAGTGGAAGAAGAAATGAACTTGGAGAAGGGTGGTGAAATCATTACCTCTTCTTCGGGTTCTTCCTTTTGATTTGATCAAAAGGGCTCCTTAGGTTGGCTTTCGGATCAAACTAAGGCCTCTAGGTTGTAGTGAGGGATGTTGGGAGAGTATTTGGGCAGAGTTTGGCCGAACCAAAAGGTTTGAAGGTGTGAATAAATGAGAAGGAGGAGTGCCCTTTTATAAGAGGGGTGAGGGGCACCTTTGGAAAATCTAGAAATATTAATTTATAATAAATTCATATTCGGTTTCTAATGGCTCCAAAGCTTATTATTCAAAGGTTAAGGTGGGGATAGGTCGAAAACCACTCAACCAATAGAATTTAGACAGGTTTGGGTACTTATATTAACCTTATCTTTAAGTATTAACTCTAAGTTAATTAGTTTCACTTTTACAATGTCTCTTTGTATTTTTATATAATATGGTTAATAAACTTACTATATACATCCAAGCGACCCACAAGTGGTCCATTAATGATGAACCTATCATGATATAAGTCTCTTTGCCGAACCTTAGATTTTTAGGAATTTAATATCAATTAATAATATAATATTTGTTTTAAGAACTCTTTTATGTCAATTTTGACACTATTCAACGGTTGATTTTTGTGAAACTCATAACAGATTGATTACTTCTAACAAAGTCAATTAAATAAATCCTAATATATCATATTATCCTAGAAAATTAGTTTAATTCATTAAAAGTTTCATATTATATTTATTTGGGTATTTATAATATCAATTATTTTAATTTTTCACTATTATAGTAATTACTGCATCATCATTGTGTCATAAATAAAATAAATTATTTAATGTCTAAAAATTATAAATAAAATATCATTATGTAGGAAATCTTTTTATCTTTCTAATTAATATTTATAATCTAAAATCCAACTTATATAACTCTATGTAACAATTGTTTTTCTAAAAGATATATGCTTGTGTCATTTTTGTATTCATTTTGACTTAATTAAAATAAAGTGTCATTATCACTTACAAGTGGATCCATGGGGTCCCAAAATTGACACAAAGATGCCCATGGTCGACCATTTATCAACTAATAGGGTTAAGACACGTTTTAGGGTAATTTAGTATTATTATAATATTATTTTTTAACCCTTATTTACCGGATTTACCCTTAACCATGGTAAATAAAATATTTACCGCAGTAATTATTCAAAATGTCTAAAAATAAAAGTTACCTATTTACACAATTTGAACATCCTGATTACAAATATGGAATCCATTTTCCTAAATTCTAAACACAGAAGTGGCAGAAATTAATTTAAAATTAATTCCCGCTGTCAAAACAAAAAACGTGTTTTTAAGAGATAATAACTATCAAAAGATTGACACTTGTTTATGTTCGGTTTAATTGTAAAATTATGTCCAATGACCAACATTATATTAAATAGTAAAAATATATTCTAAATATACTTTAAAACCACTCAAATTCATAATTTATCACTATTAATTATTTTGATTAAAAAAGTTGTTTTTAATTAAAATTTAGTAATTTTCACTATTCATCAAAATATGAAAGTTATCCGAAAAGTACCAAAATTTCACCTTAGGCTAAATTTGATATTCCAAATCCAAAAATGAAGTCCATTTTAAAATATAAAATATATATAACTTCAAAAAGTAGGTATTACTATTCATAATAGCTAGTTTGATTGGTTACGGTATGTTAGAACTCGAAGTTGCGTACAACACACGCTACTGTTTTATTCAAAGGAAAGCGTACCGTGGAAGCTTGTGATGTTTCATTTTAAATTTTTTTGATGTCTCTATTTAGTCAAAAAGTTTAAAATATTGTATTTAAAAAGGTTTCACTATCAAAAGTTGATAAAAGTGCAATACTGAAAATGAATCTATTCTTGCATTATGACTAAGAAACTCATAATATGGATTCTAAAATTATAAGGATTATATAAAGTTTAAAATTTAGTTAATAATATTCATAACCTCTTTTGAATGGATTTTTCCTTTGGTAATTCATGGTGTGATTGAACTCGGTGTTGCGTGTAGTGCATGTTATTGAATTATTTTGAAGAAATAACACACTATGAAATCTTGGGGTGTTACAGCAAGGTTCGAGGGATGTCAATAAATTTGAATAACCCTCATACTAGTTGTAGGCGAGGGTTCCTCTCCTCGATTCTAATGTGCTCTATTATAGTGCTATATGCGACATCATTTCTCTTTAGTTACTATCAAAAGGTATACCCACTTTAAGTATCTCATTAATCTTTTAAAAAAAAATTGTGAAATATTTACTATGAGGTGATTTTTAGAAGCACAAGGTATTAATTACAAGGGTTACTAAGACTTCTCATAAATTAGATTATGTGGAATGACATTATCATAATTATTTGAACATATGGATTCATCTCATTATGATAAAAATATACCCTACTAATTACATTACAGATATCTTCTAGTGTTTTGAATTGGTATTTGATAGTATTTATTTATTGTGATGACAAAATGAAAAGACAACATGAAACTCATTATTCGAAGCATCATATTCCTAATAATGGAGACAATATTTGATAATGATGTGGGAATATCATGATAGTTCATTTAATGACACATGATAATGTGAATATGATCTTTGCATTTTTATATTGAAAATTTTATTGGAAGATATATTGTATAGGCCTAATCCTCTAAAGGAAGCTAACATTTCAATATATTTTAGATATGTTATAGATATATACAACATAGAGAATGTTAAAAAATATCATGGTTATTATTTCAACCAATTAATTGACTTATGCATTTATTAATGGTTGGGTAGTGTGGTTGTTTGGATCACTCACCTTACATCATATGTTTGTTTTTTTAAAGCATTCAACGAATTTCAAAAGAAATGATATACTATTTCATTTACTCCTATACTCACTAATTGACAGGGGATTGAAATATATTATGAAATCCATGATTTTATTTATTTCTCATTCACTGACTGGATTTGGAGACATAGAATTATATATTCTTATTTCAATATCATTTTCATATGTATCTCCGAGGTTATAAACCAGCCATAATACATTTGAGTTTTTTTTATTCTCACCCAAATCCCATGGGTTTGAGATAGATGATGATTCATCCTACTGTTTTCACACAATCATTCCCCCTATTTAGTAGTAAGGTTGATGATTATGTTTGAAACAACCCAAACAATCCTGAATAAAATTCCATTTCTTTTATTTAATTAAATGTTTTATAAATATTTGAAAAAAAATAACTATATTATTATTTATTAATGGGTTTAATGACCATTATGTATCATTACCAATGATAATATATCCATTTAATAGTTATCACATGACTAATATAAATTTAGGTTTTTTAAAAAAGAATCATTTTGACATAAACAAAGGATAGGATGGCCTCATCCCAAAGTCTCGAATCGTATGAATCTCATTTATCTATGCTCAAAAAAGAGGTAAAATCATTGTGATTCACTCTTAGAAAATCCCAAGCTGAGATTTATCACATCAATCTTGAATGGAATAACCTATAGGAGAGTTGGAAGTTAATAGAGATTTCCACCTAAGCAATATTATCCATCCCACCCCAACAGTTGGCCACCATCTCACACCTTACCCTTAGGTACTATGTTGTTGAAATAAGGTGTTTTTTATGAAGAATTTAATTAATTTTTTTTGTAATACATTTTATACCTAAATATCATATTCCATCAATTCCTGTATGAGAACAGTTTTTTTAAAAATATAATGAATTAGATAAATTTATTTTTCATGTAAAATTATACTTTTTAGAAATCAACAAATTCTTATATTAAAAAATGGTTTTATTAATATTTCTATTATAATAGTTTTATAAGAACAATCCTTTTAATTATAATTGATGATTATATTTATCATTTTTTACACTATAACTGATTATGTATTCGGTTTGGTAATAATTATATTTCTATATGGTAAAACTGAAATCATATTCTTAATTAAAAATATATGTTTTGATAATTTTAAGAATTTTTGGAATAAATAATATTTTTATAAAATATTATTATTATATAATTTTTATGAAACATAAATGATCATTTAATTTTTAGGAAGTCAAATGTAACTTTTATTACGGTTTGGAAACTGATTTTCTCAAAACCCGTAAATTTTCAATAAATGATGGTTTTTAATAAAATAGTATAATTACACATATTTATAAAATTATTTAGATAATATGAATATTATTTTTTGAATTATGTTGTCGAAATTATCAAATGGTGAATTTTTCGTAATTTTCAGAGACATTCGAGTTTTTGTGTAAATATTAAATAATGTATAAATATATATTTTGTCTTATTACATCATAAAGAACCAATGGTGATTTAATAATGTATTATAAATGTGACATTAGGCCAATATATGTCTTACCATTAATATAATGTTATTTATATTTGTTATATTAATTTTATGATAACTTTTTGGACCCTCTAATACCTTAAAAATATTTTAACATTTCAAAAGGATTTCCTTGAGTGTGTGACTCAATTCCACATATACAAGACTAATATTTAAATAATTTAGGGAAATGGAATTATTAAATAATACTATACAATCCCCTTTGGCATGAACCATTGGCAATAAATAGTGTATGGTTTGTGATTTTGAATATTTAATTATATAGATTCCGAAACCTATGTTTGTGAAATATTACAGAATTCCCCTCTCATTTCCTATATAAACCAACCCAATATCCAACATCTCTTCACCAAAAAATAATTGGAGAAGATAAATACTCTTTATTATTCTCTATATAATCCTCCAAGGTCATCCCAATCTCTCAAGAATACGCTCCTCACACTCTTGAAGTCACACACTCAAGTAAGGTATTTCTTCTTTCTCATTTTTTCCATGTTTCTTTATGTTTTTATACCCTTTTATTTTCATTTAAAAATGTTAGGGTATTATTCCTCACCTCCCCCATACATCATGCCTTATTATTGAATTACGATAGACATCTTTTTCTCTCATTAATTCCCCCCATGTACACCAATTACCGTGAAAAAATTTCGTAAGACTTATTATGTTTCTCCTCTTCAACTTTATTTATTATGTTATGGCTTCTATTTCCAATTTACATGTTTTAGTAAATATATAAATATGAACCCCTTACATTCCATTTCATGTAAATATAATGAGATACCACTTTATATCTCCTTGGCCATTTTTATTAATTTTTATGTCACGTCGTTATGCTGCTGAAATGGCACCGTGATTTTCCAAACAAAAATCATTTTGTAGTGAATACCATACCCATTTCACTATCAAGGGTTATATGCTTTATGAGAATATACATATTTACAGGTACATACATATTCCACATTCCTTAATCATGGAATAACTTATTGTTTTTATTGATTCTAGGTTATATGATCTTTGTGGAACACTTAGGCATGAAATGAAATTTTATTAAATGGTGTGTCCGGATAGTGCTGTAATGATTTGGATAATGTTTAGAATCATGATACATCATGTGAAATGAAATTATAATCTTGATAATTCATGTGAAAAAGGATATACTCTTGATAATTCAAGTAAAAAAAGGTTTATTCCTGCTAATCTGTGTCCAATGAGAAATTAATCAAGCTAATACCATGTTGTTTGTCATTGCCACATTTCCATGTTATGATAATCAATATATATCATGTCTTAATATTCATGTTTATATTGTTCTACATTGATTTAACTATTTCCTAACTTGTATTGTACTCATCATGTTATTCCTAGTTTACTCCATTATTGGGATTTACTTCTCATCCATTTTTAATGTATTTCCTGAGGTTATCCAATGCAATGTTAATTACGAAGGAATATTATGGTCACGTAAAAGAAGGTTTCAATAAAGGAATCACATTTTAGGTTTTATATTGTTATGTAATGTTCCAAATTTCACAAGACACTAGACCTCTCAATTATCGTAGTTTTCTAATGTGCATGTTTATGTAATAAATCATGTTTAAATATGTAATAAAGTTTATGGTTGTTATAGTTTTTATCAAAGGATTGATTTAGTTATTATTGGGATTAGGATTACAAAACCCTAGTGATAGCCTTATTGACAAGACATTGTATAAGAAAGACATTCCTAAATTTTATGGAGTATAGAGTAAGTGTTTTATCAAGAAAATGCATCCATGTCTTGAGACGAACATGTAGACGTGGCTCTAGCATGGATAAATCTAGGGGTAAAACCTGAAAACACTTCTTTGAGATATACTCTGATGAGAACTAGTTGAAAAAAATATTCTTGATTCACTCTTGGTTCGACACTCCCTAGGGATATGCTTTATGTAAATTCATAACCTTAGTATGAACCATTATTATTGGAATTTTTTTTAAAAGAATATATGTTGTGAAGTAGATCATGGATATCATATATTAAGGCATATTAATTCACATGTAAGAGAAGTAAATTTAATTTACAATATATACCTTTTTCATTGGATTCCCCATTATGTGTTACCGATAACATCCTTTTTCTTCCATCCAATGGTTGGTAATTGGAGTACTTGGTCTAACAACCAATGTGAAGATCAATGTGATGACTACTCTAATGATATTCCCAATCTGATGAAAACAAGAATCATAATCATTGTAATGATACTCTCTAATTTAACTAATTTTTTGAATATAAACATGGTTCATGATGAACTTCCACACCCCTCCCTAATAATGAACAAGGTACATTTGAGAGCTTCATTAGAGAAAGGCCTCCTACTTTTAATGGATCAGTTGATCCCTCAATCGCCAAAAATAAGGATCAACTCCATTGAGAAGATATTCTCCATCCTTCAATTTTACAAAAAATAGATGGTTTCTATATATTCGTGTCCTTTGTAGGGTGAATATTATCAATTGTGGGAATTGATAAAAAATTAAAAGCTTGAGGAAGAGATCGAGGTGTTGGAATGGATAGATTTCCAAAAAAATATCCGATAAAAATGTTTATTGCACCCTATGAGTTAATATTGAAAGGGAATTACTTTTACTCCTAGAAAAAAGTCAAAGAATCCATAAGTGCATATGAGGAAAAAATAACTAGGCATTCATGATACACCTATATCTTTGTCGCTACCCCAAAATTAAAGGTTGAACAACTCTTCGGTGGGATAAAACCTATCCGATGGGAAAACCTAGTGATTCATAACCTAGACTGTTATGAGGATATTTTATAATGTTTCCTCAAAGATGAAATGGAGATCTGTGATTCTCAAGGGCATCATGGGTATAAAAACTGGAAATGTGGAATTTAATTCTGGTGGTCTGATGGATAAATATAATGGTGCTATGAAATTCTATCACCCCCACTCCAATGGTGCTGAATGAAGAACCCTAGAAACATCCTGAAGGGGATGTGGAAATGCTTTTGGAGTGGAGGATAAGGGAACCTGACCATTAATAGTCGAAATCAAAAAACCAATGTTTCGATATATTAGAGGAACATTCTGTTCTACCCTCAAGGAATTTTTTATTGCTTCAACTGCAAAGAACTAGGGCAATTTTCAAAATAGTGCTCTAAGCTAAGGGTTTTAGGAGGAAACCAATAACCTCTAATGAATTAAGGGCATGATTTTCTCCTAACTACTACTTAATAAAATTCCTAAAATGAAGTGGTCACATGTACGCTAGTTATTCATTCTAAAATAGAGGACATAATTTTTTTATTATAGTTTTATGCATTCATTTATATCCCAAAAGTTTATTAGAACAATCCAAACTCAAAAAAAATCAAGGATGTAAAGATTTTTTTTGATAACATAAAATGGGGAAATTAATGCATCCACAGAATATAACTCCTCCCCTATAAAAGTTTTGGGATTGAACTTCTCAGTGAACCTCATCATACTCCCTCTTATAGAATTTGATGCAATTCATGGACTTTATTGGATATCCCCTCTATGGATCCATCATAAATTTTCTTAAGAGGGAAATCACTCTTCATTTGGATATTTGACCCCTAATTCTGTACAAGTGAATAGAAAAGGATGAATCTTTTTTTCATAATCATATAAAAAGTAGATATTACTGCTCTAGGATCCCTTATATCTTTCACATATGATTGAGTCTCTGGATGAAACCATCCTCGAAGGCATGCCCATTGTGAGTGAATTTGTTGAAGTGTTTCCCATGAAATTGTTTGTCCTTCCACCTAGAAGATATGTTGAATTCTTGATTGATATCATACATGTTATATTTCCAATATCAAAGACACAATATATAATGAATTATTTATAGCTTGAGGATATAAACAATCAACTAACGGAGAATATGGATAATGGGTTTTTACAACCAAGTGCATCACCATGGAGTGCATCAGTCCTCTTTGTGATGAATAATGATGGGTCAATAACTGTTTGAATTTATTATCATGTGCTCAACAAAATCATGATAAAGAAAAACTATCCTCCTCAATGAATTGATGTCTTGTTTGATCAACTATGTGCAGCACGATAGTTCTCCAAGGTGGATCTATGGTTAATATATTTACATGTATGGGTGATGAAGGAGGATATCCCAAAGTCTAATTTTTGTACAAGGTATGAGAATAATGAATTCATAGTAATGCCTTTTGATCTCACTAATTCTCCATCAATATTCATGGATGTGATGAATAGTGTCATTAGAGTTTACCTTGACAATTTTGTTGAAGTCTTTATAGATGATATTCTAATATACTCCAAATCCAAGGAGGAGCATGAGGAGCATCTAAGCACTATACTAGATACCTTGTGAAACTAGAATATCTATGAAAAGTGAAACAAGTGGGAGTTTTGGTTGAAGTTATCATTTTTGGAAAATATCATCAAAAATGGGATAACTATAGATCCCTCTATGTCAAATGAAATTGAGGGATGGATGATTCCAACATCTGTGAAAAATATCTTCATCTTTCTTAGGTTTTCTAGTTATTATCACAGATTTGAGATAAATTTCTCCGGATTTTCAAACAATATTACAAAGCTAACACATAATAGATACAATTTTCTTATATTGATGAATAGAAAGAGAGCTTCCAGAAGTTGAAAAGGAGGCTTATCATAGCACCCATTCTCACACTTCCCACAAGTGTAGAACATTTTGTTTTATTCATTGATGATCCAAAGAAGGTCTTGGGATGTGAGATGATGAAAAGGAAAAAATCATTTCCCATGCCTAAAGGTAATTGAATTTTTATGGGTAAAACTATCCCACACCAGATCTGGAGTTGGCTACAGTAATATTCTCTTTAAAAATTTAGTGAAATTACATATTTGGAGAATAGTGTGAAATATATACGGATCACAAAAGACTCAAATAAATATTCACACGGAAATAGTTGAATACATACCAATAAAGATGGTTAGAGCTCATCGTGGAATAAAACTTCTCATCCATTCCCACCCTGGGGATGCGAAAAAGGTGCTAGAAACACTAATTATAATAGATCCAGAAACTCTTTCATTAATGTGAATTGAAAAGGATCATATCATATTATATTTGACGATGATACACATGGGAATAATAAAGAAGGTAACAACATCAATTATTTTACAAATGATTTCTCAACTGCCTATTTTGTAATGGTTAAAGGATGCTCAAAAAGATGATGTGGGAATTTAGAAAAAGTGGAAATAATAAGAAAAATTAAATCCTCAAAGAATAATGTTAATAAAGTAGGAATTGGGATATTTGGGTCTACACTATGTGTTATATCATGTATGGAGATATAGAATGATCTTTTGGATGATTCACATAGTTCGAATTTCTCTATTCACCGAAAAAACACAATGATTTATCGAGATCTTTGAGAGCATTATTTGTGATATAATATGAAGAAGCAGATCATAGAACATACATCACAGTGCCTCGTATGTTAGAATGTTATGTATGAGAGGTATAGTATAAGGGGATGATACAACCATTACCCATACAGATGTGGAAATGGGAAAATATCCCCATGGACATTTTCACCAGACATCTAAATACATCCAACAGAAAAAATTCTCTTTGGATGTTATGGATCATCTTACAAAGACTACAGATTTCATTATAATTCGAGAGAATTGTTCATTGGATAAATTTTCGTGGATATACATCCGAAAAGTGGTAAGGTTTCATGTAGTACTACTATCGATTGCATCCGATCGAGATCCAAGTTTAACCTCTATGTTCTAGAAGAGTCACCAACATTATCTGAATACTGAGATGAACATTAAAGAGGCTACTCATCCTAAAACCGATGTAAAATCTTACCATACTTTCCAAACACATGATGACATGTTGAGAGAATGCTCAATGGACTTCAAAGGAGGATTGGATCGACATATTTCTATGGATGAGTTCTCATACAATTAATGTTTCCACTCAAGAATCGAAATGGATCATTCTGAAACACATTGTGGGAAGAGGTTCTGAACATTGGTCTATTGTGAAGAAGTTGGGGAGAAAAAACTCTAAGGTCCAGTAATGGTCAACAAAATGGTGGGAAAGGTTAAGACCATCCATAAACATATTATAGATTATCAGTGTTGACAGAAGAGCTATATTGAAAATCGTCGATGAGACGTAGAGTTTGATGTTGGGGACATGGTATTCCTCCACATATCACCATGAAAGAGTGTTATGAGATTTGGTTGGAAGGGAAATAATAGTCAAAGGAACATCGGCCATTTTGAGATACCTGATTGCATTGGACCAATGTCCTTTCAACTAGCCCCCACACCGAACCTTTCCCAAGAACCAGATGTATTCTATGTGTCACATCTGAGGAAGTATATACCTAACCCATCGCATGTAATAAATATATATGTGGTACCATTTCATAATGACCAAAATTATTAAGAAAAAATGGTGAGGATCTTCGATCATATGGAAACAGTTCTATAAAATAAGACAATGACCCTCGTTAAAGTGTTGTGGAGAAACCACAATTTTGTATAAGTAACATGGGAACTGGATGAAGTTATGTGTTGGAGAAACCCACATATGTTTTAGTGTGGGAAAAAGAAATTTTGAAGGAGTAATTTTTTAATGGGGAAATATTTTAACGTACCAAACATTCATAAATAAAATTCCATTTATTTTATTCAATTTTATGTCATATTGATATAGAAGACACATGATCTATTTTTTTATTTATTATTATCCATAAATTACCTTTAAGATTCATTACCATTGATAATATTGTAATTTAATAGTTATCACATGAATAATATAAATTTAAGGTTTTTAAAAAAGAATCCATTCAACAAAGACAAAGGAGAGGATGTCCTCATCCAGTAGAATCAATCCAGACGGAGATAATTTGTCAGATATCGAAAAGGAGGTAGCATCACTCGACCTCCCTCTTGACCAAGCCCAGGTTGATCTTCAACACGTTAAGTTTCAACATAATCTCTTTAGGAAGAAGTGGTAGTTAATAGAGATTATTACTAAAGTGATGTTATCTGAGCATCCCCAAGATTCTATGACCATCAAAAACCTTACCCCTAGGTCTTATGGCAGTGTCATAAGAGGTTTTGTAAAAATTCCTTAGTTAATTGCTTGGGTAATCCATATTAAAAATAAAATTTTTATTCCTTCAATTCCATTAAGGGAATAGTTTTTCATAAAAATACAATTTATTAGATAAAAACAATTTGGGTAAAATTTAACTTATTATAAATATATAAATTATTATATTAAACTGATGTTTTATTAATATGGTTTTTATAATAGTGTTATAAGAACACTGATTTTAATTATAAGTGATGATTATATATATTCCTTATTTTTTTACTCTATATATGATTATGTATTCAGTTTGATAAGAATTATATTTTCATATGATGAAACTAAAATAATATTTTTAATTAATGAAATTATTGTGATGAATAAATGAATTTTTAGAAAAAATATTATTCTAATAAAATATTCTTATTATATAATTTTTATTAAATATAAATTATAATATAATATTTCTCAAGTAAAATGTTGCTTTTATTAAACATTGGTAACTATTTTTGTAAAAATCCGTCAATTATTAATAAATGAAGGATTTTATTTAAAATGTGAAAATTCCCATATTTTGAAAATTATTTAGATAAAATTAATATTATATTCGAATGTCAGATGTCAAAATTATCAAAATGTAATTTTTTTATAATTTTCGGAGATAATCAAATTTTTTGGTAAAAATTATATACCGTATAAATATATAATGTATTTTATGACATAATAATGTCACAATAGTGATGTTATAAATTCTATAAAATATATATTCGGACAATATATGTTTTACCTTTAACATACTGTGATATTAGATTTGTGTGATTACTTTTATGATGCCGTAGTGGACCATCCAATACAAAAAAAATTAACCATTTTAAATTTATTTTCTATAGAGTGTGACTCACCTCCACATAAGAAATCCTATTATTTTAATAATATAACACATTGTCCTTATAAAATAATTTTTTCTACTCCCCTTTGGAAAAAACCATGGTCAATATCCTTGGTATGGTTTGTTGTTTTGAATATTTAATTATATATATTCCAAATCCTAAATTTGTGAAATATTAAAAAATTCCCATATCACTTACCATATAAACCAACCCAAGATCCCACTTATCTTCCCTCTAAATCCTTGGATAACATCCCTACCCATCCCTCCTCTCAGTAGAAACCTCCCAAGGATCCCCATGTTCACATGAATCCCCTTCTAAAGCTCGTGAACTCACACACTAAAGTAAATGATTTCTTCCTTTCTCATTTTTATCGATTTTGTTTATGTGTTTATACACATTTATTTTCAATTAAAAATGATTTTGCATGATTTCTCACCTACCCCATACTGACCAAATTACGTCTCAATGAAGAGAGACGTATTTATCATTCATTAATCAGTCCCTTGTACACATGTTACGATTCCAAAATTTCGTAAGTGTTATTCCATTTCTTCTTATTCTTCATGTTTCATTATTATGTTAAAACATATATTTCCAAATTTCATGCATTGGGACATATATCTATATTACCACCACACTTTAAATTTTGTTTACATATGGGGAGATATCCCATTATCTATAAAAAAAAAATTTAAAAAAAAATTATGTCATGTCGTTATGCTTCCAAAATTGCACTACGGTTTTTCAATCCAAAATCCTTATGTAGTTTATACCATTCCCATTTCACTGTCATAATAATTCACCATTATTCACATACATATATCAGGTTGCATACATATTACACATTTCTTAATCATGTAATAACTTATTATGTTGAGTGATTCGTGTTATATTATCCATGTGGCACACATATACATGAAATTAAATTTTGTAAAGGGTGAACCCTAATTTCTCTCCAATGCATGTGGAAATGTTTATTATCATTACAATCCATGTAAAATAAGGGGTTAATCATGATAAATAAAGTTCATTGATGTTTAACTAATTATAATTCAATTTCATTGAGGTTTTACTCAATCAAATTCATGTTTAATGAGGGTTTACTCATGCTAATACATGTGCAATGAGCCTTACCTTATGCTAATATCATGTTGTATGTTTTCCCACATTTCAATGTTATGACAATCACACTATACCATGACTTTATGTTCATTTTTCTCTTCTTATCCCTTGATATGACCATTTCTAACATGTACTATATTCTTCATGTTATGCGTGTTTACACCCTTTCCAGGCTTTATAGATCACCATTTTCTTATGTATGTCTTCAGGTTATCCCATGAAATGCTAAGTACGAAGGAATATTGTGGTCATGTAATATATGTTTCCAATAAATATTATGTATTTTGGCTTTTATGTTCTAATTTAATGTTCCTAATTTCATAAAAAACTAGACCGTTCAATCCTTATAGTTGTATTATGTGAATGTTTTTGTAATAAATCATGTTGAAATATGAAACAAAGGGAAGGTCTGTTATATTTTTCCACATACATATTCATGTTTCTCCCATAACTCCATGTTTATGGTAGACTATTTGAAGAGGATCTATTCATTCCATAGTTTAGTTATAGAGGAAATACTCTAACATGTGATGGTGGTGCATGATTAGTCATTCATGGGACAAGGAATTTGTGATGGAATGTGAGAACAAATGTCTTTATTTTTTTAATATTGGATTACTTTTATACATATATAATTTTTATGCTGGGGAGATATGTTCCAAATCTCATTGAGGGGGGCATGCATTAATTTTTGGGATAGATAAAGTGGTATGATTATAAACCCTCTCTTGATAACCGAGGGAGAAATTGTGGGATGGATCAAGGGCCTATATTAATTGTGGACTCAAATGGGATGTCATTTGTGGGGAAAATTAATATTGTCTTGTTTTGTAATTATTGATATATATATATATATATATTTATATAAATATTTTTTTACTCAGTGAAAATGATTTTGGGGTAATATGGGTAGCTTTAATGTGAAATGAAATATAGATATTAAAGTGAACATTCATGATGAGTGTTAAAGTGTTTTGTTTTCACAACCCCCACACATCCCCCCAAAGGAATCCCTCTGTGGCCAGCAATGAGAGATAAGAGATAATGATCCCTGAATCCAGACTAGAATAGGCCATGGGTTCGTGAAAAGTATTAAAGGTATATTATACATAAAAACATATGGCATTTCCTATTAGGATATCAAAAATGAGACAGATAAGATAGAAACGACCACAAAAAAACTGATTCACAGAACAAAACAAGATGAAATCACAATTCAAAATATTAATATAAGGGAAAACCAATAAAACAATAAAAAACACTAAAAAAATCCTCAAAATTAACCATGATGCTCTAATAGCTCTTGAACAACTCCTAAAACTAGAAAATTCTAGCTCAATCACCAACCAGCTCCCATTGACATGGAAAATTTATTTCATATACAAAGGGTGAGAATTAAATGTATACTATGTAGGATCCTCCCTCTAAGTACTCATGGAAAATGAAGAAAGAAACATAATAAAGAATAGTGAGTAAATAAATGAAACCAACTCATATACTAAATATGGGTTGTTATATTTTCTTAATCCACACCATCACTATATCTCCCAAAGTAATTCATACAAGTGATCATATAATAAAATAGAAAGGGTGTCTCCTGCTACCACTTCCCCACATTTTCATCGATCATCAAAAAAGCCAAACATCCTGAGAAATATCTCTCTAAAATCTTCTGAGAAGATACCTAGCCTAAAGTAAGCCAGCCTGAACACACTTGGGATAAAATATAATTCAACCCATATATCACATCATCTAAAAATCCCAAGCACATCACCATGTTGTAACCGATTAGTTTATAGAATCCATAATTTCCCATACATCATGTATTACACTTGAATCTTTCACAACCCATACACATCATACCAAAAATAACAATTGGTATACTATATTTGGATATGTGTGTGTCTGTGTGTGAAACATCCCCAATCCATTATATCCCTATACACGCATATATAGGGAATTATAAACATCATTCACACTAAATAATAATACCCCTAAGATAAGAAAGTGCGGTTAGAGGGTGTATTCAACCATTTGTTCCTCATCAACCTTGATATTGGGGAAAACCCATATGAGAGTCCATTGGTTTTCAATCAACCTACCGACATGGGTGGGGTATCAAATGAAATAATAAATCATACATGATATATATATATATAAACCAAATTATGAGAAACCACCAAGCCATTGAATCATCTACCACTAACATCACATGAGACTCTTAGCTGCAACTACTAAGGCCTACATATAAAAAGCATAAAAGCATCACTCTAAACATTAAATTATTAATTAAGACTAGTCCATTTTCCATTAGAATTTTATAATTTTAATCTTATGGTAAATGATTTAATTTACCTATAAATTATTTTCCTATATTCTAAAATTTTTCATCATCATAAGAAAAAACTTGGAATGAACCCCATTCTTTTATAAATTCAATAATCATTTTATAATAATTTGGGTACTATATGACTTATCTTATGCTACTATATAAAATATTCACTCCCTATTCGTGGTTTTATGATTATTCATATAGTTAGATACTATTCATATAATATATACTAGATATCAATAATAAAGTAAGGAGATTCATCATCGAGCAGTATTCTCATCTTTCATCAAAATAAAAATAATGGGAATGCCCATCTTCATCTTCTTTTATCAGTCCTCATGACATCCCTAACACTAATGCTCATAATAACTCATATGAAATATCATTCCAGTAGCATCATCTTCATAAAAAGATCCCCATTCCACCATCATCATTTTCACAGTCACCCAGTGCCACCATCATAGCATTGGGAACTTCTGCCCATATCGTCACCAAAACCCGCAACTGGTGACGCCATCACAAACTCATCCATCCATTCATATATTTCCAACTCTACATGGTTATCATTTAATCAAAAAATGTAACTAAATATATATATAGAATGTTTGTATATATATATATATAATGTATTATTACACACATAATATCTAGAAAAATATGATAAAAATGAGGCATTATAGTCTTTATCAAAAAACATCATGCTCACTCAGCTTCAAGGAATTGATTCAATAAATCATTAAATTATCATTATCATCTTTAATTAATTGATTAATTGGATAATTAATCCAATATGTTCTAGACATAAAATTTTCAATGAATAATTATTAATTATTTCATCTAAAATTTAGTTAGAATCTGAATTTTCATATATCAACAATCTCGATAATAATTACATCTACATGCCTCTTTTAAAATAAAAAAATCCTCACCAACTTTAACTAGTTATGAAATTCACAATCATATCAACCATTCTTAAAAACATTAATAATACATATCACACTATCTAGTGAATCTCATAGGTAATAAATTTTATCTAAAAGCATGGGATCACAGATCACAAATATTAGAAGCATGAATATAAAATATTCCAACTTGTGATGATACGTATGAGTCCCTAAATTTAATTAAATTTTAACATGTGAAAATATCCATTTAAATATTATAATATATTGAATTAAAGAAATAATTCTCATCAAAACTATTTATGGAGTTTTACATGGTGGAATTCCTTGATTTTATTTATTAACATAATAAAATGATAAATTATTTTAATTATCCCTTTTTATATCAAAGATAAATTTTAGAATAATTATCATTATTCTAAAATATTCATGTTATTTATTTTCTACTTCTTTGATAATTAATTAAACTCTATTATTGATATTATAATCAATGATATTTAAATCGAGAATCAATTTATAGTTTCTATGACAACCATATTTATATTTTTCAATAATATATTATTTCCAATTCATTTTTAACAAATATTCAATAAACATAAACCATCCTCTCTATTAAGTAACGTATATTTCATTTCCTGAAATAATATTAGCACATTAAACATAATACATTGAAATCATTTATTCTTGGAGGAATCATTATAATGGATCAAATAAACATCCACATAGAATAATAGAAATAATATCTTTTCATTAACAAAACATTCCATCAATTATTTGATCCTCCATGAAATTCATGGATTATCACATAATCATAATTCTTGTGATTTGTTTATATTATTATCTTATAATGTTTAAAAAAATAAATTTAAAAAAAGAAGATAAATCATGGTCATTTTACCTTTTAATAGTTCAAAAAAGGATAATTCACAAATCCCCTCAATAGTATTTCCATCTCATGTTGTTGCATCTAAAATAACGGTTATATGAATATATATTAAAGATGGAAAACATAGGTTTAGAAGTAAAAGATGCATCATATGGTTTTCAGAATACTCACAAAACTAAAAATTCTTGACTTTTAATCATGAATAATTAAATGAAACAAAGAGAGACTCAAATGGATAAAGGAAACATGTTTTTATGAACTACTGATATCCCTCCACAGATTCTTCTAATAATCCCCACATTTTCTCGTATCTTATCTCTCATCAATTTATAACAAATTGTTTTCAATTTAATGTTCCCCACACCATTAGTTATGATCTTATAATATATTTTAAAAACATAAAATTACCATTCAAAACAAATTAATTTTATTGAAGAACACATTATTTGAGGTTCAAATAGGGAATTTTAGAGTTTTCAAAAAATTCATCTACACTTATGAAACTCATTAATACTGAATAAGGGTAACATTGTTTTATTATTACATATCTTGGAATCGTTACAATTGTTTTTCAAAATATATGGTACACATACTTGAGGCTTGGATTGCCCATACATAAGATTTAGGATATACGGGTCACACTTATTCAAGATTCAGCTTAACCTTATAAATCCTTAAGAAACACACTAATACTCTCTCATAGGTCATCGATTACCATCATGTGAGTTGATAAAGTTATGAATCTCCTCCCTCATGTGAGTTATTAAATATAAGAATGTCGTCATCTACCCTTACAAAACTATGGTACCTTTACATGTACCAAATAAACGTGGAGATAGCATTATACTATGATGGAAGTAACACTACACAAGTAGAAGAAACACATCAACTCCCTTATGGAGATGTTTTTTACCCTTAAATAACCCTTAGAAATTTAGGGTCACCCCAACAAAACATATGGAATTTTTTTATCATTTATCCAGGGTTATAAAAAGACTACCTACCCTTAAAAAACACATAGAAAAAAAGGAACACCATTTCAAGACACTTTTAAAATAGGACATACCCTTATACAAATCAATTTCCAGGTATAAATTTAAATACATTTTTGAAAATATTAAAGATATAACTGAATTAAATAAGAAATAATTATGTAATGGATTTATTATCACATCCAAAATCCCATAAACACTTATAAAATAAAATAATCACTTTAAAACACCGAAATTAATTACCCAAAAAAACATTTAAAAAATTGGAATAATTTTATTATTTGTAAAACAGACTAATGTTTTTTTAATTTACAAATTCATTTTAAAAAATCTTGTAAATTTATGAAATTATTTCTAAACCACCAAGAAACCACATAAATTCCATGGAAGGGCTCAAGATAATTCGTAAAATTACATTATATACCTCTGCTGAAATTCTTATCCTTAATAATTAGAACAAATTTGAGAAGGTGAAGGAATGGATTGGTGATAAATAAACCACCCCATGATGAACCACTCATGGATATCAATATATTTGGAACAAAAAAACCACAATAAGTATAAAGTATATAGATAAAAAGAAATATAAATTAATTTTATTAGAATGACGACTCTATAACACGTGTAATATCACTAATAAAACATTAAATAATGTGAGAAATAATCTCATATATCAACATGAGATCAAATATTTAATCATATTAAAATAAAAAATTAATCAGATTTAGAAAATTAGTATTAATCCATGACTCAAATTAACATGTAAAATCACATAATCATTTCAATGGTGACATATATATCCAAGAAAAATATAAAAAAATTCATATCCAATAAAACACTAATTACATATTGAAACACCTTCATAAACAGTCACTCCACATTGATAAAATAAAAGGGCACAAAAACCTATTTGGGATATATCCCTTTCATCTCCAAAATTTCATCAACTTTACATCGGTATGAAATGAAATGATGTCCTTTTTGAAATATATCTTCATAAAAATGTATAGATCGTAAGATTCATTGTGAAAAAACATTCTATATATCATTATAAATATATTTCAAATAATTACATGTTCTATGAATGATTTATAATTATTTGTTAAAAAAATCTTTTTCCACAAAATGAATTTTTCCCAAGATGATCTCACAAAATATTATTTTACAGAATGATGAAATCATCAGATGATGACATATATAAAATAAATTTTCCATTTACAAAACCATTTTGTATTTATTCTAAGTAACATGATGCTTTCATCAATTTATTTTTATTCAACTAACATAACGTTAAGATGAAATTTACAAATATAATATTAATATAGAAAACATATAATAATTGGAAAACTCAAAATTAATATAGAACATTCACTGAAAACAACGAATTAGGTTTAAAGTATCCACATTATTCATCTTTCAATTTATTTACACGTTTTAGTCAAAATATAATTTACCATGGGATTGACCATGAAAATTCTATATTGGATATCATGCCCCAACTTATATTTACCATTTACCATATTTTCATGTCATTGTCGTTAATAGTTACATATCAATGTCATGTAACATTTCTCAGTAATCACATGCTTTATGATCCAAAAAGTTAAAATATGTATAGAAATCAAAGGAACTCATCCCCCAATCAATGATATTATCATATTTGATAGGAACTGTCTCTCACACATGGTTTTTTAATATGATTTAATATAATTCACGAGGATGGGTGAAGTGTCCCATCTTCATAGGAATGAGGCTATAATAGCTCAAGAGATATCCCTTATAGGTGTGTAAACAAACCAGGACACAACCATATCATAAAAAAAGACACCTGATCAACCCACAACATAAAAAATTTAATTCAAAATTGATAGAGTAGTTAATAAACACTGAAAAGAAATAAATTTAATGAGAACATTTAACATTATATGTTTCCCGACACACAGTCCATGTCACCTGAAATGAGTGAAGAGTATATTGAATAAAAACAATGGAATACAGAAAATAAAAATTTTCCTAGGAGAAAATATCAACCAAAATAGGATTTAGTTTTGATTATAGTATACATGTGATGATAACAACCAATCCACCAATAAAAAACAAGGTCCAAATTGTAACCCCCCAAGACATAGGGTTTTCGTTTCATGTTCTTTTGAGAATAAAATGTATAATATTAATTTCCATGGTGGTATGATTCAAAAATTGAAAATTGTTTAGGTTTTAATACATTTCATGGTTCAGGTACATGGAAACCCTCTAACATCCATTAATGAAGAACAATTCAGTTCATTTTTAATTATGCACTGGTTTTCAGCATGTGTTATGCACGGTTATGTAGAAACTATGTGACCCATATTATAAAACATGAATGCTACATGTTGTGTCTGCGTTGTGGATAATAAAATGATAAATTTTGGTAAATTGTGTGGTAAGTATGTATTTAGATCTTATTTTTTTTATAGATCCATATCTACCACATTCAAATAGTTTTACTACTAGTGCGGTGAAACCATGGAGGATCTACAGGGAATGATGTGGTTTTAGAGTGAGGTGAATATTTTTTTAACTATGAGGCCTAGCATGTGATACCACGTGGCCTATGGTTCTCTAGGAGATAGTGTTGTCTACATGATTAGCATACCGTTTGTCTAACCATGGGGAAAAACTGTGCGTGTTTCCCAGTTGTTTAAATTATTTAGTAATTCTTCTTTTTTCATTTAGAAATAAGAGAGATTACACCCCTCCCCCCCCCACATGAGTTGTCCAACACTTTTGATCCACTGAGGGTCTTCCAACTTCATAAAAACATGATTTATTCCCTTCAAATTGTTTTTCCAAGATGTTTGAGGTGAGTTTATTCCTTATTTCAATCCTTCTTCTTTATCCATCTCTTCTCTATTGGTTTTAGTTTACACCTTGAACCCTAGATATCATGTGGAATGATTTTAGGGATTTGATTAGTAATAATTATTAGGATGTTTGAGTCTACGTGTTTTAGTCATTATTTCATGTCTTGTGGGTGTGGTCACCATTTATGGTTTCATGTTTTGAGGGGTTCCATCTTGATTATCAAATTTTTGAGGTAGGTGTTACTATGAAATTATTTTACTTTGTATTTATAATAAATATTTCACTTTATAAATTCCATTTTTATGAAAAAGTAATTATATATGGTATAATTGTGTTGAGTTATAACTAATTCATTGAGTTTATTTCATAGAATAACTGGTTTTATATGTGAATTACATGTTTTATTATTTAAAACAGAAATTTTTATTATGATGATATTCTTGTGAAATACCTCATGGATTTTAAAATGGTTTTCATGAAGCTAAATGATTTTTAAACTAGTTTTTCTTTTCAATGTGTGAATCCAATGCTTAAAAATTGTATTTGGTTTTGAATTGAGGTGTTGACCACTAAATGGTTTTCAATGGGGGTTCTTTTTGTATTTAATATTGTGATTTGGAATATTTAGGTGGGTTTACCCCATTGTAAAATACCATAGATTATGTTTTTAATAGTTTAATGGGGAGTGATTGGCCTTTTCCATGTTTCGGTTTACAAAGAGATAGAACCTTGTTAAAGGGATGAAAATAACATTTTTAAATGAAATGTGTGATTTCTTGGACCTCCTAAAATATTTTAGGTATATTTTTCCAAATAGCAGGCCAAAAAACATGATGGGAATGATTTTTATTTCAATTGAGTGAAACCATTTTGTGGTGGTAAATTTTAAATATCATAATGTTTTCATCAATTTCAATTTCAAAATGGCATCTGTAATGTATTTAATGAAATATGAAAGGGATTGTTGTTCTAAGATATGTTTTAGTTTTAAATGACCATTTGGAACTATGGTTTTTAAATGGAATTTAGGAATCACACCTTCTTATTTCCCCATTCTTTTTTACCCATTGTGTGGGATTGTGATCAAAATGTGATTCGAGTTACGTACCTTGTTTTGGAATGTACATGTTAATAATTTTATTATTGTTATTTGTATGAGGTTTTCATCATTAAGTCTTATGGGTGGGGGTTGTTATGGGTTTTCCTTGTGGTTAGACATTGATAGGTTTTATTTTTCCCCACTTTCATTTTGATCATTGGATGCCCAATACAAAGTGAAAGATGTATCTTGCACAACTCGTTGGTTCACACATTGTTTGTATCATACCATTCATGCTTGGAAAAAGGGATAGGTAGGGGTTTAGCATTGAATTGATGCATGTGTGGGATAATTGGATGGTGATATAAAAATATCGTATGCAAGTAGCTAGTTTGGGTGGATATATGCATATACAGATGGATTATTGGAACATTAATTACTTTAGATTAGACCATGACACATTCATTTTCCCAGTGAGTATGTGATTGAGGGAAGATTGATATGGTTCTTTTTTATATCATTTTCCCTGTTTTATTTGATATGAAACCATCCTCTTTTATACATAATTTATATATACCATGTGTTATATATATATGTGCATCATTTTCTTATTTTTATTAACTCTTGTGAGTTATTTTTATTTATTTGAAAATGTGTTACCAAGGATGTTAGGTAAATCCTATTTTGAAATTTTAATGTCTCTTATGTAAGTATATTATGGTGGATTTCAAAATGGGTTTCAGGTTTAATGAAGGATTTAACTGATGAAATGTTTTGACATAACTATTTTCATTAAAATAAAACAAGTTATGTTGTTTTGAAAAGTGATAATGGTATGTATGGTTTTAAAATATATTGGGACGATAGCTTGGTTATCAAGACACATGTGTTCGATTTTTTTTGGAAAAATGGAAAATTATTCGATAGTGAATCATGTAGTTGTTTTAATAGTAATTCATTATAAAAATGTATATATTACTTTATGAATTTATTTTCAAACATGCACTAGGGAATTTCCCTATAAAATCAATTTCATATTTCTAGTGGGTTATGGTGACCAATTGAAGATTTATAGATCACAACAAAAATATTTCAGGTTCAAGCTTAAATGTTGGAACCTTATTGATTATCATGGACAATGTGGGTTGATATTGGTGGCGTTCATAAACTATAGGTTTGAAGGATTTGGTTTTGGTCTCATCATCAGTTGGTTTTTTTTGTAGTATTTTTATTTTCAGTTAGTTTTTTTTTGATTTTTTCATGCCTAGAAATTTTTCATTATTTACAGACAATGAACATTTATATGAAATTTTTAATGATCATAATAGTTGGTTATAACATGTTTGAAAATTTTTTTATTTATATATTATTCTATAATATTTCATTCTATTTTTGTATCTATGATATTTGAAAACCTATTCCGAAAGAGTTCCTAAATTTCCCATGAACTTGTAGATAGATTGTGGGTATCGAGAATGACCATCGAGTATAGTGGATAATTAAGTCAGGTTATAGGTAAGATTATATCCTAGGATGGTTCATTAACAAAATAAAATTATAATATATTTGTTTTCCATGAATATAAACCATAACATCCTGTATATCCTTGTAATTTGGGGATGTACTATTAGAATAGTGATTAAGGTAATCAAAGTTTGGGGTATGGTTGGGGATAGTCTATCTGGTTATTTTTTATCAATAAAATCACGCTTCAATGGGTTTTTGGGTTTCCAATTGTGAATTTGTTATTTCATTTATCTATATAGGGTGGTTTTTAATGTGATTTACCTTGTTGGGTCCACTTTGACTGATGAGTGTTCCTGGGGACCACTCTATGGATTTACGATGGAAGGGAACATGAGCTGAAAAGATAGCTCCTGTATTATTGGAATCCATGTGGATTTCATGTGGTAAATTCGTCTATTTTTCAAGGTGTTTTGCATAATGTAAACCCCGTTTCCTGAACTTCGGGGGTCAAGGCATTCAAAACACCATTAGTTCGTGGTTTTCTGGATTGGACATTTCTTGATTTGTATTTTTTCTAAAAGTGGGTTCTACTTCTTGAATGTGGAACATTTATAGTTTTGTTTCCATTTTAGGGATGTGGTCTATGATCCTTTTCATGTTTCATGTGTATTAATTATGTGTTTCTATCTTTTTAAATCATTGGTTTTTAAAATAAAGGGGGGGGGGGTTTGTGAAAATGATTATTCTCAAACAAGGAATTGTGAATAATGGGAATAGTGAATTCCCTAGGATTTATTATTTTTTAAAAAAGTATTTTATACCTTGCGGTATTGAAAATGTTTCAAAAATTTGATTTTTTTAAACAAGTCTTTAATGTGTTTTAAAACAGGGAAACATGTTTTGAAAAGAATTTTTGATGCTTGGTAATAAATGTGATAAAGGATTATGAAGGGAATATTTTGGATTTCTATATTTGGTCAGGGTATTTATTCCACCAATGTTGATTTTAATTTTACGGTTGTGTTGGATTTATTTTCGAGCAACTAATTTTTGATAGTGATTTGAAAATTCCATGTAAACATGGTTTTTTACAAGAAATGTTCCATCTGTAAGAATTTTTTACCTAATTTAAGGTATTTTTTCCTAGTTTGATTCCAATTTTTTAATGGAATCACTTGGTTTATTTTGAAGACATGACTTGATATAGTTCATGTTATTTTTTTTGTTCCCCAGAATGACCGAATATGGTTTTATTAGTTTCATTTCCTACCCACTCTGAATGGTTTGATGGACATAGAACATTCCTTGTAAGAGCTTTTGTGGGAATAATCTCTAGAATAAATTTTTTTTTATGGAATTGGTTATGCTTCTACGGGGTCAATATTTTGGTGTTTTTTATCTTTATATGACAGAATTGGCATGTATTATTGTATTTTGTGGGTCTTTTCAATTTTGGGATGTTCTATGTGGATGTTATCCTTTATTAATGTTTCTATGGATTTTTTGTATAATGTTTTATAGAATATTTTGTTTTGTTGAGTAACATTTACCCTATACATCCCACTTGGGTGTCTTGTGGTTGGGATATGATAATAATTTTGTTGATCCTCCTTACATTGGAAAACCTCTCTTATTTATAGGAGGTTGTACCCATTTTTCTATAGATCCTAGTTGATATCATTTTTTGGAGTTGATAGATACCCTTGTGTTCACAATTGGGTTACTCGAGGGTGTATTTCAATAGTTGAGTGTGGTATACATACTATCATGTGGTTGTGGGCCTTTTGTGGAATACATCATGTGAGGGAGATCTTGTTTTTTATCATAGGCTATCATCGTGTGTCATGACACATGGTGAGTGATCTTGTTGTTATTTTGAGTATCATATGCTTTATCTCTTTTTAATTGGGATTGTAATTGTCTGTGGATGAAGGTTTAATCCACTCATGGTTTCTCAACAATTTGAGGATGTGTTATATAAATTGGTTGCTTTGTTCCACCTTGTATTATGAACTCTAAATGGAGGGGTGATTATGTAAGGTCTCCCATTATCCATGAAGCTTCTTATTTAAGTATATGTTTTGTTTCATCTTGTAGATGTTTGGATCTTTTATTAATGATCAGTTAAATAATTTATATGATATCAGTTTCTGGATTTGATGTTATTCCATGTAGACTAATTTTTTTTGTTAGTTCATTTTTGGTATCTTCCATTCCGTTGGTAACTATTTTTGACCGTTGACTTTCTATTGGAAGAAAGTGTAATGTTGGGGAGTTTATGAAACTCCCCAATGACCCACAACTATTCTTTTCATGTTTTTTTAAGAAGTGGTGGTTCGGTTCCTACTTACCGGTTTTCCTGGTTCAGAACATGGAAATATATTATGTTTTCCAACAATGTGTGGTAACGGTGTAGGTGCATGATTAGAGGGAATATTTGATACCTATCGTAAAAAGGATCCTATTAAATTCATTTTTTATTTCATATGGTTTATCGTTATATGTTTCACATGGTAAATTACAAACCATACATCCCCTAGGATAAATTCTGTCTGGTCCCTCGTGTGTCTGAGGTGTGGAGAATGACTTGTGAATGGTTGGGTAAACTCTCTTGAACAATTTCATTAAGCTCTATAGTTTTTGAAGGTTATATTTTCACATCATCTGTATGGTTTTCCAAACCATGCACAAACTACCCAGAATCCATGCAAGGATCGGGGTGGTTCTGGAGTGTGGTATATGGTTTGATTAATCAGGAAGTTTCTCTGGAGTAACCATACAACTTATGGTTCTTAGGTAGGCGGTGGCTCGCACATTTTTGGGGAACAGTTTGTATAACCATGTTGTAAAATAATACAAGATGTCTATGTGATTAAATATTTGGGTAATTCCCATTCTTCTCTTTTTAAATAAGATGTATTTCACCCCTCTTCTCCACCACATGACTTGGATAACCACTTGGAGAACATGGGGGTGTTCCACTATCCTCCACCCTTTATTTTTTCACATAAAATTGTGTTTTTTAAGAGGTTTTATGTGAATTTCTCATATATTCCCTCTTTCTTCTTTATAACTCTCTTCTATATTGGTTTTGGTTTCCCCGAAGAACCCTGGTTATCATGAGGACCGATTATGGGGTTTTTGATGGTTCTAATCATATGGATTTTTTTCCATTGGTTATAGAGATTTTATCTTGTCTCATGGGTGTGGATGGCATTGAACGAGACATGTTTTGTGGGATTCTATCTAAATTATCATCTTTTTATGGTAGGTGAAATTTTATCATTTTACAATTCTGTGCATGGTTGATCTTTATAAATTTTATTTTTTATGAATACCTAATTGTATATGGTAGCCTTGTAATGATTTTTAACCATTTCGATGAATTTATTTCTATTCATAACTGGGTTTATATGTGAAATAATTGTTTTATTGCTAAAAATGGAATATTTTATTTTGATATCTCATAAAAAACAATTATGGGTTTATTAAATGGTTTTTAGGGGGAAATTGGTTTTAAACTAATTTTGATTTTCAAATAGTGAAACTTATGCTTAAAAAGGGACTTTTATATTTATTTGAGGCTTTTTCATCTAAATAGGATGAAAAGGGTTGATTTATATTATTTAACTTTTTGATTGCAAATGTTTGTGTGGGTTTACCCCTTTTGAAAATTCAATGGTGGATTATTCAAATAGTTTAATGAGAAATGGTTCAACTTTTGGCCTTTTTGTAATTTTCAAAGGAAAGACCATTGTTAATGGGATGCGTTGAATTTTTTTAAACTAATTATATGATTCTATTACACCTCCTAAATTTTTTTATAAGTATTTTTATGAAATGTGTGATCAAAATAATGGATCGCGACATGTTTTATATTTTCAAATAAGATAACCCTTATGTAGAGGTGATTTTGGAGTGTTTTAAATTTATGGGTGATTTCAATCATTTTATAAATGATGTTTGTAAAGTATTCAATTAAATTTAAAATGGATTTTAATTCTAAGATGTTTATTAATGTTAAATCCTATTTAGAACCTTGGTTTTAGATTCTTTTTTGTAGTTTTCATACTATGATTATCCTTTTCTTGTATACATATTTTGTTGGATTGTGATCACTTTTTGATAATTATTGCTTCCTGTGTATGGATGTTATTGTTATGAATTTTCTCAATGTTATGTGTCTGAATTTTATCACCAATGGGTGTTTTGGGTGAGTGTTCATGTGTTTATTACATTGGTGTAGATATAGATTTTTTTCACTATGCCTCACTTCTGTTTTGGCCATGGGATATCGGGTACTATGTGGATGATCAATATTGTTCCTCTAGTGGGTTCACATGCCACTAGTTTCCCACAAGTAATTCAAGGAACAAATTATAGTTGGGATTTTATTTTTTCAATGATTCTTGTGTGGGACAATTGTATTATGGTATAGACTTACCAGATTCTGGTAGCTATTATGGGTGTCTACACCCGTATACAATTATATGCTTGTCACGTTAGTGAAATTTGGTAAGATTGTGACAACATTGATTCCACGTTGAGTATGTCATTGAGAAGAGGTTGATATAGTTATTTATAGTATCATTTCCAAAATTTCGTTTGATATAGAATATTCCATACTTATGATTAATTTTTGTACCAACCAAACCCAAAATCCACTAAATGGTTCCCCATGCTGGTGGGTCACATTGACTCAATTCACCTCCCTACATGCTAGAGTATTCTATTTTTCAATGAGGGAATAAGTTGGTACCATTGGAATACTATACCCCCATAATCAGAGTATAGTATAATGGTTTCACAAGTGATGAAATAATTATAAGAATAATATAAATCTGTACATAATATAACAACTAGAAGACCATAATGATAAAAAATCCAAAATTTATGTCATGTATAATATGATGGCCATGTCACTTATTAATACATTTAGGCATTAAATACATTGAAATAGTAATCTAGTTAAATACATGTATCAAAATAAAAAATGGAAAAAATAATTATCTCCATATTTCATTATGATCCTAGATTATTCCTATGATCTCTTTCTTCTAATCCGAACCAGTAAAATCCTCACAAAGTCCGTGATTTCCTCATTCACTACCTACATGTATGAAGTCTATCTAGGTACCCAATGGTGGCCCATATATGGTGTGAGATAACACTTATAATTCCACCACCAATTCTTCTTATAATAAGTCATGCATGTGTGTAAATAATGATGTAATGTGTTGTGCATCCTAGGTATAACTGTAATAAAAGTAATGTTTCAAATGGAGATGTGTTATCATCCATCCAACCATTCAAATCTATGAATAATATTCAAGCACATATAATCATGGGGAAAAGAAAAATAAATATAAAGCATCCATTATGGACTATTCCTTGTAATAAAGTATTAGGAATGAAAGGGCTAAATCCATGGTATAAATGACGAATGAATCATTGATGATTCCATGGATAATTTTGATGGAAACTTAGTAAAGACATTGGTGGATCCCAAAGAGCATGCTCACATATCATGTCTAAGGCATGTCGAAGAAAGATAGACCCACAATGTAATAATGTCCTTGGAATCCCAAAAAACCTAAAACCATGGAGTATAGATTTCCTTCCCACCCTATAGAGTTGGGATCCAAGGAGAGGAAATTTCCTAGACAACCACTACCATAATCAGGATCAATGGAGTAAAAATGTCCATAGAATCAAATGGAATCGGGATCATAGGAGTTTAAATATCGAAATAATCCACTACCATTATCAATTCATCATCTCAATTACTAAACCATTTCACTATCATTTACAAATCATGAGTTTTTCCAACCCATTCCACATTTTCCCGCATAACAATTTAACCATTTAATACACAACGTTCACATGAAACGGATGAACAAACATTCTCCTATAACTCATTAAATTTTCATAAATATATGTCAAGATTATAACACCTCATAGGTGGTCTAATAACATAAAAAGAGTATGAACATGCCTCATATTGTGGCTCAGGGTGAGGTGAATGACCTCCAACCATATAATGGTGTTAAGTGGGGAAAAATATGTCCAATCTATTAAATAAAATCCTTCAATTAATATTAGGGGAAATATAGGAAGGTATTTAATATGGCACAAATGAAAATAATGAATATAAATTATAACACTTTAATGGAAAGGTATATACCACCTACCATATACATATAACATGACGATCATCCAATATCAACTCCTAAATCATGCTAGATCATTGGAAAATGGATTATTGGAATAATGAACTGGAAATAAAGGATATTAGCTTGATCGAAAATAAGTCTATCAATATAAATACAAACAGAAAATGTCAGAATATAAACAATGAGCTCACTAAATCAAATCCAATGATATGAACATTGTTTGAATCAGATCCCACAACAAAAATCAGGTGAATTAAAAGGATTTGATCTTCAAAATAGCTCCCCAAAAGCTATGGAGGGTTTCTACTTGATGAAATGGAAAGAGGGGTTTTAACATTTAAATACACGTGGGAAAAATAATCATTTTCTGATTTTAGATGGTTCTCATTATTTCGTTACACAATTGGACAAAAAGTGCACCAATTGTGTTCCATTCACTATCCAAAGGTGGACCCCCATAGTTGAAATTCATGGCTTCAGAAACCATTTGTAAACAATTATTTTTTTCTAATATTGAAAACAGTAGAGATACCTATATGGGTGTGAAGATTAAGTTTCATGCCTTTATCAAACTGGGTGGCCTCTTTCAGCCCATTAAAATTCTCTACAAGGTTTTTAGTAACTGTGAGGTCTTGGGGCACATTTTCTACTAACTATGTGGACTATCTATATTTTTTTTCAAAAACCGAGCATTTGGGATCTAAAAAGTAACAAAAAACCTTGAGACCCTCATGAACCCATTACAAAATCACATTATTCCAAAAAAAAAATCATTGAACTGAAATTCAAAAGATCCATACCTCATATAAAAACACAAAATACTACAGTATTCCCCCCATAAAACATATTTTCTCTAAATCCACCCCCAGGGTGGTCAAGAATCATATGAAAATAACTATATTCATTGAAAACATAATTTTGGCCTCTATCTCCCATGTCTCATCTTATACACAACCATATATCCATATCAACAATACTATAAGAAAATACAATACTTAATGTGAATTTGTACTCTTATCAGCAATACAAATAAGATTCTCCTCAAATGATGTATCAATTTACAACTCAAACTATCTTGGCTGAAGAGTATGATACAATTCTGAGTGATAATGATACAGTTGAGATACATGTATACCTCTTCCATGGCGCAGTACCTCTGAGGATTCAACATCAGATAGGCTACCAACCCAACTCACTCTAGAATCTTGAACTACATGACATATCATGATGCAAGCTTTGCCTATATCTAAATCTTTATGTGCCCTTCCCTTAGTGAGATACTCAAAATTCCTAATCTTCGACTAAAAATTCTATAGGTCATTGATAGTTATTAGTGTAATATTTTGTTCTACAATTTTTAGTATAAATTAACTTTCTGGTCATCTGGACCTTCTATGAATTATCTTCCATGAGATGATATCTGGGTGGCACTGCCTCTTCTACCTCTAACCAACACAAGGATGTAGATAATTTCCAAACATACAAAGACACATGAGGTTCCAATGAAATAGTATCATTCTATCTATTATTTTTTGTAGAAATAAACCAAGATAATATGTTTCTGCAAAGAGCACCCTAAATTAAAGATGCATGCTCTATGAATTTCATCAAGAACCTGTATGGTGCACTCTAACTTGCCATCAGTCCGAGGGATATATGTCATGATTAAAAGTACCTGTACTCCCAATTCCCTCTATAATTCATTCAAAAATATAGATAAAACCAAAGGTTCAAAAAGTGATAAAATTGTATGAAAAATCCTATGATGTAATGTAATCTCATGGATTCACAATCCCCCACTCTCATATAATGATAAGGTATCCTTATAGAAAATCAATGGGTGACCTTCCCTAACTTATCAACTATTACCCATACAACATTACTACCTCAAGGTGACCTTAGAAAAAAAGTTATTATATCCATAAAAAATCTAATTTCTACTCTGGAATGGACATTTATTTTAAAATACTATCTATTCACTAGTGTTCTTCCTTCACATATTAACAAGAGGATCACCTAGTGAACAAACTAGTTTCCACTCATTTCATACATGGGCTCCAATACTGGCAATGTAAATCCAGATACATCTTGGTTATGGTGAGATGTACTTCCCAAATTGACAAGTTAAATTCTCACCTTTTCTTCTCATAAATGTCTTCTAGAAACAAAACGATACCATGTATGCCTAGAATTTCATCCACTGTAATGGTCCAACAAGGAGATAGGTCCTCACTTTCTATGCTCTATCATTGTACTAGGCCCTCAACATTAGATAATTTTCGCATCCTCAATCTATCCATATGTAAATAATTCATTAATAATGATGAGAGAGAGAAGTCTTTTCATGGAAATATCGCACTAGTGAGTTCATATTTAAGAACAATTCCACAAATTTCCATTCGCTAATAGCCTCCTGAACTGCCTTTATTTGAGTCCTCCTGCTTAGTGAATCGACAAATACATTTCCCATTCCTAGAATATATGAATTCTTGGTGGAAAAATAATTTATAAACTCAATGCTCATTAATTTCCTAAGATTCAAGTCATATTGTGTAAATATGCACTTGAGGCTATTATAGTTCATGTACACCACAAAATTCTCTCTGATAAAATACTTCTTCCAACTAAATATGACATTTGAAACAATGGATAACTCTAGATCAAGTTTCTGGTAATTACTCTCTTGTGGCATCAACTAATGATACATGTATTCCATGACTCACTCCTCCAGCATCTAAACATCTCTTATCTCGATACATGATGCATCATAATACATAGTATAGATCCAGCCTGTCTATAGAAGAAATAGGGTCGGTATTGAATTTAGTCTCCCATGAAACTCCGAAAGGGATACCTCATAGGTATCTGACACGACAAACATCAAACCATTCATATTAAATCCCATATAAGGTTCTTATATGCATGATAATTCATGTAAGAAAAACATGTAATATCCAACTAGACCCAATAAACTCCAAATATCAAATATATTCTTTGTATTATCCAAGAAAACTATTACACTCACAATCTATAGGTAAACAGAAACTCCATTATTTGAGATTATATGACCTGGGAAGTAAATCGTATCCATCCAGATGTGTAACTTTGTTATCATAGTATAAAACTAAGGCCCCCTTATTGTATGAAAAATAATATCCAGATGTTTGGTATGGTCGTGTCAACTGTGTGAATAAACCATGATATTTTCCACGAATACCACCACAAATGAATCCATATAATGATGGAAAACCTAGTTCCTCATTGACATCAAAACATATAGCACATTCGTGATCCCGAATAACATTACCAGATACACATATAACCTATATATTCTAATAAAATCTTCACATGGAATGCCAACAGGTTGAACACACATGTGATGATAACACAATCTCATATGAATATTTGAGAAAATATAATCTTTTTATATCTATTTGAATATACATTCCATATGTGTAAAAGGATACAGGTTCTTATTCATCAACTAGTTCAATTTCTGGTAATCCATATATAAACAATGGGTTTCATCTACCTTTTTCCCAATGATTAATGTTTAGCCCCACATAGTAGTATGGGGTCAGAGAAACCCATTTTCATCAAAGTCTTCAAGCTACCTATTGATTAAATAAATCTCTATAGTATCCATAATTTTTGGGGGGAATGTATACCTTTTCACCTCCCGGAATTACCTTAATAAAAGAATTCCTCTCTCTCTTTGGAGGCAGTCCTAAAAAGGCATATTGTAATACATCCCTTAATCATTAAATCACTTGAGGGATGTATAGATGACACATTTTATCATCATATAGATATAATATAGTAATTTGGTTTGTTATATCAACTATCCCATGATTCTTGGGACCATTTCGACTCAACTAGACATCCCATTCACCCTTTCAAATAAAAACAGCGCCCTATAGTGATGTCAAGGTCACCCAATAGTGATAAAAATTTCCATGAGATTTAAAATAAATTACCTAGTACAACACAATTTTCCTTTTAAACCCTAAAATATCAAGTAAATAATAGGCCCCACACAAATTGACAACCACTAATATCAAAGGGGGACTCCCAGCACTAGCGTAAGCCCTAAATTTTGATCTACAATAGAGTATCTAAAAACATATTGCCATTATAAAATTAAAAATTAAGTCCCTAAATATCACCCACATGAAAAACATTAATGAAAATAGATGAAACAGTACTGAAAAGAGAATATACTAGAGGAGATGCTATTAAGATCGTTCCTTTCATTGTTGATAACCTAATGCTATTCTCCTCAAGATTAGTCTATATAGAATATATTTGACTTGAATCATGGACCTATGCAATAACCTCAAAACCCATATAAGGGTAACATTGATCCATCATTATAAATAGTGAATAAAGGCCTTGTACATGACCACCAACATGGTTTGGAATACCAAAAAACTCCACCTCTCAGTCTAATGTGGAGTTGTGAATCTCTATCAAAAAACTAGAGTTGGAGCTGATCCCCTTAAACTGACATCTGGAGGGAATGTCTTATAAAATAACTGTATATGGCTTATACTATAGCATACTCAACACTTGACTAGTTCTATATCACACTGAATCCTCATATGTGTCCATATCCTAAAATAATGACATATTACAGAACTACCAGCACTCACACCCGGGTTGGTATTCATTTCTATGAGAAGCCTCAAAATGGTCCTTTCTTCCTATAAACACTAAAAAACTAGGTCAATAGTCCACATTCCCAATCTTTTTACCCATGCATTCATCTTGTTCCATTTAGAAATAATTTCACGATTCACTATCACAACAATAGTAGTCAACCAAAAAATTCACCTATAACCGCGAAACATTTTTTTAAACATTCCTTCAAACATATCACCATAAATAGATCATGTGAAAGATAAATAGATGATGATCATGGATTATTTGTAATGAGAGATGAATACTCCATAATAGTCACCACACCCTTCTCCAAATGCATAAACTCACTGACCCTTTCTACTCTCAAGTATTCGTGGAAGAAGTAATGGTAAAACCAATATTGGAAATTACACCAAACAATATCTCAATGAATATTATCCCAGTTCAAATCATACAACCAGATATTATATTCTCCATGGAAAATATATGTCATGAGAATCACTCCCCTCTTAGGAGATGTCATCTGATGCAATGAAATTGATACATTAGTCTTAGTCTATATCTCATGAGCATTTGTACCATCATTCCATTAAAACATTATTGGATTCTACAATTAGAAGACATCCATTAGCTCTAACATAGAAGATAGATATTATGTGGATCCCTAAGTGGTCTTTATGAATCAGAGTAACCCTATCAGAATGGGGCATCACCTCCCATTTCATGATCTATAGGTGGTAGCATAAGTGAAACTATTGAAGGTTCTATAGGCAGATAACGGCCCCCGCCTTTGGAGAATAGTCACTTCATCCCTCCTATTGTATCATTGCAGGTGATCATTGTGGAATATCTCTGAAATATCATGGAAATTATATAGTAAATATCGATAATGAGAAAATCATAGATATAAGTATTCGATTAGTCGAAGCACTAATATAAAAAATAAACACCCCTTTGCATAGTCATAATTCTGGGAATGAGATACATGAACTTAAAAAATAGAACCAGAGACACCATGTACTACCCACTCTAAAGTTGACTCTAGGTCAATACCTTTATTTAACATCATGGGTCCCAAGATATTGAATTTCCAATGCAATTGACCAATCCATTTTAGGTGACCTTCCCATATCCAAATTCTAATTTCACTGAAACACTTATTTATATGTCAATTTTATTTAAATGGTTAAATTAAATAGATCCCCACATCCAATTTATAAGGCCCCATAAGCCTTATAAATTGAATCTTGGTGTGCACTCAATTCCAACCATAACAACTTATAGACCATGTGAACAGTGTTCAATTATTCAAAATACCATAATTGATTTCATAGGGCGTCTATTATAGCCTATGTAGGAAAAAACTATTTAGTTTATGAAAATAAAAAAAGTACAAATTATGATTGATTATCCCCTGCACAAAACCAAAAAATAAATAAAATTGTATAACTCAACAAACACGTAATACTTTTCATGTCGTCAGGCAATGCATCCTATATGGAATGAAATATGCATGGAATGTGAATCCAATAGGCTACCTAAACTGATGGTTGATATGTCATGCCCAATCCTCATCAATCTGAGGATAAAATGAAACTACTCAATCCTATCAACAATAACATTACATAGAATTTCAACCACCTAATGGTGGAATCAAATCAATAATAATAATATAAAATAAGAAAAACAATTTCTCATACTAGGAAATTTTTCTTTTTCTTGTGCGTGGATTAGCTACTCCCAGACACAACTCATTACCAAAACCCAACAACTTCCTATTTCTATTATATATTTTATCATAATAGTAAATCAAGAAAATAAACACCCTTTGATAACACATTGTAACCACCTAAATCGACAGACATTTAACGGTTCCCTAAGCATGTGGGTCACGTGGAATTTAGTGCGACTCCATGTACGCCCGCGGCTGCCGAATAGAAGAAAGTGTCTATCGTGATTTAGTGGGGGAGACTATACCCAAATAATCAAAGTGTAGAACAGTGGTATCCCATGTGCCTAAATAAGGGGAAGAATAATATAATTCAAGTCAGAAGATAACAACTAGAAGACTATAATAATAATAAAAGGAATGTATAGCTTCAAGTATAATATGATGATCATGTCATGTCTATATACATGAACATAGGAAATAGAAGGAATCATGAATCCAGTATAATGTATATATCAAGGAATAAAAGAACTATTTATATATAACATCATGAGACATGATTGTCCATGTTTTCGATTTCTCTTAAGAATAACTATTCAACCATCACAAATAAGAAACATGTCTTAGTCCCTAAATATATCTATGAAGTATTTCTAGGTAAACAATGACAATTTTAATCGGGAATGGGATAAAACACAATATTATACCATCAATGGTTTCTATAACAAGTAGATTTTGTGTATAAAAAATGAAGGAGTGTGTATTATATAATAGATATACCAATAATAAGAGTAATGTGTCAAATGATGATGTGATTATATCCATCCTACAATTTCTCCCTATGAACAACAATCTAGAACCCGTAATAATGTGATCGTTTCAAATCATCATAATGCATCCATAATTATATTTTCCTTATAATCAAATTTTAGGTTTGAAAGAGCTAGATCCAAGTTACAGATGACCAACGCTTCCTCATCGAGTCTATGTATCATCTTGATAAGACTTGGGTGGATACTATGTGGCATATACATGGACCATGTCCAAGTTGATTCCTCAAAATACTGATCCAAGGGGTTGCAATAACTTTCTCATCCTATGTAAACTAGATCAATGGAGAAGTAATATCCATAGCATCTTTTGTAATCATGATCCTTAGAGTCCAAAAGTAAAGGAATCCACTTCAACAATCAAGATACATAGAGGATATATTCCCATGGAATCCTATGGAATTATGATATTAGTAGTATAAATATACAAGTAATCCACTACCGTTATCTTTTTTTCATATAATTACATAGTCCATTTCATTATAACATACATACCATACGTTCACATAACATATTCCATGTTTTCTTATTCAATAATTCTATAATTTCATAAAATGTATTCACATGATAAAAAGGAATAAACTTTGTCCAATAACTCATTGAAGTATTATAAATATAAGGGCGGTCTCTGCACACCCCATGGATGGGATAATCAGAGGAAAATTGTAAGAACACACCTCAATGGTGGATCTTCCTACGGTGAATAATCTCTCACCATATATCGATTCTAATCGGGCAACCTAAATAGGTCCCAAAAAATTTAATCAAAGTATTAAATTAATTTTAGGGTAAACGTAAGACGAATAAACATGTAGAGAAAAATTAATATGAAGAAAATTGAAAAAAAACAATATCTCTGTAAATAGGGCATATAATCTTGAACTAAAACAACTCTATCAATATGAAGACAATTGAAAAAAATATAAATGATTAATAAAGAACTCACTGGTGTAGATCCATTGTGATAAATAGTGTATGGATCAGATTCCGAATCCTGAAACAAGATCATATCCTACGATATAAGCTTCAATATTTCTCCTCAATCCAATGGGGGTTTTCTTTTTGAAGAAAGGAGAACCCGTGATTTCTCACTTTTTAACTAGGTCACACAGTTTAATTGCATGATTTTATAAACCATGAACTGCTTTTCACCCTTCACTATGAAAAGGAGGACCCCTCCAGGTTCAAGCACATGGTTTGAGAAACAATGAACTATCCTTGACATTCACCACTATTAAAAACTACAGATCCCCTCATATGAGCATACAACCATTGTGGAATTCTTTCATCAAATAGTGAAGTATCTGACATCTCACTAAAATAACCCATATAATTATAAGTAATGTTGTGGCCTGGACTGCACAGTTTCTACTAACCATGAAGACCAACTCTTTTATCCAAAAACAAGTCGTTATGGTTCTGGACAAGCCTCAAACATCATTGAAACTCTGGTGACCTCAATAGTCTTTCACATTAGTCCTAAATAAGATATTAAAGTGAAATCAAAAATATATTCACCAAATAGGAAATCTTAGTATCTTCTCATTTCTATATGCCTTTTGGCATATATATGTGGTTCCAAAAAAATGTGATTATCCAATGTGAGTTGGGTAGTTTTATTTGAAAAATATTTTCAAGAATGTTTGAGAAAATCAATTTTATTTCTTATATATATTTTTTGTAATTTATGGAGAATTAGGAAAAGTGATTTGAATTTAAATTATGATTTGATTGGTGAAATTTTATAATGTAACAGTTTTCATTTAAATATAACATGTCTGCGTTGTTTTGAGAATGGATAATGGTGTGTGTGGTGTTGAAATGGATTTGTACAATGTTTTTGTTTTTAAATCATGTGTGTTCGATTTTGGAAAAAAATTAAATTCTTCTATTTTAGATTGTGGAATTATTTTGATTTCCATTCATTTTAAATATATAAATTTACTTTTGACATATAGTTTCAAAATAACATTAATAAATTCCCATAAGAAATTAATTTCATTGATTCAGATGGTTTTGTTAACCTACTTGGAATTTTAGATCATGCGTTCAAAATTTTAGGTTCTAGGTTATTAGTTGGATTCATATTGTTTGTCGAGGATGGTGTGGGATGAGTGGGTTGGTGGTGAGAAAATGGGGGATAAATTAGGATGGTTTTTGGATTGCATCAGATTGGTAGGTCTGTAATACTATTTTTTCTGTTATTTTTTTTATATTTTGGATTGGATGATGGTTTCTATTTGTTTATAGATGTTTATAATTCATATGAAAATGGTTAAATAATGGTAGTTGTTTATAACCCATTAGTCATTTGGCTTATTTAATTTCAATTTTGTAATCTTTTATTCGGCTATTTTATATTTTATTTTTGGAAAAACCATTACCAATGTTGTTATTTTTATTCCCAGGAACTTTTCCCTATCCCCTGGGGATAAAAAACACCATTAAGGCCTTTTTATAAATTGGTATGGGTTCTGAGTAGGATGGAATCCTAAGAGTGTTTGTTAAACATAAGAGTGAGTAATAGAATGCTATTGAAAAGGCCATAAAATTTTCTATCATTCACGAACCAACACGGGTCGACCCTGAACCGGTCACATGAGTCATTCGGCGACATGCCTGAGAGGCATTCCCGATCCTCCCGGGCTGGCAACATGCACCAGGGAATCAAAAGAGAGCAAGAGGGAATGATCTCTTCATATATAATAAATAAATCAGTGAAATGAAAATATAACAACGCAAATTATCTAAACAACACGAAAAAGGAAGAGCAACCAACAACAACCAACTAACCTGACCATGACCAAAACTCATCATGACCTCGAGAGTCACTCTCCAAACCCCAACCAAGTCTCAACCACGACGAATAAGCTCAAGTTTAAACCTGCAACAAAACTAAAAACAGGAAAACACTATAGGCATGAGTATTAAAAACTCAGTAGGTAGGACCGACTAATTCTACTCCCAATCCGCACACCATTAAATAATGAATTCATTAATTTCATGTTTGAACTACATTGTAAAAAAAATGGGTTTTTACACATAGTTTCATTTCTATAACAAGTAACAGTCCATAGCCCATTATAGTTCAAATACAATTTTAATGTTTGAAAGGAACAGGTGAATTTCATCTTAAAACACTTTTGCGAACAATTTAGAAATCCATGTTTTAGTTGTTAGTCAAAAGGAAAACCACACACAACAAACAACACACACTAAGGGCAATGGAGAAAGTGGCACACAGGGGATAGAAATAGAACTAGACCTCTCAATCGTCCACCACATGAAAACAAACACTAAAGAAAACATGGGTTGAAACTAGGAGATCGTGAACAATCCAGAACATACCATACATGTGACTCATCCTGAAAGCATGCTCTAAATAGATGATTTCAGAACACCCTAACACTTAGTATAGCTCTACATGGCCTAACCGAGGGGCCTGATCCTTGTAGAAGCAATAACTCATTATTCCTCTACTATGGGGCCACTAGCCAGTGTGTAATCTAAACTAGTGTGGAAATCATTCTGAGAAGATTCACTCACTATGACCGGATCGCATGTCAACACAAGCAATAAAAAGGGGTGCGTCCACAATGTAAGTCAATCAGTCACAATGCACAAACATCACATAGAGCTTATGCAATCAACGCACACCAAAGATCACCACTTAATGGGTTTTCCAAAATAATTTATTTTATTAAAGTGCCAAACGGGCCTTCACCAATTTTAAAGAAAAACCTCATTTATCGAGAAAACCCAAAACACATGTTCAGAATAAATAATTTATCATTAAAAATAGAAGTACATTTCAAATTCTGTGAATTATGTTTAATGGCCAACCCGGAATTCTTTTAATAATGGGTGTCCGGTCATCAGGAAATTTTTCATGTGTTCGGTATAAAATAAATGGCTCTTTTCACACCAAATAATCATTTAAAAATGAATTATCATATATTATTTCTCATTCATTAAAATTAATAAAACATCAAGAAATTAACAAATTCTAAATTTAAAGGTGGGTGCAGCAGGGGACCTACCTCGACTAGCAGTTGAAACATGATGACGTGACATGCCTTGAGTTGGCGCACAGGCATGCACAGACTGACGACCGCAATTTCGCAGAATTATTTCACTAATGCTCTTCAACAAACGCACAACAACCAAAGTACATAAAAACTAACTTAAAATAACTCAATCGAATAAAAAATACAAAAGAACCACCTGGACATATTTTCAAAACACAACTCTTACCATCCACATAATTTACTAAACCACTTTAAAAATTTAAAAAGAAATTCCAAAGAGACACCCATGGCCTCACATAAACAAAACCGATTCAACGAACACTTTTTTGATCAAATGCACACCAACATCCCAATAAAACAAAATAAACACCTCTTTCATGGTTAAATAAATTAATTGAATAATTTAACTCAGGTTTATTTTTCATAAACATTTCTTAATTCACATGAACATGCTATAAGATATAAAACGCAAACTAAGTTCATTATATTAAAAAAACATAACTTCACACCTAATTAATTAATCACAAATGTGCCAAAATAATTATCAAAGAGAAGAAACATCACTAACCTCACCCTAGTGTGCAGGCGTGCTTGATCATCGAGGTCACGCAAAAAGGAAAACTGTTGGTGCGGTGCTGTGGTCCACGGGGAAATCCACCAACGTCGTCAATGGTGACTCGAAGACCAACACGGTTGACGACGGAGCTGGTTGGAGTAGCCGAGGAGGCCATAGAGCATCGCACAATGATTGGAAGACAACAAAGGGGACACATGGGGACTGTGCAGCCGAACCAAAGATCCGCACGGAAGTGCACTACATAATCAAAGGCACGCTTGGCCGGAGTTGTGCACGACGACAGAAAAGGAGGGTGCGTGGTGTAAGTGCTTCGCTGGACAGAAAAGTGGTCGATAGGGGACTTGCTGGCTGAAAAAAGGGAGGTCGCCAGGGCTGCTACACTGCTGCTGGCCTGAGCAGGGAGGAGTCGTGGTGGCTGGGCAGTGGGTGTCGGATGTGCGGACAGTGGGAGGAGCCCCGGTGTGCACCTTTCGTCCAGTGAAGAGGGAGTGGCCTGCTGGATGGAGGATGCCCGTAGGAGGCGCGCCGGCTAGGTACAAAGTGGCAGGAGCGCACACGGAAGGAGGGTGTCAGAGGTTGTGGGTCACACTAGAGATAGCCGAAGAGGAAAGAAAGAATGAAAAGATTCACAAAGGCGGTTCACTGGGCGTCAGCTGGAAGAAGGGGAGGGGGAGTCGGTGCTGTGGCCAGTGCTGGGAGGGCAGCCGGAGGATGGTGAGGCCGGGGGGAGGTTGCTGGTCCGAGGTGTGGGAGACACATTTCTAGAGGGCTCAGCTAGGTGGCACGAATGGATAAATGGGTAGAGGATGCAGCTACAGGTGCAAGGAGACCTGAGAAGAATGGTGGTTGGTGAGCTGGGGCGATGCCTTCATGGGCGCGGGTCGCACGGCGCTACTGCACGAGGGAAGGAGGAGGAACCCGGCGTACTGGCACTAGGAGAGGGAGCCGCATGCAGGGGGATCCACTGGGAGCAGGAAAGGAGGTTCTCCCACAGAGGAGGAGAAGTGGTATGGGAGGCCGAAGTGGGGAGGGTGGCGGTGCGGTGAGGTAGGGTATCGTGGGAAAAAGGGAAGGAAAAAACCCTAGCAAAAGAGGTGGAGTGAAATAAATAAATAAATAAATAAAATAAACAAAAGAAAAGGAAAATAAATAAAATAATGCACATAAAATATTATCAAGAATAAAATGAGAATAATAATAACAATAATAATATTTATAACCCTAATAATAATAATAATATAACAATGATAATAATAAAATTGATTAGCAACACTGTTGATAAAAATAATCATTGACATTGAATGTTGTTATAATGCTTACCCATAATAATTATAAAAATAATAATGGGACATTGATAATAATAGAAATAGCACTCTCGCTAAAAATATATATATATATACATATATATATATATACATATTTACCATAGGTCTAATTTATTCACTATATCACCGCTTAACCAATTTATTTAATTACTCTCAAAGGCGGGTGACTGCTCGGTCGCCCCGCACGGCTCATTCGACCGTGTGCGGGCTATGCGGTGGCCCCTGCTCACTCTATTAGTGACCGAATGGGTATCAAAATTATCCAAATGACTTCCACTAAGACGCACAGTGTTCGCGCACTTTCCTAAAAACCCACAAACCATTCTAAAATTAAAAAATTTGAACCGGGACTCACCGGAACTTCGGCAAGACACTCGACACCATGAAAAAAGAGATAATTTTATTTGAAAAAGGTGGGTGTGAAAAATCTCTGCACCATAATGCTTTCCACCCCCGGAAATCCACAACAAGGTCAAGTCCGAGAGATAAAACTTCTTAAGTGTCACTCACCCCCAAATGTTTAAACGCCTCCAGTTGATCGATCCAAACAGACACTGAAAACCCATGACACACAACTCATCCTTTTAAACTGAATCACCTTAATGGTCATAAAGAAGAACCCAAACCAGTTGTTTCATCAAAGGAACAAATGAACTTAAATCACCTTCGAGACTTATCCCTATAATCTTCATCCAACAAATCTGTTGGGTGTACTCCAATATCAACGTTTACTCGAGAGGACGAACTCAAGATTAGGTGGTTCCGCACGAGGCCACCTAACACCCAACAATACATGAAAAGAAACTCTAATACTAACACGGGGAGGCCCGAATAGACTACCCACCATAAGAATTGGGCTTACTCTCAATTACTTTAGGTGTAACTTTGCGAGACCCACTGTGGGTCTCCCCACCATAAGAACTGATGAGATTAACCAAACATGAAAACTTTTCGTACGGACCAAAAACACCACCACAAGGGTAGGGGAGGGAGGGAAAGGGCCCAACTGATAGAGCATCAAAACAATCTCTTTCTCCCTGTCAACAATGTCACAGCCTCAGAAGAACCCAAATAATGCCACATTAAGGACAAAGGTAAATCCAAGTCACTTTTTCACCGTTGGGGTTCTCCTAACTACGAACGAGCTTTAATCCTGGGCCTATGGATGGAGCACTGATGATTGAAGCATCTCCTACCTCACAGTCAGGCTTCAAAAATCTGCAAACATAACACACAAACCAGAATTTCACCAAACACATTTCAAATAAAATAAATGTTTTAAAGTGGTTCAACCACAACCATTCTTACAACTGCAGAAAAAGAAACACAGAAAAATGATACAAAAGACGATTGCTATATCCAAGAAAATATTCAAAGAGGAAACCTCATACTGATCCCCAAAAATCTTCCTACTCCCACTGATGGGCCGAGGTGACCTTTTACGAGCCGGTTCTAGCTTCAGCATGCTTCTTGGGAACACCACAGCAGAATCGCTTCAAGTGACCCCAACGTCCACAGGTGTGGCAGGGTCTCGGAGCACTCAGGAATGTTAGCCTCTCGTGACCCCACTTACCACACTAGTGATAGATCATGACATTTTGTTGTGAAGAAGATGACTGAAGGTATGAAGGTCTCTTAATTCCTCTTCCAGGACCACTAGCTTCAGGTCGATTCTCATTCTTCTTATCACCATCCTCTACACTGCTTCCCAAAGCTGGAGGACTTTCCACCTCAAGTACTCTTATTAACCTTGATTCATCCAAAAAGGCTTTCCCCACAACATCTGAGAAAGTGGTTAGGTTTAGATCTTCCACTTTCGATCACAGTTCAGGTCGGAGTCCAGACACAAATTGTCGAGCCTTCTAGGGATCATTCGCAACAAACCAATGATCATACAGAACTAGGTCTAGGAAATGTCGATAGAATTCCAATACCAATTCAACACCCTGCTGAAGACAACAAAACTTCATCCTCTTCCTTAGCTTCTTCAACTCAGAGAAGTGTTGTTGGATTAACGATGACTTGAAAAACTCCCATGTTAGATCTTCTCGAGGCTTATTCCAAGACACGGACATCCAGCATTTCCAAGTTTGGCCTTCAAGCATATAGGTAGCCAACTTCACCTTTAATGAATCAGGCAACCCAATGAAACTGAACTTCCTCACAATCTTCTAAAACTGCTCCTCTTCCTCAAAAGGCTCTGAATGTCCATAAAAGAGAGGACGGTTCAACTTTCAGACCTCCAGAACATAGTCTATGGGCTGATCAACTGGAGGATTTTCTTGGGGTGCACCACTCGAAGATGCACCTTGGGAATAAATCAAACTGTCATGGGGGTGAACACTAAGGGGAAAGGAAACAAAGAACATAATCAAAACATGGTCATTTCAATTTAAAATACCAAAATAACACTTTTAATAATGATTTTCAGAAATAAGTAAAACCCAAACGATTCACATGAGGGAAACTAGTGATGATGGGTGACTCGGCCATATGGTTGGCAGCCATATGCTAGTCACACCACTATCACTGAGAGAATTCTAGGGTAAAGTCTCAGGCTCCACATATTTTTCCAGACCATGCGATCTCACAGAGGTCACTTGCCCGACTTTCGTTTCATTTCCCAATACCAAATATACCATAAGAATAAAAAGACATCGACAGCCCAAAACATCCCATGGTAACCCATGGTTCAGAATGAGCAAGTGTTCATGACGCCCTTCACATCCGTGCACCTCAAGTCCCAAAAATTCTATTATTTATATCATGAAAACCCCAAATAATAATGGGTGCTCTGAAAAAAAAAGTTTTTCTCAGGAGATGACCTCCTCATATACCATTTTTTCACGAACCAACATGGGTCGACCCTGAACCAGTCACCGGAGCCGGTCTACGACATGGCCTGAGAGTCGTTCCCGATCCTCCTGTGCTGGAGACAAGCACCAGGGCATCAAAAGTGAGTAAGAGGGAACGATTTCACACGATAAAATAAATAATGTAGTGAAAAGAAAATAGAACAATGCAAAGTATCCCTACAAAACGAAAAAGAAAGAGAGACGAACAATAACCAACTATCCTAACCACGACCAAAACTCATCGTGACCTTGAGTGTCACTCTCCAAACCCCAACCAAGTCTCTCCCACGGCGAACAAGTTCAAGTTAAACCTACAACAAAACAAAAAACCGGAAAACACTATAGCCGCGATTATTAAAAACTCAGTAGGTAGGACTGACTAATTCTACTCCCAATGCACATACCATTAAATAAGGAATTCATTAATTTCATGTTTGAACTACATTGTAAAAAATATTGGTTTTTTACACACACTTTCATTTCTAAAACAATTAACAGTCTATTGCCCTTTTTAGTTCAAAAACAAGATTAACGTTTGAAAAGAATAGGTGCATTGCATCTTAAAACATTTTTGTGAACAATTTAGAAATCCAAGTTTTAGTTGTTAGTCAAAAGGAAAACCAAACACGACACACAACCCACACTAAGGGAAATGGAGAAAGTGGCATACAGGGGCCAGCAACCGATCTAGACCTCTCAATCGTCCGCCAAATGAAAAAAAAACTCAAAAGAAAACATGGGTTGAACCTCGGAGATCGTGGAAAATCCATCACATACCATACATGTGACTCATCCTGAAAGCATGCTCTAACTTGATGATGTCATAATTCCCTAATGCTCGGTATAGCCCAACATGGCCAAACTGTGGGGCCCAATCCCCATAGTAGTAATGAATCAATATTCATTTGCTATGGGGCCACTAGCAAGGGCGTAATCTTGACTAGTGCAGAAATCATTCTTAGAATATTCACTCACTATACCAGGTTCCCATGTCAACACAAGCAATAAAAAGGGGTGCGTCCACAATGAAAATCAATCAGTCTCGATGCACAAACAACACATAAATCTCAAGCAATCAATTCACACCAAAGATCACCCCTGAATGTGTTTTCCAAAATAATTTATTTTATTAAAGTGCCAAACGGTCCTTCGCCAATTTTAAATCAAAACCTCATTTCTCGAGAAAAACCAAAACACTTGTTCAGAAGAAATAATTTATATTTAAAACTAGAAGTACATTTGAAATTCATTGAATTATGTTTAAAGTAAAAAATGGTCATTCTTTCAATACTATGTGTCTGCTCATTAAGAAAATATTTCAATTGTTCGGTATAAAATAAGCAGCTCTTTTCACACCAAATAATCATTTAAAAATGCATTATCTTATATTATTTCTCATTCCTTAAAATTAATAAAACAGCAAGAAAGTAATAAATTCTAAATTTAATGGTGAGTGTAGTGGGGGACATACCATGACTCACAGTCGAAACACAATGACGCGACACGCCTTGAGTGGGCGCATAGGTACGCACAAGCTGACGAACGCAATTTCGCGGAATTACTTCGCCAATGCGCTACAAAAAACGCACCACAACCAAAGTACATAAACACTAACTTAAAACAACTCAACTGAATAAACAACACAAAAGAACCACCTCAACATATTTTCAAAACACAACTCGCACCATCCACATAATATACTAAACCACTTTAAAAATTTAAAAATAATTTCCAATGAGACACCCACAACCTCACATAAACAAAACTGATTCAACAAACACTTTTTTTATCAAATTCACACCTACGTCCCACTAAAACAAAATAAACACCACTTTCATGGTAAAATAAATTAATTTCATAATTTAACTTAGAATTAGTTTTCATAAAAATGTATCTTAATTTACATGAACATGCTATAAAATATAAAATGCAAACTAAGTTCATTTTTTTAAAAAAAACTAAACTTTGCCCCGAATTAATTAGTCACAAATGTGAAAAAAAAAATATCAAAGAGAAGAAACATCATTATCCTCACCCTGGTGTGCAGGCGCGCTCGAACATCAGGGTTGCACAAAAAAGGAAAATGGTCGGCGCTGTGCTGTGGTGTGAGGGGAAATCAACCAACATCGTCAACGACGACGCGAAGGCCAGCACAGTTGACGATGTAGCTGGTCGGAGTAGCCGGGGTGGCCGCAGGGCATCGCACAACTATAAGAAGACAACAAAGGGGACAAGTGGGGACTCCGCAGCCAATCTAAAGATCCGCACGGTGGTGCACTATGGAATCAGAGGCGTACTTGGCTGGAGGTGACCATGGTGATAGAAAAGAAGGGTGTGTGGTCAAAGGGATTTTATGGTCAGAAAAGTGGTCGGTAGGGGACTTGCCTGCTGGAAAAACGGAGGTCGTTGGGGCTGCTACATTGCTACTGGCCAGAGTAGGGTGGCGTCGCGGCGGCCGGGCAGCGGGTGTGGGCTGTGCGGACAGCGGGAGGAGCCCGAGTGCGCACTTGTCGGCCGGTGAAGAAGGAGTGGCCTGCTGGATGGCGGTTTCCCGTATGAGGCACGCTGGCTGGTTACAAAGTGGCTAGAGAACATGCGGCAGGAGGGCATCGGAGGTTACCGGTCACACTGGAGATAGCCGAAGAGGAATGAAAGAAAGAAAAAAATCGGAAAGGAGGTTCACGGTTCGTCTATTGGAACAAGGGGAGGGGGAGTCGGTGTTATGGCTGGTGCAGGGAGGGCTGCCGGAGGCCGATGAGGCTAGTGGGAGGTTGCTGGTCTGAGGCATGGGAGACGCATTTGTAGAGGGCTCGGTTGGGAGGCGCGGACAGAACAAGGGGACGAGGAAGCATCTGTGGGTGTAAGGCGACCCAAGAAGAACAGCGGCTGGTGAGCTGGGGCGACGCAGGTAGGGGCGTGGGTCCCATGACGCTACTGTATGAGGGAAGGAGGAGGAACCCAGGGTACTGGCACTAGGAGAGGGAGCCGCATGGAGGTGGATCCACTTAGAGCAGTGAAAGAGGTTCTCCAACAGAGAAGTAGGAATAGTACGGGAGGCCGAAGCGGGGAGGGTGGCGGCACGCAGAGGTATGGTAGCGTGGGACAAAGGGAAGGAAAAACCCTAACAAAAGAGGTGGAATGAAAAAAAATTAATTAAAATAAAAAATAGAAAAGGAAAATAAAAAAAATAATGCACACAAAATATTAATAAGAATAAAATAATAATAATAATAATAATAGTTATAACATTAATAATAATAATAATATAACAATGATAACAATAAAAGTAATTAGCAACTCTCTTGATAAAAATAATAATTGACATTCAAAGCTGTTATAATGTTTACCCGTAATAATTATAACAATAATAATGGAACATTGATAATAGTAGATATAGAACACTCGCTAACAATATATATATACCCACATATATACATATTTAACAGAGGTAACATTTATTCACTACACCACCGATTAACCAATTTATTTTATTACTCTCGAAGGTGGGAGACTGCTCGGTCACCCCGTACGGCTCAGTCGACCGTGTGCGGGTTGTGTGGTGGCTCCTGCTCACTCTAGCAGTGACCGAACGAGTATCCAAACTGTCCGAACGACTTCCTCTAAGATTCATAGTGTTCGCGCACCGGCCTAAAACCCCACAATACTATCCAAACTTCTAAAATTTGAACTGGGACTCACCTGAACTTCGGCAAGACACCTGATGCCAAGAAAAAAAAGGAGATAAAATCATTTGAAAACGGTGGGTGTGACACTATCTGTAGACTATATCTCCGTATCAACATCATGATCGAGTAATGATTTATTTTTTATAATGAATGATGGATAATAGGTGTTGATTTGATACTAAAGGTTAATGTGATAGAAATGATCATCGATTAATGATTTATTAGGTGGGTTTCAATCAAGAAAATAAGGAGGCCTCCCTACAATCATTCTGAATGGATTTAAATAATAGAATGATAATAATCCTAGACATTAAAATTACATAGATAAGAATAGAATGGTTTTTGTCTCAATAAATACATTTATTGTCTCCCCCATATTAGAGGACTAGAGATCAGAAATATCATAATATATAGAAAACAACACTATCTAAAAATCCACCTCTCAGGGGGAAAATAAAAAAAAATCATCTAGAAATTATTATCAAAACACTCCACAAAAAATAGACAACACTTCATAATCCTTGATGAATAAGAATCACCACTGTCAAAAGGATCCATTCATTATAATCATCACCCACAAATCCCAATGGTCCCTACGATAAAAATTAAAACTAAAGGCATTCAAAACATCCTCAAAAAAATCCACTAAAAATAGATCCAAAATAAATCCCTTAAACTTCTTCAAGACCTAGTGGTATAATTCTTAAAGTGGAATCATATTAAAATCAATGCCATCCTCATCTAACCAATTAATTTATAACACTTCCCTATAAATTTTTACAAACTGAACATGATGATGAATACATGTTGAATCCACTCATTCAAAAGAAAAATCATTAAAGAATCCTAATCCAAGACACATATTACTTTATTTTGATTATTTAATTTATTTTTAACCATTCCTCATTGTTTAGACCATTCGAACACAGGAGTATACAAGTATGATTCAGGATCCATTCCAAAGTCTCTACCCCATAAGTAGTCTGACTTATCTTTGAATATCCAGTAATCATGAAGGTCCATTCATCAGATCATAGGGGTTCTGAATATCCAATGTCCTAGCTATCCCACTTGTTTACAAGTCATAATTATCTCATCTGACACTATTTCACCACCTACCAAGGGATCCTCATCTGTTTTTATTCTAAAATCCAAATAATCTATCAAAAATCACCTTTGATGCCACTATATCTTGATATCATCCCCCCAAAGGTACCCCTCCTAGGCCGACAATAATATAAGGGATAAAATGATTCTTGAATCCCTCTTATAAGAGGTCTTGGGTTGAGTATAAGCACAAATGGTGTACCCTACTCACAAATGGGAGGCATTGACCTCTATGATATGATAAATGAGAGATATAAGATATAAATAACCACTAATGATTTCATGCCCATAATAGAAAAAAAATCAATCCAAACACAAAATGTAGTGTAACGTCCCAGTCCCGGAAGCTACCCAGAGGCACCCCGTACCCGGTTGGTCACATGGACTCAAGCACATTTCCCCAAACACCAGAGGCTACTGACTAGCAGCGAGGGCCTTGGTTGTGATAGTAGGGAAACTATGCCCTCATTGGCAGAGTACACAGCGAAATAAAAATAAACATGCAATAGCGGAAGCAGTAATAACCAACAAATATAACAGTGGAAGACTAAATCAACAAACTAGAGCACATATGTATATATGAAATGATGCATGATACATATCTAGGAAAGTATAAAAACAAGTCACAGTGCTGGAAACACCACAATACAAAAACAAGTACAAAAAAAGTAAACAGCTCCTCATCATCACAAGAAAAATCTTGGTCCCTTGCTCTCCTACTCCAAGCAATCAAGTACCCGATGTCGAAGGGTCCTTGCCCTTGTCTATACCTGCAACCACATATTCTATTTGGGCCCAAAAGCATGACCTAAACAGGGTGTGAGACTAAATCCCAATAGGCATTCACCCGAAAATCTTTGCCTAACAGTTAGTGAGCATATGGCAGGTAAAAGCTCAATAAGCAGTAAACAGCAACAGCTAAGCAATATGCAGTAACATTAAGAAATAGATCAAAATTATACATAACAGCAATCAAACGACCACCAAAAATAGTAGTGAAGCAAACAACTAACATGTATGGAACCCTCTAGGAAGTAATCACACCCATCCCCTCTGGTTCTATCCAAGAAGTACCACAACCCTCCAGGCAGTGCACTCAATCTAACCCCTCTGGTTTGGTTATACGAATTTATGAGACTCTCTAGGGAAGCTCACTCAGTCAATTCCCCTCATACTCTAGGTTAGTCAGGGACTCACTGAGGAAGATCACGCGATCTAACCCGCTTAGCCCCATGGTCTAGAGACTCTTTGAGGAAGCTATCTTGGTCAATTCCTCCTATAACCTCAGGTATACCACAGAATTTCTAAGGAATCTCACTCGGTCAATTCCTCCTCTAGCCTGGGGAGGTTCTTAAAAAGATTAAAACAAAGTAAGACTCTCTGAGGACGCTCACTCGGTCTACCCTCCTGTAGTCTATAATACCTGAAGACACTCTGGGAAGCAATCGGTCTACCCCCCTATGGCCTATAATGTCTAAGACTCAATGAGGAAGCTCAATCAGTCTACCCTCCTATAGTCCATAATGTCAAAGACTCTCTGGGAAGCTCACTCGGTCTATCCCTTGTAGTCTATAGAACCAAGTTCTCTCAGCCCCGTTCTAGTCAGTGCATAATAATGCTATAAGGTCTAAGTACACCTATAGAGCTACTTGGATAACCAAAGAACACCTATACAGCTACTTGGATAAAAAGTCTACAAGGTAACAAGCATAATATGAATTTCAATCCAACCTATAATCACAAGGCATGGAAACAGGTGTAACAGACAAAGGAAAATGAGACCCCAAAGGTCATAAACAGAACAAATCATGGGCAGAACATCCAAGAAAAACAATTTAACCTCTAACATGATTAATTTACCTCTACAAAATCATGCAAGTAAGGATGGAAAACAAAAAAAATGAAAAAACGTAAACACGCAATACCCCATTCATAGGTATTGGTGGAATTCGCACATAAAACTCAATCTTTTTGATCGGTAAGGAACAAACTACCTACCATGATCCTATGAGATCGATATACTTGAACCACAATGATTGATTCTCCCTCGAATGTCGTTGATCTGATAAAATGTCCAAAACGGTCAACCTATGATAACATGAGAGAGAGGAAGAATTGGAAAACAAGGCTCATGCAGAAGGGAGAACTCACCGCTAAAATTCCAACGCAATCGACAGAACTCGAATCAGAGAACGGATGAAAGAATGGTGGCTCGTCGAAGATCCACGGTTTCCCAGTGCTCCCGGACGAAGAAGCTGGAGAGGAATATATTTTCGTCAATTAGGAGTGACCCCAGTCCGTTTAATGAAAAAAGAAACAAAGTACACGGCATGTACTTTTAGAGTACATGGCATGTAGTGGGTTTTTCCGTATTCTTCCAAAATCTGCCTCCATGTCACCCCCACACACCGTGTGTGTGGCCCGGACACGGCCGACACACAGCTTCGAGCAGGAAAAGAGCACATGGCATGTACACAGAAAGTACACAGTGTGTACTTCAAAAATTTCCAGAAACTTTTTTTCTCCAAAAAATCCAAAAAAGGAAAAACATACCTGAAACAAATGTCCATGTTCTTACAAACTTCCCCCATTAATGAAATTTTTCCCTTGATATCCCTAGAGAGGCATAGAATAAGAAACCCCGAACCGCTCCGGCCACTAGGATCGAACCTCGGCCTCCCTCTCCCATGTCTCATCTTGTACTCACCCGTGCTGCCATAGCACCCATACCAGAGAAACAGACCGGCCTTAGAGAACCTTCATACTGCGATCGAAAATATGGATAGGATTCTCTTCAAATTACACATCTGCTTCAAAATCAACATCCTCAGGTTGGAAGATATGAGACGGCTCTGAAAAGTAACATTGGAGCTGAGATACATGTAAGACATCATGCATAGCCCGGTACCTCTAAGGTAGCTACAAACGATAGGCAACCAGACCAAATCTCTCCACTACCTCAAATGGTCCGAAGTATCATGGTGAAAGTGCATCGTGTCTCTGAATCCTCTTGTGTCCCAACCTCGGTGCGCCACACAAGAAAACCTGATCCCTGAACTCGAACTCCATAGGTCATCTCCGCTGATCAGCATAAGACTTATATCGAGACTGTGTTGTAGCCATCCTCTTCTGAATCAACTCTATCTTCTCTGAGGTCTCCTAAACAAGACGAGGTCCCAGTAGAGCTACCTCTCCTGCCTCTAGCCAACATAAGGGTGATGGGCATGGCCTACCGTACAATGCCTCGTAAGGTGCCATCTGAATGGTCACTAGAGAACAATTATTGTATACGAACTCCACAAGAGGTATATGCTTCTCCCAAGAACCTCCGAAGTCTATAATGCAATCTCAAAGCATATCCTCAAGAACATGGATCGTGCACTTGGAATGGCCATCAGTCTGGGGATGGTATGCCGTACTAAAAAGTACATGTGTTCCCAAAGCCTTCTGAAGTCCCTGACAGAACCAAGTGGTAAAGCATGAATCCCTGTCTGAAAAATGGAGTATGGAATCCCATGTAGACTTACAATCTCTTGGATGTACAGTCATCTCAGATCATCAACACTGAATGTCTCTTTGATCGGAAAGAAGTGTGCAACCTTCGTAAGTTTGTCGATGAAAACCCAAATACCATCACTCCCTCGAGGAGACCATGGTACCCCAGTCACGAAGTCCATCGTGACATCATTCCACTTCCACTCTGGAATGGGTTACTGCTGGAAAATCCTTGCTGGTCGCTGATGCTTTTCTTTCACCTTCTGACAAGTATAACATCTCATGAAAAAACTAGCAACATCTCTCTTCATACCTAGCCACTAGTACTAGTGGTGTAGGTCATGATACATCTTGATGATGCCAGGATGAACTGCCCAAACTGAAGAATGAAAATCCCACATCAGCTCCTCACGTATGTCTACTGGCACCCATACGCATCCCGGGAAAGGCAAGATCTCATCCTCACCCACTGTATATCCATGATGAGGGTCCCCACCTGACAAACTCTCCCATAGGACTAAGTCCACTGAATCTGATAGCTGCATCATTTGTACCCGATCAAGAAGTGTAGATGTAATAGCTACAGAAGATAGGACAGTCTATCTTGCATGTCGTGAACTTCTAAGTGCATCTCAGAGAATAGTGCAATAAGCTGCCACTCACTGCTGGCATCCTAAACTGCCTGAATCTGAATTCTTCTGCTTAACGCATCTGCCACTTCATTGCCCTTTCCCGGCGTATAGGCGAGCTCTAAGTCAAAGGACTGAAGATACTCGACCCATCTACGCTATCTCATATTCAGATCACGCTGAGTGGAGATATAATTGAGACTCTTGTGGTCGGTGAAAACCAAAAAGTGTTCTCCTAGAAGGTAGTGTATCCAATATCGTAAGGCCTGAACAACAGTTGCCAACTCCAGATTGTGCGTCGGGTAATTCCTCTCGTGTGGCCTCAACTACCGAGATCCATACTCAACGACTCCATCTCCCTGCATAAGCACAAATCCCAGCCCGATACCTGAAGCATCCCAGTAAACAGTGTAGCCCTTTCCCAGCTCTGGAAAGACTAGTATCGGTGGTGACATCAACCTCCCCTTCAGTTCATGAAAGGCTGAATCACAAGAATATGACCATAAAAACTTCGCCCACTTCTTGGTGACACCTGTCAACGATGCTGCTAGGTGAAAAAAGTCATGAATGAAGCGTCTGTAGTATCCAGCCATCCCTAGAAAACTCCACACCTCAAAGACATTCCTCGGCTGCTCCCAGGAAACTACAGCTCTCACTTTCTCTGGGTCCACTGAAACTCCTGTCTCTGAGATGACATGACCCAATAAGTGAATCAGATCCATCCAAAAGTGTCATTTCAACAGTTTAGCATACAGCTGATGCTCTCTTAGTGTATTCAGAATAATCTCAAGATGTGTGTCATGGTCATGTCGAGTGTGAGAGTACACCAATATATCACCCACGAAGACCACGATGAAGGAGTCTAAGTACGGATGGAACACTCGGTTCATTAGTGCCATGAAAACCACAGGCATGTTTGTGAGACTGAACGGCGTGACTGTGTACTCGTATAGACCATACCTGCTCTATAAGGGTGTAAGAGTTATATCTGATGGTCTAATGCACAACTGATGATAACCAAACCTCAAGTCGATCTTCGAGAACACCCGAGCTCCTCAAAGATGATCAAAGAGGTCATCAATCCTCAGTAAGGGATATCGGTTCTTTACCATAAACTAGTTCAGCTTAAGATAATCCACACAAAGTCGAAGGGTGTCGTCTGCCTTTTTCGCAAACAGGACAGGCGAACCCCAAGGAGAAGTACTGGGTCGGATGAAACCATTTTCCTACAACTCTTCCAGCTGCTTCTTGAGCTCTTGCAACTGAGGTGTAGCCATCCTATAGGGAGGAATGGACACTGGTGCCACTCCTGGCACGATCTCAATCGAGAAGTCTACCTCATGTTACAGAGGCAATACTGAAAAGTCCTCTAGAAAGAAATCCCTGAAACAATCCACCAATGGGGGGAAAGTGTGACTGTGAATTCCCCTGGTCATCCAGATAAATAATGCAAATATGGGCTGTAACTCCTCCTATCCCATGATGCTCGGGTGTAGCTCTACCCACTTGGGAATTCCACTCGCCTCTACGAAGATAAGATCCGCACTCTGGTTATATAAAACTCACCCTATGGCGATAGCAATCGACGACTTCCTGGAAAGGAACCAACCAGTCCATCCCAAGAATGAAGTCATAGCCTGACATCTCTAGGACATAACGGTCCCATAATAAATGACACACCACAACCTCAAGAGGGAACTCTGTGCACTGACGTACGCTAGATGTCCTTGTTCCCAACGACGTGTCCAGAGTCAACAAGTCGGCAGACAAAAAGATACAGATCCCAAGGCTCTCCACAACTGCAATAGAGATAAAGCTATGGGAAGCACCAGTATCTGAAAGAGATGAAGTTAAAACTAAGGCTACTAAGATTGTACCTTGAACTGTAGAAGGGTGGAGATCTTTCACCTGATAGGTCTGCTCCACGGTGAAAGACTGGCTTGCACCGCGGCCCTACGGCCCTGACTGACCGCTATATTCTGATCCACTATGCTGTCACTGATGACCTGGTGACTGACCACCATGGTCGCGACCTCCACCTCAACCTGAACGGCCGGAAGAACTCCAGTTCCCCGACTGGTGGGTAACTGGAAAAGCATCTCCAGAATTCGGGGTCATAGAGGAACCCCTACAACCAGCTGAAGGTGAGAAGATCTGACAAAAGCGCTGATGATGGCCCATCTTGCCATAAGACCGGAACTCCATCGGATCCCTCTGGTACTGAGGCCTAGTATTCCCACTCCTACCGCACTGGTAGCGTACAACCTAGCTTCTAGAAGACAAACCTCGCGTACCCGGATCTCCTCGAGAAGACTCTCTATGACGCTTCTTACTGTTTGTAGGAGGAACACCAGCTCTGGATGTCGAACCGCCCTGGCTCACTACCCCAGAATCCCTCATATTGCACTTAGTAATCAGTTCCTGGTAGACGATAGAAGATATCGACATCAACTAGAAGATATTCACCTGGGAACGGATCTCCTGCCTTAGACCTTCCTCAAACTTCCTAGCAAGGAACAACTCATCACCTGCTGGGATCGGTGTGAAACACTGCAGCTTAGTAAAATGGGACGATTACTCCATGACAGAAAGAGTACCCTGATGCAAACTCCTAAACTCCTAGTCTCGATCTGTAATGCCCCGACCCCAGTTACCCAGAGTCGGTGCATTATTACATATCATTGTCATGATCACAAGAAATATCAAGTCTCGAAATACCGATTAGTTTAGTTGACTTGGAATAACTAGATACATTCATAAAGTTTACATTATATCATAAAATGAAAACTACACCAATATAGTCTCCATAGTCCACACTCTAATCCCTCGTACTATCCCTACACGTCATTGATAAAATATTTCTTCACATCCTGGGAAAAATAAAACGTAGAAAAGGGGTGATCTCAAATGCCTAGTAAGGATAACAATATAGCGGAAACTTTCATAAATAAGAATAAATATTTAAGGCAATGTATAACTAAAATAAAAGCCTTTTAAACTTGAACATCAATATAGTATGGAAAAAATAAAATGAAATAATTCCATTTACTTATTCACATGGATATTCTACTAATCGAATTATCACATTCAATATCAATAACCACTTTCATAATGATGGAATGAATAATGTCAGACTATCATAACCACATAGCCAAGGCCTCATGCCAATACTACAAACAAGATTTTGTCAAGGCCTTGTGCTAAGACACTAGTTTGTCTCATGAGACCTACTGATACATCGAGGAGCTATAGCAGGCTCCACCCGTCACTTATTAAGTCCAATGCATTCCTCATATTAACATGTTTAAACATAACATAAACAATCGTATTAAAAATAGCCTACAAAATGTGGATACTTTCACCATAAAACATGAATGGTATAAAAATAACACATCCACAGTCAAACATATCACAAAACCTTTAATAATATATTTATGTTTTTTATCATAATAAATAAACTTCAAATAAGCATGAAATCGATCAAAGGATGTTGACATAGATGAAATCAAAACTATTTGAGAGAAATATCTGTATTTCTTAAATCAGTTAAAAGTCACATAATTATAAAATAAAACATTTCCTTTGAATATAATCTTATAATCTTGTAAGGGAAGCTTTTATGATTTTATAATGGTGGAAAATAGCCACACCCTCTGTATAAGTTAAAAATAACATTCTTACCTTAATTCTGTCAAAAAGGGTAAAAAGGACCATGTTTGGAAAACGACCGAATGATTCCTTTGTAAACATATTATAAAAAGTCAAAAAGGGTATAAATTACTTTATACTATAGTCTTTAAAATAGTAAGAATGATTTTAAAAACATTTTTAAGAAACATGGATGTGGATGATAAAGAGGTCCTAGTAGAAAATCACGTATAAACAACCTCGGATAATGAATAGATTGTGAAATAAACCATTCCTTGTAATTTTCCTTGGTTGAGGGTAGGTTAACCTAATATATAATGGTGAAATAATTTTTATTAAATTATAAAAGAATCGTATACATTAATATGATATCATATATGTTCTTTTAACATTGCTTTGTTAATAATATCTTAGAATTATCATCATTTGGGGTGTTAACATACTCGTTTTATTTTATAAGTTTTGTTACATAAGTCATGATTGTTATGGATAGGTTGTATAATATTCATATCCAGAATTATATCAAGTCCATAAACATTATTTTTAATCATCAAATGAGAATTATACTTGAATGGATATGATGGAGAATGAATCTCATCACGTTCGTGGAGATGGTAGTCCGTACGTACGCACGAGCCACAATATCGTTCTTTCGATATTAAAATAATATATAATTGGATGGTATATCATATATACAGAATCATTATAATGTTATATTTATTATTTAAATGAATTAAACATCATTACTATACCCATCCAAATAATAATTTAGTGAATAACAATTACACCACGACGTGGAGACGGTAAGCCGTACGTTCGCACGTATGGTGACATGTCATTCAAAGGATGGTTAGAATACTGAATATGGTTGTAAAATATTTATAATAACATCACAGTATATATAAGATACGGGAGTTATTTTTTTATAATGGGAATAACAAATAAAGAAGATGTTGAAGAAGAAAATAACTTGAAAGAGGGTGGTGAAAACATTACCTCTTCTTCGGGTTCTTCCTTTTGAATTGATCAAAAGGGCTCCTTAGGATGGATTTCTGATCCAACTTATGGCCTCTAAGTTGAAGTGATGGAAGTTGAGAGAATATTTTGGCAGGGTTTGACCGATCCAAATGGCTTTGAATGTGTAAATTAGTGATAAGGGGGAGTTCACTTTTATAAGAGGGGTGAGGGGAACCTTTGGAAAAGATAGAAATATTATTTTATAATAAATTTATATTCGTTTTCTAATGGGCCAAAAGAAGATTATTTATTGGTTAAGGTGGGGATGGGTCTAAAATCACTCAACCAATAGAATTTAGACCGGTTTGGGTCATTATATTAAGCTTATCTTTTAGTTTTAACTCTTAGTTAATTAGTTTGACACTTACCATGTCACTTTGTATTTTTATATTATATAGTTAATAATCTTACTATAAACCCCCAAGAGACCCCAAACTAGTCCATTAATGATACACCTATCATGATATAATTCTCTTGGTAGAACCTTATATATTTAGGTATTGAATATAAATTAATAATATAATATTTGTTTTAAAAACACTTTTATGTCAATTTTCACACTATTGGGTATTTTGTTTTTGATAAATTTATAACATCATTATTACTTAGAAAAAAATTTATATAATCAATCCTAATATGTCATATTAACCTATAAAATTAGTTTAATTCATAAAAATTCTCAAATTACATTTACTTTGATATTTATAATATCAATTATTTTAATATTTCATTAATTAGGTAATTACTGCATCACCATTGTGTCATAAATAAATTAAATTATTTAATGTCTAAAATTATAAATAAAATACCATTATGTGGGAAATAATTTTAGCTTTCTAATGAATATTTAAAATCTAATTTACCTTATGTATAACCATATATTAAAAATGTTTTACTAAATAAACTTTGATTTTAACTCTTTTAACTCTTCTTTGAATTAAATAATAATAAATGTCCTAATTTAATTCAATTGGACCTAAATGATAATATTTTATTCCTAAGGTTGTTTTTGGTCGATATAAACTTGTAAAATAGAATTTGGACATGTTTTAGGGAAATATGAATATCCTTTTTACCCTTAATTACCCTATTTACTTTTAACCGTGGTAAATAAAAGTAAAAAGTTACTATTCACAAAAAATTATTTTTATCTCATTGAACCACATTTTACTTCTTCATATTAACTGTGTCTCTCGGATTTTTGAAATTCCACTCACAGAAGCGGTGAAATTAAGTTTTATGAAAAATTTAGTTTTTTAACTACCACTTTGTGGTTTCACTATTCATCAAAAAATGAAGTTTTTCAGAAAATTACCAAAAATTCACCCTAGGCTAATCTCGATATTCCGAATCCAAAAACGATTTCCATTTTGAAAAATAAAATTTATAAATTTAAAAAATGGGGTATTACTATTCATAACGGCTAGTTTGATTGGTTGTGGTGTGTTAGAACTCGATGTTGCGTATAACACACGCTATTGCATTATTCAAAGAGAAGCGTACCGTAAAAGATTGGGGTGTTACATTCTCTCTCCTTAAAATAATTTCATCCTCGAAATTTCTAGAATACTACCCCATGAAGAGACTCGGGTGGTTCTTTATCATAAGTTCCTCGGGATCCCATATTGCCTCTTCCATCTTATGGTTTCTCCACAAAACATTTACCAGACGCGTCGTCCGGTTTCTTAGTACTTTTTCTCTCGTATCATGAATCCTGACGGGATCTTAGTAATAAGATCGATCGGGTTCCAGTTCTAATTCCTCATAGGTGAGTAAATGATTTGGGTCAGGCAAGTATTTTCTCAACAGTTATACGTGGAACACATCGTGAACTTTGGAGAGACATGGCGGCATTGCCAAACTGTAATCTACAGCCCAATTCGTTCTAGAATTTCAAAAGGTCCGGTGTACCAGGGACTCAATTTACCCTTCTTACCAAAACGTATAACTCTATTCCATGTAGATACCTTCAAGAAAACATGATCTCCTAATTGACATTCCAAATCCTTCCTTCGATTATCGGCATAGATCTTCTACCTACTTTGAGCTGCTTTGATGTGATTTTGGATTACCTTCACCTTTTCCATCGTTTCCTCCACAAGTTCTAGGCCTACAAGTTTTCATTCACCAACATAATCCCAACATGTTGGTGTGCGACATCTCTTTCTGTATAACGCTTCATATGGTTCCATCTGAATACTCGAATGGAATCTATTGTTATAGGAAAATTCTACCAGAGGTAAATATTGATCCCACATACCCTATAAGTCAAGTGAGCAAGATCTAAACATGCCTTCTAAGGTTTGAATAGTTCATTCTGATTGTCCTTCTATTTGAGGGTGGTAGGCAGTGCTCAAATGAAGTTCAGTATCCAAGGCCTTCTGAAGACTCTTCCAGAATCATGAAGTAAAACGACGATCATGATCAGAAAAAATCGATAGGGGTAATCCATGAAGTCTCACAACTTCATTAATATATAGTCTTGCTAGCCGTTCAAGTGGTAAATCTTCCCTAATAGAAAGAAAATGTGTTGACTTGGTAAGACGATAAAAAATGACCCATATTGCATCGTTCCTTCTAGGAGTCTTTGGTAGTCCCATGACAAATTCCATCGTGATATTATCCCATTTCCACTCAGGTATGGGAAGAGGTTGCAATACTCTACCAGGCTGTTTCCTTCCAGCTTTCACTTGTTGACAAACCATACATCTTGACACAAAATCAGCAATCTCCCTCTTCATGTTGTCCCACCAAAAAAGTTCCTTCAAATTTCTATACATTTTGGTCCTCCTAGGGTGAATAGATAAATTGGAACTATGAGCATCATCCAGGAATACCCTTTTTAGATCAGGTATATCCGGAACACAAAGCCTCTTTCGAAATTTCAAAATTCCTTCTTCATACACATAATCTCTCAATCTACCATCATTCACAGATTTAATCTTCTTTTGAAATTCTTCATCATTGGTCTGAGAACTCTTAATACTTTCTATTAAAGTTGGTTTGTAAACCATTTGAAAAAGAATTGATGTTTCCCCATCCCTAGTTATTCCCATTTCCATCTTCACTAGATCCATGAAAATTTGATCCATTTCAATTCTCATATTGTTAAAAACTCCCTGATCATTTCTTCTCAAAGCATCAGCCACCTTGTTTGCTTTCCTTGGGTGGTAGTGTATCATACAATCAAAATCCATGAGTAATTGAAGCCATCTCCTTTTCCTCATGTTGAGTTCTTTTTTTGAGAAAATATACTTCAAAATCTTGTGATCAGTATAAATATCACATTTTTCACCATAGAGGTAGTGCCTCCATATCGTCAAAGCAAAGAACATAGCTAATAACTCGAGAACATGAGTAGGATATTTTTGTTCATGAATTATCAACTGTCGTGATGCATATGCAATTACCCTATCATTCAGTATAAGGAACCAACCAAATCATTTCTTCAATGCATCACTATAAATAACCAAGCCATCATTCCCCGATGTTAGAGTCAATATAGGAGCATTGACTAATCTTCTCTTCAGTTCTTTGAATGATTCTTCACACACTTTTGAGAAAACAAATATTACCCCTTTATGTGTGAGCTTTGTTAATGGGTTAGCCAACGGGGAAAAATTTTGGATGAAACGTCGATAATAACCAGCTAAACCAATAAAACTATGTACCCCAGTTATACTCATTAGTGCAGACCATTCTTGGATTCCCTGGGTCTTAGAAGGATCATCAGAGATTCCATATTTAGAGACAATATGGCCAAGAAAAGAAATCTCCTGAAGCCAAAATTCACACTTTCTAAACATCCAATATATTTCATGACTTCTCAGAGTCTTCAGGATAATGCGCAAGTGATTTTCATGATTTTCATAGAATTTTGAGTATACCAAGATATCATCAACCAATACCACCACAAATTCATCGAGATATTACTTGAAAACTCTATTAATCAGATCCATGAATACAGAGGGTTCATTAGTCAATCCAGAAGGCATTACTGTAAACTCATAATGCTCGTACCTGGTTCGAAATTTTGTCTTCAGAATCTCTTCCTTCTTCACACACAACTGATTGTATCCAGATCGAAGGTCAATCATTGAAAATTATTGAGATCCATGCAGTTGGTCAAATAAATCATTAATGTGAAGTAGGGGATACATGTTCTTTATTTTTATAGCATTGATCTCCCTGTAGTCGATACATAACCTCATAGATCCATCTTTCTTTTTTAAAAAAATAACAGGGGCTCCCCATGGAGAACCCCTAGTGAGAATAAATCCTTTATTACTCAATTAATCTAGTTATTTCTTTAGTTCAACTAATTATACAGTGTCCATTCTATAAGGGGTCTTCGATATAGGCCTTGATCCAGGAATTAAATCAATGTAAAACTCAACTTCTGGTTCTGCAGGAAGTCTAGGTAAATCTTCTGGAAACACATCTACATATTCTTTCACAATACGTACATCCTCTATTTGAACATTCCTTTCCTCACCCACTATAATTTCATTCTCTTCCTCCCCAATAATTGAATTTAGTTGAGCTACTGGGGGTGGATCTAGATAAGAATTAGGTGGTGACGATTCTGCTCTAAAGATAAGGTGTTCCTTATCATCATCATCAAGAATCGTAACCTCCTTCTTCTTACAATAAATCTTCACATCATGGTCTGAAATCCAATCTGTACCGAGGATTATAAGAAAATCAATCCTAGGTATCATGATGAGATCAACAGAAAAAGAACATTTATGTTCTCTAATGGGAACTGATTCACAAAACTTTGTTGCAATGATACTTCCCTTATGAGTTTTAACTAACAACTCCCTTGTTAAATAAAATTGGAAATATCAAATTTTCATAGCAAAACTAGAAAGATATGAAATAATGCGATGATCCAGAATCAAATAATGCATTTGCTAAACTTGAGGAAACCATTAAATTACCCGCCACCACGTCTTTTGGAGCTTCTACCTCAACAGTAGTGATAACATAAGATTGGCCTGTTGAGTCAATAAGGTTTTCCTTATGACTTTTCCATTCCTTATTCTTTTGAAAATCACAAACACCTTATCTTAAGAAAAATTGCTTTTATAAGAAAAATTGCTTTCATAAGGAAAATTTCTTTTATATGAAAAATTGCTTTCTTAAGGAAAATCGCTTTTATAAGAAAAATTATCCTTATCATATTTACATCCATATTTTTCTTAAGTATGAGATTCGGATTCATTTTCTCGGAATCGTTGAAACTTTGATATAAAGAATTCTGTTTTAAGGTTCGGATTCTGGACAAGAACTATAAGGAAGTTTCATTGCGAATTCCGGATATGAACTCTGACTAAGTTCTATTCCAGATTCAGGATACGAATTCTGAAGAAGAATTCTCATTACGAATTCCAATGAAGAATTCTCATTATGAGTTCTAATGAAGAAATATCATTCCGAATTCCCATTAAGAATTCTGATGAAGAATTCTCATTACGAATTCGGATGAAGAATTCTCATTACGAATTCTGATAACGAATTCTCATTACGAGTTCTAATGAAGAAATCTCATGAAGAATTCCCATTATGAATTCTGATGAAGAATTCTCATTATGAATTCTGATGATGAATTCTCATTACGAATTCTGATGACGAATTCTCATTACGAATTCTGATGAAGAATTCTCTTTACGAATTCTGATGACGAATTCTCATTACGAATTCTGATGACAAATTCTCATTAAGAATTCTGATGACGAATTCTCATTACGAATCCTGATGATGAATTATCATTACGATTTCTGATGATGAATTCCTATTCCGAATTCTCATTTCGAATTCACTTATTAAACAGAATATGAGTATCTTTGTTTTATACAATATGATTTAATTCAGACTCCAAAAAATATCTTTGTTTGACTCCGAACTTTTATATTGCTTACACTTCTAAAATTTGTCTACTCTTTACTATTGTTCCTTACACTCCGAACCTTCACTCTGAAGTTTTCATTCCGAACTTTTATGTTAGAATTAAAACGATGTCGTACATTCTGTTACACTTGTTTTATTATAAAACGATGTCGTCTATTTTGTCATAAACTAACCGTTGTCTAAGTGACACGTGTACAGGTCCCTCTGAACTTTAAGGAAAATATGACCGTTGGAGAAGGAACCGACCTTACCTATAAATAGGAGCTCATTTGAAAGAGCTTGAAGTTGATGATAGCTGATGAAAGTGCTGAAAGGATGACGAATTTGCGTGAAGTGATTTCTAGAGATAGAGGCTCTTATTAACTCTCAAAGCTTCGTGTGACTCCGAATATTTGTGATTACATTTGAGGGCTTCCGGGGATAGGAAGACAGAGGTGCCGACTACCTTGAAGTTCGAGGGCTTCCTTGCTGAGGAAGACAGAGGTTTCCAACTACCTCGAAGTTGAGGGCTTGCAGGGATAGCAAGACAGAGACTCTGATCTTCGTATCGAGGTCTTACCCTAGTGTGGGTAAGACAGACTTGCTTGAAAGTATAAATCAAGGGACCTTTATCCAAGGCTGTTGGATACCCTTCTCTTTGGGTTAAAAGACTTATATCTTGTTACTTGTAGTTTTACTACTTGTATTTATTCCGCTGCATTTTGTATTATAAGGAAAGTATAACTTTCTTATACTTCCTTGTACTCTGTTTCATTTAGATTCTATACGCTTTAAGGTAGAATCTCTTATTGAAATCTTTTGTTAAGTTTCAATTTCCAGAACCATATTTCCGGAACCCTCATTCGGAATCTCTTTCCTAGTTTTCATTCGGTGTTAAGAGGTGTTGTGAATTTTCTTAGTTTAACATTGTTAAACTTAGCCTTTTCCTTTACTTAAGGAAAACATAGTTATTCTTAACTAACTTTAAATGTTTCAAAGCAATTTTTAAAGTATACAATTCACCCCCCCCCCCTCTTGTATATTGAGCATCTACATCACTATTTCGATCCGATAATTGGTATCAGAGGTTGGAAACCTCTTACTCTATACCAATCTTACAATTGGTATCAGAGGAGGTCTCTGAAATACTTGTACTCACATACAAGTTTTTCTTTCTCACTTTTCATTCCGAATTTCTATTCCGAACTTTTCTCATTCCGAACTTTGTTATTGCAATTCTTTTCTACTAACAAGGTTGTGTACAATGTTATTTTAAGTATGGTAGGAATTAATGTTGGATCTATTGACAATCTAAATCCTACAAGACCACCTATATTTGATGGTAATGACTATGAATACTAGAGAGATCGTATGAAGAATATTGTTATCAATACTGGAGTAGACAACCTTTTTATGCCTACAGGTGATTATAAAATTCCTAACAAGGAAGTCAGAACTTTTACTAACCAGGAAAAGCAAGAATATCAACTCAACTATAAGGTACACAATACTTTACTATGTTCAATGACCAGAAATATATATAGCCAAATTTCTTCTTGTGAAGCATCTAATTGTATATGGAAGAAGTTAGAGGTTACACACTTTGGGACTTCTAAGGTGATTGAGACTAGAAGAGCTATGCTTAGAGCTGAATATCATGCCTTCAATTTTCCTTATGGAGAACCTATCTGTAAAGTTCAACAAAGATTTATGACTATTGTCAACAGTCTACAATCTATGGGAGAGAAAGGTTTAGATGATGAAGCTCTTGTGGACAAGATAATTGACATTATGCACAATGAGTGGGAATCCAAGAGAACAGCTATAGATGAGAACAGGAAGGTCACTCAAATTACTCTTGATGAATTATTTGGAACTCTTCTACAACATGAAACAAGAATGAAGAGAGATGATGACAACATCAAGAAAAAGAATGGAAATGGTACTGTTGCTTTGACTACAACTTCAAATCAGATAAAAGTTAAGACTCCTGAGAGAGTTACTAGATCCAGGTCTAAGAAAGTTATTTTCCAATCCGAATCAAGTGAGAGTGAAGGTTCAGAAAATGAATTAGCCAATCTTTCTCGAAGGATGAACAAGATAGCTGGCCAGAGAAATTTTCAATCTAAGTATAAGAAAAAGGAAAGGAAAGATAAGAAAGATGGAGAAGTTACTTGTTATGAATGCAAGAGAGCTGGACATATTAGACCGGATTTCCCTATGCTCAAAAATAAAGAAAGGAAGGAAAGACATTCAGACAGGAACATGAAGAAGTATTATAAAGCTAAAGCTAAGAAAGTTCTGAAAGCTAATGACACCTGGAGTGCCAGTGGTGGTGACTCTTCAGATGAATCTTCTGATTATGAATCTTCAGGACAGAAGAATCTTGGTCTTACAGCCAGATTACCTATTGATAATCATTGTCTTATGGCTAAGGTACGAAATGCTGAATCTTTGACCAATGTTTCTTTAAATTCTAATGATAGTAAGTATTATAGCTCTTCTGATGAAGAATCATCTTCTGATGAGGAAAATACATTACCTGCTTATGAAGAAGTCTCTAGGTTTGCTGAACTTCTTGAGATTGAGAATTCCAAACTCAATAAGAAACTTGATAAGGCAAACTCTAGGAATTCTATTCTTACAAAAGAGATATCAGATCTTTATAAAGATCTTGATAAGAAAAATGATGATTTTGAAAATATTTCAAAAAATCTTGAGGAAGTAAGTTCTGAGAAGAATAAACTTTCTAAAGAATTAGAAAAAGTAATTTCTAATAAAAATGTTTTCGAGCCTAACTCTAGTTCTAAAACTAATGATTTTGAGGATAAAAACTTGGTTGTAAAACTCAAGTCCGAAATTTTTTCCTTAAATAAGTGTTTATCAAACTTTACCCATGGTAAAGAAAATTTTGATAAGATGTATTCCCAAATACGACCTTTAAGAAATAAATCTGGATTTGGTTATACCCATGCAAAACCAATTTTCAGTAACAATTATTTTGTTCCTCAAAGTGCCCCATTTTGTACCAAGTGTCAATGTGGTGGTCACTGGGCAAAGAATTGTTCCTTAAACAAAACCCAATCTCTAAGATTTCACAAAGCTTACTTTTCCAAGAAGATGTGGGTACCTAAAATTTTATTGTCTGGAAATCTCGGATCCAAACAAGTTTGGATTCAGAAAGTCTAATTTTCTTCTTGATTTCAGGATAATAAAGAAAGTACCAGCAACAATACATGGTACATGGATAGTGGATGTTCCCGGCACATGACTGGTAACAAAAGCTTTTTTGAAAAGATTATCAAAATGAAAGGAGGAAAGGTAACTTTCGGAGACAATGCTAAGGGAGAGATTGTTGGTATTGGTAATATTATTTTTCTTGGTAAAACCTTGATTTCAAATGTTATTTTTGTTAAGGGTCTTAAGCACAACCTCATTAGCATAAGTCAGTTATCTGATGAAGGTTACCTTGTGAATTTTAGGAATGATAAGTGTTTAGTACACAATTCCAAGGAAGAATTTATTCTCTCAGCCAATAGGCAAGAGAATGTCTACACTTTGAACCTAGAAGACCTCAGGAATCAAGATTTACCTTGCCTAAGTGCAATGGAAGATCATTCCTGGTTGTGGAATAGATGATTAGGACACTGTAATATGAGAAACCTATGTAAACTCTCTAAGAAGAAACTACTTAAGGATCTACCGGAGCTTAGATTTGATCCTTCTAAAGTTTGTGATCCTTGTCAATATGGAAAGCAACATAAATCTAGTTTTAAGTCAATCGATGAAGTCTCAACAACCGATGCATTACAGTTAGTGCACATGGATATTTTTGGTCCAACACAAACTGGAAGTATTGGAGGCAAATACTATGTGTTTGTTCTAGTAGATGATTACACTAGTTTTACTTGGGTCTATTTTCTAGCAAAGAAATCTGAAGCTTTTTCTTATTTCTAAAGTTTTAGAGCTCAAGTTAAAAATGAGAAAAACCTTCCATTGAAAACTATTCATAGTGATCATGGAGGATAATTTCAAAATTATGATTTTGAAACTTTATGTAGTAAGAAAGGTATTACTCACAATTTTTCAGCACCTAGAACTCATCAACAGAATGGTGTTGTTGAAAGAAGAAATAGAATTCTTCAAGAAATAACTAGAACCATGTTGAGTGAATATTCTATTCCTAGACATTTCTGGGCTGAAGCTGTAAGTACTGCTTGTTATACTACAAATCGAGTTTTGATTAGACCTTTTCTTAATAAAACTCATTATGAGTTATGGAATGGTAGAAAACCAAGACTTTCCTACTTCAAGGTTTTTGGTTGCAGAGTATTTATTTTGAATACTAAAGATAACTTACATAAATTCGCACCAAAATCTGATGAAGGAATTTTCTTAGGATATTCCACAACCTCTAAGGCTTATAGAGTTTTTAATAAAAATACCTGCACTGTTGAGGAAACAGTACATGTAAAATTTGATGAATCAGATCCTTTTGTTTTTAAAGAATCTCAACATACATCTTCAGATGTGTTTTCAAAAACTGATTGTCAACCTTTGATAGAAGAACCTTCTAATAAGGATAATTTTCTAGAAGATACTTCTGAAACATTTACCCCAGAAGATTTTCTACCCTATGTTGATGAACAGGATTTACATAACCCAAATCAGGTGTTTCTTAAGAATCATCCCAGTGATAGTATCATTGGTGATGTAAATCAACCTATAAGGACTAGAAGTTCCTTAAGAAATGAAGTAGAACATCTAGCATTTCTTTCCCAATTAGAACCTAAAATCACTAATGAAGCTTTAGGTGATGATGATTGGATTAAAGCTATGCAAGATGAACTAAATGAATTCAAAGGAATAAAGTCTGGACCTTGGTTGAAAGACCTAAAGAAACTTCTGTTATTGGAGTAAAATGGGTTTTCAGAAATAAATGTGATGAAAATGGAGTCATTGTTAGAAATAAAGCTAGACTTGTTGATAAAGTCTATAATCAGCAAGAAGGAATAGACTATGAAGAAACCTATGCTCTAGTAGCTAGACTTGAATCTATCCGTATTCTACTTGCCTTTGCAGCATTCTTTAATTTCAAACTTTTCCAAATGGATGTGAAATGTGCTTTTCTTAACGGTTATGTTCAAGAGGAAGTTTTTGTTGAACAACCTCCTGGCTTTGAAGATACAAAACATCCTAATTATGTTTTTAGACTTACCAAAGCTTTGTATGGCCTTAAACAAGCCCCATGAGCATGGTATGATAGACTCACCGGATTTTTGCTTCAAAATAAATATATTAAGGGAAATGCAGATCCAACTCTTTTTATAAAGAAAGATAAGAAAAATGTTTTGATTGTTCAAATTTATGTTGATGACATTATATTTGGTTCAACTCAGCAATCTTTGACTGACTCTTTTGCTAGTCTAATGAAATCTGAGTTTGAAATGAGTAGGATGGGTGAGTTAACATTTTTCCTTGGTTTTCAAATTTCTCAAAAACCAGAAGGAACCTACATATCTCAACATAAGTATATTAAAGATCTTCTTAAAAATTATGGTTATAACATCACTAAGAGTATAAGTACTCCCATTGGTACCTAAAACTCTTTAGATCTTGATGAAGCTGGGAAACCAGTAGATCAAACATCTTTTAGAGGTATGATAGGAAGTCTACTTTACTTAACAGCTAGTCGACCAGACTTAATGTTTTCAGTATGCTTATGTGCAAGATATCAATCCAATCCTAAGGAATCTCACTTAAAGGAAGTAAAAAAGAATTTTTCGCTACCATAAGGGAACCATGGATCTAGGATTATTTTATACTTCTGGAAATGATTTTGTTCTAAAAAGTTTTTCTGATGCTGACTTTGGTGGATGTAGAATGGATAGAAAAAGTACATCCGGAACTTGTCATTTATTAGGAGATTCTTTAGTTTCTTGGTCCTGCAAGAAGCAACATTATGTAGCACTTTCCACTGCTGAAGCTGAATATGTAGCAGCTGGAAGTTGTTGTGCACAAGTGTTGTGGATGCAACACACACTCACAGACTATGGCTTCAGTTTTACTAAAACTCAAATTTTGTGTGATAACACAAGTGCCATTGCCCTCAGTAAGAACCCTGCACATCAATCCCATGAAAAACACATAGATATTAGGCATCACTTTCTTAGGGATCACACACTCAAAGGAGATATTATTCTTCAGTTTATCGGAACGCAAGATCAACTTGCTAATATTTTCACAAAATCTTCTCCTTCTGATAGATTTGAATATATTAAACAGAAGTTAGGAATGATAACAGTAAGGTAATCTTTCTTAATTAACATTCTGTTGAAAAAGTCTCATTACAGTAATATACTCCTATTCATAGGGGGAGTACATTTGATTGTTTGTTTAACAAAGTTTTTCAAAATTTGTTTTCAAACTTTTCGGAATGAAGATTTTCGGAATGGAACTTCTGGAACTAAAATTTTCCAAAATGGACATTATCGTACAGAATACTTCTGGAATGGAAGTGTTCGTATTGAAAATTTCCGGAATGAAAATTTCGTACTAAAAGTTTCATAAAGGAATTTTCATACCAAATTTTTCGTAATGTATTTTTCGTACTAAGTTCTTCGTACTGTTTTTCTTCTTATGTTTGTTTTTCGCACTGAGTTTTCCGTAATGAGTGTTTCGTACTATGTTTATTTTTCATAGTAAAAGTTTTGCGAAATCTGCCATTACGAATAATCCTCCTAAGCCAATCCGAAAGGTATGATTACCTTACTCAAGTTTTCGTAGTCATATTTTACTTGCTGGAATTTTCTTGTATTATATTTTCGGATTATAGTTTTCTTAACTCGTTGTTTTAATAAAAAACCTCAAAAAGATCTGATTCAAGCTTTCAACCGTCAGATCTAATCTCAGCTTATTCCAACCGTTAGATCAACTGTAGAAGGTGAACTGTCATCTTGTTGCCTATATAAAGGGGACCCAAATACTCGTCCCACATCGATCTCAAGCTCTCGCATCCCGAATATCTGCCTCTCTAATTTAAGGCCGTTCCGAAATTCAGTCTTCTCCGTTCCGAACTTCTCAGAGGACTTCAGATCGGAATGTCTGTGGAGTTAGCATCTCAAGAAATGTCATCCACTAAGCCTATTTCGCAATGGTTAGTTTATAGAGAATGGTTAGTACATCCGGATTTCTTCAACAACTATGATTCCCTTATTTCAAAGAATATTAAGTTGAATGGCTGGGAAGATGTTGCGGTGTCAAAAACCGGGAACCAAGATGAAGTATATTCAGACTTACTTGTCGAGTTCTATGAATCAGTTTCCTTCTTTAAAGAAGATAATAGGGAGAAGTTCTCTTTTAAGTCTTATAGCAAGACTTACAAGCTTTCTCACACCAAGGCTACAATCTTGGTAGGGATGTATTATGAAGGAGAAGCAGAGTTTATTTCACTTTTGTTTCCAGACTCTAAGGGTAGCTTCGACAAGGAAAAAGCCTTAGAAACTCTCGGACTGGCTGATGACAAGGCTCCGAAGATTGTAAGTCTATCTACAAATTTCCGGATTCTGGAGTTATGGGTGCAAGGACTTATCGTACCGATAAAAGGTGATAAAGATAGCTTGAAGAAAAGTGAGATCTATATCTTAGATTTCCTGATAAATCTAAGGAAGTTTAACTTGGTAAATCATATTCTTCTTACTATTGAAAATTTGAAGAAAGGAAATCTGAGAGCTCAGATTATTATGTATCCAGCAATCCTCTCCAAGTTGATTGTTCGGTACCTTGAGTCTTTAAAGGAGGCTTGCAAATCTAATCCAAGAATTTGCAAGATCATGCTGGTCAGTGATGGTACTCTTAAGAGAATGGATGTGACTTTCAACAAGGAAACGGGTGAGTTCTTCGATTTTCCAAGTCAAGAAGAAGCGGCTCCGAAAGCTGCCGAACCGGAATCATCTAAGCCAGTAAGGAAGAGAAAGCTGAAAGAACTGGAAGTACAAGCAGAGAATCCTAAGTCTAAGTAAGTCCATTCCGCACCTCCTAAGCCTAAAAAGAAGAAAGCATATCCTGATGAGGTTGTTACAATGTAGAGAGCAGATAAAGAGAAAAGGAAAGAAGGGGATCCGCAGTTCGGATTGGACCCTGCGGAGGCTAAGGCCTTGAAGGAGAGAACTGCTGATGAGCTTGAAAAACAAGAAAAGCAAAAGAAGCTCAAGAAGAATATGTCTGAGGCTGAGGTAGCTCAGGCTTTGTTGAAATTCAATGAAATGGTTTCAGCAACTATTCCAGTTCCGAGATCTTTCTCCTTGGAATCTCTACCTGAGACTCCAGGAAGAAATTTTGTTGCTCCGGAAGAAGCTGTTGCTAAGAATACTGAGGAAGTAGAGAAAGTCAAGCAAGTGGAAGAAGTAGAAGAGGGTGCTGAAGGAAGTGGTGAAACCGGAGATGTGCTGAAACAAGTAGATGATTACAAGGGGACACTATCGGAACACTTATAACTCCGAACATCTGAAGCTGAATCTTCGAAGCTAGTTACTCCAGCAATGGAAGAAGAGAAAGGATAAGAAGAAGTTTCTTATAATGGAGAAGAAGAACATCTCTTACTTGATGTTTCTCAAAAGGAAATGATAGGGGTTGGTGTTCAAGAAGTCGCTGATGAAGAAGATAATGTTGTTCAAGTTTCTAATAGTGAGAAGAGAACTCTGGAACAGGATTCAATTCCGGAAAAAGTCAAGGGAAAGAAAATTCTTGCTGATACTCCGAGCTCAGAAGTCAGGAAGAGAAAGGAAGTTGGTAGCTCTTCAAAGAGAAAACTTGAAATTGTTGAAGAAGAAATTTCTCCAAACAAAGTTTCGGATTCGGAGTCATCCTCATTGGGGCATGACTTTGTTGTTCAATCCTTAAAGAAGTTGGTGGGAACCATTCCGACCTTCTCTAGTATTGACTCAAGATGCCAGATGCTCCAACATGCTTTGAATCAGAAAACTGACTCCGTATCTATGGTTATGGACAAGTGCGTTGAGATTGAGGCACAGTTCAAAACGTTTTTTGTTGGTTACGAAGCTCATAGAAGATCTTGCAAGAGGATGACAAACTGGTCGAAGAAGACTGTGGAAGAGATGAGGTTGCTCAATGAGTTTCAAGACAATGTTAAAGATTCCTTTGAGACCGAGGAAAAGAAGATAAATGAGTTAACTGCATCCTTTGAAGAGAAGCTGACAGAAGAAAAGAACTTCCGGATTCAATAAGTGAGAGATCTGAATGGGAAGCTCAATTCCGTTTCTCAAAACTGGAAATTTGAAAGGGATCATCAGATCAATTTTGAAGAAAGGATGAAGGCTCAGGAAGAGAAAATCAAAGCTCAAGAAGAAAAGCTGAAAGCCCAGGAAGAAAAAATTGAAGCTCAGTCAACAAGAATAGTTGTCTTAGAGAAGCAAGCTGAAGAAGATCATAAATACCTGAAGAAGATCAAGACTATTCTAAAGGGGCTCATGTCAAAGGAAAAATATCCAAAATAACCTAATCCGATCTTTTTGTTGTATTTCGTTTTTGCTGAGATTTCAAATTTAATGAAAGTTGTGAATGTCGTTTCTTTTGTTGTCATTACTAATATTTCAGGTATTTTTTTTCCATTCTCTCCAATTATTTTTTAAAATCACAAAGGGGGAGAAGGAAAAGATCCTTAAGAAAAAGAAGAACTCTAATAAGAGTTTATCAAAGGGGGAGAAGAAAAAGATCCTTAAGAAAAAGAAAAACTCTAATAAGAGTTTGTTTAAGCGGGAGCTTTTTCATTAAAGAAGACATTCTTATCTATCACTCCGGAAATCTGAATACGATCCTTAGAGTTTCAAAGCCTAAGGGGGAGTTAGTCGTATTCATCAATTTCCTTAAAGTAAAGGGAGATAAGCCTTAATGTTTTTCTTTATTCTTAGAATTTATTTTTCATAAGGATGTTTGTGCTTTCCAAAAGGGGGGAGATTGTTGAGTCAATAAGGTTTTCCTTATGAATTTTCCATTCCATCTTGTTTTGAAAATCAGAAACACCTTATCTTAAGAAAAATTGCTTTTATAAGAAAAATTTCTTTATTAAGGAAAATTGCTTTTATAAGAAAAATTGCTTTCTTAAGGAAAATCGCTTTTATAAGAAAAATTATCCTTATCATATTTACATCCATATTTTTCTTAAGTATGAGATTCAGATTCATTTTCTCGGAATCGTTGAAACTTTGATATAAAGCATTCTGTTTTAAGGTTCGGATTCTGGACAAGAACTATAAGGAAGTTTCATTCCGAATTCTGGATATGAACTCTGACTAAGTTCTATTCCAGATTCAGGATACGAATTCTAAAGAAGAATTCTCATTACGAATTCCAATGAAGAATTCTCATTACGAGTTCTAATGAAGAAATCTCATTCCAAATTCCCATTACGAATTCTGATAAAGAATTCTAATTATGAATTCTGATGAATAATTCTCATTACGAATTCTGATGACGAATTCTCATTACGAGTTATAATGAAGAAATCTCATTCCGAATTCCCATTACGAATTTTGATGAAGAATTCTCATTACGAATTCTGATGAATAATTCTCATTACGAATTATGATGATGAATTCTCATTATGAATTCTGATGAAGAATTCTCTTTACGAATTCTGATGACGAATTCTCATTATGAATTCTGATGACAAATTCTCATTACGAATTCCGATGACGAATTCTCATTACGAATCCTGATGATGAATTCTCATTATGATTTCTGATGACGAATTCCTATTCCGAATTCTCATTCCGAATTCACCTATTAAACAGAATTTGAGTATCTTTGTTTTATACACACTGATTTAATTCAGACTCCGAAAAATATCTTTGTTTGACTCTGAACTTTTATATTGCTTACACTTCTAAAATTTGTCTACTCTTTACTATTGTTCCTTACACTCCGAACCTTCACTCCAAAGTTTTCATTCCGAACTTTTATGTTAGATTTAAAACGATGTCGTACATTCTGTTACACTTGTTTTGTTATAAAACAATGTCGTCTGTTTTGTCATAAACTAACTGTTGTCTAAGTGACACGTGTATAGGTCCCTCCGATATTTAAGGAAAATATGATGGTTGGAGAAGGAACCGACCTTACCTATAAATAGGATCTCATTTGAAAGAGCTTGAAGTTGCTGATAGCTGATGAAAGTGCTGAAAGGCTGACTAATTTGATTGAAGTGATTACTAGAGAGAGAGGCTCTTATTAACTCTCAAAGCTTTGTGTGACTCCGAATGTTGGTGATTACATTCGAGGGCTTCCGGGGATAGGAATACAGAGGTGCCGACTACCTTGAAGTTCGAGGGCTTCCTTGATGAGGAAGACAGAGGTTTCCAACTACCATGAAGTTGAGGGCTTGCAGGGATAGCAAGACAGAGACTCCGATCTTCGTATCAAGGGCTTACCCTGGTGTGGGTAAGACAGACTTTCTTGAAATTATAAATCAAGGGACCTTTATCCAAGTTTATTGGATACCCTTCTCTTTGGGTTAAAAGACTTATATCTTGTTACTTGTAGTTTTAATACTTGTGTTTATTCCGCTGCATTTTGTATTATAAGGAAAGTATAACATTCTTATACATCCTTACTTGTACTCTGTTTCATTTAGATTCTATACGCTTTAAGGTAGAATCTCTTATTGTAATCTTTTTTTAAGTTTCAATTTCCGGAACCATATTTCTGGAACCCTCATTCGGAATCTCATTCCTAGTTTGCATTCGGTGTTAAGAGGTGTTGTAAATTTGCTTAGTTTAACTTTGTTAAACTTAGCCTTTTCCTTTACTTAAGGAAAACATAGTTATTATTAACTAACTTTAAAGGTTTCAAAGGAATTTTTAAAGAATACAATTCACCCCCCCCCCCCCTCTTGTATATTGAGCATCTACATCACTATTTCGATCCCACATGGCCTTGATCCCTTGTCCTTTTCTGAGGTAAGTTCCCCTAACACTTAGGACATTCATTTTCATAATTTTCCATATCCCTACAATTGTAGCATTGGAAATCAGTATCATCCTTCTTTCCATTGAAATCACAAGCTTGGTGTCCTTTTTCACCACACTTGTAACAGACTTCCATTCCTTTTAAGAAAGTACAGGGGTGTTTCTTCCCACATTTGATGCAGGTTGGATATTCAACTTTTCCCTTCTTCCCCTTATTTCCATTCCCAGATTGATCAGTAGATCTCTTCTTTTCATGCTTTTCTTTAATGTCATAAGACATAGGGAATTCCTTTTCTATCTTGATAGCACATGAGACAATGTTTTTGTACGACGAGAAGGATTGTGAGACTAATGCCCGATTGAAAATATTTTTTAACCCATTAAAGAAACGATCAATCCTACATCTTGGGTTATGTATATAATCTCCAGTATATCTTTCTAACCTTGTAATGTTAGCCTCATACTTTGCGACATTCTCATCCTCCTTTTGTCTCAGACTTAGAAATTGCCTTTCCATATCTGGTCGATGGTCACGAGGAAATTATTTTTCTAAAAACAGATCTTTGGACTCCTTCCATTCCATATTTGATACATCATCATCTTCCTTCATGTTTTGAATCAATTACTACCATTGATCAGCATATCCAGTGAGGCGGTAAACTACCATGATAACTTTTTCCCTTTCACTACTTCCCAATGCCGGAAATATTTTCTCTAGGAAACTTATCCATTGCTCAGCTACCAATGGATTTGTACTCCAATTGAATTTTGGTGGTTTTTTCCTCATGAAGCGATATAATACTGATCCTCCACACTGTGGATCAGGGTGCTCCATATGGATAAGGTTATTATTCATAACCTGAGTGAGTTATCCCAGTATGGTGATTAGTTGATCAGCACCAGTTGCATCACCATCTCCTCTATAATTATCTTGGGTAGGAGAGAAATCCCTACATGGATTGCATGCATTGATACGGTTTCCATTTCTTCCACTAGGATCCATTTCTAAACAATGGCATAAACTTGATAAATTTATGAATCAAAATACATATTTCCATACTTACTAAACACTTAACATAAATTGAACTATTTATGTATATAATCCATAATCATGAAAATGTTTTCATTGAGTATGTATATACTCATAAACCCTTCATAATGATTTGTAATGAAAATGAGAGTTATCCTAAGCATATCTCCCAGGAGTGTTGTAACCAAGAGTTAAGCAAGGCCTGTTGTCGTGAAACAGTTCTCGTTCGAGTCTAGCTCAAAGTGGTGTTTTTGGGTTTTACCCCTAGGTACATCTATGCCGAAGCCACCTCTACCTACTTGTATCCAGACAAGGATGTATTGCTCAGAAAACTCACAAAATCTCTATAGTACCAAAATTCAAGGAAGTTCTTCTATACTAATCCTCAAAGTCCATCTTAAATCTATGTTCTCTAATCAGAGTTTATCTAAATCTAGATTCCAAGGTTTTTAGTAAACTTCCTCTGATACCAACTATAATTCCCTGAACCTAGTTACCTAGAGTCGGTGTATTATTACATATCATTGGCATGATCACAAGAAAGATAAAGTCTCGAAAGACCGATTAGTTTAGTAGCCTTGGAATAACTAGATACATTCATAAAGTTTACATTACATAATAAAATGAAAATTATAACAATAGAGTCTCTATAGTCCACACTCTAATCCCTCATACTATCCTTTCGGGTCATTCATAAAATCCTTCTTCACATCCTGGGAAAAATAAAACATAGAAAAGGGGTGAGCTCAAATGCCCAGTAAGGATAACAATATACCAGAAACATTCATAAATAAGAATAAACATTTAAGGCAATGTATAACTAAAACAAAAAACCATTTAAACTTGAACATAAACATAGTATGGAAGAAATAAAATGAAATAATTCCATTTACTTATTCACATGGATATTCTACTAATCGAATAATCACATGCAATATCAATAACCACTTTCATAATGATGGAATGCATAATGCCAGACTATCATAACCACATAGACAAGGCCTTGTGCCAAGACTACAAATAAGATTTTGTCAAGTCCTTATGCCAAGACACTAGTTTGTCTCATTAGACCGACTGATGCATCGAGGAGCTATAGCGGGCTCCACCCATCACTTATTAAGTCCAATGCATTCCTCATATGAACATGTTTAAACATAACATAAACATTCGTATTAAAACTAGCATACAAAAAGTCGACACTTTCACCATAAAGCATGAATGGTATAAAAATAACACACCCACAGTCAAACATATCACAAAACCTTCAATAATATATGGAAGTTTTGAATCATAATAAATAAACATCAAATAAGCTTAAAATCCATCCAAGGATGTTGACATAGATGAAATCAAAACTATTTGAGAGAAATATCTCTTTTTTTTAAATCATTTAAAAGTCACATAATTATAAAATAAAACATTTAATTTGAAAATATTCTTATAAGCTTGTAAGGGATGCTTCGATGATTTTATAACGGCGGAAAATAGCTGCACCCGCCGTATAAGTTAAAAAGACATTCTTACCTTAATTCTGTCGAAAAGGTTAAAAAGGACCTTGTTTGAAAAACGAAAGAAAGATTCCGTTATAAAATTATTATAAAAATTCAACAAGGGTATAAATAAATTTATACCATATTCTTTAAAATAGTATGAGTGATTTGTAAAACATTTTTAAGAAACATGGATGTGGATGATAATGAGGTCCTAGTAGATAATAACGAATAAAAAAACCCGGATAATGAAGAGATTGTGAAATAACCCTTACCTTGTACTTTTCCTTGGTTGAAGGTAGGTTAACCTCCAGTATAGAGGTGAAATAATTGTTATTAAATTATACAAGAATCATATACATTAATATGATATCATATATGATATTTTAACATTTCTTTGTTAATAATATCTTAGAATTATCGTCGTTTCAGGTGTTTACTTACTCGTTTTCTTTTATATGTTTTGTTACATAAGCCGTGTTTTTTATGGATAGGTTGTATCTTATTAATATACAGAAATATATAAAGTCCATAAAAATTATTTTTAATCATCAAATTAGAATTATACTTGAATGGATACAATGGAGAATGAATCTCATCGAGTTCGTGGAGACGGTAGTCCGTACATACACACGAGCGACAATATCATTATTTTGATATTAATATAATATATAATTGGATGGTATATCATATATACAGAATAATTATCATGTTATATTTATTATTTAAATGAATTACACATCATTATTATACCCATCAAAATACTAATTTATTGAATAACAATTACACCACGACATGGAGACGGTAAGCCGTACGTACGCACGTATGGTGACATGTCATTCAAATGATGGATATAATACTAAATATGGTTGTACCATATTTATAATAACATCACAGTATATATAAGATACTAGAGTTATTATTTTATAATGGGTATAACAAAGAAATAAGAAGTTGAAGAAGAAAGGAACTTGAAAGAGGGTGGTGAAAACATTACCTCTTCTTCGGGTTCTTCCTTTTGATTTGATCAAAAGGGCTCCGTAGGTTTCCTTTCTCATCAAAATAATTCCTCTAGGTTGAAGTTAGGAAAGTTTCTAGAATATTTGGGCAAGTTTTTGCCGAGCCAAAAGGCTTTTAATATGTTAATTAGTGAGAAGGGGGAGTGCCCTTTTATAAGAGGGGTGAGGGGCACCTTTGGAAAAGCTAGAAATATTATTTTATAATAAATTGATAAGTGGTTTCTAATGGCTCAAAAGTGTAATATTTATAGGTTAAGGTGGGTATGGGTCTAAAACCACACAACCAATAGAATTTAGATAGGTTTGGGTCATTATAGTGACATTATCATTTTGTTTTAACTCTTAGTTAATTAGTTTGACACATACCATGTCACTTTGTATTTTTATATTATATAGTTAATAAACTTACTATAAACCTCCACGAGACCCTCAAGTGGTCCATTAATGATACAAATATCATGATATAAGTCTCTTGTAAGAACTTTATATTTTTAGGAATTCAATATAAATTAATAATATAATATTTGTTTTAAAAACTCTTTTATGTCAATTTTGAAACTATTGGGTATTTTGTTTTTGATAAATTTATAAGAGAATTATTACATCGAAAAAAAAAATTTATATAATAAATCCTAATATGTCATATTAACCTTGAAAATTATTGGAATTCATAAAAAGTCAAAATTACATTTATTTTGATATTTATAATATAAATTATTTTAATATTTCATTAATTAGGTAATTACTACATCAACATTGTGACATAAAAAATTAAATTATTCAATGCCTAAAAATTATAAATAAAATACCATTATGTAGAAAATCTTTTAATCTTTATAATGAATATTTACAATCGAATTTTCCTTATGTATAACCCTATATTAAAAATGTTTTAGTAAATAAACTTTGATTTTAACTCTTTTAACTCTTCTTTAAATTAAATAATAATAAATGTCCTAATCTAATACAAGTGGACCTAAATGATAATATTTTTGATCCTAAGGTTGTTTTTGGTCGCGATAAACTTGTCCAATGAAATTAGTACATGTGTTATGGTATTATTAATATCATTTTTTCCATTAATTACCCTATTTACATTTAACCGTGGTAAATAAAATTAAAAAAGTTATTATTCATCAAAAATTATTTTTATCTCATTGAACCACATTTTACTCCTTGATATTAACTGTGTCTCACGAATTTTCTAAATTCTACTTACAGAAGCGGTAAAATTAATATTTATGAAAAAATCAGTTTTTTAACTACCACTTAGTGGTTTCACTATTCCTCAAAAAAAAAATGAAGTTTTTCAGAAAAATACCAAAAATTCCCCCGAGGCTAATTTCGATATTCCGAATCTAAAAATGATTTCCATTTTGAAAAATAAAATTTATAAATTTCAAAAAGTGGCTATTACTATTCATAACGGCTTGTTTGATTGGTTGTGGTGTGTTAGAACTTGATGTTGCGTACAACAAACGCTATTGCATTATTCAAAAAGAAGCGTACCGTAGAAGCTTAGGATGTTACACAATCGGACCTCAGGGTCTCCGGATAGAATTAGTCATAGAAGGTGCGTCGAAAGCAATCTCATGACATACCCAACTGATGCCCGGACTATGAGATCACCTCCCACCACCTCTTGGCGATGTCCTAGATCATATAGGTGTCAAACATTAACCTCTTCTCTGGGGGTATCTCTAGATTCTCAAAGATAGTCAGGGTGGCCTCGATGCACGACTCTGCAGCCTGGGGTCCTCCATCCCCTGAGAAAGTAGGAGGATGATGCTGCTAAAAACCCCTCGTCAACTCATCCATCGACGGGGCAGGAGGCGACGCTCCCTGAAAAGTCTGCATCATCCTCAAGAAATCCTCCTTGAACTGCGCATTGGTGCCTACAGCGAGTATAACTACTGGTGCCAAGGCTGGAATAGCAGGAGGATCTGGAAGAGGTCCTTGGTCGGCCATATCCGGTGTCTGACCACCGTTTGGCAACTAACGCATGACCAGAGGATGTCTAGGAGGCATAGATCTGAAAGATCAAAATCACACCTTATATCAAGATTAACAAAGACAGAAAACACAGGAGTACAAAAGGGGAATAGGGGAAAGAAACTATCAAGTTTTACAAAACACGACAACACGGAGTGTATAAAAACAACACGGTGTGTCCTCTTCCTCCATTAATATGGGTGTGTACTCCTACCCCTACTGGTCGTGTAACGCCCCAAACTACACGACGTGTTGTTCCCACACCCGGCGTGTACTTAGACTCTAATCCCATGCTCGAGTATCCTTTCACGGCTACCCCACACGGTCCAACTAGCCCCAGACTACACCCCATGTTCCCCAGGGACACAGCGTGTACTAGACGCGGTCTCGGCGGCCCACGGTGTTAGTTCCACGACCATCTACATGATTGGCCCTTAAATGTTGTGTTTCGAACAAACACGGCGTGTATAGGAGAAGGTGACATCGTCCCGTGTTGTTCGTGACACGGCCGGGTACCTGAACACCAATACACGGCGTGTTCCAAAACAACACGGCGTGTCTAAGAGAATGTAACACCGCCCCGTGTTGTTCGTGACACGGTTGGGTACCTGGGCAGGACTACACTATGTGTTCCTTTATAACACGTCGTGTTCTACTCGAGATTCCCGACCCATGTTATTAGTGACATGGCCAGGTACATGGCTCCACACTACAAGGCGTGTTCTGAAACAAGACGACGTGTCTCAGAGAAGGTAATGTTGCCTCGTGTTGTTTGTGACAAGGTCGGGTACCTTGGCAGGACTACACAGTGTGTTCCTTTATAACACGTGGTGTTCTACTCGAGCTTCCCCAACCTGTGTGGTTAGTGACACGACCGGGTACACGGATATACACTACACTGCGTGTACCTATTGTACACAGTGTGTTCCTAAAGTTATTTCTACAACACCGTGTTCCTGCACACACAGTCAGTAACACGGCCTGAAAACTACACGACATGTAACCAGAGTGTACACGCCGTGTATTCTGGGTTTTTCTGGACATAAGCTCAGAAACTGCACAGACGCCTAGAAACACTGAAAACAAGGAAAAGAGGTGCCAAATTCTGATCTGTGAGGGCCCATACTCCCTACGAATAAAATCTTGGAATCTCCTAAAGTCATGTACAAGAGAAGACAGGATCATGATCCACCACTTCCGATTCAAGAGGTCCCATAACACCTCAAGAATCAAAATTTGGTGTTTATTTAAACAAGTACAATACAAACAATCTTCTAACAAAGCAATAGATATTCTATCAAGAATCTATCACAACAGCATGCATAATCTACACAAAGTCTATAACAACATCATGCAATCACTAATGCACCTTAGATGGCATGGAAATAATGCATGACATGTGATTTCTACAAGTGCCTATATGATGCATGAGATGGAATACCCTCATCTCATTGGGTCCCGTCACACACAATGTACACCATCAAACCTTTTGAGGAAACATTGAATGTATGGTTCTCCTATTTTTGGAAATTATATTTCAGACCACGTGTATCTTATCTTGTGTGGGTTTCTATGTAAAATATGATGGTTCCCTCAGTTGTAGATTTTGGGATATTATGTGGAATAATCTTGGAACATTTCTAATTTAGGAAATTTCCAACAACAACGGTGATCTGAAAGAGGATCACAAGAGACTCTATAGTTGAACCCCCATTAGCTTGAGAATGGGTCACCAAACAAACAATGTAGAATTCCCCCCATAGAATAGGGCACGGGTCTATGATAACTAGAGTGGATCTTCTTTTCGCACATGGGAACAATTCCCTGACTTGTAGAGTAGAAATACCTACCAACATGTGCATGAGTAATCTACATTACCGAGTGGAACCCCACTACTGTATATGGTGTTTGTAATTTACCTTATTGAGTGGAAACCGCTAACAAATAAGGCATATATCTTAGATGTCTAGAGTGAATCCCCCTATTATATAGTGTGTGTGTCCTTATGAAAATAGAGTGGAACCCACTGTGACACCAGTGCATGGTTCCATGACCTATAGACTGGACCCCCCCCCCCAAAGGATTGTGCATGGATCTTCTATAGATACATATGGATTGCATCCCCCCATCAACCTGGGAGTGGGTCCTTTACAGATAGGTATGTAGTGGAACCCACAATTAGCATGGGTGAAGGTCCTCTAAACCAAACATACACATTAGGGAGTAGATCCTCTACTTTGAGATTTTCCCCCTTGGTAGTTAGAAAAACTGCCCAGGCATGGGATTTCACATGCATACTTCTTGGCAAACATGTGATATGTTGGGATCATTGATGGTCTTTTGGAGCTATTGGAAACTCTTTTCACTATGATGATCATTGAGAGGGAGATCCCCTTTCTCTGTCATTTGGGATAATTTATATAGATCATATATATATATATATATATTCACATATGTATCGACACCTTTGGATATTTTACACTCCTTCTATGGGTGGAGATGAGGTGTGGGGTTTTCCATGTGAATTTCGTGTTTAGCATGTCATTTTTGGATGGGTATACCATCCTTCTATAAGTGGTAATGACTTGATAATAAATTCATTTACACATTGTGTTGAGTCTATTGTGTTCGAATGAGGTTAATGCCTTTTTTGTTCGTTTATCCATTGTATTTCACAAATTAATGCATAATGTTCCATCTAAATTGTCTTCATTCCTCTTGTATCTTGTATTTCCCTTCCTTTAGTGTTCTTGGAATCCTATTGGGTATATATACTCACCCCTATATAAGATCTTCCCACATGTTTCTTTAATTATGATGACGAAATATAGGTAAATGGTGACTACAATGGATATTAGTGATTCATTTCCCATTGGAACATGTGTGGTGGTCGCTACATGGAGAATAGGAGTTGGGTTCTATAAGAATTTTACATTCCAGTTATGTTTGGTTAGGAAATACTTCTTGTTGTGCATGTGTTTTACACATTTACTTTTTAGTTTACATTAACATACTATTGTACTATCTAGTGGTTTTATATGAATGGATTTTACCCTAATATTTTAGTTATTTTAATATGACTTGTCTACACTTATTCATCAATATAGACATATTTGGCTATACATGTACAAAGGAAAAGGATTCAAAATGTTAGTTACGATTTCCAAAAATGTTCGCATGCCCATGACCAGGGATGTGGGCTTAGGGTAGTTGCAGATTGATCCCCATAATGGCTTAGGTCATGACAGATAATAAGAATTTAATGATATATAACGGAAAAAAATAAAAACTATAAAATAGATCCTTGGTGGAGTCCATAAAGATATAATGTCTCATGAGAAACTCTTTAAAATAGAAATTTATGACCCAATCACTAAGAATATTCTAGTAACATAAAATCAATTTATATATATGTAGAGTGTGTATAACAATTATGCATAAAAGGATCCAACATGTAGCCACTCTAAAAAATGTTAAATAAGAATACAATAGATCAATGATTAAAAAATTTAACCATCTCATCACATAAAGAGGTTTACTAATATTTTATTATCCAGGCCATGGATTTAGCTAACCAAGTATTAAACACAAGAAGTTGTATAATATAAAACCAATAAGGGTTTCCATATAACAACATCCCCACTATATTTCAACTCTAACCTAATGTCTCATGTCCTAATCCACCTCCCTTCAAAATCCAACCTGAAGACACTTTGTCAAATGTAATCCTACCCAATGGAACCTAGTCTAAAATATCATACACACCATAAATAACATATATAACGTCGGAGGTAATGATTAAATAATTAAATTTTCATATTTATTAATAGTAATTATATATTTATACTATCTATAAAAATAATAAGTAATTTTAATATCAAAATGGAAAAAAGTTTTAATTAAAATATCTTATTATATGGGTTTATTTAAAATATAAATTTAAAAATTTTAGAATATGAATTTTAAAATATGAGTATAATTTTAAAATCAAAAAATCAAAATTTTCCATCAGATTAATTTTTTCTATCTTTTGAAAAATATTGAATTTTCAATAAATAGTTAGAAATATAGATTTTTTGTAAAAAAAACCATTTATTTTCAATATTTTAATTATTTTGAAATTGCTAAAAAAATATTAATATGAAATAATGTATCAAAAAAAGTATTTTGTTATTTTTAAATCACTTAATTAGTTTTTAATCAACATTATTTGGGTTTTTATTAAATGTTTTTTTTGTGTTTAAAAATGGGTCCTTCTAATCGCTGTTTAAGAATTCTTAAAGTTTCATCAGTTTAATAAATTAAAATAATACAAAATGGGTAATTTTTTAAAATTAAATGTATATATATTAAATGTAAAAAAATATTAATAGTGTTCCATATAATGGTTATTATTATTCATTGAGTAAATATAAAATCATCTTTTTCACTAAAAATACTCTAATTGAAAAACAATTTTTCATCGAATCTGTAGGGTTTTTAAAATTAAATTTTTACATTTCTATAAATTGAATTACATATAATGTATTAAATTTTTTTAATTATAATAATTTTTATTTTCAAATAAGTACATATTTTTTGATAAAAATGAATAGTGAAAAGTGTAAAAATTAATTTCCACGTTTAAGGTAAAAATGGATTTACTTTGGGTTAAATTAAAATAATAAGGGTTAAAATGACCTAAAAATTTATATAATATATTCGAGTACATATTTAGTACTTATAAATTATTTTATTGATAAAAAATTAATATTTTATATTTTTAACTTGAAACAAATGTGGTTGGAATTTAATGTTTGTCAAAAATTACATGAGTGTCACTTAACTCAAATATAAAAGGCCACTTCTATCCTACTATATTTCCACCATTAATACACATTAGTTAAAACAATAACTAGATAAAATAACTCTATAATTCCCTCTGATCATCCTAAAAGACTTATTTTTATCAAAAATCCCACAATGTAAGGCTTTTGGTACAAACCAAAAGAGTTTACTTGATGAAGAGATAATGTTCTCCAACGAGAATATTAATATTGTTTCCTCCACAACCAATGTAATTTACTAGTAAAACAAGATTTTATAACAAATTTTGTATATTAAATAATCATATGTATTTTTATGTTAATTTCAGATCCTAAATCATTCTCCTATTTCATAAAAATTGTTATGAAATCATCATTTGTGTGTATGGAGGACTACCGCATTGCGGATCAATGTAATTCGTTTTTTAATTAGAAACCATGATATTTGTGTATGATGATACATATAAAAAAAATATATTATATTTATAACATAATTATATATTTTTAGTTATTATATCATATGTACCTTTTTTATCATTCCATTCTTTAGATTATAAAATTACGTTGTTCATGTGTACGATGAAAATCGCCTATTATAGTGATGTGATTTTTTTTCACAAATTCATTAAATGGAAGTTAGTACGGGTAAATATAATGAATATATGAGATATTAATGGAATAAATATTATATTCAATACATATTTATCAATAATTAAACAAAATATATCATTATATTTCTTACTATCTCACTCACTAATAATTGATAATGTCGTACGTGAACATGTCAACTACTACCTTCACTATGTGATGTGACACACTTTTCATTACCAAACAACATGGCTGACAAATATAAATATGTTGAAATAAATAATATGTTATATATGATATTATTATCATCATGGAATTATATAATATTACATAACTCATTTCCATAATGATCATTGAAAAAATTAAATATTCCTCATTCATATGAATGAGCTACCATCTCTATTATTATAATGTAAAGATTTTTTCAATAAAATTTATTATAATTGTTATAAAAATTACAATTTCTGTATAAATATGATAAATATTTCATAAATATTATTGTAAAAATGTTTAAATAATGATCTTCTGTACCTTAATCAACCTACTAAAGACATTTTTGACAGATATGTCAAATATGGTTAAACAATCGATGTAAACTGAAATGATTAATTAATTTCACGTTTCATGAAAAAATATAAATAAAATTAATAATAAACATGAAAAGGATTATCATTAAAGTAAATATTTAAAATAATTTTATTATTCAATTAGATAATGACACATGTGAAATGTTAGAAACATGGTAAGATACTTTTCCCCAATTTCCATACATTGAAGCATATTTTTTTGATATACACATATACACTTCTACAAGTTGTATATAAAACCCATTTGAAATGTTATATCATCAATTTATATATTATGGTGGTTTTTGTATTATTTTTAGTCTTATTATTTCCTCTGTATTAGGATTCAAATATTTCCATAGTGATAAGGGACTTTTCATGGAAAAATTATCTTTTACTGTTTTCAATAAAAATACATTTTCCCATGTCAGTGATTTTAAATTGATTTAATGAAATTTTTTATATGGATATAAAATATTTAACCATTTATTTATATTTATCCCTATAAATTAGTTTAAATGGATTTTAAATGGAATCTTTTTATTTGTTTTATATGAATCATTTTGACAAACATCAAAAGCAATGTTCCGTCGAAAGGGGCTTATCAAAAATCAAGAAAAAAAAAGGCATTTGGGCTATTCGAGCTTAAAAAAGAACGTTCCATTCTTAATGAATATGGGGACAATGAGTTTTTCTACAGCCATGGTCATTAATTTATTTACGCCTTCCTTTGAAATATATCATGTTTCTTTCAATGAAGTGTGAAATTTTTTTATTTAGGACATTTTTGTATATAAATTTGGATTTTATTGGAAATAGTATTTTGGTATACTAAAGAAATATTCTATAAGGGTTTAGAAGAATATTTAATGTTTTTTATAAAGAAATACTGAAAGAAAAAGATGTTATATTAATGTTGGGGATATTCTAAATTATATATGATGGTTGTACCCAGACTGTACTGGGGAATATGATTATAATTATGATGTCGGGTGAGACCATAAGGCACTCCAATATATATGTTAATGATTTTGTTCTTGCATAAATTATTTTGAATGTCGGATGTATGGTTATTAAATTTTTTAATGATTTTGTAAGGGTTTTTTATGTTTAATAAGAGATTATTTCCCCATGTATAGGTTAGAATTTTCTATGCATGCTAATGCTTTTTCAGGGAAATCATTTCCTTTAAAAAGGGGATATAAATTTTGTTTTTATAAGAATTATAATTCCATTTATGGGTAAAAAGATATGATTTTTATGAAATAAATTTTCATGGGTTTTCATGTTTTTAACTAGTCAAATGGTTTTCTTATTTTTATGTATGTTACATAGTTTTTTGGGCTCTTCCAACATTTTAAGAATGGTTTTCATATTATTTAAGGATTGGTGTGGGAAATGAAGAGGTCAAGATGAATGTTCTGATGTTTTTTCATTTAAAGAAAATCATTTTTCATTTTAATTGATTTATATGGAAAGGAAAATGGATACTTAGCAGATGTGTACATATTGTATTATAGGTTTCATTACGGATGAGTTCTGAAATAATTATATAAAAAACTAAACCTAAAAATATTGTCAAATAAAATTGAATGAATTCAATACCTAAATCAAAATTTTATTTAATTTCTTAGGTTGAGTAATAATATTAGGTATCTAAGGCCTGTTTAGATAACATTACTAGTTAGAATAATCTTATGACATTCTTGAAAATATTCTACCTTATGGATAAGTTTAAATGATATATAATTTTATGATTACCATCACTACTCAAAAATAGAGCTATCCCCACATATTTATACTCATGGTATACAGAACCAGTAGGTATATATTTTCTAGAATCATTCAAAACCCATAGTTCATGTGAAATATGGGTAAATATATTCTCTCCTAATAGTTCTTCTGAAACCATTGAGATAGAATCCCATATATTTTCCTAGACTCACACCCTGTCAATCGATCCATATCTCCCACTTTAGTCAATCTAGGTTCTTCCATCACCAGAGAAATGACAGACTACACTCATCCTCTATCATTCTCCCATGATTTAATGATTTCTTGATTTTTATCATCTATGATAGAGAGATAAAAATCATTTTTCGATTCTATAGACCATTAATTAATTTGTATCAAGGTATTAAAATATATCCATGATTCAATTGGGCCACAATTCAAATGGATTATTTAAACTAAGGGTCTTTGTGAGTGATATTTTATTTTTCATATTCTTTTAGTGATCTTAATTTGGATTAGCCTTTATATTTCCTTTGGTGTATTTTTTTTATGTTTAATTTTTCATTTTTTCCATTATAGGAGTAATTGTATATCCATAACCACCATATAGGTTTAAATTTCGAATGTGTAAAGAAATAATTAGTTGGTGAAAAAACTAACATGATTTTATGTATAATATTCCCTCTCATACTCCACATGTTCTTATATATTTTTATATATTATTTTTTAGAATGATAAATTGACACATATATATTGAATGTCTGACATTAAATTTATTTATAAGACATTAGACTTTGGGGATATGGGAACTAATTTGTGGGAGTTCGTTTTCAAAGGTCTATATATTCATTGATGTTTTATGTTATATTATATTTAAATATTTATTTGGTGTCTTAGTATTGTGTTGAACATGGAAAAAATAATAATTTTATGAATTAGAATTATGTTCTATAATATGTATAATTGTGGGAAGAACTAGGCTAATATGTAACATTATATGAGGCTTCTGGATGAGATAATTCACTACATGTTGTTTTACCTAGATTACCCTTGGGTGGGATTTTTTTTAATTTCAATAATAATGATTATGATTTTAAATTTTTATTATTACTAATATATGGTGTTGACTTTGGTATTTTACCTTTTAGGACTACCTACTCTGTATTTTGATATTCTTAAGCTATATACCCCCTTTTGGGATGGGTATTTTAATAAAAATTTATTAAGGAATGGTGAAATTCATTAATGGTGATTATGATTCCATATAGATTAGTAAAAGAAGTTTGAGGTGGATAATTTAAAAAATAGATATAAATATTTTTTAACAGTTATATATTTGAAAAATAATTCTAGATAATTACTTATATCTGTTGAAATCATGCACTTCTTCGAAAAGGAATTTATGGATTTTATTAAATTTTATTCGTAGTTGTTTATTGAAGTTATTTTAGAGGTTTTACCTTTGATATTGGTTGTTACTAGTTTTTGTAGATGATTGATTTGGAATAAATTGGTTATAGAAATTGATTTATTTATTATAGAGGGTTTTCTTATAATTATTGAATCATGCGGATCTCATCAATAGATTGTATTGGTAGGTTGTCTTCTCCATACATTTCATTTTTCATAAAATGTCTATGACATGAAGACACATGATTTTAATATGAAATAAATAGTAAAATGGTTATATTAGAATATAGGAACTTGGATTTTTTTCTATGTATTTATTTATATTAAATATAATATTTTTAATATGAAGGCATGATGATGTTTTTTTCAACATTGTTAAAAAAATTATATAGTGTTGTGAACCTTTAATTTTTTTAAATAACATTCACATTTTTATTTATGTTCCTCTAGATAAAGTATTTAATTTCTTTATTTTTATGTTGTATCAAAATGAATATAATATATATATATATATATATATGTATTTTTATGGAACATGTTCGTTCCCTTATTCAATAAATATGTTTATTTAATTTATTCCATTCATGACATAAATTAAACATTATAATTTCATTTTGAATGACATGATTTTTTAATTTTTTTTGATTTCATTGAATTTAATTAGGATTATTTATTTTCAAAAAATATAGTATAAAATGGGATTTAAATAAATTTATAACTAGGTTATAAATTATAGTTTCTAAAACATCTTACGAAAATGTTTATGTCTTCTTTGACTTATTTTTTATATGAAGGATTTTTAATAATTGTTTCTAAAAATGAGAATTTCATTATTATACTAATTATGAAAGATATTCAAGATATTAAAAAGAAGAGATTATTTGATAATGATCAAAGGATTCATGTGGTATGTTTTCCTCCACTGGTTCCCTCAGTGAGTATAATAATTATAATATTTTTCTTTAATATTATATTTAATTCTTTGTTCTTCTTCTTTAATATTTTTTTCATCACATAAATTAGAATTAGAGTTTAATTTTTTTAAATTATATTATTTAGCCGAGTAAGGGTGCTCAGAGAGATAGACGGAGCACCCATCATACCCATTCAAACCCTGACCCTCCAGCAGACAGCCCATCTACAACACATTTTTATCCTTTACATGAGAATCCTAGGATGTTTCTAACATTGCCTCCATCATCATCATCTTATTTAGCTAGTTCTCCATATAACTTTTCTATACAGCCACTAGGGATGTTCCCGCATATTTCATATCCATAAACTATAATACATCATAATCCATTATATCATTACAATACAATGTCTACGCTGCCTCCATTTCCTATTATCCATCCATGATCTACTGATTCTATTTCATCAACTTCCACTCAAGTGCAGATAGATTACTAGATGAATTTATTTGAACATTCCTAGATATTAGGTCTACCGATCCAGGACATCCAATAGATCCATAAAGGATTAATGTTTATCCTTCTTTATGTTTTTTATTATAATTAGGTCAAAGTATATTAGATCATTTTTCCATGTTGTGTGAATTAATTATTTTCTCTATTTAACTTAATCAGTGGGATCTTCTAATTAGATACATGGGTGTACCCATATGTGTGAGGCATGGAATCACCAAGCACAACTAACATTGGATAATAAATTGAAAATTAGATGATTGGTAAAAATTAAATGTAGTGTGAAAGTTTCATGGGAACATTATCCATGTAAAGTGACCTCTATATACAGTAACTAGTATCGTGAATGCATGTAGATAATGAAATAAAGGAAATAAGAATGGTTGTATATATCGGTAAAATAATTTATCAAAATTAGATTTATATTAATTTAGTATTTATGTAAATTATCATTTTCCTTGTAGTGTTGTATTAACATCCCAAATGGTGAAGCTGCTAAGGTTGCATGGTTGATGGACCATAGGGTGTACTGGAGATCATATAAGCACAAGTGATATATTTGTTAGAAGAGTATATTTTGTTTTTATTTATAGGGTGTACCAATACTCTCCCACATTCCAAATAACCCGATATAAAAAAGTGATCACAAATTGGAAGAGTAATGAGTTTATCATATCCATAATATTTAATTACTTAGACAGAATATTAAATTCTTATTAATTTCATTAATTTTTATTAAGATACATAATAAACAAATATAACAATGTTTCTATGAGGTTTTTATACACTTATGGGTGAACGAAAATTCCCTACCATGAGAGGCACTAGGTATTTTAATATGAATATAAATAATATCTATATTATTATTTTTACATAGTTACATTTACATGATGAAATTTATGGTTTCATGTAATGAATCCATTTAATATAAGGTTGAAATACCCCTTCCAATTTCCAAGTTTTCCAATTAGACAAATGTCCAATTAAAAAAAATTAAATGTATAAATGGTCAAATGGATAAATAAAAAAATAGAAAAATGTCCAATTTGAAAAATACCCAAATGGATAAATGGATGAATGACCAAATTTAAAATTGGATAAATGGACTAATAAAAAATTGGACAAATTTTGGAATTTAAAAAATAACAAAATAACTAAATCACCAGCCTACATAACCAAAAAATGAACCTAATGACCAAACAATCAAAATTTCTAAGTGACTAAATAACCAAATCGCTAAATGGATAAATTAATAAATGATGACATTCCAATATAAAAAAATGAACCTAATGACCAAATTTTTAAAATAACAAAATTATCAAATAACCCAATGTCAGAATATTTCCATGGATGAATGAAAAAATGACCAAATAAACAAATTACCAAAAAACCAAACCAAATAAATGAACCTATTGATCAATTGATCAAAATTACCCAGTGAATAAATAACCAATAAGGAACATTTACAATTTTCCAAATGACCAATTATCAACATGGATAAATGTAAAAATGGTCAAATGTCCAAATGACAATATTAACAAAAAAATGAACTGATGAAAATAACCTAATGACCAAATGATCAAAATTACCAAGTGAATGAATAAACTAATCAACTAACAAATATAATTTTGGACATAAATAAACATACAAAATTAATTATTATCATACCTTTTTTTAGCATGTTAATTTGTATGTATTGTTTATGTTATTCGACTAGTATTAAATTTATAATAAATTTTGATATTTATACGCTTCTTCATTTTATGGATTAATTCATTAACTACAATTTTAATTAATTATTGGAATATCACAATAAAATTATTAAATAAGGTAATATTGTAAAAATAAATGTTATTTATAGCAAGGGAAAATAGTAATCAATGGTTGTGTGACTGAAGAAAAATTATTTGTATCGAAATGGAAGAAATAGAATATATGTGATGTATGTTCAATGAAATAAGAAAATATTTAAATTATTTTTATTGATACTTAAATTTCTCATATGTAATTAAAACTTAAATTCCTTGTTAATATTTTAAACAGTATTTCCTTGAGGACCTTGATGAGATATAAGATGAAAATTTCAGGTCAAATGATCATTTGAGGTACAGATTATGTGAGTAGAATATGGGGATACACTGATATTGTCCAGAGAAAAACATCTTCCCCGTAATGTATTGTCTCTCATTATGTGCCTCTCAAACCTTTCACAATGTTGTGCTAGAAAACACTCATTCAAAAGTAGATGAGTATAAAAAATAAGTATTGATGAGTGTGAAAGAGGAAAACATGTTACCAAACACCTAATAAAAGCTATGCCAATAATTTTTTCATTACATATATTATTGGACGCAACTATTTTTCACTCATTTATGGGATCAGTGAAATTTTAATATTATACCCCAAGTGTTTTAAATTAAGGAATTAATGGCGGTAAAGATATTAATAATGTTGGTGGTGGTGAGTGGATAATGATGATTATGTTGATGATAATGATGTTGGTGCTCTAAATGAAATTGTTGATGTTATTGTGGGTGATAATGATGCTGATGGTGATGAGGATGAGGTAGTCGTTGATGGAAGAGATATTGGTCCCTTCAATATTTGTGTTAGTAGTAAAGATACATCTATATGTTGTTTAATTACATTAATTTATTAGTTGTATGGATGCATATGTATGTTATAGTATTGTAAAATGTTTAAATTTTTATATAAATATCTAGTAAAATGTTAAATAAACAATAAATATATTGAATGGAAAGTGTACTGTGGTTTTTATTTTTATTATTGGATCAAGATGGGATGAAAGGGATTTTGTTTCTTCTTTGGGACACGTATCTATATCCAGAGATCAATAAACCTGCAGTATGTTGTGTTTGGTGGCACAAGTAATACCCAAATTTCTCCAAACCTTGGGTATTATAAAAATATCGTAGGATATACCCACAGTTTCTATAGAAACCCTGGGTATGTCTCTATATCGATGGCTCCTCCAGCCATTTTTCTATGAACTATGGGTATAGCCTATACCTATATTTTAATGCGATAAATACATGGTTTTAAACCATGGGTATAGTATATATTTCAAATTGTGAATGTTAATTATTATAAACTATGCCTATTTATAATGTTTTTCTACATATGTATTAGGGAAGATGTAGTGGGAAGAAAATAAGAAGAAAAAATCCATCCAAATTAACATCTTGAGATGGTTGGAATAAGAGTAGAACAGTTTTTTATAGTGACAGATCAGTGGACACAAGCTATCAATGGCAGTGGAATCCATTATTCGGAGGAACTCGATCTTCCATGAGGGAACATGCATATTGTGTAGAAACTCATGAATCAAATATACCCCATCATTTAGTGGTTCATCTGAAAAAAATGGCATCTGAAGGATGGATCAATGCTCTCAAGAAGATATTTGATGTCTTGGGATCTTTGAAACATCAAGAGTTCACTATTTCCATTTATCATTTTGAAAGTGAAAATGATCGATGGTGGTATTATGTTTTGAATACAAGTGAAAAAGATGATAATCATACCATATAATGGGAAAAAGTTAAGGATAATTTATATGGGAAATAATTCCCAAAGGATGATCAAATATAAAGGGAAAAATAGTTCCTGGAATTGATGCAGAAATTTGGGAGTTTTTTGTCACATTTGGTGACATTTTTATAAGAATATATTGGTACATACTAGATTTTTTTATATATTTTTATAAAAAATAACATATTTTACATTGGATTGAAATAAATAATACAACAATATTTGGTTGAATAATAATTTTAAGGATGTTAGAATGTTGTTCATTATGCCAAAAAAAATTGATGGATTTTTCAGACACATATGTTCCTCTTGACGATGGAAGTAAGATGGGTTATGGATTGTAGGTTATGGGGAAACATTGAAAAAGGATCATAGAGATAAAAAAAGAAATAAAGTAACCATGATTTATACCTAATCATTCAGTGTAAACACTGGGTGGAAGAAATAAAGTAACCATGATTTATAGGAATCATCTAATTTTTATAAGAGGGATGGTAATTCATTAAAATCATGTTCTAATGGATATTGTATAGTTTGATATAATTTAGGATATAAATTGTCATTCAGTTTTTCAATCTACGTTAGCTTTTATTCCCAATAATGTTTTCTTAATTGATTTCATCCCTTTGATAACATACTCAGAATCATAGAAAATTATTAGAGATGTATGTAAATGATATCTATATCACATTGTTAAAAATAATTAAAATGGAATAATTAGTGATATTTCATTAGTGAATTAATACATGTATATTTTGGATGATTCTCATAGTGATATTCCTGATCATGAGGTCAAATATTCAATTGACATAGTACATGATGCTATTATTATTTCTAAACCCTCATACTAAATGGATCAAGTGTAACTTTTAGAATGGAAAAAAGTACTTGTACGATTTATTAGATAAAGGTTTCATTGGACCTATCACTTCATCAAGGGTTTCATCTATTTTATAAAAAAAAGATGGTTCAATGAGACTTATCCTTGAATATTGTGATTTTAATTACTTTACTATTATGAACAAGTATCCTTTGCAACATATGGATGATTTTATTGATCAACTCATGGGTGAAAATATTTTTTAATGATTTAAGAGAGGTACGGGTACCATCATCTAATGGTGATGGAGGAAATAATTTCAAACATTTCATTTCAGACTATATATGGGCTCTATGAGTTTCATGTTATACCCATTGAGTTATCCAATGCACATAGAATTTTTTTAGAACTTATTAATAGAGTTTTTCATGAGAACTTTGACATGTTTATTGGTTGTGTTTATTAACAATATTTTGTTATATTATAAAATATAGGAGTAAAAAAGAAACACACATCAGTTTTATTTAGAAAAACATAAAATAAAATAAATTATATGGTATGTTTGGAATGTATGAATTTTGGTGGAAAAAATATCTTTCCATGGACATATTTTTTCTAATGAGGGTATAATTGTTGACCCTTCTACAAATAAATTTGTTAAATAATGGCCACGCCCCCACAAATATCACTGAGATTCATAGGTTTTATAGAATAGTGGGTCACTACATATGGTTTTTTGAAAACTTTTATTGGTTTCAGAGCCAACTAAGTATTTTTACTTAATAAGGAGTTAAATTAAATTGAAAAAAAGTAATGACATTTTGTAGGCGTTTAATTTAATAAATAGTGAATTTTTCAACTAAAATGAGAATCATTTGAATGAAATTGTTTTTATCTTAATGAAAAATGATTAGGTAATTGCTTATGTTACATATCCGTTGAAACCTCAAGAGTTAAAAACACTAAAAATGATCAAAAATAATCTGGTATGGTTTTTTTTAAATAAGGAGACATTATATGTATAATGTAATGTGTGAAATATACACTGATAAGAAAATTTTGAAGTATATATTCACTCATATATACATAAACATGAGGAAAATAATATGGATGAAATTAATCAAGTATTATGATTAAATGATTTATTACCATCCAGGAAAAGAGAAAAAGTGGTTGTTGCTTTGAGTAAAACAATAATGCTACATTAACCATGTTATTTTTGGAACATGGCCCTTAGATTAATAAGTTAATACATTTTGACTGATATGTTTTTTGTATAGGGACTTCTTCTTTTTTGTTTTAGGTTTGAATATAGTCTAATTTTTCATCAATAAATATAGAAGATAAAATTAATGATAAATCCTTATATAAAAAGATAGAATCCATTAATAAGGTTATGTTTTGATATTTTAATATGGTTTAAGGTGACTTTTTAAAATTTAGATGATGATTATATGTTTCCTGTGATTCCAAGTTGAAGAAAGAATTATTATGTGAGGATCATACTTCCTTGGTTTTTTTTATCAATGAAGTACTAAGATGTATAGATACATTCAAGTGTATTACTAGTGTGATGGAACGAAGAGAGATATTTATGAATTCACCATAAATTATTTGAATTTTAAACATGTTAAAGAATAACTGTAGTTACTTAATGTAATGATTCATCAATTTCAAGTGCTGAAGTGGAAATTTGAAAATATATCAATGGACTCCATTTTAATATTGTCCAAAAATTATAGAGATAATAATACAATTTGTTTTATTATTATTTTGATTAACTAAATCAACCAATTTCCTCCACATTCAATATACAATGCATTTGAACCATCATTGTCAATTTTATCTAAAGTAGATAGTTAGGTTATATGTAGTTTCTGTATATTGTATTATACCCTAATCCGAGGTTTAAATCTCATTTTTTTAAGGGAAATTAGAAGTCATTAGGTACTAAATGAAATTTTAGTACATATATTAATCATTAATCAGATTTAAATTTTGAGAAAATAATTTATACAGGGGAAGATATGTTTTTTTATGTAGAATGGGTTACCAGGGTAGTTGGTATCAACTTCTATCATTGGTTGAGTTTTATTACAATATGTGTTTTCATTATTGTATATAGATGGAATCATTGGAAGATATTTATAAAAAGTGGTGTCAAATAGAAGATTTTTGTGATTATTTATATGAAAGGAGTATGATGGGACAAGAGTTAGTAGAGGAAATGGATAATAAATATCTATTGATTCAACAACATATTAGGACAACATAGATAAGGAATAAAATTAATGCATATGACTAGAGTAATGATCCTCCTTTCAATGTAGGTGATCAAGTCATTCTCATATATTCACTATATAAATGTGTTATGCATTTCGATAAGAATGGTAAGATATGTTTGTGGTTCATTGTACCATATGAAATCATAGAGAAATATTGATAATTTTTCTCTATAGTGGTTTTCCCTTCGAGTTTATCTTAGGTACACAATGTATTTCATATTTTGATGTTAAGAAAATATGTTCCAGATTCATGTCATGTTTTGAGCCTTGGTGCAGTTCAATTATAAGAGAATATTTCATATAGGGAATAACATGTTCATATTTTTGACTATAGATTAAATGTTTTGTGGAATAAGGTGATTCAATAAGTTGAGGTTTTTGGGAACACCATATATTTGAAGAGGAAACATGGGTAACTGAAAATGTGATGATAAAATGATATAATTTCTAGTTTAATAAGATAAAAAAATTAAGATGATAAAATTTATAAAGTATGAAAGAATTTAAAAACATAATTAATGATAGAATATATCATTTTGAGATTTATTATTATCAAATAGATAGTTATATTACTTATAAAAATAATAATTACATTTTATATTAAAAAGGAAATAAATTTAACTAAAATATTTTCTTATATAGTTGTATTTAAAAGATAAATATATAAAATTTAGAATTTGAAATTTAAAATATTAATATAAATGTTTAAATTGTTTTAAATTTGGTTATTACTTTACAAAATATTTATTTTTAGCGAATATTGAAAAGTAAAAATATTTATAAAAAATTTTCTTTTCAATAATTCAAGTTTTTTAAATGTATAATTATTTTTTTAATATGATTCCAATTAATTTATGTATTATTAATTCATATTTCAAAATTTTAATTATTTTTAACCAAACTTTTTTGGTTTTTATTATATGTTAGTTTTTTTCTATAAAAACGCGTCTTCAAAAAAAAACAATATTAAATTGCATAATATTTATTCATTTTAATTTATTAAAAAAATCCATAGTTTGGAATGTTTTAAATGGATTTTATATATTATATATAATTAAATATTAACTTATTTTCATATAATAATTATTATTAGTCATAGGGTTAGTATGTAATCATTTTTTTCTCTCAAAATAGTATGCCTGAAATCCATCTTTTTTGCATTCTTTCAATGAGTTAGGTTTTAAATTAAAAATTTCCACATATATGATTTTAATTTGGTAAAATAGATTCAATATTTGAAATGGTAATAATTTATACTTTCTAACAATTTCAACATAATTTTTTATGCAATGAATAGTCACTATAGTAAAAAATTAATTACTACGGTTAAGGGAAAAATGTACTTATCGGGAGGTTAAACAAAAAAATAATGATTTAAAGGAGCTAAAAATAATTAAATTATATTTTATTACCATATATCTATATTAGAAATTTTATTATTTCTAATGGTATATTATTAGGTCCTTGTGACATGAAAAATGTTTGGGTGATTTTTTTTCAAAAATAACAGTTGTGCCACTCACCTAACATATAAATGCTCACCTATTATCCTCCACTCATAAAACATTAAAAATATATAAGATTGGAAAATAAATTCAAAAAATAATTTTATACATTTTTAATGTAACCCTATAATCCTTATTTTTTGTATAAATCCTTCCAAGGATGGCCTTTGTTGCAAACCAAATGAAGATACAAAAAGAAGAGGTAATGTTCTTTAATGACCATAATTAATTTTATTTCTTCCACCACCCTAATCAATTCTTATTGAAAAACATAATATAATAACCAATGAATTTTCCATTTACATATATGTTATTATGTTAATGTAATAATCTAAATTCATCTCTTATTTCATCGAACATGTTACAAAATCATCACTCATGAGTACGGTGAGCTATTTCCCCACAAACCAATGTCATTCATTTTTCCATTAACACCTTTCAAGGTAGGGTATGATGATGGATAAAAAGTACATATAAATATATATTTTATTTATAACATTATTATACCTTTAGAGGTATTATATCATATATCCCTTTTTATATCTATTACGCAGTGGATACAATAACGTCATTCATGGGTACAGTGGACTAAGACATCATGAAGCGATGCAATTCATTTCTAGTAAAAATTTACATGGAATGTAATGAGGGTAAATATAATGATAATATTTGATATAAAAGGATTCAATATTATTTTTATGAAATATTTTTTAATTTATAATGATAATATACTGTTTCTATCTTACCTTTTTTACATTGAGAAATGATAATGTCATTCGCGAACGTGTGTACTACCACCTTTACAAAGCAACGTGACTATCATTTTGATCACCAAAAACCCTTGGATAAATATATAAATATATTTAAATAAAGAAAGGTATATATTATATTTTAATAATTATATAAGGATAAAATATTATTTAACTCCATTCCACAATGATCATTGAAAAATGGAAATGTTACTCATGTATCTATTTGATCTACCTCTCCGAGATTGTATAATACGCTATTTTTCAAAACCATATATAATTATTAGTCATACAAGTATAATTCATATATAAATATGAAAAATATTTCATGATTCTTATTTGGTTTTTTTTAATAATTACCTATTTGAACATATTCAACCTAGTATAGTCATTTTTGACACTTAAACTAAATATGGTAAAAACACCCTATGTAAAATTAATTGATTCTGTAATTTTATATAACATGGTAATAAGTGAAATAAATTTAATAATAAAATTTATAATGTTTCTATTGAAATTAAATAATTAACATATGTTTTTTATTTATAAATATAATGTATCACGTGACAAATCAAACTCAAGGTATGGGAAAAATTCTAGATTTCTACTGATCGAGGAGTATTTTCATATTATAAGACTATATCCTTTTATGAGGTATATATACATAAAACATTTGACATGTAGTATCATTAATTTTTCTATACTGATGTTATTCATATTTTTTTAAATTTTATTCTTTAATGGGATTAGTATTAAAATATTTATAATGTGATAAGTGACTTTTCATTAAAATAAAATTCTCTTTTATTTTTCCCCTTAAACCGATTTCTTTTAACTATCCATTTTTTGAAATGATTTTATGAAAGTTTTTATATAAAATATTCTATAATTTAAATTTTATTTATTTCCTTACTTAATTGTCAATTGTTTTGAAAAGGAATATTATTACATGTTTTGTATTGAACATTTTGAAGAATTATAAATGGAATATTCTATTATTAACTAACACAACGATAACATCCCTTTTCCACTACTAAGAATATTATTTTATTTTTGGATTCCTCTTAATGATTTTTTATATCCTTCAATATAAACCCTTATTACCCCATTGTTTGGTATTTTCATATATAATATGGGTTTTTAAATGATAATGGTATTTTGACTTCCTAATGAGATATTCATAGGAGATAAAAAGGGTTTTTCAAACATTTGATGAAGGTAAAGTTAAAGCATAAAATGTTTTATTGTTTTTGAAGATCTTTGACATTATATATGATGGGTGAAACCAAATATTATTAGGTAAGCCTGTTATAACTAATATTTTGGATGAACCTAGATAATGATCCAATGAATTGGGAAATGATTATTTTCTCTAGAGAATCATATTGGTTGTTGTCCACATGGTCTCTCCAATTTTTTATTATTTTGTATGGTTTTTATAAGTGTTATGAGATGATGTCACAATGTTTCTACATGAATTTTCCATGATTTCAAATTATTTTTAATGGAAATCATTTTTCTTAAAGTAATATATATATATATGATATTTTTAAAATACAGAAAATTACTATTCTAGTAAAAAATATGATTTTTAAGAATATGGTGTTCAAGTGCTTTCAGGTTTTTATTGGATGAATGTTTTCATTCATTTTATTTCACATACCATGATTTTTCTGTGCACCACATATTTTAAAAATGTTATTAATAGTATATGAGGATGAGTAATGTAAAGGAAGATTTCATGTTTAAATTCATAAATATTTTTATCAAAATATTTTATTTATTGGATTAAATGTTTAATATTGGGGAAAATAGATACTGATATTAAGTTTAGACTATATATAATGTTGTTTTTTAAGAGTGATGACCTAAATTTCACAAAATATAAACATGAAAAAATCATAAAATTTTAGGGAATGAATTCATTGATTAAAACTTATGACTATGTACTGTTTATAGCTGGGTCTTTAAAGTCTGTATTATAGGCCAGTTTAGATAAATTTAGATGTTTAGATAATGTCAATGGACCACACTTGAATGATTATACATTAGGTCTATATTGAAATGAAATATAATTTTAAGAATGGAATGTTTATTCACAAAATATATATCTACTATGAATGGTTTTCCTAAGAGGAATCATGGAATATTAAATGGGAGGGAATCAAGAGAAAAATATCCTTCCCAATCTATATCACACGATGTTTGGAATTATAATAGAATACATTGTTTCAGTGGTGGATCAGCTAAAAAAAGATATAAATGGTGGTGTTGTCCAAACTAGAGAGTAATTTGATCTACCATGAGGGAACAATACTATTTTAGAAAATTTTATGAGGCAACATCCCACATCATTCAGTGGATCATCTCACCCAGTGGTATATGAAGGATATATAAATTATTTCATGAAGATATTTTAAGTAATGAGATTATTGTACTTTCCAAATGTAACTCCATCAATTTATTTTTATAATTGTGATTTTTTTAATGTGGTCATAAGATTAAAATACCAGGGAGAAAAATGGTCCTGATGCAATGGAATGGGAAAAATCAAGGATTATTTCCTTGTGAAATATTTTCCTAAGGTTGTTTTATTATGAGTAGAATAGTTTTAGTAATTAATTGAGAAATTAGATTCTTTTTTGGCCATGTATGGTTCCAATTTTTCACAGACTGTTTATGTGTATACCAGATTTTGTTTTGAACCATTATTTTGAAAATAATAGAATTTACTTAGTAATAAAAACATATTTACGAGGGGCTTTTTCCACATGAGAAATTAAAAACACTGTGTATTTTGTTCTTTTTTCCAAAATAGTTTTAGGTTGAGTTTTTTGGACAAATATGTTCCTTATGATGATGAAATAATGAAGCGACTAGGATGGAAGGTGATGGGGAATCATGCACAGCTGAAATAAAGAGGTATGAAAATAAATTTTTCAACATGTGATATGTGTGGTAAAAATAACACTGGTGTATGTATTATAAAACTGGGGAATTTTTAATGATGTGAATGTTTTTTCTATATGTCCCTTGGTTGCAAGGAATGAAAAATGAAAAATCAAAGAATTGGGTAACCGATAAATATCAAATTGTGAGGTTGTTAAGTTATAATATGTCATTTCATTATATAAATGTGTTACTAAAGCTAGTAAATCAAGCCTTAAATAATTATGATCGAAAGAAAAAGGATATGGTAAAATATTTTTCTACTACGAAGATTGATTTTGGGCCATCAAATGAAGTGGTGAATGTTATGATACATTTGTATTTCTAAAACCCTGTTTGACAGTGGATCTTTAAGTTACATCAATAATAATAAATTTTAATGTAAATTTGGAATATCACCTCATGAATATATGACATTTTTGTTGGTGAAAACTCAGTTTTTATGTATTAAATCTACCATGATTTATAGAAATATATATTGTCATTAGAGGGATGGTCATTCTTGAAAGCATGTTGAAATATCCATTTTAATGTTTCATATCATTTTCAGCATAGATTAGATTTTAGTATATCATGGAAATATATATTTCTATTTAAAGGAATTTTTATTCAAGTATTTCATGAATTTGATAACAAACCAAGAACTTATAAAATTGATATGATATGGCAGTGTAAGTTACCTATGTCATACTATTGAAAAGTGTAAATAAAATCCAATTTTTGATTTTATAGTAGTGAATGAATACATGGATTTTTTCTGATGAGTTGTGTGGTGATATTCCTAATCAAGAAGTTGAGATTACTATTTACTTAATACCTGATGATAATCCTATTTCCATACCCCAACATCAAATGGAACTAGTGGAACATTGCAATTTGTAGAAGATACTGGGGGAGTTATTTCTTAAATGTTTCATCTGACCAAGCACGTAACCATGGGGTGCTACATTTTTTGTTAAATATAAATATGGATCAATTAGAATTTTCATTGACTATAGAGATTTTAATTAAATCAATGTAATGACATATATCTTTTTCCCATATTGATTATTTGTTTGATCAAATCCAACGACCTCAAAAAATTTCAAAGGATGAAATGAAGACAGTGTACCATCAGATGATTGATATGGAGGATGAAATTTTTTGGACTTAATTTTAAATTAGATATGGTAACCATGAGATCATTATTATTCCCATTGTGTTATCCAATGCACCTACTATACTAATCGATGTTATGAATATATTTCTTCATTAGTTTTTTGAGAGGATTTTGATTGTGTTAATTGATTAATGTTTTGAATATTTTAAAAGATTGGAAGAAAATGAATGTCAATTAATGATTGTTTTAATAATAATTAATGAAAAGAAACTATATTAGAAATTAAATAATAGTGAAAATTTGTAGAAAACAATTTCTTACATGAAAAATATTGTTTCTAGAGATGGAAAAGTTATTTACCTACTAAAATAAAATTTCATGAAGAATGTAAATGTCTCAAAAATATCATAAATTTTCATTTTTTTTCCTGTATTAGAGGATTATACCGACATTTTTTTGAAATATTTTCTTGGTTATCCCACTCACTAACTAAATTAACATGAAATGTAGTTGACTTCAAATGAAAAAATAATTTCATTTTTGTTTTTGGGAGCAAAAAATTAGATTAATAAATGCACTTATTTTCTTATTACCGTTCAAAAATGAATAATTCTTCATCTCCAATGATGATTCATTAAATATAAATTGTTGTGTAAATATGCATAATAAATAGATAATTTATTATGATCCTTTTATGTCAAAACATTCTGAGTTAAATTACCGTTCACATGATCTGGAATTAACTATTTTGGTTTTTGATTTAATTTTTTTTTCATTATCTATTTCAAGTAATGTTTTTAATATATAACGATAAAAAATGTTTAATGTATGTAATCATTCATAAATAATTAAACCTGACACATATATGATTGATGGAACTAATCATGGATTATGATTTCAAGTTTTAATACCATCCCAAGAAGGAAATATAGTTGTAAATGATTCGATTTGAAAAAATAATTCCACATTAACCATGTTATGTTTGAGATGTGACCCTTTTGTTAATGATTTGATAAATTTTGGCATTAATGTGTTTGATACATGGAAATCCTATGTTTCATATTATTTTCCTTTGTAGTATAATTTTACAAAAACAATTATTAATTCTCAAATGGGGGATCAAAATTTGTTGGAAATGTATAATCCATTAATAAGGGTAAGTTTAAATATTTTAATATTTATGGAGAAGGTATTGTATGATTTTAAAAAAGTTGTTAAAAGACTTTTGAATCTAATTTGATGAATTTGTTATTATGTGAACCTCACAGTTATTCATTTTCCAATCATTCGGGAGGCACTAAGATATACAGAGACCTCTAGGAGTATTAATAGTGGGATTGAATGAAATTAGATATTGATGACTTCAACATGATGTGTTTGAAATGTCTATGGGTTAAAGAAAAATTAATGGTACCGAACCGAATTCTTAAATCATTTATGATACAAGAGTGGAAATTGTTAGATATGTTAATGGATATTGAGGTAGGATTTCCAAAGCCTTCTCAATTTATTAATATGATTTGCGTTATTGTAGATAAAATAACTAAATATTCCCATTTCCTTCCCATTCTACATAAAAATTAATTTGATTATATTTTTTTACTATATATGAAGGATATAGCCAGGTTACATTGAGTAACACTCACCGTTGTATTATTCCATGATCCGTGGTTCAAAAGTAATTTTTATAAAGGGCTTCAAAAGTCATTGGTTACTTAATTAAATTTCAATAAAACTTTTCATCCTTAATTAAATGGATAGTCTGAGAGAAAAATGTAGACCATGGATTATATACTTCATTCAAGAACAATTTTTTAACATGAAAATATAGATTAGCCTCTACATTTGGTTGCATTATATTATATTAATAGTTTTCATTATAGTATATTGATTGCATAATTTGAGGGATTTTTTGGAAACTAGTGTCGAACACCATAATTTTGGTATTATGTTTGATGATAAGAGATTTATGGGATTGTAGTTAGTATAAGAAATGGATGAGAAGGGGCATTTGATTCCTCAACATATGAGGAAATCATAGAGTATGAAGAAAAGTTATATGGATAAATAAGGAAATATCTTTTTTTCTAGGTTGGTGAGCCCACATTGCTCAATGTTTTTAGATGGAGAAGAGTTATTCATTTTGGTGAAAACGTGAATCAACGTATATGGTTAATTGTACCATATAAAATCCAAGATAATTTTGCATCAATTTCCTATAAAGTGGATTATACATTGATTTCATATTAGGTATACAACATATTTCATGTTTCTATGTTAATAAAATTTATTATGGATTCATTTCATATTTTGAGCCCTAATGAAGTTTAGATAGAAGAGAATATTTTTTACAAGGAATAAACATTTGCAAATATTAACCATATATAGAAAGTTTTTTTGATTAATTTTATTCACTAGGTTAAGGATTTACGAAAATTATATAAGTTTAATGTGGAGACATGGGAATCTGAAAACACTCTGAGGGAAGGATATCTCCACTTATTTAAGTAATTTTTATATCAAATATAGAAAATTATTAATTAAACAATTTTACTATTAGTGTTTAACGAGAAGTTTAATTAATAAATTTTATAATCTTAAATTGAAAATATTGATTTAATTTCTAAAATTATAATATAAAATTTTACCTATGGTTATATTTAGTTATTTTTTGAAATATATTGATTTTTTAGCAAATAGTGATAAATATTGTTTTCTGTAAAAAAATGTTTTATATTTTGAATAATTTAAGTACTTTAAAATTCCAAATTTTTTTTGAATATGATTTATTATATCATAAGTAATATTTATTAATATTTAATTCCCATAATTAATTTTTAATCAAATTTATATTGGTTTTTATTATATATATTTTTCTTTAATATGGGTTATTCCAAAAACATTTTTAAAATGCATAATGTTTATCCAATTTAATTATTTTAAAAAATATATAATGGGGTATATTTAAATGAAATTTATTGATCATATATCATGAATATTTAATTTATTTTCTCAAAATTAATATTATTTATCATAGATTTAATTTAAAATAATCATTCTTAAAAAACTCAATTAAAACCCCACGTTTTCATCACATTTGTGGGTTTCATTTAAAATTTATTTTTTCACATTACTGAGTTAAATTTCAAAAAATTGACTAATTATTTTGAATCATAATAATTTATATTATCTAATAAGGTCAATATTATTTTTTTACCAAAATGAATAGTGAAAATAATAAAAATTATTTACCACTGTAAAGGTAAAAATGGATATACTCAGGTTTAAAATAATAAGTTTTTTTAATAGTTTCCAAAAAAAAATTCTAATTTCAATAATATAGAAATATTAAGACCTTATACCATATATTTTATATAATTTTCCATTATTTAATTCTTTTCACATGAAAAACAAGTGGTGGCATTTTATTCATTTTGAAAATTACATGTCTTCCACTCACCTCACTTATAAAAGGACACCACCCTCCTCCTCTCATCCCAAAATTAATAATAAATTAATTAATGGAATAAAGTTTCAAATAACCTATATATCAAAAATATATCATAACATAATACTTATTGTTGTCGTAAATGTAACCACGTATGGAATTTGGTTCCAACCAAAATAATTTACCGGAAAAAGAGGTAATGTTCTTCAACGAGCAGTTTATTTTATTTCTACAGAAAAACCATAAAATTATTTTTAAAACATTAATATAAAATAATAATAGTATTTTAAATATACTTATATGTTATTATTTTAATTTTTTATCCTATATCCATATCCTCATTCATCAAATGTGTTATGAAATCATCATTCATTTGTACAGGAGCCTACAGCTTCACGACCTGAGGTCATTCATTTTTCTATTACACCTTTAATAGCATGGTATGGAAATGTATTTAAAGAATATATATGATATTTATAACAAGATTATAAATATTGATTTATTATATCATATCTACAATTTTAATTTCTATTCCAATGGTGATACAATAACATTGTTTCTGTGTATGACGGACTACCGCCTCGCGAAGCGATGTGATTCATTTTAACTATTTCATTATATAGAGGGTAATGAGGTTAATGATATCTAATATATGTGTTATAAATTTAATAAATATTATATTAATGATATATTTAACAATTTTAAAATATAATATATTATTTTTTTCTTACCTTTTCACTCACTATTAACTAATAACAACATTCATGAAAGTGTGGAGTACCACCTTTACGAAGATTTGTTACACTATTTTCATCAAAAAATCTTATGTGAGATATATATAAATATATTTAATTAAATAATATCGTATATATTATATTATTACTATTTCCTAAAATTTAAATATTACTTACCTTGTTTCCATAATGATAATTGAAAAATGGAAATGTTATTAATGCATACGTATGACCTACAATCTCCATGATTCTAACGTAATTCAGTTATCAAAACTATAGTTAATGATTGGTATTAATATTATAACAGTTTTATTTATATGATAAATATTTAACTATAATTATTCTATATATGATTAATTAATGACATGTTTGACCATAGTCAACCTACCAATGTCATTTTTGACACATAAGACGAATATGGTCAAAACATAAAAAGTAATCAAAATTAATTAAGTTATTGAATATAATATGGTAATAAGATAAATAAATTTAATAGTAATATAGAAAAATATTATCAAGAAAGTATATAATTAACATATGTTTTTTATTAAGGATGATAAAGACAAACGCGACAAGTATGACACAATTTATGGGACGTCTCCTCAATTTTCATTCATTGAGGAATATTTTTATGTTGTTCACATATACTATATTACATGGTGTATATACAGACAATTAAATGTATTATGTTGAATATGTATATTATCATGGTATTTTTATTATTTTAATTCTATTAATTCATGGGTCTTATGATTCATGTATTTTCAATGGGATAAAGGACATTTCTTAAAAAATACTCTTTTAATGTCTTCCTTGCAACTATTTCATCTACCAGTCCAAAAATGATATTATGAAATTTTTTCTATAGACATGTGAAATTTATAAAGTACCTGTTTTTCTATTTTAACATTATTTTTAAATTTTTTTCAAAAAGAATATTTCGTATGTGTTTTATAAAGAATATATTGAAATATTACAAAAGGAATGATCTATTATTAATATAAAATGTGATAAGAACATTTTTCACCACCATAATTATTGATTGATTTCTGGATTCCATTTCATGGTGTCATATATCCTTCAATGAAAATCCGTATTTCCATTTTTGGGGGTATTTTGGTATTGGAAATGGGTTTTTTAATGAAAATTTTATTTTGATATCAAAAATTCAGTTACATGTGAGTTTATTATAGTTAAGAAAATATTTTATTATTTAAAAGTTAAAGCATAAATTTTTTTATTCCTATTTTGGATCATGTAAATTATATACTATGGGTGGACCTAGTTTGAACCCAGTAAGATTGTTATAGCTAATATGATGGGTGTGCTGAGATAACAATCCAATACAATGGGTAATAATTTTGATCTTTGGAAAATTATATTAGAAGTTGGTCATTTGATTATTCTAATTTTCATGGTTTGCTAAATTTTCTATGAGGTTTATATGAGATAATTTAATGAAGTACTTACATAAAATTTATATTCTTACTAATGAGTTTTTTTAGAAATCATTATTTTTCAAAAGATAATTTAAATGTTGTTTTTAAAAGAATGATAATTCCATTTCTGGGTAAAATGTAATGTTCTTTAAGAAAAAGTTTTTTTGTATTTTATTTTATTTGAATTGACTAATTTTATTTATATTTTATGGACCTTTTTGATCTTTTAATGTGAATCCCATATTATGAAAATGTCTTTCCCAAGATTTAAGTATGGGTAAGAAAAAATAATAGGACAAGTTGAAAGCTGTGAATAGTTTTCCGGAAAAGAAATCATGTTTTCTTTTAAATGATATATATGGTGGGATGGATACTGATCAAAAGTGTCCAAATTTTATTATATATTTTTTATGTATGAGTTATGATTTGATTATATATAACTATAAACCTAAAAAAGATCGAAAAATGTAATTGAATTGTTTCTTGGAATAAAAATCATGATTATGTAATGTTTAAGGTCGGGTCTTTATAACACCAACATAGAATTCGAACCACATATATATAGAAACAGAATAATTTATAGAAGCCACAATAGATCAAAAATCATGTATTTTACATCAATACATCACAGAACATAAAAAATTAACCTCTTATAATAATTAGGATACTATTTATATATTAATATATATATATATCAGTGTGTGTGTGTGTGTGTGTTTTTTTAAATCAAAGACAAATAATTACATCAATTTATAGACTTATAAGAGTTATTATAACCACCATTCATACCAACACATATTACTACCAAGAGAATAGATTTGGTTCCTCAGGGGTAGTCAATCATCAATTCCATTCAAACATGGATGTTTTGGAAAACACCATCCCAATGTCCCATGGGTGTCATTTTCTCAACCATCAGTATTGGGGAATATTATTAAATAAAAAACATTCAAGATATATATATACCAAACAAAAACACTATGGGAAAATACATTTCCTTAGACTCAACATCACCATATCCTGAACGGGACACCTAACTACCACTTCTATGGCATATGTTTTAGAAGAACACAAGGATTGTCCTCAAAATTAATTATTTAATAATTCATTAATTATTATTATTCAATATTATTTTATATGATTAATATTTTAATATTTTTATACAATTACATATTGAACTACTACTACTTTTTATTTATTCCCACGAATGTCATCATCATATTAAAACATCATGAATCATCCCCGTTATTTCAATACTTTATTTATCATTTCATTATCATCTGGGTTCTCTGCGACTCAACCTATGCAACCAAAAAAAATATGAACCCATAGTGTATGGTTTCAAAATACTTCCAATAGTTAGATAATGATTATATAATATCAACTCACCATCATCCACTAAAAATAGATTTATTTAAAAAAAATCCCTAGATTTTATCATAATAACAACATTGAAAAATCCCAACATCAACCCATTATATCATTATTGGTTCCTTCCCTGACACCAATTCACTTAATTACACATATGAAATCCCATTACAATATCATCATCATCATCATCATCATAGTCACTATGTTTCACCATCATCATAATCACATGTTCCCCCTGACACACTCACAGTCTCTAGAATCGACACCCATATCATTACCATATCCAGCACCACATGTCACCACCACAACCTCAATGAACCCCACCTATATTTCCAAAATTAATTTTTATTAATTTAATCACATTAAGGCTCCAAATACATAGAGAATAAGTACATATAAAATTAATTATTAAAGAAAATTACAATAAACTATGGACAAAAGAAACAAGAAATTATAAGCATTATAAAAAAACATCGATTTACACAGACCTGAGGAAACTATTTATTAAATTATTAAATTATTATTAACTTCATTACATAACATATTTATTTAATAGTTAATCTCGAAAGTTAATTAATTATAATTTTCAGCAAAATATTTTTTTCTACATCTGGTGTTCTACCAAACGATTCTTTTTCATATTTCAGTTACACTAAGGATAATTATCTCAAAATGCATCTTTTAATATAAATTTAATTCTGGATATAAGTTATTATCATATTTCAAATCATATCAAAATTTCCTAAAAAATATGAATATTTATAACACCCTATATATAAATCTCATTGACAAAACAATATACCACAAAGCATGTGATCCAACATCCCAAATATTTCAATCATGAATATTATATGTTCTGACATTTGAAGATATATATGATTCCTAGAATTTAATTAAATTCTAATATGTTTTAATGTCAATTTCAATTTTATAATATCCAAATTTAAAAAATAATTCTAATCAATATTATTTATTTAGTTAAACATGGAAGTATTATTTAATTTGATTTTATTAAATAATAATTGGATATTATTTTATTATTATCCATTTATCATTCATGAATAATATTCCTTATTATTTTAATTATTTTATAACAAGTATGTTAATTTTTCCCCTTTCCTACTACAATTTTATAGATTATAAAACATTTTCATCTAATACATGGGTTGATTCATTAAACTCTATATTTAAAAAATATAATAAAAAAATATTAGATAAATAAAATATTTCTTGATTCCAAGAAAAAATTATTTATTATTTAAATACAATATCATTTCTGAATCAAATCTAGAAATTAATCATCAACAAGATAACACTTTTATGTAATGTATAACTAAATTTCTCATTAATTGAAATAATTTTAACATAGTAAATATAATGCATAAGATTTTTTTTGAAAAATAATTATAACGCAGAAATTGAACTTCCATTCAAAATTATTGAATTAATGATATATCATTAATATAAAAAATAAGCATGCAATTTATTATACACATTTACAATTTATAGACAATAACATGATAGTTCGTTATGTGATTATTTTTCAATAATATTATTTTATTATGATTAATCCCATCCATATAAACAATGAAACAAAAACATGGTGGTTTTATATTATCACGACCTGAAAAAGGAGATGTTATAGATTCCCTACCTTGTATTGTCTTTGTATGTTACTACATCGACCATAGAAGAGGGATAAGGATCTCCTAAATCTAAAAAACATAGGTATGGAGGTATAAGGGGACTCATATGATTTGTATAAGACAGAGAAAACTAATAAATCTTGGATTATAATCCAGATAACATGGGAGAATCAATCAAAGACTCAATTGATAAAAGTAAAATAATTTTTAATATTTATTGAGATCCCTCCTTGTATATTTTAGAAACTCAATCAAACCATGACATATTTAATTTCAAATAAATTCAAATTAAATTGGTATCTATTTATTTTTCAGCAAACCATAGTTTATGATATTTAATATATCAAATTTATCAAATTTCTATTTTAAAAATAATTAATTGTGTTGAAAATTCATTAAAGGAGGTTTGAGATGGGAATTATGGAGTTATAAAATTATTATGCCACCGTTACTCAAATTATACATGTGGTGTAATGGTATCATGGTTTTACAATTATGAAGATGGTTTCATTTATGTAGTCTTATGAAACTCCAGGGTACCCTTACGTGAGACTGAGATTACCCTTATGTGAGATTTTGGATTTTCAAGTTACTCATTCATCAGATTCATCATACCCTTATGTATCCTTAGGAAAATAACAACTACCATTATGTTGGTAGACTATTATCCTTTCATGATATGGTATACTTATGAAACTCCAACCTTAACAATGATGGTACTCTTAAAAAAGCGACGATCTACCCTTACAAGAATTGAGGATACCATTATGTGAGTACAAGAAAATATTGGCCACTATTACACAGTGACATGGCTATCATTAGAAAACCAAAATGAACACTTTACAATCCTTATAGAACATATGTTTACCATTATGTATGCCATATAAATTCAGGGATACCCACACTAAACATATGGAATTCAAGGAATACATTTTCATAAGGATAGAAAAGGATGACCTAACAAAAATCAACCCATAGAAAAAATATAATTACCCTATCAATACACATTAAAAACTGAAAATACCCTTTCCATGAATAAAGGTAAATACATTCTTGAATATATTATATTATAAATTTATGTAAGATATAAATAATTTCAAAATGATATATAATCCTTTCCAAAATCATGTAAAAGGTCCTATAATATTTTCATGACTTTAAAAACTTATAAAGTAATTTCCCAAATTAACATTTAAAACTGTTAAATTAAATCCATGATATTTAAAATAGTTTTAAAACCTCTTTAAAATATTCTAAATAATTTTTAAATAACTTCTAAATTTATAAAATATTCTTTCAACCAACAATCACCCCAATATTAAAATGGTTAATCATAGACAAATAGGGACCCTTACATTAGTTTTCTCAATTTTTTATATATTGATGATGGTCATAGACAGTAGTGGTTTTTTGGATTCATATCATTTCTTATGATGAATATATTGACTATTAGTTCACACCTCTACAAGTTAACATTCATATAATCTAATATTTTTATATCAATAGGAATAATTGGTGGGTATTTTTATATTTTTATGGTTGATAATAAATATTATCTCTGATTGTTTGGAGAGTATGAGGTAAAACATCCTATTATCATCCAGATTGAATGTCATAGTTAAATAAATATTTATGGAATTTATTATTCATATGTAGATATTTTTTTATTACTTTGTAAAATATTATTGGGATTTTTGTTATTTACACAGGATCCATATCACATTATTTTCTATTTACATAAATCATGGATAATATTTATATAAGTTTATTTGAGAAAATAATATATCTTTTTTAATGCCTCCTATTATTTTGTTTATATAATTTAGTGTTGCTGTTTATCCACATGATTATTTGGGAAAGGATTTTGAAATTAAATTTCCAGTAATCCATGGAATTGCTTAGTTTCATATGAGAATTATAATTGATAATGGAGTAGATACATGTGAGGTTTTGTTTAGAGAAGAAACAAACAAATGAAACATGTATTTGATTTTATTCAACTCAGATCAAATAATTAAACAATATATTATAATGTATAAACATTTATATTCAAGGATCCTGATAGTCCAATGATTCACTTTAAACCCATGTTCATTGGTTTATGGTAAACATTGGATATGGAAAACATCATATAGATTTGTGTAATTATTTTATGTTTCTTATTTATTTGAATGACTATTCAAATTGTTTGTTTGTTGTTTAATTTTAAGAGATTTTTCAATATTAACATAAAATGATATAAGGTTGGGTATGGATTTAGAGGAAAATATTGATAGTTAACCTGTTATATTCTTTTCCATTATGATTAAAGATATTTTTTATTGAAATCGTGGAATTGTATAGAATTTATCACACTTTTTGTGTAGTGATATTTTGAATTTTATAAACATTTATCATTAATTTTTTTGATTGCTTTAGTATTAATTGTATATATAGAAATTTGAATATTTTGTGGTATGTTATTTATTATAAGGAGGGTTGAGAAATGTGGTTCATTGACATGGAAGTGGATTATATTTGTGACAATTTTATCTCGTACAATTTTTGTGGACTTTCCTACACATTAGTAGGTTCATTTATATTTTTTATTCATTCAATTTGTATGCAGTCATAGATTTAATATAATTGAATAATAGTTAACAATTTTACATATATTTGTATATGTAGGATGTGTAATGGGTTAAGTGGAATCAAATGATGTTAATATAAATTCTAAATGTTTAGGAATGCACAACCAAATCATTTATGTGTTCTTACATACATAATGTTTTATAATTTAAAATGGTTTTATATGAATGTTTACAATTATTGACATGAGATTGGATGGTGGTGATAATAAGTGAGTGTTATTGTTGATAATAAATTTTATTAGTATAATGGAATGAATGATTCCTATCAAAGTCATGTATTTAGCTATAAATATTATTGAATGAAACAAGTTGTTTCATTTTGATTTCATACTATAATATTGGTTTGTAATTCAATAGAGTCATTGTAATATCCTATTTTGGTTATGATAGTACCTTAATATGTGTTTTAAATTCTGATACTGGTTATTTACAATAGATATTAACAATCTACTTTAATTTTATACATAGTTACTTTTTATTAGAAATTTTTTTCCATATTTTTGAAATGAAATATTTGGAGGATGGATCATATGTAATTATCAGAACCTTTATGGGACGTTTTAATTTCAATGATGATATTTTTTAATTTGGGTTCCTTATTTGAATAAATTATCTTTTACTCAAAATTTTTTCCTATGTTTAAATTTATTTGATTTATTAGTGTTCTTATTTAATAAATTATTATATATTTTATTTTAATGGAGAAATATAGGATATTTTTAAAATTTTATGTTAATGCAGAAAATGGGATGGACAAAGAAATATGTTTTTAAATTTTGTTGGAGAATGACATATATTATGATAAAAATTTGGAACTTGTTTTAGTTTTGTATGAAACATGGGCTCTATTTTATAAAATGTGGTCTTCTAGTTTATTTAATGAGTTCTATATAAATATTTTTGACGAATTTAGAGATTTCTAAATGAAAATGATAAATTTCAATTTAATTTTTAATAGAATGTTTAATAAGATAAATGTATTCTTCCTTAAGTTTATATTATAGATTTTGGGTGGAATTTAAAATTATTACCAACAATATTATAATTTTTATTATTGTAGATGAATATTTAAATAAATAATACATCTATTTAAAAATTATTTCAAGACATTAGAAAATATATATATTCCTATTTTAGTGATTTGTGGAATAAATTATAAGTCTATAAGATTTTATTTGTATGGTGGTAGTAATATAAATTCTTTTGATTAATGAGATAAATATATTTTTTAGAGAAATATGTTTTCTAATTATATTTTAATTAAAAATTAATTTTAAATTTTTCATTATCTTCCGAATGATTTTTCATCTTTTATTATTTAATTTTTTTGATTAAAATTCTCATTTTATGATTAGTTTATAGTGATGAATATAATGATATTATAATAACATAAACATGCCCAATGTTTGACATTATTCATAGATTGATGTATCATGAAACCAAAATTCCACCAATTATTTGAATAACATAGACTTTATTTCACATGGAATCTGATAAATTCACAAAATACTTATTTAAATATGTTTATAATGAAATTATGTATTTTGAATTCAGAAATATTATATTTATCATATTATAAAGAGGTGTTCTGAAAACATTTTTGGTAAAAGTGATAAAAACATTAAAAATGAGGATTAATATTAGAATTGATATGCCTTTATTTAAATCTAAATAAAATGAATATAATGATACCATAGATGTAATGATTATATATATATTGAAATTTTAATGAAATAATTTTAAATCAATTTTATATCCCCTGAATATTTGTATGGATTTATGGTTTAATTAATGGGTAAAAGTATATTTTTGGATTATCTCTATGAGTTGAATGTACTTTAAATGTTTGGATAGTAAATGAGTGTTAATATATTTTAATATTAGACTTCTCATGGTTTCACATGGTGGGTTATGAAGATAACTCTAGTGGACCATCATAATAGTGGTAGGGAATATAGTGTCTAGGATACATGATGAATTAGTTTTGTAACCCACCCATATAGATTCAGGTCATGATTATTTTCACACCCCAACATTTATATTATTTTTATTTGATTTATTATTGGTTTATGTTGGAGTTATCATGTCTAAAAATTATAGATTAGTTATAGGAGATGGTCTGGGAAGCAACATTTCAAACCCTGTAGAAGATCACCCTATGAATGTTTGGGTGGAAGACCACTCCCGACCAGAATGGGTGCTTCATTTCCTGAATGGTCCCATATAGACTCTCAATTTTTATTAAATTATAAAAAATAGATTTCATAATTTTATCCTATTTGGGTGTTATCTTCCTCCAATTCTACTATATCAATATTTGGATTGTATCATCTCATCTTCCTACTCATCCATATAGATATCCACTATATTTCATCAAGATTACCGTTGATTCATTATGGTAAATTTATCTAAACCTATTCTTCAGAACACTTTCTTCTATTTCCACACTTCTCATTCACAATCGTGGTCTTTATGACATGGGGTTTCATTTCACTGAATATTTAACATGGTTTTTCTTGTATTTCGTTGTTTTTAGGGATTTATATTGGATTCATGTTGCTTTTTCGGCCTTGTTATTATGGATTAACATCATAGCCACTAAAGTTTATGAGATTTTAGGTATGTGTCCCACATATCACATTTAAAAATTAAATATATAATTTATTATTATTTTTGGGTTTTAAATGTATTTTAATGTTTCTTCTTATTTTTTGGTGGATATATAAAAATATTATTCTTTTATTGTGTTTTCACCAATTGAGAAAAATGAGTTTTCATGTGAGTTGAAATTCAAATACATATTAATGGTTGATGCACTATTATTTGATATTTAAATTAATAGTTGTCTCATTGATGGTTTCATCACTGAATTATATATGAGGATTTTTTCCTAAATTAGTGAAATTTATTGTTTTGTCTTGATATATCATGTTTAGAACTTTTTTAGAAATGTTTTGAAAAACAATATTCTATTAAAATAATGAAATTATAAATTAAGTGTTGTATTTTTAAGGGGTTGTTTATTTATTTTATCCTTAAAGAGTGGATGAAATTCATATTTGACACTTTTATGGTATATTTTAATAGAACAAGCCCCCTTATATGGGATAGAAATTATAGATGTCTGAATGGTTGTAATAATTTTCCTTACCAAGTGATATTGACTTGATTTTTTATGCTTCAATAATGGAGATCATTCAAATTTTGATATTTAGAGGTGAAGGTCGGATAAACATGTGATTTATATTATGAATAAATGACATTTTTATTAATTGAAATACCCACAACATTTTATATGTCAGGGGTATTCTGGGATGTATAGGTTATAAATCCAGGTACACATGTTAACTATTTATGATCTATTATCAATATAGTGGCCAAAAGTGGTGATATAGGTTATCCTATAGGACGATTCCAATCAATTAGGCTAGTCATGGTAAGAGTGAGTGTTTGGGTTAGTTGATTGGTGGATCGTTATTTTTTAACTAGTGGAATTTACTTCATTGATGACCATGTAATCATTTATCAAGATTATTCCCATAGATTACCTAGGATTCCATGAAAATTATATATTTCCAATTGAATGGATATTTTTATATTATTATAAAGTATTTTTAGTTACATTCAATTCATTTTACAAGTCATCATTTACTACAGTTTACAATTGACTTGTTAATGTAATCTGGTTTTATTTGTAAATATAGTTGGTTATGTGAAATTGGGGTGGCTTTAAATGGAAACTAATATATACTTGTTTTAAATGAGAAAACCGATAAAACATATTTTTACACCAATTTGGAGACCAGCATTTTATATATTTTGATTTATTGGTTTATGAATCACATTTTTTGGTGGTGACCTACAGATCTATTTAGCTCATGCCTATAGCATTACAGGTTTAGCAAGATACTAGGGCATAGAGTATGATCATTGGTGTCTTAGTTCATGTATGTTGGAATATTATTTGTATTTACCTCACATTCATATACATATATTGTGGAGGTGGATTTTTTTATATGCTTCATTTTTTTATGTTGTAATATCCATAAGGCTTGAATTTTTTACATCTTGTATCCAAAAGGATTTTTTTATTATATTTGAGTTCTTAGTTTATTCCACATTAATTATGGTTCTTATAAAACTTATTTATCTAGGAACCAAATTTATTGGTGAAATCATTCCTAAAGGCTTTACTTTGATACCAAGGTAATTGTCTCTAGTCTGTGGGGATCATGAACTCCCATGAGATTTTTCTATAGGAAGAAACATGTGTATTTCTAGGAGAAACCCAATGATTCATTGTGATAAGTTGGTATTTATGACCATGTTTTTCATAATAATTTGATTGTATTAGTAAATACGAGTTATATTGTTTTATTATGGGAGTTTGATCATGGATTAGTTTTTGATTACTACCATTCTTGATGATACCTTATTTTATATTATTTTTAAATGTGTGCTCATCCTGTGATATTTTTGTATTACTAGTAGATTGAGATTTATGGTCTTTAAATTTTTATGATTTATTATATTTAATCAAAATAGGGTGGAATTTAGGGGAATGAGTTACCTATATAGGGTTAGGTAAACCATATATAGAACATGTGAGATATGTGATATCTATTGGGTTTCATATACATAGAATATAGTTGGAAAGAGTGTGTGATTAATCCTTTAATTTTTGTGGGTTTGAATGATCATGTAATTATTTTCCATCGTTATTGTATTTTGAGCTTTTTACATATTCATGATGTTTGAATTATAGGGAATGTTCATGAATCATGAGTTTCTATGTTTTTTGGTTATATAATTAAATTGAAATTTAAAATCAGTATGTTTAAAAAAGTTATTTCAAAAAGGATTTGATTTTATAAAAAATATAACAATATTTCAAAAATATGTTTATTGTTTAAAATGTTTCAAAATTGTAATTTATTAATAAATAAATAATCAATCCTAGGAAACACTCATAGGTCTACTCATTCAGTAGTTCGTTTCCAATTCAGTGAAGTGTTAGAGGGTGATAGATGTTTATGGCCATTAGTAATAGGGATAAAATAGTCATGGTGTGGGCATTTTGTTTTATAAAGTTGGTGTTATACCACAATGATGTGTTTATGGATGATTCTTTAATTGTTTCATGTTTATTGCATGGTCTTTGACAAGATTCATCATTGACATTGTCTTCACTTGACCATAACTCTTATGGAGTAATGGTGAAGAAATATATCAATGTTGATATGATATTTTTAGTACAACCATTGGTGTTTTTGGTTTCTAATATTCATAGATATAGTGGAGGAAGATCTATTTAAGGAAACCGAAAACATGCGAAGTCACACATAGTGGGTATGAATATTAAAATACTGTATTTATTATTCTAACAATGTTCTTTTAGCAGTAAGCACTTGGTTTTATAATTAAAAGGGAGTTAGGAACAAAATACTCTTAATTTTGAAGAATCCACTTGGTTATTTCGGAGTTATAGTCATTGGGGTCATCTATAAAGGTTTTTATAGGAGTTTCTATCTAGAAATATAGTCATAGATATATACATTCTGAAGTTACTTTGATCAATCCTATTGAATGTGATGACAATGTATTGACTATTTTAATTATATTTTTATATAATATATCTTCTTGAGATGGCCTTGTAATTCCATATGTTGTGTTTTTTCATAACATTGTATTTTTAGTGATGATGTTATGAAATTGTTTATTTTCATTGGTGGATTCTAACATAGTGTTGTAAGGATGTATTTTATAAATTTTCTTCATGTGATCTTACAATTGAATAATATTAATTGTATTTTATGAATGTGTTTGAGGAGTTATAATATAATTAGTTTTATGATATTGTTTTTGAAAATAGATTGCATCATTGGGATGCTAAAACAATATATTTGGTTTGTGTTTAATCTGTTCTCTTGTGAATTCCATTAATTATCATGTATTGTATATTGGTTACATTTGGAATTTTGATTCCATTGTGATTATTTATTCCTTTTTCTGAGGTGGACCTAGTGATGGGCCATTTCGTTAGGATTGTTTTTATAGGAAAACATGGGTGGGTTTTGTGAATTCGAGATATGGTGCTAGTTATTACATGTTGTTTTATTAGATTAATTAAGAGATTTTGTTCCAAAAGAATGATCTAGGGTTACCCTCACTTGAGATAAGGCTATAAAATGTAGTTATTTATGAGACACGATTCCATTTTAGGAATTTACCACTATTTTGTGTTGTTATTTTATGTGACATGTAATGGGTATTTTTCCTGAGGTGATAACCTGTTTTAGGTATCTAATTCTAGTGTGACATGTAATGCATATTAGGTTTGGTGAACTTGAGGAATCATATGGTTATAGAGAGATTTTATTTGATGAATTTATTGAGTAAGAATCATTTCGATGTAAAGGATGATCAGTTAGTCTTTGGGTATTTTATATCTTTTTAGTGTTTTTATACATTTCTTGTTCTTTGGAAGTGGTTGGTATTTTCCCTATATCCATTGAATTAGTAAAATTTTTATATTACGAGGAGATCCCCATTAGTTGGTTTCAAAATTCCAAGGGTTCATTAACTCTATTTTTAAGGATAATTTTTCTTGATAGTGTGGATCATAAATTCATATGACATTTTTCTTTTTTCTATTCACATTTCTTCTTATTTTTTTAATCGTGTAAAGATGAAGTTGACTAAACTAGTTCTTTGGTTTTGTTTGTAGTTTGTGGTGTTCCTTGGTTTTAGGCCATAAAATTATATATTATTCCCTTTTATTTTCTTCCCTTGGATTTTTTTCTATTGTTCCTACATTATTGGTTCTACATGTTTATAATCCAATTTAGTTTTCATCATTGAGTGTATAGGGTTCGATGTTTCTTGAGTTTTGATATTGTGTTTGGGTTAAATGTGTGGTCTTGGCTATATTTTCTCTTAAGTCGTGAGTGTCTCCTTCCAATTGTTTAACCATTTTCATTGATATTTTTTCAGGGAAAAGATATTATTTAGATATGAGAATTATCACACCCTGACAATTATTTGTTTTCATTACAATGCAATTCATGGGTATTTCAATTATTTCCTAGGTTGTTTAGAAGGGTTTTAAAAGCTATCGGTATGCACCATTTTAGTATACCCTATGAACTAGAAGTTAAATTTATGATATTTTAGTGGGTATAACATTCACGATCTAAAAGGGTGAAGGAATAATAAATTTTTCTTAAATTCCACAATTACCCTTTCAAATTGAGACACATTGAGGGACATTTTTCCCTCTATTTTAGTCATTTAAATGTATGGAATGTATCCTCTAATCTTTCACCACCCCATATAATTTTCAATTGAATTTATTAAATATTAATATTGATTATTCAAGGAATGTCCCTCAACTCATATTCCTATATTCATTTTCTTCTCCTTTATTCTATTCATTTCCCTATCATAGTCCCAAAAAACATTTCTTTCATTAATTTTTTTAATTTTAGATTTCTTATGGTAAGGGTTTTCAGGGTTTAATGAAGGATTATTAGGGAATAGTTGGATGTGTTATCATGTATTAACTTCATTTTAATTAAAATTAATGTAATTATATGTAGGTTTCCCTTGAATTTCGATTTAATGTTAAATCTATGATTTCATGTGCTTTTTAGATGGGTTTTTAATTACATTAAATATTATTTCTTATATTTTTTTAGATAAATCAAATGATGATTTATTTCATGAGTATTAATAAAATTCTAAAAGGGATACTTTATGTGAATTTATTATTTAATCTATTTTTAATGTTCAAACCTTGTTTTATGAAATTGAAATGAATTTTTGTAATAGTAATGGTTACTTATTTACATTTTGTAAAATTTTATCATTTGAAATTATGTAAATGTATTGTTTTCTAAATATAGAGCGTGTTTGGACATTTTTGAGAAATTATTTAACACTTCTATTCTATATAATTAATCAAATTTTGAATATTGAATTTTAGTTAAAAATGTTTATTTATTTCTTTGATCCCTATGGAATGAACCCAAGGCGTCATGGGAACATTAAATTGTTTATTTGGATAAAAACCCATAGTACATGACCCTTAATATGTGATGGATGTTTTTTATGTTTTAATTATTTTAAAATGACTCTATTTTGAGATATGTTGAATTGATTTCTTATGATTTGATAAATAGGATGTTCTTAATTCGGTGTTTAGTAGGGAAGGATAGTCAAACCAATTTTTTCTTATTTGATTATATGTTTTAATTATTACATGTAATGATAAAATCATCTTATATTTCATGCATAGACCTATTTGGAAACGTGGTAAATCAAGTTACACATGCATTAGTGTTATGATTTTTTCTCTAGCTAGTACCCCGAAGGGGGAGTTAGGTGATACTATGGTATGATTTCTATCAGTATGGAAATAATGGGAATGATTGGATATTTCGGTGGGTTGATTAGTGTGTAATATTATTTAGGTGTCAAATGTTTCCTTCATTGATGACCATGTTATCTATGTTCAAAATTTTACCCCTTGAATATCAACTATTATATGATGATGTTGTATTTTAAAAAGTATCATATTTTTTAGATTGTGAAAATGTATTTCCACCATAGATTTATAAATTTATTTACTATGGTCTAGAACCAATCAATCATGGACATATATATGATTCAAAAAAAGATATCATGGGAATAAAACCAATAAAAATTTAACATAATCCTACCATAACACAATGGATGTAAATTTTCATCTATCAAAGATCCATACATGGAAGTTTCACTTCACTAAATTATTAATATTTTTTTAACACCTTTTTAAAATTGAAATAAGATAGAAAATAATATGGAAGAAGAGGGATTTCCAAATAAATAAAAATTTAAAAATAAATGATAAATTAAAATAAATGTAAATTTTAAAGGGATGTGATCTTGAGGTTTATCCAACTACTCCATAATTATATATTTTTTGGTGTTTAAATCTATATTTTAACTAAATTAATACCATAAATGAATTAAATTTTCCCGCATAAATTCATAAAAACATCATGAGTTGTAGGGAATTAAAACACATCGATCCCAGATTCTCTATAACTGAAAAATGATTAAGATACCACAGACAATGAATAATACTATCCCAACCCAATACCACACTATTCCTCAAGTAAATGACCATATTCATCCATATATGGGATCAGTGTAGTCAAGAGGTGGGAATTTATAATTTATGAAATGAAAAGTTACTATAGGAAATGCAATATTAAGGTTTAAAAATACACCACCACCACATCACAACACCCAAATCAAATCAATATGGAAGAAAACATAAGGAAATTGAGAAGAAGATTTTAAGATCAACATAATCCTAAAATATGGATCTATTACTTATATAAGATACCCCATGAACATTGAGAATATGTGAGGTATGATCAGGGAAGAGAAGCATGAATAGAGAAGAAAAATGATTTAATATATTATTATAATTTAATAATATAATAAATTATAATGAATCCCATAAAAAACCATCTAGGAACCCCTATAATGTATGAGATAATCTTCATATATAAAAATAATGGATTTCATTTTTCATGGGATATAAATCATGTGGAAATGGATGAGTAACATAAAACATCCAAATTAAGGGCCAGAAAATCCTTTATTTTGTCATTGCCTTATCATCACTCTCTAAAATTTTATTAGGATTAAATCATGTATAAATCATTAAAGGCTATTTTCTTATTTTTTTTATGAAATATTATTGGAAATATTAACTATTTTATGAAGAAACATTCATGTAACACCATGTATGATTATTATACCCCATGAACCTTAGTTTTCATACCGAAACATATGGGTGACATAAGAGTGTTCCCAAATTCTTTATTAATATTCCATATGAGTTACATGTGGATTAGGACCGAGTGGAGTGCATGGTAAGGAAGGTTGGTTATTCATAAGAAACCTTAACTGTGAATTTATTCATATGTGGGAAACCAATAACTCTTACATTAACATCTGTTATTTTTATTTAGTTGAATTTATCTTGTTTAACATTGAATTTACGGTTACATAGGATATAATTTACTGTTACATAACATGAATTTATTCTTATAATAACCTTTCAATTTCATGTTTAATCACACAAAACATTTAGAAACACATTTTAATCATACAGAATATTATTCCTAGCTATGTTGGTCTTATGTTTGTCAAATTTTAGTCATACACAAAAAAATATATATTTTTATTTATTTGTACACATATTGTCCACATAATGATTTACAATTCAACAACGTAATAAATACACCAAAAACATTCCAAAATCAATTCCAAAACAACCAAAATAAATGCATTTATTTTTTCTATATTATTTCTAGTTGAAGGAAACAATTAAAAACCAAATATTAGTCCATTTCCAATTAATTTAAATTACTCATCCAAATCTACAAAATCTACCTAATGGATTATTTTTTTAAAAAATTTGATTTAATACAATGAAATTATAGGAAATATTTATGAAAATATGGCTCTCAATAATCAACATAGGGTCAGGTTCATTAAATAATGTGCTATGTGTCTATTATATACTATATATTGTTTTCTATATTAATTGAAGGAGGTTTGGGTATGAATAACAGACATGAGACAACTTATTCAATAGAATATATAATAATAGAAAAATCACTTCATCTATACAATACTGTAGTTTTAAAGAAATGTTAAATTATTAAAATTAGTAGTATTTGATTTATTTTTAGTGTTATGAAGGATATGATAGAGTTTAAATCATTTTCATAAATGTTAATGGAATGAATGTTTAGTAGAATACTTATGTTATTTTTGTTACTCTAAATATATGTTTCTAATGTTAATATAATAACCTTGGAAGTTAAATATTAATGAATTTAATGAGTTAGAAGGGAAATATCATTGATTATTCATTTTGAATTATGAAACACACTTTGATCATTATAAAATAGTGAAAATATTTTCTAAATAGATGAAAAATCATGGGTTATAGGGATCTTCTGTTACAGTTGATTATGAACATTTAGTGTTCTTTTAATGATGTGTAAATTTATGTTATTAAATTAGGAATAAGTCATATTTTATGTATTTCATTACATTATGTAATGAAGTAGTGATGAAATAATAAATGTTGTTGTCCACGATAACTTTTTTAATCATTTCCACAATGGAGATATTTTATAACATTTCATATTTTAAATATTGTATTATTGAGTTATCTACTTATATTATTATTAATATCTATTCATCGGATCCATTGTAATGGTATTTGATATATCTTATCTCATTATTTAAATTTTTATTGGAATGGAAATTATATGAGTGGATTAGGTTTTTTAGAAGTTCTATTAAAGTTAATAAATATATGGTTGTTCTATTATTACAATTTTGTATAATTAAATTTTTTTGTTAGAATACTAAAATAATTATATGATTTATATGATTTTTTTCTAAAAATTACATTTTAGAGAGTCTTTTATGGATGTAATTGTGATATTGTTCCCTATAAAAATGATATTTTATATTGATTTTTTAGTTGTGATGTCACATTTTTGGAAAATGTATTATGAAAAATGATTGATTTATTAATCATATTTTGGGGAGATAACATTATTAGTTTCATTAAATGGTGTTGATATAGAATTATTTTATTGAAATTTTAAAAAAATCATCTATTAGAATGATTGTTGAGAAAATCTCAGACATTTTATAGTAAGGCTGATGCATTCCTAAAAATCGGTTTTGAAAAAAAATATTATTACCTAAGTATAATCTTGATGTTAACCCAATGTGGTATATCAAAGAGGAGAGAACACAAAATAGATTTGTAATTTTTTGAATGATTTTAATTTTTGGTTGATAAAGTTAAAGAAGAAAATAGTTTAAATTTATTATTTTGAAAAAAATGTAGAGAGATGGTGACCAGTGCAGGTTTGGATAGATCTGAAGAAAATAAATCATAGTTTTCAAATATTACCAATTACACTTCTTGTTACTGGTAAGAGCATTTTTTATCAACTGATTCCTCCTACTCCCTTACACAAAAAAAATGAATCTGAGAATAACCCTATCTTAAACCTAATATTAGTATACACTTCTTCATATGATCTAGTCAATGTGGTGGGACTTGTTGATTAATTAGGGTTATCCCTGATTGAGAATTTTTATCCCATAATAATCAATAGTTCCCCCACAATTTCGAGAACATACTGATAATCACAGAGCATTCCCCATTCAACCATAACCTATTACATCTTATCAATACTAAAATTGTTATTATGGAGATAATTATCATCAAACAAGGAAATTAATATTTATTAGATTCAAAACCCTACACAATCACATGTGGTAATTAAAACTATTAATAAATTGATACCCGAATGAAAAAAAAAGAGGATATTTCTATTCCTTTACGAACAATAACTCAGTCATAACATAATAGGTCTAACCTTACCCATTACCTTTCATTCAAAGGAATTTACACTCAATTTATGGGGAAGTAGATTTGATTTAAATGAGGGTAGATATTGCTGAATAATGAAAATAAAAGAAAAAGGAAAAAAGGTAAAAAAAAAATCTATTTCCATCAATCATTCAGAGCTTCCATATCCAATAAACAGACTACAATCCACCCCTACACTATTCAATATGTGAATCTAAGAGAAATAAGAGGATTATAATGGTCAATTAATGCATTTTATGTCATAATGGTTCATCTACAAGTGTGAAAAAGAATTTACGTCATAAATTTTCATCATATCCTATTCCGGGAAATTATTTTTTATTAAGAAAAACACTTTTGTGGGAAAAGTGGGAAACCATAAAGTTCAACAAGCACCAAACAACCCCAAACTGAAAACCAGAAATAGTCTCATCGAAGCATAGGCAGCAATCGCCAACTCCAATGAAGGACCACTCGGCGATCCCATGCAAGCATGGTCCCTCCCGATGGCAAAGCCCTCCCTCTAAGTCAACCAAGTCCCAAATGACCAACAGTGGAGAAAGTAGTGTGCTCTAGCCCATCTGAGCCGATCTAACCCCCAAACATTTCCCCACACATCAAGGGAGAAAACAGAATCATTGAAAACCAATTTAATTCTTCCTGAGTCCATATCCCTAAACAACTTCCTGGATAAAGTGGATACCTGAGAGCGTGGATCCTCCCTTATCAGGTCTTCAAATACAGAAGTCAGTTTATTCCAGATCTGAATGTACTCCTCTAGCCTGATCATCCCCTTTTTGAAGCCCCCAACCAGGATCATGTCCTGTTTGTCAACCCAGATAAATTGCTCCTCATTAAGATCCACTTCAATAGCCTGACCCATAATCGTGGATGCATCCTCTTCCGAGGCATTGAGAAATAAAACCTGCTCTGTCACCTCATCATCCGATCATAAAATCAAGTCCAAGGATAGTTCAGGCTGACTAAGTGGTATTAGCTGACACCAGACCCCGCTGTCCAAATTCACACCCACTGTCTTTTTTGCTGACTGAGTCCTCATAGGAGGTGGCAAGGAGGATTAGTCCTTCCTACCCATTCTCCTCTTATTAATCTTGTTTCTCTTCAAACCAGGTTCTTCTTCAGACTAGCCCTTACTAACCTCAATGAGTTCTTTAGATGATTCATCTCTCGACTCTACCTTAGCAAGACTATCAAACCTGTTTCTCAAGATGACTAGATTCCAGGTTGAAGAATCTGCACCCCCTGCCTGATTTCCAGGGCCCAAACACCATAATTCCCCAAAACTGGTCTGGAAAGGTACCTCCAAGACAGTCCCTTACATAACATCAGCTTCCTCTTCCCATGTCCCCTCCTGAGAGACTTCATCTGCACTACCTTTAGCTACTTAAATTTGGACTAGAGCTTCCTCCATACCCTTGTCCATAAGATCCATCTGAACAGAAACTGCCTCTCTGGCCACATCTATCATCAGGGAGATCTGCTTCCCAGCCTCCACACAAGCCTCCAAGGAGAAACAGGACACCCTTCCTTCTCCACTATCCACACCCTTCACCGAATTGATTGAAGAGTTCTGAACTGGGATCACTGGCTTGCTAGAGTCGTGCTGGTGCTCCACTCCCATGCCCATAAACTGAAAAGTAGCATCATGGCTCAGACCTTTTGAGTGACCTGTCTCCCTCATTCATGGCTTAGAAACCTCTGAAGGAATAGCCACAACATCTTCAGATATGAGAACCGTCCTCCTAACCTCATCCAATCCTACCTCCCCTGAAGACACCCCCGGCACCAGTGAGATATTGTCATAAATTGGGTTAGAAGGATCCTGACAGTCCTGAGATAGGCCTGCATATGTGTTCTGGGCACTACTTTTCCCAGCATTAGGGATGGCCACACCACCCCTCAAAGGTGCATCAATAGGCACAACTGGGGTCTCAGAGGGTCGGAAACTCCAGGACCTTCCTCGACAACCATATTCATCATGACCCTGTCTGTGACAATATGAATAGAAGTCAGTGAAAGATTCATAGACAATCGAATGTGCATACCTGTACTCCTCCTCAACAACAATCCATACAATCTCCGGTGGAATTATTGAGAGATCCATTTCAACACATATTCTTGCCGACATGGGATGCGAAAAAGATGTTGTCCTTTGATCACTGCACACAATTCGTCCTATAGAGTTTCCAATTGATCTCAGCAACCCAGGATTCTAGAATGGGAGAGGAATGCCGGGAAATTGAATCCAAATCACCATATAGGGAGAATCACGGTTCATGTGAGCATCAAAAGACTAGCGAAGAAAATGGAATGGGAGACCCGAGAAAGATTTCCTCGTTCTAGACCAAGCCCTCCCCAGATCTTATTCATCAGCAAAAATAATAAGGAATTTATGCAGACCCAGAATACCTACCTGTACATAATTTTCTAAGCCCAAATCATCATTAACAGCCTTGGAAAAGTGCTCCACAAGAGGTCGCTGCCGCGCAAATCTCACAATCAGAGCCAAAGTGTCACGACCCGCCTTCACCAAAAGGAGGGAAGGGTTAGCTGATTTCCAGGCCCTTCCTTATTTAAGTTGAAGGAGAGATAATTACCTCTGAAACCCGCCTTCAATAGGTCCTGGAGTGGAGACTAGCACCAAGGGTATAGAAAATTCTTGCAAATGGAAGGCATTACCCTTTTTATTTTATAGGATCGAGAGATAAGGAGAAGAAAACCCAACAACACCAAGGTAGAGAGAAAAGTAAAGCCAAAAAAAATAAACGATTCCCACATGAATGTTTCAAAATTAAAAGCCACAAGGTGCAAATAAAAGTTACTACAAGGTAAGTACCAAAAAAGTAAAACAACAACTGCAACTGCTCCAGAAGTCCGAGCTAGTAAGGTCTTGCGTAATCCTCGAAGTCCTCCTGGAAACCTGAAAGCAGTTTTATATATGTAGGGTGAGAATACAAGTACACTCAGTAGGGAAAACCAAAGACTCTCGTGCACAAGTGGGGGAATGTACTAAAGTCCCGTGAGAAAAGAGTAAACTAAACACCTATCAAGGTAAACTATCCACCCCAGGCCTCACCAAGGCACACTCCCCAAATAACGCAAGTCAAGTAATTTATATAATAAGATCACATCGATGTTTGGGTACCCCGCGCCACTTTCCCACTGGTTATTGAGACATCCTACGCATCGGACCAATCCTGCCATTCTCACCGCAGTCCCACTGCCACACCTGCCCGCACACACCTGGGCCACAACCACACGCAGTCCCACTGCCGAAATCCCGCCCGCACACACCTGGGCCTCAACCGCACGCAGTCCCACTGCTGAATCCCGCTCGCACACACCTGGGCCACAACTGTCACACGTAACTATTCCTGCAAACACCTAGGCCAGAACGACCACCACCACGCCCGAAGACACCTGGGCCTCATCCCGAAGACACTTGGGAAACCACCTGCCGCACACACCTGGGAAACCACCACACTACCCATCCTGAAGGTTCTTGGGCTAATAATGGACTTCATGCCATCACAGCCTGCCTGAAGATACATGGGCTATCCGGAAAAGGGAGAAGAAAAGGAGCTAATAACCAGCCACTAAAAATAGTGTTGTGAAAAACCCCCTCCCCCATAAAATGGGGGTGTTCGGCACTAGGTGCTCAACTTGGGTGGGGCGCGAATAAGAAACACAAAACTACAAGTATAGATATAGGTAATAAACACTCACCCAAAACCAGGTTTTTCTTCGGACAACCTATAGATCACAACAACACTCAAGTCCGAGTCACGACTCACGCTAACAACCCATCATCCCATTCTTGTTTCATGTTCAGTAACAACATTTGGGTTAAGCACCACTGGGCATCTAGTAGGCATAGGCATAAGTCCAGAAAAGCAAACAGTCAAACATCAACCAAAACGTCCACACCTGGTTCTCAACAACAAGGGATTCCACCCCAATTTTTTATATGAACAAGTAACCACCCGGATTTAAAACTCACAACCACCGAAAGTATAAAGAAACAGGAGATCCCATCCCCTCCTACATCTCCAGCAATTGGCCCGAAGGGAAAACAACCAACTACCACCACCAACACAAGCAGGTCATTGCATGTATTTTCAGATTTAAACGACTTAACACACTCTATGATTCAAATTCCGTGTGTTTTAACTGGGGTTATCAAAAAAAAAGGAAACATCCCGGTGCCTCAATTTATTTAGCCGGATATACTTGATTAATCAATTCAATTTTCACAGCAGGAGTTTACAACCACGAACAAGCCATTTAAAACATCAGCAGGGTTCATTAGTGCACAAACAACGACCACCAATGGCCTCGATTTTCAGGAGGCATAAGCCAGCACAACTCAACAAGATGGTCATAGAAGAAAAAACATCAAAATATAAGACATCATCAATAAACATAGCCCCCCCCCCCTCTTTCATTATATAATTCGTTCATTATCTTTAATTAGGTCTGGTTTATCCAATTATACAGAATCAAAAGCACGCCCACCCCGCATGATACTCAAAAGAGAAAGGCGAATGGGAAATTCCCTACTTGTTGATAGATGATCGACGTTTAGGTCGGGGGCGCGGAACTTTACGGATAACGATGCGGCCGGTCCGACACACCAGAAGATGTTTGTGAAAGTCACGACGGAGGAAAGGAGAAACCACAGTTATCCCTTAGTTTATAGGAGCCAGGGACGGTTGAGGTGAAAATGCAAATCCGCGTAAGGCGCGGGGGTCGTGGGTTTATCACGCGGCTCCAATCGTCACAAAAAGGGTCGGGTGGTTTTAAGCCAACTGATGAATTGATGAAGCATTTAATTAAAATTCTTATGGGCGTTACGGGTCTTAAATCATGGTTAAACCAGTCAGAATAGGGTTTAAAACCCTATTTACGCAAAGGAGCGTTACTGGAATCAACTTGACAAGGCCTGGTGACGCCGATCGGTCTCACCGACCGGTCTCACCGATCGATCTCACCGATCGGTCTCGCCGATCGGTCTCACCGAGACGCCACTCCTTTAGAACCCGGATTTTGGTAAAGGGAAGGACCAAGAGAGTCTGGGTCAACACATCTGATACCTCTCAAACTATTCTCGTCCCTGAGAATTTAGATAACCCAGAAGGGAAGGGCAGGTCCGAACAACCACCCCAAAAGATACCACTCAATAGTGAACCTCATCGCTAACTAAGAACATCTTCCTGTCATGAACCTAGCAACATACCCTGCCAAACTGCCCGGGTACGTGGGTTGGGGAGTCTCTTCCCCCATGTCAAGATATTATCCGCTTCGGGCGGCACTGACTCGCCCGCACGGGTTTAATCGCATCCACCTTAATGCGTCTTGATTAGGGGTTGGGTTCTATCCTTACCTATAGCCAAGGGTTTTCACACACAAGCAGAGGAAAGAAACCAGTACATTTCATAGCCAAAGGACAAAACGTCCTACCACAAATAGGTACAACAAGGAACAAAACTCAAAACAACTCTGAGTACTGGGTACGCATCTGTGCTTCCCATTCCCACGTACTCTCCTCAAGCCCACCATGTCTCCACAACACGCGAACCAAGGGAATGGTTCTCCCACGAAGCACCTTCTCCTTGCGATCCTCGATCATCACTGGTCTCTCCAAAAAGGTCGCGTCGTCCTCGATGTCCATCTCGCCCCAATCAAGGACGTGTGAATCGTCATGCAGATACCGACGGAGATGGGACACATGATAGACATCATGTATCCTTAATAGCGGTGGTGGCAACGCTAGTTGGTAAGACACTTCGCTGACCCGCCGCAACACTTGGAAGGGTCCGATAAACCTAGGTGAAAGCTTACTCCCCTTGCCGAACCTCCGCTGCCCACGCCGAGGGGAGACCTTCAAGAACACGTGGTCCCCAACCTCAAACTCCAAGGGCCTCCTCCTGGTATCAGCATACGACTTCTATCGGTCTGAGGCTGCCTTCATCCTTCCCGTATGAGCTGAACCTTCTCTGTCGTGTTCTGTACCACCTCCGGACCAAGGATGTCTACCTCTCCTACTTCGGTCCAACACACAGGCGAACAACATGGCCTCCCGTACAAAGCCTCAAACGGGGCCATGCCGATGGTAGAGTGGTAGCTATTATTGTAGGAAAACTCTACCAGAGGAAAGTATTGCACCCATGACCCTCCTAAGTCCAGAACACATGCTCGCAACATATCCTCCAAGGTCTGGATGGTGCGTTCCATTTTCCCATCTGTCTGAGGATGGAAAGCAGTGCTAAGGCGTAACTGGGTGCCAAATGCATGCTTCAATCCACTCCAGACCCGCGAGGTAAACCGTGCATCCCTATCCGAGACTATAGACCTTGGAACTCCATTCAACCTCACCACCGCATCCACGTACTTTCATGCCAAAGCATCCACAGCACTCGACTCCCTGATCGCCAGAAAGTGAGACGATTTCCTAAACCTGTCCACTACCACCCATATAGCGTCGTACCCCCCTTGGGCCTTGGGTAGTCCCGTGATGAAATCCATTGAGATGTCATCCCACTTCCACTCGGGGATACCTAGGGGCTGTAGTAGGCCGCCTGGAACTCGGTGTTCAGCCTTCACTTGATGACACACTAGGCACTTTGCCACAAACTCCGCCACTGCTCGCTTAACTCCGGGCCACCAAAACTGCCTCTTCAAACCCTGGTACATCTTGGAAACTCCTGGGTGTACCGCCAGGGGTGAGTTGTGGAACTCACTGAGGACCCTACCGTGCATCGCCTATGGGACAAACAACCTCCCCTGGAAAAGAATCTGGTTCTGACCATCCTTGGTCCATCCTTCCGGAGCATTGCCCTGGTCAACTTGGTCACACATCACTTTGCACTCTAGGTCTCCCCACTGAGACTCTTCCACCTGCTGAAACAGGGATGACTGAACTGTCATCTGATATAGGCATCCTCTTCCGTTATCCATCTTCGCATCCAGGAGTAAGGCAGCCAACTCTTCCATTGCCTTCCAGGCGTCCGCCGACTCTCAGACCGCATCCTTCTGCATCCTCCTGCTCAAAGCATCAGCCACCACATTTCCCTTGCCCTCAGTATAAGAGATCTCGAAGTCGTAATCCTGGAGGAACTCCACCCATCTCAGCAATCGCATGTTCAAGTCTCGCTGGGAGAAGATATACCTCAAGATTTTGTGATCTGTAAAGACCCCAAAGCATTCCCCGGTGAGGTAGTTCTGCCACAAATTTAGCACAAAAACAACCTCTACAAGATCTAGGTCGTGGGTGGCATAATTACGCTCATGGGAACGCAGCTGCCTGGACCCGTAAGAGATCACCCCTCGTCTCTGCATCAACACGCATCCTAGGCCCTGTCCCAAAGCATCACAGAATACCTCATAGGCCACCCCTTCTTCTGGTAATCTCAGCACTAGGGCACTCACAAACTTCCCCTTCAGATAGCTGAAGTCTGACTGGCACTGCTCACTCCATACGAAATCCTAGTCCTTCTTGGTCAGAGCCGTCAAAGGGGCTACTACTCGGGAGAAATTGGGTACGAACCTCCGGTAGTAACCTGCCAACCCGAGGAAACGTAGAACATCTGCCACATTCTTGGTTAATTCCCAAGAAACAACTGCTTCGACCTTTGATGGGTCGACCTCTATCCCCTGCTCTGACACTATGTGCCCAAGGAAGTGCACTTCTCGTGTCCAGAACATGCATTTTGACAACTTCCCATATAGATGGTGCTATCGGAGGACCTCCAAAACTATCCTCAGGTGCTCTGCATGGTCCTCCTCTGATCTAGAGTAGACCAGGATGTCATCGATGAACACAACCACGAACTGATCCAGGTACTCCCGGTAGATGGAGTTCATAAGCCCCATGAACACAGCCGGGGGGTTCGTAACGCCAAAGGGCATGACTACGAACTCGAAGTGTCCATACCTGCACCTGAATGCTGTCTTCGGGATTTCGCTCTCTTTCACCCTCAGCTGGTGGTACCCAGACCGCAGGTCGATCTTTGAGAACCATCATGCCCCTTTCAGCTGGTCAAAAAGATCATCTATCCTTGGGAGAGGGTAGCGATTCTTGATCGTCACCTGATTCAACCTCCTGTAGTCTATGCATAGCCTAAGACCTCCATCTGCCTTCTTTGTAAACAAGACCGGAGCAACCCACGGTGACGTACTCGGACGAACATAACCCCTCTTCATCAGACTGTCAATCTGTATCCGCAACTCCCGTAGTTCCGAAGGTGCCATCCGGTAAGGAGCCACCGATATTGGACGAGCTCCGGGCTGTAGGTCTATCCCGAACTCAATATCATGTTGAGGAGGTAGAGTCATCACCTCTTTAGAAAATATGTCCATAAACTCATGGTAGATCTCTGGTACTTCCACCATTTCTGCATCTACTGACTCTACCATCAGCTCGGTCAACAAGGAGAGGAGAGGTTCCTCTCTCCTGTTTCACTTTGGACTACTTCGCTCGCCGGTGAAGGTAACACGCAGGCTGTCCAAGTCTGAGAACACCACCCTCCTTCGAAAACAGTCGATGACGGCGCACACAGAAAATAGCCATTCAATCCCTAGAATGACATCGTATGGCTGAATCTGTAGTAGAAGAAGATCCTGAACCGACTGATGTGGCCATATCATCAGTCTACATCCCCGACAAACGAACAACAAGTCGGTCTGACCTCCAACTGGTGTTCTCAACACCAGGGGCACTGGAAGTATCTCGGCATCTAGACCCAAGGCATGGGCTAGACTGGGTGCAACGAAGGTGTGTGAAGCTCTGGTATCGAACAAAGCATAAGCAAGAGTGCTAAACAGACTGATCGTACCTCGAACAACCTCTGGATCTGCTGGGACTATTGCCTCTACAGCATGAAACTGTCAACGCCCAGCTCCCCTGCCCCTCGGCTATCGGCGACCCCCCGACCATGCCCTGGTTGAGGTCCATGTAGAGCACCCTGAGGTCGGCCTCCTCCTACGTCTGCCCTCGGAGGAGTGGGAGCTCGCTGTCCCTGCTGCTACTGCTAGAAAGGTCTGGCTGGAAGATGCTGCTGGGGTGGGTTCTGGGGCTGACTTCCACTGTTGTACTGCACCCGGTCTGGGCACTGACTCCGGAGATGCCCAAGGCTCCCACAGATGAAGCACTGTGGTCCTGGGCCCGTAGGAAAAGGGCGAGGTCCGGGGGATCGAAACTAAAACTACTACGGCCTGCTCCCTGCGGGTCGGAACCTAGAGGGTCCTGACGCTAGAGGCCTGGTGCTGATGGCTTTCCCCTTTGATGGTCCCAGCTGGGTCCCCTCTCGTGACACTCCCCCTAGAGAATGCATCTCCTCTACCACTTCGGCCTTCTTCTGTACCTCCAAGTACGTCGGCAGGGTAAAGGGGGTAACAGCATACTGGAGGGAGGGTCAGAGTGCCTCCTCCAAATGTCTTTCCTGGGACTCCTCGTCGGGAAAGAGGTCTGGAGCAAAACGTAGGAGGTCTTTCAACTTGATCCCTAGCTCCCTCACAGACATACTCCCCTGCTGGAGAGAGAGTAGCTCCTGCCTCTTTTCTACTTTCATCGTCGAGGAGAGGAACTCCACCTGGAACTCCTTCTCGAAATCCACCCAAGCCACTTCAGATTCTCTCCTCTCCCCTAGGTAAAGCATCCACCACTGACGTGTCGCTCCCCGCATCTGGCTAACGTCCAGGGGGACCCAGTACTTGGTCGGGGCCCGAATCAGGCCGAAAGCTACAACTAGCTCCTCTAGCCAGCCTTCCATCTTCATATCGGAGGTGCTTCCCTCATACTTATCGAGGGCCTGTCGCTGGAAGGATCGAAGAGTCTTCTTCCACTGGTCATCCTCTTCCTCTCGATCAGCTCTCTGCTGAATGGCCAAAGTAGTCTCAGGGGCCTCGATCGCCTGTACCACACATGGTCGTCTTCCAGGTGCCATAACTGCAAGGTAAAAAAGGAATGCCTAAGCCCAAGTAGTGCAGAATATCATCCTTAAAACCTCTTAAGATTTAGATTTATTCTTAATTCCCAAGACATCCTAGAAACACAAGAACACAAGTCATTATGATGCATGTACCATTCCTAGGGTCTCTACCCTGTAATCAGTGCGGCCTCACTTGGTCGTTCGGTAGGTCCAGAGTCCTTGCATCGGATCACGGCTGTGTCCTAGCCGGTCTTCCCTGGCCTAATTCACGCTCCAAGGTCACCCAACACTGTTGCCTTACCACCCCATGAAATCCTCACTGTGCCTAACTCTAGACTTCGTCCTACATCTGATACCATTCTGTCACGACCCGCCTTCACCAAATGGAGGGAAGGGTTAGCTGATTGCCAGGACCTTCCTTCTTTAAGTTGAAGGGGAGATAATGACCCCCGAAACCCGCCTTCAATAGGTCTCGGAGTGGCGACTAGCACCAAGGGTATAGAAAATTCTTGCAAATGGAAGGCATTACCCTTTTTATTTTATAGGATCGAGAGATAAGGAGAAGAAAAATGAACAACATCAAGGTAGAGAGAAAATTAAAGCCAAAAAAAATAAACCATTACCACATGCATGTTTCAAAAGTAAAATCCACAAGGTGAAAAAAAAATTGACTACAAGGTAAGTACCAAAAAAGGAAAACAACAACTGCAACTGCTCCAAAAGTCCGAGCTAGTAAGGTCTTGCGTAATCCCCGAAGTCCTCCTGGAAACCTGAAAGTAGTTTTATATACGTAGGGTGAGCATACAAGTACACTCAGTAGGGAAAACCAAAGACTCTCGTGCAAAAGTGGGGGAACGTACTAAAGTCCCGTGAGAAAAGAGTGAACTAAACACCTATCAAGGTAAACTATCCACCCCAGGCCTCACCAAGGCACACTCCCCAAATAACGCAAGTCAAGTAATTTATATAATAAGAGCACATCGATGTTTGGGTACCCTGCACCACTTTCCCACTGGTTATTGAGACATCCTATGCATCGGACAAATCCCGCCATTCTCACCGCAGTCCCACTGCCACACCCGCCCGCCCACACCTGGGCCACAACCACATGCAATCCCACTGCCGAAATCCCGCCCGCACACACCTGGGCCTCAATTGCACGCAGTCCCACTGCTGAATCCCGCCCGCACACACCTGGGCCACAACTGTCACATGTAACTATGCCTGCAAACACCTAGGCCAGAACAACCACCACCACGCCCGAAGACACCAGGGCCTCATCCCGAAGACACTTGGGAAACCACCTTCCGCACACACCTGGCCAACCACCATACTACCCAGCCCGAAGGTTCTTGGGCTAATAATGGACTTCAGCCCATCACATCCTGCCCGAAGATACTTGGGCTATCCGGAAAAGGGAGCAGAAAAGGAGCTAATAACCAGCCACTAAAAATTGTGTTGGGAAAAACACCCTCCCCCATAAAATGGGGGTGTTCGGCACTAGGTTATCAACTTGGGTGGGGCGCAAATAAGAAACACAAAACTACAAGTGTAAATATAGGTAATAAGCACTCACCCAAAACCAGGTTTTTCTTCGGACAACCTATAGATCACAACAACACTCAAGTCCGAGTCACGACTCATGCTAACAACCCATCATCCCATTCTTGTTTCATGTTCAGTAACAACATTTGGGTTAAGCACCACTGGGAATCTAGTAGGCATAGGCATAAGTCCAGAAAAGCAAACAGTCAAACATCAACCAAAACGTCCACACCTAGTTCTCAACAACAGAGGATTCCACCCCAATTTGTGATATGAACAAGTAACCACCCGGATTTAAAACTCACAACCACCAAATGTATAATGGAATAGGGGATACCATCCCCTCCCACATCTCCAGAAATCGGCCCAAAGGGAAAACAACCAACTACCACCACAAACCCAAGCAGGGCCTTGCATGTATTTTCAGATTTAAATGACTTAACACACTCTATGATTCAAATTCTGTGTGTTTAAACCGGGGTTATAAAAAAAGTAAACATCATGGTGCCTCAATTTATTCAGCCGGATATACGTGATTAACCAATTCACTTTTCATAGCAGGAGTTTACAACCACAAACAAGCCATTTAAAACATCAGCAGGTCTCATTAGTGCACAAACAACGACCACCAATGACCTCGATTTTCAGGAGGCATAAGCCAGCACAACTCAACAAGATGGTCATAGAAGAAACAACATCAAAATATAAGACAACATCAACAAACACATCCCCCCCTATTTCTCTATAGAATTCGTTCATTATCTTTAATTAGGTCTGGTTTATCCAATTCTACAGAATCAAAAGCACGCCCACCCCGCATGATACATAAAAGAGAGAGGCGAATGGGAAATTTTCCTACTTGTTGATAGATGATTGACATTTAGGCCAGGGGCGCAGAACTTTACGGATAACGATGCGGCTGGTCCGACACACCAGAAGCTTTTTGTGAAAGTCACGATAGAGGAAAGGAGAAACCATGGCTATCCCTTAATTTATAAGAGTCGGGGACGGTTGAGGTGAAAACGCAAATCCGCGTAAGGCGCGGGGGTCGTGGGTTGATCACGCGGCTCCACTCGTCACAAAAAGGGTCGGGTGGTTTTATGTCGACTGATGAATTGATGAAGCATTTAATTAAAACTCTTTTGGGCATTACGGGTCTTAAAACACGGTTAAACCAGTCAGAATAGGGTTTAAAGCCCTATTTACGCAAAGGAGCGTTACTGGAAACAACTTGACAAGGTCGGGTGACGCCGATCGGTCTCACCGATCGGTCTCACCGATCAGTCTCACCGATCGGTCTCACTGATCGGTCTCTCCGATCGGTCTCACCGAGACGCCACTCCTTTAGAACCCGGATTTTGTTAAAGGGAAGGACCAAGAGAGTCTGGGTCATCACACCACGAAAGTCATGCCGACGATTCAGAGAACTCTTTAACTGAAACCGGAACAATAGGATGACCTGAAATGAAACCAGGGACTTTCGGAGCAACCTGGATTTCAAGGACGAAGAAACCAGCATCCGACGAGGATCGAAAGAAGTCAAGATCGCTTGATTTCGCAGCTCCAGGATCATGAGTAGGAGGTAGAGACCCCTCCCCGCCCCCATGGGAGGAGGGGACGCAGAGGGAATCATCACTGTAGGGTTATCGGAGCGCCATCGCCATCAGGAACCCGCAGATCGCCTTTCCCCTTAGGGAGACACATCTCCTATCCTATGCAACATTGTATTTTCAGAGAATTTACACTTTCTGTAAAAGGTTTACACAATTTCTAACACAAGGGGTTTTGAATTCTATCCACACTATTTGAATATTCACATCCTATAAAGATACCAAGTTACACATCATGTATATGACCTATATTAAATGGTATTTGCATTTCCTATAGGTTTCACATAGTTTTGTAGGGTTCATTATTTTTGAACTCTGCGTTTAGTCCTTTAATATATTGTATCATAGATAAATATACAAAAATACATTATCGTTCATTACCATGGTGGGTTTTCATCACACTCTATTAAATTTTTTTTTTCATTTTATATAAATATCCTTTACCTTCCAAAAAACATTATAAAAATTAAATACCATCATTTTTCATCATTTTAAGTGAATTTTTTTTACATCAAAAAATATATTAAAAATAAGGCTCCATTAATGTTTTATTAAATCAGGAATATAAAAAATGAATATAGGAATTAAATTTTATGGGAATGGTATGTGTTGGAATATAAATGTCAATTTTTCCTAATTTAAGTGTAGGAATATGATTCAATGATTTTTAAGGGTATTGGGCGAACCTTTTACTTTATAATGATAATAAATATATTCTCGATAATGGTTATATAACTAATAGTTCTTGTGTTAAAAAATATACCATCATTTCATAGGAAACATCTAATTATCTATAAACTTTAAAAACTATAAATATGGCATTATAGATTACAATAATTAATTACTTATATATAAGGATATGATTAAATTGAAGTAATTATATTATTGATTCACTTGAAATTCCTGAAAGATTATTAAGGTTTAGTGATCCTCAGTTTTGGATAGTTATGTGTGTATTTTTAGACATAAAGTAATGATATTTGACAACTAGATAAATTAAATCTAAGTTTCCTTGGTAGTTGGTTTCATTGGAGTTTTGGAAGAGTAGATTCAAATTATATGTATGAAATATGTTACATGAAATATTAATGGAAATATGTAAATTCATTCATCATATATTTTAAGAATATGATTTTCACTTACGTAGTGAAATATATATGAATTTTTATATAGATTTGTTCCATATCATCATACTTGATTGAGGAATGACATACACGATACATCGACATACTAAATTTTTTAGTTAAAACACATTACTCATAGATTGGAATAGATATGTTCCTTCCAATGTGGCCTAATTTAATTGATGATATTTAACACATTTTTAAGTTACCATTTCTATTATAAAACATGAATGGATTAATATGGAAAATGGGTTTAGGAGAGGTAAAAATATTTTATAGTATCATGTAAGAATTTTTTAACAATTAACTTGTGTTACAGTTAAATGATAATATACTAATCAATTGGATGAGCTATTCAGTTCATGTTTTTTTGAGTTGTGGATGGTTTTTGGTGACATTTTTGGTTCTCTGAATTTTCAATCAATTACTTATTGGAATTATTCTTGTATAAAGTGTTTTTTGTTGCATTAAAACTTCCAGTTTTTTGTGAGGCAGGGTGTTTATTAAATCCATTGGTTAATGAAATTCCAGCATAATTTTTGTTATCATAATTAATTTTTTTCAGTGAAATGGGATACATGAATCATTCTTTTATTTATGAAAATTTTGTATTATTTTGGATTGATGTCAAATTATTTTTATTTACTTTTTTCAATTTGGAATTTTTTTCCAATCTAATCCTTTTATCTTATTATTTTGAAGTATTCTTGGGATTTATTTTTTTAAATGCATCTTTTTTGTATTTATGTATTTGTGATTTTTTATAGGTGTGTTCCCAAATAATAATCACATAGTATTCTCACATAAATACAAAAAGTATTTAATTTATAATATGAAAATTGATTGGTTCAAGTAATAATTTTATTCATTTGAGAAATGCGATGTTTGGGGGGGAAGAATGTGTAATAATCAAGATATATATATATTTTATAAGGCTGAAAAGTATATAGATAAGAGTAATAATATATTTCGTACATTATAACAGAATTACATATAATTTTATTTTATTATGGATCCCATTTTAGATATATTAGATTAATTAATGCCCATATTATTTATATAAGGTATTCAATTAGATTTTATGAGAACTAGAAGATGTTTTGAGAAAATATAATATATTTAAATAAAAATGGTGTCTTTTTTATTTCCTCATCAACGAAGAGATTAATTTGGAAAAATAATTCTCTATTGAGTCAAGAATAACGTGTTTCCCTTTGGGTGTGATTTTTCACTAGCGTGACACCATTGATATTATTAGTTATAGTGAAGAGTTTATAATTGAATAATTTTTTTTATTGAAAAAAATTATTTTATCATTAAATTATCTATATTAAAATATTGTGGAGAATATATCACAGGGGATATGTTTTAGAGATTACTCTTAGTTGGGGAACACACTAGAGATTAAATTTTCACCGAAGATCCTGGTATTAATGTAAATGATATGTAGATTGGTAATCTAATTCACATTTTAATATATTATACATATCCTTCTTGTACAACTATAATTCAATCTTATAGGATTCAAAATTTTATCTTGATATTAAAAATTGTGAAAAATAAAAAATAATAATTTCCATGAAATTTTAATTATATAAATATGTGTTATGATGTTAGTTTTTTTCTTAAATTATAGTTCAATAATTTATAGATCATGTCTATTATATGATAGAATTATATAATAATTCACATGAGATAAAATATATCTTTATATTCCCTATATCAAGTGATTAATAATTATATATGAGTATTAATTTTATTAATTTTTTTAGAGACATTTTAGAGAGATAATATGGTGAACATATTTAATAAAAAAAGAATAAAATAAAATCTCGAAGAATCATATTGAGAGTGATATATTATTTTATAATATTATAAAGGATAAAACAAATCAATGCCAACTATTACTATTTGAACTTGGTATACTATTATTTTTGGTAAATTCTAACCCCCTAATTTATTTAATGAAATTAATAACTATAAAATATGTTTTATATTATTTACATGTGTTAATTATATAATGTTTTTAAATAATTTAACCCACGAAAAAATAATGGTTCGTTTTTTTACAAATTATATATATACGTCTATCATGATCATATGCATCAATGGTTAATCATGAACAATACACATTGTTAATTATTTTACCATTATAATTAGTTTTTTAACTATTAATTAAAAATGATTATTGATGTAGAAAAGAGAAATATTGACCACATCCAGTAGAGTCATGTTTCTTGAATACCATTTTTCAGATTTGGGGTGGGAGGTAGAGTTAATGGGGTTCTCCCATGACCACGTCCTAGATTAGTTTCCAAAAGTGATTCTTGAATGAAATCTCCTACGAGATAAGTTTATGTTAGTGGTGATTACAACTTAGTGAATGTTATCCGAGATACGCCATGAAATCCCCACCATCACACACTTTATACTTAGGGAATATGAAAGCGTAAAAGGGGGTTATGTCCATCGGACATAGTAACTAAAAGTGTAATTATTTTTTTATAAACAAAATTTTTATTCATTTATTTCAATTTTAATAATAGTTTTTATTAAAGAAAAATATTTTTAATTTTGATGAATCTAATAAAATTATTTCTGGACAATAAGAAATAAAATTTTATATTTTCAAAAGATATCTATTTTTTTCAAAAACTACAGTATTATGAATAATTTTTTTTCAATAATTTTTTTAAAACAAACTTATTTAAATATAAAGGATAAAATAATTTTTTCATGTCCTGGACTATTTTTATAAGTGTCAAAAATTTGATTTTATCTTGATAACTCTTTTTTTCAATGAATAAGGATTTTTATAATTTAATATTTAAATTATCATATTCATAAAATTACTCAAATAAAATAAACATTCATTTTCAATTAATCATGTTGAAATTAGATTAGGGCTATTTTATGATATTTTTTGAAAATATATTATTTTCCTATGAATACTAAAAAATATATTTTGTATTCGTTATGATCTAGGACGTCATATTTATAAAATAGTGATATAATAATTAATTAAACACATCCCACTTCATAAAATATCATATTTTAAGAAAATAAATTATTGAAATAGATTTTAATAAATTTCCAAAACAATTAGTGACGTTACGAAGTCAAAAAATGGAAATGTAGATTTTAAAAACATACCATTGTGTAATATTTTCCTTTTAATGGGAAAAGATGAATTTAAAAATGGTTTCTGGCTCAAATGGATTAAAATATCATAATATTTTCCTCAAATTTTAAAAACAAAGATTAAAACTTGTAGGTATTCCAATGGTTTTTCTTTTCCCAAATCCCATAATTTCAAGACCTATATTTTGAAATTGTTAAAAAATTCCTCCAATTTTTTAATAAATACTAAGCAGTTTCACCATTTCCCTTCACACTCAATCCATACTATATGAATTTATGAGTATTATTCCTCCCAATGGTTCCCCCAAGGTGACCTCAAGCCCTTAAGATTCAAATCTACATTATTTTGGGGTAAATATTCAAAGCTAGATGAGTCTCTTTCCCTTCTCTTCAATTCAATAACCATTGTGGAATATGTCTTGTAAAAGTTATGTTATACTATATTCTTACAATTATGATCATTTATTTATTGAAAAATTATGATTTATCAATAAGATAACTTCATACTCTCTCAATTACCCTTTTTCAAATCTACGTTTTATACCCATCATGATGTCGAATTTACTTTTCAAATTTCCCTCTATTAAATTAAACATGATTATATTGTGAATACCCAAAACATTCCTCTATACATTGGTATTCACCTAGATGTTATTATAATTTATCGATTTTTGGATTTAAATATATGAAACCCACATTCCTATTCAGTGTAATATTAATTATTTTATGATCAGTCCTTTAAAAACATATATAGTCAATGATTTAATATGAAACACATACTTTATTCCCATTAGGTTATTGAAAGAATGATTTATTATCATCAATGTGGCTTACATAAAATAAATAAATATAAAGGGAGAGCCCAAATAGTGCTCAAATGCATTGGGTAAAGAATTAAATCTCTATACATGACATTTTTTTGATACCTTGGTGGATAACCATTGTAATTTTCATTTATGAGACCTTACTGATAAACAGTGGTGATATTTTTATAAATGCCTCATTTTTATATTTTTTCCACATTTCCATGTTTTGATTCATTTTTTTATTATTATTATATTCCTCTTGTTCATTCTATATTTTTATTCCTAATATTCTTATTGATATGTCTCGTCATAGCATGTTATATGTATCCCTTACTTTTATCCATTATTGGGCTTCATGCTCACACCTTCCATAAGATGTACATCTCGAGGAAATGAGATGTAGAAAAAGTGACTTAGTGTGAACCCGTGACGATTTATTTCAAGTGTATTATAATAATATATTATTTTTTCACTTATTATATAGAAAATATCATTGAAAAAAACTTTGAATTATCTAGTGTATTTTTCTATTTAATGAAAAGTTTATTTTAAAAAGGTGGGATTATATAGTTGGTATCAAAGGTAGGTTTAGTTATTTGTGGATATTATGACTTGAAAAAGTTTTCATGAACCCAAGGGACAAGTCTAAATATAAGAAGAAATTATTTTATTTTTGTGAGTATTATATAAGTTGATTAAATGAAAATACATCCCTATCGAGATACTACTATTGGATGTAGTGTTGTCCAAGATCAACCTTGGAGTAACACCCTAAAACCTCACAGATCTAGACAAAATTGTGAAATAGTGTACAAATATAGGCCTTGATGTACACCTAGTTTGACACTCCTAGGGGATGTGTTTGGTTAATAACAATATTATTATGAATATTTATGAAGAAAATATATAAAATTCCATAGTTATTAGAGGATACAAATAAAACTTTTAATAATGATTTTTAATGACTAAAAATCCAATTAAAATTATAGTATTCCTTAATGTAACAAATTTCTCACTTTTTTTTTCTTCTGTTAGAAAACATTTAGGAAATAAGGGAAACTAAGTAATTGATGAGTGTAACATATGATAAACTAAAGTACTTCAGATTGAAGATATAATTAGAAACATCATAAAGAGTATGAATCAACTATCTCGTGTTACAAATAATAAAGTAAACCATGTTGAGAGACTTAATTAACCTTAAATGAAAAAACATGTTGTTTAGCACTTTATGATTGAACAAAAATGTTATTTTTGCCGATATACCAACCCATGGACAACTAAATAATAGATTAAGTCTATAGAAATGTTGTTTTATATAATCCACTACTCAGAGTTATAGAAATTTAACTGGGAAGTATAAAACATAGAAGGAGAATCTGATCAATTGTGGACACTGATTAAAAACACAAAGGCAAGAAGGGAGATTGATTATATTGAGAGGGAAGATTCAGGTTAATCTTTTTAAATAAATATTTCCCCATTCAATGTGACCAAACATGTAAAATGTGTTCCTAGATCTAAATCAGGGAAAAGATTTATTACTAGGATGCTATGAAATGAATATTACTAGAAATTCTAGATACACCTCTAGATTTGTTATTTATCTAATGGAATAAGATGATATATTATTTTATCGATTATCACTATATATTTAGATTAAATTTAAATAGAGAGAATAATAATGATATTAATAGATTGTGTGGAGTGATGTGAAGGTTTTATTGGGATTTGGAGATACACAATGGTCATAATGATTCAATGAAAATAAGAGAGAAATTGAGCCAAACACGGGGAAGAATTTTGTTCATATAAGAAAGGGAAAAACCGTAAAAAAATCCCTTGGGAAACAATTTTGGAAATAATCATTTTGGTAACTACTTCATAAGGAGTTGAATGTGGTATATGTATGGATGAAATGGACCAATAGGGTATAACTTTCATAGTGGGGTGGAGACTCAACTTTTCACCTCTAGTGACAAAGGGATGTTGGTGTGGACCCAACCCGAAATCCAAAGCTTTATGTGTGATAATCTGGTCAATTTAACAATAAATGTCTAAATTAGAAGATAATTGAGTGAAGCCAAAAACAGCCTCAACATATAAACATGGAGATTTCTTAGGAATTTTTTATCATGATAGTTGAAGTAGACGATCCCAATGATGTGGTGATAAGTACACTAGTTTTTCTAAGAAAATATGGAAAGTAATTTTCTTGATTCTAGGTCTACAGATTCATTTATTACATCCATGTTTTAAATGAATATAAAATAAATCCCTTATAATCTTGAATTATAGTTTTCTGTGAAGACTACAACCGGGATTATCATTACATTAGTAGTGTATAGAAACTCTTTTATTAACTATAGTGTGGAAAAAACCATTATAAATCATATAGTCATTCCCATGGTGGAATTTTAAATTATACTAGGGATGGACTCGCCCTAAAAGAATAATTCTAAGATAAACTATAGGATAAAAAATTTATATACTGTTGAATGGAAAATCTATTGTTATTTTTGACAGAGTGATATCTTGACTCGGTCTTTGTCTTCATGCACATCCCATAGCTTTATTTATTATGTGATCATTGATGAGGGAGAATTAAATGAATCTATAATGACCTAAAATGTCCCCATAATTCAAGAGTAAATTTAAATAATTCATAGATTCACCTAAAACTCCCCCAGATAAGAGGTATGTGACTCCATTTGCCTCATACCAAGAAACAATCTGATATCAAGGACCCTATATATAACGTAAATTGTGTTGTTTGAGGAATTAAAGATGAAAAATCGTGATCTTTTGGAGAATGGATGTACCCAACCCAGTGTATATCCTTCTAGAGAACTTGTTCTTTTTTTGAATAAGAAGGGTGGATCAATGTAGATATTAATTGATTATAGATATCTTAATAAGATCATAATAAATAACATGTACCCTCTCCAAATGATTAATGATTTATTTGACCTGCTTCAAGGGGGTAGAATCATCTATAAGATTAATATCTAATATGGGTATCATCAATTGAGGGTGAACAAATAATATATTCCAAATAAACCCTTATAAACAATATTAGGTAATTATGGGTTTTTTTTAAATCATATTGAATAATTAGAGTTCTATATTTATGGATTTGATGGATAGAGTCTTTATGCACTACCTAGATATATTTCTATTAGTTTCTATTGATGATATTATGATATATTCCAAAAGTCACAAAATATGAGGGTATTATAAGGATTGTATTTTATACTCAATAAAAGGAGATGATATTTTTAAAATTCATAAAATGGGAGTTCTTATTACAAAATGTTTCATTCTTTGGGAATATTGTAATAACTGAAGGATTATCAGTTGACCCTTCAAAGACAAAGTCTATAAATGATTGTACTCATCCTAGAAAGGAACTCAGATTCAGATTTTCCTTATATTAGTAGGATATTTTAGAAGGTATATCAAAAATAATTCTCCCCCTTATAATTTCATAACCACATTAACACAAAAAGCAGACGAGTTTATCTGAAAAAATGAGCATAATGAAAGATTATAAGAACTGAAGAAGATATTTGTAACTAAAACTATTACTACTATTACCTCTTTTGGATAAGGAATTTTTATTTATAGTGAAGAATCTCTAAAATATATTTGGATTTTCCTCATGAAAAATGATAAAGTGATCGCTTAGGAATATAGACAGTTAATGCCCCATTAGAATAATTGTCCTATGTATGACCTTGAGTTAGCTGTAGTCATTTTTTCATTGATGATATAGTGGTTCTATCATTATGGGGAAAATATGATATATACATAGACCACCATTGTTTGATGAATACATTAACACAAAAGGAATTTATCATGAGACAAATGAGATTGTTGGAGCTTCTTAAAGACTTTGACTATTTAATTCATTATCAACATGGAATACAAAACAATGACATAGATAAATTATGTAGGAAAGATAATTTTGTGTTATAAATAATGTGTATTTAAGTTTATCCATTGATAAAGGACCTATTAAGGTTGGATATGGAAATCATGAGGTTATGGAGTTAATCAATACTATCCCAATTGATTTCTCAACACTAATTACAAGTGAAGTACAAGAGTTCTCATACGTTTGATCCTTTGGTACAAAAGAATATTATCAATGTGAATAATGAGAAGTTTCCTATGTTCAATATTGATTAAGAAGATGTAAGATATTTCATGGTAGGATATGTGTCCCATCTATATCATAATTAAATAAGGATTTGATGTATGCTTCTCATAGCTCTCCATTATTTATACCCCTAGAATAACTAGAATTTATAGTGACCATTATGATATATATTGGTGGGATAATATGAGAAGTGAGATTTCCAACTACATTTCATGGTGATTAGTGTGTTCACTAGTGCAGGTAGAGAGAAAAAATCCTAAATGGGTATTATAACCCCTAACCATACCAACATGGATGTGGGACAATATCACTATGGAATTTTTCACTGGATTCATATTTCATCAGTATTCGTGAAGATTTATCTCTTGAAAAGAATTATAATATATATGTAAAAAAAGTGGAAATTCAGCATGGGGATCCATGTTCAAAAATATATACAATGATCCGTAGATCACATGAAAATTATTGAGAATAATATAACATGTTTTGAATATTGGATTGAATTTTCATATGACCTCTTTTCAACAAAACTGATTGACAATCAGGAAGTAATATTAAAACACTCGAGGATATATTGATAACATGATCAATGGACGTTAAAGGTATATGGGATCAACCACATCCATTAGTTTATTTCATATATAGAAATTTCTTCCACTCGAGTATTCAAATGGAAACCTATGAAAATCAATATGGGAAGTGATGAAAAACTACTACATGTTGTGATGATATTGGTGAGAGAAATTTTATTGGGATTGATATTGTGCAAGAGACGAAAAAAGGGTCATGACATCCAACAATATATATAGTATACATAGAGTCGGTAGAAGAGTTTAGTTGATGATCGCCGAAGGGACCTGTATTTTTATGTTTGTGAAAAATCATTCCTTTAGATTAAACCACTGATGTGAGTTAGTCTATTTGGAAGGAATAGGAAGCCATTCCCTTATTAAATTATCCCCTTTTAATTCCTTGATCTCATAATAGATGTTTCCTATCATCTAGCACTTCCACCATATGTTTCTCATCTTAGTGATGTATCCCATATATCTCTCTAGAGGAATTATAGGCATGATCCCACACATGAATTGATTCTTGAGGTGGTACAACTTGAATGTGACCTTCTATACAACGAGCATCCAATGAATATCTCGGATTTTAGAAAAAGTGGTTTATGGAAAATGATCACCCACCTTGTAAAATTGATTTGGAGGAACTATATGTATAAAGATGTGACATGAGAACTTTTTGAAACAATAAAATAGAATTACAATCACATATTTTCAATAGAAATTATGAGTTCAATTTTTTAAGATAAAGTTTATAAGGGGGGAGGAATGTAAGGACCTAGGATTTGAAAATTATATTTGTTTCTCGAGATTTTGTCTTATATTACATAATATTTTACATATAAAAAATAGAGAAACCGACAAAAATCATGTCCAAATAATAAATAACATTACTTAAGTTATAAATAAACTAATTAATATTCTAAACATTATAATTGGAAAAAATATTTAAAATTGAAAATCTAAAATCAAAAAATATGGATCTTTCTAATCTACTAGAATATTCACCCCCATAAAAACACAATAGAAATGAAAAAAATGTTAGTTATCTTATCTATATATTGGAAAATGAAAATATATATCATTGAGAGTATTTTTAATGATTCTTGAAAAAATAATGGAGTGGAATTTATTGGTTAAAATGGGAAACGTGATTGTTTGGATTCCACCGTAATATTTCCATTGATCAAATATAACCATTGGTCAGTATAGACATTGTACAATTTGACTATTGGTAACTATACAAATTATTAATTATTTTATCATTATAATTAGTGTATTTAAGTTGTAATTATAATGGATAATCGATGTAGAAAAGAGAAACTATTTCCTCATATACTAGAGTCATATCGTTCAAATCCAAATTTTCAGAAATGTGGATTTAGGTAGCATCACTGGGGTTCAACCTTGAGCAAGTCCCAGACAGGCTTTAACAAGTTAATATTGAATGGAATAGCCTTTGTAATAGTTGATGTTAGTGGATATTAAAACTTTATTAATGTTTTCTGAGTCGCCACATTAAACAACCACATCACACACCATACCCTTAGGGCACACATAGGTGTAATAAGGGGTTACATGTCCTAGCCTTCGTTAAATAATGAATAATTTAATTTTCCAAATAAAATTTTTATTCCCTCAATTTCATTTTAATTATATTTTTTCTTAATAAAATATACGTTTAAGTGGGATTAATTTGAATAACTAATTTCAGAAAAAAAAAATATTTTTCAGAATAATTATTCAATTTTTTATAAACTAAGGTATTCTGAATAATATTTATTTAATTAAATATTTTTTGAAACAATATTAATTTAATATAACTGATAAAATATTTTTTTAATGTCCATGAAAATTTTTATAACTGTAAACAATTTGACTCTATATTCAAAAATTTTATTTTTTCAACAATGAATTATTTTTATATCTAAATGTTAATGTTATTAAATTTATTGAATTATTTTGATAAAATAAACATTATATTTAAAATATATATGTAAAAATTATTTTTGGGTGAATTTATGAGAATTTTCAAAAATAGATTAATTTATAGTGAACAGTAAAAGTATTGATTCAGGGGATTGGTATGTTTTATGACTTCATAATTATTTTATTATGATGTCATAATAAATTAACTATAATCCATGAACTAAAATATTTCTTTATATTAACATTAATTATTTTAATAGTTTTGAATCAATTTAATATTTTTTAAGAGTAGTTCCAATGTCTAAAATGGAAAATTTGATTTCAAAAACATTTCTTTGTAGAAAATTTACTTTTCTAGGTAAAAATAATTATTAAAAATGTGGTTTAGTTCTGTTAGATTAATTTATCATAAAATATGACTTAAATTTCCAATACAATGAGTAATATCTATAGGTAATCCACTAGTTTATATTTTTCCTCAACCTAGATTTCAAAGACCTATATTTGGACATTATTAAACAATTATTGATCTTTTCTTAAATACACAACTATTTCTTAATTCTTATTTAATAATAATCTATACTCCACGATGTTATGGTCTTTATTCATCACATTGTGTCCCCCAATGTGTCTGCAGTCCCCCATAATTCAAATCTTCATGACTTAGTTGTAACTATTCAATGTAATTGAATTCTTCTTCCCTACTATTCAATTTGAGAACTTATTTTTTTATATGTAATCTAAATATTATGTTACCCTATATTTTTACAATTTTTATCAAACCCTTACTAAATATTTATGTTTCATAATAGGGATAAATTTTTTCTCTCTCATTTCACCCATTTTTAATTGATTCTTATGCCAATCATACTACAAAATTTAGTCCTCAAATTTCTATCATTTAAATCAAAAATTATTATATTATTAATACCCAACCCATTTAATTATCCATGGTTATTGAAATATATATAAATATAATATAATGATTTGGATATTTATATATCTGAAACCCAAATTCCATTTTCATGTCTTAAATATTTTTTTATGTTAAATCATATCAGATCTCATGTACCATATTCTTTTATATAAAACCCATATTTTATTCTCCTCATGTTATTGATAAAATGATATATTATGATCAGTGTGGATCATACGAAATTAATACATATGAATATAATTCTTAAATTGTTCTCTACTTAATTTACTAATTATTTTAATCTATATATTCAGCATGTTTTATAATACATTCGTGGATAAACCTAATAATATTTATTCATGACACCTTGGTGATAAACTAAGGTGATATGATTATGAATGAATCATTTTTATTTTTTATAACTATTTCAATGTTTGGATTTATGTATTTATAATTATTATATTCCTCTTAATCATACATTATTTTTATGCTACATGTTTTTGTTTTTGTTTCTCATGTCACATGTTATTTATATCTTCCTTTCCTTTTTCACTTATATTCCTTCATGCTCACCACATTCCAATGATGTATACCCCATGACCGAAAATAATGTAAAATTAACACTGTGTGAACCCATGAATATTTATTTATATTGGATTAGAATAATATTTGTTTCATGTGTTATGTACCTAATTTCCATGAAACTAAACACTAAAAGATCATTCATCTTATTTCATATAATGAAAATATTATGTAATAAAAAGATATCATACAATACATATAAATTGTATTAACCATTATGGATGTTATGTTTACATAAATTATTTATAACATAAACTATTTTTATCATTATGTAGCATGTGTTTACCCTTATTCATATTATGATTAAACTTATGTTAGTTACACATTACCATTAAGAAACTGATTTTTTTCACACTTATAAAAATAGTTTAGACTATTTGTTACCAATCTGTAGAGTATATTTTTCATTACATGATTGCATTTCTGTATCACATCCTTAGGTGAAGTTCCATTAGGCAGTGAATATAAGTTACCCATACATAGCCTATACAAAATTATTTTCACCCATATGTAAGAAATAAAGTTTCATTATCCACTTTGAAATACCTGATAATTCTATAGAATCCTTATTAGATCAATGACTATATTGCTCTTTCAATAGAATGATACATGAAAAATAAATTATTGAATTTATGTTTGATATTAAAAACATAGGTGATGTATGTTTCTAGATTTAATTTATAAACAATTGTTTTAATATGTGATTTATGAAATAGGAAACACTAGATAGAGAATATACAGATCCTTTTTGTAGTTGTTAGGGATTTTGTCAACAAAATAGGAAAAGGCTAGTAGTTGATATGATATACATGCTAGATAACTACAATCCACTATTATTAAAATAATGAAAAACATCTAGTTTCAAAAAACCCCTTATACTGTATCAATATTAAATGGGCTAGAGTTCACTAATCCATACCATCTTCTTCGTCAGTATATTCCCGGATTCAAGAATGTATTATTTTTTAGAAGTATCTAAAATTTATTTTCACACACAGTACTACCTCTATTATTAAATTTTGTGTTTGGTTATTATCCATATAATAAAATGATAGTTTACTAGGTTCTTTCGGCACTGGTAAATGCTTATGGGTAGTTTAGGGATACTCCTGAAAGCATATTGGGATTTTTCATGAACCCATAATACCCTGAAGGTCTGAAATCTAATATAATTAACTAGGATGAGTATACACCTATAATATAATTATTTATTTTCTAATTTTAGTGGGTAATCGTCCTAAAAATAGGTTTGAAGGGGTTAACAAGTGTATTATGATCCTAGTGGTATGAACCACTATAAAAATATTGAGTTCTTTATTTTTATTTCACTTATAGTATGTTTGAACACAACAATCACAATCATCTATTTTGTTTTTTAAATTAATGATAATATAAAAATTTGAAAATTATGTGTAAAATGTTTAAAAGGAATGTTCACCCCTTGTAGTCCATATTTATATAGATAAAATTCAGTCATCAAATGGTATCAAACGTTGTTCCTTAAAATGATCATTTTTTCTCTATTTTTTATTTTGTTTTATTGTTTTTATTGTGAAAACACTATATTACAGCTAATGTTTTGAGGAATGATCATTTATTTAATCAATGGAAAGTCAGAAAATATAATTCATACATACACAAATACCACCTCACGTAAATGGATTTGATTATTCATATTTGATGGTTCAGATGGATGTATTTTTAAATAATATTGTAATTGAATATTTGATTGTTTTGATTAAACCATATAATCATCATGAAGTAGATTTTGACACACTTACAGAAAACGATACCTTCATGTATTTTTAAAATAATATATTTATTCATTATTTTTTAAGTAGAACATGTATAGTTACATTTATCATGAAATAATTATATATGAAATTTGGATATATTCAAAATTAACACATCATGGCATTGGAATGTTGAAAAAAACCATATTAGGGATACCATGAGACAAATTTCATGAAATCCTAATGCATGGACATGAGAACATCAATTTTATATACAAAATTATTACCAATACATTGATTGTTATGGTTGGTCTCATGGTGACAAAATTTAATAAGGTACTTACTAAGGTAATGCATTGATAATACCATAACAAATCACACTCTAATAAGGATCCATTTGAAGAAATAATGGTCATTAACCAAAGTACTATGGATGAATTGATAAGATCTCTTCTTCAATATGCGTTATAATTAAAGGAAAAAAGATAGCGAATTTTTTGAAAAAACTAATTATATCTAATTTAAATATAATAATACCTTTTGAGATAACACATGTGACATAGGATACAAGGTATTTAAGGAGGAACATGTTGCAAATCGAAGAAATGTTATTTAAATGTTGATTAAAATAAAATTTGGGTTCAAAATATGATATAAGAAGAAAAAAAATAAAAAAAATAAGGGTTAAGATAGGTAAACCATGTAAATAAAATAGTGTTTCTAAAATAACATGTATTGAATTTAATAAAAGGGAAACATGAAAATAAATATTCTAAAACTGAAACATGAATGGAACGACTTGAATCACAAAAAGGAATAGAAGAATTTATATAATGATGAATGAGTTTTTTACTAAGGGGTGAAGTTCATGTAGAGAAATATAAATTTATAATGATATAACCAATATATGATTCATTGATAATAAAATAAGTGATATGTACTAAATTTTATTACAGTTCTAGTGATGAAACTGATTCTAAGAGATTTAATAAACTAATTGAATAAAATGAAATACAATAAAATAATATTTTGAATTTTTTTGACCTATATGATGTATTAAAATAATGAAATACAAATATTAAAATTGAAAAAAAAAATTCTTCAGGAAATTTAAAAGTTTAAAAATAAAGTCACATGTTTAAATAATTAACATACTAACGAATTAGAAAGAATTTATGGAGAACATAAAATATATAAATATTTTCCTTATATAATTAATAAGTATCATAAAATAATAGATTATTAAATAATGGTTGAATTAACTAATGTGGTTAGTGAGTTTATAAATCATAAGGTAAATAATATTAAACTTAAAAAATTAACATCCATCTCAAATAGTAGAATTTGGATAGATCATAAAAATTATATAAAAGAGAGTATAAATCATAAAAAAGCTTCTTGTTTAGAATAAACACTTTAAATTTTTTTGTTGGTGTAATATTTGTTTGAAAAGATGATGTCCATGAATAAAAAATTAAGGAAAAAGATATACTTTTCTTATAATAGGTAAATTCCAATGTTGTATAATACATGATTCATTAAACTCTTGAATGAAAAATCATTTAAATCCATTGGTTTTTTGTTTTGTAAGATTTGTAATTAAGAAAATGAATGTTCCCTTAAATTTAAACAATCATTTGGGGTTACTGAATTTTTTTTTCTATTTATTTATCCTCTAGTTCAACCTACACTAATTTTCAATAATATATATGGTTACAAAAATATTATTATATTAATACAATTTTACTAAATGAATATTAGGATCGAAAATAAAATTATGTTTTATTTGATTTCAATAAACCATTCCAACAAATACAAAGGAAATACAACACATTAATAGTTGAAGATGACACCACATGACTAGAAATCCATCAATATTTATATCATTCAATAAATTTAATGGAGAAGTTTTCATATTTGGAGACAATAATAAGGGAATCGATAATGGTTATGGATAAATAGATATTCATGAATATGTTAAAACATATAATGTGTTATATATTGAAGGAATTAATGATAATTTAATTATTATATAATAAATTTGTGATAATGGGATGAGTTTTAGGTTTGAAGATATCAAATGTATTATATTAAGTGATAAATTGTTTTTATTTTATATAAATAAGAAAGATCACATTTGTAAAATTAATCTATCAGATCCAATCACAAAGAATTTTCCTTATTTAAATTCATTAGAAAATTATTTTATTTTATGGTATATGAGAAATGGTTAGGATCATTTTCTACTACTACACAAATTTTATAAGCATGATTGTTTCAAAATCATTCCTTGTTAATGAATAGAAAATATTTTTTATAAAATTATTATTAAAATGGTGACAAACATTAAGAATTTTTTTATCTTTTTATATTGTCTTAACATCTAGACCATTATATTTATTACTTCTACTCTTGTTAATTTTTATGAGAACTTCAAGTTTAGGAGGAAAAGTATGTTTTTCGTATAGTTGATTCCTATAAAAGTGTTTCATGGAATTACTTTATGGTTCAAAAAATGTTACCTTTCTTAATTTGGTTATATTTTTTAAATTAATTAAATATTAAAAAGGGAATAAAATAATTTCAATTTGAACCGATATAAGTGGTTAGTTTACAAATCTTTATTTTTGAAATTTTTTAAATACTCTAATTTTTTAGATTTTAGATAACCACAAAAAATGTGGATATTGAACGAATGAATAGGAATTTTTTTTAATTGACTCGATCAATATTAAATGAATATAATACATAAATTTTTTCGATGAATCATTTAACATTTCATGATTCATTTTTAATAGAGTCCTTATTATACTTTTTTTTGAATAATATACCATATGAATTTCTTAATGGATGTCAGCCCAAAGATGGATAATTTAATGTGTTTGGTTGAAATTTTTTAATTGTAAATAAAAAAACTATTTTAAATAAATTAATTTATAAATGTGTTGAAATAATTTTTCAATGATATTATACTAATAATAAATCATATAAAATTTATAACAATTTAATAATGACTTTTTAAGAATACGTGTATGTACTATTTGATGAAAACAATGTTAAAAACGTAATTTTTTTGAAAGTTTGAATATGAATTTGGATATTTCATTTTTCTGATTTTGGGGCAGTAGATAATAATGAATTAATTGAATGGGAGGATATCCATAGTAAAAATGATGCAAAACATTAGACTAATCATTTGGATTATCCCCTAGAGAATGTCATGGTAAATGTGGATTATGGAATCATAACAATAAATCTGTTTTATATTTCTAATTTAATTATATTTTCTTATTTAAGATCATACCTAATAATTTAGATTATTCTATGAATGTTCTTTACAAGATTATGAAGATGGATGAATATATTAAAAAAATTGATAATAATGTATGGAATCAAGTTTTACTCCTTTAAGAGAAAGAATTCATAAGAACTAAATGAATATTACAAAATAAGATAAACAAAATAAGTGAGATAATTAATAAAAAATAGTGTATTATAGATTAGTTTTATTCATAATTGGAAGGAATTTATTTTAAAGTTCCTTTTTATCAACTTTCTATAATTGATGAAATTGGTATTTTATTATCTTATGCATTTTTTTAATTTTATAAATTAGTTCAAAGGGATGTAAAAATTGAGCTTTTAAATAGTGGAATTTATTATGAATTATATTTACACAAACCCCATGTATTTTATTATCAAAACCCGGCCCACTGGTAATCAACTAGTCCAATGAAGGATATGGCTGAACTACCCCAAGACTTCTTCAATTGGCAACAGTTTTTTGTAAAGTGCTAAAAGATCTAAATAAAATGGGGGACCTTTTTTCTAATATAACTATATTCACACACACAATAATCAATATACATGAATGAAGAAGAATAATAACAAAAAACAATAATATATATAGAAAAATTAATGAATGTATTAACCTATAGGGAATTATAAAGAGTACGACAAAACAAACTGATGAGTATATGGGATAAATGTAAAAATAATCGAAAATATGTCCAAACATGAAAATTTATGGGAAAATAAATTCTTAGAGAAGAAAATTCAAATCTCCAAGACCTACCACCATACACTGCCTATGAGTTTAAGTATCCTTGTGATCCTATGAAATCACCTCCAACCTATCTGTTATTTGCATAAGATAAGAAGCATATAATTATTTCCTAGGTATGGGTGAGTATATAGATACCCAGTAGGATTCCATGAATAATTTAGAGGGATTGATAAAAGACATGATATAATTAATCATCTTATCCCAGCAAAGGAATGTCAATTAATATATCTGTCAATTACCACAATGAAAGAAAACTAGATATGCTAAAAAAGAAACCCAAATTATAGATAAATGATATCTCTATCCCCATAGCCCAGTTATGTATAATGTTTCTAACTAAAAATCTAAAAAGTAATTATAAATGACGGAAAACATCTCTGTTGTTTTATTATGGAACCCCTTTATCATTCCCCACCTCACAAATATTCGACACAGTCGATGAAAATAATCAACAGTTTGGTGACCCATACACTGATATGGAGGAGGGTTGCACACTAATGGTAGAGGAACCTTGTCCTGACTCTTCATGAGAGATACACCCTGATGATTGAAGCCCATGATATTCCTAGAATGAGGTTTCCACTCAAATGGTCAGGGACCCACACCCTTCTCATCAGGAGGATTCCATTTTGATTGTTGATAGAGGACTCATGGCCTGTCCAAGTTGAAGGGTGCCACTCTATTAGTCGATAGAGGAGAGATGCCTTTCCTATAAAGTGGTTGAAACTATAATGGTCATGGAACAACAATCTTCCCAGTAAGTGGGTTCCACTCATTTGGTAGATGGCCTATGTTCGGGTGTGTCAAGGGGTTCCTTGTAGTAGGTAGAGGACACACACCTTGGTCCATCAAGGTGGTACCACTCAATAGGTAGATGAACCATGCCTTGGTTATTTTGGGGGTACCAGAGTAATGATTCTAAATTATAAAATTCATCATCAAACACCACCTAACTAAATATCTCACTTGTAACATCTGAGTTTATATATCGAAATACACTATAAATGTCAAAATTTCATTCTATGTAGGAAAAAACATATGATAGGCAACTTGAGGGACAATATGTGATTCGAAACAAAGGAGATACAAGTGGTAGAAGGTTCATAAGTAGGTAAATGACACAAAAGGGGTCCACAAGACATGTGACCACATCCCAAATCCAAGCCATGTCCTCGATTGTCCACAACATTATGGTCTTGTAGTATTACGCAATGTCTATGGGTTCTAAAAAATTTGTCTCATCCAAAATCATAAAGAATGAATGAGGATCAATGGTGTTCTAATGGTATAAAATATCCAACCACTAATATTTCAATGAAAATGGACACGAATGTAGAAATAGATCACATCATTACGATCATCATAGAAAAAATCAAGATAGGTATTCATTTTCCCAAATTGGACACCTAGTGAGAAAAACCCATTTCACTCCCCCACACACGAATGATGATCATTGGACAGATCCAAGAGGATAAATTAATTACTTGATATTGGTATTGAAAAATCTTCCTCAATAATAGTGTCTTAATTCATCAAATAGTTCATCATTTTGAAAATGTATGGAAATGATATGTCAGATATTACATTCAATAATAATAATAAAAATAATAATAATATTAAGAGTAATATTATTATTGAATGTTTCAGGGACCTAATACATGATTTGAGAAAAGTTATCCAACATCAGTCATGAAGTGAACGTCTCAATGTCAATGTCACTCTACCGATGACGGTTCGTTAATGAAAGATCACAGGAAGAAGTTATGGTCGAATTATTGTTTCGAAAACAAAAATATTAATAATAAAATTTATTATTATTATTATTATTTAAAAACCCTTTTATATTTTGAAAGAAAATCCTTATCTGTCCTTAATGCTAGAACATTACAAGGTTGCACACCCCCTTACTATATGCTTACCAGATGACCTCCCCTACTAGCACCTCTTAATTTGTCATTTTTAAATTATTATTATTATCCTCAAAATAATATGATAAAGAAATGAGAGGGAATTACTTATCCATTTTCAAGGATAAATTTCACTATATTATTTCAATATTTATACGATTATTTTTTGTGTTATTATTAATAAATGAACATTAATTCCTCAAACAATACAAATTTATTTTTAAAATATGTAGTTATTATTGTTATTAGAAATAATAATAACACCTTTTTTTTATAATGTATAACCACATCCTCCGAGATCCATGTCTAGCCATGATCAAGTCCAAGTTAGGTAGTCCCATCCATTAGGTCTTATTCATAGCCAATTCCATTTACAGATATATTTTCACCGCATGTTGTCACTGTGGGATAATTTAAAAAATGGGGACCCCTGATCTGATCCAAAAAAACCTCCAGTCAACTAATTTCCTCATTTCACCGTGATCATGTACCCATACTCATGGAACTGATCTGATATGTTCTCAAAACACCATAAAACACTTTTTCACAATTGTAATGATTTCGGGGGTTCGATCTCTCTTGAACCCACCAAACAATTGTTGAAATGTGACTCTATGGGTCAATTATGAATAAAATTATGAATGGTGGGGGAGTACCACAAGAGAAATTATAAAAACAACGATGAACAATTTTTTTCTAATCATCATATATCAATAATATCCATGGGGAAAAATTGGAACAAATAAGAATAAAATGAATTAAAAAAATTTAATTTATCTATGCTACTCATGTGAAGAGATAAAATCTCATAATCAAAATTTAATAAAAATCCATGATTCAATGATTTAGTAAAATATGCCCGAAATGACAATTTATTTATGTTACATTGATAATTCATTGATTTTTTGAGAAAGAAATCATCCTATTAAGAGGAAGGTGATGATCCATCCACATTATTTATTTATCACATCATTATTCTCGATCTGATTTTTCATCATTTTTTGATCCTGATATGCCAATGCAGGTCATCAGATAACCTCACAAAATTATCATAGGGTTTTGCGACTAACCCCAAAAATAATTCAACATGAAATATATAGAGAATATATTATGTTTATGATATTTAATAAAATAATTAAATATATATTTCAATTTATTTATTTATTTCACCCACGTTATAAATAAAACCAAACACCTGATGTCAATCAAGGATATGTAGCACCCTGGTTAAAATACACATTTCATACTCAACGGAGTACTCATAGTTACCATCTGATTCCCATTTTTTCATTTTATTTGGGTGTGGGTTATTAAATAAATTAATTATATAAATTAATTTATCCAATGAACCCTACATAAACTATCTCTTCTGAACATATTTCACCTATCGACTATATGTTATGCCTTGGGTAATCCCGATGTTCTTCATTCTACTGTAGTCTAATATTTTTTATCCAACAATCTACTGGAGAGATATTCTATTTTTTCAAATAAATCATGCTCACATGGTATAAAATATATTTAATATTTTAAAAAACTAATTCCAAGATCACTAGATCCTGGAATCTCCCATTTTCTTACTGCATTACTTCAAAAAAAAATTAAAATATTCTAATGTCTTTCAAGGAAAAACTAGAGTTTCTACATTATTCCGTTTTTCATTAATTTGTATCACCAAAAATAACTATTATTAAGAAAATGGTGGGAATAATAATTCAAAATTGTAATCTCCCACTCCCACGAACTCCTCTAATGTCTTCCTATGATGCCAAAAAACATCCACCAAAGGAAAACACATTCCCTTAAAGGGTATTTCTTTGTGGGTTCCCAATTACAATGGATCCTAAAAAAATGTAATTATAATCTCACAACATATCATACCCAGGTCAGTATCTTATAATGATTCCTGAACAAACACCCCTTGATGTGGCATATGGAAAACACCAATCAATTTTTATACATAAATTCAGGGAAAATGATTTATCTCTTAACTCAAAAATAGTAGATATAAAACCATTCTACAATCATCCACTACCATGGCCACATCATGGGTGGCCCTCAAGCTTATGTCACCTCAACATTTTTTGGTTACACAATCACTCCCTTGTTTGAGAAGACATATCCCATAAAGCATTCATTTGAATCTATAAACAAATCTATAAGACCTATGATAGGACTAGAAATCCAATATTAGGTTTAGAATAATCCTTCTGTGTCTCTCATTATTAGACATTTACATCATGAAAATAAGGGTAAAATCGCAAAATATTAGAACAAAGCAATATAAAGATGGATAAAGATCCAACTCATACGTCTTTAAAAATAAACAATGGAATTGTACGTACCATAGGGTATAAAAAATAAATCAAATAAACCACAATTTCTATAGTAAGGAATGTTAGGAAAATCTACCCTTCAAACCTATAGATGGCGATAACTCATCTAGATATGGAAATATGAGAACCAATTTTCTCAAAATTATTAGTAAAAGGGCTCTACAATTCTAAGGAGTGGATAATCTTTTTCCCATCACCGGGACCAGGTGACACTAATCCACACCTGAACTAAAATTCTCATCCACCTTATAGGAGAACATCAATTAGATTAAAAGGAAATCACACGAGGTCATACAAATCACATTCCCTATAGACTCCTCCTACTGTGTAACACCCCAAAATTTTATGAGATAGATTATTTTTATTTTTATTGATGTCTTATGTTGTATGCTACACCAATATTATCTTACTCTATATGCAACACCGCATTATCTTTCACTATATTCAACACTAATCTTGGCTTGTGTTACACACAAGAATGTCCTTCCTCGATAGCTTTCATTGTATGTTATAGCGAGTTTCACTAAAAAAGGATATATTATTAAAATATTATTATGAGATAAAAACTATATGTTATGAATATTATTAACCACATTTTTAATTTTATATAACATTACAATTCATATTATGTATTTTATAGACATGATTTAAATACATGTTTATTTTTTGAATAAAAAATGGTTTTTTCAAAAAAAGAAGTTTTTCTTTCTTTGGATGGAGCACCCATTTTAATTATAGTTTTTACAACTTTTATATATTCTAATTTACAAAAAACCTTCCTTTGTAAGAGGGGCATCATAAATTATTTTTTTTTTAAATTTTGATATTTTTCTCTTAAAATTAATATTTTAATGTATAGTGGAAAATAATGCATTTTAATTCAAAGGTACACTTTCATCAAATTTATTAATATCGACAAACTCCCTATTTAGTTGGATTAAAATTTTATTTGAAATATTTTTATTATAATTTAATCTAATTTTGTTAATATGATGTAATTTCACAATTAAATTTGACATACAGACATGATGATCTTTTGATAAGTTTTAACTTTTTAAAAACCCACTTTTTGGTTTTGGACGACAAAAATTATTTTTAAATTAATTTCTTCCAATTATGTGTTTTGAATTATGAAAAATGGATTCCATATTTGGATACATTGTGTCAAGATTATGTAAATAAGTTACTTTAATTTTTTTGGATATTACGAATAGTAACTATATTAATTTCAATTTACCACTATTTATGTTAATTGGGATATTTAGTGTAACTAACAATATGATAATGATGAAAAATTTAACCAAACCCCGGCCAAAATTGGTTTGGAAGAAATAAGGTCTAACAATATCACATATGGGTTGGAATTTATTCATTTAATTGAATTTAATCCATGAATGTGATGTAATTGTAATTTAAAGAAAGGAAGGTGACAACATGTCACTCACATATATCTTATAAGTATAATAATTTTATACAGTGATTAACATGATAAAACCTAGAACACAAAAAATCTCCAAAAATATAATGAAATTATCTATATCCAGGGAATTCATTTAGAATTTCTATAGGTTAAATATTTACCATTAATGATGATACAATAGTTATGTAGAAGTTATTTTAATAATAGATATATAAAATAAATAAAAATAAAAATATAAAAATAAATAAAATATGAACAAATTAATCTGATCCATTAATTTTCAAAGTGACTAGGATATTTTATTAATTTATTAATTTATTTTTTCTAATTTATCATCATTTGGATTTTATTTAATTTCAAATTAATGAATACTGTCAAAATTAACACTATTGATATTTTGTAAACATAACATATTATTACATTATTTAAATATCACAAAAATATTTAAAATTTTAAAATTGAAATTTTTTTTGTGGAAAATTTCATAAAGTATCCAATTATGGAAAATTTAAAACACATAAGTAAATATTGATAACCATTTATTATTTAGAATATTATTACCACATTTAAAAATAAATAGATTAAATAATGATAAATATTAATGTTAATGTTTAAAATAAAATCCAAAAATATCCCAATTATTTGGTTTGAGATATTTTCTACCTAACCTCATCTTATCTTCTAAATAAACAACTTTTGAGGCGTTTTAATTTAAAAATTAAATAAATTAATTTCATAGTTTTGGAGAATTCAAAGTTTCATGTCCCTTCATTTACAAAAGGGAACCTATCATTCTCTTTTAATCACACCTCCAAAGCCCTTTTGTTGGCCCAACCCTGCCCAAATCTCCTCCCAACTTCACTCTAGTCATCTGAGAGGGCACCCATTGGGATAAAATACATCGTAAACAGTCCAATTATGTATACCAAAAGGAGATACCTAAAAAAAGGTTATAATTTTATCACCTCTTTCAAAACTCAGTTTTTATAACACTTCCTCTTCATCTATTGATTTCATAAAAAAACAATAACTATTTTATATTAAAATTTTTGATATTTTATTATAATTGTGGGAATACCTTATACCTCCTTTTATCCATCCTATGAATAACAATATCATCATGTGTGCGTACAAACAGTTTACCATCCCCACACCTTGGTGTAATTTTTATTCATCAACACTTAATTTGGATAGGTTTATTGATGAGTATAATGAATTTAAATAATTAATATATCATAATACATATTGTGTAAAATTTATATACAATCCAATTACATTATATTTGAATATCAGGGGAATGATATCGTCGCTTGTGCGTACGTGTGACTTACCACCTCCGCGGCTCGATGATATTCATTCTCCACGTTAACCATAAAATAATTATTATATGGTATATATAAAAAATAATAATTAAATATGTGAAATAATAATGATATTTTATTTATATATGTATATATTTTATTTATTTTCTTCCATTCAATTCAATAAGAGGAAATAGTGTTCCTGCGTACATACGGCCTACCGTCTCCTTGAATAGTGTATTCCATTTCATTTATATATCTATTATATATATTTATATAATGGATATATATGTTATATAAATAATTTTTTACAATATAGAAGAATTTAAATCAAGATATATGTAATAATATCTAGAATAACCAGTCAAAAATGTGTACAATAAATGAAATGATTACTACCCAAAATATCGCTTTAACATCGAATTAATAAAGAAACGGGTAATATAAAGTAATAATTGAATCACATATGATTTCATAAATATGATTTTGGTTTTTTTACAAGTTAATAATATGTCCATGCCTACTATATAGAAGTGTTGGACACCTACCTAGGTTATCTGGCCTAAGTTAAGGGATAATTCCGCAATCTCATTATTTTCCGAGATTATTTACACGTATGTTTTTACTAGGGTATATTTTTCATCCACATATATGGTTCCTGAATGTATAATATTATTCAGTTATTATACTATTTTTTAAATTTTATTTTATCCATTGGGGAATTATTATTAGACAATATGGAAGAAATATTTCTTTCATTTTCCATAAGAGGTAATTTTTTAACTTTCTGACATGAGTATGAGAAGAATATTTTCTTTTTTAATTATATGGAATTAATGTATTTTTACATCTTCAAAACTCCTCATATACATGATACTTTCTATACACTATTTCATGTGTATTTTCCACTTAATTATTTTATTTTAAAATTTCTCTTCATTTTGAGAAATGAAAATATTTTTTAATAAGAACTGATATTTTCCTCTTGATTAATGTTCGAAGTGTTTTATAAAAATTATTTTCCATCTATGATGATAGAGGGTTATGTCTCTATCCAATTTCTTACATGTATTTGAATTTTTTTATTATATAATTATTTTTAGGAAGCCTATTTCTCTTATATGGATTCTGTTATAATATAATGATGTTTAGAAATCCCATTTTATTTCTTGGGTTATGCTATGATGAATGATTTATGTTTTTTGTGGGACTTGTAAGATTGATTTCACAATGAGAACTAAGTGGAAAATATATCCCACCAATACATTAGTTAATAGTTTATTTATCATTATATATACATGATTGTAATGTCATGTAAATCTGGTTCAGTAATATAGCGCTATAACGACAAGTAAATCTGATTTAGTAATAAATGGATGGAATGAGAAGTAAACTAGGTTCAGTAATGAACGTAGACCACTGTGAGGGGTTTGGAATAAATTACATGGATACAATAGAAATCATATTATTTGATTATTTTTTCCGCAATTCCATGTTTCATACCAATTCACATTAATATTGCTTAATGCCCCTTTATGCTCTATGCCTTACGAACTGCCATGATTTAATTCACGACTAATGATTTTGATATTTAAAAATTGTGTTCATGATTTTACATATTTATGTTTATGGTTTGATTTATGTTCATAATATTTACCCTTACTGAGTATTTGAGCTCACCAATTTTATTTTTTCATTCTAACATGATATAAAGAGTCATTTTATGTAGGAAAAAAAAGAAATATCTTTATGGAAAATATCAATGATCTTTCCCCAAGGTAGAGGATTTGGATCCACATTTCCAAAGACAGAAATCTTATATTATCTCTAGGGGTCCATTTTTTCTTGTATTAAGTATTTTTCAAAAGATATGTAATGTCCATGTACATCATACTTGGGCTGTTAGAGTTGGTATCAGAGCAAAGGTTTAGTCATCGTTTAGAAACCAGGATGAAAAAAAGTTTAATGAGATAACTAGAGTTATGTCTAAGGTATGTATAGGGATTCTCCTATGGTTAAGTAAATATATATAGGTTACCATCCAATAATTATGGTACAAATCAAGAATAACTATGAATTAAACTTATGATGTTATAGATTTAAAGTACACACCCTCATAATGTTGATTTCAAAGTATGTTTTATGCCTCTCACACTATTATTTTTGGGTTCTAGATGATGAATAGAATATAACGACCCATACATTACATACATTGTTATTACTTCAGAATTGAAGCACACTTATTACAACATATAACAAAACCAAGAAAGGACCGTATAGGTATAGTGTCTTTAGAAACTGGGAAACATAAACAACTGGTTCATAAAGTATCTACATTGCCTCCCATTTATTTCATCATATCTAGAGTCCCTTTTTGGAATATTCTACATAATAACCTTCTTCCTGACCTGGGGAAATAAAACATACAAAAGGGTGAGCACAAATGCTCAGTAAGGGTAAACAAAAGAAATATCAATCAAATCATATACATAAGCACATAACTTTTGGAAATCTTAACCTGCAAAAGAGATCATAATTTCATAACATGGGATAAATCATAGTAGTGAAATGTAATCCCAATAATCATAACGTAAAACATGAAACTTTTTTGGCATACACACATAATCATATAGAATCATTTCTTATCAGTCAAGACTCATTTCCAAGACTATCTTAGTGGACAAAGTCCATTTCTGAACCGAGTTCACTCCTCGTTTCAGTCATGTTTCACTGAACCGGTATAACCTACCATTCCAGCCATGTCTATCTCATGAGATATAAAATCTTTACCCAATGTATTAGAGGGAGATATAGGTCCCACCCATCTCATAATGATATTATTCTTATGTGTGCCACAAAATCATAAATCATACATCATTTCATAACCCATGTAGTAAAAATGGGATTCTTAAACAACATGACATCATAAAACAATTCATATAAGATAAAGGAATTCATAAAAATATTTCCATCACAACATAATAAAATCCATGTATAAATAGGGATTGAAATAGAACCCTATATTATCTTAGACAGAAAATAATTTTGATAAAACACTTGAACTCCATTCTTGAGGAAAATATCCTTTCTACTTCAAAAACACTTTTCCTTTCTTAACATGTCATACAATTATAAACTAAAGGAAGTTGATTAAAAATAAACTTTAAAAATTGTAAAGGATGATTCTTTGAAATAATGTTTTAAAAATCCATTCATGCCGTATAAGTTAAAAAAACATTCTTCTCGTACTTTTGTCGGAAAAGTCAAAAAGTACCTCGTACGAAAAACGACAAAAGATTCCTTTCATATCTTTTACTAAGAACTCACCGAAGGGTAAAATTAGATATACACAATTGTAGAACTATGTAAATATTACATATTGAGGGAACATGGATGTGGATGATAAAATGCACCCCAGTAAATTCCAATGTATAAATAATCTCGGATAAAAATGAGATTGTGATATTTCCCTTACCTTAGGTCCGATATGCTTTGTACGTGTCCGAACCTCCTGTATAATTATTTAAATAATTTTATTGACTTATTCCATAATCATACATATTTTTATGATATCATATATGGTCATATTCTTAGCTTCTTACTAGTAATATTTCATTGCTACTTGTTATTCGGGTGTTTATAACTTTTTGTTCTTATGCGTGTTTTGTCGAATAAATTCTTATTCTTATCTTTAGGTTATAGATACCTCATTTACAGAATGGTATTAGTGTAATATATATCATATTAATTCATTCAATTCATTTATATAATCATTATGAAATATTGATCATGTAGAACGAGTCGCATCACATCGTGAAGACGGTATTCCGTACGTACACACGAGTGATGATATCGTTCCTATGATAGTGGAATTGTATTTTAGTGTATGGATACTATTTCAGAATCATTATCACTTTATAATAGTCATATATAGTCGTTATTTACACCACTATACCCATCCAAGTAAGGTGGTGGTGGAAAATAGATTACACCACGGCGTGGAGACGGTATTCCGTACGTACGCACGCGCGATGATTTCTTTTTTCGTAGGATGGATAGATGGTGAAATAGGGTTTTTTCATACTTATAACAAAATATCAGTATATGATTGATACTGATGTTATTACTTCATAATGAAACAACTAAAGAATAATAATTGGAAGAAGAAATAAAGATGAAAGAATTGGTAACGGACATTACCTCTTCTTTGAAGTCCTTCTTTGAGAACTCCTTTTAGGGTACTAAAATAGGTCTTTTAAGAAGACCAGAACCTCTAGGATGTTTCTAGGGAAGTGGAGAGAAGAACTTATCAGGGGTTGGCAGATCTTGAAGGCTCAAAGTGGTGTGAGGAAGAGGGGGATGAGGTTCCCATTTATAAGGGAGGAGAGGGGCTCCTTTGGAAAAACTAAAAATATTATTTTATTATAAAGTCAAGTTCGGTTTTAAATAGCTCCAAATAGATTTATTTCGAAGCTAAGGTGGGGATGGGTCGAAATCCTCTCATACAATATAATTTATACATGTTTAGGTTCCTATTTTAACCTTATCATTTAGATTTAACATTAAGTTAAATAATTTTACTTTTATCGTGTCTTCTTGTGTTCTTATACTATAAGGTTAATAAACTTACTATAAGCAGCCAAATGAACCCCAAGTTGTTTATTATTAATATAAATAACCTTATCTATGTCATTTGGCCAAACCTTAGATTTTTAAGAATAAAATAATAATTACTAATATAATATTTGTTTTAAAAACTATTTTATGTCAACTTTGACACTATTTAGTAATTAATTTTTGTGAAAATAATAATAGAATTATTAGTTAGAAAAAAGTTAATTAAATCAATAATAACATGTCATATAAATCTATAAAATTAGTGTAATTCATAAAAAGTCTCAAATTACATTTATTTTGGTGTTTATAACATCAATTATGTCAATATTTCATTAATAAGATAATTACTGCATCATCTTTGTGTCATAAATAAATTAAATTATTTAATGTCTAAAAATTAAAAATAATATACCATTATGTAGTAAATTTCTTTATCTTTCTAATGAATATTTATAGTCGAATTTATCTTATGTACAACCCCATATTAAAAATTATTTACTTATTAAACTTTTATTTTAACTATTTTAACCCTTCTTTAAATAAATTAATAATAAATGTCCTAATCTAATCCAATTGGGCCTAAATGGTCATATTTTATTCCTAAGATTGTTTTTGGTTGAATTACACTTGTCCAATAGAATTAGGGCATGTGTTAGGGTAATAATAATATCATTTTTACCCTTAATTTCCCTATTTACTTTTAACCGTGGTAAAAAAAAGTAAAAAGTTACTATTCACCAAAAAATTATTTTCATCTCATTGAACCACATTTTACTTACTGACATGAACTGTGTCTCTCGGATTTTCGAAATTCCACTCACAGAAGCGGTAAAATTATGTTTTTTGAAAAAATCATTTTTTTAACTACCACTTAGTGGTTTCACTATTCATCAAAAATTGAAAGTTTTCAGAAAAATATCAAAATTTCACCCTAGGCTAATTTCAATATTCCGAATCCAAAAATGAAGTCGATTTTGAAAAATAAAATTTATAAAATTTCAAAAAGTGGTTATTACTATTCATAACGGCTAGTTTTAATAATATTTTAATAGCATATCACTGTTTAGTGAAACTCGGTATTGCGTAAGACGCAAGTTATCGAGGAAGGTCGCGATTTCGTGTAAAGCAAGCCAAGAAAGTGTTGTGTAGAAAAAGATTCCTTTGATGATTTATATAACATAAAAGTCTTGGGTGTTACATTCTACCCCCCTTAAAATGAATTTCTCCCTCGAAATTTTTCACTTTCTAACAAACAGATGAGGATACCTCTCCCTCATCATATCCTCAAGCTCCCATGTAGCTTCTTCTAATTGGTGGTTCCTCCATAAAACTTTCACCAATCATGTGGTCTTGTTTCATAGGACTTTTTTGATACGATCCAGAATCTCTATCGGCTGTTCTTCATAAGAAAGATCCTGCTCCAGCGGTACAACTTCTGAGCTGAGTACATGTGAAGGATCAGGTATGTACATTCTCAGGAGAGATACATGGAACACATCGTGAACATGAGAGAGATTTGGTGGAAGCACCAATCGGTAAGCTACCTTCCCAACACGATCCAGTATTTCGAAAGGACCGATATATCTAGGGCTCAACTTCCCCTTCTATCTAAATCTCATTACCCTCTTCCAGGGAGATATTCGTAAGAACACTTTATCACCCACTTCAAACTCTAGGTTTTTTCTTCGGTTGTCGGCATAACTTTTATGTCGACTCTGAGCTGCTCTTATGTGTTGTTGAATAGATCTGACCTTTTCTACCATTTCATCAATGAGATCAGGTCCTAATAGCTTTCTTTCCCCAACTTCATCCTAGCAAGTTGGAGTCCTGCATTTCTTTCCATAGAGAGCTTCATAAGGAGCCATCTGAATACTGGAGTGAAAGCTATTATTATAAGAAAATTCCACCAAAGGTAGGTGTTGATCCCAACCACCTTTGAAATCCATAGAGCAAGCTCTCAACATATCTTCTAGAGTTTGAATTGTTCTCTTAGACTAACCATCTGTCTGAGGATGATAAGCAGTGCTGAAACTCAACTTTGTATCCAGAGTATGCTGAAGACTTCTCCAGAACTTCGAGGTAAATCTCGGATCCCGATCAGATATAATAGAAAGTGGTACTCCATGCAATCTTACCACTTCCTTTACATATATCCTGGAAAGCTGATCCAGAGAGAAATCCTCTCTAATAGCAATGAAGTGTGCAGACTTTGTAAGACGATCAACTATGACCCAGATAGAATTATTTCCTTTAGATGTTTTAGGAAGTCTTGTGACAAAGTCCATAGTGATGTTTTCCCATTTCCATTCGGATATGGGTAATGGTTGTAACATCCCCTTAGACTTCTGCCTCTCAGCTTTAACTTGATGACAAACCAAGCATCGAGAGACATATTCAGCAACATCTCTTTTCATGTCATCCCACTAGAAGTACTCTTTCAGGTCCCTATACATCTTCGTGCTTCCAGGATGAATAGAGAATGAAGAACTATGAGCCTCATCCAGTAGCTCCTTCTTTAATTCGGGGATGGGAGGAACACAAACCCGATTCCTAAACTTTATTATCCCATCACAATCAAGGTTGAATTCAGGAACATTTCTCACCTTCTTTTGTAACTCTACATCTTCTTTCTGTGCCTCTTTAATCTTCACATGTATAGATGGTTGAACATTCATTTGAGAAAGATACAATTTTTCCCCTTTCATTATAATTCCAAGATCCATCCTTTGTAAATCCATAAATATTGGATCTTTTGTGAACCTCATCATGGATAAACTAGCATGGTCTTGTCGACTTAATGCATCTTCCACCTTGTTTGCTTTCCCAGGGTGGTAATGGATTGAGCAGTCATAATCCTTAATCAGCTCCAACCATCTTCTTTGACACATATTCATCTCCTTTTGTGTGAAAATATACTTTAAACTTTTATGATCAGTATAAATATCACACTTTTCACCATAAAGGTAATTCCTCCAAATCATTAATGCAAAGATTACCGCAGCTAACTCCAAATCATGTGTTGGGTAATTTTGCTCATGTATTTTCAACTGTCGTGAGGCATAAGATATCACCATATCATTTTGCATAAGAACACACCTCAATCCCTTCTTGGATGCATCACTGTAGATCACAAACATTTCTCCACTACAAGGCAGTGTGAGCACAGGTGCACTGGATAACCATCTTTTCAACTCCTTGAAATTCTCTTCACATTCCTCTGTCTAAACAAACATAACTCCTTTTCGAGTCAACTTGGTGAGTGGATTAGATAATCGTGAAAAATCTTTCACAAAACTTCGATAATATCCAGCCAACACAAGAAAACTTCGGATCTCGGTTACTGTTGTTGGTATCGACCATCTTTCGATAACCTCTATTTTTGCTAGATCCACAGATATCCCCTCTTTTGAGATTATGTGACCCAAAAATGAAACTTTTTGAAGCCAAAATTTACACTTGGTAAATTTGGCATAAAGCTTCTCCTTTCTCAGGGTCTTCAATATAATTATCAAGTGATCTTCATGTTCTTCCTTGCTCTTTTAATAGACAAGAATATCGTCTATAAAGACTACCATAAACTGATCAAGATAGTCTTTAAAGGCTCTATTCATTAGATCCATGAAGATAGCAGGGAAATTAGTAAGACCAAATGGAATCACTATAAATTCATAGTGTCTATACCTTGTACGGAAAGTCGTCTTTGGTATATCCTCCCTTTTGACCCTTAATTGATGATACCCTGAATGAAGATCAATCTTGGAAAATTATTGAGCTCCACGTAGTTGGTCAAAGAGGTCATCAATGCACGGGAGAGGATATTTGTTCTCGATAGTGATCTTGTTAAGTTCTCGATAATCAAGGTAGAGTCTCATTGATCCATCTTTCTTCATAACAAACAGAACAGGTTCTCCCGAAGGTGACGCACTAGGGCGTATGAACCCCTTATCAAGATTCTCTTGGAGTTGCTTCTTCAATTCTTGCAACTCAATTGGGGTCATTCTATAAGGTGTATTTGAAATAGGCAAAGCACCCGGTACGAGTTCTATTGAAAACTCAACTTCAAGATTCGGTGGAAGACATGGAAATTCCTCCAGAAAGACATCATAAAACTCTCGTACAATGGGCATATTCTTAATCGTGAGTTTCTCACCAACCATTTGAGATAAATAACCTTCATTTAGTGGAATGAATACCCATAAAATGGAAGAAATTTCCACTTGAAGTTTATGTTCATCCTTGCATCGATAGACGATCATAGATTGATCTAGAATATGAAATGTGACTTCCCTTCTTTGGCAATTGATATGAGATCCATGTAGAGAAAGCCAATCCATGCCAAGAATCACATCAAATTCCACTATAGGAAGGATCACAAGATTTGCAGGAAGCACTTTCCCACAAACTTCAATCTGAGAAGAATTATAAACTTTTGATGCGACTGTTGTGCCATTAGGTGCTGTCACAGCTAACTCAACATCTAATTGTTGAGGTAATACGGTGATACCCTTAGAAAATTCTTCAGAAATAAAGTAGTGGGTGGATCCAGAATCAAATAAAACATTTTCTACTTTAGAGTGGATGGTAAGTGTACCTTTCACCACATCGTTATCGTACTCCACATCACTGATAGAAATTGCATGTGACTTTCCTTTGTCTTTAGCCTTAAGAGTTTGTTGACGTCGACCATCATCATCAACCCTTGGATTAGGGAATTTATTGGCATAATGTCCCATCTCCTTGCACTTGAAACATTGAAGTGTAGTAGGGTCATTCTGTGTATCCCTTCCTTTGTTTGCATCATTAGACATCTTCTTCCCATCATCGCGGCATTCAAATGCCCGATGATCTTCCTTTCCACATTTGAAACATTTTCTTATCCCTTTAAGAAAACTCCCTCCATGTTTCTTTCCACACATTGAGCATAAGGGAAAGCTCATATTCTTTTCAATGTTCTCGTTAGATTTTCCTTTGAATTCCATTTTCGTCTTCTTATCAAACCCATATGACTGATGGGTTACTCCAATCTCCATCTCAACTTTGAGAGCACATCGAATGATTTCCTCGTAGATATTGAAGTCCCTTATGGATAAGGCCCTTCAAAGACTTGGTTTTAAGCCACTAAAGAATCGATCGATCTTACTCTCAGGTTGGATAATAATACTAGAAGCGTACCTTGCAAGTCTTGTAAAATTTACTTCATAGGTACCAATAGATTCATCATCCTTTTTCTTCAGTTCAAGAATCTCTTTCTCCATCTTTGTTCAGAGAATACGAGGGAAGTACTTATTGAAAAATAAGTTCTTGAACTTGTCCCATTCCATGGACTCAATTTCATCCCTTTGCCTCGTATTCTTAATAAGATTCCACCATTGATCAGCATCACCATCCAACCGATACATTGCTAAGATGACTTTATCATGCTCAGAACATTGAATAACTGAAAATATCTTTTTAGTAGTACTAATCCATTGTTCAGAAACTAATGGATCAGTAGACCCGCTGAAAGAAGGTGGATGTTGTCTCATGAAGGATTCAACAGAATTTTTCTCCTTCCTTTGCTAGTTTGGAAGTCCTGAATGATTCATAGCTTGAGAAAGTTGTGTGAGCATGGCTACAAGATTTTTCATTCCAGCTCCCATAGTGTTTTATTTCTCAAGGGGACAATCATTTCATTTCCCTTCACAATCCGCATTAACATGGTTCCTTATGGTTCCATCCATTGACTAAAACCAAGAAGAATAGTCTTAGAAACACTAATTATAATAGGAAAACCACATAATCAAGAATAAAATTTCACACTTAAGGTCTTATCCTAGGTTATTCATTTCCATTTCTAAAACACTAAGATTATGTTCTATTCTTAGACTTATCCTTAGGGTTCTTACTAAGGCTTTCACATCCTAGTTTCCAAAGGTTGACTATACCTTTGCTCTGATACCAACTATAATGACCCTTACTTTACATAGATTTTTATTACTTCAGAATTGTAGCACAGTTATTACAACATATAACAAAACCAAGAAAGGACAGTATAGGTATAGTGTCTTTAGAAATTGGGAAACAAAAACAACTGGTTCATAAAGCATCTACTTTGCCTCCCATTTATTTCATCATATCTAGAGTCCCTTTTTGGAATATTCTACTTAATAACCTTCTTCCTGACCTGGGAAAATAAAACATACAAAAGGGTGAGCTCAAATGCTCAGTAAGGGTAAACAAAAGAAATATCAATCACATCATATACATAAGAACATCACTTTTGGAAATCTTAACCTGCAAAAGAGATCATAATTTCATAACATGGGATAAATCATAGTAGTGAAATGTAATCCCAATAATCATAACTTAAAACATGAAACTTTTTGGAATATACACATAATCATAGAGAATAATTTCTTATTAGTCAAGACTCATTTCCAAGACTATCTTAGTGGACAAAGTCCATTTCTGAACCGAGTTCACTCCTCGTTTCAGTCCTGTTTCACTGAACTGGTATAACCTACCGTTCCGGACATGTCTATCTCATGAGATATAAAATATTTACCCAATGCATTGGAGGGAGATATAGGTCCCACCCATATCATAATGATACCATTATTATGTGTGCCACAAAATCATAAATAATACATCATTGCATAACCCATGTAGTAAAAATGGGATTCTTAAACAACATGACATCATAAAACAATTCATATAAGATAAAGGAATTCATAAAAATATTTCCATCACAACATAATCAAATCCATGTAATAATAGGGATAGAAACAGAACCCTATATTATCTTTGATGGAAAATAATTTTGATAAAACACTTGAACTCCATTCTTGAGGAAAATATCCTTTCTACTTCAAAAACACTTTTCCTTTCTTAACATGTCATACAATTCTAAACTAAAAGAAGTTGATTAAAAATAAACTTTAAAACATTTAAAGGAAGCTTCTTGGAAATAATTTTTTAAAAATCCATTCATGTCTTATAAGTTAAAAAACATTCTTCTCGTACTTTTGTCGAAAAAGTCAAAAAGCACCTCGTACGAAAAACGACAAAAGATTCCTTTCATATATTTTACTAAAAACTCACCGAAGGATAAAATTGGATATAAACTATTGTAAAATGATGTAAATATTACATATTGAGGGAACATGGATGTGGATGATAAAATGCACCCCAGTAAATTCCAAAGTATAAAAAATCTCAGATAAAAATGAGATTGTGATATTTCCCTTACCTTAGGTCTGATATGCTTTGTACGTGTCCGAACCTCCTGTATAATGATTTAAATAATGTTATTGACGTATTCCAGAATCATACTTATTTTTATGATATCATATATGGTCATATTCTTAGCTTCTTAGTAGTAGTATTTCATTTCTACTTGTTATTCGGGTGTTTATAACTTTTTGTTCTTATGCGTGTTTTGTCGAATAAATTCTTATTCTTCTCTTTAGGTTATAGATACCTCATTTCCATAATGGTATTAGTGTAATATATATCATATTAACTCATTCAATTCATTTATATAATCATTATTAAATGAAGATCATGTAGAACGAGTCGCATCACTTCGTGGAGACGGTATTCCATACGTACGCACGAGTGATGATATCGTTCCTATGATCGTGGAATTGTATTGGAGTGTATGTATACTATTTCAGAATCAGTATCACTTTATAATAGTCATATATAGTCCTTATTTACACCATTATACCCATCCATGTATGGTGTTGGTGGAAAATAGATTACACCGTGCCGTGGAGACGGTATTCCGTGCGTACGCACGCGCGGTGATTTCTTTTTCTGTAGGATGGATAGAGGGTGAAATAGGGTTGTTTAATAATTATAATAACACGTAAGTATATTAGTGATACTGATTTTATTACTTCATAATGAAACAACTAATGAAGAAGAATTGGACGAAGAAATAAAGATGAAAGAATCGGTAACGGACATTACCTCTTCTTTGAAGTGCTTCTTTGAGACCTCCTTTTAGGGTACTAAAATAGGTCTTTGAAGAAGACCAAAACCTATAGGATGTTTCTAGGGAGATGGAGAGAAGAAATTGGTAGGTTTTTGCCGAGATTGAAGGCTCAAAGTGGTGTGAGGAAGAGGGGGAGGAGGTTCCCTTTTATAAGGGAGGAGAGGGGCTCCTTTGGAAAAACTAAAAATATTATTTTATTATAAAGTCAAGTTTGGTTTTAAATAGCTCAAAATTGATTTATTTCGAAGCTAATGTGGGGATGGGTCGAAATACTCTCATCCAATATAATTTAGACAAGTTTAGGTTCCTATTTAAACCTTATCATTTACATTTAACATTAAGTTAAATAATTTTACTTTTACCGTGTCTTTTTGTGTTCTTATACTATAAGGTTAATAAACTTACTATAAGCAGCCAAACGAACCCCAAGTTGTTTATTATTAATATATATAACCTTATCTAAGTCATTTGGCCGAACCTTATATTTTTAGGAATAAAATAACAATTACTAATATAATATTTTTTTAAAAAACTATTTTATGTCAATTTTTGACACTATTTAGTAATTAATTTTTGTAAAAATCATAACAGAATGATTAGTTAGAAAAAAGTAAATTAAATAAATACTAACATGTCATATTAATCTATAAAATTAGTTTAATTCATTAAAAGTATCAAATTACATTTATTTTGGTGTTTATAACATCAATTATGTCAATATTTCATTAATAAGATAATTATTTCATCATCTTTGTGTCATAAATAATTTATATTATTTAATGTCTAAAAATTAAAAATAAAATGCATTTTTGTAGGAAATATTTTTAGTTTTCTAATGAATATTTATAGTCGAATTTATCATATGTATAACCCCATATTAAAAATTATTTACTTATTAAACTTTGATTTTAACTATTTTAACCCTTCTTTAAATAAATTAATAATAATTGTCCTAATCTAATATAAGTGGGCCTAAATGCTCATATTTTATTCCTAAGGTTGTTTTTGGCCGAATTAAACTTGTCCAATAGAATTAGGACATGTTTTAGGGTAATAATAATATCATTTTTACCCTTAATTACCCTATTTACTTTTAACCGTGGTGAAAAAAAGTAAAAAGTTATTATTCACCAAAAAATTATTTGCATCTCATTGAACCAAATTTTACATACTGACATCAACCGTGTCTCTCGGATTTTAGAAATTCCACTCACATAAGTGGTAAAATTATGTTTTATAAAAAATTCAGTTTTTTAACTACCACTTAGTGGTTTCACTATTCATCAAAAATTGAAAGTTTTCAGAAAAATACCAAAATTTCACCCTAGGCTAATTTCGATATTCCAAATCCAAAAATGAAGTCCATTTTGAAAAATAAAATTTATAAAATTTAAAAAAGTTGTTATTACTATTCATAATGGCTAGTTTTAATAATATTTTAATTGTATATCATTGTTTAGTGAAACTCAGTATTTCGTACGACGCAATCTATCGAGGAAGGTCACGATTTTGTGTAAAGCAAGCCAAGAAAGTGTTGTGTAGAAAAATATTCCTTTGATGATTTATATAACATAAAAGTATCGGGTGTTACATAGAACCTGAAGGAACCGTGTTAATGATAAAAGAACAGGGAAATGTAATGATGTTTCTCTCGAAAACCCAAATGTTAAAGGATAAGGAATGAAAAACTTGATTTTTATACATACAGAAGCTATGAATAATTCTAGATTTCCAAATGAGCAGATAATGGAACATCATTCTCTATAGTCCTTCTGGAGGAAACATCTAGCATCTTTTAGTGGGTCTTCTGATCCACATATTTCTGAATAATTGATTAGTACTATTGAAAATATATTTTCCATCCTTAGATTTTTGAAACCAGAAATATTTATTTTGGTTGTTTATCGTTTAGAAGGTGAAGCAGACCAATGGTGCACTTTAATTAAAAATACCTGGCAGCAAGATGAAATTGAATCCACAGAACAGGTTGAGATAAAAAACATATTTTTCAATAAGTACTTCCCTTGTATTCTATGAACAATTATGAAAAAGAGTTATTTGAGTTTATGAAAAAGGATGAAGAATCGGTTGGTACATATGAGTTGAATTTTAAAATAATTGCAAGGTATGCTTCCGGAATTATCATCCAACATGAAATTAATGTTGATCGATTTTTGGTGGCATTAAACTAAGTCATCGAAGGGAATTATCTAGACGAGACATCAGTATCAATGAAGAGATTTTTTGGTTCACTATCAAGGTAGAACTGGATGTGGGTGTTACATATCCATATTATGGTTATGATAAGAAACGAAAGATTGAGTTAATGGTAAAATCTCAATACCATTGTGAAAAGAAGTTGAATGTTTCCTTATGCTCAATGAGTTGAAAGAAGCATGGTGGATATTATATTAAACTGAATAGAATATGGTTCATGTTTGGAAATGAATTTTATCGACCAGTTGTGTACTGAAGTAATGGGAAAAGGTTTCTGATGATGTTAATAGAGAAAAAAATACAGAGAATGCACCACCAACACTTCAATGCTATAAGTGCAAAGAAATGGGGAATTATGATAACTGGTTCCCTAATACAAGGATTCATGATGATCGATATAAACAACCTCTTCAAGAAAAATGAAAAGTGATGTCACATGTTCTCACTATTGGTAATGTTGAGTATGAAAATGAGGTGGTGGAATATTTAAGTGTTTATGTAATGGGATTCCAAAATTCTATTGTGGAATCTCATTTATAGTATTATGGAATATTGGAATATATATGTATTGGTCTGTTGTGTATTCCCATAATTATATGGTATAGATAATCTTGAAAAGTGGTTGAAATATTTTTGGAATGTACATGATCTTCTCATAATGAAGGGATATTGAGATAATGATATTTTTGATAGTATTAATGATCTCATAATAGATCTAAGGAAGAAGTGATATTGTGGTTTGAGTATATTGAATTTTTGGTATTTTTGGTTTTTTGAGAGAGTTTATATTGACAGAATGAAATTTTTCACAATGGTTATATGGAAATTAATGTTATTATAATTTTTCTAGAGAATACATTATTTAGGTATTCACATGATTGGAAGGTGATAACAAATAACTGTCAAATGAGATATGAGAGAAAAATGTTAAGTTGATTTTGTACACCTCTTTCAAATGTTCAATATTTTTTGTTTTTGGAAGGATTTTAATGTTATCTGATTACAGATAGTATATGTTATATTCAGGTTTATGTTTTCATGATTAATGTATTATCTCACCATAGGTGGACTTATTCAAATTTGATAACAAGTTCTATCCTTTTTTTTGACACATGGAATGACCTATCACTCTATCGCATGATCTACTAACACATCAAGAATGAAAATTTGAATTCATTTCATTAAATAAGATATGAAGTGTAAATTTATAAGGGAATGGTCAATGGTGGGATTTTACTGAAATAATCAAAGTATTTCTTTTCATGCAAAAATGCATCAACTTTAGGAAAATGATCATGGTTGACAAAATGATTCCTAGTACATTCTTATCGGATAAACTAGATGGTCTCTTAAGTAACCATATATTTATGGTTTTTTTTAACTTTCTAAAACCCTTATTCTATGTCACTATCCATCAGAACATTATGGTTGGATGTCTCTTCCATATCCATGTTTTCAATTGACACAAATGTTATCCTATATGGAAACCTAGTGACGAGTTACTTTAGATAAACGTTATGTTTCTAACATTACTTTTTAAAATGATGTTTTAGTATACCTCATTACAATGTTGGATTCTATGAATGTAAATTTCACATAGTAATCCATTTATAATCCCAACTAATTTCAAGGGTGAAATTCCATTTAAGGGGCGTAGAATGTAACATCGTGAGATTTTTTAAGATAGATTATTTTTATTTTTATTGAGGTATTATGTTTTACGCAACACCAACATTATATTACTGTATACTCAACAAATTTATAGCTTGTATTATATGTAACACCATTCTTCGCTTGAGTTACTCAAAATAGTGACCTTCCTTTATAGCTTGTGTTTTGTGCTAAACCAAGTTTTCGTAAACAATGGTATATTATTAAAATATTATTATGGGATATAAACTATTTCTTATGAATATTATTTACCACATTTTGAGTTTTATATAACATTAACATTCACTTTATGTATTTTCTATACATGATATAAGAACACGTTCATATTTCAAATAAAATAAGTATTTTTAAAAAAAATGAAATTTTTCCACCTTATGATAGGCACCCATTTTAATTATATTTTTTAACAATTTTAAATATTATATTTTAAAAAAAACATATTATTTGGAATTTGGACATAAAAATTTACTTTTTTGAATTTTTTATATTTTTCTAATTAAATGAAAATTTTAATGAATAGTGAAAAATACTACATTTTAATTCAAAATTACATTTTCATATAATTTATTTATATAGATTTATTCTCTTTATAATTTATTTCAAAGTGTAATTAGTTTTTGGTTTTATCATTTAATCTAATTAGGGTGATTGGAAATAATTTAACATTAAAATCATATATAAACACGTGATGATTTTTTTGATAAGTTTTAACTTCATAAAAACACAATTTTTTGGACATCAAAAATTAATTTTAAATTAATTTCATCCAATTTGGTGTTTTGAATTACAAAAAAAGGATTCAATATTCGGAATCAGTGGGTCCATATTATGGAAATAGTTTACTTTTAATTTTCTGGATGTTATGAATAGTTTCTATTGTAATTTTTATTTACCACCATTAAAAGTAAAATGAGTAAATTAGGGTAACTTACAATATGATAATTATAATAAAATTACCCTAACAACATCCAAAATCCTATTGGATGAATAAAATACTACCATTATAACCTTTGGGTCTAAATTGATTCATTTAATAGACATTTTTACATGAATGTTGTGTATGTATAATTTAATCAAAAGAATGTGACAACACGTCACATTGATTTATTTTATATGTACAATAATATTAAAACAGTGATAAACATGAAAGAACATAGAAAATTTTTAGTCTCCTCAAATATAATGACATTATATAGATCATGTGAATTTATTTAGAATTTTTATAGAATTAATATTTACAATTAATGGTGATACAATTGTGATTTATAAATTATTTTATTGATAGAAATATCAATTAAATGGTATTAAAAATATTAGGATAAATAAAATATGAACTAATTAATGTGAAAAAACTATTTTTATAGGTGACTATTACATGTTTAGAGTGTACTAAATATTTTTTTAATTTATCTTTATTTTGGATTTTATTTAAATTAGAATAAATAAATAGTGTCAAAATTAACACTATTGATATTTTATAAAAATATCATATAAGTAAATTATTCAAAAATAACAAAAATATTAAAATATTACCAAATGAAAATGATAATGTTTAAAATTTCATATTTTTTCCAATTATGGACAATTTTCCACACATAAATAAATAATTATAACCATGTATTATTTAGAATATTATTACAATTATTAAAATTAAATAGATTAAACAAGGATAAATCAAAATGACAATGATTAAAATAAAATAAAAAATTTCCAACTTTTATTGGTTAAAAGTATTTAGAGCCAATATCATATTATCTTAGAAATAATACAATTTTGAGGCATTTGAGTTTAAAAATTAATTTATTATAAATTTATAGTTTTGGTATTTAAAAAGGTGCCTCTACCCCCTTTTATAAAAAGGAGCCTCTACATTTCATTTATTCTCACCTCCAATGCCCTTTTTCTTGGCCAAACCCTTCCAAAATATCATCCAATATTCACTCCCTTAATCCTAGTGGCCACCCATTGGGAATTAATCCATCATAAGTAGTTATTCTGTGTATACCAATAGAAGATACCCTAAAAAGAGGTAATTATTTTATCACCTCTTTCAAAATTATTTTTTTCTTCTGCTTCCTATTATTATGTTTCATCCATGGAAAAAATAATAACTTCATTATATTAAACAATTTGAGATGTTATTATAATTATGATATGACCTTATACATCTCTTTATCCATCCTATGAATAACAATATCACCATGCATGCATTTGTACGACTTACCGTCTCTATGTTGTGGTGTAATTTTTATTCAACAATATTTTATTTGGATGAGTTTATTGATTAGTATAATTGTTGTAAATAATTAATATAACAAAATAATTTTTCTATTAAATTTATATACCATCCAATTACCTACTATTATACCCTAATTTTAATGCTATCATTTCTTGTTCTTAGGTACATCATACCGTCTCTACGACGTGATGAGATTCATTTTCCATGTAAACCATTAAAGAATAATTATATGGTATATATGATAAATAATCATTAATTATATTAAATAATAATTATACCATATTTATGTATATATATACATGTCATTTACTTTATTCCATTCAATCCAATAAGGAAGTAGAATCAATGCTCATGCATACGTATGACCTACCGTCTACATGAATGGTGTATTATATTTTATTTCTCAATAAATATATAAATTTATATACTAAATATATATGATATATAAATCATTTTTTTACACTAATACAGTATTTAAATCATTATATAAGTTATAATTTCGTCATTAATTATTCAAAAACTGTTTGATAAATAAAATGATTATAACAAAAAAACATTTCTTTAACATAGAATTGATATATGAGTAGTTTATATAAAGTCATAAGAGAATCATATATGATGTAATAAATATTATTATGGTTTTGTTACAAGTAAATAATCTTTATAGACCTGCTAAACAGGATTTTTGGACACATACAATGGATATCGAGCCTAAGGTAATAGATAATTCTACAATCTCATTATTTTTCAGGATTATATACACGTAAGTATTTACTAGGGTATATTTATCAACCATGTCCATGTTTCATTAATATATAATATTATATCAATTATTATAATATTTTTTAAATTAAATTTTACCCATTAGTTATTTTTTATTAGATGGTATGGAAGGTATACTTCTTTCATTTTCTATACAGGGTGCTTTTTGACTTTTCTGACAATATTAAGAGAAGAATGTTTTTAAAAATTATACGACATGAAGGGATTTTTACATATTCATGGAGCCTTATATACATGAAGTTTTCTAAACATAGTTTCAAGGGTATTTTCCATTGAATTCATTTCTTTTAAAATTAAGTCTCATTTTGTGGTAAGAAATCATTTTTGAAGAAGAATGGATATTTTCTTAAAAAATTAAAAAAAGTGTTTTATCCAAATTATTTTCCATCTTAAACGACCTAGGGTTATGTTTCAATCCAAATTATTACTCTTATTTGATTGTGTTTATGATGTAATTATTTTTATGATGTCCATTTATCTTATATGGATTAATCTATGATGGAATGATTTTTAAGAATCCCATTTTATTTCATGGGTTATGCAATGATGAATTATTTAAGTTTTTGTGGAACATGTATTAATGATTTAACTATTTGATGTGTGGGACATATATATCCCTCCAATGAATTAGTTAATGATTTATATCTTAGGAGATAGACATGAATGGATTACCATGTAAATCTTGTCCAGTAATACTTGGTTAGAATAACATGTAAATCTGGTTCAACAATAAATGAATGTGAAGACATGTAAACCCTATTCAGTAATGGACATAGTACACTAGGATGGTCGTGGCAGCGATTCCTTTTCTAATATGTATATCATATTATGTGATTAATTGTTTGACACAATTACGTGTTTTATTCCTATTATATTTTATAATAGTTAATGTTCTTTTATGATCTATGCCTTACGAACTGCAAAGATTAATTTCATGCCTCATGATTTTGATATTTAAACATTTTTTTAATTTTTTTACATTCATATGTTTATGGTTTGTTTTTTGTTCTCAAGATTTACACTTACTGAGTATTTGAGAACACCCTTTTTGTGTTTTCTATTCCCCAGGATATAACGAGAGGTATTATGTAGTAATAAATAATTATCGTCATCATAGGGGATGAAGATCATTCAAAATGTATGAAGATTATGTTCCAAGTTCCCAAATACACTAAGCTAATATGGTCTTTGGGATTCTATTGTGTCATGTATTATGTATTTGTAAAAATGAATTGTAATTTCCGTGTACATAAATCATGGGATGTTATAGTTGGTATCAGAGCAAATGTAGACTCATTCATTGGAAAATAGGATGTGAAAATATTGATAAGATCCCTAGAGATATTGCTATGGTATGTATAGGGATGTCCCTTTGGTAAATTTTCACTAAAATTTATGATCCTAGAATTATGGTACATATTATGAATAACCTATTATTAAACATATTATATTAGAGATTGAATGTACTCCCCATTAATTTTGTTGATTTCCTTGTATGACTTTTTTCTCTCACGATAATCATTTTGGGTTTTAGAAAATGACTGAAAACCAAAGGAATCATGTTAATGATTAATTCCCTAGGATATTCAATGAATTTCTTCCAGAACAACCAAATGTTATGGGAGATGGAATTTAAAATCTTATTGATATACTTACACCAACTTTGAATCATTCTACACTACCAAATGGTAATATAAGGGAACAACATTATATTGTGTCCTTTATGGGGAAACATCAACCTTCTATTAGTGGGTCTTCTAATCGACTTATTTCGGAACAATGGATCAGTACCACTGGAAATATATTTTTCATACATCATTGTTCAAAACATTAAAATGTCATTTTGGTTGTTTATCTATTAGAAGGTGAAGCATACCCGTTGTGGACTCTAATTATGAATACAAGGCAGCAAGATGAAATTGAAACCACGGAATGGCATGAGTTCAAGAACACATTTTTCAATAACTACATCACTCATATTCTTCAAACAGAGATGGAAAAGGAGGTACTTGAGTATAATGAAATGTATTATAAATCTTTGGGAATATATGAGGAAAATTTTACAATACATGTAAGGAATGATTTTGGATTTATCATCAAACTTGAAAGTAAAGTTTATTGATTCATTAGTGGAAAAAAATAAAATCATATATAGGCATTGTCTATAAGAGACATTAGTGTCTAAGAAGATATTTGGTGGTGCACTATCAAGGTAGAACTGGATATTTTTGTTACATATCCATCTCATGGTTTTGAAAAAGATGAATGATTAAGATCAAGAGAAAATATCAAAACAATGGTGAAAAGAAGTAGAATGTTTCCTTATGCATAATGTGTGGAAATAATTGTGGTAGAGACTCTCTTAAATAGAGTATAAAATGCATCAATTGTTGAAATTAAGTTCATCGAGGTGTTGAGTACTGAAGTAATGGGAAAAAGGTTTCTAATGATGTGAATAAGGGAAAATCTATAGAGGACACACAACTAAAACATTAATGCAACATGTTCTAGGAAATGGGGCATTATGCTAACCAATTCCCTATTACAAGTGTTAGTGATGATCGATGTGAGAAACCTCATTAGTAAAAAAGAAAAGGTAAGTCACATAACATCACTATTGGTGATATTGTGTTTGACAACAAAGTGGTATAATAATTAATTATTTATGTAATGGGATTCCAAAATAGTGTTGTGGAATCTCATTTATAGTATTATTGAATATTGGAATATCTATGTATTGGTCTATTGTGTTTTTTAATAATTATATGGTACCGATAACCCTGAAATGTGATTGAAATATTTTTAGAAAGCATATGATATGTCCATAATGAAGGGATAAATAGATAATGAGACGTTTGATAGTATTAATGATCTCATGACTGATAAAAGGACAAAGTGATATCGTTATTTTATTATATATATTTTTTTTGGTATTTTTCGTGTGTGGAAGGAGTTAATTTTGAAAAAATGAAGGTTTTCACTATGTTTATATGGAAATTTATTTTATTATCATATTTCATGAGAATACATGATAAATTTATTAACATGTCTGGAATGTGGCAACCAAGAACATCCAAAAGAGATATGTGAGACAAATTTCAATTCGATTTAGTCCACCACTTTCTAAAGATTTATATTTTAAATTTTTGGAAGGACTGAAATGTTATCTATTAATGTATAGTATAAATTATATTACATTTCATGTTTTTTTTAATTTTTTATCTCAATATAGGTGGACTTATTCATATTTGATAACATGTTCTAATCTTATTGTTGACACATATGGAATGAACTATAATTCTATCGCATGATCTGCTAACACTTCATGAATGAAAAACCCACCATTATTTAATTAAATAAGAGATGAAGTGTAAATTTCTTAGAGAATGATCAATGGTGTGATTTTCACTGAAATCATGTAATTATTTCTTATTGTGGAAATATTCATCAACATTTGGAAAAAGAAACTTGGATCCAAAAATTTTATCCTAGTACCTTCTTATCCAATGAATCATATGGTCTATAAAATCATCATATATTTATGGATTTCTTATAGTTAACTTTCTGGAACCCTTATTCTATATCATTTCCCATACAATCTTGATGGTTATATTTCTCTTCCATAACAATTTTTTCATTTCACACCTAGGTTATCCTATATGGAAACCCTGTGATGAGTTACATTGGGTAACCGTAATGTTTATAACTATCATTTTTAAAATAAAATTTTAGTATTCCTTCTAATGATGTGGGATTATATTAAAGAAACATTGAAGTATTATTCCATTTATAACCCTGACAAATTTGGATGGTGAAATTCATTTTACCGGGCATAGAATGTAACACCCCATTATTTTTTGAGATAGATTTCTTTTATTTTCATTGATATATTATGTTGTATGATATATAAATATTAGACTATGCTATACACAACATCACATTTTCTTTTAGAATACACAACAAAATTATTTCCTTGTATTAGAGTCAAGAGAGACCTTTCTCAATAGCTTGCGTTGTACGTCACACCAAGTTTCACTACACAATGATAAATTCTAAAAATATTATTATGGGATTTTAACTAGCCATTATGAATAATATTAAGTACATTTTTAATTTTATTTAACATTAACATTAATATTATTTAATTTCTAGACATGATATAATAACATGATAATTGTTTTGATTAAAATATGCATTTTTTTAAAATGCATTCTTTTCCTCTTTCTGGTGGTCCACCCATTTTAAATCTAGTTTTTAAAACATTTATATATTATATTTGTAAATAATAACTCTTATTTTGAATGGATACATCAATATTTACTTTTGCTTAATTTTTAATATTATTCTGAAAAAATTAAAATTTTATGAATAATGAAAAATGGTGCATTTTAATCCAAAACAACCTTTTCATATTATTTGATTATATATTTAGATAATAATTTAAATTTTTGTCAAAGTGTAATTGGATTATGTTTTTTCATTTAATCCAATGTTTTTTATTGGAAGTAATTTCATTTCAAATTAGACATCATATCATGACGACCTTTTGACAAGTTATTACTTCTTGGAAACTCGTTTTATGGTTTTTTACAATGGAAATTAATTTGAAATTAATTTCATCCCATTATTATTTTGAATTATGAAAAATGGATCCCATGTTAGTAATTAGTTGGTATTAATTATGTTAATTTGTTACTTTTATTTTATTGGATATTATGAATAGTCTCTACGGTATTTTTTTATTTTCCACAGTTAATGGTAAACTGTAACACCCGAGACTTTTATGAGAAATATTTTTTTTATGTTATATAAATCATCAAAGTAATCTTTCACTACACACAATACTATCTTGGCTTTCATTACACGCAATCGCGACCTTCCTCGACAGCTTTCGTCGTACGCAATACCGAGTTTTATTAAACAACGATATGCTATTAAAATATTATTAAAAATAGTTGTTATGAATAGTAATACCCACTATTTGAAATTTTTTAAATTTTATATTTAAAAATTGACTTCATTTTTTGATTTTGAATATCGAAATTAGCCTAGGGTGAAAGTTTGGTATTTTTCTGAAAACATTCAATTTTTGATGAATAGTGAAAACACTGAGTTACTATTTAAAAACTGAATTTTTATTTAAATTATTATTTATTTTATTTAAATTTATATTAGGTAAAAATTGATACATAATACCTATATAAGTTCAATGTAATTCATTGGAGTAATTTTATAATAATTTTTGATATATAAAAAATTTATTGAACTTTTCACCGTCTTTTACCAACCTCCTAGGAGAATTTGCAAATTTACATAAAACTTAATTTTACCAATTTTGTGAGTGGAATTTCAAAAAATCTGAGATACATGGTTGATTTCAGTATGTAAAATGTGGTTCAATGAGATGAAAATAATTTTTGGTGAATAGTAACTTTTTACTTTTATTTACCACGGTTAAAAGTAAATAGGGTATTTAAGGGTAAAAATGATATTATTATTACCCTAACACATGTCCTAATTCTACTGGATAAGTGTAATTCGACCACAAACAACCTTATAAATAAAATATTACCATTTAGATCCACTTGGATTAGATTAGGACATTTATTATTAATTTATTTAAAGAAGGGTTAAAATGGTTAAAATGAACATTTAATAAGTAAATAATTTTTAATATAGGGTTATACGAATGATAAATTAGACTATAAATATTAATTATAAAGCTAAAACTAGTTATAACATAATGGTATTTTATTTGTAATTTTTAGACATTAAATAATATAATTTATTTATGACACAATGATGATGCAGTAATTATCTTATTAATGAAATATTCACATAATTGATGTTATAAATACCCAAATAAATGTAATTTTAGACTTTTTATGAATTCAATTTATTTTATAGGTTAATATGACATTTTAGTATTTATTAAATTAAATTTTTTCCAATTAATAATTCTGTTATGATTTTCAAAAAAATCAATTACTAAATAGTGTCAAAATTGACATAAAATAGTTTTTAAAACAAATATTATATTATTGATTGTTATTTTATTCCTAAAAATCTAAGGTTGGGAAATTATACTTATATCATGATATTTTTATCATTAATTGACCACTTGGGTGTCTCTTGTATGTATATGGTAATTTTATTAACTATATAATATAAAAATACAAAGTGACATGGTAAATGTCAATCTAATTAACTAAGAGTTAAAACTAAAAGATAAGGTTAATATAATGACCAAAACTTGTCTAAATTCTATTTTATGAAAGGATTTAGACCCATAGCTACCTTAGATTCTAAATATATCAATTTGGAGCTATTAAAAACCGAATTTGACTTTATAATAAAATAATATTTTTAGTTATACCAAAGGTGCCCCTCTCTTCCCTTATAAAAGGGCACCTCCTCCCTCTCCTCCTCACACCAATTTGAGCCTTCAATATCGGCCAAACCCTTCCAAATTCTCTTCTCCACTTCCGTAGAAACACCCTAGAGGTCCTGGTATCCTTCAAAGTCCAATTTTAGTGCCCAAAGAGGAGGTCTCAAAGATGCGCTTCAAATAAGAGGTAATGTCCGTTACCGATTCTTTCATCTTTATTTCTTCTTCCACTTCTTCTTATTTAGTTGTTTCATTATGAAGTAATAACATAAGTATCACTCATATACTGATATGTTATTATAAGTATGAAACAACCCTATTTCACCATCTATCCATCCTACGGAAAATGAAATCACCGCGCGTGTGTACGTACAGAATACCGTGTCCACACCGTGGTGTAATCTATTTTCCCCCACCACCATACTTGGATGGGTATAATGGTGTAAATAATAACTATATATGATTATTGTAAAGTTATATTGATTCTGAAATAGTATAAATACACTCCAATACAATTCCACGATCATGGGAACGATATCATCGCTCGTGCGTACGTATGGAATACCGTCTCCACGATGTGATGTGACTCGTTCTACATGATCTTCATTGAATAATGATTATATAAATGAATTGAATGAATTAATATGATATATATTACACTAATACCATTCTGTAAATGAGGTATCTATAACCTAAATATAATAATAAGAATTTATTCGACAAAACACGCATAAGAACAAAAAGTAATAAACACCCCAATAACAAGTAGTAATGAAATATTACTAATAAGAAGTTAAGAATATAACCATATATGATATCATAATAATAATTATGATTCTGGGATAAGTCAATAACCTTATTTAAATCATTATTCATGAGGTTCGTACACTTACGAAGCAAATCGGACCTAAGGTAAGGGAAAATATCACAATCTCATTTTTATCCGAGATTGTTTATACTTTGGTATTTACTGGGTTGTATTTTATCATCCACATTCATGTTTCCTCAATATGTAATATTATTTCCATCCACCTAAAATTTTTTAAAGACAATTTTACCCTTCGGTGATTTTTTAGTAAAACATATGAAAGGAATCTTTTGTCATTTTTCCTACGAGGTAATTTTCGACTTTTTCGACAAAAGTACGAGAAGAATGTTTTTTTAACTTATACGGCATGAATGGATTTTTAAAGCATTATTTTCAAGAATCTTCCTTTACAAGTTTTCAAGTTTATTTTTAATCAACATATTTTAGTTTATAATTGTATGACATGTTAAGAAAGGAAAAGTGTTTTTGAAGTAGAAATGATATTTTCCTCAAATAATGGAGTTCAAGTGTTTAATCAAAATTATTTTCCATATAAGATAATATAGGGTTATGTTTATATCCCTATTATTACATTGATTTGATTATGTTGTGATGGAATTGTTTTTATGAATTCCATTATCTTATATGAATTTTTTTATGATGTTATGATGTTTAAGAATCCCATTTTTATTACATGGGTTCTACTATTATGTATGGTTTATGATTTTGTGGCACACATAATAATTGTATCATTATGAGATGGGTGAGACCTATATCTCCCTCGAATGCATTGGGTAAAGATTTTATATCTCATGAGATAGACATGGCTGGATCGGCAGGTTAAACCGGTTCAGTGAAACATGACTGAAACGAGGAATGAACTCGGTTCAGAAATGGACTTTGTCCACTAAGATAGTCTTGGAAATGAGTCTTGACTAATAAGAAATGATTATCTTTGATTATGTGTGTATCCCACAAAGTTTCTTGTTTTATGTTATGATTATTGGGATTACATTTCACTTCTATGATTTATCCCATGGTATGAAATTATGATTTCCTTTGCAGGTTAAGATTTCCAAAATGTTATGTTCATGATATGATTGATTTTTCTTTTGTTTACCCTTACTGAGCATTTGAGCTCACCCTTTTGTATGTTTTCTTTCCCCCAGGTCAGGAAGAATGTTATTAATTAAGATATGCCAAAAGGGACTATAGATATGTTGAAATAAATGGGAGACAATGTAGACACTTTATGAACCAGTTTTTTATGTTTCCCAGTTTCTAAAGACACTATACTTATACGGTCATTCCATGGTTTTGTTATATGTTGTAATAAGTATGCTTCAATTTTTATGTATTAACAATGTATGTAAAGTATGGGTCGTTATAGTTGGTATCAGAGGAAAGGTATAGTCAACCTTTGGAAACTAGGATGTGGAAGCCTTAGTAAGAACCCTAAGGATAAGTCTAAGAATAGAACACAATCTAAATGTTTTAGAAATGGCCATGAATAACCTTGGATAAGACCTTAAGTGTGAAATTTTATTCTTGATTATGTGGTTTTCTTATAATAATTAGTGTTGCTCACACTATTCTTCTTGGTTTTAGTCAATGGCTGGAACCTGAAGGAACCGTGTTAATGCGGAATGCGATGGGCAACGCAATGATTGTCCCCCTGAGCAACCAAACTTTATGGGAGCTGGAATGCAAAATCTTGTATCCATTCTCACACAACTTTCTCAAGATATGAATCATGCAGGACTTCCAAATGAGCAAAGGAAGGAGAAAAATTCTTTTGAATCCTTCATGAGGAAGCGTACACCTTCATTCAGTGGGAATTATGTTCCATTAGTGGATGAACAATGGATCAGTACCACTGAAAAGATGTTTTCAGTTCTTCAATGTTCTGAACATGATAAAGTCATCTTAGCAATGTATCATTTGGATGGTGATGCTGATCAATGGTGGAATCTTATTAAGAATACGAGGTAAAGAGATGAAATTGAGTCCATGGAATGGGATGAGTTCAAGAACTTATTTTTCATTAAGTACTTCCCTTGTATTCTTCGAACAAAGATGGAGAAAGAGTTTCTTGAACAGAAGAAAAAGGATGATGAATCTGTTAGTACCTAGGAATCAAATTTTATAAGACTTGCAAGGTACGCTTCTGGGATTATTATCCAACCTGAGATTAAGATCGATCAATTCTTTAGTGGCTTAAATCCAAGTCTTTGATGGGCCTTAGCCATAAGGGACTTCAATAGCTACGTGGAAATCGTTCAATATGCTCTCAAAGTTGAAATGGAGATCGGAGTAACCCATCAGTCATATGGGTTTGATAAGAAGAGGAAAATGGAATTCAAAGGAAAATCAAAAGAGAACATTGAAAAAATGATAAGCTTTCCCTTATGCTCAAAGTGTGGAAAGAAACATGGAGGGAGTTGTATTAAAGGGACAAGTAAATGTTTCAAATGTGGAAAGGAAGGTCATCGGGCATTGAAATGCCGCAATGATGGGAAGAAGATGTCTAATGATGAAAACAAAGGAAGGTATAAACAGAATGAACCTACTACACTTCAATGTTTCATGTGCAAGCAGATGGGGCATTATGCCAATCAATGCCCAAATCCAAGGGTTGATGATGATGATCGACGTCAATAAAATCTTAAGGCCAAATAAAAAGGAATGTCACATGCAATTACTATCGGCAATGTGGAGTACGACAACGAAGTGGTGAGAGGTACACGTACCATCCACTCTAATGTATCAAATATTTTATTTGATTCTGGATCCACCCACCCTTTTATTTCTGAAGAATTTTCTAAGATTATCACCATATTACCTCAACAATTAGATGTTGAGTTAGTTGTGAAAACCCCTAATGGCACAACAGTTGCATAAAAAGTTTATAATTCTTCCCCGATTGAAGTTTGTGGGAAAGTGCTTCCTGCAAATCTTGTGATCCTTCATATAGTGGAATTTTATGTGATTCTTTTCATGGATTGGCTTTTCTATATGGAGCTCATATCAATTTCCAAATAAGGGAAGTCACATTTCATATTCCAGATCAATCTATGATCTTCTATCGATGCAAGGATAAACATAACCTTCTAGTGGAAATTTATTCCATCATATGGGTCTTGATTCCACTAAATGAAGGTTATTTATCTAAAATGGTTGGTGATAAACTCACTATTAAGAATATGCCCATTGTATGGGATTTTGACGACGTCTTTCCGGAGGAATTTCCGGGTCTTCCACCAAATCCTGAAGTTGGGTTTTCAATAGAACTGGTACCGGGTGCTTTACCTATTTCAAAGACACCTTATAGAATGGCCCCAATTAATTTGTAGGAATTGAAGAAGAAACTCCAAGAGAATATTGATAAGGGGTTCATACACCCTAGTGCGTCACCTTGGGGATCACCTGTTCTGTTTGTTAAAAAGAAAGATGGATCAATGAGACTTTGCATTGATTATCGAGAACTTAACAAGATCACTATCAAGAAAAAATATCCTCTCCCACGCATTGATGACTTATTTTACCAACTACGTGGAGCTCAATACTTTTCCAAGATTGATCTTTGTTCAGGGTATCATCAATTAAGGGTCAAAAGAAAGGATATACCAAAGAAGGCATTCCATACAAGGTATGGACACTATGAATTTATAGTGATGCCATTTGGTCGTACTAATTCCCCTGCTATCTTCATGGATCTGATGAATAGAGTCTTTAGAGACTATATTGATCATTTTTTGGTAGTCATTATAGACGATATTCTTGTTTATTCAAAGTGAAAGGAAGAACATGAAGATCACTTGAGAATTATATTGAAAACCTTGAGAAAGGAGAATTTTTATGCCAAATTTACCAAGTGTAAATTTTAGCTTTAAAAAGATTCATTTTTGGGTCACATAATCTCAAAATAGGGGATATCTGTGGATCCATCAAAAACAGAGGTTATCGAAAGATGTTCGAGACCAACAATAGTAACTGAGATCTGATGTTTTCTTGGTTTGGATGGATATTATCGACATTTTTTGAAAGATTTTTCACGATTATCTAATCCAATCACCAGGTTGACTCGGAAAGGAGTTAAGTTCTTTTGGACGAAGGAATGTGAAGAGAATTTCAAAGAGTTAAAAAGAAGTTTATCCAGTGCACCTGTTCTCACACTACCTTGTAGTGGGGAAAAGTTTGTTATCTACAATGATGCATCCAAGAAGGGATTGTGGTGTGTTCTTATGAAAAATGATATGGTGATAGCTTATGCCTCACGTCAGTTGAAAATCCATGAGCAAAATTACCCAACTCATGATTTGGAGATAGCTGCGGTAATCTTTGCATTAAAAATTTGGAGGAATTATCTTTATGGAGAAAGGTGTGACATTTATACTGATCATAAAATTTTAAAGTATATTTTCACACAAAAGGAGCTGAATATGCGCCAAAGAATATGGTTTGAGTTGATTAAGGATTACGACTGCTCAATTCATTAGCACCCTGGGAAAGAAAACAAGGTGGCATATGCACTAAGTCGACAAGACCATGCCAGTTTATCCACGATGAGGATCACAAAAGATCCAATATTTATGGATTTACAAAGGATGGATCTTAGAATTATAATGGAAGGGGAAAATATTATCTTTCTCAAATGAATGTTCAACCATCTATACATGTGATGATTAAAGAGGCACTGAAAGAAGATGTAGAGTTACAAAAGAAGGTGAGAAATGTTCCTGAATTCAACCTTGATTGTGATGGGATAATTAAGTTCAAGAATCGGGTTTGTGTTCCTCCCATCCCCGAATTAAAAAATGAGCTACTAGATGAGGCTCATAGTTCTTCATTATCTATTCATCATGGAAGCATGAAGATGTATAGGGACCTGAAAGAGTACTTCTAGTTGGATGGCATGAAAAGAGATGTTGCTGAATATGTCTCTCGATGCTTGGTTTGTCAGCAAGTTAAAGCTGAGAGACAGAAGTCTAAGAGGATGTTACGCGCATTACCCATACCCGAATGGAAATGGGAAAACATCACTATGGACTTTGTCACCGGACTTCCTAAAACATCCAAAGGCAATAATGCTATCTGGGTCATAGTTGATCGTCTAACAAAGTCTGCACACTTCATTGCTATTAGAGAGGATTTCTCTCTGGATCAGCTTGCCAGGATATATGTAAAGGAAGTGGTAATATTGTATGGAGTACCACTTTCTATTATATCTGATTGGGATCCGAGGTTTACCTCAATGTTCTGGAGAAGTCTTCAGCATACTCTAGATACAAAGTTGAGTTTCATCACTGCTTATCATCCCCAGACAGACGGTCAGTCTGAGAGGATGATTCAAACTCTAGAAGATATGTTAAGAGCTTGCTCTATAGATTTCAAAGGTGTTTGGGATCAACACCTACCTTTGATGGAATTTTCATATAATAATATCTTTCAATATATTATTCAGATGGCTCCTTATGAAGCTCTCTATGGAAAGAAATGCAGGACTCCAACTTGCTGGGATGAAGTTGGGGAAAGAAAGCTATTAGGACCTGATCCGGTTGTTGAGATGGCCGAAAAGGTCTGATCTATTCAACAACACATAAGAGCAGCTCAGAGTCGACAGAAAAGTTATGCCGAAAACTGAAGAAAAGACCTAGAGTTTTAAGTGGGTGATAAAGTGTTCTTACGAATATCTCCCTGGAAGAGGGTCATGGGATTTGGAAAGAAGGATAATTTGAGCCCTAGATATATTGGTCCTTTCAAAATATTGGATCGTGTTGGAAATGTAGATTACCGATTGGAGCTTCCACCGAATCTCTCTCAATTTCACGATGTGTTCCATGTATCTCTCCTGAGAAATTACATACCTGATCCTTGACATGTACTAAGCTCAGAAGTTATACCGCTGGAGCAAGATCTTTCTTATGAAGAACAACCGATAGAGATTCTGGGTCGTAGTGAAAAAGTCCTACGAAACAAGACCACTCGCTTGGTGAATGTTTTATGGAGGAGCCACCAATTATAAGAAGCTACATGGGAGCTTGAGGTTATGATGAGGGAGAGTTATCCTCATCTGTTTGTTACAAAGAGATGAATTTTGAGGGTGAAATTCATTTTAAGGGGGGTAGAATGTCACACCTAATACTTTTATGAGAAATATTTTGTTTTTATGTTACATAAATCATCAGAGGAATCTTTTACTACATACAACACTAGCTTGGCTTGATTTACACGCAATCACGACCTTCTTCGATAGCTTTCATCATACGCAATACCGAGTTTCATTAAACTATGATATTCTATTAAAATATTATTAAAACTAGTCGTTATGAATAGTAATACCCACTTTTTTAAATTTTGTAAATTTTATTTTTCAAAATTTACTTCATTTTTGGATTCAGGCTATCGAAATTATCCTAGGGTGAAATTTTGGTATTTTTCTGAAAACTTTTAATTTTTGATGAATAGTGAAAACACTGGGTTACTATTTAAAAACCGACTTTTTATTTAAATAATTATTTATTTTATTTAAATTTTTTATAGGTCAAAATTGATACATAATACCTTTATAACTTCAATGTAATTCATTGTAGTAATTTTATAATAATTTTAGATATATAAAAATTTTATTGAACTTTTCACCATCTTTTACCAACCTCCTAGGAGAATTTGCAAATTTACATAAAACTTAATTTTACCGCTTCTGTGAGTGGAATTTCAAAATTCTGTGAGACAAAGTTGAGGTCATTAAGTAAAATGTGGTTCAATGAGATGAAAATAATTTTGGGTGAATCGTAACTTTTTACTTTTATTTACCACGGTTAAAAGTAAATAGGGTAATTATGGGTAAAAATGATATTATTATTACCCTAACACATGTCCTAATTCTATTGGATCAGTGTAATTCGACCAAAAACAACCTTAGAAATCAAATATGACCATTTAGGACCACTTGTATTAGATTAGGAAATTTATTATTAATTTATTTAAAGAAGGGTCAAAATAGTTAAAATCAATGTTTAACAAGTAAATAATTTTTAATATAGGGTTATATATATGATAAATTCTACTATAATTATTCATTAGAAATCGAAAATGATTTCATACATAATGGTATTTTATTTGTAATTTTTAGACTTTAAATAATTTAATTTATTTATGACACAACGATGATAGAGTAATTATCTTATAAATAAAATATTGACATAATTGATGATATAAATACCCAAATAAATGTAATTTGAGACTTTTTATGAATTCCATTAATTTTATAGGTTAATATGGATTTTTAGTATTGATTTAATTAACTTTTTTCGATTTAATAATTCTGTTATGATTTTCAAAAAAATCAATTTCTAAATAGTGTCAAAATTGACATAAAATAGTTTTTAAAACAAATATTATATTATTGATTGTTATTTTATTCCTAGAAATCTATGGTTCGGCCAAGATACTTATATCATGATAGTTTTATCATTAAAGGACCACTTGGGGGTCTCTTGGATGTATATGGTAAGTTTATTAACTATATAATTTAGAAATACAAAGTGACATGGTAAATGTCAATTTAATTAACTAAGAGTTAAAACTAAAATATAAGGTTTATATAATGACCTAAACTTGTCTAAATTCTATTGGATGAGAGTATTTCGACCCATACCCACCTTATATTCGAAATATATCAATATGGAGCTATTAAAAACCGAATTTGACTTTATAATAAAACAATATTTTTATTTATTCCAAAGGTTCCCCTCTCCTCCCTTATAAAAGGGCACCTCCTCCCTCTCCTCTCACACCAATTTTAGCCTTCATGCTCAGCCAACCCCTTCCACATTATCTTATAAACTTCCCTAGAAACATCCTAGAGGTCATGGTATCCTTCAAAGACCAATTTTAGTGCCCTAAGAAGAGGTATCAAAGAGGCGCTTCAAAGAAGAGGTAATGTCCGTTACCGATTCTTTCACCTTTATTTCTTCTTGCACTTATTCTTCTTTAGTTGTTTAATTATGAAGTAATAACATCATTATCACTCATATACTGATATGTTATTATAAGTATGAATCAACCCTATTTCACTATCTATCCATCCTACGGAAAATGAAATCACCGCGCGTGCGTACGTACGGAATACCGTCTCCACGCCGTGGTGTAATCTATTTTCCCCCACCACCATACATGGATGGGTATAATGGTGTAAATAATAACTATATATGAGTATTTTAAAGATATATTGATTATGAAATAGTATACATACACTCCAATACAATTCCACGATCATGGGAACGATATCATCGCTCGTGCGTACGTACGGAATACCGTCTCCACGATGTGATGCGACTCGTTCTACATGATCTTCATTGAATAATGATTATTTAAATGAATTAAATGAATTAATATGATATATATTACACTAATACCATTCTGTAAATGAGGTATCTATAACCTAATGAGAATAATAAAAATTTATTCAACAAAACACGCATAAGAACAAAAAGTAATAAACACCCGAATAACAAGTAGTAATGAAATATTACTAATAAGAAGCTAAGAATATGACCATATATGATATCATAACAATAAGTATGATTCTGGAATAAGTCAATAAGATTATTTAAATCATTATACAGGAGTTTCAGACACTTACGAAGCAAATCGGATCTAAGGTAAGGGAAAATATCACAATCTCATTTTTATCCGAGATTGTTTATACTTTGGTATTTACTAGGGTGTATTTTATCATCCACATCCATGAGTCCTCAATATTTAAAATTATTTACATCCACCTACAATTGTTTAAATCCAAATTTACCCTTCGGTGAGTTTTTAGAAAATGATATGAAAGGAATCTTTTGTCTTTTTTCGTAGGAGGTACTTTTTGACTTTTCCGACAAAAGTACGAGAAGAATATTTTTTTAACATATACAGCATGAATGGATTTTTAAAACATTATTTCCAAGAATATTCCTTTAAAAGTTTTCAAGTTTATTTTTAATCAAATTATTTTAGTTTATAATTGTATGACATGTTAATAAAGGAAAAGTTCTTTTGAAGTAGAAAGGATATTTTTCTCATAGAATGGAGTTCAAGTGTTTTATCAAAATTATTTTCCATATAAGATAATATAGGGTTCTGTTTCTATCCCTATTATTACATTGATTTTATTATGTTGTGATGGAAATATTTTTATGAATTCCTTTATCTTATATGAATTGTTTTATGATGTCATGATGTTTAAGAATCCCATTTTTATTACATGGGTTATGCTATGATGTATGGTTTATGATTTGGTGGAACACATAATAATGGTATCATTATGAGATGGGTGGGACCTATATATCCCTCCAATGAATTGGGTAAAGATTTTATATCTCATGAGATAGACATGGCTGGAACGGCAGGTTAAACCGGTTCAGTGAAACATGACTGAAACAAGGAATGAACTCGGTTCACAAATGGACTTTGTCCACTAAGATAGTCTTGGCAATGAGTCTTGACTAATAAGAAATTATTATCTATGATTATGTGTGTATTCCAGAAAGTATCATTTTTTATGTTATGATTATTGGTATTAAATTTCACTTCTATGATTTATCCCATGGTATGAGATTATTATTTCTTTTGCAGGTTAATATTTTCAAAATTTTATATTCATGATATGATTGATTTTTCTTTTGTTTACCCTTACTGAGCAATTGAGCTCACCCTTTTGTATGTTTTCTTTCCCCCAGGCCATGAAGAAGGTTATTAAGTAAGATATGCCAAAAGGGACTATAGATATGATTAAATAAATGGGAGACAGTGTAGACGCTTTATGAACCAGTTGTTTATGTTTCCCAGTTTCTGAAGACACTATACCTATATGGTCCTTCCATGGTTTTGTTATATGTTGTAATAAGTATGCTTCAATTTTGAAGTATTAACAATGTATGTAAAGTATGGGTTGTTATATAAATCGAGTAAATTAGGGTAACTAACAATATGAAAAAGATAATTAAATTACCCTAACACCTACCAAAATCCTATTTGAAGAATTAAAGTCGACCTTTATCATATATAGGTCAGAATTGATTCATTTAATGGGTTATTTTCCATGAAAGTGATGTAAGTTTAATTAAAACAAAATAACGTGACAACATGTCAATCATATATATATTATAAGTATGATAATTTTAATATAGTGATAATCATTATAAAAAATGAACATAAATAAAATCCATAAATATAATGAAATTGTCTACATAATATGATATTATTTATTATTTTTTAGAGATTAAATCATTACAGTTAATGATGATACCATAATGGTGTAGAAATTATTTTATTGATAGAAATATCAAATAAATGGTATTGAAAATATTAAAATAAATATAATATGAACTAATTAATGTTACAAATTAACTAAAATGTGATTATAAAATGTTAGGAGTTTATTAAATACTTTGTATTGAATTTATCTTCTATTTGGATTTTACTTAATGTCAAATAAATGAATAGTGTCAAAATTAAAACTATTAATATTTTATACAAATAACATATTATTAGATTAATTAAAAATCCCAGACATATTTAAAAACTACAAATTAAATATTATATGGTCTAAAAAGACATATACTATCTATTTATGGACAATTTACAACATATAAGTTAATTTTTATAAAAATGTATAATTTAGAATATTGTTACCATAATTTAAATTAAATAAATCAAATAAAGAAAAATCAAAATGATAAGTATTAAAAAAATCTGAACATGTCCAAATTTTATAGGTTTAGAGGATTTAGACGCAACATTATATTATATTCTAAAAAATCATCTTTGGTGGAATATTAATTTAAAAATTAATTTATATAAATTTTATACTGTTGGTAATTCCAAAGGTTCCCCTCCCCTCTCTTATAAAATGGAGCCTCTACTTTTCTTATAATCACACCTATAAAGCGATTTGGAATGGAAAATACCTTCCAAAACCTCCTAAAAATATCCCTCAATTCATCTTAGAGGCCACACGTTGGGCATAGATTTATCTTAAGGATTCCTTTTATACATACCAAAAGAAGATACCCGAAAAGGTGTTAATGGTTTTATCACCTCATTCAATATTCATTTCTTCTTCTACATCCACTTATATATGTTGTATCCCAAAAAATTATTAAATCCATTATATTCAACATTATGAGATGTTATTATAATTATTGGATGACCTTATACCTCATTTTATTTAGAGACCCGATGCTTGACGTACATTGACATTACATTACATTTGCGGAATACTTAGTACATAACAAAAACACACACACAAGTATCGTAATAGTTTAGTGTCTTTGGAAACTCGGAATATAATTTTCTAATCCTGGTGAAAGATCTTCAACATCTCCCACAAAGATATTCTTTTTTTATACCTAAAACCTTTCTTTATATCCTGGGGAAAAGAAAACATAAAAGGGTGAGCTCAAATGTTCAGTAAGGGTAATCAAAAGAAATATCAATCACATCATATACATAAGCACATAACTTTTGGAAATCTTAACCTGTAAAAGAGATCATAATTTCATAACCTGTGATAACTCATGGAAGTGAAATGTAATCACAATAATCATAACTTAAAACATTAAACTTTGTGGCATACACACATAATCATAGAGAATCATTTCTTATTAGTCAAGACTCATTGCAAAGACTATCTTAGTGGACAAAGTCCCTTTCTGAACCGAGTCACCCTCGTTTCCGTCCTGTTTCACTGAACCGGTATAACCTACCATTCCATCCATGTCTATCTCATGAGATATAAAATATTTACCCAATGCATTATAGGGAGATATAGGTCCCACACGTCTCATAATGATACCATTCTTATGTGTGCCACAAAATCATAAATCATACATCATTTCATAACCCATGTAATAAAAATGGGAATCTTAAGCATCGTGACATCATAAAACAATTCATATAAGACAAAGGAATTCATAAAAATATAATTCCATCACAAAATAATCAAATAAATGTAATAATAGGGATAAAAACATAACCCTTTATTATCTTAGATGGAAAATAATTTTGATAAAACACTTGAACTCCATTCTTGAGGAAAATATCCTTTCTGCTTCAAAAACACTTTTCCTTTCTTAACATGTCGTACAATTATAAAATAAAAGAAGTTGATTAAAAATAAACATGAAAACTTGTAAAGGAAGCTTCTTTTAAATAATGTTTTAAAAATCCATTCATGCTGTATAAGTTAAAAAAACATTCTTCGTACTTTTGTCGGAAAATTCAAAAAGTACCTCGTATGAAAAACGAAAAAAGATTTATTTCATATCCTTTACTAAAAACTCACAGAAGGGAAAAATTGGACTTAAAAAATTGAAGGTGGATGGAAATAATATTACATATTTAAGAAACATGGATTTCGATGACAAAATACACCCCAGTAAATAATAAAGTATAAACAATCTCGGATAAAAATGAGATTGTGATATTTCCCTTACCTTAGGTCCGATTTGCTTCGTAAGTGTCCGAACCTCCTGTATAATGATTTAAATAATGTCATTGACTTATTACAGAATCATAATTATTGTTATTATATCATATATGGTTCACTTATGACTTTATATTACCCGTTCTTTTGTAAATTCATGTTAAAGAAGCGTTTTGGGTAAAATCGTTTCATTCGTCGTTCGTGTTTTGACTTGTAATTATTCATATGATTACTTAGATCATAATTACTTAATTCCAGAATATAAAACATGATTTATATATATATATATATATTCAGAATATACACATATATATAATAAATCAGTAAATTGAATGAAATACATCGTTCATGGAGACGGTAGACCATTCGTACGATTGAACGTTGTTTTCGTTTCCTTATTGAGTTGAATGGAATTAAGTAGATGAAATACATATATATAAACATAAATAAAGTAGCTTTATAATGTCATATATTTAATTATTATTCCTTATATATACTTTATAATCATTCTTAAATGGTTAACATGGAGAATTAATCTTATCGCGTCGTGGAGACGGTAGTCCGTACGTACGCACGAGCGATGATATCATTTCCATAATTATTGAATTGAATTGTAGTGGATGATACAATATATCAGAATCATTATTATGTTATAATAACTATGTATAGTTATTCTTTACACCATAATACCCTTCCATGTAAGGTGTTGGTGGAAAAACAGATTACACCACGGCGTGGAGACGGTATTCCGTACGTACGCACGCGCGGTGATTTCATTTTCCGTAGGATGGATAGATGGTGAATTAGGATTTTTTTCATAATTATAATAACATATCAGTATATGAGTGATACTGATGTTATTACTTCATAATGAAACAACCTAATAAGAATAAGTGGAAGAAGAAATAAAGGTTAAAGAATCGGTAACGGAAATTACCTCTTCTTTGAAACGCCTTTTTGAGACCTCCTCTTAGGGCACTAAAATTGTTCTTTGAGGAAGAACAGAACCTCTAGGATGTTTCTAGGGATGTTGAGAAGAGAATTTTGAAGGGTTTGGCCGAGAATTAAGGCTCAATTTAGTGTGAGGAAGAGAGGGAGGAGGTGCCCTTTTATAAGGGAGGAGAGGGGCACCTTTGGAATAACTAAAAATATTATTTTATTTTAAAGTCAAGTTCGGTTTTAAATAGCTCAAAATTAATTTATTTCGAGGCTAAGGTGGGGATGGGTCTAAATCCTCTCATCCAATAGGATTTAAACAAGTTTAGGTTATTATTTTAACCTTATCAATTAGATTTAACTCTAAGTTAAATAATTTAACTTTTACCATGTCTTTTTGTTTTCTTACACTATATGGTTAATAAACTAACTATATCAAGCCAAAAGAACCCCAAGTTGTTTATTATTAATATATATAATCTTATATAAGTCATTTTTCCGAACCATATATTTTTAGGAATAAAATAACAATTAATAATATAATATTTATTTTAAAAACTATTTTATGTCAATTTTGACACTATTAGGTACATGATTTATATGAAATTCATAACAGAATTATAAGTTCGAAAAAAGTTACTTACATCAACAATAACATGTCATATTAACCTAGAAAATTATTGTAAGTCATAAAAAGTCTCAAATTACATTTATTTGGGCATTTATAACATCAATTCTGTCAATATTTCATTAATAAGACAATTACTGCATCATCTTTGTGTCATAATAAATGATAATTATTTAACCTCTGAAAATTCTAAATAAATATATATGATGTATCTAATTGTATTATATTTCTGGAGAATATTCATTTTCGAAGTTTCATGAAGCTTATCACTAGATTAAAATAATTATACTTATAAGATTTAAGAAAGTGACATGTTGTCACATTCTTTGGTTTTAATAATAATTAAATTATTTTCATGGGAAAAAGTCCATAAAATGAATATAATCCGACCCTTAGTTGATATGGGTTTACTTTAATCCATCAAATATAATTTTGGCTTGTGTTAGGGTAATTTTATAATATTATATTTACCCTTAATTACCCGATTTACCTTTAACTATGGTAAGTAAAATTTTCCGTAGTTACTATTCATAATTCCCAAAAATAAAAAGTAGCCTATTAACATAATTTGGACCCACTGATTCCAAATATGGAATCCATTTTTTAAAATTCAATACACAGAAGTTTCAGAAATTAAATTAAAATTAATCCTGTTGTCGAATAAAAACTGGTTTTTGTTTAAAACATTTCAAAATATTGAATTGATTTAACCTACGAATTCAAGGGAAAATCAATGCTAATGACATACATTATATTAATTGGTAAAAATATCTTCTATTTATTCTTTAAAACCATTCAATATTATAATTTAACCACATAAGATATTACGATGAAAAAAGTTGTTTTTAATTAAAATATAGCGTGTTTTTACTATTCATTAAAATGTGAAAGTTACCAGAATAATATGAAAAATTTATCCAAAGTAAATTTTTATTTCTTGATTCCAAAGAATAATTTTATTTTGTCAAATTTAACTTATAAACATGTCAAAAACTATATTTAAAGTGGGTGCGCCATCAAATGGCGGCCAAACTGTATTTTTTTAAAAATACTTATTTTACCCGAAAAATTTATTTTGTTCTTATAAAATGTTCTAGAAAATGTGTAAGATGAATAATAATGTTATAAAATTAAAAATTTAGTTAATACTATTCATAACGGCTAGTTCATGACAATATTATAATAATATATCATTGTTTATTAGAACCCGATATTGCGTACAACACACGCTATCGAGGAAGGTCGCGATTGCGTGTAATTCAAGCCAAGTCAGGGTTGTGTGTTGTGAAAGAATCCTTCATTGTTTCGTATAACAGAATCCAACCATATTTCATTTATAAATTTAATATATATATATATATATACTCAATGTTGCGTAGAATAACTATTATCAAAATTGTGTGTAACACGATCCAAGAATAGTGTTGCGTATACTACAAGCTAATAGAGTGTTGCGTATAGTGCAAGGTAATCTTGGCGTAGAATACAACAAAATACATTAATGAAATTAAAATAATATTTTTCATAAACTCTCGGGGTGTTACATTCTACCCCCCCTTTAAATGAATTTCGCCCTCGAAATTCGTTTGGGTTATAAATGGTTTACTATTCGAAAGTTTGTTTAATAGAAACCCACATCGTAAAAAGGAATACCAAAACCAATCTTTAAAAACAAAAGTATGAAACGTAACGGTTACCCAAATAAACTAATTATTGGGTTTCCACATAGGTTAAAATATGGATATGGAAGAGAAATCTAACCATCATGTTCTGATGGAGAGTGGTAGAGAACATGGCTATGGAAAAGCCAACAATCACAAATCCATAAATTTGTGATGATCTAAGGTACCATCTAATTCATCAGATATAAGAGCACTAGGACAACATTTTTGGTTTTCAAGATCATTTCCATAAAGTTGAAGAAATTGGAATTAGAAGAAATACTTTCGTGATTTTGGTATAGTCTCACTGTTTGTCATTCTTTGGACAATTTCCACTTCAACTCTTAAAGAAATGAAGTTGAATTTTTCATTCGTGATGTGTTAGCAGATCATGTGATAGAATGATGGGTCATTCCATCTATCTCAAACAAAAGGTTAGAAAAGTTATCAAAAAATACATAAGTCCATCTATAGTGAGATTCATCATATAGGGTTCCTAAAATGGACTTATACTTCATATATCATACTTTGTAATATAATAAAACTAGTTTCTACTAAACAGGGACTTCCTGTAGGCCAGTGGTAGGCGATAAAGGTCAGTCGCACTTCGTTTGTGGGTTCGATTCCCACAGCCTTGTCCGACGCGATGGGTTGTCGCTCGTCCTGCAGGTTGTCCTTTTTCTAAATCTATATTATTATAACATCCCATCAATAATATCGAAAAACGTTTTATCCATTCTAATCTTTAGTCTTATCTAAAATACTTCGGTCCAAGCTCATAGTATAAAGAAAATTATTACTTGAAATGTCACAGAACAATCATGTGAATGCCATCATTTATCCCCTATATATCATAAGATATATCTTGTTGGTCAAATTACAAACATGTGAATACCTTAATCAGGTATTCTCTTGAAGAATGAATACCCATTGAACCTTAGTGAAAACATGAATGCTGTCAAAAGATAACTCTTTCTACATACCAAAATCCAAATATTCTATATACTCAAACCATGATATAACCTTCTCCTTATATCATTCATGAGCTCATGAATACTATTAAACATTTAATTTTCTCCTTATCCCTTCATTATGCGCATATCATCTACATTCCAAAAATATCTGAATAACCATTCATGGATACTGGTAACATTAATCATACACTTTCAAAACTCAAGGAAAGACAACAGTGTAACAATCCTTATATGTCTCTTTATTCCATAGTACCATGAGATTACTTATACAACATTACACATGATAAACATGTAATCATTCCACTACATTCTTAAACCATTGACCGAGCTTCAACAATTCTTTCATCTCACATATCATTTGTAGTCTCTTCATCATCATCCACATAAATACTACCCATACGACCATACTGATTCTCTTCATGAGACTTTCCCTTAGGGAATTGGTTTGCATAATGCCCGTACATTCCACATTTAAAACATTTAACCATTTTTGATGTCGTAGCAATACCATTATCCTCATCCCTGGTGTTAACTAAACCTTTTCCTTTGCACTTACTGGATTTGTGTCCTTCTTTTCTACACCCAAAGCATCTTCCAGTTCCTTTGAAACATTCTCCTTGATTCCTCTTCCCACATGATTTACATAGGGGAAATTGAACTTTCTTTCCTCTATGATCATCATGAAACTCCATCTTTCTCTTATTAGCTGAGTCAGGAAACTTACCAAATTTTACTTTATTGATCATATTATAAGATTTTTGATTAGGAATAATAATGATGTTTGGACTTCCAAATCCCATTTCATTTGGTTTCTCATGAAGAATATCATTCCATTGTCCATCATATCCTCCATTATCGTGAATCATCTTGTTTCCAGCCATTTTCTAAAACCCAAAAAGAATAGTGTGAGAGGAAAAAATCATAATAAAGCTGGAGTAACTTCAATATCTAACATCTTAGGTTAAATTCTAATATTTTTAGCTTAATTATAGGACTATAACCTATACATATACTTAACCTTAGAGGCATCCCTAGACATACCTTAGAAATATCTCTAGGGATCTCACAAACGTTTCTGCATCCTAGTTTCCAAAGGTTGACTAAACCATTCCTCTGATACCAACTGTAGAGACCCGAAGCTTGACGTACATTGACATTACATTACATTTTCGGAATACTTAGTACATAACAAAAACACACACACAAGGATCGTAATAGTTTAGTGTCTTTGGAAACTCGGAATATAATCTTCTAATCCTGGTGAAAGATCTTCAACATCTCCCATAAAGATCTTCTTTTTTTAATACCTAAAACCTTTCTTTATATCCTGGGGAAAAGAAAACCTAAAAGGGTGAGCTCAAATGCTCAGTAAGGGTAATCAAAAGAAATATCAATCACATCATATACATAAGCACATAACTTTTGGAAATCTTAACCTGTAAAAGAGATCATAATTTCATAACCTGTGATAACTCATGGCAGTGAAATGTAATCACAATAATCATAACTTAAAACATTAAACTTTGTGTCATACACACATAATCATAGAGAATCATTTCTTATTAGTCAAGACTCACTTCTAAGACTATCATAGTGGACAAAGTCCCTTTCTGAACAATGTCACCCTCGTTTCAGTCTTGTTTCACTGAACCGGTATAACCTACCATTCCAGCCATGTCTATCTCATGAGATATAAAATCTTTGCCCAATGCATTGGAGGGAGATATAGGTCCCACCCATCTCATAATGATACCATTCTTATGTGTGCCACAAAATCATAAATCATAAATCATTTCATAACCCGTGTAATAAAAATGGGAATCTTAAACATCGTGACATCATAAAACAATTCATATAAGACAAAGGAATTCATAAAAATATAATTCCATCACAACATAATCAAATCAATGTAATAATAGGGATAAAAACAGAACCCTTTATTATCTTAGATGGAAAATAATTTTGATAAAACACTTGAACTCCACTCTTGAGGAAAATATCCTTTCTGCTTCAAAAACAATTTTCCTTTCTTAACATGTCATACAATTATAAACTAAAAAAAGTTGATTAAAAATAAACATGAAAACTTGTAAAGGAAGCTTCTTTTAAATAATGTTTTAAAAATCCATTCATTCCGTATAAGTTAAAAAAACATTCTTCGTACTTTTGTCGGAAAAGTCAAAAAGTACCTCGTATGAAAAACGAAAAAAGATTCATTTCATATCCTTTACTAAAAACTCACTGAAGGGTAAAATTGGACTTAAACAATTGTAGGTGGATGGAAATAATATTACATATTGAGGAAACATGGATTTGGATGACAAAATACACCCCAGTAAATACTAAAGTATAAACAATCTCGGATAAAAATGAGATTGTGATATTTCCCTTACCTTAGGTCTGATTTGCTTCGTAAGTGTCCGAACCTCCTGTATAATTATTTAAATAATGTCATTGACTTATTAAAGAATCATATTCATTGTTATTATATCATATATGGTTCACTTATGACTTTATATTACCCGTTCATTTGTAAATTCATGTTAAAGAAGCGTTTTGGGTAAATTCGTTTCATTCGTCGTCCGTGTTTTGACTGGTAGTTATTCATATGAATACTTAGATCATGATTACTTAATTCCAGAATATAAAACATGATTTAAATATATATATATATATATATATATTCATAATATACACATATATATAATAAATCAGAAAATGGAAAGAAATACATCGTTCATGGAGACGGTAGACCGTTCGTACGCATGAACGCTGTTTTCATTTCCTTATTGAGTTGAATGGAATTAAGTAGATGACATAAATATATATAAACATAAATCCAGTACCTTTATAATGTCTATATTTCATTATTATTTCTTATATATACTTTATAATCATTCTTAAATGGTTAACATGGAGAATGAATCTTATCGCGTCGTGGAGACGGTAGTCCGTACGTAGGCACGAGCGATGATATCATTTCCATAATTATTGAATTGAATTGGAGTGGATGATACAATATATCAGAATCATTTTTATGTTATAATAACTATTTATAGTTATTCTTTGCACCATAATACCCATCCATATAATGTTTTGGTGGAAAAATAGATTACACCACGGCGTGGAGACGGTATTCCATACGTACGCACGCGCGGTGATTTCGTTTTCCGTAGGATAGATAGATGGTGAATTAGGATTGTTTAATACTTATAATAACATATCAGTATATGAGGGATACTGATGTTATTACTTCATAATGAAACAACCTAAGAAGAACAAGTGGAAGAAGAAATAAAGGTGAAAGAATCGGTAACGGAAATTACCTCTTCTTTGAAGCACCTTTTTGAGACCTCCTCTTAGGGCACTAAAATTGGTCTTTGAGGAAGACCAGAACCTCTAGGGTGTATCTAGGGAAGTGGAGAAGAGAATTTGGCAGGGGTGTCCGAGCTTTAAGGCTCAATGTTGTGTGAGGAGGAGAGGGAGGAGGTGCCCTTTTATAAGGGAGGAGAGGGGCACCTTTGGAATAACTAAAAATATTATTTTATTATAAAGTCAAGTTCAGTTTTAAATAGCTCAAAATTAATTTATTTCTAGGCTAAGGTGGGGATGGGTCTAAATCCTCTCATCAAATAGGATTTAGACAAGTTTAGGTTGTTATTTTAACCTTATCAATTAGATTTAACTCTAAGTTAAATAATTTAACTTTTACCGTGTCTTTTTGTTTTCTTACACTATATGGTTAATAAACAAGCTATATCAAGCCACAATAACCCCAAGTTTATTATTATTAATATATATAATCTTCTCTAAGTAATTTTTCCGAACCATAGATTTTTAGGAATAAAATAACAATTAATAATATAATATTTATTTTAAAAACTATTTTATATCAATTTTGACACTATTAGGTACATGATTTTTATAAAATTAATAAAAGAATGATAAGTTCGAAAAAAGTTACTTACATCAACAATAACATGTCATATTAACCTAGAAAATTATTTTAAGTCATAAAAAGTCTAAAATTACATTTATTTGGGCATTTATAACATCAATTATGTCAATATTTCATTAATAAGACAATTACTGCATCATCATTGTGTCATACTAAATGATAATTATTTAATCTCTAAAAATTCTAAATAAATTTATATGATTTAGATAATTGTATTAGATTTCTGGAGACTATTCATTTTCGAAGTTTCATGAAGTTTATCACTAGATTAAAATTATTATACTTATAAGATTTAAGAAAGTGACATGTTGTCACATTCTTTGGTTTTAATAATAATTAAATTATTTTCATGGACAAAAGTCCATAAAATGAATCTAATCCGACCCTTAGTTGATATGGGTTTACTTTTATCCATCATATAGAATTTTGTCTTGTGTTAGGGTAATTTTATAATATTATATTTACCCTTAATTACCCGATTTACCTTTAACTATGGTAAATAAAATTTACCGTAGTTACTATTCATAATTCCCAAAAATAAAAAGTATCCTATTAAAATAATTTGGACCCACTGATTCCAAATATGGAATCATTTTTTTAAAATTCAATACACAGAAGTTGCAGAAATTAAATTAAAATTAATCCCGTTGTCGAATAAAAACGGGTTTTTGTTTAAAACATTGCAAAAGATTGAATTGATTTAACCTACGAATTAAAGGTAAACCCAATGATAATGACATACATTATATTAAATGTTAAAAATATATTATATTTATACTTTAAAACCATTCAATATTATAATTTAACCACATAAGATATTACGATGAAAAAAGTTGTTTTTAATTAAAATATAGCGTGTTTTTACTATTCATTAAAATGTGAAAGTTACCAGAATAATATGAAAAATTTATCCAAAGTAAATTTTTATTTCTTGATTCAAAAGAACAATTTTATTTTGTCAAACTGAACTTATAAACATGTCAAAAACTATATTTAAAGTGGGTGCACCATCAAAAGGTGGCAAAACTGCATTTTTTGAAAAATACTTATTTTACCCGAAAAATTTATTTTGTTCTTATACCATGTTCTAGAAAATGTGTAAGATGAATAATAAGGTTATAAAATTAAAATTTTAGTTAATACTATTCATAACGGCTAGTTCATGACAATATTATAATAATATATCATTGTTTATTAAAACCTGGTATTGCGTACAACACACGCTATCGAGGAAGGTCGCGATTGCGTGTAATGCAAGCCAAGTCAGGGTTGCGTGTTGTGAAAGAATACTTCGTTGTTTCGTATAACATAATCCAACCATATTTCATTTATAAATTGAATATATATATATATATACTCAATGTTGCGTAGAATAACTATTATCAAAATTGTGTGTAACACGATCCAAGAATAGTGTTGTGTATACTGCAAGCTAATACGGTGTTGCGTATAGCGCAAGGTAATCTTGGTGTAGAAGACAAAAAAATACATTAATGAAATTAAAAGAATATTTTTCATAAACTCTCGGGGTGTTGCATTTTATCCATCCAATGAATAACAATATCACCATGCATGCATATGTACAACTTACCGTCTACACACTATGGTGTAATTTTTATTCAACAATACTTAATTTTAATGGGTATATTGATGAATATAATGAATTTAAATAACTAATAAAACATAATATTTATTCCAAAAAATCAATATATTATCCAATTCAATACTATTTTACCATCAAGGGAGTGATATCTTCCCTCGAGCGTACATACAGCTTACCATCTCCACGATGCAATGAGATTCATTCCCCTCGTTAAACATTAAAGACAGATTATAGGTTATTTATTATAAATAAGAATGAAATATATTAATTAATAATTTTACAGGATTTAGGTATTTATATATATGTCATTTACTTATTTCCATTCAATTTAGAAAGGAAGCAGAAACAACATTAATGCTTACGTATGGCCTACCGTCTCCAAAACCAGTGTATTCCATTTCATTTATCTATAAATTATATATATATTTATATACACAATATATAAGATATCAAAATAACTTTTTACATTATGGAATTTATTAAATCACAATATAAGAAAAAATATCAAGAGTAACGAGTCAAAAAAGTTTATTATAAATTAATGATTGTTAACCAACAAATTTTTTAACATGGAATTGATAAATGAATGGGTAATATAAAATCATAAGTGACACATATATGATTTCATAAATATGATCTTGGTTCTATTACAAGTTAATATTCTGATTAAACCCTCTTTAAATGAGTTTTGGAAACATTAAATGATATCAGACCTAATGTATGGGATAATTCAAATACTTTTCTAGAATTGTTTACATGTAAGTATTTACTGGGGTATATTTTACATCCACATCCATGTTTCATAAATATATAATATTATATAAATTACTATACTTTTTTTATTGTACATTTTACAGATTTATGAGTTTTTATTAAATGGTATGGGAACAATCTATCTTGCGTTTTCCATACAAGGTACTTTTTGATTTTTCATAATAGAGTACGAGAAGAATGTTTTTTTATTTTATATAGCATGAATGGGTTTTTTACATATTCATAATGTGTTATTTCCATGAATATTCCTATAAAAAATTTCAATTTTATTTTCAAATAAATTATTTTTTTAAAATTGTGTGTCATTTTAAGAAATCAAACTATTTTATAAAATGAAATGATATTTTCCTAAGGAATTAAGTTCAAGTGTTTTAGCAAAATAACTTTCTATCTAAGATGAAATTAGGTTATGTTTATATCTCTATTATTAATTTTTCGATTCATTATGATGAAATTATTTTTATGTAGTCCATATATTTTATATGTATTATGTTTATGATGGAATTCTATTTAAGAATCCAATTTTATTTCATGGGTTATGCTATGATGAATGATTTATGTCTTTGTGGAACATGTAAGAATGATTCAATTATGAGATAGGTGGGACCTATATATCCTTCCAATGCATTGGGTAATGATTTATATATTATGAGATATACATAACAGGAACATGAATTAAATTCAGATCACTAATATAGGGATTGAACGAAATGTAAATATGGTTCAGTATTATATGGCTTGAATGGAAAGTAAGCCAGATTCAGTAATGGACTAAGTCAACAATGATGGTCTTTGCAGCAATTCCTTGGCTACTATAGAAATTATATTATGTTCTTAATTTTGTTCCACAATTCCATGTTTTATTCTGGTACTATTTTATTATAGTTAATGATCCTTTATGATCTATTCCTTATGAACTTCCAAGATTTATTTCATTACTCATGATATTGATATTTAAAAATTATGTTCATGTTTTAACATTATTCAATTTATGGTTTGTTTTATATTCTCAATGTTTAACCATGATGGGTATTTTAACTGACCCATTCTATATCTTCTTATCCCCACGATATAAAAAATAGTTTTAGGAAGGGATAAAATAATATATTTATGGGAGATGTTGAAGATAATTCACCAGGTTAGATGTTAATGTTTCAAGATTACAATGGCTCTAAACTACTACGGTCTTTGTGTGTCTATTGTGTCATGTATTAAATATTCTGAAAAAGAAATGTAATGACCATGTACTTCAAGCTTGGACTGTTAGAGTTTTTATCATAGTAACGGTTTAGTCAACCTTTGTTAACTAGGCTGATAAAACACTAGTGAGATCCCTATAGACTTTTCTATGGTATTTATAACAATGTCTCTTTGGATAAATCTAACCGCAGGTTATGATCCTAGAATTATGGTAATTATCATGAATAACAAAGGATTGAACATATGATGTTTGAGATTTAATGTCTCCATAGATTATGTTGTTTTCATACTATGATTTTTGCCTATCACGCTATTATTTTAGGGTTTTAGATGATGAATGGAACCCAATGAAACAGTGTTAACGATCAAAGAAATGGGAAATGAAATTATTGTACACCTGAACTACCAAATGTTATGGGAGATGGAATTAAAAATTTTATTTATATACTTACATAATAAATTAGTCAATGTGGAATCCCAAATAAATAGAAAAGGTAACAACATTCTATTAATTCATTCATGGGGAACCATCCACCTTATTTTAGAGGGTCTCTTGATCCACATGTTTCTGAACAATGAATTAGTACCATTGAAATTATATTTTACCACCTTGGATGTTTGGAACATGAAAAAATTCATTTTGGTTTTTTATCATTTAAAAGGTGAAGAAAACTAGTGGCAGACTCTAATTAAGAATACAAGTAAGTAAGATGAAATTGAATTGATGGAATGAGATGAGTTGAATGAAATATTTTTCAATAAGTAAAGACATTGTATTCTCAGAAAAAAGATTGAAAAGGAGTTCCTTGAGCTTAACAAAAGGGATGATGAATCTATTAGTACGATCAAGGTGAATTTTACAAAAACATGCAAGGTATGCTTCTAGCTCTATCATCAAACATGAAATTATTGTTGATCATTTCTTCAATGGTGTAAAACCAAGTCTTCGAAGGGAATTAGCTAGATGATACTTTAGTATCTATGAATATATTGGGTGTTTATCTATCAATGTAGAACTGAATTTTGGTGTAACATATCCATCTCATGATATTGACATGAAACTAAATATTTAGTCCAAGAGAAAATCACCAAACAATGGTGAAGAGAATCTGAATTTTTTCATATTCTCAATGTGTCGAATTAATCATAGTGGAGATTATCATAAAGGGACTAGAAAATGATTCATGTGTGGAAAAGAAGGGCATCGAGTCATTCAGTTCTAATGTAAGGGGAAAAATTTTTCTAATGATGTGGTTAGAGAGAAGCCTACAGAGAATGAACAACCAATACATAAATGATATAAGTGAAAGGAAATGGTTAATTATAGGAAAAAATACTCTAATCTAAGGGTTAATGATGATAGGAATTAGAAACCTCTAAAATAAAAAATCAAATGGATGTCACATGTGATCACTATTGGAAATGACAAGTATGTCAATGATGTTTTGGAATAATTGAGGTTTTTGGTAATTAGATTCCAAAATAGTGTTGTGGAATATCATTTCATGCATTATAAAATGTTAGAATATCTATTTATTAAACTATTGTGTTTTTCCATAATTATATGGTACCTGTAACCATGAAAAGTGATTGAAATATATTTGTAAAGCACATGATATGTGCATAATGAAGGGATACGTTGTTAATGAGATGTTTGATAGTATCAATGATCTCATGACTGATAAAAGGACAAAGTGATATCGTGGATTTGTTATATAGAATTTTTTGTTTTTTAGGTCTGTGGAAAGAGTTTATTTTGAAAGAATGCATATTTTCACTGAGGTTATATGGTAATTATTGTTATAATCATCTTTCGAGAGAATAAAAGATTAAAGTATTCTCTTCTTTGGAATGTGACAACAAAGAACATCCAAATGAGATATGGGAGAAAAATGTTATGTTGATTTAATTTACCTATTTCTAATGTTTTAAATTTTCAAATTTTTTGAATGACTATAATGTTATCCATTTATGGAAAATATAAGATATATTCAATTTTAGGTTTTTAGATTAATGTATTATCACACTATTGGTGGACTTATGCATATTTGATAACCTGTTCTAACCATTTTGTTGAGATAGATTAACGACTTATCATTCTATATGAGGAAATACTAGGACTTAAACAATGACAACATTCAACTTCATTTCATTAAATAAGATATGAAATGGAAATTTCTCAGGGAATGATCAAAGATGAGATTGTACTACAATCCAGTAAATATTTATTCACATTAAAAAATCATCAAATTTAGAAAAAAGATCATGAAAAAAAAATTGTTATCCAAGTACCTTTTTATTCGATGAATCAGATGGACCCATAAATCATCGACGATTTATGGGTTTTTGGTAGTTAAATTTCTCCAACCTGTATTCTATATCAGTATCCATTAGAGCTTGATAGTTAGATCTCTCTTCCATATCCATGTTCTCATTTCCTTCCAATGTTGTCCTCTGTGGAAACCAAATGGAAAGTTACTTTGGGTAACCATTACATTTCTTACATTCCTTTTTATAATAAATTTTACAATTCCTTTTTAGGATGTGGGATTCTTTGAAAGAAACATTCATTTAGTCATCCCTATATTACCTTGACAAATTTCTAGTGTGAAATTCATTTTAAGGGGGGGTAGAAAGTATCACCCTATGATTTTATGATATAGATTAATTTTATTTTATAAGATATCTTGTGTTGTATGATACACAAATATTATCTTACGCTATAAAAAACACCATACTAGCTTGTAGTATATGAAAGAATATTCCTGGCTTCTGTGGCTCTCAAGGCCAACCTTCCATTATAGCTTGCGTTCTACGCCAAAACAAGTTTCAGTAAACAATGATATATTATTAAAATATTATTATGGGATATAAACTAGATATTATTAATTTTAATAACCGCATTTTTAATTTTATATAACATTAACATTAAACTTATGTATTTTGATGACATTATATAAGAAAAAATTCATTTTTTATATAAATGATGTATTTTTAAAAGAATGTAGTTTTTCTACTTTTTGATGGATCAACCATTTTAAATCTAATTTTAACACTTTTTTATATTATTTTTTTCCACACCAACATTTTCTATGGAATAGGGACATCATTATTTACATCCATTGAATTTTTGATATTTTTCTGATAAAATTAATATTTTAATGAATAGTAAACAAAATGCATTTAAATTCAAGTCTACCTTTTCATCTAGTTTATTTATATATTTTTTTCTTTATAAATTGTTTAAATGTTTAATTAGATTATGTTGTTATCATATAATAAAATTTTGGTTATTGGATGTAATTTCACATCCAAATTGGACATAAACACATAATGATCTTTTTATAATTTTGTACATCTTAAAAACCCGTTTTTTGATATTGGAAAACGAGGATTAATATTATATTAATTTATGAGAATTATTTATATTGAATAATGAAAAATTGATTCCATATTAAGAATCAGTGTGTAAAAATTATGTTAATATGATAGTTTTTTTGAATATTATGAATAGTAACATCGATAATTTTTATTTACGGTAGTTAAAGACAAATCTGGTTTATTAGTGTAACTAACAATATGATAAAGAAAATAAAATTAACCTAACTCCTACCAAAATCCTATTTTATGAAATAAAGTTGACCAATATCACATATTTGTTAGAATTGATTCATTTAATGGGCTTTTTTCAATGAAGCTTAGGTAGGAATAATTAAAACAAAAGAAGGTGACAACATGTCACAATGATATTTCTTATAAGTATAAAAATATGAATATAGTAATAAACAAGATAAAACATAAGAAATAAATAGTCATTGAAATGATAATGAAATTATCTACATCATGTGAATTTAATTTGAATATTTAGAGATTATATAATTGCAATTAATGATGACACAACAATGATGTAGAAATTATTTTATTTATAGAAATATATAATAAATTTTACTAAAAAAAATTAAATAAATATCATATGAACTAATTAATGTGATAAAATAAATTTATAGGTGACTGTAAAATGTTAGGTGCGTGTTAAATATTTTGGTTCGAATTTATCTTCTTTCTAGATTTTATTTAAAGTCAAATAAATGAATAGTGTCTAAATATCAACTATTTATATTTTATGAGAATAAAATAATATTATATTATTTAAAAATCTAAAAAAATCAGAAATTAAAAATGGAAAATTATATATTCTAAAATATAATAAATTATCCAATTATGGACAATTTACAACAAATATGTAAATATTTATAACCATTCTTAGTTTTAATATTAGTACCAAAACTAAAATTAAAATAGATTAGATAAAGATAAATCAAATTGATATGGTTTATAATAAAATCAAAAAAAATCCAAATTTTATTGTTTGAGAGTATTTCAACGCAATATAATTTTAGAATCCAAATAATCAACTTTGGATGAATTTTAATTTAAAAATTAATTTATATTAATTTTATATTTTGGTATATCCAATGGTTCCCATCCCCTCTCTTATAAAATAGAACCTCTCCTTCTCTTTTAATCACACCTCCGAAGCCATTTATCTTGGCCAAACACATCCAAATTTCCTCCCAAATTCCCTTAATTTATCATAGAGTCCACCCTTTTTGTATAAATCTATATTAAGGACTCCTATTGTGCAAACCAAAAGAAGATACCCAAAAGATGTAATTGTTTTATCCCCTCTTTAAAAATACTTTTCTTCTTATACTTCCTCTTATTATGTTGTTTCCATGAAAAAATAGGAAATACAGTATATTACAAATTCTTATATTTTATTATCAAAATGTAATGACATTATAAATCCTTTTATCCATCCAGTGAATAAAAATATCACCATGCATGTATGCGTACGGATTTCGTTCTCCAAGCCTTGGTGTAATTTAATTCAACAATTCATAATTTGGATTGGTATATTTATAATTATAATTAATTTAAATAATTAATATAAATTAATAATTATTCTGTACATTTCATATACCATCATATTCCATACTTTTTAACTATAAAGTGAATGTTATCAATGCTCGTGTGTTCGTACGGCTTACAGTAACCACAACGCAATGAGATTCATTCTCCACTAAACCCATTAAATATTGATTATAGGGTATATAAAATAAATTTGAATGAGATATATGAAATAATAATTCTATTTTATTTATGTGTATATATATATATATATGGGTGTGTCATTTACTTTCTTCCATTCAATTAAATAAGGAAGAAAAAAACAACATTCATGCGTACGTACATCCTATCATCTCTATGAACGGTGTATTCCATTTCATTTATCTATCTATTATATATAATTATATACTCAATATATATGACATATATTTCATTTTTCACATTATTTATGTATGTAAATCATGATATAAGTGATAATATCAAGAATTACAATTTAAAAATGTGTATGATAAATAAAATGATTATTTCCCAAAAACACTACATTAATATGGAATTGATAAATGAAATAGTAATAAAAAATCATAAGTTAATCACATATGATGTCATTAATATGATAATAGTTTAATTATAAGTAAATAATATGTATAATCCCATTATACAGAAGTGTTGGACACATACAAAGGATATCAGACCTAATGTAATGTATAATTCAGTAATCTCATTATTTTTTGGGATTGTTTACACATAAATATTTACTAGGTTATATTTATCATTCACATCCATGTTTATTAAATATATAATATTATTTATATTATTCTACTATTTTTTAATGTCAATTTTACTTATTGGTGATTTTGTATTTAAAATAATAGAAGGAATATTTATTTTGTTTTTTATATGTGGTACATTTTGACTTCTCTGAATATAGTATGATAAGAATATTTTTTATCTTATACAGAATGAATGGATTTTAACATCACTATAATTCCTTATATACCTAAATTTTCGTCTATACGTTTTCAAGTGTATTTTCCAATAAGTTATGTTCTTTTAAAATTGTGTGGCATTTTGAGAAAAGAAAAAAAATTTGAAGATGAAACGATATTTTCCTTTGTAAATATGTTCAAGTGTTTTAACAAAATTATTCTCCACCTAAGATGACATAGGGTTTGGTTTCTATACCTATTATTACATTGACTAGTTTTTTTATGATTCAATTAATTTAATAAAGTCCATTTGTCATATATTGATTATGTTTATTATTGAATGATGGTTAAGAATCCAATTTTATTTCATGGGTTATTCTATGATTAATGATTTATGTTTTTCTCATGCACGTAAGTATGATTTCACTATGAGATGGGTCGTACCAATATATCCATCAAATGCATTGGGTAAAGTTTAAAATCTCATGGTATTAGAATGATTGGAATGTCAAGTAAATCTGCTTCAGTAATACAAGGTGAGAACAACCAATAAATCAGCTTCAGATATACATGGCTAGAATGAAAAGTAAACCGGGTTCAGTAATGGACTCAGTCCACTATAATGGTCTTGGAAAAAATGCCTTGGCTAGTATGGAAATCATATTTTGTGTTTAATTTTTTTGGAACATTACAATGTTTTATTCCAAAACAATTTTATAATGGTTAATTTTCTATTATGATCTATGAATTTCGGACTTACATGTTTTTTTTCATGACTCGTGATTTTGATATTTAAATAATAAGTTCATGTTTTTACATTCTTTTGTTTATGGTTTATTTTATGTTCTCATTATTTACCCTTACTGAGTATTTGAGCTCACACGTTTTATTTTTTCTTTTCCACAAGATATAAATGAAGGTTTTAGGTATGAAAAAAATGAAGATATTTATGGGAGATGTTGAAGATATTTCGGAATGTTAGATGATTGTGTTCAAAGATTCCAAAAGAACTAAACTAATACAGTCTTTGGGAATATATTATGCCATGTATTATGTATTATGAAAATGAGATTTAATATCCATGTACGTCATGATTTGGATGTTAGATACCGTACCTCTAGCAGCCAAAGCTATGGTGGGACATCCAATATTCTAGAACATATATATGATCTCCTCTAGTTCATGTACTTGTATAAGACAAACTCTATATAGTAAGGTAAACCTAAAACATCCTCTTGATCAGTTCCCTCATACTCCTCCACCATCAATGAATATTGAATGATCATGTGATATTCTACAATTAGGATAATACTAGACAATGTATTTATATTTTTATGTAACCTCATACGAATGATCTCATCCTTCCTTAGTCAAGGATAACGTCTAATCAATTAAGGGAAAATAAATCCCAAAAAATCAGAATCACTTCTACACTCATAAGTATAAATCAGTTGAGAATGTATGGTAAATGAAAAAATAATACATAGGAAAAAATCAAGGGTCCCACTAACAACATATAATGATTTAGTGTGACATAGTCTCACCTCATAGTGTATGGTCACACAATTGGTAGAAATGGGTTCATCAATCCTCTCTAAAGGAGCCTCCAACACATGTTTCGATGAACAATTCCTCCACTGGTATCACTAGGTCTATAAAAGGAGATACATTTGGCGAAATTTGAATTATTAATCTATTACAAAACTACATCTAGAGTTTTGGAGAAACATGTTATACCTCAAAAAACAGTCAAATACACCAAGATAGAATCCCATATTGACTGAAGCTATCGATTACCTTCCTCTACTACTCACCACAACCAAGTATCACTCCAACAACATATAAAATTAAAAATACCTCTAACATGAAATTAAAAGGAACTCCTCCACCACACCTAGATACACTCTACATTGGGACTACACTGAGTTGACCATAAGGTTTTGAATCATGTCATAAGAATGGTTTTCATTAGGGGATGTTTTCCACTATCATTCATGTCTAAATCCACATCAAACATAACCAAGACATGGATCTACTAATACCCAACACCACTATGGAATATACTCATCACTAAAACCATCTGCTGGAGGGGTCCTATCGATGTGAGGCATTTACAGCTGAGGCACGTGCCAATACTCTACCACATGAGGAGGTGTAGCATGGATCTCCCCGAAATAAGGGAAATCTCTATCCATGAATCCCATGATATGATCTTAGAAAAGTTGAATTATATATCGGTACCTACATTGCTTAATGCCACTCCATCAAGTATATTTTTCAATAACACAACCATCTAATCATTCAGAGTCCTCACATGTTGGGCATCCATGACCACTACCTCGAGTCAATCCTCTACTACCTGAGGTCTGGTCTGATCTGGGATCTTTAGTGGTCTCCATCCCTGAAACTCATGTAATGATTTAAGATTCCATGTACCATCATTAAGAATTTTGAATCTATGTAATTATAAACATGGAGATGATCATCTATGTCATCTAAAAAAGAAACCATGTACTCTTAAATAGGTGTAAGCACTACTCAGTTCCCACCTAGATAAAACACCTCAAAGGTGTGTTCCAGGACTGGGGCCTCTTCTCTCAGTCGTTCATCACAACAGAAATGTCATTAAATCCTATCTGGATATCATCATAGAGTAACATTGAATGTTATCTGGGAATACCATAGAAAAAAATTATATTGGGGGTGGTGACTCAATAAGTAATGTCAAATGAATCAATCCTATATCATTCAGGGACTGTTAATCTATGAAACTAGTGCATTGGTATTACATGTTGATAAGAAAGAAGTCAGAGTACTAGTGTTTGGGTTCATTGGTAACCACACCATCATTAGGTTACCTTGTTTGAAATACGGAATCAAGACACTCATACAAAATTTTCCATAAGTCCCAAGAAAAAAGTCATAAGGGGTATATCTCTAAACACTAACACATTGAATAACCTAAACTGCAAACCTAGGATGTGTCATAATAGTTATGAATGGTAATTCCATCTAATATTAATCTATTATGACCTGACCAATTGGGTCCATCTTGGTCATAGAAAGGCTGAGCCGAAACTTCCCCTAGCTCACCTCTATAGGCAATAGGCTTTAGACAAGAAATGAAAGGAATAACAAAAATGGGTTGCAATTCCCTAATGTACCTATAGGAACACAACCAACCATATTCATGTAGGAATGAAAATGAATAATAATAATAATAAACTGTAACAAAAAGAATAAAATTCAAGCATGTGATAAACTATTGGGAATTCAAAATACTACGATAGGGTAAAATAAAAAATACATTGAAAAAATACATGGCCAACTACAAAATATGTACAAAATTGAAAATAAATGGAATCGTAAATTATAATAGTTTATATCTCCAAATCATTAATACCATCCACAATAAGTGGTCTATGCACCAGATTCTCCCAATGCTCCATTGATATCCCCTCTGGTCTATTTGTGGTCTACATAAGACACAACACATACAGGAATATTCCATTAAAGGATTAGTACATACATACACAGAATGACGCCCCAAAAACATAAGAGGTATAATTATGATTCATGATATAACTATTCCCTAAAACCAAACAACAGCATGAAAATATTTCTCTGAAAAATGACCATAAAAAAGAAAATCAAGTATACTTAACAAGAATCCAAAACAATATAGTAGGGGGATATCCATCCCCACAACCCAACTATAAACAATGAGGCTGCCTATATCTCTAAAAAGGATTCTTCGCAGATGCCCAACATCTCGTGTGTTTGTATGAATAGACACCTATGTCAAGGCACAACTTTCTAATCTGGCACATAGTCAAGTGGAATAAACTATATAGAGGAACCATTCTATGATATGATAGGATGGTTCCACTCCCATGGTAGATGACCAACGACATGACTCTATTGGAGGGTTTCAATATGATGGTTGAGGTCCCATGCTCTACCCAGTATGAGGGTTCCACACTGATGGTCGAGAACCATTCCCACAACAATAGAAAAATTCCACTCTGATAGATGATTGAGAAAAAATTTCGAATCCCAATAGGAGGGTTACACTCTAATAGTCAATATAAGACTCATGCACTTCCTAAAAATAGGGTTCCAATTTAATGGTTGAGGACCCTTGAACTACCTAGTATGAGCATACCACTAAATAGGTAGAGAAACCAAACCCTAGTGGGTTAATGGGGAACCCCTCAAAAGGTAGAGGTATCATGCCCTAGTCTGTTAGTGGTTACCACTAAGCATGGTGAGGACCCATGACCTTGTCCATAAGTGGGTACCACTATAATGACAATTCATTATCACTATCACTATCGAGTTCAACCTAATGAATACTCACACTCAAAACACCTCACATCAGATCGCAAAATCAAATCTAAAGGCCAGAATCATATTCTATAAGAAAAACACACTCATGATAGGCTACATGTGGGACAATATTTGAGTCCAAAAAAATGATATAGAATTGGTATAATGTTAATAAGGAGGTACACATGATGTATATGTTCTACACAGTGTGTCACCAACCCCGTTGTCTTTAAGTTTCCTCACCAACACATGGATCCATATCCATGTAGTATTACATAACATGTAAGGGTAGTACATGACGTGTATCACCTAAAATAATAACGAAAACATGAATCTCTTCATCGGTATAATGTGATAAAATGTCAAACAAAAATTATTCCATCGAAAATAGCCATAAATGGCCAAAAAAATCACATCGTTGTGAGCCTCATGGAAAACTATTCATGATAAATTATTCACTAGAGAAAATCAGACACCCAATGAGAAAAAACATATTTCACCACACCATAGTAAATCAAAATATTATGGGTATGATCTATGTGTTCGAATTATATACCCAATATTATTCTTGAATCCACAACTTCAATATTATTTCATCATTCAATAGATTTCTCAGCATTCTGATATCATATAGAAAATATAGGTCGAATACCATACTCTGTATTAATAATAATAAAAATTTTATTATAATTACTCTTCAATGTTCCACGGACTCAATCCGTGAGTCGAAAGTATTTACCCAACGTAATTATTGAAATTTCAATCTCAATGTCAGGGTCACACTACTACCAACAACTCGTTAATTTGAGAAGACATGAAAAAATTATGACTGAATCATTGTTTCCACAAAAAATACAAGTAATTATATTATTTTTTTTATTATTTTTTAAAAACAATATTCAAACATCCTGTTGTACCCTCACTACTTCAAAATCCCCCTTGTTGTACGCTCACCGAATGACCTCCACTCGAGATTCCTCTTCAGTTAACATTTTAATAATATTATTATAATAATAGTAAAAATGTGTTAATGAAATGATAATTCCTTCCTTTCCTATATCCATGCATACAATGAACCACATTATTTCCTTATTCATACAATTTTTATTATCAATAAAAATAAAAACTAAAATAAATGAACATCAATTTTGCACAATGATTTTTTTTAAAGATTTTTGTTATTTTTATAAAATAAAATAAAATCTACAGTGTTAACAATTTCAAATCACCGCATTAAATATCTAGGTATGACCACTTTCAAATCCACAAAATGTGGTCTCATCCATGAGATCTCATGGACAATGTCCACTTTATATCTATCTCATTTCACTATAGGTCATTTCCATGCATCAACCGGAAAAAACATGGATTATTGATCGGATCACAAACAACCTATGATCAAGCACCATAATTTTTGTACCATGATCACTTACCCTCACCCGTATTACCAATATAATCTATTAAAAAATTAAATCCACACACTGTTTAAAAAACGTCACGATTCATGGTGTCGAATCATTATCGAACCCACCCTGAAAATGTAAAACCATAGCCCCATGAACCCACAACAATTAGCTTGTAGAATACTGGGGTAGAGCCATAAGCGATAAGGTGAAAACATCAATTGCAATGAAATATTTTCAAAAATCCTTGTTCAAGAATATCTCTGGTTAAACCATGTAAAAACAAGGTTTTTTTATAATTTTATTTCTTTTATGAGGTTTGTGCAATGAACAAACACTCTCATAATCAATAGAAGATAATAACTAATGATACAATGTTTTAATAAAAAAAGGGTAGAAACCATAATTGTAGAGTCCTAACTCATTTATGGATCGATCATTGTTGATGAACATATTTGATATTGATAAAGGTGATGATCCCATAATGTTTGTCGTTCATCTCCTGATTATATTTAATTTGATTGGTCATCATTCTCCAATCCCAATAAAGGTGTAATTGTCATCTGATATCCTATCGTAATCCCATTACGGATAGAATACTAACTGTAAGGCCCTGACCCCAGTTACCCATAGTTGGTGCATTATTACATAACATTGGCATTATACAAGGAAATCAAGTCCCAAATTACTCATCAGTTTAGTATCTATAGAAATACTTGATATCTTTATAAGTTTTACATTACATTATAAAATTAAAATCTTAAATAACATTGTTTCCATAAACCACACTCATATCCTCTCAGACTATCTCTGTAGGTCAGACATAAAGTTCTTCTTCACAGCCGGAGAAAAATAAAACAACGAAAGGGGTGAACTCAGATGCTTAGTAAGGATAACAATACCATAGAAACGTTCATAAAGAAGCATAAACATTTAAGGAAATGTATAAGACTAAAAAATCCTTTTAAACTTTAACTTCATCATAATATGGATAATATAAAATCAAATAATTACATTTACTTATTCACATGGATATTCTACAAGTCAAATAATCACATGAAATATCAACAGCCACTTTAACAATGATGGAATGCATTATGCCAGACTTCATAACCACATAGTCAAGGCCTTCTGGCAAGACTACAAATAAGATTTTGTTAAGGATGTGTGCCAAGACAGTTGTTTGTCTCATGAGACCTACCGATGCATCGAGGATCTATAGCGGGCTCCACCCATCATATACTATGTCCAATGCATTCCTAATATGAAATGGTTTAAACATAACATAAACATTAGTATAAAAACTATCCTACAAAATGTCAATAAATTTTCCATAAACCATGAATGGTGTAAAAATAACGCATCTGCATTCAAACATATCACAAAACGATCAATACAATATGGAAGATTTGTATCATAATGAATCAACTTCAAAAAAGTGTAAAATCCATCAAAGGATGTTGACATAGATGAAATAAAAATTATTTGAGGGAAATGTCTATTTTTTTAAAATCATTTAGAAGTCACATAATTTGGAAAGGAAAACATTTTATGAAATTTTGAATCAAAGTGTCCCATACCACATTGAAACTTTTGAAATGAATTAACATTCTAAAACATTCATGCCTATTTAAATAAATCCTTAAACCCATTTTGAATACATTGACATTAATGAGAAAGGTCTAAAAGAATAAATCATTAAAACATTTAAAATGATGTTTTTGTAAAAAGTAACTTAAAAATAATCACTTTGAAAACTCTTTTATGAAACATGGAAATGGATAATAAATATTTCCTACTAGATACTTATGTAAAAAAAACCTCAGATAAAAAAGGGATTCTAGAATTAACCCTTACCTTGTTCTTTTCCTTGGTCGAGGGTGGGTTAACCTCCTGTAAAATGGTGAAATCGTTGTTATTAAATTATAAAAGAAAAATATAAATTAATATTATATCATATTTGATCTTCTAATATTTCTTTTTTAATGATATTTCAGTAGTATCATCGTTTCAGGTGTTAACAGATTCATTTTCCATTATATGCTTTGTTATGTAAGTAATATTTATTGTGGATATGATGTATATTATTCATATTCAGAATGATATTAAGTCTTTAAACATTATTTTTAATCAAAAAATTAATATTATTCTTGAATGGATACGATGGGGAATGAATCTCTTCGCATTCGTGGAGACGGTAATCCGTACGTACGCACGACCGACAATATCATTCTTTTGATATTAAAATAATATATAATTGGTTGCTATATCATATATATAGAGTCATTATCATGTTATATTTATTATTTACATCAATTATATATCATTATTATACCCATCGAAATAATAATGTATTGAATAACAACTACACCACGACGTGGAGACGGTAAGTCGTACGTACGCATGTATGATGACAAGTCATTAAAATGATGGGTAGAATAATGAATATTGTTGTAACATATATATAAAAACATCACATTATATATAAGATACTAGAGTTTTTTTTAGAATAGAAACAACAAAGAAAGAGGAAGTGGAAGAAGAAAAGAACTTGAAAGAGGTGATGGAATATTTACCTCTTCTTCGGGTTCTTCCTTTTCATTTGATCAAAAGGGATCCTTAGGATGTATTTATGATTAATTTAAGTCCTATAGGGTGAATGTAGGAGAGTTTTAAGGATATTTAGTTAGGTTTTGGCCCATCCTAATGTCTTTAATGGTGTTAATTTGAGAGAAGCTGAAGTTCTCTTTTATTAGAGGAGTGAGGGGCACCTTAGGAAAAGATTGTAATATTATTTTATAATAAAATAATTTTCGGTTTTTACAAGTTCCAAATTAATTTAATTCAAGGTTAAGGTGGGTATGGGTCGAATAACATTCATCCAATAGGTTTTAGATAGGTTTGGGTCATTATATTATCCTTATATTCTAGATTAACTCTTAGTTAATTAGTTTGAGATTTACCATGTCTCTTTGTATTTTTATATTATATGGTTAATAAACATACTATAAACTTCCAAGTGAACCTCAGGTGGATATTGAAAGAACTATATAATATTATTTAATACCATTGGAAAAACCATAGGTTTTTAGGAATATAATATCAATTAATAATATAATATTTGTTTTGAAAACTCTTTTATGTCAATTTTGACAGTATTTTCTATTTTGTTTTTTTATTCCTAACAGTATTATTACATCCAAAAAAATTCATTTCATCATTCTTAAAATGTCTAATTAACCTAGAAAATTCGTTTATGGAATCAAAACATTCAAATTATATTTATTTTAACATCTATAATACCATTTATTTGATTCATTCATTAATAAGGATAATACTGCATGATCATTATGTAACAAATAAATTTAATTATTCAATGTCTAAAAATTATAAATAAAATACCATTATGTAGGAATTATTTTTATATTTATAATGAATATTTATAGTCTAAGATATAACATATATAACCTTATGTAAAAATTTATTTACTAAAAGATATATGCTTAAGTCATTTTTGTATTTACTTTAACTTAATTATTATAAAATGTCATTATCACTTAAAATTGGCTCCATGGGGTCCCAAAATCATCCCAAGGATTCCCATGGATGGAAATGTATTATAAAATTGGGTTAAAAAAGTTTTTAGGATAATTTAATATTATTATAATATTATTCTTTTACCCTTATTTACCAGACTTACCCTTTCACCTTGGTAAATAAAATATTTACCAAAGAAATTATTCAAAATGTCTAAAAAAAGATACCTATTTGAACAATTTTTAAACCCTGATTATAAATCTGGAATCCATTTTTCTAATTTGAAAATATAAAAGTGGCAGAAATTAATTTAAAATTAATTTTGTTGTCAAAACAAAAAAGCGTGTTTTTAAGAAATAATAACTATCAAAAGATTGACACTTGTTTATGTCCAGTTTTATTTTCAAATAGCATCCAAAGACAAAAATTGGATTAAATGGTAAAAATATAATCTAATTATAGTTAAAAACCTTCCAATAGTATACTTTAGCACTATTAATTATTTTTATTAAAAAAGATGTTATTAATTAAAATTTAGTATTTTTCACTATTCATCGAAAACTGAATGTTATCAGAAAAATACAAAAAATTAACCCTAAGATAATTTCGATATTCCAAACCCAATAAATGAAGTCCATTTTTAAAGATAAAATTGATAAAATTTCAAAAAAGTGTGTATGTTGATTTATAAAGGCTAGTTTGATTGGTCATGATGTGTTAGAATCTCGAAATTGTGTACAACACAAGATATTGCATTATACAAAGGGAAACGTACCGTAGAAGCTTGGGGTGTAACATTCTCCCCTCCTTCAAATTATTTCATCCTTGAAATTTCTAAAATATTACTGCATAAAATTATTCGGTTGGTACTTCATCATAATTTACTCGGGTACCCACGTTGCCTCCTCCATTTTATGGTTTCTCCATAGAACTTTTACCAGACAAGTCATCCGGTTTCTCAACACTTGTTCTCTTGTATCAAGAACCTTGACAGGATCTTCACAAATAAAACAGATCTGGTTCCAGTTCTAATTACTAATAGTTGAGCACATGTGTTCACTCAGGCATGTATTTTCTCAATAGTGATATGTGGAACACATCATGAACTTTGGAGAGATTTGGAGGCATTTCCAAATAGTAATCTATAGCCCCAATTCGTTCTAAAATATCAAAATGTCTGATGTACCTGGGAATCAATTTAACCTTCTTTCTAAATCTTATAATTCCCTTCCATGAAGATACCATCAATAAAACATGATCTCCTACCTAAAATTCCAAAACCTTCCTTCGGTTATCAGCATACCTCTTCTGCCTACTTTGAGATGCTTTGATGTGGGTGTGGATTACCTTCACCTTTTCCATCATTTACTCAACAAGTTCTAGGCCTATGATTTTTCTTTCATCAACATCATCTCAACAAGATGGTGTACGACATCTCTTTCCGTATAACACTTCATATGGTGCCATATGAATACTTGAATGGAAGCTATTGTTATAGGAAAATTAAACTATAGGTAAATATTGGTCCCACATACCTTGATAGTCAAGTGAGAAAGATCTCAACATCTCGTCTAAGTTTTGAATAGTCTTTTCTGATTTTCTATCAATTTGAGGGTGGTAGGCAGTGCTCAAACGATGTTTAGTATCTAGGGTTTTTTGAAGACTTTTCCAGAATCTTGATGTAAAATTGGGATAACGATCAGAAACAATAAATAGAGGTACTCCATGAAGTCTTACAACTTCATTAATATACAATTTTTCTAAACGTTCAAGTGGTAAATCTTCTCTCATAGCAAGAAAATGTGCTGACTTGGTAAGTCGATCAATAATGACCCTTATATCATCCTTACTTCTAGGTGTCTTTGGTAGTACCATGACAATGTCCATAATAATATTATCCCATTTCCATTCAGGTGTGGGAAAATGTTGCATGACCCCTCTAGGATGTTGCCTTCCAGCTTTCACTTATTGAAAAACCATACATCTTGACACAAAATCAAAAATCCCACTCTTCATGTTGTCCCACAAAAAATGTTCCTTCAAATCTCTATACATTTTGGTGCTCCTAGGGTGTATATAGAAATTGGAGCTATGAGCATCATTCAACAATTCTCTTTTTAGATCAGGTATATCAGGAACAAAAAGTCTCTTCCCAAATTTCAAAAAAACCTTCTTCATATACGAAGTCACTCAATCTCCCATTATTCACAGCTTTAATCTTCTTATGAAACACCTCACCATCAACCTAAGAACTTTATAACATTTCTAGTAAAGATGGTTTGGAGACCATTTGATAAGCCATTGATGTTTCACCTTCCATGGTTATTCCCATATCCACCATTACTAGATCCATGTATATAGGAACCTTTTCAACTCTTATCTTGTTCAAAACTCCATGATCCTTTCTACTCAAAGAATCTATCACCTTATTTTCCTTCCACATGTGGTAGTGTATAGTGCAATCATAATCCTTGAGTAGTTCATTCCATTGACTTTACCTCATGTTGAGTTCTTTTTGTGAGAAAATATACTTCAAACACTTGTGATCAGTATGAATCTCAAATTGTTTACTAAAGGGATAATGTCTCCATATATTCAAAACAAACATTACAGCTGCTAACTCAAGGTCATGAGTAGGAGAGTTTTTCTCTTTAATTTTTAGATGTCATGATCCATAGAAAATAACCCGGTCATTCTGCATAAGGACACAACCAATTCTGTTCTTTGAGGCATCACTATAAATAACAAACACATCATTCCATGATGGTACGGTCAATATAAGAGCATTGAATAATATTCTATTCATTTCTTCAAAACATTCTTCACACTATTTTTTTCAAACAAATTTTACCCTTTTATTAGTGATCTTGGTTAATGGGTTAGCCAATCGGGCAAAATTCTGGACGAAACGCCAATAATAACCTGCTTAACAAATAAAACTGTGTACCTTAGTTATACTCATTGGTTTCGGCCATTCCTAGATTGGCATGTTCTTTTAAGGATCAATAGATATTCCATCCTTAGAGACAATATGGCCAAGAAAAGCAATCTATGGAATCCAGAATTCAAACTTGAAAAAATACCAATATAATTCATTTCTTATAAGAGTTTTCAAGATAATGCGCAATTGATTTTCAGGATCTTTGTAGATTTTGTAGTATATCATGATATAATCAATAGATAGGACTACAAAATCATCAATATATTATGTGAAACCCCTATTAATTAGATCTAAGAAAACATAGGGTTCATTATTCAATCCAAAAGGCATTACTATAAACTCGTAATTCCCATACCTGGTCTAAAATTCTATCTTTAGAATGACTTCCTTCTTCATGCACAACTGATGGTATCCAGATAGAAGATCAATCAGGAAAAAATATTGGTCTTCATAAAGTTGGTCAAATAAATCAACAATGCGAGGTAGGGGTACTTGTTCTTTACTATTATTGCATTGATCTCCTTGTAGTCAATGCAGAACCTCATGGATCCATCTTTCTTCTTAACAAAAAGGATAGGGGCTTCCTATGGAGAAACACAAGGGTGAATAAATCCCTTGTTACTCAATTCCTCTATTTCTTTATTCTAGTGTTAACTGATTCATTTTCCTTTATATGAATTGCTACGTAAGTAATGTTTGTTGTGAATATGATGTATCTTATTAATATTCAGAATGATATTAAGTATTTAAACATTATATTTATTCATCAAATGAAAATTATTCTTGAATGGAAATGATGGGTAATGAATCCCATCGTGTTCGTGGGGATGGTAATACGTCAGTACGCACGAGTCACAATATCATTCCTTTGATATTAAACTAAAATATAATTGGATGGTATATCATATATACAGAATTATTATCATGTTATATTTATTATTTACATCAATTATACATCATTATTATACCCATCCAAATAATAATGTATTGAATAATAACAACACCACGACGTGGAGACGGTAATCCGTACATACACACGTATGGTGACATATCATTCAAAGGATAGATAGAATAATGAATATGGTTATACCATATTTATAATGACATCACAGTATATAGAAGATACTGGAGTTATTATTTTATAATGGAATCAAAAATGAAAGAGGAAGTGGAAGAAGAAAGGATCTTGAAAGAGGTGATGAAATATTAACCTCTTCTTTGGGTTCTTCCTTTTGATTTGATCAAAAGGGCTCCTTAGGTTGGCTTTATGACAAAATATAGGTCTCTAGTATTAAGAGAGGATGTTGGACAACATATTTGGGTATTGGTTGTCCAATATGAATGGCTTTGAAGGTGTGAATTTGAGAGAAGGGTAAGTTCCCTTTTAAAAGAAGAGTGAGGGGCACCTTAGGAAAAGATAGAAATATTATTTTATAATAAAATCATTTTCGGTTTCAAATGGTTAATTAATTATTTATTTTGAGGATAAGGTAGGGATGGGACGAAAACTACTCAACCAATAGGTTTTAGACAAGTATCAGTCAATATATTCACCTTATCTTCTAGATATAAATCTTAGTAAATTAGTTTGACATTTACCATGTCTCTTTGTATTTTTATATTATATGGTTAATAAACATAATATAAACTTCCAAGAGAACCAAAAGCTATTTTTAATGATATATATAATATTTCATAAGACCGTTGGATGAAACTTATATTTTTAGGAATATAATATCAATTAATAATATAATATTTTTTAAAAAACTCTTTTATGTCAATTTTGAGACTATTTGATATTTTGTTTTTCTTAAATTCCTAACAACATTATTACTTAGAATAAAATTCATTTAATAAATAATAACATGTCACATTATCCTATAAAATTCTTGGATGACATCAAACCATTTAAATTATATTTTTTTTCATATCTATAATTCCATTTATTCAATTTATTTGTTAATAAGGAAAATACTACATTATCATTGTGTCTTAAATAAATTTAATTGTTAAATGTCTAAAAATTATAAATAAAATAACATTATATATAGAATATTATTAACTTTATAATTAATATTAATAGTCAAAGAGATAACATATGTAACCCTACGTAAATTGTTTTTACTAAAATATATATGCTTATGTCATTTTTGTATTTACTTTAACTTAATTATTAAAAAGTTTCCTTACCACTTACAAGTGGCACCATGCGGTCTCAAAATCGACGTAAGGATGACCATGGTCAGAAATGTATTAGAAAATAGGGTTAAAACATTTTTTAAGTTAATTTAATATTATTATGATATTATTTTTTTACCCTTATTTTTTGGATTCAACCTCTAACCATTTTAAATAAAATATTTACTGAAGTAATTATTCAAAATGCCTAAAAATAAAAGTTATATATTTAAAAAAATTGGACCTCCTGATTCTAAATATAAATTCTATTTTTATAAATTCAAAACATAGAAGAGGCATAAATTAATTTAAAATTAATTCCCGTTGTAAATACAAAATGCATGTTTTTAAGAAATAATAACTATCAAAAGATTGACATTTTCTTATGTCAAGTTTACATGTGAAATTACATCCAATGAAAAAAATTGGATTAAATGGTAAAAATATACTCTAATTATATGTAAAATAGCTCAATATTATAATTTATCACTATATATTCTTTTGATTAAAAAATTGTTTATTTAAAATTTTGTATTTCCCACTATTCATAAAAACTGAATGTTTTCAGAAAAATACCAAAATTTCACACTAATCTAATTTATATATTAAAACCCTAAAATGAAGTCCATTTTGAATGACAAAATTGATAAAATTTCAAAAAATGGGTATTACTATTCATAACAGCTAGTTTGATTGGTCGTGATGTGTTTGAATCTCGAAATTGCATATGACGCAAGCCATTGAATTATTCAAATGGAAACATACCGTAAATCATGGGGTGTTACACTATCCCCATAGAAATTTCGGAATAAAAAATTTATAGGTGACATTTATTTTATGATCTTTAAAAAAATAATTATATAATTATTTCAATTTATTTAATTATTTCTCCCACAGTGGAACAGGAGCCAAACACCTGATACCGACCACGATTTTGTAACACCTAGGGTAAAATCCATGGTCTATACACAATGATGTTTTAATATTTCTTATATGAGTCCCCATTTGTGAGTTATTTGAGTTATTGTTATTAAATTATTTATTTAAATTAATTTATTTATCTAATGCACCTACCAACAACTTCCTCATTCAAACTCCCCCATGCCAACCAACATTAGGTCATGCCTAGGGTAAACCCTACATTATAGATTCATTATTGGTCTCATATTGTTAATTTTGAGACTCTGGTCATACGTTATAAAATTTTTTTAATGAAAACTACTTAGACATGATTTAAAATATATGTAATATTTTTATAAAATTGATTTCAGGCTCACTTGCCCTTGAAATCTCATATCGCCTTAGTCTCTGAATTTGAAAATATTCCTTGGAATTTTCTTATGTCTTTCAGTGGAAAACCATAGCCGCTTCTGGAAACAAAATTATAGATCCTGATTTGTAACTTAATAAATCTTCATACTCCATGATCATTTTTTTGAAATACTAATTATGTTATTTCTAGAAAACGGTTTTTATAAAGGGAATACTGATCAAAATTTATTTATTATTTAATATTCCAATTATTTCATTATTGTCCATATATTTTTAGATGATAGAGTTTTTTTATATTCATGATTAGAAATATGAAATGAGTTTTTTAGTCTCATGACTTACCAATTTACCCTAATCCTAATTGAAGAGTTAATGTTTTTTAGGTCTTTAATCTATTAAAAGGAAAATTTGGTATATTGGATATTCATTTTGGGTTTTCTAGATATCTATTTAAGAGGATTGGCTTCGATTATTGTAAAATTATGAGAAATCCTATTAGAACTATTTCAAAATTGGACAATGATAAATATAGGAACCCTATTTAAGGTAAACTATATAAAAGATGATAAGGAATTTCCTTTACATAACTACTTCTAGTCCTGCTATAATTTTCAATGTTTGTTGATTTGAAAGGTATCAAGATAATCCAAAATCTTTTCATCTTAATTCCATTAAAATAATTATAATATAAAATAATAAACAATTAATACGGTTATATTTAAATTTATATAAATGTGTATTAATTTTTTATCACACTAATTCTAACATTATAGTTTAGAGAACTGATAGTATATATACAACAGGTATGTTCCATTTCCTTGGTATAATTTTTTTGTGATAGAGTTTAAAGAATCAATTATTAAATTATTTATCTATATCTGAGGATGAGTATAGAATTGATGATATTTGATATTATCAGTGCCTTTAGATCAAGTAATAATTTTTATATTTTGTTGTTTATTTTGATAAATTTCTTATTTATTTTGGTAATACTAGTACTAATTAAATTTCAGAAAATCTATTACAACATTCTCAAGAAAATAATATTGACGTATGAATCATTTTCATTCAAAATCATGTTAATAAAGGATAAATTTCCTTATATTTTTTCTATTGCGAGGAAATTAAGTGACATTTTCAAAAAAAGAATTAGAAGCTACAATATTTGAGATAATAATGTATTGAATTTTTATTTTAGTTGAAAACATACTTATCTTAGTTCTTTAAAATTTTATGTACTAAGAACTATTTTTCAATGCATAAGATAAATATATTATTAATATTTTATTCGAGATTAGAATAAATTTGGAGGGATAAATTTTTCTTTAATTTTTTATAGTTTATAATTTTTTTATTTCATATTTTTTAAAAAATTTAAAAAATGGATATAAATTTAGAAAAGCATTCTATTAAAATATTTAGAATTTCTATCATTATGGGTTTTGTACTAGTTTTTTAATTTTAAAAAGGGTGATATTTTTGGAGTCTGAAATCAATTTAATTATTGTTTTGATAAATTAGAACTCCCATATTTTTTAAATCACTTACAATCTAATTCATTGGTTTATATTATTTATATGTATTAATGATATCATTTTTTATAAATAATTTAATGTGTGTGAAAAAATATTTTTAATTTCTTATAAATTAAATGTAAAAATCTATCAAGATCATATGTCACATGTATTAATTTATGTCATAATGTGTTATTATATTGAAGTGTTTAATTCTTTAAAAAATTTCAATTAATCACATGATTTATTATTTTTAATTTTTAATTTTTTTATATCATTTTTTCTTATATATATATCATTTGTTAATATTATTTTTATTATAACTCATAATTATTTTTCATTAAATATTATGAAAAATGATTTTCTAAAATTAATTCTATTTACACTTATATATAGTTTTTTTTCTACCCAATGTGTGTTTTATAAAGTTTATATCACCATTAAAAAATAAGTTTAATATTATTTCCACCCTTAAAAAATTTCATTTTACCATTTTATAGCATTTATAAAATATATTTTACGTTAATGTAACTTCTATACTACATTTACAAAACTCGTTATGTACCCATACACTGGTCACACAACTCCGGTGTTACCCTTAACCAACAACAATTGACCTTTTATAAAGTAGTTTTATTCCCTATTTACCCTTATGAAATTCTTTATTCCACCAATATGTAAGTAGTATAACATGTACATTTCTATTATTCATATTTTTTTATCATTATGTATGTTAATTTAATCTTTCGGCATTCTTATATAAACACTATTTACTCTAATTCATGCTATTATTACCTGTAAACATGATCATATAAACTTTTCTTAACCTTAAAAAAGATGTTTTTAACACTTTCATAAGTTATGTTAACCCTTTAATGAGTTTCACATTACCTTTATTCAACAATCATTTAATCCTTATGTATCTTTTTTAATTAATGTTAAACCATTACATGGAAAATATCTAACATTACCTTAGTACCTTTACATATATTACCATTATGTGAGTTACCTTTATATAGATAGAATAAGATACCCTTATAAGGAAATGCATAATTATTTTTACCATTACACACGAAAAATAATTTAATTATTGACATCATAAAAAAAGAGGTTCAAACTGAAGCATTTCCGAAATCAAGTGGATAAAACCTCTATTAAAAAATTAAGCTTCTGGAATAAATTATTAATTTTTTTAATGATTTTAAAATTAACAAGGATAGATGTTTATAAATTTATTTTCTAACCATTGTATTAAATATGTGTTTAATTGAATTGTAAACACCATGTAGAGAACATACGCACCATTTTACCAATTAAAATTTGTTTAAGTTCATTTCTTTACAAAAACATTGTCATCAAAATATCCTAGGAGCCATGTTTCTTTTTAAAGGTATTTTTATTTATTTGTTAACACACATTTCTTCCTCCATTAAAAAATCACTAATGCATAAATCATTTTTTACAGCAATTGTTTTTTATTTTTAACATTGGGTTTTGAGAAATGTTATAACAGGAGATGTTTTAAACATAGTTTTTTATGTCAGTTACTTTACAACCGACGTAAAAAAACACAAATCTGAAGAATTTTTCACATCGGTTGATAAAAAACTGACGTGGAAAACACTTTGGAGTCATGGTTTATTACGTCAGTTATCAAATAACCAAGGTGGTATATACCCTTTGACATCGTTTATTATATAAACGACATCATAAATCACTCCTTCGAATTGTTTATCATGTCGGTTATTTTTTAACCAGCGTGATAAACCTGTCTGCCAAGAGGTTTCAAACTTCTGTTATATAAAAACCGATGAAAAAACATATCTACAATGTCGATTATTTTTTAACTGAAGTAAAAAACTATCCATTCCAATTTATTATGTTAGTTATGAAATAAAAAATGTAAAAACTATTTCCCCTAAAGTTATTACGTCGGTTTCCCAATAACTGACATTAAACCTCATATCGATGCATTTTTTATGTCAGCTAAGAAATAACCAACGTAAAAAACATTTTTTTTAAATAAAACTGAACCAGTGCTATGCCCATCCAAATTAACTAAAACAGAGAAAAAGGTTACCAAAAAAGACCAGAACAGAGCAGAACCCCCCCCCCCCCCACCGCACTAGACAGCCCCCACCACAACCCTGGACACCCCCCACCCCACACCCATGGACAGCCCCCCACCCCTAGATAGCCCCCCACACCCCTGAACAACCCCACCACCCCCTGTACAGCCCCCCACACCCCTCGACAACCCCCCTGTATACCCCCACCCCCTGGACAGCCCTCCCACACCCCTGGACAGCCCTCCCACACCCCTAAAATATACCAAAAAGTTATCAAAAATAGACCAGAACCCCACCCCCCCTTTGGACAGCCCCAACCACACCCCTATAAATACCCACCCCCCACCCCCCACATCCCTGGACTACCCCCCAGGACAGCCCCACACAGCCCTGGAGACCCCCCACCCTCCTGGACACCCCACTAAATCTTTGGACTGCCCACCCCCTATATAGCCCCCCACACCCCTGGACAACCCCACCATCCCCTGGACATCCCCCCACACCCCTAGACAACCCCCCACCCCCACCCCCACCCTCATGTATACCCCCCCCCCCCCACCCCTGGATAGCACTCCTGCACCCCTAGACAACCCACCCACACCCCATAATCAGACCAAAAAGTTACCGAAAACTGATCAGAACCCCGCCACCCCACTAGACAGCCCCCACCACACACCTGGACACCCCCCCCCCCCCACAACCACCACCACAAACCCCTGGACTACCCCCAACCCCGGGACAACCCCCCATACCCATGGAAAAACCCCCACCCTTATGGACACCCCACACCATTGGACTCCCCCCACCCCCTAGAGAGCCCCCTACACCCCTGGACACCCCCCCCCCCACACCCCTGGACCGCCCGCACCCCCAGGAAAACCCCACCATCCCATTAGAAATCCCCCCGCACCCCTGGACAACCCCCCCCCCCCCACACCCTCCTGTATACACCCCCACCCTACCCCACCCCCTAGACAGCACTCTCACACCCCTAGACAACCCTCCCAAACCCCTGAAATATTCCAAAAGTCACCAAAAATAGACCAGAACCGCACACCCCCCCCCCCCACACCACACTAGACAGCCCCCACCACACCCCTGCCCCCCCCCCCACACACGCACACCCTTGGACTGCCTCCCCACACCCTGGACAGCCCCCACACCCCTATACACCCCTAAACATACCCCCACTCTCCTAGACATCCCTCCCACCCTCCTGGACACCCTCCCATGCCACTGGATATCCCCCACCACACCCCTGGACATCCCCCACCTCACTAGACACCCCCAGACCAAAAACAAACCAAAACCAGACCATAACCCCCCACCCCACTGGATATCCCCCACCACACCCCTAGACACCCCCCCCCCCCCCACACACACACCACTAGACACCCCCCCCCCCCCACTCCCCTGGACACCCCCTGGACATCCCCCCACATGCCTAGACACCCCTCCCACCCTCCTGGACACCCTCCCACCCCATTGGACAACCCCTACCACACCCCTGGACCCCCCCCCCCACCCCTAGAATTCCCCCCACCCCTTGGACAGACCCTAGACAGCAGGTGTTTGGATAGGAGGCACCTCCATCCATCAGGGTGTAGAACGTCGTGGGAAGGTACTCATCACTCCCACACGTTAAGTGTGAGCTCTCAGAATGTTTCACCAATGCTTTCTTCCCCTGTAAACAAAATTTATTCTATCACTTTGATGCCAGTATAACCCAGGGGAAACACCGTCACACGTGACGGTGTTTCCTCTGGTTATACTCGGCATCAATGTGATATAATGAATTATATTTACTGGGGAAGAAAGAATTGGTGAAACATTTTGAGAGCTCAAGCATCACATGTGGGAGTGATGAGTACCTTCCAACAGTGTTCAGCCCCCCGAGGGATGGCAGTGCCTCCTCTCCCACCCCCTGGAATTCCCCCCATCCCCATGACACCATGTACCCCCACCCCCACCCCCCCCCCCCACTGGACAGCCCTTCCACACCCCTAGAAACCCCCCTCACCCCAAAATCCACCCCACACCCTTGGAAACCCCCTGGACAGCCCCCCACTCCCCTGGAAAGCCTTTCTACCCTCCTGGAAATTCTCCCACCCCCTGGACTGCCCCCCCACTTTTAAGGACACCCAGGATACCGCCACCCCACCGGACAACCCTCCAACACCCCTGGATACTCCCCCAACCCAGTTAACCCCCCCCCCCCCACACACACCCTTGGAACACCTCCCCCCAGACTAGATTTCATACCAGAAAAACCATCATAAGTAGACCAAAACAAGAAGAAGAGAAAAATTAAACATTCACATATATAACATTCAGAACATACAATGTCAACTTAAAAAACTAAATCGAACCTAAATGACTTCCAAAAACACATTACAATGAAAATATTGAAAATTACATTTTACACTACAGACAACTAAAATTCAATATAACCTGTAAAATAATTTGACCAGTCCACTTGTAAGTGTTTGACGTCTTGAGCACTATAGGGTTGAGGGTCATCAAATAGCTACAAATTAAAAGGATAGTATTTAAAATGTATAATTAATAAATCAAATGAAATATTATGGCTATGTTTAAAAGGAAATATTACCAGGTCAAAGTACACAACTGCCCTAGTTGTTATTATTTCACATATAAATCTTAACATATAATATCCACATTCAATGACTCCTTATTGTTCATGAAAAATCAGTTTTAATTAGTGTAAATTCAATATTTTATTTTTATTTTATAAATAAAAAATTTCAAATTATAAATGGATATTTACCTTTACATTTACATATTTTATCTTCGCACTCCTTTTCTTAGTGTTTTTTCTAAATTAGACCCATCCCCAGTTAGAAAATAATACGAATGGGATAAATTTAAAATTCATTATAAAATATAAAATAATAGAGAAATTGAAACTTACTTTTCCAACATTTTCTTAAAACATTCTGGAACATCACCATGGATAGAGCATATCCAATAAAGTGTTTTCTCCCTTGGGGAAAAAACCCCTAACATCCAATGATCAATGATAAAAGAAAATTTAAGGTTAGTGGTTTTTTATGTTAAAAGATAATGAACTCTTTGAGAGATATGCGTTTCATACCTATCACAAAAAGGCATCATCCAACATTATGTGAATATATTCTATGAAAGTATTTCATCAATATAAATCATTCTTTGTTCTTCATACAATTCACATGATTCAGGGGAAATCAAATGTGGGTCCCTAAAACCATATACATCTATCAGGTCATTCTTCTCACAAATGTTATAAAGATAACCAATACAAAATAGACATAAGTATACATTTTTAATAAATATAACACAGGTAAAATGTGTTAAAACTTACATGGAAAAAATTTTCACCACGTTGATGGCCAACTTATCTCCAGTAACAAGCTCCATGATATCTGTTTTCACAATCCCCACAGTTATTGCACGTCCAAAAACATGAGCTTCCATTGGAAACTCAAAATGATCCACCAAAAAATTTGAATATCATGACAATCTATCAAGACTACTAGAATCTGTATCTGATGTCATAGACATTTTTTTTTCTATACAGTATTTCATTACCTTTGAAGTATTCCTGTAAAAACAAATAGAAAAACATATTAGTTATCAAATGATAAAACAACTTTAATAAAAAAATATAATAGAAGACATAACATAAATAACTATATGGTAATGAGTTGAAGAAGTCTGGATGGACAAACTAAAAAATGGCTAATACTATGTCCAATTGTCGCCACCTCATCTGTAGGTAATGGTACTCGAGCTGATCTATCTATAATATCATGTACAGTAACCCTCGGATTCTCTACCTCTAATTGTTGATGTTGAACCGTATCTCCTATACACTATACCAACCCATATGCAACTATATGATGTTGAGGATCATAAAAATACAACTCGCAATAATTAGGAAGTTGTGGTGGAGGAGTAGGATAAAAAAAAGGTTTGTGGGCTGAGTTGGGCGAGTGGGAGCTACTGGCGTAGGTGGAGGATAAATAATGGGGTCTGCTAGGGGAGGTGGGGGAGTGGGAGCTACAGTCTGAAATTGTCTATTCATGTCTGCAAATAGAGACTGTACCGACTCTCTAATATTTTCCTCCATCATCACATTAATATTATGAAATTTATCCTCCATGGATTCTATTTTTTTATAAACACCCTCAACGTAAGAAGTTGAAGAATGTGGAAACACTTTTCTTACTAATCCACCTGCTGGATATCCTCGTACACAACCAGGATGTTCAGGCTATCCTAATGCTGCATATAAAATATATTGCCTCCAAGTAGCTTTAAATACCCCATGTGAGCTCTGCTCCTCAAGATAATTCTGTATTAATTAATTGAACAATTCTATAATGATTGAAATTATATGAATAAAATAGTTAACTTAAATAAATAAAATAGATATCTTATAATCCTCTCAGCTACGATTCTTGAATATTCCAAAAGATATTTCCCTTTTTCCCATTCGAGTTCTCTTCCATTTCTCATGTCTAGGAGGAGGGGATAGAGGGGCCACCTATCAAGAGCTTGAGGACTCAGTTGTCAGTTTTTGTAATTTTTTGGCCATCATTTGTTATTCAAATAATGTATATCCTCCCCGAGATAAACTGTGAGGGTATAAATTTTTAGATTGGATCTACTGATGATATTTCCTTATTTTCTGTAAATTAAGAATAAGAAATCATTAGAAAAACATTAATAAAATCATTTATATAAGAAATATTATAGAAGTTTACATTTCCCTTACAAAAAATGAATCTTTTCTTCTACTTTCAAAAAACTGTCTCCATGTGTCTTCATCTATGAAAGGATATATACGACATGGATTGTCATGACTGCTATGACCAAAAATGAAATCATATGTGACGGTTGATTTGAAATCCCTCCATCCCCTGACAACCATCGATAAGCATTTCTTCCTGACTCCTCCAGTGCCAGGAATATCAAATTACATCTGATAAAGAAGAGGTTAGACATATTATATATACTAGAAAAATTTAAAGAATAGGTAAACAATAGCAAAAGATCTTACCAAAATCATCTCCCACAACTGAGATATTATCTCTTGGTCCACACTTCTCTAGTCATCATACAAAATGTTTACTTTTCTCTTACCCTAAGTTGATAACAAACTCTTAAAATCATTTGCATTTGGACCTCTAGGAATATCATCCTCATCAAACTCAACGACTATCCTTTGATCTATTGTATGGTCAATTGATAATTTTGGTAAACGTGTGCACCCACGTTTACCAACTCTTGAACTCTTTTTCAAAATGGGAGCACATGAAGAAGATTGGGGAACATCAAGAGGATCATGTGAATGGTCCTCCCTAGAGGTGTGACCAATATGCTCATCTCCAGAATCATGAGGTTGATTAACTGATTGATCTGTCATTATCCTTCAAATCATAAAAAACAAACATTAGATAAAAAATATAAAAATTAAAATATTACAATACTAATGTAATCAAAAAATAGAAAATTTTACTGAGTTATGTAATATTAAACATGGTTAATATGGTAAGCATGTTAAAAAATGGTAAATATGGTAAGGATGGTCAAGATGGTAAACATGGTAAACATGGTAAACGTGGTAAAGTCATTATCACTGAACAAAAATATTAAATATATAATTTATGTAATGGTAAAAATGATAAATTAAACTAAATAAAATTATAAAAACAAAAACTTATACTTATTTTATTATAATAAATATTTCAATAAAGAAAAAACTAATAATATCTAACATTTTATGAAAATAATAAATGTAAACAAGAAATAAATAGATGTTTCCTGTAATTTTAGCAATGTACAAATGTATTTTTTTCCCCAAATTTCTTCATTGTGATCATTCTTTATGGAATAAACCATGTCTTCAACATGCTCATCATTATGTTCTATTAATCATTCCCTGGAAGAAGGGATCTCACATAAATCCGCATCTTCATCAATTTCATCCTCACCAACATATTGTTTTCCCCTTGTAAAACAACCTCCCCCTACATATCTGATTGATCTACTGCATAGAAAATTTGTTTTTCATGTGTTTCCATTATAAAAGAATCAGTTGTGTCTTCTAATCTATTCATATTAACAAATGTCATTCCAAATTCGTTATGTCTGACACTATTGTTACCGATAAAAAATCACAGTTAAAAAACAGGAACTTTAATTTTAAAGTAATAAACCTGCCATATGTCTTCAATCACTCCATAATATGCACTTGATGCAAAAATTAGGTTTTTTCCTTAGAACTCGAAAAATGAATTGGTTCTGCAAACACCAATACACCACTATTATGAACTGTACTTCTATTGTCCTGAACTTTCGTATGAAATGTATAGCCATTAATTTCATAATCAGACCATGTTATCACATTTAAACATGGACCACCCACTATCCATTTTAATGTCTCTGATACATCTGATCTACCAAGAAAAGGTCTTTTTAAACTGTGACAAAAATGTTTTTTTGTCTTCATTAAAAACCCACATTTCTTTCTTCTTTAAATGACATTGTTTCAACTCATTAATATGCAATGTGATATAAGGTAGCATCCGCTGTGTTATTCAAGATGTATGATTCTAACTTCTTAATCTGTTTAGCAGACAAAAATTCGACTTTCAAGCCATGAATCCCCTTTCCCTCATTATTAACTCGTTCATGGAGAGATGGAGGAAAACCTATGCGTTGCGCCGCAGCCAAGTAGCTCATACAAAACTCTACAACCTCCTCAGAAATATACTTTTCAATAATGGAGGATTCAGGTTGATATGGATTCTTAACATACCACTTAAATATTTTCTTATACATTTAAAAAGGACACATCCAACTAAGATATAAAGGTCCACAAATCATTATTTCTCGAACCCGATAAATCATTAAATGAACCATTTTATCAAAAACAATTGAGGAAAATACATTTCCAATTGACAATGTATACAAATTTCATCCTTTTCCAAAATTTTCAAACCATTCAAATCAATAACTTTATTACAAATTGAATTGAAAAAATAACACAACTTCATTATAGTCTTTCTGACAGGGATGGGAAATATTCCACGCAATGCAACTGGTAGAAGTTATTGCATCATGACATGACAATCATGAGATTTCATACATATCGACTTCAAGTCCATCAATGAGACAAAGTTTTTTACATTTTAAGAATAACCTTGAGGAACTTTTATATCATGAAGACACTGAAAAAAGATAATTTTCCCCCTCTTTGATAATGTATGACAAGCCGGGGGAAGAAATGTTTGTCTTCCATTAGGATTGGGAGCTAACTCCAAAGTATTCCCATTAATAGTAATTATAATATTGCATTCAACCCATATTTATTATTTCCATTAATATATAATGATGTTCCCATCAAACTATCACATATATTCTTCCCCATATGCATGATATCAAAATTATGTTTAACTTCATGATAACTCGAATATGGTAGCTCAAAAAATATTGACCTTTTCTTCCAAATATGTCTATCATTACCAGATTTCGGTGTCTTTACCAATGTCAAATCAAGATTTTTCACCCTATCAAAATATAGAATAGGGGATAAAGGTTTTAGAGAAATATCAAATTCTTGTGAGCCGTTGAATGCCTTTTTTATTCTTCTATAAGAGAGATCCATAGGCAAAATCTTTAAATTCCCCATGTACACTATTTTCCTCCCATGATGCAATTGACTATACGAAGTCTGTTGTTCACAGATTGGATATGCTTTATACCCTTTAACATTGTATCCAAAAAAATTTCCATATGTTGGGAAGTCATTTATAGTGAACAAAATCACTTTATACAGTTGAAAATATTCCTTTTTATAAGAATCATACACCCTAATACCATCCTCCCATAAAAGATTCAAATCATCAATCAATGGTTACAAGAAAACATCAATATAATTTTTGGGTCGCTTCGGACCAGAGATCATTATACTCAACATGACATATTTTCACTTCATACAAACTTCTGGAGAGAGGTTGTAAATTACCAATAAAACAGGCCATGAACTAGGTATGCTACTGAGGGTTCGGTATGTATTCATTCCATTTGTGCACAACCCTAGTCTGAGATTTCTAATTTCATTTCCAAATATAGGATACTACTCATTAATTTTCTTCCACTATGTACAATCAGTTGGATGACATATTTTTCCATCACATAACTTCTCATCATCATGCCATGTTAACCTTTTTGCATCATGTGAATTAGAAAATAAACGTTTGAAATGATAAATTATAAGAAGATACCAAAATACCTTTGAAGGGATCTTTGTAATCTCTACATCAGCCTGTGATTTTTATTTCACCTTATACCGTGATGTCCCACATTTAGAACACTCTAATAGAATTTCATATTCTTTCCTGTATATCATACAATCATTCGGACAAGCATGTACTTTCTTGTATCACAATCCCATCAGGAAAAATATTTTCTTGGCCTTATAATGTCAATCTATAAGACCGTTATCTTTTGGAATAATGTCTTTCATCAATTGTGGCAGCTTTTTAAAACTTCTATCACTCCATCCATGTTTAGACTTCAAGTTAATCATTCTTAACAACGCCGACAAAACCATAAAATCTGTACAACCATGATATAATGCTTTTTCAGCATCACTATATAGACGTGAAATTTTTGGTTCTAACTCAATTTGTTCTGCTGCAATATCATGAATCATTTCATCAATTCCATCAAAGTCACCATCTTGTGAATCATCATCATAAATGAAATTCAGTCCAGTTTTACCATTCCAAATCCAAGGGCTGTAACTCAGATTAAAACCATGACAAATCAGATGATATTTTATCTCTCTACTTTTCAACTTCTTCATATTCAAACATTTCAGGCATGGATAGAAAAAAAATGTCACTACATGGATAATTTAATTTATCAAATTCCAAAAAGGTATCAACACCTTCCTCATATTCATTTCTCATTCGATGTTCTGTAATCCAACTTTGAATCATTATTACCTATAACAATAATCAAAATTATACATATTTTTAAGATAAGACATATATATATTTATATGAAAAAATAATAATTTTAATGTAAAACAATTTTGAAATATAAAACAAAATCTATGCGTATTTTAAAAAATATGCTTGAAGATGATTTTAAAAAAAAAATTACAGTTAGATATAACAGTTTTAAATTCATCTTGGATCCTTTCTTCTTAAGGTTCACAAAGAATACATCCTGGTTCAACTGGATACCAAATTCACCCTTCCGTAAAAAAGAAACATGAAGTATAAATAATAAAATATGTATACATTCACTACTGAAAATTACACAGATCCTAACGATTTGAAACCTTTTGAAGCCCCCCCCCCCACCCCTCTGGACAGCCCCCCAACCCCTGGACACCACCCCCACCCCCTGGACATCACCCCCACCACTCCTAGACACCACCCCCCATCCCCCTACCCCCTTGGACACCCCATGGACACTACCCCAACCCCATGGACACCCCCAACCCCTTGGACACCACCCCCACCCCCTTGGACACCCCCTGGACACCCCCTGGACACCACCACCCCCTTGGATAGCCCCCCCTGGACAACCCCCACCCCTTTAGACAGCCCCCCCAACCCCTTGGACACCCCCACCCCTACTAATAAACCTAGAACACATCGATTACTATCAAACAGTCAATTTAAAAATGATGAAACATCCCTAATAATAGAAGTAATGAAGGAGAAGAAGAAGTGGATGAAGAAGAAAAAAAGAAATAAAAAATAAAGGAAGGAGAACAGAGAATAAGTAACTAATTTATGGAAATTACATGGAATCCATGAAAACCAGGGGGCCGCTAATGCTTGATAGAAAATTGGAGAAAATGAAGTAAACCAGAGAATCAAATTAAATTTAAAATAAAAACTCGGATGGAGAAAATCACAGTGTAAATCCTATCATCACGGTACAATGGGGTCAGGATAACTGTGCATCTTTGAAAACCGCGACATGGTCTCCCCCATAACCCATAAATTTCTCATAGTTAATGACTGGTCAAAATATATATAACCAAATAGAATCATATTTCAACACCCTTAATCTTTTCATAATGCGTGAATCCCTAAAAATCATAGTGGAAACCTCAAACATAGATTGTACCAGCCCCTTGGACTCCACCCCCACCACCTTGGACAACACCCCCACCCCTTAAATAACACTAATAAATTATAGCCTAATATACATGAAAAAATACAATCATCATGTCATAATCTCACAAACCACGATGTAATAGTCAATCCCAACTGACACTTATCCCCCACCCCCTTCGACACCAAGCCCAACCCCCTTGGACACCTCCTAGACACCACCACCCCATTGGACCCCCGCACCCCCTGAACACCACCCCCACCCCCTTGGACACCCCCTGGACACCACCACCCCCTTGGACAGCCCCCCAACCCCTCTAGATAGCCCCCACCCACTAGACAGCCCCCCACACCTCTAGACCGCCCACCCCCACCACTCCTGGACACCACCTCCACCTCATACCCCCTTGGACACCCCTTGGACACCCCCAACCCTCTGGACACCCCACCCAGACAACCCCCCAAACCCTCTAGACAGGCCCCCACCCCCTTGGACAGCCCCCCAAACCCTTTGATAGGCCTCCACCCCCTTGGACACCCCCCCCCCCACCCACCCCATTGGATAGCACCCCCCCCCCCCCCTCTACACCCCCACCCCCTTGGACCCCCTCCCCCACCCCACACACACACACCCCTGGACTGCCCCCACCACCACCAACATGGACACCCTGGACACACCCCAACCCTCTAGACAGCCCCCCGAACCCTCTGGACACCACCCCCACCCCCTTGGACACCCTCTAGACACCACCCCCTTGACATCTCCCCACCCCTCTAGACACCCCCCCCCCCCAAACACACCCCCTAGACAGCCCCCACACCTCTAGATATCTCCCCCCCCCCCCACACCCCACCCCCTTTGACACCCCTGCCCCCTCCTGGACACCACCCCCACCCCTACCCCCTTAGACACCCCCATGGACGCCCCCCAACCCTCTGGACAGCCCCCCCCCCCACACACCCACCCACCCCCTTAGTCATCCCCCCACCCCCTATAACCCCCCCCCCCCCCCCCCCACCACCACCACCACCACCACCACACACACACACCACTCCTGGACTTCCCCCCACCCCCTGAACCCTCTGGGAGGCCCCCAGAACCCTTTGGACATCCCCTCAACCACCTTGGATAGCCCCCGCATCCCCCTGGACACCACCCTCTGCCCCTTTGACAACCCATGCACCCCCTTAGACACCCCCAACCCCCTTGGACAACCCCCGCACCCCCTTGGACACCACCCCCACCCCCTTTGACACTGCCTGGACACCCCCACCCAACTGGACAGCCCACCCAACCCCCCTGGACACCCCCACCCACTTGTACAGCCCCCCGACCCCCTTGGAAACCCCATGTCCGCGGACACACACATGATAGAACACACAAAAATTGTAAACTTCCATGATATCACTTCCATATGTTTATTTTACCAGAAAATAATTTATCATGGTACAGATGAACACTATGAAACTAACCATGATAGCAAGAACAAATAAAAATAACATCTCATCAAATTAGTATTGGGCATCGCGGAAAAAACTGAAAAGGAGTTGTGTGACGCTTTCATGAGTTTTCTGAGTCGACCTGATAGATCTGATAATAATAAATATGAATAATGATGTTGGAAAAATGAGGTTGGAGGGCACGACTTCAACAAAATGATTCCAGGTTTTCCGCGCGAGGGATACAAGTCGTAGGTCTCCCGATCGAAGAAAACAGAATTACTGAATACGAGGTGCGATAAATCATTTAAAAGATTTATCATGTCGGTTATTTAATAACCTCTGTGATAAAATATTTTTTTATGTTTATAACGTTGGTTATTTATTAACTGATCTAGAAAAATATTTATCACGTTGGTTATTTTATAACTGACGTGATATATGTCACTTTATACCGACGTGATAAAATGTTGAGATTGGCTTTATCACGTTGTTTTTTTATAACCGACGTGGTAGAACATCGAGATTTCCTTTATCACGTTAGTTATAAAATAACTGCCATGATAAAGCGCCAAGCTTTCCTTTATCCTGTTGGTTATTTTATAACTAATGTTATAAATTGCGCCAGATTCGATTTTCACGTTGGTTATACAATAACTGACATAAAAAAGCTAATCTCAGTATATTTTACATCAGTTATGAAATAACTGACGGGATATATCCATCATTAAATCTTTGCACGTTGGTTATATATAACGGATGTGAAAAATGCCAACATGTTATACATTTTTTCCACTAGTGAATATAGTGTTTGGTTATACACAACAAACCAAAAAGTAGGTTCACTTAGTTTTAATTGAACCCATATAAGGCCTAGGGATATGATAGGGTGTCTCCTAATAAAATAATATGGTCTCACTTGAACCTGCAAAAAAATTATGGGTATTTCCATTAATAGACAATGTTGAGTTTACACCAGCATGAGGCATATTATTTCTTGATTTTCAGTGGGTTCGATACCTCTAACCGAGATTGATGGAACTGAAGAGAGTACAGAAATCAAAGTGTTATGAACTAATATAAAACTACAATGATCTTTATTTTAATTCCACTACTAATCTATTTTAACAACACACTAACAATATCATATTGTTTTGTTTGAATGAATAATATTGTTCTAGTTTTATAATTATTTATAAATAGTTCAAATTTACTATTTACCCCCTATAGATCATCTTTCAATATATAATCTCCCTTCAATACTAAGAACACAATTATATAATATAAGTTGAATGATATTAAACCTATTGGTTTATAAAAATTACATACTCTCTTAAAAATTTTATATGATAATGAATTATATTATTAATAAAACTAATATTTATGTAATCCTTGATATGATATGAATTTAATAAAATATGTCTTCTATTTATATGACTAAGAGATTACAACTAAACTTGGTCCAAGATTTTTAAAAAATTAATGTTAATTGTAATTATCTCTAAAACTATTGATATTTTTTATATATTATAAAATAATAAATTAGAAAATATAGAATATGGTTTTGACCCTAATTTTTTTTACTTTCGATGGTTATTTAAATTTTAGCCTACATATTGAAATTAAAAAATCAACAGATCAAAATAAAATAAATAACAATTTTCATAAAAAGGAAGGAACACCACATATTTATAATGAACAATTTAAAGTAATCATTATATATTTTTGTATTTATATATTTAAGAAACTTATGTAATTATCTCCTTATATTTAAAAAATGATAATATTCCATGGTAGCAACCAGTTACTTGAAATAAATATTATTTATTAATAAAAAGTGTGTCTTTATATATATACATGTACAGATTTTCCATGTTGGGGCCTGATTTAAAAAAATGATATATTTTTCAATTTTATTAATTTATAATGTAATGAAATTTTTTTAAAATATATTTTGGATCATATAAATTTTATTGGTATTTTAAATAATTCATCATCAATATTGATGTAAACATTTATTATTAAAGTAATAAGATTATCATTATGTTTATTTTAATGAGTAGAACAAAACAATGGTTTCCATTGGTTCATGTGAAACTCATAAGAATATAAATTCACTACGAAAAGAACTCCTCAATCCATTTTTTATTTTACATATGCCAATAATTCATTAATATTTACATTAATAATATGAACTCATTTTGGGGTGGAACTAAACTACTTAAAGTGATAATTTTTTACAACTACACAGTTATAAATAATTTTTGAGGAAAATGAGAATAATGGAATTTAAATTATTAATGATTAATTGAATACTATTTTCATTACTCGAGAATTTATATATAAATTATGATGAAAAAAAGTTCTTCAAAATGGGTATATTGAATGCTTGAGGGATGTGGAAATAAATTTATAACCAATTACACTGAGAATAATTTTTTAATATAACTTACCAAATGTGATGTGAATTTATATCATGTCCCATGAGATTCTTATGATGACCAGGATTTATTACGAAGGAAAAAAACTAATTAAATAAATTAAAGTAACTATTAAAGAGAGAATTTTCATAATAAATTATGATGATACATTTGGAATTAATTTGAATTGACATAACGATATATATTTATATATATGTCAATTATAAAAATAATTTTTAATTATGATGTTAAATTGTAGAAATATTTAGTTTAATTTCACTCTTATGAGTTGATATATACTTTTATCTAAAAATGATAACAATATAATTCCTCAAAATATGTAGTGGATTCAATTATAATGAGAAGAGTTGATAAAAACTGTTATAAATGGAATAAAATTCATTTTATGGAGTTTTGTACCATGAAATAAAAAAGAAGATTAATCTCATTGATGATAATGTATTATTCTTATGGTGAAAAAATTATTTAGAAATGTTATGTATTATTACCAGATAACATGATAATATTATGATGATTAAGTGTAAAATATCAATTAAGGTAACGGATATCATGAGATAGAAATGTTGAAAAAATGATTAAAATGTGAAAATATTATAGTGATGGTTTAGAATACTTATGTTGATAAGGATATGATTATTTGATGTGAATATTGATTTTCTAAACTGAATGACTAAATAAATGACACTTAATTTTCCTTATGTGTGACCTATTAAAAATAATAATTTTCATATGGGGGATATATTTTCTAGACATATGAATATTTCAGTCTGTGTTTGTAACATGATTCTTGGGAATATAAATTTTTTTCACAATTTTAATAGAACATTTAGAACGTGATTATTTGATAATAAATAATTTGATTGTTTTTTTATAGTGAGGTGAATAACGGGTGGTGATGTAGTTTAACTAGCTATGTATTATTATTTTATTAACCATCATATTATAGAATTAATGTAATCTATAATATTTAATTGAATAAATGTTTGTATGATGGATTGATAAACATATATTTCTATCAAACATAATTATTTATTTTTGTTGAAAAGGTATATGATATTTATTTACAATTAAAGAACATTCCTTTAAAGTGGGATATATAATAAGGGATAAGGATTATAGTTGATGCATTAAATGTAAATGGATATGAGACGAACCACTATTGATTTCAGTTTTTCACCAATTCACTTAGACAAAAGGATGATTTATTATATGATGTGATGCTATTAATTTTTTTGAAAATACATATCTAGTAGCTATGATATTGAACCTACATCATGTTATTTTAATTGTTGGAGTGAATTAGGATATATTTGAAAGATTTTTACAATGATACAACACAAGTCATGATATTCTTATATTAGATTCCTTATTGTTTCATAATAAAGGTGGGTAGATTTCTACTTTTCCCTATAGTTTACTAGGGTTCTATCATTGTATGAATGGATGTGTTCGTAAAGCTATATAAATTTGGGATGTGATATTATTATTATTTTTAATAAGTATCTTGAATTGTTTTGATTATTTTGTTTCTAGGTATATGACATTCTATTAATATTCTAGTTTCTTATTTCTTATAAGGAGGGTTGAGCATTGGGGTTCACCGAGTTTGGGAAGTCAAAATTCCAATATATGGAATAGAAGTATTTTAATGATTATTTTATCTCTAACAATTGGTGTGGTTATGACTACAAAATAAAATTTTCTATTATATTTTTTAGTACATGAATTGTTTTCTTGGAATTGTCATAATCAGATGTGAGATATATGATTATAAATATCGTAATATATGTTATAAGTGGAATGGTTATCATTGATTCAAATGATGTGTAGATAGTTGAAGGACCCTAGAACACGCTGAGCAGGGAGGGGTGAACCAGGGAGTCAAATTTTTCTTCAAATGTGATGAATCCTATTCCCACATTAGTATGAACATGATAAACACATCTGTTGGTAATGTGCAGTAAATAAAACATTTACAGGAAGAAAGAAAACATAGTAATTTTACTTGGTTCACCACTAAGGGTTATTCCATGGATCATATGCTAAAAGTGTTTTAGTTTTACATCAATACAATATTCTTTACAAGATGTAAAATTATAAAGTTCTATCTTATTCACTCTATTCCAGGAACACTACCATTACAGTATTTTATGGATAGATCATTGCATCCCCTAAAACACCTCCATAGACTCCCAATAGATCTATGCTTTTAGAGAAGTATAACTCAGTTAATCTACCTGAAGTTCACATTAAAGAATTAACATTAAAGTTGTTGTCCCTTTCTAGATTGAGACTCTACTTTCACCATAGACCTTAGTTGATTCACAATGAATTACCTATTCATGAAAAAACTAATATTCAAAACTAAAATTCATGAATCTCTTTCATGAAGAATACTCTGTCAGGAATAACCCCTACCTTCTTGGAAAATAAATACTGAAATAAATCTCACTCAGTAAACAAGGTATACCCCATCATCGTAAATCTAACATTACTATTATGCATTGTCATCATTCAAGAATAAAAAATTCTATTTGTAATGCTCTATCTTTCATAAAATCTTAGATTTTGGGCGATCGCAACCTTCAATAAATCAAAGATTTTTCTAATTTTATTTGGATTTTTTTCATTCAATGGGATGTAGGGTATACTTAATTATATAGATCTGGTGTTCATTATCCTCCACCACTTCTAAAGAGATTTTTAGATCTACCCAAAATATCTCTGTAGTGTTTCTCCCTTTGTGATGCTCTGCTGATCATCTTTGTACTACCTAATCATCCAAGTAGAGGATTGGAAACAAAAAAACCATAAAACATATCATAAAAGGAACCAAAGTGGTTCAAACAATATCCCCCTCTTAGTTTGTTTACAATATGCAGATAAATTCAATCAAACACCAATCGCTATCAAAACCTAATATATAAAAAACTCATCCAAAATGGTAAGACTACGTGATCAAAGCTCGGTGTATAAAATAATTGGGGAAGAAATAATTGGGTTCCCATGTTTTTGAATGATAAAATATGTACAAGATATTCTTTAACTGTATCGTAGAATAAATACATGACTTTAATGGATTCCTCATCACATGGAATTCTGACCATGTAAAAGATACCTTACATTCCCTAAACTGTTTCCTCGTAACAATGAATTATCATTTTCCCTTTTTCGACTCATTTAATTTCTCAATCTCCTACAACCATAAAAACAATTCATCTTCATAATCTTTTCTACCCACTCCTTTATACCGTTGAATATAACTATTTTCCCCCATTAGAAATATACAAAAAGAACCTAACATTGGAATTTAGATCTCAAAAAATAATCACCTTGGATGATATCAATGTCATAAACATTCATAAGATCAAAATACAGATTAAAATAGTTATTTCAAAAGAGGAGAGGGGAAACCTTGTAACCTTATCATGAACTGGGAGGTGGCTAAATAGCGAGGTTCAACCGATTTATGCCACAACTCAATTAAATTCAGGGAAATAAGAACTATTATTTTAATTAAATTTATAATTAATTTGAAATTTTGATATCATCTGATCGATAGTTAAAAATTTATTATTATTATTATTTTTGAATGAAATTTATATATATAGAGTATTTAATAGTTATGAATAATATGAAATTAGAATGACATTAATTTTATTAAGGATTAAATTTCTTACAGGAGAGAAGTTAAATAATCCCAATTATCCCATAAATATATTAAGGACAAAAAAAATTATCATTACTAGTGATATATTTCTTAAATATTTTGTTTTACATGGTTCTAATGAAATAAATTTTTTCAAACTCTCAATTATTGGTTATGTAATATTTTAAAATATTTATGTGTATAATTTTATATAATATTAACAATAGCTTTTAACAATGATGATTAATATCAAAAACGATATCCCATTTTATTGATCATAATGATTAGAATGTAATTACACCAATTTTGTGATGATTTTAATCATATATTTTAAAATTTTGAGGAAATAAATTTCCTAGAATTATTTTCCATCTCCATATTTTCAGTGATTTATCAATTAATTATTGTATAGACACACACACACAGATATATATATATATATATATGATCTTATCTATGAAATGAATCTAATCTGAATTTTTGAATTCTAATTCAGAGTTCATCCATATATATATAGGTAAATATTTTTGGAACATGGTGGATGATGATGATATATCAAGAGGCCCACCATGAAAGATGCAATATAACCATCTTAAAGGATAGAAGGATATTTCCCCATGTAACCTTCCTATATAAATTCATGTCATGATTATTTTCACTCCCCAACATTGATATTAATTTTTTTATTTTGTTTTATTTTGTTTATATGGAGCTCTCTAGTGTCTCAGTTGTTTCCTGGTTAATTGGAAAGGGGATGAAAAGTATAAGTCTTGAACCAACTGCAGTTCAACAAGTTAAATATTGGGGGGAAGACCATTCAAGGGATGAAAGGGTTATTCATGGATTGAATAGTCCCAGAAATACTCTTTATTTTTAATGAATTCCAAACATACACATTGGAATTAATACATTTTTATGGCCCGTTTTTCCCACATTTAGAGTATCTCCATCCGAAGAAAATATCATATCATCTTCATTATCCTCCATAGAAATTTACATGATATTTCATCATGTTTATGGTTAATTATTCAAGGCATATCTATAAAAGCTTATTACCCTATTGCCACTCATATATTTTATCACTGTTATTTCACAATTATGATCTTAATGACCTTGGGTTTCATTCCACAAAATTTTTAAAATGGTATTTATTGGATTTGATTTTATAGGGTTTTATATTGGGTTCCTACAGCTTCTTGGACTATTTTATTTTGTATTAACTTCATAGTAATTAAATGTGATGATATTTGATATTGGTCTCTCATACATATATCTTTATAATAAATTAAATGATTTATTATTCATTCTTGATGGTTTTTAAATTTCATTTAATGTTGCTACATATATTATGGTATCTATATCAACGAATTATTTTTTACTTTAATTATCAAGAAGGTGGAATAATTATTTTTTCACTATAATTGAAATTTTTATTTATTTTAATGGTTCATGCCATATATTAGAAAATTGAATTACCCATTTGAGTCATTAAAGGATACTTAATTAAATTTTAAATGATGTTAATTTCTAAAAACATGGTGATGTTCTATTTTCTAAGGCTCAGACATTTTTGGACATTTTTTAGAAATTCATGGGGAAATTTTAATATTTTGATGTAATAAAATGATTAACTATGTATTTCATTTTCAATTCAAATCCTCATTTCATTTATCCTTAAAGAGTGACTCCATGGATTAGTAGGAAGATTAAATAGTTTATTTTTCAATAAAAACCCATAGAGCATTATGCTTTTATGTGATAAAAATTATGGATGTTTTCATTATTTTAATAACTATCCATGATAAGGGAATATGAATGGATTTTTTATTCTTGTATAAAGGGTATGTTCCAATGTGGTTGTTTTGAGGTTAATGTCAGATAAACATCATCCTTTTAATATGATTCTATGGGATGATTACGGCATGAAATGTACAAAACCTATTATATTTAATCGAGTGACTTGGATGGATAGGTGAGAAGTCTAGGTATATATGTATGGTAGTTATGAATTATTCATTTTCTAGGGTCTTAATTTGGGGAATTTTTAATCCAATAAGACGGTTCCCCTTCATTTCGCTTGGTTGGGTAAGACAGTGCGTCTAGGAAGATAGATTAGTGTGTTGTTGTTGTCTAGTGTGATGAATTTAATTCGTTGATGTCTATTTTAGCTATGTTCAATATAGATACCTTTATCCCCTCGGGTTTTATAATAGTGATATATTTTCCAAAGTATAAATATCTATAGATTCTGAATTATTTTCTTCTAGTTCCAATCAATGTTTCTCCTAAATCCTATATAACTAAAATTTGTAAATTATTGTCTAAAGTAATTTAAACTATGCCTTTATTTGTAAAGATAAATGGTTTTGTGAAAGTAGTGTGTTTTTTAAAAAGAAACAAGTTCATATATGTTTTAAATGAAAAAGTAGAAAAACCTATTTTTTTTTGAAAATTTTAAGAGAGGATGTTATAGATCTTATTTTAAAAGAATTTTCATCAGATCGGTGGGTGGTGACCAAATAGGATATTTTGGTTATCTATATAACACTAATAGTTTAGTAGTATGATAAACTAATGTAGTTGGTTGTGGATCTATTTTCTTATATATGGTGGTTGTTCATGTGACACTATCGAATATTTATGTGAAGTATTTTTTGTCGTGGATTTATATTTGTGGCATTATTCATTTTTGTATAGATTTTTAGCCTTGTATTATTCAATATTGTACATGTACTAATTTCATTATTATTTTTGAGTTCACAATTCATTCTGTTTTTTCTATTGTTATACACCTCCTTTTTTATTGATTCCTCTATCTTATAGACGAAATAATTCCAAACAATTACCATGTATTCCCAAGATCTTATGTCCATATCGTGGTGACTGAGAATGAATTTCATGCCATATAATATGCTTGATTGGTTTTGGTGTTATCAGAAAACCAGTGTTGGTTTGTGAAAAAATGGAATCAATGTTCAGTTTTTTCATTCCATTTAGGGATGACTAGTGGCTTAGAGTTATGAATCTAAAACATAAGAATCCTGTCATGAATTAGTTCTTGATCACTTTTTTTATTATGAGAATATGGTTTCTATGGTTTTCTAGGATTACTAGGTCCACTGATCGACCTTGGTATTTTTGTGTTTAGATATTTTTGGTCATTAATTTTGGGTGATTTATGAGTTATAATAGATATATAGATGATTTCCGGGTAATTTTAGTGAAAATAATCTATTTAGTTAACCATGTGCATAGTCACATATATTAATTATATTGGGATTTTTATGGTTAAGGTATGATGGTACATACCATGTTGATAATCCTTGAATTCTTTTGAGTTTCTATGATATTGAATTGTTTCCATCCTTTGTTGATTTTGAGTTATTTCCATTTTCATTATGATTGAATAATGGTAAATGGGGATATTTTATGTGTGTTTATATTGTTTAGGGATAAATTTTAATTCAAAATTTAAATGGGTATGTTTAATTTTTTTAAAAAAGTATAGGTTTTATAGGAAAATTTGAAATACTTTCAATATTTTGTTCAATTTTCAAAATGCATTCAAATTGATTAGGATTTAAATTGTTCATTTGTTTTTGGTATAGAAAATTAAATATTTTATACACATATTTAATTATTTATTACATAAAATAACTCTCAATTTAAAAAATATTAATAACCCAAGTGTCTTTGGTGGATAAGGTATACAACAAATCAACATCAAAAATGGATAAAACAATTATTGTAAACATCTATAACATGCTTCTAAAATTCCATTTATTGTATAAAAATAGATAGGATAACCAGGTTACATACCTAATAAAGGGTTGAGACATAAATACAATTAAGGGAATAAATAATTCATAAAAATAAAAAATAATTACATGGTACACAATAATATTTTTAGTGGGAAATATAAGGTATGAGAATCATAAACAGGAATATATAAATATTATATATATTGATATCATAAAGTATACATGTGAATGTGGTAACAGCATTAAACATGACATCATAAACATAGGTCAAGGATAACCAGCAAGATGTCATAAAATGGTATAAAAATTCCCATAAAATATTGGTTTTACTCCATAACCCCATACGTTTTGTATCATAAGAAAAAAAACATTATGCTATGCATTGGAGCACTATATAATTATGGGTGCACCCATAACTTTCATATCCTGTATATGCATATGTGTGACAATTATATCATTCATAAAAGGATAAAATTTCATCATATTTAAAACCAAAACTAAGGGGTCTGAATTAATTGACTAGGTACCCCAATGAAAGAGGGATAATATTGTATATGTGAATACCATTGATTGGAAAAGGTGATGAAATTTACTATAAAATGGTTTGGAAAGAAACAATTCACAGTATACTTTCAGTAACATAAGGGGGATAAAGAATGAATCATGGAAGAGATTAGTTAGAGTCAAAGGGTCATATAATCACTTGGAAATCATAAGGTACGTAATAGGTACGTTTGAGAACATACCACAATATAGAAAACGAAAAAATAATGCATAATACAATGGAGGTACTTGAATAAAGATGAAATAGAGATGATTTTGTACCTTGTGATAGTGTATCAAAAGATTGTGAGAATCTTCTTGAGTGACTGGGGGAAAATTTGGGGGGATCTATAATGTAACAGCAATAGTGTAGTTGTTCTATAATTTTTTTAGTTAATATTAACTAGATATTGGGTGGGTTTATATAGAAAAAAAAATAGAACATCATTATTAATATCAAAAATTAGGTTTTGAACTCTATAAAATAATGTAATCAAAACCAAAAACCATCACACATTTTTTCATCCAGTTTATTCTAAAGTGTATTCGTTTTATTTATTTTATAAGTCCCTTAAAAATCACATAAAAATAATACTCATGTTAATATGGAAGTAATTCATGTTTATAAATTATTGATCTTAAGACCATAAAAATAAAATATATTTTTTGGAGGATCTATAACAGGTTTATAAAACTAATGAAATAACCTCAAAAAATATATATTTTTATAGGTAAACATACATTTTTACATTTATAAATTTTACGGAACATGTCACTTGACTTTTATGAAATTATGATTTCAAAATTCATATCGTATATTAAAACCTTATTTTTTTACATGAAAATCTACTTTTCTCATAAAATTATAAAAAATGAACTATTGGATAATTTCATCATCATGATTCAAAAAATAATATTTTTTTATAAAAATAATTTTATAAATATTATAAATTATACATTGAAATTGAAATATCCATTTATTGAAAAAACAATTGGTGGTTTTTTTACAATAATAGTTCTCAAATCCTTCTAAAAATTACATTCTATCTTCATAAAACTATATTATCAATTATATTTGATATATTTTATTTAAAAATATTAATTTATTAGATTATAATTTATTTTAATCATTCATTAATTCATTAAAAGAAATATATTAATTTAAATTTAATATTACTTAAAAATAAAATTTGAATTTGGTCATATTAAAATCAATATTTTATCAAAATCATTACTTAATTATTTATAAATAAAAATTAACTATAAATAAATATAATAATTAATATATTAGAAATAAAAGATAAATATTCATACTATTAGGGTCAAGATACATAACACTTTATTACATTAGAAAATCCTCTCAGGGTAAGGTGTACGATGGTGATATTTTCTTTGGTGTTTTTGACAATATGGGTTTGGGTGTAATCTTGATCAGCTTGTGTTTCTCCCATAACTGTTTTCTATCCTGATTTATTTTTCAGATCTCAGCATGGGATTAATTAAGGTAAAATAGAAAAGATTAAATCTCCATCAACAGTTTCGATTAAAGGTCTTAAAATGGTGTAATCATACTGGTCGAGGCCATCTCTTCTTTGGTCTGTGTCAATTGGATTTACCATAACCCTTAATGTATATAAATTGAATGATATTTTTTCAATGGATATATCATCAATGTTCTAGATTCATAATTTTATATGAAATATGAGGTGATAAAAGAAAATAATTTATTGTGTGTTCTATATATAGAATATATATATATATTACACTTATTCATTTAAAAAAGATATTTAATTTATAAATGATTGGGTTGTTATATTACTATTCCTTTATAAATTTAACCCTTGAAATGTTCATATAATACTGTAAATTATATAAGGGTACTTCTATTTCTCCACCTCTCCTATTTCCCAAGTCACTTCTTCAAACATGTGGTTCCTCTATACATCTTTGACTAGGCGAGTTTTATTATATTGTAGAACCTTGTCTCTACGATCCATGATCTTCATCGGATTCTCCATGAATGAAAAATCATTATTTAATGGTACCACCTATGTATTATTTACTTGTGTGGGATACGTTATGTATTTTACCAATACGGATTCATGAAACACATCATGTACATTAGATAGTTTAGGCGGGAGTTCAAGTCAATAGGTTTCCACTCCAATGCGATCAAGGATCTCAAAGGTGATGATGTATCTTGGAATATGCTATACATTCATAAAAAACATCATAAATTTCATCTTTTGTGATATAATATAGAACACTTTATCACTAACTTCAAACAATTGATCATGATAATGACTATCTTCATTGATTTTATATCGACATTGAGTAGATTAAACATGGAATTAAATGGTATGAAAATTATCTATCATTTACTAAATATGATCAAGTGTCGTTAGCTATTTGTCTCCATCATCTTCCTAGAATGTTGGAGTTTTTTAACTCTTCCCAACAATAGCCTCATAAGGTTCCATTTTAATTACATAATGTAAACTATTGTTAAATGAGAATTCTACTACGGGAAGGTGTTGGTCCCAACATCCTTGGATATACATTAAACATTATCTTAATATATATTATAGAGTTTGTATGGTTGATTAAAACTAACTATCTGTTTTAGGGACTTAGGTAGATATAAATCTTAGTTCAATATTCAATTCTTAGTGAATTCTTTTCCAAAACCATGACGGAAACCTAATATCACTATCAGATATAAAAAAGAACGGAGCTCCAAATAGTCTAACTACTTCCGTTAACTATATCATGGTGTGTTGTTCAAGATAAAAAAATTTCCTGATAGAAATGAAAAGCTCTAATGTTTTAGGCAATCAATTGAGACCCAGATAGAGTTATTTCCTTTAGAATTTTTTGGGGCATCTAATGATGAAGTCCACTGTTATGTTTACCAATTTCCATATTGGTATAGGAAATGAAATCATCATACCATTATACGTATTTAATTCCACATTGCATTTCTTGAATACCAATAATTGATATAAAACCTCTAAAATATCTCTCTCTATGTAATCCATCCTAAAATTTTTCTTCGATTCATTATAAATCAACTCTATATTGGATGAATAGAGATTTATTTTCTATGCGTATCATCCTAACTTTACATCTTCAGTTCTATTGTTTATAAAAAATATCTATATTCCAAACGTTTTTAATCCATCATAAGTAATGTAAGATTCTTAAATATTTTATACCTTCATATATAGAAAGTAGCCATCTTTCCCTGCCTCCATTATTCTCTCATGAATATATTGTTGTGTAGTTATTTGAGGAATATATGATGAAGTTCATTTTATCAATACAATACCCACTCTTTTCATTTACAAGAATTTTAGATCCCTTATAATACTTATTATGGATAGAGTTGCATGATCCTTTCTCCCATAATGGTTGTGTATTCGTGGATGATATATTACACAGTCTCAATCATTTAAGAATTTTATTCTTGACCAAAAAGAAATAATACCATATTAATATATTGTTACTAAATAATATTAGTCCTCCTCCTTTCACTTTTATAGAATTAGATAATTATTTATGATATGGAGGGTGATTTACTACTATCAATTAATAATGTTGGATCTATATGAGGAAATACAATCCATAGATAGAATATCATTGCATTACACAAATGGGAGTTCCAAAAGATTCACCAGGATGATCAGTCCATAAATTTTGATATGGGAGGAGTTATATACTATGAATGCACAACTTTCACATTTTTCAATATTCATCGTCACTTTTACTTCCTTGAATTTTGGAGAATATGAATAGTTATAATAAACTTCTTATATATTCATGAGTTTAAAAGTCCATAATAAAAAATAATACTCACTATTCTCGAATTAATAAAAAACAAAATTGTCACAATGTATAAAGGTGATGAATGGGAGTGTCGGGAGAATTTTGAATGATGTTTGGAGGAAAAGGGGAAGTTGCACGGGCAGTGTACGATTTGTCTAATCCGTGCAGCCAAATTGTGTGTAGTTTGTTTTTTTGTGGCAGTAGCTCCCACATAGTTGGAGTACGATTCGGGAGACCGTTCGAGGAGGTCATTCGAGGGTCTGTCGAGGCAGTGGCTATTGCACGGTTAGTGCACAGTTTGTCTAAACCGTGCGAACATATTGTGTGGGAAATTAAATGATATCCTAAAAAGTGGATCTCACATATTTTTTCCTCTAAGGGGCTATTTTTTTCTCTTATGTGGCCATAACTCGGGATTTCTCTTCTACTTAGGTCAAAAAATGTTCTCCGATCATTCTGAAGGCGATCTGAAGGATTCCCTTGGTGAATCGAAGCTGGATTCTTGACGAACGTAATCATTCTTCATTGTTCTTTATCGGTTTCTTAGATCTACTTAGATCTAATTCTCCTGTTATCTCATTTCCTTATATCTAGCCCGTTATGGGTAGATATAAGTGTGTTGATGCCAAATATGATGAGATTTGGTCTTGGTCTTGCTAGGAGAAGGGATCTAAGGTGGGTTTTTGAAGAATCGTCCTAGTTTCCTTTTGGGTTTTTCATTTGTTGTGGTTTTCATCAAAAACCTAAAGGTAGGAGGCTTCATTCTCAACTCAACTTAGTAAAACTAATTTGGCATGGTTTCAAATTGAATGTGTGGTGTTGAATTGATTATTATTTTATTGATGAACTCGTTTTGGAAATCTTCTTGACTAATGGTTATGCAATCTAGAAAATTGTGGATTTTGAATGAGTGCTTTGGTTCTTGATTTTAAATTCTGGATTTTAAAATGAGGATTTTCTGGAATTGTGGAACACGATTGGGACTAGATGTTTTCAAAAAAAGGGTAATTTTTTATTGAAATTAAAATTTTCCTTGAAATTGTTTGTGCATTTTTTTCAATAAAAATGGTGTTTCATTGAAATGGTTTTTCATTAAGATGGTTTGGCATTGAATTGGTTTTGATGGAAATGGTTATCAATAAAATGATGTTTTTATTGAAAGGGTTGTTTTGGCATGATTGTTGGGAATTTATGGTGTGTGTTCATGTTTCATATATAGGTCTTGGTTGAAATATGACCATGTGCTCAGTTCCAAAGGATTAATGGCACATGGGAATTGCGTATACAAGGCATGGTTGAAATATGACCTTGTGCTCGGTGCCAAAGGAGTAATGGCACATGGGAAACAACTACCTTGTGAAAACATGGTAGATGGACAAGAAATAGCTCAATAGTATGGAACTATCATAACATGAATGCATGGGTGGTTTCATGGTTTGGGGATTGTTTGGCCTTCCAAAAAGGGTTATTGTGAAATGGTTTTAAAGTTTTCTTAGTTATTTTTTTGGAAAAATAACTTGCTGGGAATTTTTTTTAAATTGGACTTGTATGATTTTGTTTATGATTGGTTTTTGAAACTTATTTATATTTGGTTATAAACTATTTTTGTGAAGGTGATTTATATAAATTGTTTTATATAATTGTTGCTAACTTTTCTATCTTAGTGTCTTGAGTAGAGAAGTCATTGGGGGAAACCTACTGAGTTTTATTCTCACCCCATATTTCAAACATTGGTGTTTTTGCAGATGTAGTATTCTAGGATACAGGTGAAGGTAAGGCACCTCATTACTAGTGGTTCACGGTGATGTTTGGGATAGGTTGTGGTTCTTGGAGCTTGGAGCTAGGTGTGGAGTCATAGAGTGTGTCTTCACTTATTTTGGGTCCTTTGTTTAGTCTTCTGCATAGTAATCTGATATTGTATTTGGTTGTATTGGTTTTTGTTTTTATTTTGGAACAAATTGGTTGTCTTTTGGTAATACATGCTTGAATGTTTTAATGGCATGCATCATATAGTGGTTGTTAGAGGATGGTTTGGTTGGTTTATTTCTTAAGGTAAAATCGTTCCTCGCTGTTCCTTGAAGCCCTCGGCACTTATTACCAGCCTTTGGTGCCTTGGGAATGTCACTTAAGGCCATGTAACCTTCACCACCTCCTTAAGTGAATGAGGTAGTGGTGGGGTGTTATAGTTTCACTATTCATTGTAGTTGAATCGTTGTACATTGGGAAGAGGGTCGATCAAAACGATTATTTCTTCCATCACATTGGTCGGTTTCTTCCCTTGGAAATTTGTTTCTAGGTATCCTTCCTTATTGAATATAAACAATTTCCTCACACCCTTTAGGAAATTAACAGGGTTCTTCTTCCAATAAATTTGACTAATGGGATTTTGAAATATATTTCCTCCATTTTTTTCTTCATTACACCTCTATAATTAAACTTCACTTTCTACCTCTTATCCATATGAGAACCTTATGATTCACTAATCCCAATTTATAATTTGTGGAAATGTTATAAAATTTCCACATAATTTTCAAAGTCCAAAATGGATATGGCCTTTCATAAACTCTTATTTAGTCCACCAAATAAGATTTCAATGTTAAATTTTATGAAAATTAAAAAGTTGGAGGTGTATCATGAAGGAATTGTGATTTTTATCTTACACACCTTTATATATGAATATTCCTTTTGAATGATGATAAGGATGTTTCTATCCATTTTCAGTCACGTTGTTTGAGGAAAATATTTATCAATTTTTTCTAGAATTTGATTTGCTCCAACATTTTGATCTCCCCCATAGGCTTTATGTACTTGATCAACATCTAACATTAATAACATTATCCATATATATGATAAACACTAAAATTATCTTCTCTTTATCATAACATTGATATATATAGAATATATTTTTAATAAACTAGACCGAGTCATCCTTAATTAATTCATAAAAATATCCACTAAAATATAGATGCCTTTGATTCATTAAGGACTCAATATAAACACTCTCCTTCATAGGGTGATTTGGGAATTTCACATGATTTAGGTTTTTGTTCAAAACCATAGTCAACTTATAGATTACAGTCAAAATGATTGTAATTCATCCTCCCTTTGAGCTGGACATCTTGTTTGGGATATCATCACAATCCCCATAAGATTAGTCTTTGACTCGGTTCCTCTTATTTCTATCCATTAACAAGATTAAAGAGATAAGTGATGATGATAATTTTTTAACAGTATTAAACATATAAAATGGAAACTAATAAATATAAAAAGATAAATCTTAAATATTATATATTACTTAACCGATGAATTTTATGGCATCAATCTACGTTATACATTATCTATTTCCTAATACAAAACCTCATAGAATTGTTTTACAATAATAATGGTTCATAATGATATTTTTGATTTAATAAAACATATTCATTGGAAGCATCATTCATGGTGTGCATAATGACCCATTATCATGCCCGAGTTCATAATTAAATCTAGTATAACACATTATTGTTGGTGTTGTTACCCCTAGGAACATCTATTCAAGATACAAATAAACTTTAGTATCTAGATAGGTATGTATTTGATTAAAAACAATATAGTATATACTTTATCAAAATTTAGGGTTGTCTTCCTATGTTTAGTATAATCACTAAGGCTTTCTCTAGTGTTTTCTCATCTTCATCCCAAAAATAACTAGTCATTCATTTGATACTATCAATGACTAACCATATACATAATAAACATTATTCCCAGATTTGTTACATAAAATAACAATTAGTATAAACCAAAATATTGAGAAGAATCTTTTATTTTGGATATTAGGTACATATCACATCATCTTGATACATGGATAGAAAAACATTATTGAAAACATCCTTAATATGATTTTAAAATTATATTTCTCATTTAAAAAAACATGTGTTAACTTGGGGACATACATAAGCTATGGATGATCTATAAGTCCTCGTATGGGAATTAAAATAGCATAACATGAATACAATATGGAAAGTTAGACAATATAAATTTTAATGGTACATAAATCGATGAGAATAAAAATATGAATATTGAAGCATGATATATGATGATAAAATAATGGTAAAATTTTAATGTAGAAACAACATTAAACATTAAATAAAAAATATAGGGTAAGGATATCCTCCAAAAAACTATATCATGGTATAAAAAGTCCCATAATAGAATATGTTTACTCCTTGATCCCATACATGACATTTCATGACACTAAAACATAACAAATACATTGGAGTTTTATATAATTATATGTGCACCCATCACATTCATACCATTTACATGGCTTTGTGTTCCACATAGACCATTCAACATAGGATCATATTTAATCAACTTAAATACCCATATTAAGGTTTGTGGAAAAAATAAATTGTTTTCCCAATAAAATAAGGATAAGAATATATTAGTGAATATCCCTGAGTGGAAATAGAGATGTTATTCACAATTCAATGGTTTGGAATGGGCAAAATCATAGGATAATTTCATCAGCATAAAAGTGGTACATAATGAATCATGGATGGTATTAGTTTTAGTTATATATTTATATCATAAAATAATGATTATAAGTGTAGTAATAGGTATGTTTGAAAACATACCCCAATAAGAAAAAATTGAAAAAAGGCATAAAATAAAGGGGGTTCTTGAATAAAATGAGAATGAAAGGGTCTCATACATTAAAAGGGAATTTCCAAAATCATGGGAAGAGTTTCTTGAGAGATTAGGGGAATTTTTATAGGGATATATAGAAGAAGGGATAGAATATATTTTTGACCTAGTTCTTTTCAGTTTTTTAAATGGGAGAATTGGTGGGATTATATTTGAAAGCGACTAGATTTCATTATTATTTTCCAAACATAATTCATTGATTCAATACTATAATGTAACAAAAACCACAAAAAATGACATAGTTTTCACCAAAGGTTTTTACCAATTAAAACATTATTTCACTATTTTATAATTCTATGAATTGATAACATAAAAATAATACCAATTTCTATGTTGAGGTTATTCATGATACAAATAATTAATTTGAAAACGTTAAAATATAATATTGGATTTGGATGATTCATAAAGGGTATATAAATAAAATAAAATAACCAATAAAATTTTTTTTAAAGGGTAAATAAAAATTTTGTCTTAGATACATTTTGGGAAAATGTTATATAAATTTTGGGTCCTTATGATGTCATAATACCTACTATATGTTTATACCATATTTAATTTATACAAAAAAATCAATGATCTAAAATGATTATGAAAACAACACCAATGAATAATTTAGATATTCTATTCCAAAAATAATTTTTGTTTTGACAAAATAATTATCTAAATTTTTTAGATTAAATATTTAAGGTATATTCCATCATTATTGAAATATTCTGATTTTTTTTATAGTTATAGTTTTCTAACATATATAAAAAATACATGTTTACATTATAAAACTGTATTATAATTTATATTTAATATATATAATTTAATTATATTGTTTTAAAATAATATAATTTATTACAAAAACATCATTAATTTAGAAAAATTAATATATTAATTGAATTTTTATAACACCGAAGAATACATATATAGTTTTGTCGTATTAAAATATAATTTTAAACAAACACATTACATAATCATTTATAAAGTAAAATCAATAAGGAATAAATATAATAATTTCATTATTGAATGAAATTATTCATATAAATAATGTAAGGGTCTAGATTTAATTAAATTTAATACACCATAGAATACTCTAATGGTTAGGTGTGAGATATTATGATTTTCTTTGGCCAGTTCGGTGAAGATGGTTTGGGATGTGATATCATTGAGCATGAGATTCTCTTCTAAATGGGTTTGATCATTTTTTAGTTGATATATCTCAGTATTGTCATGATCGAGTTAAAATACAAAATATTCTATATCCCTAATAAGCTCCAACAAATGGGATTCATAGGGTATGTTCCAACTGGTTGAGGGCATCGCTTCTTTTGTCTATGTGAATTGGATTTATCAAATCCCTTAAAAATAATTATAATATGATAACTATTAAATTTATATATTGGGAATGGGCATTATTCAAAATGATCATATAAATATGAAATGATATAACCAAATATGATCATTTGTTTTCACTATTTACATTATATAAATAAAGACGTTATTATTTTTAAAAGGGAATTTCATTTAAAAATAATTTGTTCATTAAATTTTGAATGTCAATTAACAACATGGAAAAAGTGGTTTAGTTAAATATTTTTATGGATTTCATAATGTATTTGGTTAATTTAATTGTAATATTTTAAAGATTTAATGCTATAAATGATTTTAATACTGATGGTTTTTGAAATATTTAAATGTTTGGAGTGTTTTACCAAAAGTTTCAAGTTTGTTTAAATGGTTTCTTAAATAAATAAATATCATTTTTTCGTAAAATATATTTTTTTAAATCATATGGTAAAAAATTGATATAATGAATGGATTTTATTATTGGAAATATTTTTTTCTAAAACTATATATGGAACGGAGGATAATTTATATTAAATGGATTGTTGTTGGTTAAATGAATTTTGAATATGATTGAAATGAGGTTTATTTAAATTGTGTTTTCATATCATTCAGTGATTTTTGTTTAATCTCATGAATTTTGATTTTGTGGAAATTTTCTGATGTTGTTGATATTTTGTATATCCATTATCTATACTATTTCATGTACTCCACCCTTCCACATGTCTATCTCCTATTCAAACTCACCCTCATATGTCTTCGTGTTGCAGTCTCCGCCAAAATCATTACCCATTCTTCATCGATGGGTAGAGCTATCTACCAGTTTTCCTCGATAAGGGATTGAACCGAAAGAAATCTATTCTTCTTAAGTTATTGTAAATCTCCTCACATATCCCTCTTCAATGATATAACTCCATATAATCCATGTTGATAAATCTTATAGTTTTCCTCATAAGTGATTCTACCAGAAGAAATATTTTATTCTTCTGTTCCAGGAAATCTTGTCAACTCTCCCTTCAATGTGATGAATCTGCGTAATCTGGTCTTCCTCACCCATGCCCTGCAAATGATTTCCTAAAATCTCAAATTCCTTGACCTCCCTCCTCAACTATATATCTCCATTTATCTGGATATAGAGCACATAGTTCTCATACAATTTCAGTTAAACATCAATTGTGCCCACCGACATAGAATTGTCCAATGATTTCTGAATCGTCCACCAACCATAGATTTCCAAGGTATGTAGATGCCCAATCCTCCACTGAAGCTGATCTATCCACCAATGCTTAAATTCCATGGAATGTTTCTAATACTTATTTCAATAAATCACTTAACTACAGGATGATGGTTGTCTCCAACTCATCATCGACCCACTACTGTAATTCCCTAGGTATTTTTCTAGTAATCCTTTCTTCTCCATTATGAACAAGGATTAAATACACGATTCATTAAAATTCATGCTTTGACTTCTATGTCTATCCAAGTTATTGTCCAAGTCATCATGGAAATACTATTGGACTTCGAACACATCAACAATAGAGAATCGGATTTTCAAGGTAACATCTAAACATAATTTTCAAAAAATAATCATTCCACTAATACTATGTTCTAAAATCATTTTTCCTAATGAAAAGAAGGAAGGATGGGGAGCTAAGTGGGGCAGGCGGTACATAAAGTAAGGTTTCTATTTGTCTCTCCTAATATTCATATTATATTTTTTCTATATTCCGTTCGTATGGATCTTATGTATGCATGCATATTCATCAGGTTTATTGAATGCAATGTTCATGTTTATCATCCATGACAAAATAACAATTTAAAGGACATGGTTGTCAATTAAAAAATTTTATGGGTTTTTATGTGTTTGTAGTAATGTGAAGAAGTACCTATAATCTTCAATTGATAATTTTTCTCATTCACACCACAATTAAGACAACTAGAAAGAGAATGTTATAAAAAAGAGGTATATTTTGTTACTAAATCAAGAAGCTTATATGAGAAAATTCATATGGGTTTTTGAATCACATATTACCTAGGAGTTCTAGCTTATATGTAATATCATTTGAGTTAATAATATGAAAAGTTACATCATCTTGGTGAATATGCATTAATTTTCCCTCACCGGGGAATCTTTCTTGCCAAAGATGCACGCATACATGATCTTCAAGCTTAGTGTACACTTTTCTTCTTCCTTTTTTTTCTTATGATTTGCTGAATTTTTCTTCTCCATTTTCTCCTTTACATTATGTAAATTCATATCATCTTATACTTTATTTTACCCATATAATTAAATTCTTTCACCTATAGGAAAGGGAACCATTTACAGAGGTTTTTTTGTATTTAAAAAATATAATAATTGAGGTGAATGTTTGAAAAATTCACATAAGAAATGAATTCATCTGAAGACACCACTTTTCTTAATCACAGTTCTAAACAAGGATTTGAGTGTACAATATACTTCTTGAGTTTAACTATCAGTTTATAGAGGACAATTTTTACTGCACAAATACAAGATGAATGGGTTGGTTTCCATAACATTTATCATCCCCCACATTACTACTTTTCTATATACTAAGAGATCAGAAAAATAATTATGTGGCAGCTGATCATGTCAACACTGTCATGCCTCCCCTCAGCTACTCAAGCCATCTCAATTTCCTCTACAATGAACTATGGATTTTTTCGGTATGTTTATTTTCTCAGACATTATCACAATAGTGATATATAAGATTAATCTAAAACTTGTATGAACATGTTTAAGGAAAAAATTAATCCTTTTCGATTATTATAAACTTTACAATAAACATGTTTTTCATTTTTTTTCTCAGCTATTATTATCTACTTGAGGTAATGAAATTACTATCACCCAACATCCAAAAGTGATAGTTCACATCTCAATGTTTTTTTATTAATATTTAAATTTTCATGTTTCAATCTCTATTCTCTATTCAATTACATTCAAAATTTCAATTTGCATGTTTCAGTCTCTATTATATCTCAATATTGTATTAAAACTCCCAATAAATGATGTAAATATTTGGTAGCATTGATCGACCCATTTGTTGATGAGATTTGGGACCCAAATAGATGGTTTACAAAAATCAATATTTGATACTGTTCAACTTCAAGACTCACAAGATGGAGGGTCTACCTACAGTGCTGGGATTTATGATACTGTTCAACTTCAAGCATCATGAGTTGAAGGGTATATCGGAGGTGCTGGTGAATTTGATTCCATAATATACAAGGAGTCAATGTTCTGTCTGTATATTTTAGGAGTGGGTTGGTCCCTGATATTTGTACCAAAATCAACAAAATGTATAAACAATGACATGATATACATTGTATTATAAACTACATTGTCAATTATAGAATAAATGTATTATATAAAATAAGTGTTTTGTATCAGTGTTTTATAATCTTATACCCATGTATAACCAGTGTTTTATAGTGTTCTCTATTATTCAATTACAGTATAATACAAAATATATGTTAAACATTTTGAAATATCTTTAATATGGATGAAATTATATAAATTGTATTGTAATCAATATTTAAGAATATAAAATATTTGTTTGTGAATTATATACATTTGTATGTGTAATCTTTGGTTATAATGTGTCTCAAATAGGAAAACTATCTAGCCAAATTCACACAAGTAACACTTTATAAAATCTGTAAAGTTTTTATAATTATCTATTATGTAATTTAAAATCTATATCTATAATGTGTATATAACACGAGATCTTTGTAAAATCCAAAATCGTTGGGTTTTAAAAGTGTTACCAATAATTTGGAATATTTTTATTTATTTTTCATGAAAAATATAATTGTTCATCATGATTTAGATATTTCATTAATCTTATTTATAATGACTTTTACTGCATAACATATTCTCTTTATTATTGGTTCATAATTAATGGGTCACACATCATTTCTTATTTTCATTTTTTATTCCACATTACTTTCTTTCTTTTTCATTCCATTTACATTCACATAAATTTATTTACTCTGACTTCATGTGTTTTCCTGGATGTTGGGTGAGGTGGAAAATATTGTAATAATGATGAATATAGTAATAAAATATTAAAATCCATTTTTGTGTTTTTCACATTCAATATAATGTATATTGAAAATGGACAAGGAGTCGGAATTATAATTCTACAAATAAAACTTGCAAAAACCATATGTAAGAAGATGTGGAAACTTGAACAAAGGACTTTCCTGACACCTCACAGGTCATCAATCACTAATCCAGGCCATGGGTGATTCAATACATTTCATATTATGAATTATTTATAATTTTTCAATTTTTATCATCAAATATTTCTACAGGTGTTTCTATTAACTTCATGCTATGAAATTACAATTGATTAATCAACTATATTATTTTACATAACGTTGATATACTTGAAATTCATATTCAATGTAAAAACTTCTTTATGTGAAACTATATCCTCTATTCATATTTACTTTTTCATATATGATATATTCATTGTATGTTACTCATACCTAAAAATTTTCATGACTTGAAAAGTTACTAAAATGCATGAATGAGATTTCCCAACATCTATTCAGTATACTAGTACAAACTAAACCTTCAATAATGATTCAATTTTTATAATAATGTATAAAAATAGTACTAAATCATTCTTTATTTTTAAAATTACAATAAGTAACAATCAATTAGTATTGATATCTTTTAATATTTTTTTGGGAAAAACGTGATTTATTCATTCTCTAACTTTTCCCCATTATTTTCATATAAGAATATTGTTTTGATGAAAATTCGCTGATAAATAGCTTCCCCAATATATTTCCATCATCTATTTATCCTACAAAACACGACTCTTTTATTTAATCGTAGTAAAATTATTTTTTCAATATACTATGCATCAATGATTTATTTTAATCATACACTTTCACATAATTAAAATGTATCTATAATAAAAATTAGATTCCATTTTCCCAGTGTGACATTTTTTATATATTATTATGCATATAGTATTCATACATTATTTGAAATCACATAAAACTATATGAATAATTTATACATACATCGATTTAAAAAATATGAACCCATTCACATAAATGAAAATCTATATTTATATATAATGGGTCCAACTACACATGTCACCATCATCCTTCACACCATTTCCATGGGTAACGAGGAGCCCACTCACTTCATTTCTTCTTACAATTTCATACCACTCTTCCAACAAGTGAAATAAATTCTATATACTTTAACACCACAAGCATCCACGGTACGCTTCCCTTTGAATAATACAGTAGTGTGTGTTGTATGCAACTTCGAGTTCTAACACACACCACCATCAATCAAACTAGCTGATATGAATAGTAATACTTACTTTTTGAAATATTATAAATTTTATCTTTCAAAATGGACTTCATATTTGGATTTGAAATATCTAAATTATCCTAGGGTGAATTTTTGGTATTTTTCTGAAAACTTTCAATTTTTGATGAATAGTGAAAAAACACTGAGTTATTGTTTAAAAAAGAATTTTTATTTAAATAATTATTTATTTTATTTAAATTTAAATAAGGACAAAATAGATACATAATACCTATATATGTTCAATGTAATTCATTAGATTTAGTTTAGAATAATTTTAGATATATAAAAATTTTATTGAACTTTTCACCGTCTTTTACCCAACTTCTAGGAGAATTTGTAAATTCACATAAAACTTAATTTTACCACTTCTGTGAGTGGAATTTAGAAAATACAAGAGACGCGGTTAATATCAAGGAGTAAAATTTGGTTAAATAAGACAAAAATAATTTTTGATGAATAGTAACTTTTTACTTTTATTTACCACGGTAAAAAGTAAATAGGGTAATTAAGGGGAAAAATGAAATTAATATTACCATAACACATGTCCTTATTCTATTGGACAAGTATAACTCAACCAATAACAACCTTATGAATAAAATATTATCATTTAGGTCTACTTGGATTAGATTAGGACATTTATTATTATTTAATTCACAGAAGAGTTAAAATAGTTAAAATCAACGTTGAATTACTTAAACATATTTAAAATAAGGTTATACATAAGATAAATTCGATTATAAATATTAATTTAAAAGATAAAAATATTTCCTACATACTGGTATTTTATTTATAATTTTTAGACACTAAATAATTTAATTTATGTATGACACAATGGTGATGTAGTAATTACCGAATTAATGAAATATTAAAATAATTGATATTTTAAATATCCAAATAAATGTAATTTTAATCTTTTGGGAATTAAACTAATTTTATAGGATAATATGACATGTTAGGATTGATTTAATTAACTTTTTTATAAGTAATCATTCTATTATGATTTTTACAAAAGTCAAATTCCAAATAGTGGAAAAATTGACATAAAAGAGTTTTTAAAACAAATATTATATTATTAATTCATATTCTATTCCTAAAAATATAAGGTTCAGTCAAAGTACTTTTATCATGATATTTGTATCATTAATGGACCACTTTGGGGTCTCTTGGAAGTTTATAGTATGTTTATCAACCATATAATATAAAAAATACAAAGTGACATGGTAAGTGTCAAACTAATAAACTAAGAGGTAAAACAAAACGATAAGGTTAATATAATTACCCAAACCTGTCTAAAATCTATTGGTTGAAATTATTTAGACCCATACCCACATTATTCTTTGAATAATACATTTTTCAGCCATTATAAATCCAAATACAAATTTATTATAAAATAATAGTTTAAGTTTTTTCTAAAGAGCCCCTCCTCCCCCTTATAAAAGGACACCAATTTTAACCAATTCTACACAAATTCAAAGCCTTTTGGATCGGCCAACCCCTGACCAAATATTCTCCCAACTACCCTCACTTCAACCAAGATGCCTTAGTTTGATCATAATTCCAATCTAAAGAGCCCTTTTGAACAAATCAAAAGGAAGAACCCGAAGAAGAGGTAATGTCATCACCACCCGCTTTAAAGTTCCTTCTTCTTCAACTTCTTCTTTCCTTGTTATTTCCATTCTAAAATAATAACTCCAGTATCTTCTATATAAATTGATGTTATTATAATTATGGAACAAACAAATTCATTATTATATCCATCCCTTGAATGACATGTAACCATACGTGCGTATGTACGGCCTACCGTCTCCACGATGTGGTGTAATTGCTATTCAATATATTATTATTTAGATGGGTATAATAATGATGTATAATTCATTAAAATAATAAATATAACATGATAATGATTCTGTATATATTATATACCATCCAATTATATATTATTTTAATATCAAAAGAATGATATTGTTTCTTGTGCGTACGTACGAACTACCGTCTCCACGAAGGCGATGAGATTCATTCCCCATCATATCCATTCAAAAATAATTTTCATTTTATGGTTAAAAATAATGTTTAAAGACTTAATATCATTCTGTATATGATTATGATACAACCTATCCATAACAAAAACGGATTATGTAACAAAACATATAAAATAAAATGAGTAAGTTAACACCCAAAACGATGATAATACTAAGATTTTATTAACAAAACAATGTTAAAATATGATATATGATATCATATTAATATATATGATTCTTTTATAATTTAATAACAGTTATTTCACCATTATACAGGAGGATAACCTACCATCAACCAAGGAAATGTACAAGGTAAGGGGTTTTCATCTCACTCCTTATTCTCTTGAGATTCATACCATATTGCCACTATTAACTTTTGTGTGGTGTATCTACTGGCCATAATTGTATTCATTGTATAATACACATTAATTTATGTGTATTTACATATTAATTGTATGATACCTCTTTCATGGGTTTTATGTTTCGTAACTTACCAAATTGTTATGGGTTTATTTTACAATCTCTTCATTATCCGAGGTTGTTTATATGTAATTATCTACTGGGACCTCTTTATCATCCACATCCATGTTTCATAAAAATGTATTTCAAAAAAATATTACTATTTTATATAATATGGTTTAAAGTCATTTATAACCTTGATTGAATTTTTATAAGATGTTTATAAAGGAATATTTCCGTCGTTTTCCAAACAGGGTCCTTTTTAACCTTTTCGAGAGAATTAAGGTAAGAATGTCTTTTTTTAACTTATACGGCGGGTGTGGCTATTTTCCACCATTATAAAATCTTAGAATCTTCCCTTAAAATATTATAAGGATATTTTCAATGTAAATTTTTTCTTTTATAATTATATGACCTTTAAATGATTTAATAAAAAGAGATATTTCCCTCAAATAGTTTTGATTTCATCTATGTCAACATCCTGTGATGGATTTTAAGCTTATTTGAAGTTGATTTATTATGATACAAAACATCCATATAGTATTGAAGGTTTTGTGATATGTTTGACTGTGGATGTTTTATTTTTATACCATTCATGGTTTATGTAGAAAATATTGACATTTCTTATGCTAGTTTTAGTACGAATGTTTGTGTTATGTTTAAACCTGTTCATATGAGGAATACATTGGACTTAATAAGTGACGGGTGGAGCCTGCTATAGCTCCTTGATGCATCGGTAGGTATCATGAGACAAACTAGTGTCTTGGAATGAGGCCTTGAAAAAATCTTATTTGTATTTATGGCACGAGGCCTTGGATACGTGGTTATGATAGTCTGGAATTATGCATTCCATCATTATAAAAGTGGTTTTTGATATTGCATGTTATTATTCGATTAGTAGAATATCCATGTGAATAAGTAAATGGAATTATTCCATTTTATATTTTCCATATTAATGTGAAGTTCATGTTTAAAAGGATTTTGTTTTAGTTATACATTGCCTTAAATTTTTATGCTTATTTATGAAAGTTTCCGCTATATTTTTATCCTTACTGGGCATCTGAGCTCACCCCCTTTATATGTTTTATTTTTTTCCCAAGATGTGAGGAATTATTTTAAGAATGACTTGCAGGGATATTATGAGGGGACAATAGTGTGGAATATGGAGACTATGTTGTTGTAGTTTTCATTTTATGATGTAATGTAAACTTTATAAATGTATCTAGTGTTTCCAAGGCTACTAAACTAATCGGTATTTCGAGACTTGATCTTTCTTGTGATCATACCAATTTTAGGTAACAATGCACCGAATCTGGGTAACTAGGGTCGGGGCATTACATATACCATCACCACCATTTTTTGATCATGTGTATGAAAATATTTAATTAAATGATCATGTCATGAAAATGCACGAGTAGGGTACTAGTTTATATTTATCCCTCATGAATATTTAATGAACTGTTTTGTTGATCAGGGTTTCCTTGGGATATTTGTTCCATCTAATCCAATCATAAAACATAGTGATATAACAACCTTTCACTAACATAAGTATTTCCTTTGAGAGTTGTTTATATCACTGTTTTTTATTTATATTTTCATGGTATTAATATGTGCTTACACCTAATACTAATTAATTTTTTGAGAATCATTCATGATTTTATTATTTTATCTGGTTTTTTAGTAGAGAAATGGTAGATTAAAATTTTGAATAATTTGGAGGAAAATGTTACAATTTTTGAAGATGGAGACACGTTAGTGAAAAATAAAGAAAATAGAAAAAATGATGAACAATTATATGAATAGTGAATTTTTTCTTTCAGGTTATAAATTAGAAGAACCATGCCCTGAATTTGGAATTATTTATTCTGGAAAACCACCATTCACAATTTGGAACACCTTTTCATAATTTGAATATCTATGGAAATTCATTACTTGAGAAGAGATGATGAAAAATGGACCCTGTGGGTGGAGCAGAAATTGTCACGCTGTAAAACCCTTTATCAAACCATTAATTTTATTAATGTTAGAATAAATATATGTTCGACCAACCAAATTTTTTCAACATGAATTAATTTTTCATGATATGAATTGACTCTATAATAATATATGATAAATTTTTGACCATAAATGGGGGTTTTAATGCTCGTTTGGCCTTCAATCCTTATAATGATCTTCCACGTCTATAAATAGATGTTTTGAATATCGAGAAAATGATCATTCAATTATTGGTGCGGAACCATTTATAGGTTTCTAACCCAAGAATAATTTCTTATAGATAGGATTTTGAATCCGTCATTTTTTCAGTAATTATTTTTAACATTATAAATTTATTATTTAAATTAAATTCATTTATCTAATTCTTTTAAATTTAAATATATTACATATTTTCTTTAAAATTATTATATTTTATAAGTTTTTAATTTCATTCTTTCAATATATGTATATATATATATACCTTTTATCCTTTTATATTCTCTATGTTATGGGTTCTGGTTCATTTTTCATTGGAGACAATCCAAATATGATTAGCTAAAATTACAAGTGAGAGTGGATCTAGTGAAAATTCATGTATACCATGTTTTTTAATTTTTCCTCTAGAAATTAAATAATCTATATATATTTATGTTTAACTATGGTTAAAATGTGATATTATTTATTAATAATGTATGGAAAAATAATTTAATAATGAGAAAACCCCATCGAATATGATATGATTAATTCATGAAAGCTTCACTAGATTATTCTCCTATACTACAAACTATCAAATGGTTTAATTTTTTTAGATAAATATTCTCAGGATGCTAGGGTAGTTTCAAAATTAATTTATGAAATTATCATTGATTATAAATAAATCATTACACAAATTTTTAATAATTTTTTTTGAATGTGAAGTTGAATTAATTTATGTAAAACAAGTTTCCATAGAAACTGGTCCCCCTATATTATGACATTTCTCTTTGTCTTTTTTCTCAATTTATTTATGTAATAAGTTTTATAATTTAACTAAAATAAAATTAATGAAAATTTTTCCATAATTTTTAACTACACTTCCCACCTCTAGGTAGGATCAAACCCATACTTCCATTATTCTATGGCTTTGTATTTAGTTTAGTGATGAATTATAAATTCCCAAGTTAATACCAACCTGGAGGAACAAACATTTCATTCAGTGAATCCCAAATTTTTATATCATTTCCAAAGAAAAGTGGAAGGTGGTTGATATCTCATGATTGGTTAACTAGGTCAAATACTTCTGTTATCTCATTTCAATTTAATGATTATATTTTATTCATTTTTTAAATTTTTATTTTTTTATTTTACATTTTGATTTATTTTTGGGGTTTTGTAGTATTGATTAGTAGAAAAATTATTGTTATTCCCCACCACTATCACTAAACAATATATATCAAGAGGAGTATATTACATGGAAATAACCTAATTTTCATGGATGTTCTAAAAATGATGGTGGTTAGAATGATTCATACTCTTATTGATGTCGTGAATTCTAGCATCAATAGTGGGATGCAACATACATCCATACCTATGTAGAAAACCCGCATATTCATGTCTACCAAGGTGACTACTTGTCTGAGAGATAAAATCCTAAAGACCTTAACATCCTGTAAACTCAAGGGTAGTATTTGTAAGATATAATAAACCTATTTCAAAAAATTTATTTTGATTTAATGGAAAATAAGATCGATGATAATGAATCATAACTCATAGAACGTAAATAAATAACTATAAACATTGATAAAATTATATCAATTTTATATTACATTGTATGCAACCTACCTTTGAGTACTAATGTAGGGATATACGAAAAGAATACTAAGAGGTGTAAGAAGTTAAAGATATTGGATAAATAAAGGAAGAAACTCTAGAGGATGATATCAAAGATGAATACATTAAAGACACTGAAAATTATGACAAACATAAACCTATGTAGTATTAAAAATATAATGTAGAACATCAGGTATAGCTTATAAGTTTATAATCATAAAAATAATAACTACAAGCATACCTTTTGCACTTAAAAGACAATGATGTAAATATCATGATGGGTCATATTTATTAGATGGTAGAGGATAAGGAGTTTCTTTATATTGATGAAGTACGGGAAATATTATTTAACAAAGAAAATACTCAACCATTTAAAAATAAAAAGAGATAATTTTTGTGGAAGGAAAAATAACAAATATGGTCGGAATTTGATATCCTAGTATTTTCCTTATAAATTTTCAATAGTTATAGCTCACCAAAATGAAATGTGATAATGATTGAAAGATATATATATATATATATAATACAAAGAAGAATGGAAGGATAATATTTCAGTTGGAACATCAAAGTGGGTATCCTTATACAAACAAGACATTACATTACAGGGATTTGAAGGTATAACTGTAGAACTCAAATAAGTTTATGTTAAGTCAATCCTGGTTTATAAATTACTTTCTATTACTTATAAATTTTTTGTTATAATAATTTATTGACTCCCCTCACAAATGATTAGTTTTTTATTCTGAGTTAATTGTTTTGAATCATTAAATTTTATGTGGTTTCTTTTTCAGAATCAATTTATTAATATGACACTAAGGAGATGAAAAATTGAAAAATTGAATAATCTAAAAACATTGAGGATAATAAAGCATTGTTCTGAATTTCTTATATTCTTTTTGTATGAAATTATATTTTATTTATTTTTATTTGAAAAAGTAATCTAAATTATGGGATATACCTAAAATAATTAGATTCACCAATGATAATTTATTTTTTCCCTATTTATGTTCCAATTGATTTTATTAGAAAAAAAAGAGGGTGATAGGTTGAATAAGTGATACAACTTCTTTTATGTTTCCTTTCATTTTAATCAACCTTTTCCTCCTGTTAGAGATTCAATACCCTAATGAAGATGAAACAAATAGACATCCATAAAAACTCATGTATTTATAAGTTTCAATACCATAAAATACACTATAAAACATTCCCTTGATTATAAGAAGTATAACATACCCTTTCACTAATTTATCATTTTGAAGACCATATAATGGTCATGTTCACCATCTTAGCACAAATATTGAAATTGAAATATTTGTGTAAAAAAATTGGATACATATGCTTATTTTTCAAATCAATAAATGTATTCAATTGAAAAAATTATCCAATTTCATAACTAGATGAAAGGTAATAGCCTCCAAGAAATTTTTGTTGAAAACCCAGTATAATTTATCTGTGTCCGATTTTTTCATTCCAATTCCTCCAAGTAAAATTATCTCATTCCAATTTTCATTGTGAATACAGTAGAAATGAATTGACACCACTTCAATCCCTCAGTATGATAAATCTCAGCACAATTCTCCCTTAGTTTGAGAAACCCAATATGGAAATCCTGAAGCCTATTAATTCATCCTGATACGATGATTAGCATAATAAAAATGAAAATCCAAAAAATTGGCCATCTGTGTATGATAAATCCTGAGTACGATGATCATCCAAAAAAATTCAATCTTGCCTATTCTCTTTCTCATTTTCGTCAAAACATATTCAATAAAGGATCAAAACGATATCACTTCCTCTCACTAAAAACTCAGAGCTTATCTCTCTATTGCGATGAAAAATACTCACTTGTTAGTCATGTATTGTTTACAATTCACCTTTTAATGGTTACACAAAACAGTTCTGGGTGAGAATCCAAAAACACTTACCCACTCACCTAAATTAACTGAAATCATAATTTTTCCTAACAACTCATAGAAATTATGACTTCATCAATGCTTCATGATTCTTCTCGAAACTTCATTAATGTTTATCTCCTACTTCTCCAAACCCCCATTTCAATTTATAATAATATTACAACTATTGAGTCTGAATTTTTGAAGCTAGTTGCCTCAATCTGATTTCTTAATGAGATTCTAAGAACCTATTTGAATCAAATTCTTATATTTGAAAAATAAGATCCCCTTCAGAAAATAATTTAGTAATCTATTTTCTTTAAACAAATCATCCGGACAAACTAATTCAACCCTTTTGAAATGGCTGAACACATTGTTGATCATCCAATTCACATCTTCTCTTGACCAACATGAATAGAAAATTTGAGAGTAAATCTATGTTAATATGTCTCTTCCTATAGAAATTCAAACATCCATTCAACTCAGTTTAATTATGATATGTATAGTTCGATCTTTTGTAGTATTATTGGATTGAGTATGATCATTTATGGATACGGTCATTTCTGGTTACAATCATTTCTGGTGCAGATCATCCTACATATGATCATTCTTGGTACGATAAGTGTTTATGTCATCTGATGGAATAAAAGATGCTACAATAAATCGTATCCATCTCTTAATCTTCATTCACTCAAATAAAATTGTATAGAAAAACTGTTTGTATCAAATATTTCATTCTTCCACCAAGATAAATTTGATTTAAAAAACAACTTTTGTCAGTTATTTTCAATTGGCACCACCTTTTCAATTATCACTAGCTTTATATTGACACAACTTCTCAGTTGGCACCACCTTTTCGATCAGCACCACCTTTTAAATCAGAACTACCATTTCTTTCACTCCCCCTTTCCCCCATCTGGCATGGATAATAAGTTTGAAATTGAACATAGGATTTACATGAAATACAAATCATAAAAGTATATTCACAATTAAAACATAGAGTTCACACAGACCCTGATTCTCCAGAAAAAAACATCATTCTCATCGTATTCAGGGTGAATCTGAGGACCATATACATTCAAAAAGATTCCTTCACTTCCATTCTGAACCCAAGTCATGTCCGATCAAAAACATTTCTTTAAAAAATAAGTATTCTAATTACGATGGAAATTCATATTGAATCTAATTATTTCGAAAACATGAGTCTGATTCTTCAAAAAACCAAACTTCAATACGTTTTTTTCAAATACAAAGTGAAGTTATTTCCTTTCTTCTTTTCTTCAAAAACATATTTTTCAACAAAAGATGACACATGAAAACTATCTCCTTCATCATCATATTTTTATTACCGTTATCTGACCATGGTATTATTTTTTCATCCAATTTTTCATTAATCACTAATATTTTTAACATTATGAATGGATTATATATAAATAATTAGAATCCAATGTGAGCTAACTTATTGTAGGAAACAAGAATCATTGATAGAAATACCATGTTGTCCAAAAGTAGTGATTAAGAAATCCACTTTTTTCCTCCCACAGATAATCTTCGACCTCTAAATTTCATTATCCTTACTACAATACAAAAAAATCATTTCTACATTCACTCAAACAATAAGTTAGAATAGTTCACTCAAAAACAATGTTGAATTCACATATTACCCAAAACTATCTCTTTTATGAAATAGATTTATGAAATAATATAATTCACCCCCTGAACTATACAATCAAAATGTAAGATGAGATAGGGGAAAAACACATACCTCAACTATGATGAGGATCTGGTTGGACACTGATGTTCAACTTCAATTTTTAGAACGATTCCATTGGTAATGGTTTTGTGAAAATTTTGCCACAAGTTCTTATGGTGGAACATACTCTAGATTTAGTATATTCTTCCCCACATGCTCTTTTATAAAATGATATTTGATATTATATTGTTCCGAAATAGAATGATGAAATGGATTTATGGGGAGATTTAATGTGCATTTTTTATCAAACCCCAATAAATTCTCCTCAACAAGTAAATATTATAACAGAGTTATCATCCACAAGTATTGATTAGTGGAATGATTTGTAGGAAAATACTCAGTTTAATCAGTACTGAGTGTTATTGAATTATATTGTATGATTTTCAGCTAACACAAATCATTACCATAAAAATAATCCTCCAAATGTGGATCATCTATGTACAATATTTCTTACCCAATATGCATATGAATACCAAAAAAATTCAATACAATATAAGATAAAATACCTAATCCTCAATTCTTTTGATCATTTTATATATCTAGGAATAATTTTCAATAAATAATATGTGATTATTTTTTAGAACTCGGAAATATTTCACATAAGGTAGCAGTATAAACATTGTTGGGTCTTGAGGTAGTGAAATACAAATGGCTTTTAATAAACTTTTAATACTGTTTCCGATAAACTTATTCTCCTTATCCATCTTTACTCAACATTTTTTCTACTGAAATTAGTTTGGAAAAAGGATTTTTGTATTCCATGTCGAACCTCTTTAGAATATCATTAGCATACTTTTATTTGGAATTAAAAATGGACTGTTTCTTTTTCATGATTTGTAACCCAAGAAAGTATTTCATTTCCCCCATCATGGACATTACAAAGAACATCTTAATATTTTTTGAAAATCTTTTAAAACAACCTTTATCATTCGTAGTAAAGATAATATCATTAACATAAACAATAACAAAGAGAGAATACACTTTAATTTCCCTAATATATAGATTTCAATCCACTTTACCATTCGTGAAATCCATCTTCCTTAAGCATGTATCCAATTTGGAATATTGTGCCCTCAAATATTATTTTATACCATAATAGGCCTTCATCAATCTACACAGATAGATTTAATCTATTCCTACAACAAATCCACAAGGTTGTTCAATATAAACATCTACTTCGATCACACCATTTATTAATTTCAATTTAACATCCATTTTAATGATCTTCTAGCTTCATTGTGTAGAAATAGTAAGAAAGATTCATATTGTTTCCAATATTTCCAACATATAATAGGTTTCATCCAAAAAAATCCATAAATATGTGAATACCCTTTCTAAATAAATCTTTCATTATTTCTTACAACTCCACCTTATTTATTCAGCTTGTTCTAGAAAACCCATTTTGTGCCAATTATGTTTTTATTGTCAGGCTTGTGTATGAGATCCCATGTATTGTTCTTTTGAATCTAATAATATTCTTCATTCATGGATTAAACACATTTATAATTCTCAAAATCAAATTTAATATCACTTGGTTCAACATTTTTATACAATTACATCTATGTGATATCATTTGTTTTTCTTCTATTTTGAAATATTTGATGTTGCTCCCATATTATACTCTAAGATTCTACTTTCTTCCTCATCATGGGATGAGTTTTCAGAGAAACATCTTCTCCACGTGTAATTGCTGATTCTGGGTATTATTCTTGATTCGTAATACAATTATCGGTAGCATTAGCATATTTTTTTCTTCAACATGATCAACAAACTTTTCTTCTTCAATATGGTTTTAATTCCGAATTCTTTCAATCACCTTCATATAATCAGAATAAAAAAATCATTTTTTGTTTTTTTACTGAATCATCTATATCCTTTTCCTTTAAGAACATATCCAAAAAAACATACCAAATTCACAATTCTTCTTGAATGTTCCATAGTTTCGAACTTACTTATTTATAAAATATGGACTCTTATAAACTATAAAGTGTTTTAAACATGGAGTTTTTTCATAAAACAAATCACATGGAATCATACCTTATTAAGGATTGTATAAAAAATTGTTTTAAATGTGAATATAAGTACTCATGGATTTCCTCCAAATGTAATCAGAAGACTATGGTCAAGTAATATAGTTCTTCCCATTTGAACAAATATTCTATTAAATCTTTCAGAAACCCCATTTTGCTGATGATTTTATGGGGATATATACACATTCATAATTCCAAACTTTTCAATATAGTTTTCATATTATTCACTTCTATATTCACCACTATCGTTTGTTCTCAACTTATTTACTGAAAACTCACAAACATTGTATGATTTCCTTATAAAATTTTTAAAAATATTATATGATTCTGATTTTTGATTCATATACATAACACAAGTAATGAGAGTAAAATCATCAATGAATGTGATGAGGTACATATCTCTATTTGATTATTGTTCTCCCATTAGCTCATATATACCAGAATTAATCTGCTCCATGGGTTTTCTTAAAAATGTATCAAATTTCTTATGAACCCAATTTGTAATGATTTATTTCTAACAGATATTAAAATTCCAATCATTTATTTTTGGAAAATTCAGAATGTATCAGTCACTATAATTACTAGATAACTTTCTCATGGTTATCTACCCTATATGTCCCAGCCTTTATACCATAATTTATTCTTTTCCACCATACTCATGTAAGTAGAGTATTATTTCTCAATAACTAGAATTATGTTTCACTTTGTATATTGGCCACTTATAAATATATTTTCATATTCATCACTTTTAACAAAAAAACCCATCATTCATGAAGATAACTTCATTAACTGCATCAAAAAATTGTGAAATGGTGAGCAAGTTGTGTTCCATCCCATCAAAAGATAATGTTTGCTTGGATTTCATATTTTCTTTTCCAGTGATGGTTTCATCAGCACCTTTAATTTTTAATGATTCATCATGGAAAAATGCAACAGTTCCATCTCTAAAATATTTCACGTCTATCAAAAATTTCATGTCTCATATCATGTGCTAGGAACACCCATTATCAATTATCTTGTTTCATTATCCTTTAGCGGATTTCAATGGGGTTTCAAAAACAAGATATTTTTCTCTATTTATTTCTTTCTTAACCTTCATCTTCTAAGAATTAAGAATCATTTTTTGATCAAGTAACAAAACATGACATCTGTTTCTATTATTATAGGTTGTTCACGCCTTTCAAAAATAGTTCCCAAGGGTCAAAACCTATTTTCAATCTTCATTTCATTCTTTTCATACTACTTATTTATGGAAACCTTCCCATTATTCATTCTTTGAGAAGATTTAATCCTACTAAAACACTACCACACAAAACCTGTGGGATAATAGTAATGTTTTAAGTTGGTCCAAAACATACATTATGTATGTCCAAATCCACCAAAAGACCAACAATGGGCATAGAATGAGTATTTTCCCATGAAACATCCATACTGATCATAATTGTGAATTTTATTAATAGACACATTATTTTTTACTTTTAAAATCCTCGAACATTTTCATTAATCAGAATATTCATCATATTTTCAGCCATGTTATAATAAAGAGAATTGGATAAATTTTAGATTTCATATTTTTTCAGTAAACTTTTTTGACTCAGGTTTCATTGAGACTTTTGAATTCTCAATTTTTTTGGTCTTGGCCATATACACCACATTCCCATCATTATTATTTTCAGAAACAATAACATTTTTCTTATAACCCTTTGAATGTATCTTTGGTTTATAATTCTATGTTTTCACATTCTGGGAACATTCTCCAACATCAATGACATTGTTTTGAAAGCTTATGTTTCCCAATTAATCTTTAGAATGTATCTTCTGAACAAGTTCAAACTCTTCTTCTATTTCTTTCATTTTCATTTCAAGATACTCATTGCAATTTTTTTCATCTTCTGGAGATTTATTAAAAAAATTAATTTCTTTCACCATATATTATTTCTGATCAGAAAAATATTCATGATTTCTTATTTAAGAACATTTATCATCCCACAATTCATTTGTCTTTTCAATCCTTTTGATCTTTATCAGTCATTCTTTCAATTCATTTTTTAAATGTATTTCATGTTGATATTCATCTTCTATATAACTGTATATTTTGTAATATCCATCGTTCCATGTTGATATAAATTATTTCCAATATCATACACAACTAATTTTTTAGATCCTGCATCACTACCTTCTTATTATTCATCTTTAGAAAATAAACATCTACTTTTGAATTTGATGAATTTCATTTCCCTACCAATTTATTTCAATTTTTCTTTGTCTCCCTATTTTTTCTAACATCATTGTGGATTTATTACTTAATCATAAATATCCTTTTCATTTATTCTCAGAGGATAGTTTTCCACAAAGTGACCAACTATTCCAGATTCAATAAATTTCAAGGGATGTTTCCATTTTTGTTACACTATACTGCTTTTCACATTTTTAGAAATAAATGATAAAATATCATTGAGATTTTTACATACCTCATTTTGAGAGTTATAATCACCAAATTATTCATGAATAAAAATATTCTTTGTTTTTTCATTCTTTTAATCCTTTAAATACATTTCTCTATTAGCATTTATTTTCATATTCATAGCTTTATCTCTTCTCATTTAATAAGTAATAATAGTGATATGAAAATCGTCAAGTCATATGTTATTACTCACAATATTATTTACCCAGTTAAGGAAGTCAACAATAGATTCATGATCACCCATCATTATTTCTTCATACTTCAATATCTAGATTTAACATTTTTCCTTCAGGACATTGGTATTTCATTAATATATATTTTTCAATTTGTCCCAAATACCATTGGAAGTGGAAATAAAATTCACTCATATGAATTCTCATCCAGTAAGTGATGACAATATAAGATTATTCGACCATCCATCAATCTCCATATTCTTCTTATCAATAGATGTATGTAGGGATTTATCACCAATGCATGAAAACCAAGCAGTTATAGATTCATGAACATCCTAAATAATATACATATGATAAGTCATCATTTTATCCTTCCATATATGATAATTAATTCCCTCAAAGACTAGATTACCTGTTCTTTTTTCACACTTCAAATTCTCTATCATAAAGAATTAATGAATGGAACCAATGCTTCGATACCACTTGTATGTTCCTAGTCAGGGTATTTGTATCACTAAGAGGGTGATTGGGTGAATCAGTGATACTTTTTCAATTTTGTTTCATTTCAATTAAAACAACATTTTTCTCTTATTAAAGCTTTAATTATGTACTAAAAACAAATATATATAGGTATATAATTATTTATCTAGTTCAATATTAAATATGAATAGATACATATTTAGAGAAAGTTTAATACCATAAAATCTACTAGAAAACAATCCTCGGATTATAATGAGTAGGGAACGCCCATTCAATCACGTCACTCTTTGATGACAATCCAAAAGTGTGTGTCCATTATCTTATCACAAATAGGGTATTTGGAAAAACAAATTAACAACTAATGTTTCCTATTATTATTTTTCAAATCAATAGAATTATTCTATTTAAAACAATTACAAAATTTTATACACAGTTGAAAGGTAAGAACCTCCTATTGTTTATTACAGAATAACTCAGTTTGATTTTCTAGGGTCTCATTTTTCCCATTCTGATTCCTCAGAGTACGATTATAAAAGTCCTATTTTGACTATAAATATAATAGTAATGAATACAATCCACTTTAACACCTTAGTATTATATAATAGAGTAAAATTCTTCCTCGTCCAGAGAAACCCAAAAAATAAATCCTGAAGCAGATTAGTTCAACCAGATATTATGATTTGATGAATACAAATGACAAGATAAATACGATGATGAGATGAGTTTGAAAAATATTGAGTATGATGATAAGATGAATATATTGTTCCAATCATGCCCCTTCTCTTTCACATACCCTTAAAAACATCTTTAGTATAAGATAAAAATGGCATCACTACCTCTCACTGAAAACTCAGAGCTTCCCTCACAAATGTTGTGAACAATACTCCATAATTATTAAAGTACAATGTATTTTTCATCTATTATAGGTTACCCAAAATAGGTTTGGGTGGGAATCCCAAAAAAATCCCACTTACCAAAATTTACCTAAATCTGAATATCTCTTGAAATTTGGGAGAAATTATGACTTTGTTAACACTTCTTGATTCTTCTCGAATCTTCTACAAACATAATATCCTTCTTCTACGGACACCCATTTTAATTATTAGTATGATTACAACTATTGAGTCTGATTTTATGAAGGTAATTACCACAATTCTAATGACCCTATCCCAGTTACCTAGAGTCGGTTGATTATTACATAACATTGGCATGATCACAAGGGATCAAATCCTGAAATACCGATCAGTTTAGTAGCCTTATAAGTACAAGATACATACATAAGTTTTACATCACATAATGAAATGAAACAAAAAAAATTGTGTATCCTTTGAACACACTCATATCCTTTATCTTATCCCTACAAGTCATTCATTATATACTAATTCACATCCAGGGGAAAATAAATCTTAGAAATGGGTGACCTCAGATTCTCTGTAATGATAACAATATAGCGGAAACTTTCCTAAATAAGAACAAACATTTAATGAAAATGTATAAGACTAAAATAAAATCCATTGAAACTTAAACATTAGTATAATATGGAAATTATAAATCAAATAATTCCATTTATTTATTCATGTGGATATTTTACTAGTCTAATAATCACGTTTAATATCAATGGATAATTTCATAATCATGGAATGCATAATGCGGGACATCATAACCACATAGTCAAGGCCTCATGCGAAGAATACAAATAATATTTTTTCATGGCCTTATTCTAAGATAGTATTTTGTCTCATGAGACCTACCGATGCATCGAGGAGCTATAGAGGGCTCCACCGGTCAGTTACTAAGTCCAATATACTACTCTTATGAAAAGTGTGAAACATTACTTAAATATTCGTATTAAAACTACCATATGAAATGTTAACACTATAAAAATAAATGATTAATGGTAGAAAAATAACACATCCACCATAAAACATATCACAAAACCTTAAATACAATATGTAAGACTCTATCATAATAAATAAACTTCAAATAAGTGTAAAATCCATAATAGTATGTTAACATAGATGAAATAATAACTATATGAGAGAAATATCTCATTCTATATTGAAAAAATTTAAAAGACACATAATTATAATATAAAACAATTATTTTGAAAATATTATTATAAGCTTATAAGGGATGCTTTGGAGGTGTCATAACGGCAGAAAATAGCCGCACCCGCTGTATAAGTTAAAAAACATTATATCCTTAATTTGTCGAAAAGGACTTAGAGTACCTTGTTTGGAAAACGACAGAAATATTCCTTTCAAAACATTTTATAAAAATTAAAAAAATGGTATATATGAATTTTACCAATATTCTACTAAATAACCAAAATTATTTTAAATACATTCTTAAGGAACACATATTAGGATGATAAAGAATTTCAAGTAGATGCATACGTATAAAAAACCTTGGATAATAAAGTGATTGTAAAATTAACCATTACTTAGTAATTTTCCCTAGTAAAGGGTACGTTAACCGCATATATAATAGTTAAATAATTATTATTAAATTATAGAAGAAACACGTACTTAAATATGATATCTTATATGGTTTCTAATATATCATTGTTAATAATATTTTAGTAGTATCACTGTTTTGGGTTTTAACTGATTCGTTTTCCTTTATATATTTTATTACATAAGTCATGTCTTTTATGGATAAAATGTATTTGATTAATATCCAGATTGATATTATGTTCATAAAATTTATTAAAAATTATTCTTTAATGGTTACGAAGGGGAATGAACTCATCACGTTCATGGAAACGGTAATCTGAATGTACGCCCGAGCGACAATATCATTCTACTGATAGTGAAACAGTATGTAATTAGATGTTACATTACATGTAAGGAATAATTAAAATTTTGTATTAATTATTTACAAAAATTATACTCATTATTAAACCCCACCAAATTGAGAAGTTTATAATAACAAACTACACCTCGATGAGGAGACAGTAAGTCAGGCGTATGCACGTAGGGTAAATGTTTCATTCATATGAAGGATAGAATAATGAATATGGTTGTATAATATTTATAATAAAATCCCAGAATATATAATGTAATGGAGTTATTTTTTTTATGGAAATAACAATGAAAGAGGATGTGAAATAAGAAAATAACTTTGAAAGAGGTGATGATATTATTACCTCTTCTTCGGGTGCTTCCTTTTGATTTGATAAAAAGGGCCCATTTGCATGGATTTATGATCAAATTAACTCCAATAGGATTATTTGAGGGTATTTGGGAAAATATTTGAGTAGTGTTTGGCTGAGAAAAAATTATTTGGAGTTTTGATTTTGACAGAAGGGGTAGTACACTTTTATAAGAGAGGTTAGGGTCGCTTTAGGAAAAGATTAAAATATTATTTAATTATAAAATCATTTTTGGTTTATAATGTCTCCAAATGGAATTATTTCTAGTCTATGGTAAGTACGGGAAGAAATAATTTCAACCAATTGGTTTTAGACAACTTTAAGATCCCATATTATACTTATCAGTTAGATTTAACTCTTAGTTAAATAGTTTAACTTTTACAAGGTCATCTTGTATTTTTATATTACATGGTTAATAAACATACTATAAATTGACAAGAAAACCTCATGTGGCTCATTAATTACATATATATCATTATATAAGTTTATTTGTCGAACCATTGATTTTTATGAATACTATATCATTTAATAATATAGTAATTGTCTTAAAAACTCATTTTTTGTCAATTTTGACACTATTTTTTATTTCGTTTTTTTTTGTGAAATTCATAACCAATTTATCACATCAAACAAAATTTATTTGATCAACCCTAAAATGTCATATTGACCTAGATAATTATTGAAATTCATCAAAAGTATCATTCTTAATTTAATTCAATATTTAAAATATCATTTATTTCAATATTTCATTAATAAGGTAATTACTACGTCATCATTGTGTCATAAATAATTTTAAATATTTACTATCTAAAAACTATAAATAAACTACCATTATATAGGAAATATTTTCAAATCTCTAATTAAAATTTATAATCAAATTTATTTTATGTATAACCTTATATTAAAAATGTTTTCAGTATTAAAATTTGAATTTTACACTTTTAAATCTTCTTTAAATAAAATATAATAAATGTCCTTATATAATCCTAGTGGAAAAATATGGTTATATTTTATTTCTAATTTTTTTTGGTCCAAATACACCTATCCAATAGAATTAGGAATTGTGTTAGGGTATTTCAAATATCATTTTTACCTTTAATTTCCATATTTACTTTTAATCGTGGTAAATAAAATTCAAAATCTACTATTCACTAAAAATTATTTTCATCCTATTGAACAAAATTTTAATTAATTATTTAAACATCATCTATATTATTTTTTAAATTCAATTCATAAAAGCGGTAAAATTACCTTCTATGGAAGTTTTTAAATGTGCCTAGAAGGTGGGTAAGAGGGGTTAAAAAAAATTCAATAAAATTTTATATATCTACTCTTATTATAAAATGACTCCATTGAATTTCATTGAAATAATATATTTTTTATGTAACTATTTTGTCATAAAATAAATTTAAATAAAATAAAAAATTATTTAAATTAAATTTCAGTTTTAAACAATAACACAATAATTTTCACTATTCATGAAGAATTGAAAGTTTTCAAAAAAAATACAAAAAAATCACCCTAAGCTAATTTTGATATTCCGAATCCAAGAATGCATTCCATTTTGAAATATAAAATTTAAAAAATTTCATAAAGTGAGTATTTCAATTCATTAATTATTTTCAAATGGCTATTTTGATTGGAAGTGGTGTTCTAGAACTCAATGTTTCATACAATTCAAGATATTGCATTATTCCAAGAGAAACTTACCATTGAAACTTGTGGTGTTACCTTATCCCCTCCTCCTAAAAATTTTGTTCTCAGTATTTCTAGAATATTACTGCAAAAAAATATTTGTGTGGTTCTTCATCAAAAGTTTCTCAGGTTCCCATGTTTCCACTACTATTTTATGGTTTCTCCATAGAACAATTACCAGATGAGTTGTCTGGTTTCTCAATACTTGTTCTATGGTATAATGAATCATTAAAGGCTCTACATAATAAGACATATTAGGTTCTAGTTCTATTTTTTATCATATGTGATTACATGAATTGGTTTAGGAATGTATTTTCTAAATAGTGATATGTGGAACACATCACGAACTTTGGAGAGACATGGAGGCATTGCTGAATGGTAAGATACAACTCCAATTCATTCTAGAATTTCGAAATGTCTGATATACCTGGGAATCAATAAAACCATCTAATTAAATTGTAAAACACCCTTTAGGGAGATACCTTCAAGAAAACATGATACCCTACATGAAATTTCAAATACTTACTTAGGTTGTCGACATTGCTCTTTTTCCTACATTGAGCTGCTTTGATGTGGTTTTGGATAATATTTTTTGTTTCCATTGTTTCCTCAGAATGTTTTTGGAATATGAGTTTTCTTTCACTAACATCATCCCAACAAGTCGGTGTGTGACATATCTTTCCAAATAATGCTTCATATGATGCCATCTAAATACATGAATTGAAGTTATTGTTACAGGAAAATTCTACAAGTGGTAAATATTGATCCCACAAACCTTGAAAATCAATTGAGAATGCTATCAACATGTAATCTGGGTTTTGAATAGTCCGTTCTGATTTTCCATCAACTTGAGGGTTTTAGGTAGTGCTTTTACGATGTTTAGTGTCTAGGTATTTCTAAATATTTTTCCATAATCTTGACGTTAAAAGGGGATCACAATCAGAAAAAATCAATAGGGGTACTTCATGAAGTCTTACATTTTCATTAATGTGTTTCCTTTCTAAACATTCAAGTGGTAAATCTTCTCTTATAGAAAAAAAAAATATGTTGACATGATAAGAGGATAAAAAATGACCCATATTGCATCATTCCTTCTAGGATTCTTTGGGAGCCCCATGAAAATTTCCATCGTAATACCATCCCATTTCCACTCAGGTATGGGAAGTGGTTTCATGACTCCCCATGGATGTTGTCTTCTAGCCTTAACCTATGGAAAATCTTTACATCTTGACACATAGTCAACAATCTCCCTCGTCATGATGTCTGGAAAAAAATGATCCTTCAAATATCTATATATGTTAGTGCTATAGGGCGTATAGAGAAATTGGGGCTATGTGCATCAACCAACAATTCCCATTTTTTGATCGAGTATATCTAGAACACAAAGTCTCTTCCCAAATTTTGAAATTCCATCTTCATTTACAAAGTCAATCAATCTACCATCATTCACAACATTAATTTTATTTTGAAACTCCTCATCATCAGTCTGAGAACTGCTTATCCTTTCTAATAAAGATGTTTTGGAAACAATTTGAAAATTTATCAATGTTTCACCTTCCATGATTATTCCCATATCCATATATACTAGATCCATGAACATAGGATCTAATTTGACTCTCATCTTTTTTATAACTCCATTATCCTTTCTAATCAAAGTATCTGCCACCTTATTTTCCTTCTCTGCATGGTAGTGTATATTAAAATCATAATCATTGAGTAGTTAAACCAGTTTATTTTTCCTCATGTTGATTTCTTTGTGTAATAAAATATACTTCAAAATCTTTGGATCGGTATATATCTCACATTTTTCACCATAGTGATAGTGTATCAATTTATTCAAAGAAAATATTATAACTACTAACTCAAGAACATGAGTATGATAGTTTTGTTCATAAATTATTAGTTCTCATGATGTATGGGTAATAACTATATCATTCTGCATAAAGACACAACCAAGTCCTTTCATTGAAACATCGCTATAAATAACAAACCCATCATTCCATGATGGTTGATTCAAGATTGGAGAATTTAATAACATTATCTTCTGTTAATCAAAAAAATTCACACTCTTTTGTCCAAAAGAATTGAACCCATTTACATGTGATCTTGGTCAATGGGTTTTCCAATCAAGAAAAATTCAGTACGAAATGCTGATAATAACCTTCTATACCAAAAAAACTGCATACCTAGACTATACTCAATGTTGAGGGCCATTCATGAATTTACATTGTCTTTTATTGATCAATAGAGATTCCATCCCTAGATAATATATGCCCAAGATAATAAATCTCCAAATTCTAGAATTCACACTTTCTAAACATTCTATATAATTCATTTCTTCTAAGATATGTTAGAATAGTGTGCAAGTAATTTTCATGATCTTTGTAACTTTTTTATTATACCAAGATATCATCAATAAATACAAATTCAAATTAATATAGATATTCCTTAAATAAATTATTCATTAGATCCCAGAAGATAGAGGGTGAATTAGTCAGTTCAAAAGGCATTACTGTAAACTCGTAATGCCCATACTAGGTCTGGAAATGTTGTCTTCTAAAGGTCTGCCTTATTCACACACAACTGATCATATCCAAATCAAAGGTCAATCATTGAAAAATATTTAGATCCATGAAGTTGATCAAATAAATAACCAATACGAGATAAGGGATACTTGTTCTTTATTTTTATAGTATTGATCTCCCTATAGTCAATGCATAACCACATATATCCGTATTTATTTGTAAGAAAATGAACAAGGGATCCCTTTGGAGAAACACTTGAGGGAATAAATCCTTTATTATTCAATTTATCTAGTTTTTTATTTAGTTCCTCTATTTCAATAGTGGCCATTCTAGAAGGGTTCATTGATATGGGCCTTGAACAAGGAATTAAATCATTGGAAAAATCAGTTTCTCATTCTAAAGTATTTCAAGCTAAATCCTTAAGAAAAAAATAAACATATTCATGAAAGATAATTATATCCTATATTTGAACATTATTTTTCTCAACCATTGTTACTTAACTCCCTTCCACCCAGATAACTGAATTTATTAGAGAAAATGGGGGGTGGATATTGATGAAAATAACATGGGGATATTTCTTCTCTATAGATAAGTATTCATTATCATCATCAAAAATTATAACCACCTTCTTATTAAAATAAATTTTCACATCATGGTCTGAAAGAAAATCAATATTGAGTATTATATCAAATTAAATCATCTGTATGATGATGATATCAAAGATAAATCATGTTTATATGCGTAAATGGGAACTGATTCACAAAACTTTGTTGTAATGATATTTCCCTTAAGAGTTTTCACGAAAAACTCCCTTGTTATATCAAATTGGAAATATCTAATTTTCTTAGAAAACTGGGAAGATATAAAACAATGCAATGATCCCAAATCAAATAAAGTATTGGATAAATCTGAGGAATCCATTAAAGTACCTTCCAGTAGTAGTGATCGTATAAGCTTGGACTCACTACATTAGGATTTTCTAAGGTATTATTCCTTGTAGATTAGATCATTCATTTTCATAATGACTATTTTCCCTAAAATTGTAGCATGCCACATTAACAGCCTCTTTATTTCACTTTCAATCTTGAGCTGGGTGGCATTTTTTCCATAATTGTTACACGATCACAGCCCTTTCAGGAATGTACTGGGGTGTTTCGTCCAACATTTTCCACAGAATGGAAATGAAAATTATCCCTTCTTCTTCTTATTTCCACTTCCATAGTGTTCATAAAATCTCTACTTCTCTTGCATTACATTAATGTCATACAACTTAGAGAATTACTTTTCTATCTTTATAGAAAATGATAATATATCTTAATACGATGACAAGTATTGTTAGACTAAGGCTTGATAGAGAAAAGGGTTTAACCCATCAATGATTTGGTTAATCTAACTCATTGGGTTATGAATATAGTCTACATCATTCCTTGATAACCTATTAAAGTTACCTTCATAATTTGAGACATTCTCATCCTTCTTTTTCCTTAGAGTCTGAAACTACCTTTCCATATCCACTTGATGCTCACGAGGAAAGTGTTTTTCTATGAAATTTTCATTAAACTCCATACATTCCATATTTTATACTTCTTTATCATCCTTTTTATTTTTAATTAATGACCACCATTGATATTCCCATCCTTTGAGGCGATAAAATGTCATAACGGCCCTTTCCCTTTCACTACACCCCAAAGCATGAAATATTTTTTCAATGGAACTTATCCATTTCTCATCTTCAAATAGATTTGTAGTCCCATTGAATGTTGGTGGATGTTGCCTCATGAATCAGTCTAACATTGAACCTCCACATTATGGATCAGGTTGCCCCATATGGGTAGGGTTATTATTCATACCATGAGTGAGTTGTCCCAGTATAGTTCATGTTGTTCAGCAACAGTTACATCAACAGCTCCAATATAATTATCTTATGTAGGATATAAATATCTACATTGATTACATGTTCTAATATAGTTTCTATTTCGTCCATTAGGCACCATTTCTAATCAATGGAATACACTGGAATTGTTTTTGAATCACAACACATTATTCTAATGCACTAATATACCTGACATATATTGAATAGTTTATGCATATAATCCATAAGCAAAAAAAAGATGTTTTCTTTGAGGAATTATTTACTCATAAATCCTTGATAATTTTTCATAAAAAACTATGAATTTTCCTAAGCATATCCCATGGGATTGTCGTGACCAAGAGTGCACCAAGGGCCATTGTCAGGTACCACGAAACCTCGGGTCAAGTTGAAAACTCCTTGTTGGTTTTTTCACATCTAGGTAAATTTGTTCTAGAGACACCTCTACCTCCTTGTATATAGATAGAGATTTATTTCATAGAAAAATAAAATAAAATATCTACATTACAAAAATTATAGGAAGTTATTCTATTATAATCATCAATGTTTTTCTTATGGTAATGTTCCCTAAGAAGAGTTTTTTTAAATCTAGTTTCCAAGGTTTGTAAAAAACTACCGTTGATACCAACTTTCATGCCCTGAACCATGTTACCCAATGTCTCTGAATTATTACATAACATTGGAATGATAACATGGGACTAAATCCTAAATGACCAATCAGATTAGTAGCCATAGAATTACTGGATACAAACATAAGTTTTACATTACATTATGAAATGAAAAAAAAACATTGTGTCTCCTTTAAACATACTCATATCCCTTAGCTTGCCCCTATAAGTTTGTCATAATATAATTTTTCACATCCTCGTAAAAATAAAACATAGAAAGGGGTGATCTTAGATGCTCAGAATGGATAATAATATAGAGGAAACTTTCTTTAATAAGCATAAACATTTAAGGCAATGTATAAGACTAAAGCACAAGAATTTTAACCATACCCTTCATTATAATATGGAAAAAAATCAAATAATGTCATTTAATTATTTAAAGGGATATTCTACTAGTCAAATAATCCCATGTAATATCAATAGCTGATTTCATAATGATGGAATGCATAATACCAGACATCATAACCACATTGTCAAAGCCTCTTTCCATGACAACAAAAAATATTTTTTCAAGGCCTTATTCCATGACACTAGTTTTTCTTATTACACTTATTGATGCATTGAGAAGCTATAACGGGCTTCACCCATCACTTACTAAGTCCCATGCAATCCTCATATCAAAATCTTGAAACATAACATAAACATTCGTATTAAAAATAGCATAAAAAATGTTAACACATTAACCATAAACCATGAATGGTAAAAGAATTAACACATCCACAGTCAAACTGATAATGAAATCAGTACAATAGGGAAGATTATATCATAATAAATCAACTTCAAAGAAGTGGAAAATCCATTAAAGGATGTCAACATACGTGAAATAGAAACTATTTGAGAGAAGTATCTCTTTCTCATTGGAAATAATTTAAAAGTCCCATAATTATAAAATAAATCATTTATTTTGAAAATATTCTTATATTCTTATAAGGTAATCTTTTAAGGTGGTATAATGGCAGAAAATAGCCACACCCACTATATAAGTTTAAAAAACATTTTTACCATAATTTGCCGAAATGGTCATAAAGTACATTTTTTGGAAAATGACAGAATTATTAATTTCAAAGAATTTTATAAATAGTCAAACAAGGGTATAAATGACTTTAACTGATATTATGGAAAATCTGAAAAAAAAAATTCATTTCATTTTTAAGAAACAATGATGAGGATGATAATGAATTCTTAGTAGATGCTTACGTATAAACAACCACAGATAATAATGAGATTATAAAATTAACCCTTACTTGTAATTTTCCTTAGTAGATGTTATCTTAACCTCTTGTATAATCCTTAAATAATTGTAATTATAGTATACAAGAACCACATACATAAATATGTTATCATATATGATCTTCTAATATTTCTTTGTTAATAACATTTCAGTTGTATCATTATTTCGGATGTTAACTGATTCGCTTTACATTATATGGTTTGTTACGTAAGTCATGATTTTTTTGGATAGGATTTATTTGATTAATATAAATAATGATACGATTTTCTTAAACATTACTTAATATTATTCATGAATGGATAAGTTGGGGAATGAATCTCATCACGTTCTTGGAGATGGTAATCCGTACATACACAGAAGCAAAAATATAATTCTACTGATGGTCAAATTGTTTGTAATTGGATGGTATATTACATATAGAAAATAATAAACATGTTTTTTTATTATTTACATTGATTATATTCATTATTATACCCATCTAAAAAGTGACGTTTTGAAAAACAACCCACACCACAATGTGGAGACGGTAAGTCGTATGTACGCACGTATGGTGACTTTGTTATTCATAGGACAGATAGAATAGTGAATATGGTTCTACCATATTTATAATAACACCACATTATATAGTAGTTAGTGGAGTTATTATTTTGTTATGGAAAAAAAATAGGAAGTGGAAATGGAAAATTACTTTGAAAGAGGTGATTAAATTATTACCTCTTCCTCGGGTGCTTCCTTTTTATTTGATCACAAGGGATCCATATGTTGGCTTTATTAAAAAATTAAGGACTCTATGTCTAAGTTAGGGTAGGTGGGAAAATATTTGAGAAGGGTTTGGCTGAGACAAATGGCTTTGGAGATTTGATATTGAGAGAAGGGGAAGAACCCTTTTATAAGAGAGGTTATGGTCACTTATGGAAAAGCATCAAATATTATTATAATATAAAATCATTTTTGTTTTATAATGGATCCAAATAGATTTATTTCGAGGATAATGGGTTATGGATCGAACTTCTCCCAACCAATAGGTATTAGACATGTTTAGGCCACCACATTAACCTTTTTTGGATTTAACTCTTAGTTAAATAGTTTAACTATTACAATGTCTTCTTGTATTTTTGTATTAAATGGTTAATAAACAAACAATAAAATTCCATGAGAACCTAAAGTGGTTCATTAATTACATATCTACCATTATATATGTCCTTTGGAAGATCCATTTATGATTAACAATACTATATCATTTAATAATGTATTATCTATTTAAATACTAATTTATGTCAATTTTGACACAATTTAATATTTAGTTTTTGTAAAAGTCATAAATACTTTATCACTTCGAAAAAACATTATTTCATCTATCTTAACATATAATATTAACCTATAAAATTCATGTAATTAATCAAAAGTCTCAATTTACATTTATTTTAATACCTAAAATAACAATTATTCTAATCTTTCATTAATAAGGTAATCACTGCTTCATCATTGTGTCATAAATAAATTTAATTATTAATGGTCAAAAAATTCTAAATAAAATACCATTATGTAGTAAATATTGTTATCATTCTAATTAATTTTTAGAGTCAAAAATATCTTACGTATAACCATATATTATAAATTTTTGAGATATTAAAATTTTAATTTGAGACTTTTAAATCTTATTTAAATGAAATATAATATATTTCTTAATCTAATCCCAGTGGATCAAAAAGGATCGTCTTTTATTAATAATGTTTATTTTGGTACAAAGACACTTATTCAATAGAATTAGGACATGTTTTTGGGTAATTATAATATCTTTTTTACCTTTAATTTCAATATTTACTTTCAACCATGGTAAATAAAATTCAAATGTTACTATTCACAAAATATTATGTTCATCCTATTGAACCTCATATTACAGACTTATGTCATAAGTGTCTAGAAAATTTTTTAAATTCAATTCATCGAAGCAGTGAAATTACATTTTATGCAAATTTTCGTATGTGCCTAGAAGGTGGGTAAAAGGCGTTAAAAAATTCAATAAAATTTTATATATCTAATCTTATTATAATTTGATTACAATGAATTACATTGAACTGATATTGCTATTATGTATCAATTTTGACTTAATATAAATTTAAATAAAATTTTGGTGATAAACAATAACGTAGTGTTTATCACAATTCATCATAAATTGAATGTTTTTAGAAAAATAAAAAAAATTACCCTAAGCTAATTTTGACATTCCGAATCCAAAAATGAATTCCATTTTGAAAAATAAAATTTATAAAATTTCAAAAAATGAGTATTACTATTCATAACTTCCTTTTAAACTGCTAGTTTGATTGATCGTGGTGTGCTAGAACTCGATGTTGCATACAACGCAAGCTATTTCATTATTCAATGAGATATGTACCATGGAATTTTGGGGAGTTACATCAATACCATTGGTGAATATGATTCTCAGAACGAATTGGAATCAAAATCCTATATTTGAGAAATATGAACCCCCTTGACAAATCATTCTGTTATCTCTTTTCATCAAACAACTCATCTAAACATAGTATTTTAACCCTTTTGAAATGGTTGACTACATTGTTTACCATCTTCCTTAGTTACTCTATTAAACCAAATTAAAAAAATTTATAGTAAGTCAGTTTTCCTATATATCTTAATTCATCAATTGATATAGCCATTCATCTCTATATGATTATGATATGCAGAGTATGATCTTTCTGAGTACGATTGGCCTAAATATGATCTTTTATGGATACGATCATTTATGGGAATGATAATTTCTAATGTCTATAATCTTGGATACGATCATTTCTAGATAAAAAAAGTTTTTATATCATCTAAATTAATACATGATGTTATAGTAAATATTTTCCACCTATTACTCTTCCTTCACCCTAATACGAATGTTTTGAAAACAAATCGGTACTACTTCATATACTCTAACACCTAGATGTGATTTTTCGCAAAAAAATGGTGTAACTTATTTTCAATTGGAACCATGTTTTCAATCATCACCACCTTCCCATTGGCACAACATATCAATTGTTACCACCTTTCCAATCTCAATAACTTTTCAATCATCACCACAATTCCATTCACTCCCACTTTATTACGTGTAGCATGCATCAAAATTTCACGATTCAACCCCTGATTTATTTGAAATAAAAATATGAAAAGAATCATCAAAAATAATACATCAATGTCACACAGACACTAATTGTCTAGAAAAACAAACTCTTCTTTCTCATCATATTCGTAGTAAAGACGAAGACCATTTAATTCTAGTATGATTTTTTCACATCCATTCTGGACCTTAAATGTGTTTGATCAAAACCATTTTGTTCAAAACCGCTTCATCACATTAAAATGATCCATTATAGTGAATCCTATTCTTTTGTAAACATGAGTCTGATTCTTTACAAAACAAAATCAATACAAAATTTTTCCAAACCAATGTGATTTTATTTCCATTCATCCACTCTTTAACAACTTATTTGACAAGAAAAGACAAAACATGACGATTATCACCGTCATCATTTTCTTAGTCCTATCACCATATACCTACTAATCTATGAGACATAAACACTTTGGAAAAGTATATTTACAAGTTTCAATATTTGATTTATAATTTCTATAAATGTTATCTGTATTGGTGGAAAATTTAAACGATATATTAATAGATAAATTTACTATTTCTTTATAATTATTTTTTATATTATTTTTTTATTGATTTTGATTCTAGAATTATATATTACGTAAATAAATTATTGATATTTATTAAATTATCATATTGAATTATTTTTATGATTCCATTTATAATAGGGTTCTAGACTTACATTGTCTTATTATCCATGTTCATATTTATTAACAGATTGTAGGGTCATGTTATCCTACTATAACATTCAATGATATCCTTTAAAATATTTAACTGAATAAAATCTCAATTATAATGATTGGAATATATTATTATTGAGAAATTTAATAACAATACCAACCTCTATATTGATCATATGTAGCCCATGGAATCCATGGATGACCTATTAGGGAAGATCCATCTTATTGGTCTATTTTATCCTCACATTCCATTTTTTTTATTTTTCATGATTTTTAATTAAGTAAGATTAGGGGATGGGTTATTTTGGTTGGAAGGGGATTCACATTGTTTTAAAATAATTTTTTTCATGTTCTTCCATGGGGATTTTGGGAAAAGGTTTACGTTATCTTTCATTATCGTTATATAATTTATTTTTCTTGAAAAAAAGAAAAGTAAAAAATGGGTTGAGTTTTGGTGCGTGAAAAATAACCATTTACATGCCAAAGTATTAAAATCATATTGGTTCGGGTAGTATATGTGAAACTTATCCAAGATCATCATTCTAAAAAAATTGAATAATTAATTTGAAAAATCATAAAATAAATAAAATGAAAAATGTTGGATAAAAAATCAAGAGGGAGTAAATCATTCATTATTCTTTCAAGAATCATGACCTTAAATTGAGATTGGGATGTAAATTTTGTCAGTTTCTGTGGGATATTTTAATTACACTATACTTTTGAATATCATGCATTAATTGTTTGAATTTATTGACCTCATTAATACTCACATTATTTTCAACCTCAATACCTACCTACCCTCATCCTCAAATTCATTTGATCCTTAATGTTAATACCTCTTGATTAATTTGTGACATTTATATTTATGGGGGTTATAATGTAGATATAATTGTAACTTATGATTAGTAAGAGGTGCCGAATGTTTGATAATAACACCATTTAGTTGTTAACTTGAGTATTGAGAGGAAAACTCCATGGGGAGGTAAATCATTAATGGAATGGAAATTTATAAGGGGACGAAATTAATAAGTTAAAAAGGAAAATGTATTGAATTTTGAATTATATATGTGTAATTATTTGGTCATTATTTATTTCATCTGTTTTTTTACTTTATAGATATAACATATTTTTTATGATAATCATAATTGGAAAATTATCTAGTTGATATATGTGTTGTTTGTGATTTTATTATTATGTCTTTTTATCACGGATGAGAAAATAATCGAGTGTGGGGGAACATAATATATCCATTTTCAAGATCAATTTCCACAATATCAATAAGTTTTTTAATTTAATATTAATTTATTTTTATGGGATTCATGCCTGATTTAATTTAATTATTTGTTTTTATGGAAATTCTTTAGTACAGTAAAATAATGAATAGTGTGTATTGAAAAATAATAATTGGGTACATTCAACAACATTGGTATTATGATGATAAATTATGTGAATTTTCAAAAATGTCCTTCATCCCATAAATTGGATGACCCATTCCCTGAATGAGGAGAAACAGATGCTATAAATATACTTTTCACATCCTGAAACACCATTTCAATATGTGAAAATATTCATAAATTAATGGTGTGGAGAGAAATTTAAGAACAAATCATGGGGGTGGACCATGAAAAATAATGGTGTGAAACCCCCTATCACATCATTGAATTTCATGATGTTTGAAAGAATGCATATTTTTGGCCTCTAGAAAATCCAATGTCTTGATTATTTATAAATGTTTTGAATTGACCCAATCATTAGTTATGAGAAATAATTTTTCCCATTAATGGTGGTTTAATTCCAATTTTATGTATAATCCCATGAGGGGACATTCCTACCCATAAATATGTTATCATTCTATAAAGAAAATTATATTTCAACCAATAGTACAGAGTTTCTTATAATGTTCCAAAAGCTGAATAATTTGTTATTGATGTGATTTTATTTCATTTCTTCCATATTTTTTAATTTTATATATCTTTTTATTGATTCAATTTTAGTTACATTCATTGTTCTCATTATTTTAATTTTAATTTAACATTTTAATTATAAGTTTTTTTTGGAATTTTTGTTTTCTATTAATTTAATTCCTCAAATCAATATTTCTATATATTTTTATATTCTTTCTTCAATGGTTTTTTGTTTATTAGTTGTTGGATATCAATAGATTATGATTACATAAAACCACCTGGATGTGTGTATAAGGATGAATGGGGTGTGTACCTCATGATTTATATTTTTCGTTAATCGTTTGATAAACTAATCCTTTTTATCTTGCATTGTAATTGTAAACAAATTTATTTATTAAGAAATTATTAATAAATATTTTAATATTTAACAAACCCTAGTGTAGTAGAGATGAATAATCCATTAACAATAGACTATATTACTCTCTTATGATGTAATGATCAACTTTAATTATAGTTATACAACATTTTCAGAAGAAGTGGTTCATGAGTCTAGGGAAGTTTCAATAATAATTGAGAAATTATAAATAAATATTAATAAATTATTTAATTTATATTTTATATAATTATTTCAAAAGTGAAGCTGGATTAATTTATTTAGTAGAAACTCCGCTAGAAATTGGTTCACCTTTATTCGATATTTTTCATATGTATTTGTCTAAATTTTATTTCATTAATTAGTTTAATAATGGAATTAAATTTTTATAACCTAACATTTTTTCCATGAAATAGGTTCTTCCCTAATCTTAATGGGATAAATCCAATACTTACATTATTCTAGGAATTTTTAGTTAGTTTAGTTGACCATTGTAACTTTCAAAATTGATACAGACTTGGAGGAAGAAACAAAACATTCCAGGCATGGTATATTCAAGACTTGAATTATTAACAATTTATTAGGTAATGAAATTATTAGAAATCAGTAGTATATATATGGTGTGTTGAATATATTTTCATATTTTTGAAAATTTCTAAATATATTAAGGTTTAGTCTAAAACCTTCATACTAGAGGGTCCATGTGGGAATTTTTGGATGTTGGTTATTCAAACTATGACATAGATGGATGATTCATCATAAATAATCATGGTGTGGTCCATTTAATAATTATTTTCTCATTCGTTCAATGTATCGATGGTGTATAAATTTTATGAAATGCTGCATAAAGATAAAATAATGATATATTATGAATGAATTTTTATTGATTTGGTTTCATACCATCCAGATTTGGCATTGGATGGTTTTCTAATGGTTTGGTGTAGTGGGTATGGTATTTGACTATATCTATCATTGATATCATAATATATCATACATAAATCATATGAGTGATGTTAAAGAAAGATTTAAATGTTTATTTTGGATTTTTGGAAACACTAAACATATGGAATCCCACCTTTTTATTACATGACATTTCATTACATTTTACATACAGGGGATCTTTATAATTAGTGTCTTGGAAATCAAGAACATAAAATATGAAAACATTAAACATTATTTTAAATCCCCTTGAAAAGATTCTTTAAATGTTCACACTATGTAAAATTACACTATCTCATAAGATGGATACATATATCGAAGGAAAGGGTGGGCAGAAGGCCACGTATGGTAAGCAAAGAAATCTGTTTACTTGTGATATCAATAAGAACTTGTTGAAAAACTTAAAGACATGAGGAATGGAAGAAGAGGAATATCCTAAAAATATGACATGAATCATAACATTAAAATTTGGCTTCAACATTTAATTTATACATTCATGATAATATCACCAATTATCATCCCCAAGGTGTTATAAAAATTACAAAGGTTATTCACCAACGTATTGTGAAACTTGTCATCTCTAATGATTAAATTCATTACCCAATGCATTAGAGCACTATCACGGTGAACCATTAATATGTCTTTATTTTCACTCGACCTAATTTGATCATAATAAACTTTTTCATAAATTACCCAATTATAATAAATGAAATGGGTTTCATTTTAAAATCGTGATGTTTCAAAAGTGCTTAAAAAGAATATTGTATGTCATTTATAACCCATGGAAAGGGAATACGGGTTTTATGTATGTCAATTCCAGAATCAAGAATATCATTTTTATGTCTTTATGAAAACCCCAAGAAATGGAAAACTTCTGGGTATTAACATAAATAAGATATGAAATTTTCTTGAGATAAAGTGTGTGAAATTTTGAGACAAACTTTCTGCAGCATAACGGCTATATAACTTGGTTTTAGAAAACAATAAAAAGAGAGAGGAAAAGGGTCACCCACTCATAAATAACTCAAAATACAGTATAGAGACAGAATAAAATATAATTAACATCATGTTTTGGATGATATAATTATATATAACATGAAAAGTAAATTTTAAAGAAAAGAGAAGATGCGATTTTTTAAGAAAATTCAACAGCATAACAAATTCAATTAAAAATTCAGAAAAATCAGTTTATGAATGTGGAAAGGGCCTCAGATAAATTTTACATGAAATTAAAAGTAATAAGGATATATAATAACATACCTCAACAAAATAATATGAAAACTAGAATACATAACATAAAGGAAGTCATGACATAAAAGAGGTGGGTGGAAGGTTCCTTTAATTTGAAGAGTATCTTCGAAAGCTTCATGTTTGGGACCATGGGGGAAATGATGAATCCATTATAGGACTCCTTGGGAGGTAAATATGATATTGTTTTATTGAGGATGATTTTTAAATTAATGGAATGAAATAATGGGTCGGTAATTATAGAAAAAGTGAGGGAATATTTTACTAATTTCCAAGAGACACCTCATCAGTGGTATTGGAAAAACGATCTGTTTTCCATGGTATTTTTCAATTGTATTGGATACATTGGATAACTCATAACATATCATACTATTTACATATTGACCATAATTATCACATCATTATTACATAATTAATTATGTAATTAATCACACTTAAACTCAAAACTGTATTTTTACTATTCACCGAAGAACAAAACATTTTATAAAAATCTCATAAATTCACCCTAACCTAATATAGATGATATGAATTCAAAAATGAAATTAATTTTATGAAAATAATTTTTATATATTTTTTGTAAAATTTTTAAGTAAAATCATTATTTATTCAAAAAAACAACTCTAAAACAATAACTTGTTTGATAAAACTTTGAGAAAGAAATCCAGGTCCCGTAAAATTATCATATAACCAAAAAATTATTTTTATCTTATTCAACAAAATTTTTCAATTTAATTTCAACCATGTATGCTTGATTTTTTAAAATAATTTCATAGAAAAACATATTAAATAATAAAATATATATTTTTTATTATTCATCAATACAACACTATTCATAAAATACAATTCATCAAGAAAACACTACTCATCCAACATTATTCACCAATAAAAATACTGTTTATAAAAAAATGACACTTCCTAGAAAACATCTTTAAAAATCATCCTATATTAATTTTTGAATTTGAAATTAAAAAATGATTTTTATTTTACCATAATAATTCTTTAAGTATGAGAAATTTATCTTTTATATAAAAAAATACTTATTTATTATAAATAATAGCAGAATGAAATGGAATACTGAAATCTCTAGTGAAATTTGTGACACATAGAAAATGTAAAATTATTTTATCATATCAATTTAAAAAGGTGTGTTTTAATAATAATATTTAATTAAAATAATCATTATTCCACATAATTTAATTTGTTAAAATAATTATATATTTATTTAAAAACTAGAATTTGTGTCTGAAGAAAATTGATGTGCTTTTATTGTAAAACGTAATAAATATTATTAGGAAAAAGTGATCCATAAATTAAAGTTGTACATTTATCAGGTATTTACATTCTTGCCCCTTAATGAAATTACATCCTCGTAATTTTCTATTGATATATTTTTTTTACTATTATGAATATTATAATTATAATGTAATTTTATGTTTTAAAAAATATTCTTTTACAACAATTACATTACCCTATAAATCTTTCATAACGATTCAAAAAAAGATTGGGATTATCCAAACATATCCACCAGGAGTGTCAAACAAGGAGTGTCGCAAGTCCTGTTGTCATGTACCAGGATACCTCGAGTCATCCCCGAAACTCCTTGTTGGAATTTTCACTCCCAGTTACATCAATTCTAGAGCCACATCTACTTATTCGTATCCAAACAATGATTTATTTGTTCGGAATCCACTTTCAAAATAGTTCACCAAATTACCTAGAAGTTTTATTATATTTAAACTTCTCTATAGTTTTATTAATAATTTTTAAAATTCCTAATTTGAACAAATAACTAAACTATCCTACGATACAATCTATGGAATACCTCCTTTTTATTACATAACTTTTCATTACATTTTACTAACAGAGGATCTTTAAAGACAAGTGTCTTAGATATCAAGAACCTAAAACATGAAAACATTAAATTTTATTTTAAATACCCTTGAAATGATTCTTTAAATTTTATCATAAGTAAAATTATTTCATCTCATAACCTATTGACATACATCAAAGTAAAGGGTGAGCAGAAGGCCCAGTAAAGAAAATAAAATGAATCAGTTTATTTGTGATATCAATAAGAACTTGATGAAAAACATAAGGACATGAGAAATTGAAGCATAGGAATATCACGAAAAAATAACATGAATAATAACATTAAAACGTGGCTAAAAATTTTAATTTTTTCATTCTGAAATAGATTGACAAGGTTTATCGATAGGGTGTCATTAAAATTACCAATATTATTCACCAAGGTATTGGGAAACATGTCATCCTTAGGGATAAAATTATTTACCCCATTCATTTGAGTGATATCTAGGTGTACCCTTAATATTTTTTTATTTTAATGTGATCCAAAAATATCATAATCAAATAATTAATAAATAACTCAATGAGAATCAATTAAATGGGTTACATGTCAAAATCCTGACATTTAAAAAAGTTCCTAAAAATATGATCACGATGTCATTTATAACCCATGGAAAGGGAACAACGGGATTGATATATGTCAATTTTGGAATAAATAATGTCATTGTTATGTCTTTGTGAACACCCCTAGAAACAAGATGGGTCATGGTATTCACAATAATAAGATAAGAGAATTTATTGAGATAAATAGAGGGAAATTTTGAGATGAAATGTTTCAGCGTAACGACTATATAACAGGGTTTAAATATCAATAAAAAGAGTGGGTAAAAGGGTCAACCACTCATAAATAACACATAATAAAGTATAGGGATATAATAAAAATTAAATAAGGTCATGGTATAGATGTTTGAATGAAATAAAATATAAAAAGCATACTTGAAAAAAAAAAGTGAAGATCTGGTTTCTTTTACAAAAATTCAGAAGCCTAACAACGTAAATTAAAAATTCAGAAAAATAAGTTGATGAGAGAGGAAAGGGTATCTCATCAATTTGAAATTAAATGGACATTAATAAGGATATAGAAGAACATACCCCAGCATAAGAATATGGAAACTAGAAGACATAACATAAAAGAAGTCTTGACTTAAAAGATGAGAGTGGAAGGTTCCCTTACCTTGGAAAGTAACTTCCAATACTTGAAGGATTGGACCTTGGGGGGAATGAGGGAACCTTAGAAGAACTTATTGGGGGTAAGGAGACCATATCTTAGTTGAGTATGAATTTTGAATAAATGGAATGAAGGAATGGGTTGGTATTTATAGAAAAGTGAGGTACTATTTTATTAATTTTCAAGGGACGCTTCATCAGTGGTATTTAGAAACCATGTTCTTTCCCATGGTATTTCCCTATGGTATTATTTACATGGGGCACATCATAACATATCATATATTCCCATGTCGAGCAGAATTATTCTATCATTATTACCTCATTAATGATGTCATTAATCACAACAAAACTCAAAACTCTATTTTTACTATTCACTAAAAAACAAAACATTTTATAAAAATATCCTAAATTCACCATAACCTAATATTTATGCTCTGGTTTCAAACTAGCAATCCATTTTAAGAAAGAAAATTCTAAATATTTATAATTTAATTATTAAATAAAATTATTATTTATTTAAAAAACAAACTCTAAAACAATAACTCATTTTGTAACACACTGGGAATGTAATCGAGATCCCATAAAATAATCGTATAACCTTAAGAAAATAAAGTAACAATTTATGATTTCATTTTATGAAAATAAATTTTCATTTTTATTTATTAAATTAATTATAAAATTATAAATAAAATTTTTATGACGTACAAAAATTCCAAAACTTATATTATGATCATTTTTTCACATTTAAGATGTCTAAATTTTATTTATACATTCATGGGTGATGTTTTTTATTTTTTTTGGCCAATTTATTATTCATTTCTATTAATTACTATTCATAAGGGTATGGTACTATTCAAAAAAATTATTTTGATCTTATTTAACCACATTTTTTCACAATAATTATAACCATGTATCATAGATTTTTGAAAATTATTTCACAGAAAAAGTTATTAAATAATAATTTTTTTACTATTCATCATAATAAAACTATTCATCAAATGTTATTCACCAAAAAAATACTACTCATCCAACATTATTCATCCAATAAAATATTATTTATAAAAAAATTACACTTCTTAGAAAATTTCTAAAAATTCAGCCAAGATTAACATTGACATTTGAAATTCAAATATTATGTTTATTTGACCATAATAATTCTCCAAGTATGATAAATTTATTATTCAATATAAACCATATTTATTTATCAAAAATAATAATAGAAAGAAAAGGAATACTAAAAATGTAAAGTAAAATTTCTGAAAAATAAAAAAATTAAATTTATTTTAACATTTAAATTTATAAAGGGGTGTTTTAATCAGACTATTTAATTAAAATAATCTTTATTACATATTCCTTTATTTGTTAAAATAATTATATAAATATTAGAAAACTATATTTTTCATCCAAAGTAATTATATGTGATTTTGTTGTAAAACATAATAAAAAGTTATTAGGAGAAAATAGATCCATAAATAAAATAACGACATTATCTGGGTCGTTATAAAAGTTTTTGGAGGTTACTCTTATTTAGAGATATGGAATACGAATATCTACAAAGGTAAAAATGAAGTGTGACAAGTATGAACTTTCACGTAGAAGTATCAAAATACCATATTTACTTTTCTCACTATAAAAATATTTGAGAAATCAATTGGTTCACTATCTATTTGGGGATTGGATATTAGAAACATAATTTTTAGTAAAATCGTATGTCCTCTAGTTATTTAAAGAATGATTTTCATCGATAAAGATCCTGAAGAGGATCTTCTAGAATGAAATGTGGAGATAAATCTATAACGTTCCAAGATCCTTTGATTAAACCAATTTAACCTGGTGATGATGTGCATAAATTTTAGGTTTTATTTAAATGGAATTTTCCATCTCTGATTTTCATCTTATTCATAAAGATATTTTGTTGGTTTTACTTTGATGTTTCCTGGGTGACATTTATAAATTTATCTGTATCATTGATGGATTCCTTCATGGTTGTATTAGGAATGTTTATTCCTTAGGGATTTTGGTTTTTCTAGGTTGGTGTATGGTGGTCCATGGGATGAGACATTTCTTCTTTGTGGATATATATAGGAAATCTAGTTCGAGTCCTGGGTAAAATGGGATTTGATTCTAGTTTTCATTTGATATTTTTTTGGATTCATTAGGAGCCAATGTTTTAGAAGAATGGTCACAAGTAACATTAATATGAATAAATTATATATTATGATGTTTTTATTAAATAATAATTCGATTTGTGTCATTTAAAATAATTTTATATTGTTCACTTTCATGAACATTCATGATTGTTTTGGAAAATGTGGAAACCTTTTTTTAAATCTCATTTTATAGTTAAATATAATGTTAATCTGATGTGGTGTTCATTTGGATTAATCGAGTTATTGAGGGTTATATTCTATTGAAGGGATTCAGTAACCATCACATAGATGTAAAGGAATATCAGTTAGAAAATATTCATTAGATATTTTTTATAATTTTTGACTTTTGTTCCTCTATCAGTTCTTTAGAAGATGTTAGAAGTCTGTTTAGAGCCAATGGTTTAGTTTAATGATAATATGTTGAGGAGAACACCAATTGGGTTTATTTCTAACTGAATAATTATCTTACACAATTTTTGTGTATAAAATGGTATTTTGTGGTTGACCCAAAATTAAAATCATGATTTTATATACAATTTGATATTATTTATTGTTTCATAATCACATAAATATTATTATTCTGGAACATCATATTTTATTTTATCCACAATACAATGTGTTCTTTAGTTTCTGGGGCCTAATTTTATGGAATTTTTTTATTTCTTCCTATGGAGTTATTTTATGGTATTATTATATTCATGATTCGCCTATTTTAATATCTAGGTCATTTTCTATAATTTAGAGATGAATTTCTATAGTTTCTTGAGTTTGATGATTTGTGTTTTGGCTCATAATTATGATCATAGTTTCCTTTTTCTACTGAGGGATGAGTTTATCTATCGACCTGATCAAACATTATCGTTGTGACATTATGGGGAAATAATGATTTCTGGTGATGAGTTTTGTTACATAATGAACATGATTTTATTTTTATTTATTTTATTTTTGGTAACATTGGAGTTCCCGGTTATCTCGATTATTTCCTGGGTGGTTTGGAAGGGTTTAGGAAGATGTAGATTTCTACCTGCAAAAGTTAGCCTTTTAAAATGGTATTTCACCAAATGAAATATAAGGGAACATACTAATCATGACCTAAATTTCAGTTTCACGACCATAATGGTCCTAGGAAGACGTGATTTTTCTTAAATTAAAAACATTCTCTTATTAATTAAGACACTTTAAGGGTTCTGTTTTCCATAATATAGATCTTGTTAATCCAAGGATCAATTTAACTCATTTTTATTCATCTTCATCGTAATTTCAATGTGATTTCATCAAAATCATGGTTGATTATTCATGTATGACCCTCCCATACCAAATATATTCTTCCCTTTAATCTTCTTTTTTTAATTATCATTCTATCATGGTCTAAGAATCATGTATCTTCATTAAATATTATTTAAAATTATGTTTTTATATTTTGGGTTTTATGTTTTTTCATTGATTCTTATGGATTATTAGGTATTTCTACCATGGATTAACATTATGGTCATTTAAAACTATGAGATTTGAGGAAGTTGTCTCATTAATCTCTCTTTAAAATTAAATCAATGATTTACTATTCTTTTCATATTAGTTTTAATTTTATTTTAATGTTTCTACATATATATTAGGTTTTATATAAAAGGATTCCTAATTTCATTAGCTTCCAAGAAATGAGAAAACATTTGTTTTAATTGGAGTTTATATTTTAATATTTTTAATGGGTAAATAATAATTGTTTGAAATTGTAGAGACCCTAAGCTTGACTTACATGGAAATTACATTACTTTTTCGGAATACTTAGTACATAAACAAAACACACACACAAGGACCGTAATAGTTTAGTGTCTTTGGAAACTCGGAATATAATCTTCCAATCGTGGTGAAAGATCTTCAACATCTACCATAAAGATCTTTCTTTTTTTACCAAAAACCTTTCTTTATATCCTGGGGAAAAGAAAACATAAAAGGGTGAGCTCAAATGCTCAGTAAGGGTAAACAAAAGAAATACCAATCACATCATATTCATAAGAACATAACATTTTGGAAATCTTAACCTGCAAAAAATATTATAATATCATAACATGGAATAAATCATAGTACTGAAATGTAATCCCAATAATCATAACATAAAACATTAAACTTTGTGTCATACACACATAATCATAGATAATCATTTCTTATTAGTCAAGACTCATTGCCATGTCTATCTTAGTGGACAAAGTCCCTTTCTGAACCGAGTTCACTCCTCGTTTCAGTCCTGTTTCACTGAACCGGTTTAACCTGCCGTTCCATCCATGTCTATATCATGAGATATAAAATCTTTACCCAATGAATTGGAGGGAGATATAGGTCCCACCCATCTCATAATGATACCATTCTTATGTGTTCCACAAAATCTTAAATCATACATCATTGCATAACCCATGTAATAAAAATGGGATTCTTAAACAACATGACATCGTAAAACAATTAATTTAAGGTAAAGGAATTTATAAAAATATTTCTATCACAACATAATAAAATCCATTTAATAATAGGGATAGAAACAGAACCCTTTATTATCTTAGATGGAAAATAATTTTGATAGAACACTTGAACTCCATTCTTGAGGAAAATATCCTTTCTACTTCAAAAACACTTTTCCTTTCTTAACATGTCATAAAATTTTAAACTGAAATAAGTTGATAAAAAATAAACTTGAAAACATGTAAAGGAAGCTTCTTGTGAATAGTGTTTTAAAAATCTATTCATGTCGTATAAGTTAAAAAAACATTCTTCTCGTACTTTTGTCGGAAAAGTCAAAAAGTACCTCGTACGAAAAATGACAAAAGATTCCCTTAATATCTTTTACTAAAAACACACTGGAGGGTAAAATTGTATTTAAACAATTGTAGGTGGATGTAAATAATGTTACATATTGAGGAAACATGGATTTGGATGATAAAATACACCCCAGTAAATTTCAAAGTATAAACAATCCCGGATAAAAATGAGATTGTGATATTTTCCCTTACCTTAGGTCAGATTTGCTTCGTATGTGTCCGAACCTCCTGTATAATTATTTAAATAATGTCATTGACTTATTCCAGAATCATACTCATTGTTATGATATCATATATGGTTCACTTATGACTTAATAGTACCCGTTCTTTTGTAAATTCCATGTTAAAGAGCGTTTTGGGTAAAATCGTTTCATTTGTCATCCGTGTTTTGACTTGTAATTATTCATATGATTACTTAGATCATGATTACATAATTCCAAAATATAAAACATGATTTATATATAATATATATTCATAATATACATATATATAATAGATCAGTAAATGGAATAAAATACACCGTTCATGGAGACGGTAGGTCGTACGTACGCATGAACGATGTTTTCGTTTCCTTATTGAGTTGAATGGAATTAAGTATATGACATACATATATATATAAAAATAAATACAGTATCATTATTATGTCATATATTTCATTATTACTTATTATATATACTTTATAATCATTCATGAATTGTTAACGTGGAGAATGAATCTCATCTCATCATGGAGACGGTAGTCCGTACGTACGCACGAGCGATGATATCGTTCTAATGATCATGGAATTGTATTGGAGTGTATTTATATTATTTCAGAATCAATATCACTTTACAATAATCATATATAGTAATTATTTACACCATTATACCCATCCAAGTAAGGTGGTGGTGGAAATTAGATTACACCACGGCGTGGAGACGGTATTTCGTACGTACGCACGCGTGGTGATTTTGTTGTCCGTAGGATGGATAGATGGTGAAATAGGTTTGTTTCATACTTATAATAACATATCAGTATATGAGTGATACTGATGTTAATACTTAATAATGAAACAACCTAAGAAGAATAAGTGGAAGAATAAATAAAGGTGATAGAATCGGTAACGGACATTACCTCTTCTTTGAAGCGCCTCTTTGAGTCCTCCTCGTAGGGTACTAAAATTGGTCTTTGAAGATGACCAGGACCTCTAGGATTTTTTTAGGGATGTTTATAAGAGAATTTTTCAGGGGTTGGCCGAGCTTTAAGGCTCAAATTGGTGTGAGGAAGAGAGGGAGGAGATGCCCTTTTATAAAGGAGGAGAGGGGCACCTTTGGAATAACTAAAACTATTATTTTATTATAAAGTCAAATTCGGTTTTAAATACCTCCAATTTGATTTATTTATAAGATAAGGTGGGTATGGGTCGAAATCATCTCATCCAATAGAAATTAGGCAAGTTTAGGTTCCAATTTTAACCTTATCATTTTGATTTGACATTAAGTAAAATAATTTTACTTTTACCGTGTCTTATTGCGTTCTTATACTATAAGGTTAATAAACTTACTATAACAAGCCAAACTAAACCCAAGATGTCTATTATTAATATATATAACCTTATCTAAGTCATTTGGCCGAACCTTAGATTTTTAGGAATAAAATAACAATTACTAATATAATATTTGTTTTAAAAACTATTTTCTGTCAATTTTGAAACTATTTAGTAATTTATTTTTGGGAAAATCATAACAGAATTATTAGTTCTAAAAAAGTTAATTAAATCAATACTAACAAGTCATATTAATCTATAAAATTACTTTAATTCATAAAAAGTCTCAAATTATATTTATTTGGGTATTTATAATATCAATTATTCTAATTTTTCACTGTTATGGTAATTACTGTATCATCATTGTGTCATAAATAAATTAATTTATTTAATGTCCAAAAATTATAAATAAAATATCATTATGTATTAAATCTTATTAACTTTCTAATGAATATTTACAATCGAATTTATCTTATGTATAACACTATATTAAAAATGTTGTAGTAAATAAACATTGATTTTAACTCTTTTAACTCTTCTTTGAATTAAATAATAATAAATGTCCTAATCTAATCCAAGTGGGCCTAAATGGTCATATATTATTCCTAAGGTTGTTTTGGGTCTAATTACAATTATCCAATAGAATTAGGACATGAGTTAGGGTAATAATAATATCATTTTTATCCTTAATTAACCTATTTACTTTTAACCGTGGTAAAAAAAAGTAAAAAGGTACTATTCACCAAAAATTATTTTCATCTCATTTAACCACATTTTACTTACTGACATCAATGGTGTCTCTATAATTTTTTAAATTCCACTCACAGAAGTGGTAAAATTATGTTTTTTGAAAAATTCAGTTTTTTTAACTACCACTTAGTGGTTTCACTATTCATCAAAAAATGAAAGTTTCCAGAAAAATACCAAAAATTAGGCCTAAGCTATATTTGGTATTATGAATTCAAAAATGATGTCTATTTTATAAAATTAAAAACATATCAGTTTCATTAATTAATTTAAAAATTAATTCCCGTCGTCAAAACAAATAGTGTGTTCTTAAGAGATAATAACTATCAAAAGATTGACATTTGTTTATGTCTGGTTTAAATGTGAAATTACATCCAATGTCCAAAATTGTATTAAATTGTAAAAATATATTCTAAATATACTTTAAAACAAATCAAATTAATAATTTATCACTATTAATTATTTCGATTAAAAAGTTTGTTTTCAATTAAAATTTAGTAATTTTCACTATTCATCAGAAAATGAAATTTGTCCGAAAAGTACCAAAATTTCACCCTAAGCTAATTTCGATATTCCGAATCCAAAAATGAAGTCCATTTTGAAAAATAAAATTTACAAAATTTTAAAAAGTGGTTATTACTATTCATAACTGCTAGTTTTAATAATATTTTAATAGCATATCATTGTTTAGTGAAACTCGGTATTGTGTACAACACACGCTATCGCGGAAGGTCGCACTTGCGTGTAATGCAAGGCAAGTCCAGGATGCGTGTTGTGCAAGCTTCTTTTGGTGTAGCGTATAACACAATACATTAATGAAATTAAAAAAAATAGTTTTCATAAAATCTCGGGGTGTTACAAAAATTTTAATGATTGATTGTCTTTTCGATGGTAACATATTTAATTTGAATATGGTGTTGATTTAATAAACTATAAAAAAGTGTTATTTTATGAATATAGGTTATGTTTGGCCTATTTTGAGAAATTTATTGTAAATAAATATTAATTTTTAATGTAATTAACTTTTAAATTATGAATTTTATTTTTTAATGTGATGGTTATTAGTTTTATCATTAATGAATGACTCCATGTCCCCACAGACATGTTTAATGGTTAAATAAGAATTTTAAAATCACAGGACAATACATTTTAAATATATAGAATGTATGTTTTCATCACTACATGATTACTGAAGCAGAATAGGCCACATGGGCCACCTCTTACATATAATAAATATTAGTTATTAATCTAAATTTTTAATTTTGTTATCTACACACAAACATTCATACCAGTCCCTAATTTTAAAATTCAAATGATTTATTTCCGTATTTTCTAAATTTATAATTAAATGATGATGTTTTAAAATCTATTTAGGACCATTTAAAGAGCCTTTTGGTATTTTAAATAATTAAACTTCAATATTTTTGAAAACATGGCTCATAAATGATAGAAAAGTATAATAATATAGATTTTATTGGGTAAAAGATAATGCTTTTACATTTGTTCATTTTAAACTCATATGAAGAACAATTCAATTAAAAAAATAATCATTGATTCCATACAAACTTTTGCACATTCAAATATTTGAGGAAATTGATTCATTAACAATGTGGACTCATTCTGAAGTAGATCTAAACACCTTAAAGTGATAATTTGGTATAATTATGAGCATATAAATTATTATTGATAAAATTAAGAATAAAGGGTGTAAAATTATTAAATATTTACTTAATAATATTTTTATTACTTAAGTAGTAATTAATAAATTATTATGATGAAAAGGGATTCATATTGTGGCATTTAGTACTTGAGGTAAATTTACATTAAAATTATATAAATTTTAAATGGGGTATTTTTTATTTAAGTTACCAATTGTGTTTGGAATGCGTATTTTGTAACATGGAATTCCTATAATGGAATGGATTGTTCAGGGTGGAATAAAATTAATTATATAAATGATAGTAATTATAAAATAAATTCTTTGAGTATTATATTTTAAGGATAAATTTTGAATATAGTAGTGTTGACTTGATGATATATATATATATATATATTATTGAAATTATTTTTTATTATGATGCTGAATGATAGAAACATGAATTTTAATTTTACCTGTAAGTAATTATATAGACATTCAATGGAAAATGTGAAAAATATAGTTCCCCCAAATATGATTTGGATTCAATTATACTGACAAAAGCTGATGAAAATTATTAAAAATAGAATACATGCCATATTATTGGGTATTCAACCATTAAATGAAGATAATTGTTGATTTAAATGATAATAAAGATGTATTATAGTGATGATATATTTATTAAAAATTTATAAATAATTACAAGATATCATGATATTATTATGAAGATGATGTGGAACATATCAATTGAGGTGATGGATTTCTAGGGATAGTAATGTTGAAAAAATTATTTTGGTGTTGTGATATTGTGATGATGGTTTTGAATTCAAATATCAATATAGAAGTGATTATTATATGTGAATACTGATTTGGTGAGATGGATGATTCAATAAATGAATCTTAATTTCTTTATATGTGACATGTTAATAATATAGGAATCTTGATGAATATTAGGTTGGATAGGGAATTATATCATAAAAATTATATGAAACTAAGGGGTTGTATGTTGATTAGGTTAAATGACTTATTATATTACATAACGTCATTACATTGTTTATAGGATGTTTTTTTACAGTATGTAGATACCGAAGGTTCATGATTTATAAAATGATTTCTCCATTAACTAATATGGGTTAGATATTGATGAAAACATCCAAGTGTACATATTTTTTCGCAAAAAAATATCATAGTAATTATATAATTTTTATGTGTATATGTATCCATTCTCATTCTCACCCATATCCTTGGGTAGAGAAGAGTAATGAATCAAAATATATTCTACCTATTATGACATATTTACTTGGTTTAGTGGTATATGCTGATTTATTAGAGAGTATATTCTACTTCACACCTGAAACTATTGCCTCTAGGTATAATATGATTCCATTAAAAATTATTTCCTTCCAATAACTCTTGTTTTGATGAAGATTAGTCATAGGGGTGTGACTCCAACATGATAATTCATGTACATTTTCATCTTTATAATGGGATGATAGTATATATTATTTGATTCCATGGATATGGTATTTATAATGATATGTGGGATGATAGAATTATTTTATAGTTTGACATTTTATTAGGGGAATTCCATGTACATATTTTGTGATTGAATTCCAACATTTGTTGAGGGAGTTGTACATTTATTATTCATGTGGCTATAGTATTAACACAATTATACCTCTTAATATTTGGATAATATATATAATAATTTTTTTGAGTTATTATGTTTCTATTATCCTATAGAAATACAGAATTTTGAGGAGCCTTAATATTGTTTCATTATTGAGTGTGATAGTGGAGAGTCATATTTATTTTTACATGAAATGAACCATGAATATTATTTCTATTGATATTAATGTTGTTGGGTTTGGAAGGGATTTAATAAAATTGTTTAGACTAGAATAAAAATATAGGGACACAATAAAAAATTAAAATATTGGAGATAAATGAAACCATGGGTAAAAGAAATGAAGAAACTAAAAATATGTGTGAATAAACGAATATTTTTTTACATATTTTGTTTTGAAGTTGTCTTATAAATATAATAAACCAAAAAAAAATTCAATGTAAGCTTAGAGTATACCCTCATTAAGGGATAAGTGATATTCTACCTTAACGGGTTCATGTTAATGGCGATTGAAGAAGTTTTGTACCATATATTGGAAAAGTCGAACAACGGAGTTGGTTATCCTTGAATACATACATGTACATGTTCTTGTGGAGAAACATTAATATCATACACTAGTGGATCTTTTATTCATGTATATGAAAAATTATTAAGGTGGGGAAGCCTTGTATTAAATAGTTTTAGAAAATGAAATTATTAAGATGAAGGAGGATGAAAATATGTTACAACTAAATTTCTTATTGACCTAAATATTCAATGAAGAATAAAAATATAATTGTTTGAGAGATGGTTGAATTTAATGGACCAATCCTTGAATTATTGCATATGGAGACTGATGATGGTTATTTTTTATTTCTATTATATGATTATTTGTAATTTTTTTTGATTGAATGGTGATTCCCTAGTTTAAAATTAATGAAATATGTAAAATCATCTTATGTCTTGGATCCTCATGAAAAGTCACCATTTATGCCAATTTACAAAAATGTCAAATTCATATAAATGGAGATCAATATATGGGAATCCATTCCACGTAAGGGAATTACATATGAAAATTCATCCCACATAGGAAAAATCACTACATATATTATTAAAATATGTGAATGTGATGGAGTATGGTAATTTGATAATATACATGGTTTTAGGAATCCACATTTGTGAATCTTTACATATGACTTTCCATGTAGCCAAATCTTGTGATATATTTCAATGATGCATTGGCGATTCTAGTGGAGTATAAATATTAATACTACATATGTCAATTAGATCCAATATAATAATAGTTACACATTACTCATATTTATGTACTTGAATTTCACACTCTAATTCACATAAGTGAATACTGTATACAAACTGGGTGAAAAATTAAACCATTCCTGAATTTTTAATTATCAAGAGAATATTATTTTGGATGTTTAAAAAGTTGTTCTTTATAGATTAAAACAAAAAAATATTACTTTTATAATATGTGATATATTAAATTATAATAAATTTTGGAAAATATTCATCTATATAATAGGAATATCAAATAAAAATGAAACAGATTTTTCATAGAAATTAAAAATTCAAAAGAAATAAAATATGATGATGCTTCAGATATTGATTCAAGAACAAAATATTATGAATATTATTTATTCATCTAAGTGATCCTATTTTGGGGAAGAGTGAAGTAAAACCAACATATGTATTAGTTGAATGATTAAATTTATTTATCGATTTCTAAACAATGATTCAGATGAAAATAAATCAAATCCTGACTATTTAAAAAAGCTAAAACTCATAATGATTTGATTAATTTTAGAAGATACTGTAGAATGTCTGGGCCACTATAGGTTTGTATAGAATAAATAAAATTTGTATAGATTTTAATGTGATGTTTTCATGAAAAAATAAAAAGAGTTCCACACCATATGATTTATTTAGTTTATGATATATCTGCATCTTTCAAAATAATAAGCTGTAGATTTTAGTTGAAGAATTTGAGGAAGAAAAGGCCAAGGTTTCATTAATATTATATAAAAATAAATTTTTTTCAAACATATACATCCCTATTTTATCTGTGTGGGGATTCATCCCTACATAACCTGTCCTCTAGTAGTGTCTAGCATCTGCTGCTTTCATCATTCTTCTTCAAATTACAACCATATCCACAAAACTATGTCTCATATATATGGATTTAGTATATAATTAACATGGATAACATCATCATAATTCCCTTATCATACCAATAATGCACCCACCACATATCAGATTGTTATTATCACATGAATATCTCATACATCAAATCATGTCCCAACTCTTTGATCTCCAACACCAACCACTATCATAAATAGGTGATCTCCAATACTAACCCATATCTTCATGATGTGATATCCAATACAATCCAATTTAATTATAGGATTATCACTAATGATAAACTATATCATCACTAGGATATATCTAACACCAACCTATATGATCAATGTGAAATATCCAACACCAACCTCTATCATCACTTCTGTAGAGGGTATAATGAGGAAGAGAGGGTAGCTAGACATCGAATTCACTACCATCAATGAAGTCGGGGTAAACACCAGAAACAAAAAATAAATTGGGTGTTGGTAAGGTTATACAACTCAATTAGGGTGTGAATATAAATAATATATAATAAAAGATTGATTGACAACACAATATACCAAACCTATAGGTTAATAATAACTTCACAATTTTACTTCACATCACAAACCCAATAAAACATGAAAATTTTCACAATCACCTCCAAAAAAAATTCATCACACCATAAAAACACCACATATAAGCACAAAATTTTCACAATTAATTATTGGTTCTACTATTTACATAATTAATGAGTTTTCCATTAACACTCACTTACTAAGACATTTTATTTAACACGAACACAACACGTTGAATAGTCATTCATTTCAATTATTCCATTTACCACAAAAAAATATTCATCCCATTATAATATTCACATCCATACCATGCTTATACATTTATCAACCCATGTCATTTTCATTTCAAACATTTCAATTCATTCCTAGGAAATCTATGAAACCAAAACCACTAGGACACTAATAGACCATCCATATCAAATACACCACCACTACAACACAATTTAAACTAATCCATCTCACTATAATAATAACACATCACATAAAATGCACAGAATTCCATATCACATCCCATTATATACCATCATCACTTAACTACCGAATATAATCCACACCAATATTAGTCACCATAATCACCACAAAATACCCTATTGGGTTTTCATCAGCACAAAACAATTCCTAGTAAGAATACAAACACATTACAATCTATTCAATAATGTACAATTCGACATTTCATTTTTAACATAACATTATTTCATTATAATGCTTCATTACATATCATGTGAATTTAAATAGAAAATTTTTATTTACATGGGATGATAATTCATTATACATATATAAGTGATTAAGCATTTTCAAAAAAAATTAACTCTATAGGAAAACACATCAGGGGTCTAAAATTTAAAAATAACTATAGTTAAAATAATTATCCCAACTACCATTATTCTAAGAAACATCATCAAGAAAGAATAGTATATTTACATTAGTAATAAATTTAACAGAAGAAAAAAAATAACCCTATTAAGTTAAATTCAAGGTAAATATAATTAATTATATTCTTTTGATGACTCATATCATGCACCCAATGGAGGATAAAATAATTCAATACACACACATATGAATGAATAGGGATTGGAGGATTCCCAAATCAATAAATATTTTCAAGTTCCATCATAAATATGGAATAAATAATAGAAACCATGTCATCTATGATCAAACTAAGGATGGATCAGAAACCAATAATACAACACCTTGTATCAATATTCACTCACCAAATTACCAAATGAATCTATATTTTCATGTAAATATTTCTCTCTAATGAATAATATGGTTAAAATTAAAAGTAAATGGGATAAATAAAAATACACTTTCCAAATCTCAATCTATGAATAAAAATCATAAATTACTATAAGGAGGGGGTGGGGTAAATGCTTAAATGACTAAAAATTCACCACATATTTGATTGAAAATACTAGAGTAAGGTGTATATTTAATGGGTTTATGAATATATGAATTTTGGAAAACAGATAACCATGACACAAAACCATTCACTACGGTGTAAGGGTGCTGACATAGGAAAAGACAACAAAGTAAAGGGACTATACTACAATGGTGCTGGTCAAAACTATGTTCAAATAACATAGTGAGAACTTTATTATAGTTATGGTAATCTAGGATAGGTACCATGATGAAAGTGAAACCCTCACACCATAAAAATCAATCATCAAGAATAATTCATGTTGTAGCCAAAATCAATAGTATAACTACCCAGAAAATGGATGAATGACCCAAACCTCACGCCCCAAGGCTCAAAATTATAACATATCACTATAAATCATATAAAATACCTTTAATATAAAACATAAGAATATACACCATAATGAAATCTCCTAAATGAAATTTATTAATAACACAACCTTCAACAACACAAAACCCTTAGAATATTCCTTGGACCCTCCATCACTTTTATTTTTACAAATTAATGGTATTGAAATGTTTGGATTGTAAAGAGATTATTTAATCCATGATTTTAGCGTATTTTGATAATGATAAAGGGAGACACCCAATATTTATTTAGAGAAAGATTAAATTGATTTATTGGGGTATCAAAAGTAATAAATATGATGTTCTATTGAAAAAAATACTATTCATTATATATTATAATCATTTTAATACAAGGAATCTTGAATGATATTTAAGATTCAATGAAATACTAAAGGTGTGTATAGATTCAAACCAAATATGTTTATATTTATTTGATGTTATAAATCTAATATAAAATGAGTTTCACACATTATTATGTGTTATATGTATGATATATATATTTCCATGGAAAATATAAGATTCTGATTTGAGAAGAATAATTTTTAGAGGAAGTGGTTGAGCCTGTAATAATATTATCAAAATATATAATCAGGGAATCCTAGAAAAATAGAAATGAAATATATGAGAAATAAATAAAATTTTGATGAGGATAACCATTGTAAAGAAAAAAATATATAAAGAGAATCATTAGTGTTACTAATGCACACTACATTCCCTCATAGATTTATTGAAATATATAAATTCATCGAAATAATAGGTGAAGGCCACCAATATAAAATAGCCATATAATCCAAAACATGTATAATGGGATAATCCTTTGTATAGGATATTGAGATTTGGGATTAGATGGACTTATGAATTTTAAGGGATTTACCATTTTAGAATACTGGAAAATAAAATGATGGTAAACTAGATATTAAATAAAAATGATAATGAGATACATTAAACACTAAATCCAAGAGAAAGTGATTAGTGTGATAGTTGAAGATAATATCTCTCTCTATCTCAATGTATATAGTACATTCTATAGAACAGAAGGTAAAGAAGGAGGTGAACATCATTTTAAGATTAATTTGATAGAGCAGAAGTAAAGAGATGATGAAGATCATATGATATCAGTGGTTGAATAAATTTGATAAGATGCTTTTGAGTTAAGTTAACCTAATGTGCATGTTAACAAATATTAGACTGAATAATTTATAAATACTAGGAGATACCAAGTATAATGAAAATATGAGCTAATCATGTGAGACAGCCAGGTTAGTATTCTCTTTTAAAGAGTTGTGATACTATGATATAGTGAATAAAAATTGGAAAAGTTTCCCTAATGACCTTCTAATATTCAAATTATATACTATGAGAAGAAGGAGATATACAATGTGGGTGTTTCTTATATACTTTGTCTATTTGGAGATTAAAAAACATATAGTGATATTTTGGTATGTTAGTTGATGTGAGAGGTAGGAATGTGCCTAATAATAATTGGTCTAAGGGATGATTAATGAGACTCTAATATGGGTATGGTGGGAGAAACCCCCCAATCATTTAGTCAGTTACATTTTACTATAGTGAATAATATATGATTAGGGTGATAAAATAATCATGTAATGAAGTATTTATTCTCATCATACCTTCAAAATCCATGTCTAATTTTTCTTTTATTCATTTTATTATCTGGGTAAAGTTTTTGAGATATAATCTTAAGTTGATTAAGATGAAAAATGTTTTTGAATTTGAATTAAATATTAATAATTATTAATTTATTTAAGTGACTGTTGATCTTCCCCTCCCACACTAGTGGAGCACCAATACCATGGAACCTCATTATGTACCATAAATAGAAGATGGATGATGCAATGATTCTGATACATGCATTATGAATATGATAGTAATCGTAGGAAAAAATATACATCCTCTATAGGTGTACATGGGACGCTAAATCTTTCATTTCAAAAAAAGAATCCACCACCCTTTATGGAAATCACGTTCCTTATATATTAAGAGTGTATGATAAGAGTTTTGTAGTGTTTTGAAATTTTTTCCATGCATTGGGTAAACTTACATTCATTCATACATCCTGATATAATGGTTATTTCCCCATTATGTAGTTTTCTACGAGATTATCCTTGAGTTATCACACATTTAATCATTCTTTATAATTCCTGAGTAAATACATTGGCCACATTATGAAACTGTAGCATCAATGAATCTACTCCTAGTCATTTCATCTGAAGAAATAGTTCTTAAATGGAAACATATATGAAAGATCACTCTAGTTATAATTACTATTATTATTTCACTATTCAATCGCACCCTATTATAGTATATAATTCCTTAAAACTAAACTCATCACACTCCATACAATATCACCAAACAATACAATATGATTGGGCATGTAGTCACACAGAATAACATTTCATGTCATTATGATAAACCATAACATTAATGATTATAAACTCAACCCAAGTTATATCACATACCCCTTGTTTTTTTATGTTATATCATATGATATTTTTACATCATTCCATACAATATAGGCCAAAACACAACATATTTTTAAATATTTTATGGAATATCTCCTAAAATCTCCCACTTTTATGATCTAAAAAAAGGGTTAGTATTTTCTTACATTTATTTTATCATATATAATATCACAAAAATTAAATCCATATTTTTTTTTGATATACTTAAAAAACATTTTACATAGTGCACCACATGATATGTCATAACTTTTTAATAACTATAAAAAACACTTTCAAATTAAAATTATAATAAATTTTCTGACGATCTCAAAGTAAAACTAAATCCAAATTTTTTAAACTACATATTATGACACATGGGACCATATAGAATTAAAATAAATTATTAATATTCTTAAAAATACATATATGTAATACTTATCCTATAGAAAATCCTAATTTCAACCCATGTTAAAAAGAGATCTTGCATGATCACAAACAAAAACATATATCCTTATACAAGTTCCCTCCATTTTAATCTCATGTAAGATATAATTATCATTAGTTCACATTCTGAAGAACATATAGCAACTATGGGACTTGTAATTTGTCAATCCTATTTGGAAAACTCATATTTTCTAGACACTCCATGTATAGACAAAACATATCCACGAACACATCACTTGTAATTCAAAATTATGGATGAACACATTATATTCCCCTAATATGAATAGGTAATCACATAACATTTAATTTCTAGGTGTTTTTGATGAGTCCTAAATATTTTGTAAAATGGGATTTGAGTTATTTTTAATCCTATAAAAAAGATGATTAATAAAAAGAATGTTTGTGTATGGATTTATCTTCTTTTTCCAATAGACAAATAACAATAATAATTTGAGACTTAAATTTAATATTTTCATATGAAGTGGTATAGAGGGAGAATGAAGATTCTAACAGAATGAGGTGATTGGAATTTTTTTGAGTTCATATAATAGAGAAGTACAGATGAACAATTATGAGTTTATCGGTTGGATAAATATGGAAAAAAATTCTGATTTAATTAACTAAAGTATTTCGAATGGATATACATGAGTTCATTAAAAAAAAAGGGTTTCAGATGGTGGGTAACCGAAGGAATATGATCAATTGTGAGTTACTACCATATTAAGCATTACCAGATGGAGGATTTTCAATAAAAATATATAAGATGAATGTTTGATGATCTTTAAAATTTTTCAATAAATTCTTACATTGTGGTGATATTGATATGTATGTTCAATAAATTAATAATCATGAAAGAAATATAGTGTATCTAGTTGAGAATTCAAGAGTATTTAAAGACCACATAAACCTATACATAATGAATGTTTTTTTCAATATTATTGATATTGATGATTTTATAGGATTTTAAGGGAGTTAATTGAAGAAATCATTGACTGGGAAATTTAAAATTGGTGTGGTATATTCAAATTTTATGTTTACACTTCCACAATAAATTTTCATAGAAAATGTGAGTATATAAAGGGAAGTATGTTAATTTTGAATCATTTTGAAGAACTGTGGTGATGATGATGAACCTGGAGATATCCATTTATGTAAGCATCAAAAAAATGTTTCAAGTAACGATGGACTATAAGAATAAGAATCATATGAATAAATTATAAAAAAATATATTTGATGTATAATTATCTCTTCGAAAGATGATATATCAGATGTATAGGTATGATATAGTGATGTTGTAGATAAAATGGTTTAGATAAAAAAAATTGAATGTCATATTATAGGCTACTATGACTGTAATAGAGGATGTAAAATTATCTTACATGTTTTCATGTCTAAAAAATGTTCAAGTATCATTATGATGACATGGTGAAACCTATTGGTAAAGTATAATTTCATTATTATAAAAATTATTTAATCATATTATCATGTTATGAAAAACATGCATCATAAATGGACTATATTTCTATGAATTTGATGTGTAGAGGTCATAGTTTCTCTTGAATTTGAAATTTGAGAATAAATTTTATTTTTTTCTTCTCGGATCTCATGAGGGAAAAATGATCATTTTTTCTTATCGTATTATCTCAGATAATTTTTCTAATAACTATGTTCATCCTAGAATAAGGAGTTTACTATAGGACAAGAGTTTTCAATAATTATTAGATGTTCATGTTTTTTATGAACATTTAATATTTATATAATTAAATATTAAACTACTCATTTTATTTTTCCTAGTAATATTAGTTAATGGAATATCGAAATGATATTTTAACTCCACATTTGAGTATGAAATGGGGAGGCTTTAGGGGATGTATAAACCTACATCGGGTTCCGGGACTTGGGAGATGTGTTAAATTGGGATTTAATTATTTATTTAATTAAATAAATTAGATAAAATATTCCTCGCACCCATTTAGGGGATTACTAGACACGACAGGATGGGGACAGCACATTCCTTGAATGTGATGGATAGACCATGTTGGGGATGAGAAATACACCCCCTCAGTCATCATCCATGGTAGAGACCGGGACCAGATCATTGTACAATGGCTTGTTATAGTGGAGTTCATCCCAAAAAATCGTTGTCTAGCCATGAGGTGGGATAATTTTGTTTTTTCCCACTGACAGTAATAATTTAAATTTTTTATGTTCTAAAAACCAATTTTTATTGATATTTACCCAAAAGGGTATGATCTGTACTTAATTTTGAACAAATAGAATTTAGTAGGTTTATAAGTGGTTCTAGATCATAAAATATAACTACATGATGTATGGATTTAAGGACACATGCCATGTGTTCATAACATTCAGGTAAGTAGATTTGAAGATAGTGAAACATCTCATAGATCAGAGGAATCACACTGTAGTGTCACTCGACATGTGGCTGAGTATATGGGCAGACAACCCATGTAGGGGGGGAATGACCATGTAGGGTACACGAATTGACCTAATGTTTGTTATAAAACAAGTATAAGTACATGAATAAATAGAGAAATATGGCCAAGGGATGTGTGAAACATGATAAAGTACTCCATTTAGTGGAAAATCCATTTTCATGTATTACAAGTCATGTTCTGGAATTTTACTCACCATGTCTAGCTGGAGTACACACCTATGTAGTGATATGGGAGAACACATCATGAACATGAGAATACAAGTCATGTAATTCCCCTTTTGTAATCCTTTTTAGGGATTTGGATGGTTTGGAACCCCAATGTTTGAATAAGACAGAAGAGTTGTCTATTTTGAGTTTTATTATATGTAAAAAAATGGTGAAACCCTAGTATTGTATTGAGGTATTCTAAGATGTTGGTGGAGGGTGAGTAAGTTATGATACAGGTTTCTTCCTCCTAAAAGTATGTTCATCAATATCCCAATATTTATACATGTGATGTCGTCTATGAAAGGGTCATGAGAATGATTGGAGGTTATGGTATGAGTTTGTTTGAATCCTCATGCAGTGTTTGGAGTGAGATTGTCCCTAGTTATCATGACCAAGTTATGATATAATATGATTGATATGTTGGGTGTTCGAACTAACCATGTGTGGATTGGAAAGGATTTTAGCTCTAGAATTTTTTTCTATGGAGGTTTTCTATGATCAATACTTTTGAGGAAGTGGATTGCTAGAGACTCGGTTTATATATGTGTTACCCCCCATGATATGAGTGTTAGTTGATAGTTTAGTTGTGACCTCAAATCAGGAGAGGGATGTGTCCACATATGTTTTGACCTAGTGGATTTAAATAGTAATGCCTCCACATTAGTTCCTGTTTCAATGATCCATAATGGGATTTCTCTATTTACCTGTAGATTCTGAGATCAAGGTGACTGCTATATCATTATATAGACCCTGTGTGGGTGTCGAGGTATGGGTAATGATGGTTGTGGGAGATTCCTATAGACCCAATGAATTGTATGAACCGATAGTGATGATATATTGATGATGGGTATGCAAATTTGTCCATACATTAACATTTTTTTGTGTTGGCTGTAGTTGAGGCTTAGTTTACACTGACGGTTTGTTGGGATATGTTTGAGTTTCCATGGTTGGAGTCTGGGTTATTAGGTTAGGCTATTTCAGATGAGTGTGAACATGAGGTCCCATAGATGTGGTTCTAGATTTGAGACATAAAGCTCCACATATGATATCTGTTTGGTTTGAAATTACACCCCATGAACATATGATATTATGTTGAGTATGATGTTACTTATTTGTATTGATGGTATTTATTTATTGACTGATGGAATGAGGTTCCTAGAATATTTTTTGATATTATTTTTTTTTAGACTTGATATTATTATGTTTTTAGACTTGATATTTCGCATTCTTCTTGAGATGATATACTCAGGGTCTCTTCATGAAAAGTGTGATATATGGATAAGGTGTCCGAGTGAGTCTGTAGACATAGAGAGTGTACTTTTTTATAGGTACTTAACAGATGCACAAGTAACAACTAATTTTAGATATAGTTAGTTGGCTTATTGTACTAATGAAACTTTCCATGGTATTGGGTGGGCTAAACTGATTCTCTAGGAAAAAGGATTCTCATAGTTATAAATGACATATTTATTCTCCAAACACCAAGGGTATGGAAATTGTGTTCCAAATCATATTTTGGATGGTCAGATAGGGTATTTTGAATGTCTTCTAGACACATGGACTGATTTTCCATGTATGTCGACCTATGAACACAATGAATTATGATTGGTATTTTCAAATGAGGTGTTCTAAATCCTATTGGGATTCTTGGATTGATTCTTCAATTACTAATGTAAGATTCATGGTATAGGCATTGGGATGATAGCCCGTGACCTTTTATTTTAATATATTGATTTGGATTCATTATGATGCTATAGGTTTTCATAGAATTTTTTTATGGTACATGGGACTAATGTGTGTAGGTATTAATATTTACCTAATGATTGGGGTTGTGAGTAAATGTTATGAGTCTTACATAGTTTTCTATACTGTATGATAGGAATATTATTGAAGGGTTCCCTAAAATCATCAAGTTTGGTTCAATCTACCATAAATATAGAGACTATAACTTATTTTGGGTACATGGACCCAGATAAATGATCATAATCTCCATGAAATTGGATGATGTATGTATGGTCAATTGAGGTATTTGACCTAAGTAGTGATGGTGGGTTTGACTTCATTTAATTTAGTTATGTCTTGGATAAAGTAACCATATTTCATTAACATGAACATATTCAAGAAGATTACAGGTTATTCATTGTGCATGGCCTACTGATATTTCATTCTCAACCCCTTTATATTAACCTTAGTCTATTTTAAGACATTATAAATACATTATAGTTGATAATAGATATCCAATGTACTGGGACGAGGCCTGATATTTCATTGTTGAGTCTAATGCTCTTATAGAGTTTGATGAACAGGATATAGTAGATCAACATTATATGTGATAATGGGTATGTGATATATATCTAAGATGAAATTAGTGACTAATATATTTATTTTTCATTTTATTATTTTATATATATGATCAAACTTGTCACTGAAGGATGTTTCATGTATGCCATAGATTTTCAGATCTTTACAGTATTTCATTTTATTATAGTATGTTTCAGTTTTAGTTTATTTATTCTCTCACATACCATGTTGTGTATGACGTTTAGTTATTTACATTTACTTTTTAAATATGATATGGGGGTATATTCTCCTCATAGTACCACATTAAACTCCCCTCATATATTCTAAAGCCTTAACATATTAGAAGGCATGTTTAGGTCTTATAGAGAACAAGCTCGAGGCACTAGTTTTAGTGGAACCTGAGACAGGATGTTACAAAGTTGCATAAGTTGAGTTAATTTTTTCTTAGATCACTATTTTTTGTTTGGTATATTGAATATATTGGAATGTGTTGGGCCTTGTAACAAATATTGGATGGTACGTCGTGAATAGAAATTCTAGTAGGATGTTTAGTTTTCTATGTAATGGGATTAATGTTCATGTTATTCTATATTTTCATATATAATTTTCACATTGGGAGATGGACAATTGGATTGGAATTTATTATTTATGGAGGATTTAATTCTCATGAACCATTGGAAAAAGGTTAGTGTTTAATTTTACTATTGTCCTATAGAGGGAAGAGTTGTCTCATGCATCATGTTAGGGACATATGATCCACATTTTGTTGGAATTATAGAGAGTGATTTTATGGAATTCCCTTTCGATGGTTGGTTTTCTAGATCTATGATGACGTATGTGATGATAAGGATGTGGATTTGGTTCTTGTGTATGTTAGGTGCAGTGAACCTGGTTGGTCAACATGGATATGGTATATAACCATTAGACCCTTGTGGGAGGTATTATTTCAGTGTTGTTTGAGTGGCCTAGTCATCAATGGAGTGATATGATGTGGAGATTCATCGAGAGGATGGGTTCCCTGGATATTTTTGGTTGGTTTGATGTGTGAAATAATTTAGGGGTGAGAACATAGAGAATGGTGTTTCAGTATGATGTTCTATTGTAATGTTGGTATTTTAGAACAATTTTCCTCCCATTAGTTGTGTCCTTCAATGATCTGGCATAGTCCTATGTTGTTGGACATAGTGACTAGTCATGTGACAAGATTGGTAGGGGAAGGTTGAAGATCCTAGTGATATTTTTCTATGACACTACATTATGTAATTAATTTTTTTTAACATTTGATGGTTCCCTGTGAGGTGGTCTGATTGAGTTATCAGTGATTTTAGGTGTGTGGGGAACAAATTCATAATTTGAAGTATTCATAATGGTGAGAAATTAGTGGATTCAAGTATGAGGTTTAGTCATGTTTGGTGGATTTTTTTTCATATGGAACACATGTAAACTATTTCTCAAGTATTGTGGTTGGATTCCAAAGTGGATGGATGGTACCGGTGACTACCTCTACTAATGGTTGCTCTAAGTGGTTAAGATATTTATAGGGAGAAAAAGTGGTGCTCAATATTTTTTGAATAGGGCTTCTTATGTGAGTCTTTTTTAGGCCTGAAACATTAGAATTGGAATTAGGTATTTTGGTTGGGTTATACAACATCAATTAGTGGTTATATGTTAATGGGATCTTGGAGACACAAATTTTAAGGATAGATTCCACAAGATCATACAACTAAATGACTTGAGTTGAGAAGGTTGCCTTGGGTAGTCTAAAAAATTATGTTGGTGTGATAAGGGTATTGTGGGCATGGTAAACCATGACCCTTACTATTGAAAAATGATGTTATGGAATGGATGAGTTTTTGGTGGTATTAGTTAATTAAAAATCAGGGTACTATTAGTCTAGATATGATAATTCTAAATATCGTTACTTCAATTTCAGTATAAGAAGAGATAATCAGCTATATGACAAGTTATATGGATGTTGTTTTGGTTTGAAAAGAGGATTTTGGAGTTTTTCTTGAGATGTTTTGAATGTAAATCCATATGGTGGGAAGTAAAAAATTAAAAATAATAGATATAGATCCTAATGATGGATGATATTTCGATAAATAAAATGGCCTTTGTTCATAGAATCTATGAAAATTTGATAGTTGATGTTTCATTTTTTTTCTCTGGTTGGAGAAAGATATCCCTGTAGAGTTCTAATGTTTTTTTATGATTGGGTTATTTTATATAGAATATATGATTTGTTGTGAGGGTGAGTAATGATAATACTATTTTGGAGATTATCTGATATGTTAGGGTGATGTGACCCTTAAGTGGGAAGGTTCAAGGGTGTAGTGAGGACCACATCGATCAGGTTAGTGGACCATCAAGGATTGTTTGGAAAGGTGACTCTGGCTGTGGGAAGCATCATGGATCAGAATCTGTAGTTGTGGGTTGAGTTCAATGGTGGGGAATAAAGAGTTTTATTATGAGTTTAAATTTATTTTTTTGATGTAACATTATGGATGAGAAGGATAGGAACTTTCATAGTGATTTTTTTATGGTGGAAATAGGTTTCTAGGACATTGGTGGAATGTGAACCATATTATATGAGTTAAGTAGAGAAATTAAGTTGGATTATCCATGTAGAACATATAAAGTTGATAATGAGTTGATAACTATAGTGGGTTGGGATGTATGGAAATAAGATCGTTGAGGTTTCTTAGAGAGGAGATGTTTTACAGTGGGGGTAGTTTTAGAGAATTGAGTTTTTTATTGGATTTTGAAAGTTAAGAATAAATTTTAATTTTAACTTTTGGGTTCCCATGAGGTGTAAAATTTTCATTTTCCACTAAAAAATGATTTCAGATAAATTCTTCGACTACTTCTTTGGTCCCAAAATAAGGTGTTCACCCAAATAAATAAGTTTAGTAAAATTTGAAACCATTCATGTTTTGGATGAATATTTAATATTTATTTAATTAATATTTAGATTATTCATATTTTATAAGGTTATAATATCTTTTTAACATAAAAATAAAATGTTATTATGACACCATAGTAGAGGCTAGAACATGGTGTTTGCATTAGGGGAGGAACAACCCCTCTTTGGGTTTAGGGACTTGGGACATGTCTAAAATTTTTATTTAATTATTTAATAAAATTATCTGAAATTCCCCCCCACACCCATTTTGGGAATTCCAGTGCATTGTAGAATTGGAAAGTTTACTCCCTTATACACGACAGCTAGAATTGTAGGGGTGATAAGGAGATGATTCCATAATATGTCCATGGTGGCGACCAGTACCAAATTTGAAATAACCCAGATTTTCCAAGAAATTGTTTCTAATTATATGCAATAATTATGAGTCTTTGAAAATTGGTTGCACGTGATTCTGAGATCCGATGTGCCCGAAATAAATTTCTGAACTTTTTTAGGTATGTTCAGTAAATTCACGAGCGACATTTTCTATCTTTTGAACTGGTGCTCGGATTAAAAGATGGAGGGCATTGTGGAATCCTCAGTGCCAATATTAGCTTTGGGGAGGTTTCACTTCAACTACAGTAGATCTTTAGAAAAATATAGGTTTCGGGCATTTAAATGAATAAATAAAATAACATTGTTATTTTAATTTATTTCATTGTTTTCCTCCAACGTACATGTGGCAGCAAAGGACTAGTGGCCTATCTAGACATTAATCGGTTGACCCTTCATTTCCTAAGAAACAACATCATTAAAATTTACAAAGGATATTATTAATGAACCCTCATAAATTCTATGATAAGTATACACCATCTCCTTCACCTATTTATATGGATCTTGGGGAGAGGTATCACACTACATCACCATGAAATGAAGTGTTGACAAAGTGCTGCATTTCCAAACCCTTAGTGGTCGGAGCCGGTTCCAGAGAGCAATGACGAGCGACATAGAAACCCCAAACTGAAGATTGAAAATCGAGAGATGTCAATGGAGGCTAGTGGCAGGGGACTTTGAACACAGACCAACATCCTCAATTGCGGGAGTTTCTCTATCATTCTTGGGGTAGGGTTTAATCTTGATTTTTTTTTAATATTTATTTTAATCCTTCCTACGATATTTCTATCAACTTAACGTGGAGGGTATGATCCAAATGAACAAGGACTGGTCCCTCCACCCTTTTTTTAATGTTGGTGCATTATTCACATGATTTTACTTCAGGTTGGATGAGGCTTGTGGAAAAAAAGGATGGTGGCAGCTATCACTGACCAACTGCAGAGGAGGTCTGGCATGCCATAACGTGCTGTCGGGGAGAAAGGGGTCATGAACGATGATGCAGTGAATGATGGTGGTGGTCGGCACACCGTCCGACCATGAGGACGGATGCGGAACTGACACATCACCAGAAGAACTGGCCAGGGATCATCAGCTGTGGTGATCGGAATAGCAGGCTGACACTCCGACCAACCGTGAAAGTGGAGGGTGGCGCGACTAGCGTGCCTTGGTAGGAGTTGCGGCACTGACACCTTGGTGGCAGGAGCCAAAGTGGGTCTCATGGTTACCTAGAAGTTCCATTAGGTGTTTCCTATTAATGTTCCAAATGGGTGGTTTCTCCCCTTCCATGGCAGCAAGGGGAAGACCACACCATGGGTCAAACACGCAGGTCATGCCCCCTTGCAGTTAGAGCTGCACCTTTCTGGTCAGGAAACCCCTTATGGTCGGGATTCCCCCTTGCGGTCGGGCTTCCCCCTTGCGGGTCGGGCTACCCCTTGTATTTTTGTCTTCCCCCATGCATGTTGGGCTTCCCCTATGCGAGTTGGGACATGCTTTCTTGTAGGTAGGGTCAGACCAAGGGGAAAGCCCGTCGCGGCCCGGCACAGCTGGTTGGACTCGGGCCAAACTGAAGCTGTAATACTTAAAGGACCATATCATGGGAACCAAACATCCATTTGATGAATCATATGTGGAGTCAGTATTATTGGATTGGGAGGTTCCTTTTGTAATTCTCCACATTAGTTTTTAAGACAGTTGGAGTGCGGCCGGGTTGGATCGAACCCAAATCCAACTAGGCCCCCAAAACAAAAATGATTATACCTCACAGACTGGTTGTCAGATTAACGCATCTTCTATCACATTGGAACCCTTACGACGTGATAGTCTTTTGGGTTACTATTTTTTGGAGCTTAGTGGTTTTCGAGGTATGACAAATACCTCATTGGGAAGATTCTATGGAACTCAAGGACATAGAGTGCTAGGAATCCTATAGAAGGATCTAACCTGAAGAAAGAAAATCTATCCTATCTGAGTCAGCATCTATTGATCCTATGTGTGTCAAAATCTATCAGATCCTATGTGGGTTAACTCTCAATGATCCTATTTGTTATAGCACAAACCTATCCTATGTGGTACATATCTTGTGTGGGTCAGCGGGGGTTAGTACCTATCGATCCTATGTGGGTAAGCAATAGTTACTTTTAATAGAATAAGATGATCTTGCTTACAAATAATATTCTATGTTTTTATAAATAAGTTATACCTGGTTAGATAAGAATCATTTACCTTCATGGGGTTACTTGTGTGTTACTTCTAACTTCATGGGGTTACCTATTTTGAACTTCTATCTTTGTAGTGTTACATGTGTGTTACTTATATATTTGTGGTGTTACATTTGTGGTACTTCTATCTTTGTATCATTACTTGTTTTGTACTTATATCTTTGTGGTGTTACCTCTGTGGTACTTCTATATTCGTGATGTTACATGTCTGTGTACTTCTATTTTCATGGTGTTACATGTGTGGCACATATGTCTTCATGGTGTTACCTATGTGGTACTTCTACCTTCATGGTGTTACCATAGCGGTATTATTACCTCACATATGAGATATGTAAATATTTATAACATATTTATATGTATGGGAATAAACATATGTAGAGTTGATGTCTATTGCATCGTGATATGAGATTGAGGTCTTTCATTGTTTTATTTTCCTTTGTGGAACTCTAGGTGACCTACGGGGGTCACAGGGTCCCTACAATGTATCATTATACTCACCCATGAATGGAAAATGCATGCACCTTGTTGTGTCTTGTGTAGATGATAGACAATGTTGAACGAGGCTGAGGGAGCTAGGACTGGATGGTGCTCGGTGGTGGACAATTTGGCGTGACGTGACATAGAGACTACTAATCGTGTGTTGTACCTACCCTTTAGGTAGGACCCTCAGTGGACAATCTGGGAGTTGTTCTTCATCTTTTAGTTGTATTTGTACATTTTAGTTGGGATTGAATTCTGGCCACTTTACATTCAGCACCCTTTTACTACATAAGTTAACATAGTGGTTTTTCCTTGTTGTGTTCTTGGATTTTGTGTCTATACAAGTTAAAAGTCAATGCCTTCCAATTTTAGGGATATTTCATTCTGGTGATAGTATCCAACCCTTGTCCTATGGAAGTTAGGCTTGGGGTACTCAAGGTGCGAGCCCCAGGGGACGGTTCATGAAAAAATGTTATCAGAGGAGTCAGTTCTACTGATGAACTAGGACTCTGATCTTTTAAATGTGGCAAAGTGTTATGTATTATAAGTGTGGTTTTCAGTTTAGGGAATCCATTTTTGGTGTGGTGGCTGACATATCCATACACCAGGACCCTTAATTCTGATTTTCGACTCAGTACACGGAAACACTTATTGCGTGTGTTTTGAAAAGTTTTTTATGATCACTTCGAGTCAGCTCTCCATGTATAAATTATTGATTGTGGCACTCCTTTCTTCTATCAGGATACCTCCAAGTATACAGCCAACCAAGATTCCTGAGAGGGTATGTGATGATGGCCCACCAAGCTATGAGGCCTTAGTGTAGGTCCCTATATAGATGTTAGCACCTCTGAGTTCTGTTCTAGCAGCACCACTACCCATTGGGCAGTCTTTTCCACCAGCCCCACCAGCTGAGGATTCACGCCAACTGAGTGCATTGCACAATTTTTAGTGGTGTAGGACTCCGACGTTCCAAGGTGAGATAGACCCACAGGTGGCTGGGGACCAGTTAGAGTTTGTATTTACTGTTTTCCCCCCATTTGGGACACCATATGACCTTATGGTGATCCTAGTACTCAGTATTTTTCAGGCAGTCACAGGGAGATGGTGGATCATGGTACTCTAGATACACGACAAGGTGACACCCATCTTGGTGGACTTCAAGAGACTTTTCAGGGAATAGTTCATCCATGTGAACTTACACTCTGTGCGTATACAGGAGTTGCTGCACTTACAGCAGGGAAGCATGATTGTGGACCAGTACTCAGTGAGGTTCACTGATCTCTCCCGCTACTCCATGAACATGGTAAGAGACCCTTTCTTCGGGGCCCAGACGTTTTAACAAGGTCTCTAATGGGATATTAGAGGATCGATGATATCACTCATCATACCGACATAGGCTGGGGTGCTAGAGTGAGCACTACTGGTGGAGAGCTTCCAAACTGAGCAGGTACCGATGGTGAGAGTCACCACCGGACGTCAGGTAGTAGAGTCATCTGCAGTAGGTAGTAGATGGATGGAACAGGGGACCAAACAGGACATGACCTCTGGTGGGCGACCTCCGGATACCAGGTTAGTGGTGTGGGGCTCATGGGAAAGAGGATGACATCTAGGTAGTAATAAGTGCTACTCTTGCGGTGGGTAGGGTAACAAAGCACGTGCCTATTTGACCTGTCGTACGGACAACCAGTAGAGGGTCGAGAAATCATTGAGGCATAGGAATAGATTCGATCGGGGAAGTTTACAGGCAGTAGGTGGACACGAAAGAGGAGCTGGCCATGCAGCAGGTAGTGGGTAGTGATTTGATGTTCTATCGCCACCTCCTCTAGGATGTCCACACCGACAATATTGAGCAGGTGGATAGGGACGAGCTCAGCTCCAAGCAGTTGAGGCCTACAACCATGACGCTCGGGGGGATGATTATAGGTATGATCGGTGTCTACTCAACCATAGATAAAGTACTTATAGACACAGGTGCCAATCAATTTTTTATTACCACATACCTCGTTTGGAGATCAGATATTCCAATGGAGTTGTTTGCTCGATCCTTATGGCTAGAGACTCCTATGAGGGAGGATTCGATGATTACACACTGGTTCCAGTAGTGTGAGCATACACTAGGAGGTGAGAGCTTCGGTTGGGATCTTCTATTAGTGGCGTTGAGGCCTTACGACCTCATCTTTGGTATGGACTGGTTATCCACAGCCCATGCTCATATTGACATAGTATTAAGAAAAAATTGTGGACTGTCCACTAGGATGGGACCATGTTTAAATTCAACGGAGAAAATGGATCCTTTGTTGTATAGGATGGACTTACCCAACTGAGGGTGCAGTGGATCACACATTAGATGCCTAGCCTTACCCTTGTGGTAGTTGATGTTGCATGTCCTAGCTATCCTGTAATGGTGGGCGAGTCTGCCGATGTATTTCCTGATGATGTTTTGGGACTACCTCCATGTGGAGAGGCAGACATTTATATCGACCTGAACCCGGAGACAACACTGATATCTACAGAAGCATATCAAATGGCTCTAATGGAGCTTCGTGAGTGACGGGTACAGTTGGAGGACCTGTAGAGAAAGGGGTTCATAAGGCCCAACTTTTCTCCATGGCCAGCCCCAATTTTGTTCTCCAAGAAGGAATAGGGGATTTTGAGACTCTGTTTCTACTATCAGCGCCTGAACTAGGTGACTAAGCAGAACATGAATCCACTTATGATGATTAATGATATTTTTGATTAGATGAAGGGAGATCATTGATTTTAAAAGATAGACCTCATATCTGGATATCATTAGCATTGAGAATGAGATGATGATGTGCAGAAGTCGGCCTTTAGATGTCGGTTTTACCACTATGAGTTATTGGTTATGTCGTTCGGCATGACCAATGCCCTAGAAGTGTTCATGGGACTCAATAACAGGATCTTCCTGCCATAAATTAATCTCTTTGTGAGGGTATTCATCGAGGACATCTTTATATAATTAGCATTAGAGAAGTAGAATTCCTATCATCTACATATAGTTCTGGATACACACTAAGATAACCATCTTTATGGTATGTTCACGAAGTTCTAAATCTGGATTCTATATGTCCACTTTCTAGGAAACATTATCTTAGTGGCTAGAGTTGTAGTGGATCTGGTGATGATTGAGGTTGTGCTTTCTTGGGATCCCCCGAAGAGTGTGACTGAGGAGCGGAGTTTTCTGAGGTTGGCTGGATACTATGGGAGATTTTAGCCTGAATTTTATAGAGTTGTAGAACCCTTATTAGAATTGAAGAAGAAGGGAAAACCATTTGTATGAACGGAGAGATTCCATCAGAGTATTCATGAGATGAGGAAGAGACTGGAGAGTACCCCCATCTTGAGGCTTCTAGAAGTGGGTGTTGGGTATGTATTCTACTGTGACGTATCAGGGACCAAACATGGATGTGCACTATTGTAGGATAGAGTAGTGATCACTTATTATTTGATACAAATGGGACATCATGAGCAGAACTATGCTACCTATGTCCTAGAGTTAGCATTAGTGGTCTTCTCCTTGATGATGTTTCAACATTACTTGATGGGCGAACATTTTACAGTCTACTCGGATAACAAGAGTCTCAGGTATATCTTCTCTTAGAAGTACCTGACATGAGATAGTGGTGATGGCTATATGTCCTCCAAGACTATGACTTTGAGATAGTCTATCCTTTGAGGAAGGGAAATGTGGTAGTAGATTCACTCATCTAGAGGTTTGGTCTGCAGTTGCTGAGTGAGGCAATAGAGAAGCTAGCTGCATTGCAGATATCTTTTGTGGATAGAGATCGAGCATCATACCTATAGTCTATGACAGACACTCCCCCACTTCTTCAGCGAGTCAGGGAGGCAAGGCATTGGGACATTGACTACAATGCTCGACGTGCTCAGATCTCATCAGGACAGGAACCTAATGAATTTTCTGACGTTGGGGAGCACATCATCCTCTTTAGAGGATGTACCACAGTACCAGTGGCGCTATATTAGGAGGTGTTGAGGGAGTTCTATACGTCCCCTATAGATGTTCATTCTGGTGTGACAATGATGTTCCGGGACCTATGGTGTCTGAATAGGTGGATAGGGATGATGAAAGTAATAGTAGAGTTTGTTTCTCGATGCCTCGCTTGTCAGTAAGGGAAGACTGAGCATTAGTCTCCTGCAGGCTTAGCATAGCCACAAGAGGTGCCAAATTGGAAGTGGGATGGAATATCCATGGACTTTGTGACAGGGCTTCCACATACGTCCAGGGGACATGATTCTATCTAGGTGATCATTGATAGACTGGAATATCCATGGACTTTGTGACAGGGCTTCCACATACGTCCAGGGGACATGATTCTATCTAGGTGATCATTGATAGACTCACCACGATGGCCCACTTCAAAACAATCTGAGAGAAAGGATCAGTAGAGGTCTTGAGATGCCTTTATATACTATAGTTTGGGCAACTTCATGGGGTTCCATCGACGATTGTCTCTAACCATGATGAACGTTTTACATCCCTATTGTGGAATTGATTATAGGAGTCATTCGGGACTCGGCTACATTTGGGCACCACCTTTTATCCTCAGATGGATGGTCAAACAGAGCAAACCATACAAACATTGGAGGACAATATTCATGCTTTAGTCCTAGATTTTGGCCATAGTTGGGAGGATCACTTAACCATGGTAGAATTATCATACAACAACATTTATCACTCCACCATCAATATGGAACCATTCGAGGCCCTATACAGTTGACCATGCAAATCACCTCTATGCTGGATGGACCCAGGGGAGTCAGCACTTATGGGTCTAGATTTGGTACAAGCTACCACTAAGAAGGAGCAGATCATCCAGGAGTGGATGAAGATTGCATAGAGCAGACAGAAGCCTTATGCAGATAAGAGGTGGAGACCTTTGGATTTCTAGGAGGGAGACCATGTCTTTCTATGGGTCTCACCTTGATGAGGTTTATGGAGATTCGGTCGAGGCGGCATGTTATCATCCAGGTTTATCAGACCATTTCTGACACCTCATAGGATAGGCGAGGTTGCATACCACTTGGCACATCCACCGTAGTTGGAGAGGGTGCATGAATTCTTCCATGTATCATAGCTGATGAGATACATGTGTGACCCATCTCACATCATTGACCACGGTGAGCTAGACATTGATGATGGGGTGATGTTTATGGAGGTTCCAGTAGAGATTGAGGATCAACAGGAGCGGGTCCTTCGTGGTTTTTCAAAACCTCTGGTGCGTGTTCACTAGCCGCATGAGATCCTCTAAGAGAGCACTTTGGAGGAGGAGGCTCAGATTCGTGCTCAGTATACCCATTTTTTTCTTTAGTCTATGTTGTCGATTTCAAGGATGAAATACTCAAAGGTGGGGAGAATGTAAAGACCTAGATTTTCCATGAAATTATTTTTATTATATTGAATTATTACAGGTTTGAGAATATTGACGGTGCGTGATTCTGAGTTCTAGTGTACCCGAAATGAATTTCAGAACTTTTTTATATATATTTAGAAAACCCATTACCTGTATTTTCTAACATTTGATCTTGTGCATGGATTCAAAATCTGAGGGCACTGTTGAATCCGCAGCGCCGAGATTCTCCTAAGGGAGGCTTCACATCAACCATAGTAGGTATGGAAAAAAATTAGGTTTAGGACTTTTAAATGAATAAATAAAATTACTTTAATATTTTATTTTATTTCATTCTTTTCCTACAATATAGAAGAGGCATCATGGGTTGATCTGCGTGTCAAGCCATTATTTGGATTGACACTTCAGATACTATGTAACAACATCATTATAATATAGTAAGGTTCTTAATAATGAACCCTCATATATTCTATGAGAATTAGACACCCTCCACTACTCCTATTTATATGTAGTTTAGGGATAGGTTTTAGTAGTGCTTCACCGAGAAACGAAGTGTTGGAAAAGTGCTGCATCTCTGAACCCTTAGAGGATGGAGCCGGTTCTGGCGAGCGATGATGAGCAACAACGAAATCCTGAACCGATGATCGATGATCATGTGACATAATTGGAGGCTAGTTGCGGGGGACAGCAAACACCGACTCACTTCCTTAATCGCGGGTGTTTCTCCATCGTTCTGGAGGTTTGTTTTAATCTTGAGTTGTTTTTCAAGAGTTATTTGAATCCTTCATACTCTCTTGTTATCAACCTAACATAGAGGGAATGGGCCAAATGAACTAGGCCCCGTCCCTCCGCATTTTTTTGTAGAAAGTTGGTACGTTATTTTTTAGCATTGACTTCATGTTAGATGAGCCCTAGGGTGACAAAGGATGGCGGCGGCCGACACTGATCAGCTGCAAAAAAGGTGTTCCACACAGTAGTGTGCTGCTGGTGAGAAAAAGGTCTCGGTCGAAGCCATGGTGAATGAAGGTAGTATCCAACACACTAGATGACTATGGAAGTGGAGGGAGGTGCGACTAGCGTGTCGTCAGAGGAGCCAAGGCTCTAATACCGTGTCGGTGGGACCCGCAACAGGTCCAGTGGTGACCATGGAGCACCCTATGGTGTTTCCACATCACATGCCAAATGGGGGGCCTCTCCCCTCTGATGGCAGCTAGGTCTGACACCACTATGGTCTGGATCAGCTAGCAGCACCCCCTTGGAGGCCAGGCCTCCACCTTGCTAGCTGGGCTGCCACTTGCGGGCTAGGCCGCACTCCCTTGCCAGCCAGGCTGGACAGTGGCCCAGTGGGGTGACCCCGCCATGGCCTAGAAAATTCAGGTCTGACCCAGACCGGTTCAGGTCGACCACAACCGGGCCGGGTCGGCCTAGTCCGGATCGCGCAGGGCTGTTCTGATCGGGTCGGACCAGACCCGGGCCCAACTGGACCCCGAAACACTTAAACAACCATATATGGAGAACCAGATGCCTATTTGGCGAAGCATCTATGGATTTGGGATCATTGGATCATGACATTCCTTTTGGTGTAATCTACTTGAGTTTTGGATACAGTTGGAGTATGGATGGGTTTGATCAAACATGAATCCAACCAGGCCCTCGGAACTAAAATTCTTATTACTCAAAGACCGAGCATCCAATTGATGCACCGTCTATTGCGTTGGAACCCTTCAAAATTGTTTCATTTTGGGTTACTCCTATGTAGAGTTTAGTGGTGTTTGAGGTATGACGGATATCTCGAGGGGAAGATTCTACAAAACTCGAGCACACCAAGTGCAAGGAATCCTATGGCACGCTGTAACGTGCAGAAGGAGCATTGATCCTTTGTAGGTCAGCATCATCAATCCTATGTGGGTCAGCATCTATCAGATCGTCGGTGGGTTAACGCTCTGTGATCCTGTGTGGGTCAGCGCATACTGATCTTGTGTGGGTCAGATCATATGTGGGTCAATGGGGGTTAGTACCTATCGATCCTGTGTGGGTCATCAACAGTGCCTTTAAACAGAATAAGATGATATAGCTTAATACTAATCATCTGTATTTTTATACTTCAGTTATACCAGATGTGAACTAAATCTATTACCTTTGTGGTGTTACATGTGTGGTACTTCTATCTTCTGGGTCTTACATGTGTGGTAAACTTATATTCGGGGTGTTACCTATGTGGTACACCTACCTTCATGGTATTACTTGTGTGGTACTTCTATAATCATCATGATACTTGTGTGGTACCTCTATATTCATGGTTTTACCTGTGCGGTACTTCTATCATTGTGGTGTTACCTGTTTTTTACTTTTATCATTGTGGTGTTACATGTGTGGTACTTCTATCTTCTTGATGTTACTTGTGTGGTACTTCTACCTTCGTGGTTTGTCTTCAAGGTGTTACTTGTGTGGTGATTCTACCTTCATGGTATTACCTTTGTGGTATTCATTCCTCACGTATGAGATGAGTATATTTGGATTACATAGGAATATGTATGGGCATATACCTATGTAGATTTTATGTCTATTTCTTCATGCTCTGAGATTGACGTCATGCTTTATGGTATTACATTAGTGAAACTCTAGGAGACCTACTAGGGTCTCGGGGTCCCTAACGATTAACGTTATACTCACCCCCTATATGGGATACACCTGCACCTTGTTGTGTCTTTCGTAGATGACGAACAACATTGATTGAGGCTGATCGATCCAGGACTAGATAGTGATTGGAGGTGGACCATTTGGCGTGACAGGACTTAGGGACTACTATTCATAAGTTGTACCTACCCTTCAAGTAGGATCCTTGATGGATGACCCAGGTTCTATTTTCAACTTTTTTATTGTATTTGTACTTTTCATTTGGGCTTGTATTCTGGCCCCTTATACATTCATCACTATTTTACTACATTAGTTTACTTCGTGGTTGCTTCTTGTTCTGTTCATGGAATGTGTGTCTGTATAGGTTAAAAGGCAATGCATTCCTGATTTTGAGATATACCTTTCTGATGCTAGTTGCCAGCCCCCAGACTATGGAAGGTGGGCTTGGGGTAGTCATGGAGTGGGACCCGAGGGACGGTTTGTGACATAATTGAGGTGTAGTGGCTTCCAGGAGTGGATTTAGACCTAAAGCTTCGGCATTTACACAATGAGGTAGTGCAGTTTTTTTTCTTGTAACCATGTAGTATAATTTTTACATTATAAATCCCTATTTTTATTTCTAACGAACGCATGGTGGTCAATATATACCTAATTAAGGAATATTGGGTTTTAGGTGAATTTTTGGTGTGTTTAGTTTTGAATAATTGACAAAATCTAATGTGGTTTTAACAACACACTCCATGTGTTACTGATATTTTTGGAAGAATAGAAGAATAAAAATATGTTACATGTAATCTATATGATATTATATGTATTGTATCAATGTGTGTGGTTGAGTACAACGCTAGTTGACCTGTGTAGTTGGGAAAGGAAATGTATGTCGCATTGATAGACCTTGAGTGGGTTATATGCCATGTAAGTGTACATGACTAGATAGAGAGAGATGGAAAATCCATATTATGTACACAAGAAGGTTCCCTATATAGGGTAAAAATTATCTACAAGTTTTACACAATATGTACTTTTATTTTACATGCTATTTCTGGTTGGAATACACACCCATGTGGGGCTATGAATGTCCATACCATTTACTCAAGCCAACACACCATCTACTTCCCCTTTTTTTAATATTTTATGTATTTTTTATTTTTTGGAATCCCATAGTGCGAATTAGATATAATATTTTTGATTTTGAGTGTTCTTCCACGTAGAACATGATTGTGAAACCCTTGGAGTATTTTGAGGACTTCTACGAGGCAGTTTTGGAGTGTTTGTTATGATAGAAATATTTTCATCCTAAGTGTTAGCAGAGTTATATATCAAGACTGGATCATGGAATGAGATATGGGTTAGTGCCATGATAATTATTAGATGATGTTGTACGAGTTCATTGGATAACTCCTTTGGTGGTGGGTGATATTTTTCCTTTTTAGTGGGATAGTATTCTGACATGAGGGGATGGAAGGGTTGGGTGTTTTTACTAACCAATGCTTTCGTTGGAAAGGATTTTGGATCAAGGATATTTCTCTCATGGGGATTACTACCATTGTGGCTTAGGAGGTCATGAGTTTCTAGAAACTTTGTTTTGGGATGTGTAACCCCTGAGATCCATGCATTTTCCTGAGAGTTTAGTTGTGAACACATATCAGGATATGTATTTCTCTACTTTTTTTCTAACCCAGAGGATTCCAAGTGGATTATGTCCACATTTTTTTGAGTTCCTATGATCCAACGTGGGATTCTTTGATTTATTTGTTTAATCAGGGAGCCAAGTGGGTGATAAAAAGTAAGAGAAACCCTTAGCGGGTGTCGGTGTTTGGATATGGATGGGTGTAGGTTTTAAATTAGGATATATAGTAATGTGTGAGTCAATGTGGTGTATATTACTATTGTGGGTGTATTTGTTTTATCATCCCTTAATATTTTTCTATATTTTTTTCATAGGTATTGGGTTATAATGGAGTGTTGTTGTGATATTGTTGAGTTTCCTTGGATAGATCTTATGTTATTAAGATGGGATGTTTGGGTTGAGAGTGTGGTCATGAGGTCCCTCAGATATGTTTTTAGATGTAGGACATGACGCCTCATATCCATGGTTGGGTAAGTTTGATATAATGATAAATTCCAAAATGATATGATGTTTTTCTTGATGTTTCGTATCAGTAATGATGTTTTTTTTCTGCAATCGAGGAATAAAGTTCTAAAAATATTTTTTGATATTTTTGAGTATGGAGGATGTGAAATTAAATATACATTATTGAGATGCTAGACCAAGGATCAGAGAATGTGTAGTGTACAATATGGATTTGGTGTCATACTAAGACTCTTGACAGAGATAGTGTACATTATTTTTTAGGAATTGTAATGATGCTCTAGGAACCACACATGATATGTATAGACGGTTGGGATAAAGTGATCTGAACCTTGACATCCCAGATATGGTTACTAATATAAATTAAATTGGAATTATTACATAAAATACACCCCCAATGGACTGATTTGTTTAGTAGTCTTGGTAATCCAGATATATAGATGAGTCTTTTCTTATAATTGAAAATAGTAATTACAGCATTTTTTTCTTCATTCCAAAAAAAAACGTAATGGATAACTATAATAAATCTAGTAAGTCCCTAACTATCATTTTTAGTAATGTTCTAGTATTCCTAGTGAATGAAACATAATAATCGTGAGCTCAATTGTTCAAAAATATAAAACAATAGTGGAAAAAATAATAAATCAATTAGATTAACAATTTTGACAGGATAAATAAAAAAACAAACATAACAAGTAATCAATAAAGAGAATTGAATCACATAAAAATATGTCATGTGATGACAAAAAATTCATTCCACTCAGATAACTACATAATGAAAAATAACTATTGAAATGCATGAAACAAAAACTCCTTCCATTTAATCAATGAACTAAAATGAACTATATCCATAGATATGTCAACATAAAATCTCATTTATGAATAATAACTCAAACTAATATGAGGGAAATTCTTAATTGTTGAACATCATGTATGATCAACATAAAAACCTATTATCAACTATACCATTCACAAGATGGTCAAAATAAAGTGTATAAACCCATTTGAGAAACTATTTGTCTCGTGATAACCTGTCATTTTATCAAGGAGATATATAATTTCTAGGCTCTACCTGTCATTTCTAGTCCAACAAGTTCATCCTATTTGATAAAAAAACAAGTAATAATCCTTATAAAATAATCATATTGAATGATAAATATATAATTATCAATAATTCCACATTTAAGCACCGTACAAAATATGGTATATGGTTTAGGAAATAAAAATTTCCGTGATAAATGGAATAGATAATTTTTAGAAATTCAATGCTCAAGGATCATATGAAATTGGATATTTCAAGGGGACTAAAAAATAAATCAAATAACAGAATGTGAATTTTATCCATGGAAAACCCAATCATAAAACATCCAAAGTGAGAACAAAGTTTATACCAATACAAAAAATCCCATGTGAAGTAAATATAGAGGGTTCATTTAATTGATGAAATAAAATAATTAATTTTAAAACATTTATTGAGGAAAATATCTTTCAATTTTGAAAAACCTTTTGAAAATAGTTTTCCTTGAAATTACCTTATTAAAACATTTTCCGTAAAAATAATCCTTTGAATCTTGAAAAGTTGGATTCAATGAAATGACAACGGATAAATCCATATAATTCATATGAGGTAAGGGATGATTATTTTTTCAAGGAAAAAAGGATTAAAATTTACCTTTTGTAAAGAAAATGAGAAGATTATTTTTAAAAAATATGTAAAATAAAAAAATAAAATAAATTTAATTACCAAATTATTTTTGGAAAACAATTTAATAAAGCATTGTTTTTAGTGGAAAAAAGGTTCTCTGACTAAAGAGAGAAATAAAGCTGTCTTTTATGAAAAACAGCTCAAAAACATTATCATTACCAATAAATTATAGATTTGTACTAACATTGAAAATGATCCCAAATAACTGGTGAATAATGAAAGGTTTTATTAAACATTATATATATATTATCTTCAAATATAAATTACATTGAAATATCATTAAATATATAGTTATGTAAAATAGACTTTAAACATTCCAAAGTGTCACATACCACCTTTAAACAACATAAATAATAATCCTAAGGAAGTAATAATAAAAATTTAAACCCATAAATAACAATAATGTAATAGGATTAATGATATATTTTAAAAATATGTTCATTAGATACACCCCACAAAAGATAAAAGTGGTGAACATGACATTTATCCCATAGATGTAAAAAGTGAGGGGATAATACATTACATTGAGTTTCCTTTAAGGTGAATGTCATTTATATTCATATAAAATAAAATTAATTTATTCTTATACTTTATTCATAAAATTTTTCAGTATTATAATTACTTTTTTTTCACTTATATCCATTTTTTATAAAACTACTTAAACAATTTAGTTTACTTGAGGTGTTTTGACCAAATTTGGTTTATGTGTCAAAAAAACTATTGTTGGTAATATGTGATCAATGGGGTAATTATATAATATATGAAGAATAATAACCATTAAATAATTATAATATTTTTATAAAAATTAAAAATTTTAAATAAATTATTTATTATGTTTATGAGAAAGTAATCAATATTACATTCATGGAAACGGTACACCGTACGTACGCATGAGTAACGTTCCAATTTTTCAAGGATCGTTGTGGAAAAAAGGAATGTATCATTATATTTCTCTAGAATGATCATAATGTCATAAATACCATATTTTTTAATCTTATAATCTCGTATATAGAATCATTGGTTGTAAAAGGAATCACATCGTGTTGAGGATGCAGTAGTCTACACGTCCACAAATGAGGTCATCACTTTTTAAGCGTGTGAAGGGGTAATAAAGAAAATGATATATATAAATATTTATAATTTATAGAATTATAATTAATTCATGATTTTAATATATATATTTTTTATGTCATTTATGATTAATTAGAACCATCCCTTATACATTCCAAACATAGTGTGAGCGAATCACATCCCTTTGAGGAGGCGGTGGTGCACACGTCCCCCTACGATGTTATGGTATAACCGCAATATGGGAAGCATGGAGGTGTGTTTAATATATGAATTAAATAACATTAAATATGTTACAATATAAATATTAAAATATCATTTGACAATTTCAATAGTTTTAAGACCATCTGTGATTGCGGTAATGGAAATAGAACAAAAACATTATTCACGCAGGCATTTAACCCACATAATGTGGAATGAAATTTCATTTGTTTCGAATAAGAGTAGGTGAGGAATGAAATTGATGTGATATATTACCTTATATACATAAAAATAAATTATATAAATTATTTTGGTGTTATCATTAATTTACATATGAAGGAGGTTAGGAGAATGTAAACAATGAAAATAAATTAAGAGAGGTAGTTTTAGAAAATTATCTATTTAATATCCCCTCATATAAAGACCATTATAGACATTGAATTTGGTCATTAGGTGATACTAGAACAACATGGACGTGGATATATTAATTTGGAGATGTTTTGGTAGGTATTGGAGGTTCTAAAATGCTTTGTGAGGCGAAATTGGGTGGTTAGAGCTAGTATTTATACTTGAGGAGAGGTGGGTTCAAGTGATTAAATTATTGATTATTTTATATTAAAATCTTCGCACCTAGATGTAGAATTAATTTCAGTAAAATTTACTTAAAATAAATGTTTTTATGTTGTTTTGGGTCGATAAACACCTCAACCAGCCCTTAAATGTTGCAATTCTTAGTTAAGTACAACTTTTAAATTTTAACATTATGCCTTGTGAGAATTTTTTTCTATACAAGGGAAAATAAATTTTTTACCATGGTAAATTTTTTATAACTAACTAAAATTGAAGGTATAACATAATTTTTTTAATCTGATTCCAAATATGAAATCCATTTTATGCAATGAAATTCATATAATTGGGAATGGTATATTTAAAATTAATTCCGCAGGCAAAACTAAAAGGTGGTTTTTTATGTGAAACGTTCAATGCTTAAAAATATTATATATTAAATTTAAAATTTAAAATTTTTTACAATTACCAAAATTGGATTAATTTATATAAAATAATCAAAATATACTTTAAAACATATCAAAAATATCATTTAACAATTGAAATAAATTAGATGAAAAAGCTGTTATGATTTGAAACACAATATTTCTCACTATTAATTAAAATATTAATTTTACCATAAATGATAAAAAAAATTAAACTAAATTTAATTTTTAAGTGCCTAAAAAAATAAGACAATTATTTTTTCAAATATAAATTATAAATATTTCAAGAAATTGATTTAAAATAGTTTCACTAGAAATAGGTGATAAAATATTTTTTATTAAAATATTGGGTTTTATGTGTGAAATAGGTTTTTTTATTATCTTTTTCATATCAATACTATTAGATAAATATAAAAAAAATTGATTTAATATATAACATATATGATTCATTAAAATAATTCACTTATTTTAATTAAATGGGTTTATTTTGATAAAACTCATTGGATGCATAAGAATCAATATATTTCTTTTTATATCTAATTGGGTCTTCTTTTCATTTTCTATTAATTGGTAAACTATAAATTCATTTTACATTTATATTAAACATAATGATTCATAGATTAGTTAATAATTTTCAAAAAAAAGATATAAAAATTAGGTTATATTATATTATATTACAAAATAATATTTTATAAGAAAGTGTTATTTTATGGAACACGATCTTGCGTGTAACGCAAGCTATCATGGAAGGTCTATCATTCATAAGACGCAATATAAATCAATGTTGAGTGAATTACATGATATATCATGTATTGAATATATTTAACATAGAAATTATATAGTAGAGTCCTAGGATATTATTTTCCCTTACACACATGGTGTCGCGTTCCATACATGTTATCAAATACAAGGTTCTTATTTTAGAATTTTGGGGTGTGACAATATCCACACCTTAATTAAGTTGTGTCCCCGTAATTTAACATAAATTACGGTGAAGTATTGTTTGAAACATCATGTGTTTGAAATCCCACATAGTGATATGGGTTCATAAAGAATCCTCTATAAAAGGGAGAGTGGAAAGTATGAAGTTTACCTAGACTACCATATTACTAGGCCTCTAAGTAGGAGAACAAAAATGTAAAGTATATAAATGTTCTTAGTTTAAAATCATAATTTGTTATATTTAGTGAATCAGTTCAACATTCAAAAACTATTGATTCATTAATAGATTGTTTTGGACCACAAATCCATATATCTGTGCTAAATTAGTATACCAACAGTTCAACAAATATTAAACTATTATGAAAATATTTTATTTATAAGTAATTGTTCAAATGTTGAGTGAATCATTTACTAAGCTAGAATATAATTAAATATTCATACTTAATTGGTTTCAACTTCATATTAACAATCCTAAATTTTTCTTAACTTTGTTAAAATTCTAATTTTCCCCTTTACTCCCATAAATTAATTACAAATAATTAATTTATTTATTCTTAAACTACTAAATTAAACATTAAAAGGATTGTAAGTCCTATGATAGAGTAAAATGTCTATCTATTGGACTCTTTCAATCACCCAAATCCAATATATTTAATAGATTAATCTCTAATCTACAAAAGTGATACTACTGGTTCATAATTAACATTGTTTTGTAAAATCTTTTAACAAGAAAAATCAAATAAAAAAGTACATTTCATATATTGGTGGTTGGAGTGAAACCCTTATCATTTTTTGGTCACGGTTTCGAGACCTATTGCCTTTAAAATTTTCATTAGTTGTCACTTGGATTATATGTTGTCTTTTCTAAAACAAATTTATATATTTTCCAAAAGAAACATGATGTACATATATGAAATAAGGTTAATCAATAATTATCCTTTTAACTAATACAACCTCAATTCATAAAGATATCATCAATTTGTTTCCACGTAGATCCATCAGTTGTATATGGTTTATCTGTAATATCATTCATAGGATGTATAAATCATGACACCTTATTCTTAAGCTAAAACAGCTTAGCTTTAACCTTGATAATTCATTTTCATAATCCTTTATAGTGTATTGTAAGTAAAATTTTTATTACCCTTAGAATATTCTTCAGGAGTTTCAAACCACATTGTATGTAATACTAATTTTCGTGTACTAGGTACCCCAAATTAGGCTCATAACACCTTGTTGTAGTTGTTACACCTATGTATATCTATTCTAGAACCACGTCCACTTGTAATATCCATAAAAGGGTGTATTGATAGGGATACCCACATAATCTATAATTTATCAAAATTCATGGGTTTTTATTTATATATATCATCAAATTATACCTTAGTTTAATGTTTTCTGATCTATGTTTTCATAAATATAGTTTCTAACATTTCTAAAAAACATCCTCTAATATAAAATGTAGCAACCATACCCATGATATCCTGGAACCCGTATATGGTATCAATTACAATGGCATGATTACAAGTAATTAGGAACCGAAGGACAGATCATCTTTGTAGTCATGGTAATCCAAATACATAATTGAGTATTTTATTACAAATTAATACACTAATTACATCATTTTCTTCTTCCTTTTAAATAAACAGCATTGAGGATAACTATAATCCGTCTTGTAATTCCCTACACATAATTCATAGTAAACTTTATAAATTCCTTATGAAAGAATCATAAAAAGAGTATGATCAAATTATCAGAAAAAAAATACAGTGGAAGAAATAATAATCAATGAGAGTAATAATTTTGGAGTGGTAAATAAATATAGACTCATATGACATAATCAATAAACTAAATAGAAGTACATAAAAAATATTCCATGGTAATTCTGGAAATACAAACCATTAAAATATTTACATAAAGAAAAATCAGTATTGAATGGTATTAAACTAAATCACATTCCATTTAATCAATGAATTGAAATGAACTATATTTATAGGTATGTTAATGAAAACTCTCAAGGAAAAATAAGAAATGAAACTAATATGTGGGAAATTTATTATTTTTGGACATAATTTCTGAGGCATAAGAAAAATTATTACCATCAAAAACCTTCAGAATATGGTTATAACAAAGGGTATGAACCCATTTGTGAAATTTTTTGTCTCATGAGAACATTTCGATGTATCAAGGAGCTATATAAAATCGCAGCTCCACCTGTCATTTCCAGTCCAAAAAATTTCTCAATATTGAATAATAAAAATAATTAATATTCCTTATCAAATAACCATATTGAATGAGAAATAAAGGTCTATCAATAATTCACCCTTTAAACACTGTATATAAAATGGTATACAATTTATGAAATAGTAATATCCATGATAAATTATATGAATAATTAGGATTTATTCAATGCTCAATGATCATTTGAAATTGGATATTTCAAGGGAAATAAAGAAATAAATCAAGGAAGTGAATGATAATAATATCTTTTTACAAATCAATCATAAACCATCCATAGTGAGAACAAGGATGGAATCAATACAAAAACTCCGGTATACAGTAACAATAGAGTGTTGTTATTGTATATGAAACACATGAATTACTTTTAAATATTTTCATAAGGAAAATATATTTTTATCATGAAATCATTTTTAAAATAATTTTCTTTATAAATTTAATACGATAACATTTTCCATAAAAATAATCATTTTACTATTTAAAATGTGGCTTTAATGAAATGATGGATGATAAATCCATACAATCTATATGTAGTAAATGAACATTATTTTTCCATTGTAAAAATGTTGAAAAAGAACTTTGATGGGATGGAGACTAGAATATTCCTTTTAAAACCTTGGAAAAGGAATAAATTTTATAAATTTCTTTCCCAAATTATTTTCAAAAATAATTTAATAAAACATTTTATTAAATTAAATTAGGTTCTCTGTGTAAGAGATAAATAATGTCAGGTTTTCTATAAAACATTTTCTAAAACTTTTTGAGTACTAAAGAATTGAATAGTTGTGATAATATTGAAAATGGTCCTAAATAACAAGATGGTAATTAATATGTTTACTGATCAATTTTTATAAAATTTCTTCAAATGTAATTCAATTTAATGATCATTAAATCTATAGTTGTGGGGAATTATCATTAAACATTTCAAAGTGTCACTTAAAACCATGACCATATAAAATCCTAATCCATATGAAGGAATAATATAAAATTAAAGCCTTACATTACATGATTGTAAGGGTATTAATGATATAATATATAAATAGGGTGAGTAGATACATTAAACAAAATATATAATTGGTGAACATGAAATTCGCCCCACTAATGTAAAAAGTGAGAGGAGAATATCATAACATGTGTTTCTATTCGGGTGAACATCCTTTATATTATTTTATAATAATCATAATTTAATTTTCTAATTTATTTAGGACCTTTTTATTTTTTACCAATAATTTTATTTCACTTATTATCTTGTTCTGTAAAACATCCTAAACAATTAAGTTTATGTTAGGTGTTTTGACCAAATTTGGTTTATGTGTTAAAACAACTATAGTTGGTCGACTATGGTCAAAGGGGATAGTATTTAAATATATATAATAATAACCATGAAATAATTATAATATTTATAAACAAATTATAAAATTAAAATCAATCATTGAATATGGTTATTAAAAATTAACCAACGTTACATTCATGGAGACGGTAAACTATATATAACTTTGAGTAATGTTCCAATTTCTCATTGACCATTTTGGAAAGAATGTATGTATCATTTTATCTTTAAATAATGATCCAAATTTCATAAATACTATATTTTATATCATTCATACTTATATATATAATTCTATAATGTAAAATGAGTCACATAGTGTTGAGGAGGCAGCAGTCCACACATCCATGAACGACGTTATCACTTTATAAGTGTGTGAAAGGGTAAAAATGGAAATGAATAATATATATATATTATTTATGGAAAGAAAATTATTTCAGTAATATAATATAGATGTTTTTATGTCATATATGTTTAATTATAACCACATTTATACATTCCATTAATAGTGTGAGCGAATCACGTTACTTTGAGGGGAAATAGTACACACGTCACCAAACAAAGTTATCATATAACCACAACATGGAATGCATGATGTTATATTTGGAATAAAATTAAAAAATATCAAATATTTTTTAATAAACATATTAAAATATTATTTTAGAAGAAATATATTTGTTAGGACCATTTATGAAGGTGTTAATTTAAAAAATAACAAAATCATTTTTCATGAATGCGATTAACAAGCATAACATGAAGAAAAAAATAATTTCATTGGATAAAATGAGGTTTGAAACGAAACGGATGTGACATATTATATAATAAAAATAAAAATCTATTATATACATGATTTTTTATTTTATATTAATTTATGGATGAATTGGGTGAGGATAATGGAGGAAAAGAAAAGAAATTAAGAGAGGTACATTGAGAAAATTACATTTTCTATATCCCCTAATAGAAAGACACTTGAGGTCTTAGAATTGAATGTTTAGGGATACCAGAAGCTCATGAAGGTGGGGGAGTTATGAAGAGAGATTTGGGAATATATTTGATGTGTTCTAATGCATTTTTTGTCGAAATGGGTAGGTCATGGGAGGTATTTACACTTTAGAAGTGGTGGGTTCAAGTGATTAAATTTTTGATTATTTTATATATTATGTTATCCACATTATGATAGAATTATTTTAAAATAATTATAATTCAAATTAATTTTTTTTTAATCTATATAGGGTCGATCCACACCTCAACCAACCATTATATGATTAAATTTTTAGGTATGTAATGATTTTACATTTTAACATCAACCCTTCTCACAATTTTACCTATATAGCTTTAAAAAAATTTACCATGGTAAATTTTCAAAATTTTAAAATAAAAATAACCATGTAAAATAATATGTACCTTTTTATTCAATATATGGAATAAATTTTAACTAATTAAATTCACAATATTGAGAAAATGATATTTAAAATTTATTCTGTATATGAAACGAAAAAAAGAGTTCATAAAGTCAAACGTTCATGGCTTGAAAAGTTTTTATATCTAATATAAATTTTACATAGATTATAATTGTCCAAATTGTAATAAATGATAAAAAATATTAGTCTAAATATAATTTAAAATATATCGAATGAATTTTCTAACAATAGAAATAAATTAATCCAAAAGCAGTTTTTAATTAAAACATAGTATTTCTCACTATTCATTTAAATAAGAATTTTAACATTAAAGTACAATAATTTAACAATATTAAATTTTTTGGTACCTATTCCAAATAGTAAAATTATTTTTTAAATATAACTTATTAATGGGTCAAAATAGGATTTAAAATCGGTTATCCATTATAAGGAAAGAAAATTGTTTTTATGATAATATAGGTTTTTATGTGTGAAATAGGTTTTGTTCATCTATTTTGTATAAATTTTCTAAAAGATAAATATAAAAAATATTTTAAACAATATATAACATATATGTTTCATTAAAATAATTCATTAAATGTAATTAATTGAGTTTAATATTATAAAACTCATTAGAAACATAAAATTTAATATATTTCTTTTTATGTCTAATTGGTTTTTATTTTCATTTCTCAATAATTGGTAACCAGTAAATTCATTTTATAATTATATAAAAATTTATTTTAATAATTTAGTTAATAATATTGAAAAAGAGTAACTTAAAGGTTATTTTATATCTTATTATATTAAATAATAATATTTTATAAGCTAATGCAATTTGGTGAAACTTGGTCTTTCATGTAATGTAATGTATCAAGGAATGTATATATTATTTGTAATACAAACTAAATCAGTGTTTCATGCCTTAAAGTATATATCATGTATTTAATATATTTAAAATAGTAAATATATAGTAATTTATAGGGATATTATTTTCCATTTTTTTATTGTTGTTGGGTGTCATAGATGCAATCACATACATGGTTCTTATATTAGAATTTCAAAGTGTTACATGGGATGTCAGACTTATTCTCATAACCCTAGTTTTGGGAAGGTAACATTAATTCTCCATGAACCCAATACAAGGTAGTTTCTAAGTATGGACTTATTATCCTTTCTTTAAGGGTATGGAAATGGTTTTCCATGTCATGGGCAGGATGGTTAGACATGGAATTCCATGGAAAATGGTTGGGATGGTCGAGAATGGTGTTTTGAATCCATAGTGGAAAGTTTGATTGACTCTCTATGTAATAATTGTTTATTCATGGTATATGTTTTGGGATTATTCTCTAGGAATATTTATTCTCATATATGGATCTGGTGTTAGACCGATATTATGGAATTTGATAATAATATAGTTTGGAACGTAGGACTGATGTGTCAATGTACTAAGTATGAGAAAATGATTGGGTTCATGATGAAATGGTATGGGTTTCACATATATTTTTTTCCCCAAATGATTGTAATATTGTATAATGGGTCCCCAAAATCATTATTATTTGTTTTGGCTGGCATGGATATAGTTCCCACAAGTTATTTAGGATACAAGGTCATTGGTACATGTGTTGGCAGACCCCATCATTTATTAATGTAGGTATACAAGTTTAATATCTTGAATATATGGATAAAAAATGGTTCAATATGCCTTTATTTTAGGTATGTTATGGCTTGGTTGATAATATTTCTGGAGAATGAACTTATGGAAATAGCATATTGGTTCACCATTTGGGGTGGACTACTATGAATTATTACTCACCATATTTATATGTACCACACTATGTTTAGACCTTATGTATACTTTTAGGTTGATAATGGATGGAAAATGGGTATTTCTAAGGCCCATGATCACATGGTTGAGCTAGATGATCATATGGAGTATAATGGCCGAACTAGAGCAGATCAATAGGGTACATGAGACTAGGTATATGATATGGACTATAGTTAGTAGTAGCACCTACTATATTTATTTTTATTTTGTTCATTTTATATATGTTAGTGAATATATTTGTGATCGATGTTGTATGTATGAAATGAATATTTGGGCCTTTACTATATTTCATTTTATTAAAACAATTTTTAGTTTTAGTTCATTTATTATTTTGCATTCTATATTGTGTATGATGTTTGGTTATTTACTTCTGATTATGAACTCTGATATAGGGTTATAATATCCTTATATATCCATATTGAACCCTTTATTCTTGTAAATATACATTGGTATAAGAGGTGATTTACTTGAGGACTTTTGGAGAACCATCTCAGGGCATCAATTTTAGTGGCACCAGGGCCAGGGAATTTTAGATGGACATACCCTAATTTTATTAAACCACAATTTATTTTTTATGTTAGATGTGTGATATCAGATCGTTTACCGATCATTTTAAGGACCAAATAATCTTATTAAGTACTGATCCTTGTAAATTCATATGATCTTGTTGGTGTACATGTATGTTTTTTCACAAGGATCAATTCTATCTCACCAGAGGGAATGGAAGTTTTTAAATTATTAAAAAATTAAAAATTTATTCCATGGATTCTGCCCTTTATTCATAGAAACACATATCCTCACCAGTCCTTTTTTAATAGGCATTGGGGTTGGTTTCATGAATTCATGCTTGGTAGTTTAGTGGTTGAAGAAGAATCTGGATTCTATGGATGTTTAGAAATCTATATATAGTAAGGGAAATCCAGTATTCGATGAGAATAACTATCATATATAAAAGTATAAAATGATAACCTATCTATTATCCATTTTCAAATATTTCTCCTAAGCTACTGTAGATGGTTTAAATCCTATTTTCTAGGGTCCATAATTAATATCTACAAAACAGAAGAATTTTGGGAATAGAGGATGAGGCATAAATTCAATACGTTCCTCTCTCTCTCTCTCTGAAAGTGAATTTTTGAGTGTTAAAGGAATTAGAACACATAATAGAATCCAGGAAAATATTATAAATATTTATAAGGAAAAAATAAATGTGATGATAACTATGTTAATTATGTTTTTACTAAATAATTATGAACTCAAAATGGTAGAGGATGAATGTGTTTTTGATTTAATTATAATTGTTAAGGAAATTGTAATAATCATAAGATGTTTTCGTGAGAAATTGAAGTATTAAACTATTTGAGAAAAGACTTTGATAAATCTTCTCGATAAATTTGTCGGTGGGATATAATATTTAAAAAATAAAGATCATGAAACACTCTATATAAATTATTTGTATAATATTCTCATTAAATATGAAATTATATGAGAAAATGGAATCAATAACAAGGAAATGTTTGACCAAGAAATCTATTTCAAAGATTATATGAATGTAATTTCTATGAATGTTTCTATAGATGAAGTAAGTGAATTTGAAAAAAAAAATTAATGAAATTTTTTTTTGGAGATTTCATTTCATTGTTTCCTAGAATGGTGAAAATAGGTATATGGAATAATAATAAAAAATTCATAGTTATTCTCTAACTATGAATCTATTTTATATTCCATAGAAAAATGTTCACACCTAATTTAGAATGTTAGTAGAGTTAGAGAAGTTGGAAATTCATGACATGCGTTGAACAAGAATAAAAATGAATCAACATCATATTGAAAAGTATAGGATAAGAGGTTTTTCAAATATAAAAAGGGATTCTTTTTGACGAAAATAATGAAATATTTTTATTGTAAAGTTGAAATAGAAAATTATAGTGATGATTGATTTTATATTTTTCTTATAGAAAAAGTGAACGATGTGAGTTTCACCAGTTATTAATATGTAAACTATGAATAATAATAAGTGTAAGAACAAATGGATTTTATTCTTAAAATAGAATTGAAAACCATAAGTTCATTATTTATTGATTTATTGTAACATATTTTACTGAGTGTTTCTAATATTTTTTTCAAGGTAATAATATTTTATTTTTATGATATATATTATTTCTATGATCCTTGAATATAGATAATAGTTCATAAGGGGGAAATGAATCAAGCGATATCTGTTTCCGATCAAAGATGCACAACCTTTATCCTAAATGAGAAATGATTGAAGGAAATTAGTTATGGAATAAAATGATTTTACATTTGTGTTAGAGGAATATGAACATTTTGAAAGATGTATATAGTATTCATGATTTTCTTGAAATGATGAAAAATATATATTTATGTTGTTCAATATTCAAGAATGTGATTTTTTCCACTCTTGTACATAATAGGTTATTGATACATAGAACTCATACCTTGGAGCGTAGTAATTATGACATATGTTGGCTTGTGAAAAGGAAACAAAAATTATGGATAGGTATTTTATTTACTTTTTTTGGATTTCAATCATATTATAAGAATTATTTTTTGAAACACAAATCAGAGGATATCAAAATGTCTAATATTTTTAGGAGTGTTGAAAATAAATTTAGAAACTATATAAAGGGGATTCAAACTACTAATGGTACATAATATAAAAAAATTGGTTAAAAGGTTATGTTGAAAATTATGGAATTCATTATGAAATTAGTGAACACTAGGAAACACAACATAACGGTGTTTCTAAAATAAATGATAGATATATTTATTATATGTCTTGAACTATGCTATCTGAATGTGACACTTCTCGATTATTTTGGAGGAAATATATCAAAAAATCAGTTTAAATACCCAATAATTATTTCTTCATCCCATAATCTGATATAAATCAATATGATATTTATTAAAATGAGACCCTGTGTTTGAAATAGATAAGGGTATTTGGAATTTTATTAATTATCAATGTTATAGGTGAGAATCTTGGGAATTTAGTTTATTAAAGAATTGATGGTATATCCCGTATCCACCCTTCTTATGGTAGATGATACATATTTTATAAAAATGAAATTAGAATTATTGTTGACTCTATATAGATGAATTTGATAAAATATTTGGATAGAAATGTTTCATAATTTTATTTATTAATAAAAGGAAAAAAATAAGAGGTTGTTGATATTAAAAAACATGGAAAAGTATCTGAAAAAATATTTCATATAGAATTTGTACATGATTAAGAAATTGATTCATCCTTTTCATGTGATGAGGGACATTTTTTTCATGTTATCCATGTATGAGAGAGAATGTGGAGGTCAAAAATATCATTTAGGAATAAGGAAAACATATTTAATCTTGAATGATATCATTGATATAATGACCCATACTTTACATATATTGTTAATACTTCAAAATTGAAGCACACTTATTACAACATATGACAAAACCAAAAAGGACCGTATAGGTATAGTGTCTTTAGAAACTGGGAAACACAAACAACTGGTTCATAAATCTTCTACAGTGTCTCCCATTTATTTCATCATATCTAGGGTCCCTTTTAGAATATTCTACTTAATATCCATCTTCTTGACCTGGGGAAAAGAAAACATAAAAGGGTGAGCTCAAATGCTCAGCAAGGGAAAATAATGGAAATAAAAATCATATCATATCTTTTTGAAAATCATAACCTCCAAAAGAGATCATAATATCTTAACATGGAATAAATCATAGGAGTGAAAATGAGATCCCCATAATCATAACATGAAACTTGAAACTTTGTGGCATGCACAAATAATCATGGAAAATCATTTCTTGTTAGTCATGACTCATTGCCAAGACTATCTTAGCGGACAAAGTCCCTTTCTGAACCGAGTCACCCTCGTTCCAGTCCTGTTTCACTGAACCGGTATAACCTACCGTTCCAGCCATGTCTATATCATGAGATATAAAATCTTACCCAATGCATTGGAGAGAGATATAGGTCCCACCCATCTTATAATGAATCCTTTCTTATGTGTGCCACATAATCATAAACCATACATCATAGCGTAACCCATGTAATAAAAATAGGATTCTTAAACAACATGACATCATAAAACAATTCATATAAGATAAAGTAATTCATAAAAATATTTCCATCACAACATAATCAAACCAATGTTATAATAGGGATAAAAACAGAACCCTTTTATCATCTTAGATGGAAAATAATTTTGATAAAATACTTGAACTCCATTCTTGAGGAAAATATCCTTTCTACTTCAAAAACATTTTTCCTTTCATAACATGTCATACGACTTAAAAATAAAAGAAGTTGATTAAAAATAAACTTGAAAACTTGTAAAGGAAGCTTCTTGGAAATAATGTTTTAAAAATCCATTCATGCCGTATAAGTTAAAAAAAACATTCTTCGTACTTTTGTTGGAAAAGTCAAAAAGTACCTCGTACGACAAAAGATTCCTTTCATAGATATTACTAAAAACTCACCAAAGGGTAAAAATGGATTTAAACAATTGTAGGTGGATGGAAATAATATTACATATTGATGAAACATGGATGTGGATGATAAAATACACCCCAGTAAATACTTACGAATAAACAATCTCGGATAAAAAAAATGAGATTGTGATATTTCCCTTACCTTAGGTCCGATTTGCTTTGTATGTGTCTGAAGCTCCTTTATAATGGTTTAAATAATGTTATTGACTTATTCCAGAATCATACATATTGATATTATATCACATATGGTCATATTCTTAGCTTCTTGTTAGTAATATTTCATTGTTACTTGTTACTCGGGTCTTTATTGCCTTTTGTTCTTATGCGTGTTTTGCCGAATAAATTCTTATTCTTCTTGTAAGGTTATAGATACCTTATATCCAGAATGGTATTAGTGTAACATATATCATATTTATTCATTCAATTCATTTATATAATTACTATGTAATGATGATCATGTAGAACGAGTCGCATCACATCGTGGAGACGGTATTCCGTACGTACGCACGAGTGATGATATCGTTCCTATGATCGTGGAACTGTATTGGAGTATATATATATTATTTCAGTATCAATATTAATTTATAATAATCATAAATAGTTACTCATTACACCATTATACCCATCCTTGTAAAGTGATGGTGGAAAAATAGATTACACCGCGGCGTGGAGACGGTATTCCGTACGTACGCACGCGCGGTGATTTCATTTTTCCGTGGGATGGATAGAAGGTGAATTAGGGTTGTTTCATATTTATAATAACATATCAGTATGTAAGTAATACTGATGTTATTACTTTATCATGAAACAACTAAAGAAGAAGAAGTTGAAGAAGAAAGAAATTGAAAAGATCGGTAATGGATATTACCTCTTCTTTGGAATGCCTCTTTGAATCCTCCACTTAGGGAACTAAGATTGGTCTTTGAAGAAGACCAGGACCTCTAGGATTATTCTAGGGAAGTGGAGAGGAGACAATATCAGGGTTTTTCCGAGCTTGAGTGCTCAAATTTGTGTGAGGAGGAGGGGGAGGAGGTGCCCTTTTATAAGGGAGGAGAGGGGCACCTTAGGAATATCTCAAAATATTATTTTATATTAAAGTCAAAATCGGTTTATAATGGTTCCAAACGGTCTTATTTCGAAGCTAAAGTGGGGATGGGTCGAACTCCTATCAAACAATAGGATTTAGACAAGTTTAGGGTATTATTTTAACCTTATCAATTAGATTTAACTCTAAGTTAAATAATTTAACTTTTACCGTGTCTTTTTGTTTTCTTACACTATATGGTTAATACACTTACCATAACATGCCAAACGAACCCCAAATTGTTTATTATTAATATATATATCCTTATCTAAGTAATTTGTCCGAACTTTAGATTTTTAAGAATAAAATAACAATTAATAATATAATATTTGATTTAAAAACTATTTTGTGTCAATTTTGACACTATTTGATATATCATTTTTGTGAAAGTCATAACAGAATTATATGTTCTAACCAAGTTGATTAAATCAACACTAATATATCATAGTAACCTAGAAAATTAGTGGAATTCATAAAAAGTCTCAAATTACATTTATTTGGGTGTTTATAACATCAATTATGTCAATATTTCATAAATAAGATAATTACTTCATCATAATTGTGTCATAAATAAGATAAATTATTTAACGTCTAAAAATTATAAATAAAATACCATTATGTAGGAAATATTTTTAGCTTTCTAATGAATATTTATAGTCGAATTTATCTTATGTATAACCCCATATTAAAAATGATTTACTTATTAAACTTTGATTTTAACTATTTTAACCCTTCTTTAAATAAATTAATAATAAATGTCCTAATCTAATCCAAGTGGGCCTAAATGGTCCTATTTTATTTGTAAGGTTGTTTTTGGTCGAATTACACTTATCCAATAGAATTAGGAAATGTGTTAGGTTAATATTAATATCATATTTACCCTTAGTTACCCTATTTACTATTAACCGCGGTAAAAAAAAGTAAAAAGTTACTATTCACCAAAAAATTATTTTTATCTCATTGAACCACATTTTACTTACTGATATCAACCGTGTCTGTCGTATTTTTGAAATTCCATTCACAGAAGCGGTAAAATTAAGTTTTATGCAAAATTTAGTTTTTAACCTACCACTTAGTGGTTTCACTATTCATCAAAAATTGAAAGTTTTCAGAAAAATACCAAAATTTCACCCTAGGCTAATTTCGATATTCTGAGTCCAAAAATGAAGTCCATTTTGAAAAATAAAATTTATAAAATTTCAAAAAGTGGTTATTACTATTCATAACGGCTAGTTTTAATAGCATATTGTGGTTTAGTGAAACTCGGTATTGCGTACGACGCAAGCTATCGAGGAAGGTCGCGATGGCGTGTAAAGCAAGCCAAGCAAGTGTTGTGTAGAAAAAGATTCCTTTGATGATTCATATAACATAAAAGTCTCAGGTGTTACATTCTACCCCCCTTAAAAAGAATTTCGCCCTCGAAATTCATCACTTTGTAACAAACAGATGAGGATAATTCTCCCTCATCATATCCTCATGCTCCCATGTAGCTTCTTCAAGTTGGTGGTTCCTCCATAAAACTTTCACCAAGCGAGTGGTCTTGTTTCGTAGGACTTTTTCTCTACGATCCAGAATCTCTATCGGTTGTTCTTCATAAGAAAGATCTTGCTCCAGCGGTACAACTTCTGAGCTGAGTACATGTGAAGGATCTGGTATGTACTTTCTCAGGAGAGATACATGGAACACATCGTGAACTTGAGAGAGATTCGGTGGAAGCGCGAATCGGTAAGCTACCTTCCCAACATGATCCAGTATTTCGAAAGGACCAATATATCTAGGGCTCAACTTCCCCTTCTTTCCAAATCTCATAACCCTCTTCCAGGGAGATATTCGTAAGAACACTTTATCACCCACTTCAAACTCTAGGTCTTTTCTTCGGTTGTCGGCATAACTTTTCTGTCGACTCTGAGCTGCTCTTATGTGTTGTTGAATAGATCTGACCTTTTCTTCCATTTCATCAACGAGATCAGGTCCTAATAGATTTCTTTCCCCAACTTCATCCCAGCAAGTTGGAGTCCTGCATTTCTTTCCATAGAGAGCTTCATAAGGAGCCATCTGAATACTGGAGTGAAAGATATTATTATAAGAAAATTCCACCAAAGGTAGGTGTTGATCCCAACCTCCTTTGAAATCCATAGACCAAGATCTCAACATATCTTCTAGGGTTTGAATTGTTCTCTCAGACTGACCGTCTGTCTGGGGATGATAAGCAGTGCTGAAACTCAACTCTGTATCTAGAGTATGCTGAAGACTTCGCCAGAACTTCGAGGTAAATCTCGGATCTCGATCAGATATAATAGAAAGTGGTACTTCATGCAATCTTACCACTTCCTTTACATATATCCTGGCAAGATGATCTAGAGAGAAATCCTCTCTAATAGCAATGAAGTGTGTAGACTTTGTAAGACGATCAACTATGACCCAGATAGCATTATTGCCTTTGGATGTTTTAGGAAGTCCTGTGACAAAGTCCATAGTGATGTTTTCCCATTTCCATTCGGGTATGGGTAATGGTTGTAACATCCCCTTAGACTTTTGTCTCTCAGCTTTAACTTGTTGACAAACCAAGCATCGAAAGACATATTCAGCAACATCTCTTTTCATGCCATCCCACCAGAAGTACTCTTTCAGGTCCCTATACATCTTCGTGCTTCCAGGATGAATAGAGAATGATGAACTATGAGCCTCATCCAGCAGCTCCTTCTTTAATTTGGGGATGGGAGGAACACAAACCCGATTCCTGAACTTTATTATCCCATCACAATCAAGGTTGAATTTAGGAACATTTCTCACCTTCTTTTGTAACTCGACATCTTCTTTTTGTGCCTCTTTAATCTTCACATGTATAGATGGTTGAACATTCATTTGAGAAAGAAGATATTTTCCCCTTCCATTATAATTCCAAGATCCATCCTTTGTAAATCCATAAATATTGGGTCTTTTGTGATCCTCATCATGGATAAACTAGCATGGTCTTGTCGACTTAATGCATCTGCCACCTTGTTTGCTTTCCCAGGGTGGTAATGGATTGAGCAGTCATAATCCTTAATCATCTCCAACCATCTTCTTTGGCACATATTCAGCTCCTTTTGTGTGAAAATATACTTTAAACTTTTATGATCAGTATAAATATCACACCTTTCACCATAAAGGTAATGCCTCCAAATCTTTAATGCAAAGATTACCGCAGCCAACTCCAAATCATGTGTTGGGTAATTTTGCTCATGGATTTTCAACTGTCGTGAGGCATAAGCTATCACCATATCATTTTGCATAAGAACACACCCCAATCCCCTCTTGGATGCATCACTGTAGATCACAAACCTTTCTCCACTACAAGGCAGTGTGAGCACAGGTGCACTGGATTACCTTCTTTTCAACTCCTTGAAATTCTCTTCACATTCCTCTGTCCAGACAAACTTAACTCCTTTCCGAGTCAACTTGGTGAGTGGATTAGATAATCGTGAAAAATCTTTTACAAAACGTCGATAATATCCAGCCAAACCAAGAAAACTTCGAATCTCAGTTACTGTTGTTGGTCTCGACCATCTTTCTATAACCTCTGTTTTTGCTGGATCCACAGATATCCCCTCTTTTGAGATTATGTGACCCAAAAATGCCAATTTTTGAAGCCAAAATTCACACTTGGTAAATTTGGCATAAAGCTTCTCCTTTCTCAGGGTCTTCAATATAATTCTCAAGTGATCTTCATGCTCTTCCTCGCTCTTTGAATAGACAAGAATATCTTCTATAAAGACTACCACAAATTGATCAAGATAGTCTCTAAATACTCTATTCATTATATCCATGAAGATAGCAGGGGCATTAGTAAGACCAAATGGCATCACTATAAATTCATAGTGTCCATACCTTGTACGGAAAGCCGTCTTTGGTATATCCTCCCTTTTGACCCTTAATTGATGATACCCTGAACGAAGATCAATCTTGGAAAAGTATTGAGCTCCGCGTAGTTGGTCAAATAAGTCATCAATGCGTGGGAGAGGATATTTGTTCTTGATAGTGATCTTGTTAAGTTCTTGATAATCAATGCAGAGTCTCATTGATCCATATTTCTTCTTAACAAATAGAATAGGTGCTCCCCAAGGTGACGCACTAGGGCGTATGAATCCCTTATCAAGATTCTCTTGGAGTTGCTTCTTCAATTCCTGCAACTCAATTGGGGTCATTCAATAAGGTGTCTTTGAAATAGGCAAAGAACCCGGTATGAGTTCTATTGAAAACTCAACTTCACGATTTGGTGGAAGACCCGGTAATTCCTCCGGAAAGACATCATCAAACTCCCGTACAATGGGAATATTCTTAATCGTGAGTTTCTCACCAACCATTTGAGATAAATAACCTTCATTTAGTGGAATCAAGACCCATAAGATGGAAGGAATTTCCACTGGAAGGTTATGTTCATCCTTGCATTGATAGACGATCGTAGATTGATCTGGAATATGAAATGTGACTTCCCTTATTTGGCAATTGATATGATCTCCATGTATAGAAAGCCAATCCATGCCAAGAATCACATCAAATTCCACTAAAGGAAGGATCACAAGATTTGCAGGAAGCACTTTCCCACAAACTTCGATCGGAGAAGAATTATAAACTTTTGATGCGACTGTTGTTCCATTAGGTGTTGTCACAGCTAACTCAACATCTAATTGTTGAGGTAATACGGTGATACCCTTAGAAAATTCTTTGGAAATAAAAGAGTGGGTGGATCCAGAATCAAATAAAACATTTTCTACTTTAGAGTGGATGGTAAGTGTACCTTTCACCACTTCGTTATCGTACTCCACAACGCTGATAGAAATTGCATGTGACTTTCCTTTGTCTTTAGCCTTAATATTTTGTTGACATCGACCATCATCATCAACCCTTGGATTTGGGAATTGATTGGCATAATGCCCCATCTCCTTGCACTTGAAACATTGAAGTGTAGTAGGTTCATTCTATGTATCCCTTCCTTTGTTTGCGTCATTAGACATCTTCTTCCCATTATCACGGCATTCAAATTCCCGATGACCTTCCTTTCCACATTTAAAACATTTACTTGTCCCTTTAAGACAACTCCCTCCATGTTTCTTTCCACACTTTGAGCATAAGGAAAAGCTCATATTCTTTTCAGTGTGCTCTTTAGATTTTCCTTTGAATTCCATCTTCCTCTTCTTATCAAACCCATGTGACTGATGGGTTACTCCAATCTCCATCTCGACTTTGAGAGCACATCGAACGATTTCCTCGTAGCTATTGAAGTCCCTTATGGCTAACGCCCTTCGAAGACTTGGTTTTAAGCCACTAAAGAATCGATCGATCTTACTCTCAGGTTGGATAATAATACCAGAAGCATACCTTGCAAGTCTTGTAAAATTTGCTTCATAGGTACCAACAGATTCATCATCCCTTTTCTTCAATTCAAGGAACTCTTTCTCCATCTTTGTTCGGAGAATACGAGGGAAGTACTTATTGAAAAATAAGTTCTTGAACTCGTCCCATTCCATAGACTCAATTTCATCCCTTTGCCTTGTATTCTTAATAAGATTCCACCATTGATCAGCATCTCCTTCCAAACGATACACTGCTAGGATGAATTTATCATGCTCAGAACATTGAAGAACTGAAAATATCTTTTCAGTAGTACTAATCCATTGTTCAGCAACTAATGGATCAGTAGACCCGCTGAAAGAAGGTGGACGCTGCCTCATGAAGGATTCAACAGAATGTTGCTCCTTCCTTTTCTCGTTTGGAAGTCCTGCATGATTCATAGCTTGAGAAAGTTGTGTGAGCATGGCTACAAGATTTTTCATTCCAGCTCCCATATCGTTTGGTTTCCCAGGGGGACAATCATTGCATTTCCCATCACATTCCGCATTAACACGGTTCCTTCGGGTTCCAGCCATTGACTAAAACCAATAAGAATAGTGTGAGAAACACTAATTATAATAGGAAAACCACATAATTCAAGAATAAAATTTTCATGCTTAAGGTCTTATCCTAGGTTATTCAAGGCCATTTCTAAAACAGTAAGATTGTGTTCAATGCTTAGACTTATCCTTAGGGTTCTTACTAAGGCTTTCACATCCTAGTTTCCAAAGGTTGACTATACCTTTCCTCGGATACCAACTATAACGACCCATACTTTACATACATTGTTAATACTTAAAAATTGAAGCACACTTATTACAACATATGACAAAACCACAAAGGACCGTATAGGTATAGTGTCTTTAGAAACTGGGAAACATAAACAACTGGTTCATAAATATTCTACAGTGTCTCCCATTTATTTCATCATATCTAGGGTCCCTTTTAGCATATTCTACTTAATATCCATATTCTTGACCTGGGGAAAGGAAAACATAAAAGGGTGAGCTCAAATGCTCAGCAAGGGAAAATAAAGGAAATAAAAATCAAATCATATCTTTTTGAAAATAATAACCTACAAAAGAGATCATAATATCTTAACATGGAATAAATCATAGGAGTGAAAATGAGATCCCCATAATCATAACATTAAACTTGAAACTTTTTGTCATGCACACATAATCATGGAAAATCATTTCTTGTTAGTCATGACTCATTGCCAAGACTATCTTAGCAGACAAAGTCCCTTTCTGAACCGAGTCACCCTCGTTCCAGTCCTGTTTCACTGAACCGGTATAACCTACCGTTCCAGCCATGTCTATATCATGAGATATAAAATCTTACCCAATGCATTGGAGGGAGATATAGGTCCCACCCATCTTATAATTAATCCTTTCTTATGTGTGCCACATAATCATAAACCATACATCATAGCGTAACCCATGTAATAAAAATAGGATTCTTAAACAACATGACATCATAAAACAATTCATATAAGATAAAGTAATTCATAAAAAGATTTCCATCACAACATAATCAAACCAATGTAATAATAGGGATAAAAACAGAACCCTTTTATCATCTTAGATGGAAAATAATTTTGATAAAATACTTGAACTCCATTCTTGAGGAAAATATCCTTTCTACTTCAAAAACATTTTTCCTTTCATAACATGTCATACGACTTAAAAATAAAAGAAGTTGATTAAAAATAAACTTGAAAACTTGTAAAGGAAGCTTCTTGGAAATAATGTTTTAAAAATCCATTCATGCCGTATAAGTTAAAAAAACATTCTTCGTACTTTTGTCGGAAAAGTCAAAAAGTACCTCGTACGACAAAAGATTCCTTTCATAGATATTACTAAAAACTCACCGAAGGGTAAAAATGGATTTAAAAAATTGTACGTGGATGGAAATAATATTACATATTGCTGAAACATGGATGTGGATGATAAAATACACCCCAGTAAATACTTACGAATAAACAATCTCAGATAAAAAAAATGAGATTGTGATATATCCCTTACCTTAGGTCCGATTTTCTTTGTATGTGTCAGAAGCTCCTGTATAATGGTTTAAATAATGTTATTGACTTATTCCAGAATCATACATATTGATATTATATCACATATGGTCATATTCTTAGCTTCTTGTTAGTAATATTTCATTGTTACTTGTTACTCGGGTCTTTATTGCCTTTTGTTCTTATGCGTGTTTTGCCGAATAAATTCTTATTCTTCTTATAAGGTTATAGATACCTTATATCCAGAATGGTATTAGTGTAACATATATCATATTTATTCATTCAATTCATTTATATAATTACTATGTAATGATGATCATGTAGAACGAGTCGCATCACATCGTGGAGACGGTATTCCGTACGTACGCACGAGTGATGATATCGTTCCTATGATCGTGAAACTGTATTGGAGTATATATATATTATTTAAGTATCAATATTACTTTATAATAATCATAAATAGATACTCATTACACCATTATACCCATCCTTGTAAAGTGATGGTGGAAAAATAGATTACACCACGGCGTGGAGACGGTATTCCGTACGTACACACGCGCGGTGATTTCATTTTTCCATGGGATGGATAGAAGGTGAATTAGGGTTGTTTCATATTTATAATAACATATCAGTATTTAATTAATACTGATGTTATTACTTTATCATGAAACAACTAAAGAAGAAGAAGTTGAAGAAGAAAGAAATTGAAAAGATCGGTAATGGATATTACCTCTTCTTTGGAACGCCTCTTTGAATCCTCCACTTAGGGAACTAAGATTGGTCTTTGAAGAAGACCAGGAACTCTAGGATTATTCTAGGGATGTGGAGAGGAGAAAATGGCAGGGTTTGTCCGAGCTTGAGTGCTCAAATTGGTGTGAGGAGGAGGGGGAGGAGGTGCCCTTTTATAAGGGAGGAGAGGGGCACCTTAGGAATATCTCAAAATATTATTTTATATTAAAGTCAAAATCGGTTTATAATGGTTCCAAAGGGTCTTATTTAGAAGCTAAAGTGGGGATGGGTCAAAATCCTATCAACCAATAGGATTTAGACAAGTTTAGGGTATTATTTTAACCTTATCAATTAGATTTAACTCTAAGTTAAATAATTTAACTTTTACCGTGTCTTTTTGTTTTCTTACACTATATGGTTAATACACTTACCATAACATGACAAACGAACCCCAAAATGTTTATTATTAACATATATATCCTTATCTAAGTCATTTGGACGAAGTTTAGATTTTTAGGAATAAAATAACAATTAATAATATAATATTTGATTTAAAAACTATTTTGTGTCAATTTTGACACTATTTGATATATGATTTTTGTGAAAGTCATAACAGAATTATATGTTCGAAAAAAGCTGATTAAATCAACACTAATATATCATAATAACCTAGAAAATTAGTGGAATTCATAAAAAGTCTCAAATTACATTTATTTTGGTGTTTATAACATCAATTATGTCAATATTTCATAAATAAGATAATTACTGCATCATAATGGTGTCATAAATAAATTAAATTATTTAATGTATAAAAATTATAAATAAAATACCATTATGTAGGAAATCGTTTTAGCTTTCTAATGAATATTTATAGTCGAATTTATCTTATGTATAACCCCATATTAAAAATTATTTACTTATTAAACTTTGATTTTAACTATTTTAACCCATCTTTAAATAAATTAATAATAAATGTCCTAGTCTAATCCAAGTGGGTCTAAATGGTCCTATTTTATTCATAAGGTTGTTTTTGGTCGAATTAAACTTATCCAATAGAATTAGGACATGTGTTAGGGTAATATTAATGTCATATTTACCCTTAGTTACCCTATTTACTATTAACCGCGGTAAAAAAAAGTAAAAATTTACTATTCACCAAAAAATTATTTTTATCTCATTGAACCACATTTTACATACTGATATCAACCGTGTCTGTCAGATTTTTGAAATTCCATTCACAGAAGCGGTAAAATTATGTTTATGCAAAATTCAGTTTTTAACCTACCACTTAGTGGTTTCACTATTCATCAAAAATTGAAATTTTTCAGAAAAAATACCAAAATTTCACCCTAGGCTAATTTCGATATTCTGAGTCCAAAAATGAAGTCCATTTTGAAAAATAAAATTTATAAAATTTCAAAAAGTGGTTATTACTATTCATAACGGCTAGTTTTAATAGCATATTGTGGTTTAGTGAAACTCGGTATTGCGTACGACGCAAGCTATCGAGGAAGGTCGTGATGGCGTGTAAAGCTAGCCAAGCAAGTGTTGTGTAGAAAAAGATTCCTTTGATGATTCATATAACATAAAAGTCTCGGGTGTTACAATTTAAATTTTCAAAACACTCTTTTTTCATAGGTTTCTATGAGATTCATTGAATGAAAATTGGATCATCATTAGTGGATTGAAAACCTAAATAAAAAAAATTATCATATTGTGAAAGAAATAAGGGATAGAATATTGGAACCAAACTTGAAGATATAATGTGACTGGAAAAAACCTAGGGTTTCAAGAATAAACTGAATGAACGAGGTGAAATGATAAGAAATGATGTAATAATTATTATAATGGAAACTCGTCAGTTGAAGGAAATAATTTTGATGATACCATTACCCAAATATATAAAATTTAAATTGTTCTAAGTATTATCTATATTGATTCACAAATGAAATATAAGATATTTCGAATGGATTTCAAGTACGTTTCTCTCAATGGGGATATGGAATAATATGTTTATGATGAAAAATCATGTGGGGTCTAATTTGATATATATCTGTATTATATTCACAAGAAAAATAAATCTTTTTATGGGTTGAAAAAAATCATAATATTTTTATTTTAATCAAAATTCATTTTTATGAAGTTGTATTTTAGAAAAGGAAGTGTATAAAACAACATATATCGAATATAAAAATAAGTGGTATACATCATTGTGACTGTCTATACTTATGATATCATATTATCAGGGAATATTTAAGAAAAATATAATGTAATTTCTAATGAAATTAAGATTTTGTTTTAAATATATATGTTGGGAGAAATAAAAAACATTCTTGTATCCCACATGTATCTCAAAAGAGAAGGAACTGTTTCTTTTATCAAGAGAAGTTTACTAAGGATCTCTTGAAAATAATTTCCATGAAAATGGAAATACTATTTCCACACCCATTTAAGGGAAAACTAAGTAATCAAAACATGAGAAAGGAAAGGATGTTGATCATAATGTTTTCAGGAATTTTGTTGGAAGAGTGTTGTATCTCATATATTAAAGGCAAGATTTAATGTATAATGTTACACATTATTTCTAGAATCAATGTGAACTCACAGGTCCCATATTAATTCTAGAAAATGAATTCTTATATTTATAGAAGGAATATTTTTTTCGATTTTAAATATGAAAATATTAGAAAGTTTAATATATTTTTCTCTAGAATTGCATGCTGGGAAGTTTGTGATAATTATAGAAGATCAATATCTATTTTATTTTATTCATGGTGAAATATGTGTATCTTGAAATATAAAGAACAAATTTTTATTAAATCTCAACACTAAATAATATAGGTATTTAGATTCCACTCAAGATATTACAATATTAATGTGGATGAATACACATCTTAAATATTTGTTGGATAATGTAAATACCTATAAAATTCAAGGGAAATTTTTTCTTAATTTTCATTGGGATTCTACAAGAACACAATTTCTGACAGCACCTGCTTCCGAGGCCCAGTGTGCCCGGAATCTTTTTCCGAAGATTAGCTCGGGTACGTTCAGTGAAAGAACGAGCGGGTTTTTCTAACTTTTGAACCGGTGCTAGGAATCGAATTCCGAGGGCAACGATGGAATCGCAGCACCGGTAATTTCTTAGAAACACCTTTTCCGGAGTTTCATTTGCTCAAGTGTGGTTTTTAATTTTTGGGGTTAAGTTAAGGAATAAAATAAAAGTGGTGCAACCGATTTTTATTTTATTTTGCTTAACCTAAGTTAAGTGGATGATGTGGGACCCACAATATCCTACCCACTTGGTAGGATATTTGTGAGGTGGGGCCCACACGAGCCCCACCGTTTCTTTTCTTCCTAAACCCCCTCCTTTAATTAGGTAACGCACCCGCACCACCTTCTTAATGAAGTCAACCCTTGCGTTTAATCAGGATAATAAACGCCGCATTAATTGGGCCCTTTAAACTCCTCAATTAATTCATTAATTGATCGTTTCAATTCTTTTTGAAATTCAAAGCATTGGATTGAGTAATAAAATAAGACAACTCTAATTTTATTAAATTTTTTGGGTCGTGAGAGGCTTGGGAGAAAAAGGGGAGGCTTGTATATCTTCATCTTCATCGTCGAAGAACGCGAAGAACACGAAGAACACGAAGAACGCGCCGACCTCCGACGACTGACGATGGTGAGAGACGCCTCCCTCGGAGATCGACGACCTGACGCGCATCACCTCGTTCTTACTTTCCGCGTCAAAGGAAGGGAGACATCGTTCCTCCGAGACGAGACAATCTTCCTTATTCCACGACGTCCCTTTCCGCGACAACCCCGTTCGACGACTACGCTCGAGGTAGGGGTTTTGGTTCAATTAAATCTATTTGATTTATATCCTCAGCATGTGATTAAAATTTTTGGGAAGCCATTTAAATTGCTAACATGGTGGGTGCGGACCAACGAACAAGTCCGAACCCATCGTTTCTTCATTCATGTTGTGCGGATCGGTGGGAGATGATGAAGCAGGCCGCAAGGGCGTTTTGAGGTCTTCGTAGTGAAGAACCGGTCCCGGGAGGGCCGTTGGCGAAGACGGCAGGAAAACTGACCACCGGAGCTCGTCCGGTGGTCCAAGGAAAACTCTTCCGGCGCGCCTCGCCAGCACGGTGGTGCCAGCGGCCGGCACCGGCCGGCCGCCAGAAGGCGGCGGCGCCCGGCTCGCCGCCGGGAAGGGCCCGCCGCGGCGGCAGGCCGCTCGTCCCTTGACCGTGCGGGACCGAGGGAGGTGGGACACGGCACTCGGCCACATTTTTTGGCAAGGGGCGGCCCCCATGTGGGGCCGCGGTTTCATTCAAGGGAGCAGTGCCCCTTTGCAAGGCTGATGGCCCAGCGCCAGCGCGCCGGCCGAGCCGCCCGGCCGGACCGCCAGGAAGGGCCGCACCCAGGCCGGGCCGGGCTAGGCCCAGGCCGGTCCGGGCCACGCCGGCTGGTCCGGGCCGCGCCCCAGCCATTCCGGACCCGGACCCAGACCCGGGTCGGGTCGACCCGGTTCGGGCTGACCCCGGGGGTATCGGGTCGGGTCGGACAGGGCCCGAACCCCCTAATACCGGACCTCTCACGGTCAATTTCCCATAACATGGGCTACGGATCTATGATCGATGCATCGTCAGCTACGATGTGATCCTTGTATCAAGATGATCATTTTGGTATATTACAGTCAAGGTTTTGGAGAACTTTGAGTACGACCGGGTTGGTTCGGATACGAAACCAACCGGGCCCTCGGAGCGTAAATGCTTATATCTCGAGCTCTGGACGTCCGATTGATGTGTCATAAACTTTGTTGGGTTCCTCTTTTTGAGACGAAACTTTTAGCATGCTTCACCTGGGTTTTGGACGCAGTTGGATGGTAGTCGGGTTGGATTGAACCTGAAAACCATACGGGCCCCTGGAACGGAAAAGTTGATAACTTTCAGACCGGACGTCTGTTTGATGAACCGTCAGCGGCGTTGGTGATCACGTTGAAAAACGGTCCCTATGGGTATACTATATGAGATTTTTGGGTACAGTTGAGATACAGCCGGGTTGGTTCGCACATGAAACCAACCAGGCCCCTGGGACGAAAAGGCTAGTAACTCACAGACCGGGCGTCCGATTGACGCGTCGTCTGTTGTGTTGAGACCCCAATGACGACGCGGTCCCTTGAGATTCTTCTTCATGGAACTTAGTGTTACTTGGAGTATCAACCATTACCTCATGGAGCGGACCCTCCCAGTGACGAGCTAGCAAAGTGCAGAGACCTAGTAGCTGGCTGAGACTTGACGACTGTTGTTCTATCGACTCGATGTGTTTTGGATATCCCAGTGGGGAGTGCTTGGTTGTAGCGGCAAACCCACGGCGGAGGAGTTCTTGGTTGTAGCGGCAGAGCCACGGTACTCAACAGAAGGAGTACCTCTGGAGGCTATGAGGGGGAGCGCTTGGTTGTAGCGGTAGACCCACGGCGGAGGAGCGCTTGGTTGTAGCGGCAGACCCGTGGTACTCAATAAAAGGAGTACCTCTTGAGTCTATGAGGGGGAGCGCTTGTTTGTAGTGGCAGACCCATGGTGGGAAGCACTTTTTTGTAGAAGCAGGCCCAGAGTACTCGACAGGTGGAGTACTACAGCAGTCCAAGGTTAGTGGGGTGCACTTGGTTGTAGTGGAAGGCCCAATATACTTGACAGAGGAGGAGTTCTCTAGCAGTAGTGGTTTCGACATCATGAATGAAATCCTGGTTGAGCTGAGTCTATCATCTTTGTGTTTACCTCATTATTGATATGGGTCACTTGATAACTTAGGTATATGTATGGGAATATACCTGGGTAGTGGTTATCCGTTGATCTCATAATCTTTGTGTTTTCTCATGATTGAGATGGGTTACTTGAAAACTTGGGTATATGTATGGGAATATACCTAAGTAGATGTTATCTATTGAGATATTCTTTGGGGTTATCCATGTTGGATTTAGTGAGACCTTGAGGGTATCGAAGTCCCTACTGAGTATCGTTATACTCACCCCTGCACAGGCTATGCCCGCACCTCATTGTGTTGGTTGCAGACGACGGGAAGCGCAGACAGAGGCCAAGTGTTCGAGGACTGGACGGTACCCGGAGTTGGACCTCATGACGAGAGAGTATCTGGTGGCGGACTTCACGATGAGGTGACACTTGTAGGAGGATGACGGGAGAGAGTGTTGTGGGGGCTATCTGTACCTACCCTTTAGGTAGGATCCTTGATGGAAGATCTAGGAGCTGCACTATCTGTACCTACCCTTTAGGTAGGATCCTTGGTGGACGATCCAGGAGCTGTTTGTCACCTTCCAGCTGTTTTATCTTTTTTCCTTATACATTACAGTTGGTCTTTTATTTCCGGCCCCTTTACTTTCAGCACAGCTTGTTTTAGTTTTACTTTTTTTTTTACATCCTCTTGTACTCTGTGGTGTTTGTTTACTTTTATAAAGGCAATGCCTTCCCAGTTATCGAGATTTACGCCTTTGGTGCTAGTCACCAGCCCCTAGCCTATGGAAGGTGGGCTTGGGGTAGTCACGGCACGGGCCTTGAGGACGGGTCGGGACAGTTAATGTGAAGAACCCAATTCTTTTAGGTTGTGATAACAAAAGTTCTAACAATATCCACAAGAATATAGTGAGAAAATTCAAGAGAAAAGAACACTGATATTATATATCACTAAATAAAAGTACATGTTAAATTAATGAAAAATGTTATATGTTTTAATGTAAAAGTATAATTTAGTGGATATATTTACAGAACCATTGCTGAAGGAAACATTTTAGAATATGAGGTTAATAATGGGTACTCAACCACAATCTCTTTAAGAATAATGAATCTGATCTATATCGCCACTTTATTCATTTCATTGAATAGGGTTTTTAATGTGTAGGAAAATATGTATCTATTATAATATATCCATTGAAATATGATTTACTTATAATGGGAGAGGATATATTGAGGAGAATTTTTTAAAATTATTATATTGTTATGTCATAACATGTTTTTTTTTGTAATTTATTATTGAAGTGGATGAATGGAAAAACAATTTTTTTGTTGAAGTCAATTTTGATTTGTAATGATGGTGTTTTGAGTTCAAGAATATGTTCAGAATGATTGCTACTAAATAATTTATAGGAAACATTGTATTACTGTTCAATGATACTTTTTTAGTACCTTGAGCTCATTTAAATAGTATTAAATTTTTTATTGGTGATCTATTTCCATGGTTTCATTTCATTAGTGATTTATTTATTTTTTTTGGGCAACAAAATCAAAAGGGGGAGAATGCTGAGAACTGGGGATTTTGATTTTTTGTTGAATTGAAAATATTTTGTGTTAACATGATTCAGGTTTCTCTATAGTGTTTTATTGCTCAATAAATACATAAATAAAATGGAAATGTTAATAATTATTTATAATGTTTCTAGATTATTTTTTCCAAATGGGGAAGTATGAGTCCAGTTGTGTGTGGTGATCAAATGCACACTCTTTATTTCTTCAGATTGATAAAGTTGGTTGAAAAATTTTTAGTTCATAAATAATAAAAAAATTATACAAATATTTGTGAGTTCATCATACATAGAATGAATTAAGACCATTTGTGAGTTCATTTAATAAATATGACTAGTTGGAAAATATGATTTAGTAGGACCAAAGGTTATTGAACTATGGGAAAACAGACAAATAAGATTATATCTAAAGAAAATTGTTTGGAGATTTATTAAAAAAAGGAGTTCTGATTAAGTTGTATCATATGAAGGTTTTATGATATTTATATTGTTTTTATAGTCATAGATTATAATTATTCTGAACACTTAGTAAAATTTCTCATTCATCATAAATGTATGATTATGATTCTGGAGGATATTTAAAAAATCGATGAAGATCATTGATGTTGATATTTGAGGAAGGTTTATACCGTTTTGGTTGAATTAAATTTTTTTTAGTGTTTTCAGGGTATTCAATAAAATAAATACATGATAATGAAATTAAAATTTGGAGAGGGAAATTCAAATTTTTCATACATGAATATCCCTTATTTTTGGTAGAAACTACAAGTATATAATGAATTAGAGGGTCATTATGAAGAATGTTGAAGAAGTTAGGCGTCGACTACAAATATTGATATATCATTTTTTTCAAATCATTGATCAAAATTAACTAGATATAGAAGGATCAAAAGAACATATACTGGGTGAAGAAGTTCCAGATGAACATGTACCAGAAGGTTAGGTGAGGTTCCAGATGAAGAACTATTGACTGACTGAAAAGGATTATGAAAAAAACATTTTTAGAAAAAGGATTGAATGATGGTGTACAAGTAATCCTCTAGAAATAATTAACATGTAAGAGAACATGTTCAAAAAAAATTCATGCATTGTAGTGGTTTCATTTTAAATGTTATGAGTAAATTTTCATTACATTGTTTAAAATTGTTTTTATCAAATCTATGTTCATGAATAACAAATAATATCAAAGGGGTGAGTGTTTTCAAAATGAAAGATATATTATACATACTAAAACCATAAAATGGTGGTTTTAATATGGATTTGTGATATAAAATTATTTCAAAATAATTACTAGGACTAGCTACTATTATTTATATGTGAACGTATTAAATTGTGGGAAACTTTTGGGTATGATTCTATATTATTTTTCAATGGAATCAGTTCTCTCTCACTGGAGTTGAATTTTATTTTTAAAGAGTCAAAAATGGACAGTCCTCAGATTCACCACTATCTATGGACACATAGACCCAAACTACTCATATTACCCTAGTATATCTCAATCAATGGGCCATGACTCCTAATCATCATACGAGAGGAGAAATAAAATTTTTGGTGGAGCTCTAACTGATAACACGATTTTCCACATCCCCAACAACCCCGTGATTGGCTACGCTTCAAGGCCTATGTAAGAATAGTATCATGGATTAAATTTTCTCATGCAAGGTATCTCATTAACATTAGTGGGTGAGAAATCATGTCACAACACGATCCAAAATGGCCCGAACAATGACTACCCAAATCACACTTATTATATGATAGGGGATATCTACCAATAATACGTATGGATATCACACGCATGGGGGGAATAACCAAATGAACAACACACATGAACACATATCCAAGCCCATACCATCATTAAATGTAATAAAACTAATAACATTACATACATATAATTAGCACAACCAAAGAATGAAAAATTATTGCAAAGAAAAAAGGTATAAACACTAGCCCACCCATAAGGAACTAAAAATATGTTCAACCAAAAACTATAGAAGGGGACTACTGGAAAGGTAAATTTACTAACACATGTTAGTCTGCCTAGCACACTAAGCCATTCCTAGTCCTGGTCCCTCAAGGAGTCCATCAAAAGGTCAGTTGTCTGTATAAGACATGGTATGTTTGGGAAATTCCCAAACATGGGTGAGTATAACAGCACCTAGTATGATACCTAAAAATATATAAACATATATGAACAAAAAAAATAGTCATATCATAACAGGTATATGTAAATGACATATAAAACATGAATATCTAGATATACTCATTGTAAATTGAATGTCTAATGTATGATCACAACTGTATTCCAGGCCTATTATTCCATCTTAAAGATCCACAATGAACTATTCTACAAGAACACACTCCACGTGTCAGATAACATCGATTATATCCATCCAATATGTCATTCTCATCAGTTTATTCCCTAAAATGCACACACCTAATTTATAAATAAAACAATACATTGATTGAGATCACTTTCAATTTCAAGGGTTATAATAACAACCCAATATGGATTAACCAACTATGTCATGTATTGACGTCCACATATTTTTTGGTCATCACAACACCAGGAAACCCACTTATGGTAATTAGGATGATATAGTTTCTTATACCATGTATCATGGTGGGACTCTCAAAACATTACCAATGACTAATGTTCCTTAGAGGGGATCAAAATCATCTGCATAGATGTGTTTCAATAATAAACACTCTGGTAATGGATCATTAAATTTTAACCAAACAAAACATGTACATGTGGAAGAGGATATGGGATCCAAGACACCTTGGAATATGTATATGATGTGTATTCAGTGGAAAAGATGTGTGCCTTCATCACTATGATCTACGAATGTATAACAACTCATGCCTATATCTGTTTCCGAGTAAACTATGTGTCTGAACCCATGTAATCCTAACCATGTATATGTATAGATAGATAAGTATTTGTATGGATATCCATTTTCATGTTTTTACCTCTCTGGGTACACTCAAAGACACAAGTAAAAGAAAACACATCATATGACTAATTCACATGTCATGTGATACTTATATTTATTCCAAAACCCATGCACTGAACATGTGGGGTCCAACATATTGTTTTATTCAAGATTAAAAACCATTTAACCCTAAAAATTCCTAAAATGATGATTTTTCCTTTGTGTACACCAATGTCTCTATCTATTCTTGTTCCGATGTTGATAACACATAGAGATATCAGAACTGGTCCAATTGATCCTCTCCACTGCCTACTAGTTAGAGATCATGGTTCGATCCTCTAAAATATCCCCTATCTAGCTGCATCACCATTGATCACTGAAGATATGAGGGATGGGTATCCCTAAATCCATCCCCAATTGATCATCTATCATTGTAGCTCAATCTCATCATCCAAATCATCCCGGATCTGATGTATCAATCCATTACCATAAGAAATAGATGTGAAAAGAATTATTTCTAATGTACTTATTGAACTATTGGTCAAGAAGATTATAGCGATGATCATACGAATAATGGTGGGATAAAAAATAATGAAAAAGAAGAATGAACCCCAGTTGTGATTGTTTTGGACTTGATCCATTTCAATTAGAATGAAAAAAAGATCCAAAACAAATAAACTATTTCTCCCAAATTTCACACGAAATTAAATCATACCCTGAATACAATCATTAAAAAAAATTGGTTTATTGATTTGTGTTCATAATATGATAATAAAATGGGATAAATCCATGTAAAAAAGTCTATACATTAATCTTCATCAATCACTGACAAAGAATGAATCTGCATCTCCATCATTGGAAAAACCCTTAAATTCCATTATTATAAACGATCCTTAGACCCACATCATAATTTCCCCAATATTCTACCAGTGGGATCTCAAAATTCATAAGGTTATGTATGAAGTCCTAAGAATTCTCCCTAATCATTTCAAAATAGAGATAATAATAGGTCATTAAATCAATTAATAATATAAATAAATAATATAATTTATTAAATTATTTATACCCATGATGTAATTTAATCAAACGACCAATGATGATAATTTTTATGTCTCCCATTAGGGAAGTTCCATTCTCTCAGATCAACAGAGGAATCATATTTATGAAACAAGACACCTTATAAAATTTATTCAACATTTTCAGGAAAACAACGCCTTCATGATATTAATATATTTAATATTTTTCATAAATTAATTATGGGCTCATCATTCCTCATAATAAAAAAATCATATTATTGTCTACCAACAATAATAATAAATAATTTTTTTGCATTATATATAAGAAAAATTCCACTTCATTACATTCTCCACAAATTACGGTATTACATTCTTGAATGAAGAAAATGACTACAAAAAGAGATGTGGGTACCGAGCACACATATTTTTCTCCCACTCCTATGTACTCTCCTGAATATTCTTGTGTTACCACAAAACAAAAACTAATGGAATAACTAACCCATGATAGATACACTCATACCGAACCTCAATCTCTACCATGCAAGCAACAATGGAATCTCAATCCTTGATGTCTAGCTCACCCCACTTGATAACATGTAATGGGTTGTGCATGTACCCCACCAACTAATACACATAGAAGTCTACTTGTACCTAGTATGACTATATAAGTAGTGATATTAAGTATACCACCTAAAAAAATCTAAATATTATCTTGAAATTTATAATGAATTTCAGTGATATCTTTCTTCTGCAACTTAATATCTAAATTTAACATCATAGAGAGACCCTCAGGGACACATGGCCTCGCTATATGAAATCTAAAGGCCTCTATCCTTAGAAAACATATTTATTATTAAAACAAGTTGAAATCCCCATCCACTCATGTGTGGTAGTCACCTTCTTTTTAGTGTCTCACACCAAATTTGTCCCCAAAAGTGCTGAATCTCCTTGGTCGATCCATCATAGTGGTTACTGACATGGTCTCACATACATGCCATCGAGTAGTTCCAGGTCAACAGTGGAATGGTATTAGTTTTTGTACGTAAACTCCACAGAGGTTCGGTTATCTTCTAAGATACAACCCAAGACTAATATGCAATACCATATCATTTTCACTAGGACATGAAGTGTCTACTCATTTTGTCCATAAATTTGTTTTTGAAATTCCTTTCTCAAATGCAATTGATTCCCAGTGACCCCAAGAAATCCCTTACACAACCAAGATGTGAATAAATCATCATAGTCTGAAATTATAATTGATATAAATCCATTTAATTAATATATCTACTTTATATATAGAAGTTTCAATGTCTCTACAAAACAATGCACTCCAATAATGAGGAAGAGGGATGACTTGGTGAGTTGTCCTATAATCACCTCGATGGCATCTTGTACACTAGACAAATGTAGAAAACCCATCATGAATTACATGGATTTACCATACCACATTAAATCAAGAACCTCAATGGGTAATATATATAATGATATAGACTTTACGTACTTGGATATTACATCATTTTTATGGGAAATTTCATAGATTTCCCAAAATACATGCACATATACCATATTTGTTTTGTATCTTCAGAAAAATTGAAAAAAAATTGTATCCAAAAGTAAGATCTTCATTGTTCCCAAAAAATATATTTCCATTTAGTACTCCTACATAAAATGTTTCCTTATAACATGGGGAAAGGAAAAAATATGATAAGGATAAACTCAGATGTTGAATAAGGGAAAAAAGGAATATATGCAAGAAAAAACATGAGAATGAGAGTGTGATAATCACAATCGAATATATACCCTACATAAAAATGAACATAAATATGAATCACAGAATAAATATTAGTAGTTCATAAGACATGAATCATAAGGAAATTAAAGAACATAATCCATGAGATCGTAACGTTGAGATAAGACATGAAATTATAGAATACACATACGCTTGTAACTTTGTGAACATTTGTAAGTAGTAACATTTTTATTCCTTAAATTATGGACATGAAATCAGGCCCCTGTATAAACATAAAGACATGAAAACTAGGTCCACTCGTAAGATTATGGATGTGAAAACTAGTTCTATTCATAACATTGTGTAAATAAAATACAATTCACACAAAACATATAAAACCCATGAGTTATCCGTATTTTCCCAATGAATTAGAGGGATATATAGGTCCCCACCAAACACATAATGGAAACCACACATACTTGTGGCACAATAGCATAATATTAATCATTATATCATAACTTTTGGAATTAAATGGGTTTCATAAAAATCATTAAATCATAGGATAACCCATAAAAAATAAATGTGTTCCATAAATATCAGTCCACTATAAAAATAAATAATTCAAAGAATTAATTAGAATGGTATCATATAATCATATCCCTAGTAAATCATAGGTATCATAAAATAATGTTATCATTGATGGAAAATAATTTTCAGGGATCACATTAAAATAATTTTTGAGGAAAATGTCATTTCTACTTTGAAAATGTTCTCTTTACAAAAATACACCACCTAGTTGTAAAAGAAAAAATGTTTTATGAAAAGAAACATATATTATTTTAAATTAAAATTAAAATAATTAAACCTTAACCATGTCAAAAAATTATGTCCATTCCATATAAGTTAAAAATAATCATTCCTTTTGTAATTTCTCATGAAAAGTCCCAGTGTATGCCATTTAGAAATTGACGAATGTTTCAATTCAATACTATTATTAAAAATAATAAAATGGAAAAAAATGAATTTAAACCTTCATTGGTGGAAATTAAAAAAAAAATTGAAAACTTTTTTAGAAATCATTGGTATGTAAGATAAATAATCCCCCATAAATAATTAAATTGAAAAATTCCCAAATTATGATGAGATGGTGAAATAAATACTCAAAACATTATAATCAATATATTAATTTTCCATATGAAATAAATAAAATTATATTTATGTTGAAATACCATAATCTTTTGGATAAGTATCTTCAATGGAATTAATTATATGTATATACATCAGGTAGAAGAAACAAGTATTCTGTGTGGCATGTGTCTACCAAAAACAAAAGCGAGACCTAAATCCCTTACTAGTAGGGTAACTTTTGAATAATGATTCCCATAAAATAATAACATAAAATAAATATTTTAAAATCATAAAATTATGTAAATTAATCGAATAAAATTTCAAAAGTCAGAATATATAGCTCACCAAGAAGCAAGTGGTGAATATGGCTAGTATCTCATGAAATTAAAAAGTGAGATGAGACTCTATTACCTAATGTATTAACACTCATTGTACTTTTTATAACCTCCTGTATAATAAATAAAAGTTTATTAAACACATATTAAAGTACCATATTAATATATATATATTACCCTATATGAATTACTTATTCCTTTATATTACCCACTCATTAACAATTTCATGTTTAAGTGATGTTTCGGGTAATAACCAATTTTTTTCATACATGTTCTAACTTTTTTTCCCACATAAATACGTCATGATTTAATTATCTACATAATGTTAACCATGATAAAAATATCCTATATATTCATCACCAATGTACTTATGCTTATCTATAAAATATATTAGTAGAAAATGAATTACACCATTTATGGAGATGTTAGGTCTAACGTACACATGAAAAATACATTCCTTTTCATTAAATGTTAAAATAAAGAAAATAATATGAAATATAATAATAAAAGAATAATTTTCATGTTATATAAATCATATATACTCCTAAAATTCTTCCTTATGACAACCAATTATAAATACAGACGAAAAAAGAATCACATCACAGTGGGGGGGGATTGTGTGCCATACGTACACACTAGTTATGTTATCATTTCCCAAATGATTAGGTGTTAAAAGGTAGATATTATATAATCATTTAAAATTTTAAAAAATCATAAATATAATATATATAATAAAAAATATATTTTCTATAATTAGTTCCACCATGTAAAGTGATAAATGAAAAACAATCAATCATCATTTCGTTAGGCGGTAGTCCTCCCTACACATGACCAATAAGTTCTTCACCCATTAGATGGAATTGTATAAAAGTGCCAGTCGATCCATTAATAAAAAAATATCAGTATATTTAGGATAATGAATTTATTAAAAAATAATTAAATAAAATTAATTTTTGGAGTTAAAGGAATAAATTGAACAAAAATATTTCGTTGATGAACGTTACCTCTTCTTTAGGTATCCCATTTTTTTGGAAAAAAGTAATTCGTTAGATAAAGTTTTTATGATATTATGAACTATAGAATTAAGAAAAATATTTATTTTAGGAGACATGGTTTGAGGTTTTCTAAGACATAGGGATTTATAGGAAGGAATAAAAGAGTAGGATGTGAGGCCTTTTATAAGAGAGGTGAGAGGCACATTTAGAAATTCTAAAACTTATTAAATTATAATAAATAAATATACAATCGAAATACCAAAAATGTAATATATACAAAGTGAAGATGATATAATGGTGTAATAACATCAATAAAATAATTTATTCTTGTATCAATATAATTTTAAACCTTATCATTTTTAGTAACCCAAAGTTAACCTAATATAATTCTAAATATGGTTACAATGTTTTTATTATTAATAGGATGTAATCCTTACATATAAATTATAAATTGGACCATAAATGGAAAATATAATATATTTTTGAAAATATATCATCACATTTACCTTATTTAATATTTTTTTATTTTTAAATAATAAATAAAATATTATTTTCAAAAAAAAATTATAAGTTTCACTTTTTACACTATTCATTACATTGAATTTAAGAAAATACATAAAATAAGATAATTTTAAATTTTTTCCCTTGACATACCCCTAAAATTTAATATTAACCCCAAAAAAATATTGGATCACCTTTATTATGTAGAATTGTATTTATTTTAATATTTCAAATATCATTAAATTGATTTTTTTCATTTACTTGGAAATTACTCCATGGCCATTTTATAATTATTAATGACTATGATTTATTCAATTAAAATTAAAATTAAAATTATATGATGTAGTTAACACATTTATTTTTTTGGAATAATTTATATAGTTGAGATTATCTTCAATTTATCCCCATATTAAAAATATTATTCATTTTAAAAGCAATGTACCCTTAACTGTTGTATAAAAATTACTAAATTTACTATTCATATTGTCCAAAAATAAAATGGGCCAACATAATAAATTATTACCATAAAATTAAAAATATTGAATAAATTATACATATCAAAAAACAAAAAATTTTATAAAATTAATTTTATATTAATCTCATTGACTAAAAAAGAAAATTAATTTTTAAAGTAAAAATGTTCAAAAGATTAACAAGTTTTAATATCCAAATTTATTGTGAAACTGATTTCAATGGAATAAATTGGATTAAATGATAAAATATTTATCTAATTATACATTAAAATAAATAAAATATATAATTAATCAATATAAATTAGTTTAACTAAAAATCATATTTCACTAAATATTTATTATTTTTCATTATCCATCAAAACATGCGACTTATTAAAAAAATAACAAAAATTAAAACAAAGTAAATATTTAAATTCTTAATCAAAATAATAATTAAAATTTTCAAAATATAATATATAAAATTTTTAAATTTTTTTTAAATGGGTTCTCCATAAAAATGAAATAAAATTACCCTTTTTGAAAGTATAGGTTTTTAAGCAAAAGATTGGGTCAGTTCTTATATTATTCTTATAAAATCTATTTGATGAATATAAAAAATATTTTATTGAATATGTAACATATATTTTTCATTAATATCATTCACTAATTGTTATTAATTTAATTATGTATGATATAATGACTTCGGGTAAATAAAACTATTTCTATTATAATCAATTGGAATATATTTTCATTTCTAATTAACTAGTAACTAATGATATCATATTATAAACCCAATATTTTCATATGTTAGAAAATTATATTCATAAACTCTAATTTATTATTTATATTATATCTTATTCTATAAAATAATATTTTTTTGACAATATACTATTTTTGGTTAATGTCGGTCTTGCATGTAACACCAGCTATCAAAAAAACGAAATGTTTTGTACAACACCATAAAATCATAGTGTTACATATACTGCAAGCTAATCAATGTGTTTCGTGTAGCGCAGTCATGACTTGGTTTTCTTTATAATGCAGGCCATACAAATGATTATCCATACAATAAAATTATTTTTATTATTGTGTGAAATTAAAAATATTGAAAAAATAAATTAATTTGAAAAATATTATTCCCCAAAATCAATGTGTGTTATATTGTACCCCCAAAAAATTAATTTCACCCAAAAAATATTTCAGGTTATTAAAGTTTTAATTATTTAATGTTCCAATCATTGAAACTCCAATCCAAAAAAATTGACTTCAAAACATCCTTTGGAGAAGGAAATGTTAGAAAATAAAAATTTTCCAATGTAAGTCATAACTATGTTTCAATATTGGAGGAAATATGTGAAGATTTTTGCATGGACCATAAGCATAAAAAGAAACTGATATTGATAAAAAAACATTGATCAAAAGAAATTGGGTGACACAAAGAGTGTTAATAATTATAAAACCATAAACTAAAGAAGACTGAACGAGGTCATTTATATAATAAATATTGATGATAACAGGAAAATATTTTATGTCATGATCATTTTCCAAAAGTTTAATAATTTTCAAAATGGGATATAATTACTTGATATGAGTACATAACCATCATTTATTCACCTTGATTAATTTTATTTTCATCTCTTATTCCAAAAATTAAGTTGAATTTTTCATTGTTGAAGTATTAGAAGAACCTAAGATCTATAAGTATAAGGATATATCATTCCATCTATCTTTATAAAAAAAGTTTATCACACATTATCATATATGTATAAATATACCTAGGGTGAGATTATACATTAATCTCACAATCATAATCTATTTTTTCACATAAAAATTCCATAAATGGATTTTCTTACAATCCTTCCAAAATCTGAAAATACAAAACATTAAAAATTATGTTACTAAATATCTAAAATCAACTTATAATTAATCCATAAAACAATTTTATGTAGTTACAAGTTTTCACATACCAAAAATTTAAATTCTATAATAATATATTCTCTAGAGTTGTGGTAACAGAATTAATTACCATAAATGCATATTGAATACATACATGCTTCTTCATTCCCAATATAAGATCTTTTCTTATACATCAACATTTTCATTGGAATATTGGTTTCTTCCTTGGACATAAAAAAATGTGATTTGATTCTTATAGAATCTAAAAAGATAATCACTTGAAATTTCACTAGTGGATGAATAGTAATATTTTCATAGGGCTTACTCATTCAAAAATCAAACATGAAATTTCAAACAAAGGAGAGGAGGATATTTATTCCCTAATTACCATTTTTCACTTCATCCTTTATGACAGCATAATATTTCCATTTTTCATTTCTCCTTAGAGTTTTTGGTGCATTACTATCCATGTCCATCCTTGGTTTGGGGAACCTTTTTGGATAATTCAACTACTAATTAAAATTGGAACACTAAACTATGGGTGGTGAACTATTTGGATATTTCATTTTATTCCCATTACTTTAAGATACAAATTCTTGTTGAACATCTTTCAAACACATAAATCATTTACCAGTACCCTACAGAAATTGTTCTACATGTTACCTTCCACACTTGTAGAATAAATTAAATATAATATTCTTCTTCCCAATGTTTTATGTAACACCCCAAGATTCCACAATATGCTTCTCTTTGAATAATACAATAGCATGTGTTGTACACAACTTTGAGTTCTAACAGACCACAACCAATCAAACTCACCGTAATGAATAGTAATACCTACTTTTTAAAATTATAAAAATTTTATCATTTAAAATGGTCTTTATTTTTGGATTTTTAATATCTAAATTATTATATTATGAATTTTTGGTATTTTCTTGAGAACATCCAATTTTTTATGAATAGTTAAAAATACAAAATTTTAATTAAAAACAACTGTTTTAATCAAAATAATTTATAGTGCTAAATTATACTATTGACTGGTTTTAAAGAATAATTAGAATATATTTTTACCATTTCATCGAATTTTGGTCATTGTACTTAATTTCAAATTTAAACTAGACATAATCAAGTGTCAATCTGTTGATATTTATTATTTCTTAAAAACACGCTTTTTGTTTTAACAAAGGGAATTAATTTTAAATTAATTTCTACCAATTATGTGGTTTGAATTTAGAAAAATGGATATCATATTTAGATACATGTGGTCCAAATTGTGTAAATAGGTAACTTTTATTTTTAGACATTTGAATAATTACTTCGTTAAATATTTTATTTACCATGGATAAAGGGTAAATCCGGTAAATAAGGGTAAAAAGTAATATTATAATAAAATTAAATTACCCTAACATGTGCCCTAACCCTATTGGATGATGAATTTCTGACCATGGGAATCCTGGTGTCGATTTTGGGACAACATGAGGCCACTTTTTTGTGATGATGACACTTTATATTAATTAAGTTAAAGTAAATACAAAAGTGACATAAGCGTATATCTTTTAGTAAAACAATTTTTACATAAGTTTATATATGATATCTATTAGACTATAAATATTAATTAGAAATATAAAATTATTTCCTATATCATGATATTTAATTTATAATTTTTAGACATTGACTAATTTAATTTATTTATGATACAATGATGATGTAGTATTTTCTTTATTAATGAAAGAATCAAATAATGGTATTATAAATGTTTAAATAAATATAATTTCAAATCTTTGTTGCCATCAACTAATTTTATAGGTTAATATGGCATTTTAGGACTTATTAAAGGAATTTAGTTCAAATTAATAAATTTTTTAGGAATTTATCAGAAATCATTCATTAAATAGTGTCAAAATTGACATAATAGAGTATTTAAAACAAATATTATATTATTAATTTATATTCTATTCCTAAAAATCTTAGGTTCATCAAAATGAATTATATATGGTTATATATATTAATAATTAACCACTTGGGGTTCTCTTGGAATGTTATATTAAGTTTATTAACAATATAATATAAAAATACAAAGATACATGGTAAATGTCAATAAATTTAACTAAGAGTTAAATATAAATGATAAGGTTAATATAGTGACCCAAAACAGTCTAAAATATATTGGTAGAAATTATTTCGACCCATCCCCACCTTATCGTCTAAATAAGTCACTTTGGATCCATTATAAACCAAATATGAATTTATTATAGAATAATATTTTATGTTTTTTCTAAGGTTTCCATCACCCCTCTTATAAAAGGGAACTCCCCCTTCTCTCAAATTCATACCTTCAAAGCCTTTTTTTTTCGGCCAACCCCTACCCAAATATTCTCTAAACTTCCCTCACTTCAACATAGTGGCCTTAGTTTGATCATAAATCCTACCTAATAATCCCTTTTGATCAAATCAAAAGGAAGAACATGAAGCAGTGGTAATGTTTTCACCACCCTCTTTCAAGTTCCTTTCTTCTTCCACTTATTCGTTATTTGTTATTTCAATTATAAAATAATAAATCCAGTATCTTATATATACTGTGATGTTATTATAAATATGGTACCACCATATTCATTATTCTATTCGTCCTTTGAATGACATGTCACCATACGTGCGTACGTGTAACTTACCTTCTCCACGTCGTGGAGTAATTGTTATTCAAAACATTATTATTTGGATGAGTATGATAATGATGTGTAATTTAAGTGAATAATAAATATAACATTATAATTATTCTTTAAATATTATATACCATCCAGTTATATATTATTTTAACATCAAAATAATGATATTGTGGCTCGTGCGTACGTACAGACTACCGTCTCCACGAACGCGATGAGATTAATTCCCCATCGTATCCATTCAAGAATAATTTTCATTTGATGATTAAATATAATGTTTAAGGACTTGATATCATTATGTATATGAATAAGATAAAACCAATGGTTAACAAACACGGCTTATGTAACAAAACATATAAAATAAAATGAGTAAGTGAACACCTGAAACGATGATAATACTAAAATATTATTAACAAACCGATATTAAAATATCATATATGATATCATATTTATGTATATGATTCTTGTATAATTTAAAGGAAATTATTTAACTTTTATGCAGGAGGTTAACCTACCCTCGACCAAGGAAAAGTACAAGGTAAGGGTTATTTCTACAATCTCTTCATTATCCGAAGTTATTTATATGTAATTATCTACTATGACCTCTTTATCATCCACATCCATGTTTCTTAAAAATGTATTCCAAATAATTTTTACTATTTACTAGACAATGGGGTAAATTAAATTATACCCTTGTTTGAATTTTTATAAAATGGTTTGAAAGGAATATTTTTTTCATTTTCCAAACAAGGCCCTTTTTAACCTTTTCAGCAAAATTAAGGTAAGAATGCCTTTTTATAAACTTATACGGCGTGTGCGGATATTTCCCACCATTATAAAATCAAAGAAGCTTCCCTTACAAGAATATAAGGATATTTTCAAAGTAAATGTTTTATTTTATAATTATGTGACTTTTAAATGATTTTAAAAAAGAGATATATATTTCTCTCAAATAGTTTTGATTTCATCTATGTCAACATCCTTCCATGGATTTTAAGCTTATTTGAAGTTGATATATTATGACACAAAACTTCCATATAATATTGAAGTTTTTGTGATATGTTTGACTGTGGATGTGTTATTTTTATACCATTCATGGTTTATGGATAAAGTACTGACATTTCGTATGCTATTTTTAATATGAATGTTTGTGTTATGTTTAAACCTGTTCATATGAGGAATTCATTGGGCTTAGTAAGTGATGGGTGGAGCTTGCTATAGCTCTTCAATGCATCGGTAGGTCTCATGAGACAAACTAGTGTCTTGGAACAAGGCCTTGACAAAATCTTATTTGTAGTCTTGGCACAGGGCCTTGACTATGTGGTTATGATAGTCTAGAATTATGCATTCCTTCATTATGAAAGTGGTTATTGATATTGCATGTGATTATTTGACTAGTAGAATATCTATGTAAATAAGTAAATTGAAATATTTTATTTTATTTTTTCCATGTTATGGTGAATTTAATGTTTAAAAGGCTTTAGTTTTAGTTATACATTGCCTTTAATGTTTATGCTTACTTATGAATGTTTCCGCTATATTTTAATCCTTACTTAGTATCTGAGCTCACCCCTTTTTATGTTTTATTATTCCCAGGATGTGAAGAAGTATTTTATTACTGACCTGGAGGAATAGTCTGATGGGATATGAGTATGGACTATGGACACTATGTTGCTATATTTTTTCACTTTATGATATAATGTAAGACTTATGAATTTATCTAGTGTTTCCAAGGCTACTAAACTAATCGTTCTTTTGAGACTTGATCTTTTGTGATCATGAAAATGTTGTGTAATAATGCACTGACTTCAGGTAACTGGGGTCGCAGTGTTATAGTTGGTATCAGAGAATGTTTTGTACAAACCTTGGAAGCTAAATTTAGATAATCTCTGATTAGAGAACATAGCCCTAAGATAGACTTTGAGGATTAGTATAGAAGAAATTCCTAAATTTTGGTATTGTATAAATTTGTGAGTTTTCCAAGAAATACATCCATGTCTGGATACGAGCAGGTAGAGGAAGCTCTGGCACAGATGTAACTAGGGGTAAAACCCAAAAACACCACTTTGAGCTAGACTCGAACGGGAACTAGTGCACGACAACGGGCCTTGCTTCACTCTTGGTTACGACACTCCCACGGGATATGATTAGGATAATTCTAATTTTTTTTACAAACCATTATGAAGGGTTTATGAGTATATACTTCCTCAATGAAAATATTTCTATAATTATGGATTATATCCATAAACTGTTCAATTTATGTTATGTTTTTTACAAGTTTGGAATTACGTATTTTAATTCATAAACTAATCTAGTTTATGCCATTGTTTAGAAATGGTTCCTAGTGGAAGGAATGGAAACTGTATCAATGCATGCACTCCATGTAGGGATTTCCCTCCTGATCAACATAATTTTACTGGAGCAGGTGAAACAGCTGGTGCTAATCAGCTTATCACCATACTGGGACAACTCACTCAGGTTATGAATAATAACCTTACCCATATAGAGGACCCTGATCCACAGCGTGCAAGATCAATGTTATATCGCTTCATGAGGAAACAACCACCAACATTCAATGGGGGTAAAAATCCACTAATAGCTGAGATATGGTTAAATTCATTAGATAAATTATTCCATGCCTTGGGGTGTATCGAAAGTGAAAAAGTTGTCATGACAGTTTACCACCTCACTGGAGATGCTGATCAAAGGTGGTCATTGATTCAAAACACAAAGGAAGATTATGAAGTATAAAATATGGAATGTAGGGAGTTTAAATATATTTTCATAGAAAAATAATTTCCTCATGACCATCGAGTAGATATGCAAAGACAATTTCTGAGTCTAAGGAAAAAGGAGGACGAGAATGTTGCAAAGTATGAGTCTAACTTTATAAGGTTAGAAAGACATGCTTCAAATTATATACGTAACCCATGAAGTAATATTAGTCATTTATTTGATGGGTTCGTTATTTATAGTGATGCTTCAAAGAAAGGACTTGGTTTTATCCTTATATAGAATGATAGAGTTATTGCCTAGGCATCATGATAGATGAATATTCATGAGCAAAACTATCCTACTCGTGACCTTGAGTTAGCTACTGTAATATTTTCTTTGAAGATATGAATACATTATCTCTATAGTGAAAAATGTGAGATATATACCGATCACAAGAGTTTGAAGTACATTTTCTCACAGAAAGAACTCAACATGAGGAAAATTAGATGGATTGAACTACTCAAGTATTATGATTGAATGATACATTACCACCAGGGGAAGGAAAATAAGGTGGTAGATGCTTTGATTAGAAAGGATCTTGGAGTTTTGAATAAGATGAGAGTTTAAAAGTTTCCTATATACATAGATCAAGTAAATATGGATATCGGAATCACAATGGAAGGTGAAACAACAATACTTTTTCAAATGGTTGCCAAAACATCTTTACTAGAAAGGATAAAGAGTTCTCAGACCGATGATGAAGAGTTTAAAAAAAGATTAAAGCTGTGAATGTTGGGAGATTGATTGAATTTGTGTATGAAGAAGGAATTTGGAAATTTGGGAAGAGACTTTGTGTTCCTAATATACCTGATCTAAAAAGGGAATTGTTAGATGATTCTCATAGATCCAATTTCTCTATACACCCTGGGAGCACCAAGACGTACAGAGATTTTAAGGAACATTTTTGGTTGGACAACCTGAAGAGGGAGATTGTTGATTTTGTGTCAAGATGTATGGTTTGTCAACAAGTGAAAGCTAGAAGGTGACAGCCTGGAGAAGTACTGAAACCTCTTCCCATACCTGGTTGGAAATGGGATAATATTACGATGGACTTTTTCATTGGATTACCAAAGACTCCTAGAAGGAACAATTCTATATGGGTCATTGTTGATACTCTTACCAAGTCAGCACATTTTATTTCTATAAGAGAAGATCTGCCACTTGAACATCTAGAAAGACTATATATTAATGAAGTTGTGAGACTTCATGGAGTACCCCTATCGATTGTTTCATATCGTGATCCTCGTTTTACTTCTAGATTCTGGAAAAGTCTTTAGAAATCCTAAGATACTGAACTTCATTTGAGGACTGCCTACCACCCCCAAACTGATGGAAAATCAGAATGAACTATTAAAACCTTAGAAGACATGTTTATATCCTACTCACTTGACTTTTAGGGTATTTGGGATCAATATTTACCTTTGGTATAATTTTCTTATAACAATAGCTTCCATTCCTGTATTCAGATGGCACCATATGAAGTGTTATACGGAAAGAGATGTCACACACCTACTTGTTGGGATGATTTTGGTGAAAGAAAACTCATTGGCCTAGAAACTGTGGAGAAAATGATTGAAAAGGTGATGTTAATCCAAAACCACATCAATGCAGCTCAAAGTAGGCAGAAGATCTATGACGATAACTGAAGGAAGGATTTGGAATTTCAGGTAGGAGATCATGTTTTCTTGAAGGTATCTCCATGGAAGGGAGTTATACGTTTCAGAAAGAAATGTAAATTGAGTCCCAGGTATATAGGACGTTTTGAAATTCTAGAACGAAATGGGGTTGTAGCTTATCATTTGGAAATTCCGCCAAATCTCTCCAAAGTTCACGATGTGTTCCACATATCACGGTTGACAAAATAAATGCCTAACCCAACACATGTACTCACTTATGAGGAAGAAGAACTGGATCCCGATCTGTCTTATTACAATGAGCCCATCAGGATTCTTGATACGAGATAACAAGTGTTTAGAAACCAAACAAATCGTCTAGTAAAATTTCTATCGAGAAACCATAAAATGGAAGAGGAAACGTGGGAACCTGAGGAACTTATGATGAAGAACCACCCAAGTCTTTTTATGAATTAATATTCTAGAAATTTCAAGGACAGAATTATTTTAAGTAGGGGAGAATGTAACACCCCAAGCTTCCACGGTACGCTTCTCTTTGAATAATACAATAGCATGTGTTGTACGCAACTTCGAGTTCTAACACACCACAACCAATCAAACAAGCTGTTATGAATAGTAATACCCACATTTTGAAATTATATAAATTTTAACTTTTAAAATGGACTTTATTTTTGGATTCAAAATATTGAAATTAGCCTAGTATTAATTTTTGGTATTTTTCTGAGAACATCCATTTTTTTATGAATAGTGAAAAATACTAAATTTTAATTAAAAACAAATTTTTTATTAAAAATAATTTATAGTGCTAAATTATACTACAGAGTGGTTTTAAAGTATAATTAGAATATATTTTTACCATTTAATCCAATTTTGGTCACTGGACATAATTTCACATTTAAACTAGACATAAACAAGTATCAATCTTTTGATATTTATTATTTCTTAAAAACACACTTTTTTGTTTTAACAACAGGAATTAATTTTAAATTAATTTCTTCCACTTCTGTGGTTTTAATTTAAAAAAATGGATATCATATTTATAATCATGAGTTCCAAATTGTGTAAATATGTAACTTTTATTTTTAGACATTTTTAATAATTATTTCGGTAAATATTTTATTTACCATTGTTAAAGGGTAAATCCGGTAAATAAGGGTAAAAATTAATATTATAATAATATTAAATTACCCTAACATGTTCTCTAATCCTATTGGATGATGATTTTCCGACCATGGGCATCCTTGGTTCAATTTTGGGACCCCATGGATCCACTTGTATGTGATAATGACACTTTATATTAATTAAGTCAAAGTAAATACAAAAATGACATAAGCATATATATTTTAGTAAAACAATTTTTACATAAGGTTATATATGTTATCTCTTAGACTATAAATATTCATTAGACAGATAAAACGATTTCTTACATAATTATATTTTATTTATAATTTTTATACATTGACTAAATAAATTTATTTATGATACAATTATGATGTATTATTTTCCTTATTAATGAAAGAATCAAATAAATTGTATTATAAATTTTAAAACAAATATAATTTGAAAGTTTTGATGACATACAATAATTTTATAGGTTAGTATGACATCTTATGACAGAATAAATGAATTTACTTCGAATTAATAATGTTTTTAGGACTTTATAATAAATAAATTATTAAATAGTGTCAAAATTGACATAAAAGAGTATTTAAAACAAATATTATATTATTAATTGATATTCTACTCCTAAAAATATAAGGATCAGATAAATGACTTAGATAAGGTTATATATATTAATAATGAACCATTTGGTGTTATCTTTTCATGTTATAGTAAGTTTATTAACCATATAATATAAAAATACAAAGAGACTTGATAAATGTCAAACAATTTAACTAAGAGTTAAATATAAATGTTAAGGTTAATATAGTGACCAAAACCAGACTAAAATATATTGGTAGAATATATTTAGACCCATCCTCACCTTATCCATTAAATTATTAATTTTTGAGCCATTATAAATGGAAAATAATTTTATTATAAAATAATATTTCTAGCTTTTCCTAAGGTGCCCATCACCCCTCTTATAAAAGGGCACTCCTACTTCCCTAAAATTCATACCTAAAATCCTTTTGGTTCAGCAAAAACCTTCCCAACTATTCTCTCAACTTCCCTCACTTCAACTTAGAGGCCTTATTTTGATCATAAATCCAACCTAAGGATCCCTTTTGATCAAATCAAAAGGAAGAACCTGAAGAAGAGGTAATGTTTTCACCACCCTCTTTCAAGTTCCTTTCTTCTTACACTTCTTATTTCTTTGTTATTTCCATTATAAAATAATTAATCCAGTATCTTCTATATACTATGATGTTATTAAAAATATGGTATAACCATATTTAGTATTCTATCCATCCTTTGAATGACATGTCACCATACGTGCGTACGTACGACTTGCTGTCTCCACGTCGTGGTGTAATTGTTATTCAAAACATTATTATTTGGATGGGTATGATAATGATGTTTAATTGGAGTAAATAATAAATATAACATTATAATTATTCTGTATATATGATATACCATCTAGTTATATATTATTTTAATATCAAAATAATGATATTTTCGCTCGTGCGTACGTACGGACTACCGTCTCCACGAAAGCGATGAGATTCATTCCCCATCATATCCATTCAAGAATAATTTTAATTTGATGATTAAAAATAATGTTTAAGGACTTGATATAATTCTGGGTATTAATAAGATAAAACCTATGGATAAAAAACATGTCTTACGTAACAAAAAATATAAAAGAAAATGAGTAAGTGAACACCCGAAAAGACGATAATGGTAAAATATTATTAACAAAACAATATTAAAAGATGATATATGATATCATATTTATGTATATGATTCTTGTATAGTTTAATAACAATGATTTAACTATTATACAGGATGTTAACCTACCCTATACCAAGTAAAAGTACAAGGTAAGGGTTAATTCTACAATCTCTTCATTATCTGAGGTTGTTTATATGTAATTATCTACTGGGACTTATTTATCATCCACATCCATGTTTCTTAAAAATTTCTTTCAAATCATTTTTACTATTTACTTTACAATGTGGTAAATTCAATTATACCCTTTTTTGACTTTTTATAAAATGGTTTGAAAGAAATCTTACTGTCTTTTTCGAAACAAGGTCATTTTTTCTCTTTTCGGAAAAATTAAGGTAAGAATGTCTTTTTTAACTTATACGGCGTGTGCGGCTATTTTCTACCATAATAAAATTGTAGAAGCTTACCTTAAAAGCTTATAAGGATATTTTCAAATTAATTGTTTTATTTTATAATGATGTGACTTTTAAATGATTTAAAAAAAAGAGAGATATTTCTCTCAAATAGTTTTGATTTCATCTATGTCAACATCTTTTCATGGATTTTAAGCTTATTTGAAGTTGATTTATTATGATACAAAACTTCCATATATTATTGATGTTTTTGTGATATTTTTGACTATGGATGTGTTATTTTTATACCATTCATGATTTATGGATAAAGTATTGACATTTTATATGCTAGTTTTAATACAAATGTTTTTTATATGTTTAAACATGTTCATATGAGTAATGCATTGGACTTAGTAAGTGACAGGTGGAGCCCACTATAGCTACTCGATGCATCGGTAGGTCCCATGAGACAAACTACTGACTTGGAAAAAGGCCTTGTCAAAATATTATTTGTAGTCTTGGCAGAAGGCCTTGACTATGTGGTTATCATTGTCTGTCATTATGCATTCCATCATTATGAAAGTGGTTATTGATCTTGCTTGTGATTGTTAGACTAGTAGAATATACATGTAAACAAGTAAATGGAATTATTTCATTTTATTTATTCCATGTTATGCTGAAGTTCAAGTTTAAAAGGCTTTAGTTTTATTTATACATTTCCTTTAATGTTTATGCTTACTTATAAAAGTTTTCTCTATATTGTTATCCTTACTGAGCATCTGATCTCACCCCTTTCTATGTTTTATTTTTCCCAGGATATGAAAAAAGTATTTTATGACTGACCTATAGGAGTAGTATAACGGGATATGATTGTGGACTATGGAGACTATGTTGTTGTAGTTTTTCACTTTATGTTGTAATGTATGAATTATGAATGTATCTAGTGTTTCCAAGGATACTTAACTAATCGGCCTTTCGAGACGTGATCTTTTGTGATCATGCCAATGTTATGTAATAATGAACTGACTCCAGGTAACTGGGGTCAGGGAAATACATTTTAAGAGTTTCTAGTGAATTATATTCCCTTTTTCATTTCCTAACTTTCATATAGATGTGAAACATAAATCCCCCTTCCTATAATAATAATACAAGGAAGGTACATATTGAAAAATTGGTTCTTGAACTTATCCCAATCCATGGAGTCAATTTTATCTTTTTCCTCATATTCTAGTTAATGTTCCACCCCTGATTTTCTTCACCATTCATGAGATAAGTTCCCCACATAACTCTTTCTTGTTATAAACAATGAAGAATGAAAAATATTTCTTTAGTGGTATATATCCATTTCATTTAAATTATTGGATCAATCGTTATACTAAAAGAATGTGGATGTTTCCGTATAAAGGATTTATGAAAACAGTGTACCCACCTGTGTTCATTTGGATTCTCAACATTATTTATGGCTTGGTAAGGTTATGTGGTCATATAAATGAGGTTTTTCATTCTGTCTTCCATAGCATTATGTTTCTCAAGTGGGATACAATTGCATTGGACATCGAATCACTCATTAAAAAAGAGCCATTGGGATCCATCCATTGACTAAAACACTTAGAATAATATGAGAAAAAATAATCATTGTGGAAAAACCACATAATATGGGGAAATAAGTTATTAAATTTTAATCTATGACACCAGAGGATTATTCCTATATTATTAATGATAATTATGAAAAATATATGGTTGTAACTTATAAATTGACTTATCCTTGGATACATACCTAGACATATCCTTTCAAATTTCTCTAACGATATCACTAATGTTTTCTAATCTGAGTTTCCAATGTTTTTGTAAAAAATTTCTGTATTATGAACTATAGTGATCTAGGATTGATGTACATGAATATTACATCATTTTTACAAAAAATTTCATAAATTACCGAAACACATTCCCAATGAATATATTATATTAGAGACTTTGGAAACATGAAAACAACTTCTAGTATTGTGGAATATCTTAAATATTTCCAACAAATATCATTCCCTATTGTAACCCTACTTAAATGCTTCCCATATAACATACGATAAGGTTGAGTTCCAATGCTCAGTAAGGGTAAATAATATATATATGTAAGAATAAACTTGATCATAAGGGTATTAGAGTGTGACCATAACCGTAGATTTTTATAACGTGCATTTAGAAGATCGTATACCTGAATCATGGCATAAATATTAGTAGTCCATAAAACATGAATCATAAGGAAATAAACGAACATAGTCCATAAGATCACAACATTGATATAAGTCATGAAATTGTGGAAAACACATAAACATCTTAATTTGTGGAAATGTATAAATAGTATCAGGTTAATCAATATATTAAGGACATGAAATCAAGCCCTTTTGTAAACAAATGGACAAGAAAAGTGGGTCCACTTATATGATTATGGATTTGAAAACCAGATCTATGTAGAGAATTATGAACATGAGATCTAGTTCATTCATAAAATACATACCTCATGAGTTATCAATATTTACCTAGTGAATTGTAGGGAGATATAGGTACCCCATCACATTATTGTAACCTTATATATGTGTTCTAAAACCACATGTAATTAATTGTGTTTCATAAACATGATTCAAACATAACATAACCCATTGAAAAGGCATGTGTTTCTAAAATAAAATCCATCACAAAAATAAATAATTATTATAAATAATATGAATGGTATAATGGAATAAGACCCAATTAAAAATTAAGTATCATCAAAAAACATTTCCTTAGATGGAAAAAAATCTAGAATGATCGCTTAAATGTAGTTGTTGAAAAAATATCCACTCTTCTCTGTAAATATTTAATTTATTTAAAATAAATGACATTTTAAAAGTTAAAATGTTCTCCAAAAATATACTTTTAAGCATGAAATGTAATCTTAAAAGAATTAAGGTATCATAATGGTGTAAAATTAAATTCATTTCATATATGTTAAAAAGAGACATTCTATTTATACTTTTCCCCGAAAAGTCAAAAAGTACCTAACTTAGAAAACAAAAAAATGAATCCTTTCAAGAAATGTATAAAAAGTAAAAAAAGGATAAAATGAAATTAAATATACATACAATAATAAGAAAATATTTATTTAAATATTTTTATAAAAACGGACTAGGAAGGTAAATATTCCCCAATAATGACTTAAGACGAAACAATCCCAAATATTGATGGCATACTAAAATAAATACTCATCACCTTATAATAATATAAATTATATTCCCCATAAAAGAAAAATATCATATGGATATGAAAATACAATAATATTTTGGATAAGAAACAGAAAATTAATTCATGGGAAGTATATATGCCACGTAAAAGAAACAATTAGTGTATAAAGCGTGTGTCCGATAGAAATAAAAGTGAGACATAAATCCATTATGACTGGAGTAAATTTAGAATCATGATCCCCATGAATAAGTAAAATATATTTACGCTTTGAATATAATTTTAGGAAATAAATTAATGATATAAAATTTTATAGGTCAGTTATACACCTCACATAAGAAGTGAGTGGTTAACATTGCATGTTACTCCTGAAATTAAAATGCGAGGTGAAATTGTTATAACTTATGTATTGAGCATTATCTTACTCATGAAAAACTCATGTATTATAAATATTATATTATTATACATCAATCTAATAACCATATACATATATATGAAACCATATATGTTTTACTTATGACATTATTTTACCCAATCATCAAAAATTTCAAGTATAAGTTATGTTTTGGGTAATCACTGATTTTTTTGTCATACATGTTAAAACATAATATTCATGGTCATCATAATTAGATAATTATTTAATTATATCACAATTTAAATTGATAGAAAAATAATATTAATTCATCTTACATGTATATATTTTTATCTATAAAAGTTATAAATAGAAACTGAAATACACTCTTCATGGTGATGCTAGGACGTTTGTAGGGTTTACCACTAATATCCTTTTCTTTAATTTTAAAAGAAAGAAAATTATAAGATATATTATAATTATATAATAATTTTAATGTTATATAGAACATATATTTTCTGAAAATTCGTCCTTATTACCACCCATGAAAAATATATATGAAAAAAGAATCAAATCACACTATGGAGATGGTATTCCATACGTATGCATGAGCGACATCAACATTTACAAAAAGATTAGTTTATAAACTTTTATATACTATATTATCTTTGAATAAGTTCAATAATTTAATAAATATCACATATATAATGAAAAAAATAGTTTCCAACATAATTCCAACTATGATAGGCGGTAATAAAAAAACAATCATTGTTTCACGAGGCTGTAGTCCATGGTACACACTAAATTTATGTTTATTACCCATTATATGAAAGAGTGTGAACGTGTATGTATTAAAAAAAAATTTACACACCTAAGTATAATTAGGATACTGATTTTATAATATAAAAGTGAAATAAAAATAATTGATTTGGTTTAGGAAAGAAATAAAACAAAAAATGTTCATTGATGACTTTTACCTCTTCTTTGGGAATCTCCACTAGATTTGAAAAACAAAAATTATATGGTTGGATATATTACCAAAGTAAGGAATCCTAGATGAAGAGAAGTTTTTTGGGAGGATACATATAGAGAGTTTTTCTAATCCAAATGAATTTAGTGGTGTTAATAAAAGAAATGGATAGGTGCCCGTTTATATGAGAGGGGAGGGGAATATTAGAAACTCTGAAAAATATTAACATATAATAAAATAAATTCTATAAAAATACCTTGAATTTTTTTTATTTACTAATATAAGATGAATAATTTTCTTAATACCATAAAAAATAAATTTTATATTAGTTTCAATATATTTTTAAAAATTTTCATTTTGATTAACCCCTAGTTAACCAGTTTAAATTTTAACTACGGTAATAATGATTTTAATATTAAGAGGACATAAATTTTTTATAATATTTTAATTGAAACCTAAAGGATGTTTTTATGATATTATATATCAAATATAATTCCACTAGACTAATTTAATTTTTTCATGATGTATAAATAATATAATAAATATTAATTTCTTAAACTGTATTAAATAGCCCATTTCATAATATTCATAAATTTGACTTTATTGAATTACATAAAATAATATATCATCAACTAAATTAACTTAAATCACCCCTAACATGCCATATTCACCCATAAAATTCATGAATCTCTTTTTTTAATTAAAATAATATTAAATTTAGTATTTATAATATCATTAATTGATTTTTTATTTATTTGGTTAAATACTACATCAGAGTTTTTAATTATTTCTGAAAATTAATTCATCGGAAAAATTTTTATGTAAAATAATATTATTAATATGTAAAATTAAAATTTATTATTAATATATATAATCAGAAATATCTTTAATTAATCCCCATATAAAAAATATTATACTCATTAAATGTATGAGTCTGTCATTTTATAACTCCCTAAGAGTTTAATAATACTTAAATAATATTCAGAGAAAAATTTACAATAAATTATTAAATTTATATACTTATGTGTTTAGGGTCTAATAATATTCATCTGAAATCATTATTTCAAGTGTTATGGTGTTTTCTAAATTTTACAAAAAAATTTGACCCTAAAATAGATGATTTACATAATATGCCTTCCTGAATCACTATAAATTTAGAGAGGTAAGAACCATTAATGGGAGGTAAGTTGATTCATTTACATCTATAACATATAACTATAACAAGGTAAAATGATTTGACACATTATTCAAAATATTTGAACTAGATATATCCATCAATGAAAATCTACATCCATGTTCCTCTTCCTTGGTGTATAGACAATCTCGATGTCATAGTCTTAGAGGAACTATAGCCATTATCTCTACCTCAATTTATGGTCCATCTGGTAGAATATATAATAGAGACTCTTATGGTCAGAATAGACAACAAAATACACACCCATGAGGTAGTGTTTCCAAATTAAAATGGCGAAGACTAATGCTGCTAACTAACGATCATGGTATGGATAATTTTATTCATGGGATATCAACTAATGTGAAAAATATAAAATATCTTCCTTCCTATGCATTAGAATACAGCCAATCTTAGTCCATGATGCATTAGAGAAAACTATGTATTTGACACCCTCCTATATAAATCTAATGATTAGAAGAATCATCAATATTTTCTTCAATACCAAAAAACACAAATAGAACCTATCTGTCCACATGGAAGGAGACCCCATTAACATTGAAGTTGACATGGGAGATGATTTCCTGTAGAAAATGGGAATGAAACTTTGATAGTATCCTCTCGACCCATGGATGATTTGTAGATCGTTCATGATCTTGGGTGGATCAAAAACTAAAACTTCCCCAATATTTTTTTTGTCTAGTACTACACCATATATAGAGAAAACATATCCCAAAAAGTGGAACTCTTGTATCTTGAACTAGAATTTCAAGTTCATTCCATAAAGATGGTTTTCTTATAGTATGCTTTGATCCATTCTCAATTGTATCACATACTCCTCATAATACTCTAAATATACAAGGATATCATAAATTATTACTACCAAAAAACTCTCTAAGAAATACTAAATGATCTATTTTATGAGTACCCTGAAGACTAATGAGGCGTTCATGATGTCAAAGGTAATTACTATGTACTCATTTTTAACGTAATGTCATCAGAGAGCCATATTTTATATATCTGAAACCCATACATTAAGATAGAAATATCCTGATATAAGGACAATCATCAAGAACCATCATTCCCCTATCAACTGATATAATAGGTCTTTGATCCTCAATAGTGAATATTTTTATTCACGGTCACATAGTTTAGTTGACACTAATCCAAACAAAACTACAATAACCCATTCCCATTCTTGGATAATAACTCTATGGTTTCCTAGGGGAAACACTAGTTCTTGAAAATCCCTTCTTCTATAAGTCCTCCAACTTCTCCCTTATATCGTAATGCTCTTCAGGGGCATATGATTTTATGTAATAGATATCAAGGCATTATCGAGGTTTATAACAATTCATAATCTATCTCTTGGTGGGTAGGTAATCCTAGCACATCCTCATTATGACGTTCTCATGATATGATACCACTACTATAAACATTGATCTTATAGAATCCCCTACACCAAGGGTCATGCAAGACAAATGGTTTTTAATCATCTTAAAATGCTAATAAATGAGTATAACTTTCTCTTCCTGGGTTTCCTTTTAACTCAAAATTGATAACCCCATCGCATCACTATGAACACAATACAACCTCTAACAAAATTAATATATTTTGGAATGAACTGAATTTAGCCACTCCATACCTAAGATAACATCATAAGATTTCATAACTAGTACACAAATATCCAAATAACTATCACCACAATGAGTTAGGTCACACCATTGAAGAATGTTTTTCATCACTAAGTCTCCTTCAGTAGGAGTCTCGAAGAATAAGGGTCTATCATGGGGCTCAACAAAAATAAAAATGTCTATAACTATAGATGTCGCTTAAAATTAATTCATTTCATATGTGTATATAAATACTATAGGTAATGTAAATATAATTAATTAATATATTATTTTAATTATTTTTTTTTGGAAGTTGACCCTTTATCAGCGCTTTAAAAAAAAGCATTGATAAAGACCCCCCTTTATCAGCGCTACTAAAAAATTGCTGATAAAGGGGTACCCTTTAACAAAACTAAAAAAAGCACTGTTAAAGGAGGTACCTTTATCAGTGCTATAAAGAGCGCTGATAAATGGGTACTTTTATCAGTTCTTTTTTACTGCTGATAAAGGTACCCTTTATCAGGGCTCTTTCTAGAGCTGATAAAGGTACCCCCCCCCTTATCAGCTCTTTTTCGTTACCACTGATAAAGGGTGGTGCTAGCCTTGCCCCATTTTTTGGTAGTGGTATCCTAATGAAAAGTGTCAAATAATATGAGGAAAAGGGTGGTAATCCATTTTTATAGAAGTACAGAACATGTAATGGGAGTACATAGCATTCCCCTTCTGCACCATGTTCACCCTGTTTATCAAGGCCCGTTCCCATTTATGTATCTTAGCACAAAACATGTCCATCCCTTGGAACTTATGATGGTGTAAACATATGACTATTCATATCTATGTATGATTGGTTGTGTCTATTTCCTTTTACATCCTTGTGTACACACTGATCCACCAGTTAATGGTCACAAGATATATGATCGAGTCACATGACATGTGATACTAATCTGTGCTCCAAAAACATAGGGCCACACAGGGGGTTCACAGACACTGTGTAATTCTGTACAACACACCATGTTACCCAATATTTTCCTGAATATTTTTTTCTTCCTCAATGTACACCCACAACATAATCTCCACAAGTTCCACTGAGGATCTCACCTAAAGATCAAAGAACTATTCTGACCAAGAATCATTACCTATTTTTCAACGGAGATCATGCCTCGATCTGGTTATAAATCCATGTACATTCGCACTATAATCAGATACTGAAGATATTAACAAATGGTATCCAAAATTCATCCCTGATCAATCATCTATCATTACAGCTCAACCCCATCCCCAAACTAAACCTCGATATATGGTATCAACACATTGGGATATGAAGTGGGTGTACAATGACTGATTTCCTAGTTATTCGTCAAACCACCAGTCAAATAAAACATGGATGGTGAATGCATGAATAATTTTTGGGGGAAATAAGAGACAAAGTTAGATGAAACTTATCTCAGTTTATGTTGGAGTTGATATATTTCATTAAATAAACAAATGAAGATAAAATACAACTAAATAATACCTAGAAAATTCTCAGTAAAGGCACCCGTAATCATAATATAATTGACCCACAAAAAATAATTTTGGTAAATTGATTCATGTTCATCATATGTTAAGAAAATGATGACAAATACACATGGAATAAACTTACTTCCTCAAGATAGATCAACCTATGGTGAAAACAGAATTTGAATTCTTGTAATTGATGATATCCTTGAATCCCATTGGCATAAATTATCCATGGTCCATCATCGATATTCGACAATGCATTGTCCAATTCTCTCTCACAATTCTCCAGGTTATGCACTCAAAAATGAAAATTTGTTATAATATTGATTATATAATGAAAATAATATGTTTTTGAATGACATAGTAAATATATCAGTGAATTTTTTTATTTTTTTTATTTACACTAGTGATGTTTTTTAACCAAATGCACAATGGTGATAAATCTTAAGTCCCATATAGTTTAAATATCATGCTATAAGATCAATAAGATCTTTAGATTTAAGATCTGAGCCTTCTTTTATGAGTTATTACTCTTTTTCAAGAAAACTAAGAGAATATGTTATTAAATTTATTTAACATATTTCAAAAATTAAATCAAGGATCAACGGGCCTTTGAATATTAAATTGTCTAAGAACCTACCTCAAGAAATAATCCGTAAAATATTCAGAAGAAAATAATGGAAATTTTTTTTTTACAATTCTAATTATGATCTATTCACCCTTATTTTATGATATAAATTGTCTATGAAAGTCCATGTGTCATAATTAGTGGGTCATCAAATGAAAAAATTATAAATTTTCTGCCACACGAGTATATTCCAAATCACGATACAGGAATCCAAACCATGCTAACATTAACATTTTTTCATAACCATTAATAATTCATGAGAATCATGGATTACTGATTAATCAATGTCATAATTTTAGGGGTAAATTATCAAATAATTTCAGGGAATGTATATATATATATATACATATATATAAGACCAACATAGAATAATGATAATAAAGATATTGATTGCTATTTGAAATGGGTTTAAATCTATCATCATTATCTCATACTATTTCATTGATGAATTTTGTTCTTTTAAACAATAATTTTTAAATCATATTACTTCCACCAAAAAGAATATGCTTAAACTATTTATACGTGTACCCCATTACACAAAACACTGTTTTAGTAACTCATTAAAAATAGTATAATAAAATATTTACACGTATCTAATGTAATATCATGAAAAAGGTATATCATCCATTTATATAATGTTTTATAATTATGTGAAAGTGATAATACACATAAGATTAATAATAAAGTCATTGATATGAATTCCTCGCTTTTATAGAGCAAGGCATAAGCCATTATGCCCATGGGAAGTCCAACCTAAACTCCTTCTAATCCGTAATAACTTAATTAATATCCCAATTGATCATAACTATAACAAATAATAAATATAAACTAAATTCAACAAATAAATCCATGATAATTAGATTAGTTAAAAACATATATCAATGAATATGAATACTAAATCCATTATCATACCAAATATGAGACTCCATAATTTCAGGTATGACAATTCTTAGATTTTACTTAATTAATAACCAAATTCAAAATATAAAAAATTAATAACTATAAATAATAATCAAGGGAATAAGATTTAAATAAATCAAAAATTGAACATTTGATAAAAATTTATGAAAAAGTTATAATTAAAATACAATTATAAAGTGTTTATATATTTATATATTCATTATTAATTTAAAATAATCATGAATATAAACACGTTATATTCATTTCATAATATGAACTCTTTTAAAATTTTCATTATGTAGATTTTCCCTTTAAACAGAAGAAATTTCAAGAAAAATTAATATTTTATACTAAATTTTTTTTAATTTTTAATCATTTTAAATAATCTAAATATCTCATTCTAAACATAATTTAACTATCTCTTTAAAAGAAACAAAGATAAGTACAAAGGTCACACAAGATAACCCACACTAGGATTCCATGTTGGAAAACATGGATATGGAAGATAAAATAAGTGTCAAGTTCTTGTGGAGAGTGATGGAAAACATGATTAGGAGAAATTTAACAACAAGAAAACCACAAAATTGTGATGAGATAAACGTTCATTAGTTTCATAGTAGAAAAATTAAATGGATAACATTTTTTGTTTTAAGTTCCTTTTTATAATTTTGAGGAATTTATTTATGAGATTGACTAAGAACATAAAGAGATATACTTACTTTTTTAGTAGAGTTTCATTCTTTAATAAATTTCTACCAATAACTCATTTTTTTTCAAAAAAAATGAGTATTCAAGATGACTTGGTCACACCTGAAGAGCGGGAATAAACTTCTAGAGAATCACATCATCCAAAAAGGATAAACTATATATTTACCTTGTCTTTTTATATTAATCAAAACCAAAATGGTTAGTAAAAGATCAGGTGATCCCCTAAAAGGATAATCCTTTAGAGAAAGAAACACTAATCTTAATTTCTAAAATTAAACCAACAATACCCCAAAGTTAAATAAATACCATTAAATAAAAAATTGCTTTTGAAATCCATCAATATAATCCAAACTAATATTGAAACCCAAAACTTAAAATAATTTTGTTATGTAGTCTTCCATGTCAAATTGTATCTCTAAATGACATAAACTACTCTTAAAGTCACATACATAAAAGTAATTAACCTAATCACATATTCTCTATTATGGGTTAATCATTTTCCTAAATAACCCAAATCACTATAAATATACAATAAAAACATAGATAAAAATCCACCATTACTCCTAAATTCAAATCCCATAGCATTCTATTTTCCTTAGGCATATAGTGTTCCCAACAGAGTGAACGTCTTCCAAAATAACATTTATCACTTAATCACCAAATAATTTTCCTATACTAAGGGTATTCATTTGATAAGAAATAAGATCCCAAATCAACCTATTATTGATCAATAAAATCATTTAACTAAAAAAATTAGTCGCACTAACTAGGGACTTCACATAGTACAGTTGTAGGTGATAAATCCCAATCGCACTCTGGTTGTGGGTTCGATTCCCATAGCTTTTTACAAAGAAACGGGTTATCAAATAGTCTGTGTGATTCCCTTTTTCAAAAACAATATTTTATAACATTACCAAAATGAGTTAAACTCCTCAAAATAACCATAACATAATTTAACTACAAATTTTATCTCATACCTTGCATTTTCAACCCAAAATAAAATAACTTGTAATTTCCTCAAACTCAATGATCATATAAAACCAAATGTTATTTATAACTATATTCACAATAGAAAATATAATTATCCCTTAGATATCCTTTTCACATGAAAAACTATAGGGTTACAAATACAAGAGAAAATTATTCCAAAGTAATCCCATCAAAAAAGAGAACTAATACTTTTAAACATTTCTCCAACCATTTATTTCCACATGGCTTCTTATTTGACCAAGAAAATATCCTATAGAATTGGGAATTCACTCAAGAAATGGATAGGTCCCCTACATTTACTACAAATGACTGTAAATGGATTCTTGGGACCATTTTTTTCTTCTATAGTACTCTTCATTTTTCCTCAGCAATTCTTTACTTTATTTCGTTCTATCCAACACATAAATCATTTATTTGTTCCATTGACACACTTTCCTGGGTGTCTCCTTCCACATTTCCTACATGATGGAAATTGAAGATTCTTTTCTCCATGGTCTTCACTGCTAGAGATTTAATAATTCATCACCTTTATCTTCTTTGTTGAGTCTGTGAGTTGGTTAATATATATGTTGTTGATCATATTTTTTGAAAAATAATTTGGCATGAACATGATATATTTTACGCATATCAAAATTCCATTTTGTTACTCATTTCCACCACTCTTCCGACCTTGTACATCATGCTCAAAGTTACTATGACTTCCATGGAATCCATCCATTGACTAAAACTAGAAAACATTTTGTGAGTAACAACAGTCATAACATTATTTAGAGAATATCATGACACCATATTTTCAATTTGAAACACCTTTGGATTATCAAAGGTAATTTATTCTCATCTTATATTAAAATCCATAAAATCGGTTTGTAAAGAAAATGTTAATTATCCTAAGCATATCCCATGGGAGTTTCGTAACCAAGAGTGAAACAAGGCCCATTGGCGTGCACTAGTTCCCGTTCGAGTCTATCTCAAAGCGATGTTTTCGGGTTTTACCCCTAGGTACACCTGTGCAAGAGCTGCCTCTACCTATTCGTATCCAGACAGGGATGTATTTCTTTGAAAACTCAAAAAATTCTCTACAATACCAAAATTATAGGAAGTTCTTATATACTAATTCTCAAAGTCTATCTTAGGGCTATGTGATCTAATTATAGTTTATCTAAATCTTGTTTTCATGGTCTGTACTAAACTTCTTCTGATACCAACTATAATGCCCTGACCTTAGAAGCCTAGAGTCGGTGTATTATTTTAATACATTGGCATGATTAAAAAGAATCAAGTCCCGAAGGACTGATCAGTTTAGTATTCTTGGAAACAAGATACATACATAAGTTCAACATTACAACTTGAAAAGAAAAACAACACTAATTTATTTCATTAGAAACATCCAATCCTCCTAGATTATTCCTGCAATTCACTCATAACTAACTCCTTTATATCCTGAGAAAATGAAATATAAGTAAGGGTTGAACTAAAACACTCAGTAAGGGTAAGCAATACATTGGAAGATAACATAAATATTAAGCATGGTTAATAATTTAAGACACATGCCTTAACGAATAATAAACATGAGCACTTTATGGAAGGAATATGAGCTAAGTAAATAATGCCATAATAAAACATAGTCATGGGTGTTCTACTAGTCGAATAACCACATGAAATATAAATATATAATCTCATAATGATCGAATGCATAATGTCGGACATCATGACCACATAGTCAAGGCCTCGTTCCAAGACTACAAATATGATTGTGTCAAGGCCTTGTTCCCAGACACTAGCTTGTCTCATGAGAGCTCCCGATGCATCGAGGTGCTATAACGGGCTCCACCCGTCACTCACTAATTCCAATGCATTCCTCATATGAAAATTTTGAAACATAACATAAACATTCATCTTAAAACTAGCATACGAAATGTCAATACTTTATCCACAAACCATAAATGGTATAAAAATAGCACATCCACAGTCAAACATAACTCATTCAAAACAATAAGGAATATTTTACTGTAACAGATTAACCTAAATCAAGAATAATGAAAGATACTTACCTAGATGAAAATAATCATCAAATCTATTTGAGTGAAATATCCCCATTTTTCTTGAAAACATTTAAAAGTCACACTATTTGTCATGAAGCCGTTTAAAAAAAGATTTTTGAATCAAAGTGTCACATACCACTTTTAAACTTTTAAAAGGAATTTTAATTTTAAAACATTAATTTCCATATAAATAAATCCTTAAAACCATTTTTAGATCATGGAAATTAATGAAATAATTTTAGAAGAATAAATTTTTAAAACATTTAAAATGATATAATAGTTAGAGTTCCTAACCAAATGAGAGACGCCTAAATAAAAATAATTGATGTAATAAAAATATTATAACATCATGAGAATAAAGGGTTTCATGATATTCTATGTCAAAGTACATTATATACACCATATAAAAGTGAATTGGTGTATAACAACAAAGAAGTCTCAATGGAATGTAAATTGAGATGAAATATTTTATAAAGACTATATCCTTAGGTTAAGGATAAATCAACGAAATAATTATGTGTGACAAATATAAACACACTCAATATGATTTTATATTCTATGTAAACCAATTAGAGGACATTCACACATATTCATGTAAAAACAACACCAATTAATTGGATGTTTAACTCAATAAATGGAGATTGAGTTAAAATTACCCTTATCAAGTTCATATCGATGACTTGAGAATTTATAAATGGAGTGATTAAGTGTATCAAAAGTATATCCATATAAAGGGTGGTGGAAATTACTACATAAATAATAAATAGTGACTCCACACATAATCTTGGAGTAAAATAATCAATGAAGTATGTGTAAAACCGAATGACTGGAAATTGAAATTTAAAATTCCCTTACCAATTTGACAACTTGCGAAACATACATATCAAGAAAGAATAACAATAAAATGAAGATTTAAATACCCATTAATTAAATTTTATAACATAAATAATACAATCATTGGGTTGTACATACACCACACAAAAGGAAATAATGGTGATATAGCATGAATCTCACGGGAATAGGAAGTGTGATGAAAACTCCTTACCATATTGTAATCAATCGTGTCATGTGACCAAAAGTTAATAACCCCAAAATGAATCACATAATACCATGTATATAATGAGAATAATGATAATATATATCAAATGGAAGTACGAAATACACCACATGTAATAAATAAGTGGTGAACAATGGAAATCTCACAGAATTAAAAGTGAGATAAGAAACCCCTTACCTTGTAATTTTCCTTGGTCAAGCATACATTAATCCCCTGTAAAATGGTGAATTAATTTTTATTAAATTATACAATAACCATATACATTAATATGATATCATATATGATCTTCTAATATTGATATTTTAGTATTATCATTATTTTGGGTGTTAACTGATTCATTCACCTTTATATGCTTGGTTACGTAAGCCATGTTTGTTATGAATGGGATGTATCTTATCAATATTCAGAATTATATTAAGTCTTTAAACATTATTTTTAATAATCAAATGAAAAGTATTCTTGAATGGATACGATGGGGAATGAATCTCATCGCGTTCGTGGAGATGGTAATCTGTACGTACGCACGAGCGACAATATCATTCTTTTGAAATTAAAATCATATATAATTGGATGTTATATAATATATACAGAATAATTATCATTTTATAATTATTATTTACACCAATTATACATCATTATTATACCCATCCAAATAATAATGTATTGAATAACAATTACACCAAGACGTGGAGACGGTAATCCGTACGTACGCACTTCTGGTGACATGTCATTCAAAGGATGGATAGAATAATGAATATGGTTGTAAAATATTTTTAATAATATCACAGTATATATAATATACTGTATTTATTATTTTAGAATGGAAAAAACAAGGAAAGAAGAATTTTAAGAAAAAAAGGAACTTGAAAGAGGTGATGAAATATTTACCTCTTCTTCAGGTTCTTCCTTTTGATTTGATCAAAAGGGCTCTATAGGATGGATTTATGACTAAATGAATGCCTCTTGGATGAGAGGAGGAGAGTTGGGAGGATATGTGGGTAGGGTTTGTCCGAGCCTAATAGCTTTGAAGGAGTGAATTAGAGAGAAGGGGGAGTGCCCTTTTATAAGAGGGGTGAGCGGCACCTTAGGAAAAGCTAGAAATATTATTTTATAATAAAATTATTTTCCATTTATAATGGCTCCAAAATTAATTATTTAATTTATAAGGTGGGGATGGGTATAAAATCAATCAACCAATAGGTTTTAGATATGTTTGGGTCACTATATTAACTTTATCTTTTAGATTTAACTCTTAGTTAAATAGTTTAACATTTACCAAGTCTCTTTGTATTTTTATATTATATGGTTAATAAACTTACTATAAACATCCGAGAGAACCCCAAGTGGTTAATTAATGATACAAAGGTCTTTATATAAGTCTTTTGGCTGAACCTTAAATTTTTAGGAATATAATATCATTTAATAATATCATATTTGTTTTAAAAACTCATTTATGTCAATTTTGACAATATTTGGTTTTTTTTCTAAATTTATAATAGCATTATTATTTAGAAAAAAATTCATATAACCAACACTAACATGTCATATTAACCTATAAAATTAGTTGAATTCATAAAAAGTCTCAAATTACATTTATTTGGATATTTATAATATCAATTATTTTAATTTTTAATTATTTAGGTAATTACTACATCATCATTGTGTCCTAAATAAATTTAATTATTTAATGTATAAAAATTATAAATAAAATACTATTATGTATGAAATATTTTTATATTTCAAATGAATATTTACAGTCGAATTTATCCTATGTGTAACCCTATATTAAAAATGTTTTAGTTATTAAACATTGAATTTAACACTTTAACTCTTCTTTGAATTAAATAATAATAAATGTCCTAATCTAATCCAAGTTGAACTAAAGGTTAATATTTTATTACTAAGGTTGTTTCTGGCCGAATTAAACTTTTCTAATAGAATTCGTACATGTGTCAGGGTAATAATAATATCATTTTTACCCTTAATTACTCAATTTACTTTTAACCGTGGTAAATAAAAGAAAACAGGTACTATTCACAAAAAATTATTTTCATCTTATTGAACCACATTTTAATTAATAATATCCACCATGTCTCTTTTATTTTTTTAAATTCAACTCATAGAAGCTGCAAAATTATGTTTTATGTAAATTTACAGATGCTCCTAGGAGGTGGGTAAAAGATGGTAAAAAGTTCAATATTATTTTATACATCTAATTTTATTATAAAATGACTCCAATGAATTATATTTAACTTATATAGGTATTATATATCTATTTTTACTTAAAATAAATTTAAATAAAATAAATAATAGTTTAAATAAAAAGTCAGTTTTAAACTATAACGTAATGCTTTTCACTATTCGTCAAAAATTGAATGTTTTCAGAAAAATACCACAAATTTACCCTATTCTAATTTTGATATTCCGAATTCAAAAATGATTTCAATTTTACCAAAATAAAATCATATAAGTAACATTAATTAATTTAAAATTATTTCTCATTGTCAAAACTGAAAAGTGTGTTTTTAAAAAGTAAAAACTATCCAAAGATTGACATGTGTTTATGTCAAATTTTAATGTGAAATTACTTATAATCACCTAAATTTTATTAAATGATAAAAATATAATCTAATTATACTTCAAAATTATTCAAATAAATAATTTAACACTATAAATTATTTCGATTAAAAAAGTTGTTTTCAACTAAAATTTAGTATTTTTCAGTATTCATCAAAGTATATAAGTTATTAGAAAAGTACCAAAAATTTATCCAAAATAAATTTTTATGCCCCGATTCTAAAAAAGAATTTAATATCATTAAATTTATTTTATAAAAGTGTCAAATATTGTTTTTGAAAATGGTTTTCCATTAAAAGGTGGTTAAATTGCATTTTTGGGAAAAATACTTCTTTTATCTGAAAAAAAATGAAATTATTCTTCTTATATTATGTCTAAAAAACACATAATATGGATTCTAATATTATATAGATCATATAAAATTCAAAATTCAGTTAATACTATTCATAATTTCTTTTGAACAGCTAGTTTAGTAAGTCGTGGTGCCCTCAGACTCGGTGTTGCATCTAGATCAAGCTATTGAATTAATGAAAATGACATACTATGAAATATTGGGGTGTTAAAATTGTGCTCCAAGTAGCTGATCGAAAAATTCATCAATTCGTGGGAGAAGATACTTGTTCTTTATTGTGATTTTTTAAGCTCACTATAATCGATGCAAAGGCGCATTGACCCATCATTTTTCTTGACGAAGAGGACTCGTACACCCCATTGTGAAGCACTTGCGCATATAAACCATTTATCCAGATTCTCCTATAGTTTTATCTTAAACTCCTCAAGATCCACAACAGCCATTCTATATGGAGTCTTGGATATTTTCAATGCCCCAGGTATAAGATCAATTGAGAATTCAACATCCCTTTTAGGAGGAATACTTGGAAATTCCTTGGGACACACCTTCAGAAAATTCCCCCACAATAGGCATGTCTTCAAGGATGGTTTCCTCTATAGACTCAATCATCTGAGATAGATATGCATGATAATAGGGCAGTAATATCAATGCTTGAGATGATGGAACTAAATAAGTTTCATCTTCCTCCTTTCACTTGTATAGTATCGGGGGTCGATTCTCCACCTCGAGAGTGATTTCCCTCTCACATAAATTTATATTGGCTCAATAAAAGGAAATCCAATACATGCCAAGAATTGCATCAAATTCCCCCATATGGAGTATGACGAGTTTTTTGAGGAAATTTAATACCCGTATTATGATAGGGGAGGATTTATATTCATGGAATGCAATGATTTCCCCATTTTCTGTACTCACCGACGTCTTTACTTCCATGATTTGTGGTGGTGCTAGGATTGTTCTACTAAACATTTTGGATATAAAAGAATGTGTAGAACCTGAATCAAAAAGTATGATCGCTATTCTTGAATGAAGAACTAGCATACCTATCACCACTTCGTTGTCGGGGTTCACGTTGGTAGTAGTAATCAAAAAATCTCTCCCTTGGTGCCTTGGAGGTTGTTGGTTTCCTCCAAAATTCCTTGGCAGAGGGCACTGATTTTCAAGATGCCATGGTTCTTTGTAGTTGTATAAATAAACAACCGATTGAGGTTTGAATGGAGCGTTCCTCTCCTCTATTGCAGCCGCAGATCTTTCTTGTCGGCAGTTAACAGCTAGGTGCCCTTCTCTTCCACACCTAAAGAATTTCCTCATCCCCTTCAGGCAATTTATGGGGTGCTTCTTTCTGCACCTTTGGCAAGGGGGGGTGATGGATATTCTTCGCACCATTGGATTTATCCATCGGACCGCCATCATTGAATTCCACATTACTCTTTTTATCCCCATGATACCCCTGAGATTCTATAATCTCCTTTTTGACCTTGAGGGCACATCGGACAATTTCCTCATAGTTTTTGAAGTCACGGATCGCCAGTACTTTCCATAGGATAGGTATTAGCCCACCAGAGAAGAGGTCAACCTTTCATTCGGGGGTAACGACAAAGCCGAAGGTGTATCGTGCAATAATTGTGATGTTTTCCTCGTATGCTCCAACAGATTCATAATCTATTTTCTTGAGGGAAAGGAAGTCTTTTTCCATCTTAATTCTGAGGGTGTGTAGAAAATATTTATTGAAAAACATCTTTTGGAAAACCTTCCATTCCAATTCCTCAATCTCTTCCTCTGGCTTTGTATTCTTTATCAACGTCCTCCATTGATCAGTTTCCCCTTCCATATGATAAGAATCCATAAGAACCTTCTCTTGATCGGAACATTGAATGATGGAGAAGATCTTTTCAATGGAGTTGATCCATTGTTCGGCGATTGAGGGATCATACGATCCATTAAAAGTAGTATTCCTTTGTCTCATTAAGATCATGATAGTGAATTGTTCTTTCTGGGGGGGGGGGGGTTGAACATTCCTCTTGACCCATGTTTTTATTGAAATATTGAGTTAACTGAGAGATAAGTGTGACAAAGTTCGTGATTCCCGCTCCTATCAAATTGGGCCTCTCATTTGCACAATCATAACATTGATCTTCACATCGATTGTTAGCTCGAGTCCTCATATTACTGACCATTGGCTGGAATAAAAGGAATGGTATGGGTAACAGATAAAGGGTAATCAAAGTACAAAACTGATGACTTATAAATAAATTTTATTTCCTTAACTTATGAATCCATTGGCTTAAATCAATTCTATCCATGATCTACTTTCTAACATATATTCTTATGGGAATTTTTTAATTCTTTTAATAAGGGTTCATACTAATCTTATGAATTTACCAAATAATATCCCTCGGTTGTGTCATAACCAAGATTGAATCAAGGCCCATTTTCGTGCACCAGTTACCATTTGAGTCAAGCTCATAGCGGTGTTTTCGGGTTTTACCACTAGGATACATTTGTGCTAGAGCCGCCTCTACCCACTCATATCCAAAAAGGGATGTATTTTCTTGAAAAAACACTTAATAAATACTCACCAATACTTAGGGATGTTTTTATTATACTTATTTTTGTCTCTAAGTCTTCACTAGGGTTTTCTAATCCTAATCCAAAAAATAACTAAACCTCCATTTGATACCAATTGTAACAACCCTGGTTTTTATTACATGCTTAAACCTGATTTGTTATATAAAATAATCACATGATAGAATATATACGATCAAGAGGTCAAGTGTATTTGGGGATTTGGAACATTACATAACATCTTAGAACATAAATCACACAACATCTTTATTGAAAACATCCTTTACATGACCACTACATTCCCTCGTACTTTGCATTTCATGGGATAACCCGAGGACATGCATAAGAAAAGGGTGAGATATAAAGCCCAGTAAGGGAATAAACATTGAATAACATGAGGAATATAATAAATTTTATAAAATAGTCATATCAATGGAGCACAATAGAAACATGAACATAAAGTCATGATAATGCATGATAATCATAACACGGAAATGTGGCAGCAACCCTTAACATAGAATTAGCACGAGCCAAGGCTCATTTCACATGGAGCATGAGTAAAACCTCATTGAACATGAATCACGAGTAAACCATTTTTGAACTTGAATTACAATTAGTTATCACCCATTTCACATGATGTGTCATGATACTATACTTTACCCAATGCATTGGAGCGCTATCAGGGCACACCCTTCTAAAACATTTCATTTCATGCATAAGTGTGCCACATGGATCATATAACATGGAATCAATCAAAATCATAAGTTATTCCATCATTAAGTAATGTGGAATAAATACATGAAAGTAACATTCAATAGGTATATGTTCATAAAGGTGAATACCCTTGATAAATACATGGGTATTCTATTCACTACACAATGATCATTCCTGGGAAAAACACGATACAATTTCTGTAGCATAATGGCATGACATAAGGATTCATGAAAATAGTAGATGAGATAGAAAAGTTTGTCTCATAATATGTAAATGAAAGGGACAATAAGGTGGTCAAATGGATACATGTCCCAAAAAACGTTATGGAATTTAGATGCATAATACAAAATAATTAATTGGATATAAAAGAGGATAGAGAAATCCCTCATGGAATTTTATCATGGTAACGGGTATAAAGGGGAGGCTTTAATGAGAGATAATGGGTTATACCATCATCCAAACATAAAGTGTACAGTATGGGGGAGGTGAAAAATCATACCCCAACATTTGAAATTGAAAACAAAAGGGCATAACAACTTAAACAAAATTAGACAAAAATGACAAAGGAATAAATCTCTTACTTAGAAGTGTGATCCCAACGGCTTGGGAGAGGATTGAGAGAGGATTATTGGGACCATGGGGAATAATTGGGTGATTCTAGAGATAGGAGGGAAGATTTTGGTTTAACTCCAAAGGAATTGAGTGAAGAAGAAGTGGGAGCTTCGGTGGGATTATACAGGAAAGAAGAGGGAATTCTTTATTATTTTGGTTTGGGACACCTCACATTAAACTAATCAATACCACAAACCAGACCATGGTATTTCCCCATAGTTTTTTCCAAAGGGGAGTGGAAATAATATTTTATAAGTCCAATGGTCTAAATTCCTAAAATAATAGTGTTGCTTATGTGGAGGTGAGTCAAACTCTCAAGGAAAACAATATAAAAAGACATAATGTTTTATAAGTCTGGGAGGGTCCAAAAAAGCTTCGTAAAATAAATAAAACAAATCTAAAATCACATTATTTTAATTATAAAACAAATATTGGCCGAACATATTGTTTATAGTATTTTATTACCACACTATTGGGTCATTATGATGTCATAAAACACATTATATATTTAAACGGTATTTAATTTTTTACCCAAAAATTCGACTATCTCCGAAAATTATGAAAAATTCACCGTCAGATAATTTCGACGTCCTGATTCCAAAAATAAAATTCATTTTAACTACATAATTTTATAAATATGTGATTTTTTACTTTTAAAATAAAAACCAACATTACCAAAAATTCATGTGTTTTGACATAAACAGTTTTCAAACCATAATAAAAATTTCAATTGCATTCATAAAATTATTTTATCATTTATATTTAATAAAAAGTAATTTAATAATAATATTTTATTAATATATTATATAATTCAAAAATACATTAATTCATCAAAATATATTTCTTAGTTGAATATTTACTAGGAATACTATTTGTTCTTTAAAAACTATTTACAAAGTAATAATAAAAAAATGAATTCACTTTATTTATACAAACATAATGTACATTTTCATAGTGCTATAATATAGTTACATAACCCCTTATAACAGCCTCATAAGACCTAAGGGTAAGGTGTGCGATGGTGACAGACTCTTAGGGTGGCTCAGATAACACCGATCAGGTGGTAATCTCTATTAACATCCACTTCTCTTGTATTCGGTTCTACTCAAGATTAATGTGTTCAAGCTTGGATTGGGCTTGGTCAAGAGCGAAGCCCAATGACGCCACCTCCATTCCGAGCACCGAAAAATGGGCTTTGTATGGGAAAGTCTCTTGAATGAGGCCATCACATCCTTTTTCTGAGTAAATTGGATTTGTTAATGCACTATATTTATACTAATCATGTGATCACTGTTCAATAGAGAAATTATCAAAGGTCACAATTCTTAAGGGTATTTTAAAATCCAGAAAAATAAAACCATTGAATTACACATTTTATATAACCATAATATGACATTTAATTAGATCAAAGGTGTAAAGACACATAATTTCCATGAATTTTTTTTAATTATATGGGAATTTTTGGAGTCCGCGAAAATTGACGACACATGATTCTGGGGCCTGGTGTGCAAGGAATTAATTTCTGAATTTTTTTTGGGTCCGTTTAGTAAACGTGTGAGCAAGTTTTTTTATATTTTGAATCGGTGCTTGGAATTTAAATCTGAGGACACCGTTGAAATCGCAGAACCTGTATTCACATAAGGAGACATTCACCTCGACGATAGTTGGTCGAGGGTTAAAGTTAGTTTTCTGTTATTCGTGAAATAATAAAATAAAATAAAAATGTTTAACATTTTTATTTGTTGAAACCTCACTTATATATGTTATTGATGTGGGAAACATTGAGCCTAAAACCTCCATTTTGAATTCAAAGGTGGGGACCAGCCAAACCCCTTTAATGAGTGGTAACTCTTGAACTTCCTCACATTATTTAATTATGCTAACTCTTCATTAAATTGTAGGAGCCAACTAACATTTACTGAAATGTGTCAAAAGATTTATTTGTTCCAACATAATTAATCTTCTTAAGAAAAATTATATTTACACCTCTTTCTTTTGGTGGGAAGAGGAGAAGGGGAGATATTTTTTAGGGTTACGCTTCTCCAACGAAGAACACCTCCCAATGGAGAACGTTCTCCAATGAAAACCCACCTCCATTCAAGAGCAATTATCCGACGAATGAGCATGGGATCGGAAACATGTGGCGGGAATGAAAAACGTCGACATATTTGACTTCTTCCTCATGCCAGTAGAAATGAACAAACGGGGTAGTGATTGTTGTTTTGATTTTTCCCCTTTCCCATTCTTGACGAATCTTCTTAATTCAACAAGGAATCATAGTTGTTTTCTATCGCTCTAACGCGGAGAGTGCGGGCCAAGAGAACATGGCCCGACCACTCTGCAATTCTTTTGATTATTTGTTTTGTTCTTATCAATGAAGGTGATAGTGCGACCGTGCCTCCCGATGGAAGAGAACCACGGCCTTGTGTCGCGGCAGAGAGGGAAGGGCGTTCGGTTCGCTGCTGGACGTCGGCGAAGGCGCGACGCACGACCGCGCTGTGCAGAGAGGACGGCTGGCCATCCGACCTTCCACAGCGGCCCACCGTGCTACGGCCACACCGCATTACCCCACCGCACCACGGCTGCCCCATCTCACCATGGCCTTCTAGCACCGCGGGCCAGGCCAGGTCCACCCGAAGTAGGTCGGACTGGACCCAGACCAGTTTTGGTCCATTCCACACTTTTTACCATAACTTTGGCACCAAGTGTCTGTTTAATGAACCGTCTGCGGAGCTGGAAACCTCGGAGTGAAAAAGAACTTTTGGTATACCCCACTGAAAATTTGGATATTTTTGGGGAATTGTCAGGTTGGATCAAACAAGAATATAACTGGGCCCTCGTGACTAAAAGGCTAAAAACATACAGACCAGGCGTCTAATTGATGCATGGTCTATTACGTTGAGACCCCTAATACATGTCGGTCCATTGGGATACATCGTTGTGGGACTTCGTGGTAGTTGGTGTGTCGACCAGTGGCTTGAAGAGAGAACCCTCCTGGAGATGAGCAAGCTTAGTGCGGGAATCCTATAGCTAGATGTGATGTCGTACTGAAGTTGTACTAAGATCATGTGTGGGTCTGACGATGAACTAACGATGTACAAGGATATTGTGTGGATCTAACAACGTACTGATGATGATCTAGGATCCTATGTGGTTCTGATGATGTACTAAAGATGTACTAGGATCTTGTGTCGGGATGACGATGTACTAACGATGTACTAGGATCATGTGTGGGTCTGAAGACATACTAAAGATGTATTGGGATCCTGTGTGTGTCTGACAACATACTGGTGATGTACTAGGATCTTGTGTGGGTCTGAGGACATACTGACGATGTACTAGGATCCTGTGTGGGTCTGACGACATACTGACGATGTACTAGGATCCTGTGTGGGTCTGACGATTTATTGACGATACACTAGGATCATGTGTGGGTCTGACGATGTACGAACGATGTCATAGGATCTTTTGTGGGTCTGTCCATGTATTGGAGATGTTCTAGGATCATGTGTGGGTCTTATGAAGTGATGAATATGTACTAGGATCCTGTGTGGGTGTGAAGATGTACTAACGATGTACAAGGATCGTGTGTGGGTCTGACGACGTACTAACGATGTACTAGTATCCTGTGTGGGTCTGACGATGTACTAACGATGTACTAGGAACCTGTGTGGGACTGATAATGTTCTGATGAATTACTAGGATCATGTGTGGGTCTGACGATGTACTGAATATTTACTAGGATCTTCTGTGTGTCTGAGGACGTACGGACGATGTACTATGATCATGTGTGGGTCTTACGATGTATCGATGATGTAGTAGGATCCTGTGTGGGTCTGACGATGTATTGGGATCTTGTGTGGGTCTGATGATGTACTGACTATGTACTAGGATCCTGCGTGGGTCTTACGATGTATGGATGATGTACTAGGATCATGTGTGGGTCTGACGATGTACTATGATTCTCTGTGGGTCTGATGATGATTTAGGATCCTACGTGGGTCTGCCTCTTAACAAAGTAAGATGATTCAGTAGCAACATCTAATCATCTCTACTACTTCACCTTAGATATACCTGGTGTGAGTTGAGTTTGTACCTTTGTGGTACTTTCCTTCATGGTGATACCTTGGTGGTATTCTCTTGTGTGGTGTACCTGTGAGGTACTTATCTTCATGGTATTTCTTTCTTTGTGGAAAAGTTGGGCTTTGGGCATTGAGTTGGACCCTGTGTTTCCTCATGACTGAGATGGGTATACATGATAACGTAGGTATTTGTATGGGCATATTCCTAAGTAGGGTTGTTAGTTGTTTTCATGCCTTGTGGTTTTCCCTTTGTGGATTTTGTGAGACCTTGACGGTCTCGAGGGCCCTACTGTGTATCGTTATACTCACACACGCATGGGCTATGCCTGCTCCCTGTTGTGTTTGGTGCAGACGACTGATAGTGCTGACTGAGGAAAAGGGTACCAGGATAGGAGGTAGCTCGAAGGTGGACCTAGATGAGGCGTACCACAGAGACGACCATTTAAGAGTTGTATTTACCGTTCTGGTAGGATCCTTGGTGGGTGTTCACAGGGGTTGTTCCAGTTTACTTGTACTTTTTAGTTTTCTTGTACTTTCTTGTTGGGATTGTATTCATGCCCCTTTTTTCTTATTGTACTCACACTTTTACTATAATGTTTACTTGTGTTCGTATCTTGTTTTTTCTTAGTTGGTGTGTTTATAGGGTATAAATGCAATGCCTTCTCGTTTTTAGGGAATATTCCTTTTGGTGCTAGTCGCCAGCCCCTGGCCTATGGAAGGCGGGCATGGGGTAGTCACGGTATAGGCCCTGGGGGATGGGTCGTGACAAATTGGTATTAGAGGAGTCAGTTCTAACATAGAACATTACACTCTGATCATTTTAACGGCAATAGTGTTAATTGTAGTGAATGTGGTTATCGGTTTAGGGAATCTAGTATTGGTCTGGTGGCCGACGTATCCATACACTAGGACCCTGACCTCTGATTTCCAACTCAGTGCATGAATACACTAATTGTGTGTGTGTTTTCAAGTGATTTCTTTGTGAAATCATTGAGTCAACTCATCGGGTATAACTTATTGACCATGGCGCAGCTGTTTATTTTCATGATGCCTCCACACAGAAAACCAGCTAGGGTTCTAAATATAGTATGCTCTGATAGCCCATCGAGTGACGAGCCTTGGTGTAGGGAACTCTTCCAGTAGAGGCACCAGTGGTACCATTACCCATTGGTCCCCCGATGCCACCAGCCCCGACAGAAGAGGGTGCATGCTGCTTGAGAGCATTGCACGAGTTCCTGTGCCAGAGGCCACCAAGGTTAATGGGAGAGATGGACCCACTGGCATCTGAGGATTGGATGGAGGCCGTGGTGAGAGTCTTCTGACTAGTAGGGACACCATCTGATCTCATGGTGATCATTGTCCCCATCCTTCTACAGGCAATAGCAGGCAGATGGTGGAGCTTTATGCTCCAGTTTCACAATGAGGTGACGCTTCTCTGGGCAGACTTCGAGAGCCTATTTTGATAAGAGTTTGTCCCAGTGACTCTTCGAATAGTGCGCATACTGGAGATTTTTCATTTGCAGCAGGGCAGTATGATTGTGGATCAGTAGTAAGTGAGGTCACTGAACTCTTACGCTACTCCAATGATATGGTGCGGGACCCATTCTTTAGGGCATGGACCTTTGAGTAGGGACTCTGGCAGGAGATCGGGGCTTCGATGATTTCTCTCAGCATCCCGACGCAGGAAGGGGTGTTAGAGAGAGACCTATTAGTGGAGTGTTTTCTTGTTGATCAGTCATCAGCGGCGAGACCCACCACCAGTCGTCACGTAGTGGAGACTTCTGCGGCTGGCAGCAGACAGATGTCACAGAGGTCCAAGAGGACTAGGCATACAAGTGGATGACTGCATGATTCAGGATCGGTTGTGAGGCATACCGAAGACAGAGCCAGTCATGTGAGGAACTAGTAGTGTTTCACATGCTGCGGGAAGGGTCACATGACTCGTGACCTTCTGACCCGCCATACAGATGATCCGCAGATGGTCGAGGGACCGCCCAGGAAGAGATAGAGGTTCGACCGAGGAGGTCTGCAGGGAGCAGGCGGATGTGGTAGTGGAACTGGCCATACAGCTGGCGGTGGGAAACGATTTGAGATGTTACTGCCACCACCACCAGGGGGTCCCACCCGACCATAGGGAGTAAGTGGACATCGGTGACCTCAGTTCTAGGTAGTTGAGTCCTACGACCATGGCGCTCCAGAGATGATATGAGGTACGATCTGTGTCTACTCCACCTTAATTGCAATACTCATAGACACAGGTTCCAGTCATTATTTTATTTTCACATCCCTAGTTCAGAGCTTGGAGATTTCGACGAAGCCATTGGCTAGATCCGTATGTCTAGATACTCCTACGGCAGAGGATTCTACGATTACACATTGGTTATGGTAGTGTGAGCTTACTCTAGGAGGCAAGATCTTCAGTTGGGATCTCTTAGTAGTGGCGTTGAGTCCTTAAAACTTCATCTTGGGTAAGGAATGGTTATCTACATTCCATGCTTAGATTGATTGTATTTGGAACAAAGTGCAGTTTTTCTGCATGGATGGCACTAGTTTTACCTTCACTGGTGAGAAGGGAGTCTTTTCACCATTGGATAGATTTACTCGGAGGAGAGTGTAGTTGATCACTCATCAGTTAGATAGCCTTACCCTACGAGTGGTTGATGTGGGGAGTCTGAGTTATCCTGTAGTTATGGACCAGTATGTGGATGAATTCCTTGATGGTGTTATGGGTCTACCTCCTCATATAGAGGTGGACTTTTACATTGAATTGTACCCCGAGACGACATTTCTATCTACACCTACGTATCTGATCGCTCCTACGGAGCTTCGTGAGCTGCGGATATATCTAGAGGACTTGCAGGGGAAGGGATTCATCTGGCCTAGTGTTTCTCCCTGGGCAGCCCTGATTTTGTTCGCCAAGAAGGCAGATGGGATCTTGAGACTTTGTGTTGACTATCGGCGCCTGAAACAGGTGACTGTGAAGAACAAGTACCTACTACTGAGGATTGAGGACCTCTTTGATCAGCTGAAGGGAGTACAATGGTTCTCGAAGATAGACCTCAAATCAGGCTATCACCAGCTCAGAGTGTAGTAGTCTTCATCGATGACATTCTGATCTAATATAATACTAAGGAGGAGCATGCCTATCACTTACAGGTAGTTCTGGACACAATCAGAGAGCACCAGCTTTATGGTAAGCTGTCTAAGTGCTTGTTTTGGATCCGTGAGGTGCACTTTCTGGGACACGTTTTCTCAGAGGCTGGAGTTATAGTGTATTTAGCAATGATTAATGTGGTACTTGCTTGGGAGCCACCCAGGTATGTGACGGAGGTATGGAGTTTCCTGGGTTTGGCTGGATACTATTGGTGGTTTGTCCCAGATTTCTCCAGAGTTGTAGCACCCATATCAGTGTTGAAGAAGTAGGGGCAACCCTTCATGTGGTCAGAGAGATTCCAATGGAGTTTTCAAGAGCTTAAGAAGAGGTTGACTAGTTCCCCCATCTTGAGGCTTCCAGAGGAGGGCATAGGGTACGTAGTCTATTATGACGCATCAGGGACCAGTCTCGGATGTGTCGTGATGCCGGAGAGAGTAGTGATCACATACGGTTCCCGAAAACTGAGAAAACATGAGAAGAACTATGCTACCGATGACCTGGAGTTAGCAGCAGTGGTCTTCGCCTTGAATATGTGGCAACATTACGTGATGGGTGAGCGTTTTACAGTTTACTCTGATCACAAGAGTCTCAGGTATATCTTCTCTCAGAAAGACCAGAACCTGAGAAAGTGACGTCGGCTCGATTTCCTCCATGACTATGACTTCGAGATAGTATATAATCCTATAAAGGGGACCATTGTAGTAGATGCACTCAGTAGGAGATCTTTTATACAGCTACTAGGCGAGGCAATGGAGCAGCTGGCCACTTTGCAGATATCCTTTATGGATTGAGATGGAGCATATCTTCTTCAGTCTCTTATAGTCACTCCCCCACTTCTTCTGCAAGTCAGGGAGGCACAGCATGGGGATGCTGACTACAGGACTCGACATGCTCAGATATCCACAGGATAAGAACCTGATGGATTTTCTGAAGGTGGGGAGCACATCATCCTTTGTAAAGGATGAACCATGGTACCAGCAATGCTTCGGGAGGAAGTGTTGAGAGAGTTAAACACATCTCCTCCACCGGTACATCCAGGAGTGGTGAAGATATACCAGGATCTCCGACGACAGCACTGGAGGCCGGGAATGAAGAAATCAGTTGTAGAGTTTGTCTCTTGCTGCCTCACTTGACAGCGAGTGAAGGCGGAGCATCAGGTACCAGCAGGCTTGGTTCATCCTTTAAAGGTCCCAGAGTGGAGGTGGGATGGGATATCCATAGACTTTGTGATAGGGCTTCCACTTATATCTAGATTTCATGATTCTGTCTGGGTGATCGTTGACCAACTCACCAAGTCCTCCCACTTCCTACCAATCAGAGAGCAGGGTTCAGTAGAAAGTTTTGGATGCCTCTATGTGTAGGAGATTGTTCGGCTACATGGACTACCCCCGTCGATTGTCTCCAATCACAGTGCACGTTTTACTTCCCAGCTATGGAAGGGAATGCAGGAGGCTTTCGGGATGTAGCTTCATTTGAGCAACGCCTTCCACCCTCAGACAAATGGTTAGAATGAACGGACTAATCAGACCCTCGAGTACATGCTTCGTGCTTACATCCTCGACTTCGATCACAGTGGGGAGGATCACTTTCCTTTGGTGGAGTTTTCATACAAAAACAGCTATCACTCCACCATTGGGATGTCACCTTTTGAGGCCTTATATGGGAGACCTTGAAGATCACCTTTGTGCTTGACTAACTCTGGGGAGTCAGCACATGTCGGACCAGGGATGGTATGGGCTACCACTGAGAATGTGAAGGTCATCCAGGAGTGGACGAAGACCACACAGAGCAGGAAGAAGTCTTATGCCGACAGGAGACAGAGACCTCTGGAGTTCGAGGATGGTGACCATGTCTTTCTATGGGTCTCACCTCGATGTGGTTTACGAAGATTTGGTCGGGGTGGCAAGTTATCTCCATGGTTCATCGGACCCTTCCATGTCCTCAGCAGATTTGGCAAGATGGCCTATCGCCCAGCTATTCCCCCTTAGTTGGACAGGGTGCATGAAGTCTTCCACGTTTCCAAGCTGAGGAGACACGTGCATGACTCTTCACATATCATAAACCATGGCGAACTGGACGTCGATGATGGGGGGACATTTACAGAGGTACTAGTGGATATTGAGGACCGATAGGAGTGTATACTCTATGGTCGGTCGATCCCGCTGGGGTGCATTCTCCGGCTACATGGGAACCTCCAGGAGAGCACATAGGATCAGGAGGCTCAGATTCTTGCTCAGTACCCCCACTTTTTTTCCTAGTTTTTTGATGTGGCTTTTGGGGATGCGAACCCCTGAGGTGGGGAGAATGTAAATACCCGGAATTTCCATGTAATTTTTTTTATTTGAGAATTTAACGAGTCTGTGAAAATTGAAGGCATGTGATTCTGAGGCCCGGTGTGCCAGGAATGAATTTTTGAACATTTTTTTCGAGTACATTCAGTAAACGTGTGAGCGGGTTTATGTAACTTATGAACCGCTGCTGGGAATTGAAATATGAGGACACTATTGAACTCACAGCACTTGTATTCCTTTAAGGAGACTTTCACCTCAATGACAATTGTTCAAGGGTGAAAGTTAGTTTTTGTGTTTTTCATGAAAGAATAAAATAAAATAAAAAAAATTTAATTTTTAATTGTTGAAACCTCCATCATGTATGTTATAGAGGTGGGGACCACCAAGACTAAAACCTCCATTTTGAATTCGAAGGTGGGGACCACCCGAACCCCTTTAAGGATAGGTAACTCTTAAAATTCCTCCCATTATTTAATTATTCCAACTCTCCATTAAATTATTGGAGCCAACTAACATTTAATGAAATGTGTAATAAATTTTATTTGTTCCAAAATAATTATTCTTCTTAAGTTAAATTATATTGGAACCCCATTCATTTGGAGGGAAAAGGAGAAGGGGAGAGCTTTTGGAGGATTAGGCTTCCCCAATGAATAAAACCTCCCAATGAAGAAAGTTATTGAATGAAGAACCACCTCCATCGAAGAGCGATTATCCGAAGAACGAGCCTGGGATCGAAGGTGTGTGGTGGGCGTGAAGAACGTCGACATCTTCGACTTCTTCCTCACTCCAACACCAAAGAACGAACGAGGTAGGTATTGTTGTTTTGGTTTTTCCGCTTTCCCATTCTTGATGACTCTTCATAATTTAAGATGGAATCATAGCCGCTTTCTACCGCTCTAACGTAGAGAGTGTGGGAAAAGAGAACATGGACCGACCTCTCTGAAATTCTTGTGATTATTGGTTCTGTTCTTCGCGACGAAGGTGATGGAGCGACTGCGCCGCCCAACGGAAGAGAACCACGGCCTTGTGCCACGGTGGAGAGGGAAGGGTGGTCGGTTCACTGTCGGTCATCGGTGAAGGCATGGCACGCGACCGCGCCATGTGGAGAGGACGGCTGGCCATTCGTCCAGCCGTGGAGGATCGTCGTACCACGTCCACCCCGCCGCGCCACTCCATGGCCATCTGGCACCGTGGGCCACCCAGCACGGGTCGAGCCGCAATGCGGGCTGGGCCGAACCCAGTGGGTCAGGCCGAGTCGACCTGAACTGGGTCGGACTGGACTCTGACCAGTTTCATCCCATTCCACACTTTTGCCCATAACATTGGTACCAAGCATCCGTTTGAGGAACCGTCTACAGCGCCCAAAACCTTTGAGAGAAACTGACCTTTCGGTATACCCCACTGAAAATTTGGATAAATTTGGGGAATTCTTGGGTCGCATCGATCATGAATCCAACCGGGCCCTCGGGACTAAAATTATAATAACATAGAGACAGGGCATTCGATTGGTGCATCATCTGTTGCATTGAGATCCCTAATAAGTGGCGGTCCTTTGGGATACTTCTTCAGGGGACTTCATGGAAGTTGGAGTATCGAACAGTGCCATGAGGAGCGGTCCCTCTCAGAGATGAGAAATCTTAGTGTAGGAATCTTGTAGCTAACTCTAACATCGTACTCACAATGTACTAGTATCCTGTGTGATTCTGACGATGTGCTAATGATGTACTAGGATCTTATGTGGGTTTGACGATGTACTGACATTGTACAAGGATCTTGTGTGGGTTTGACGATGTACTAACGATTTACGAGGATCCTGTGTGGGTCTGATGAGGTACTGAGGATATAATAGGATCCTGTGTGGGTCTGAAGATGTACTAACGATGTACTAGAATCATGTGTGGGACTGATGATATACTTAAGGTGTACTAGGATCCTGTGTGGTTCTAACGGAATACTGATGATATACTAGGATTTTGTGTGGGTATGACGGTGTAATGCCGATGTACTAAGATCCTATGTGGGACTGATGATATACTAATGATGTACTAGGATCCTGTGTGGGGCTGATAATGTACTGAAGATGTACTTGGATCCTGTGTGGGTTTGATGACATATGGATGGTGTACTAGGATCCTGTGTGGGTCTGACGATATACTGACAATGTACTAGGATCTTCTGTGGATCTGAGGATGTATTGACGATCTACTAGGATCATGTGTGGGTCTAATGACATACTGACGATGTACTAGGATCCTTTGTGGGTGTGAGGGATTACTGACGGCGTACTAGGATCCTGTGTGGGTCAGAAAACGTACTAAAAATGTACTAGGATCTTGTGTGGGTCTGTCAACATACTGATGATGTACTAGGATCTTGTGTGGTTTTGACAATGTACTGATGATGTACTAGGATTTTGTTTGGGTCTGACGACGTACGGACAATGTACTAGGATCCTGTGTGGGTCTGACGATGTGCTAGGATCCTGTGTGGGTTTGGCGATGTACCAACGATGTACTAGGATCCTGTGTTGGTCTAATGATGTACTGACGATGTACTAGGATCATGTGTGGGTCCGACGACATACTGACGATGTACTAGGATCTTGTGTGGGTCCGATGATGTACTATAGTCCTCTGTGGGTCGGATGATGATTTTGGATCCAATGTGGGTCTTCCTCTTAATATAGTACTATGATTCAATAGTTATAACTAATCATATCTACTACTTTACCTAAGATATACCTGATGTGAGATGAGTTTGTACCTGTGTGGTACTTTCTTTCGTGGGGATACCTTGGTGGTATTCTTTTGTTTGGCGTACCTATGTGATACTTACCTTTGTGGTATTTCTTCCTTTGTGGAATATTTTAGCATTGGGCATTCAGTTGGACCATGTGTTTCCTCATGACTGAGATGGGTATACTTGAAAACATATGTGTATGTTTGGGAATATATCTATGTAGGGTTGTCAGTTTTTTTCATGCCTTGTGGTTTATCCTTTTTGGATTCTGTGAGACCTTGAGGGTCTTGGGGTCCTTACTGAGTATTGTTATACTCACCCTTGCACGGGATATTCCCACACCTTGTTGTGTTTGGGGATGATGATGGATAGCGCTGACTGAGGATGAGGGTACCAGAATAGGAGGTAGCTCAAATGTGTACCTAGACAAGCCGTACCACATAGACGACCGTTTGAGAGCTATACATACTCTTCAGGTAGGATCCTTGGTGGGTGTTCACAGGAGCTGTTCCAATTTACATGTACTTTTTAGTTTTCCTGTACTTTCAAGTTGGGCTTGTATTCTGGCCCCTTTTTACTTACTGTACTCACACTTTTAATATATAGTTTACTTGTGTTCGTATGTTTTTGCGTGCTTGTTTGTGTGTGATTATAAGATATGAAGTCAATTCCTTCCCTATTTTAGGGAATACGCCTTTTGGTGCTAGTCGCCAGCCCCTGGCCTATGGAAGGTGGGCTTGGGGTAGTCACGGCACGGGCCCCGGGGGATGGGTCGTGACAAAGAGGAATTTTCATTAATGAAATTTTTATTTGTTACACTTTCCTCGAGGGGGGTAAGTGGTATTCCATTTCATTCTGCATATAAATTATAATGATCTAATTATGTTTCTTGTGAGAAAGGGTGGTGTTTAGGGGTGTGGATATTTTCCACCATGAAACTAAACCCAAACTCATTTCTATAATTTCAATAAATATTTTCCCTCCCATATTCTACATGCAAGATCTTCATATGATGGAGTTGAACCATTCTGTTTATGAAATATCATATGATGGAGTCACGTCCAGGGAGGTGGCATATTTTTAATTGAGGTGCATCATCGACCATGATTATAGGAGGAGTATGAATTGATATTTTTAATGTAATTTGATATTTTGATCCACTAAATAAAATAATTTTAGTTTAAGAGTGATATTTCAGGATTAAACAATAAATCTAAATTTGAACACCAATAAGTAGAGTGATGGAACCCATAAACCAAACCAGAAAGGCTATATTCTTTCTTTTTTAATAGAATTTTTTCATTTCATATTAGTTTTATCTTTTCTTTCTTTTAAATTCCATTTCTTATTGATATTAAATAAAAATAAAAAATAATTAGTTTATGTGAATTATATTATGTTGTTAAACAACTGAGAATGCTTCTCGAGTTAGATGAACCTATTCATCCATTGTGTTGTGCTATGAAAATAATATTTCTATTGAACACACCCAGTGATAGTTATGCTCTCAAAACTAGTACCATTTCCATAGTGATAATCATTATTTTACTTATATTTTTCTATTTTTCATATTTTATATATATTTAATTATTTTAAAAATATAAACATAAAACAATCATTTTTTCTTAATGTATAAAAATATACCATATCCTTTTACATGGAACAATTTCTCATAAGTGTGTGAGAAACAATAATAAGAGACTAGTTGTGATAAATAATAGGTGAAAGAACATCAAAAATTCATAAAATAACTAGAGGTAAAAATGGAGAGGGAATTTAAATATGTTCATACATTTATGAAGAAACTAGAACCTGAGCTATATATGGTAGATCAAAAATATTATTATGGCTTCTAGAAGGAGTGTGAAGAATAAATTTATATCCCTAAAGAATGGAAGATATCACCATTGATATAAGACACCACCTTATATGGTGAATTCAAAGAATTACTAGAGGATCCTACCTACCTACCTCCATCTAATAAAGATAAACATCAAGAGGTTTTTTCCAATGAAGAATAGATTCAAGCCATACTATCTTAGATAGATGATACATTCATAAACTAAAACTCATTTAATTTTTTTTTTGAATCTAATTAATCTATTACTCCTAATTGTTCTGATTATACATAATTGTTTGAATCCTATTATTCCCTAAAGTATGATGATAAAAACTAACAAGTGCCTATTGACAAACACATGGAGCTCCAGGACTTTGATGGACATACATTTGAAGAGGCCCATAAAGTTTTTGAAGTAGTTGAGCCTAAGGACATCAAGATAAATTATGCTCACACTTAAAGGGGGAATTCTATATTACATTATTCATGCTTAAATTATATCAAATTAAAATACATTCCAACCCTACTTTTGAAATTACAATTCATGAAACCCATGTGAAGCCATCACTCAAAAAGAAGGAGGATATTTCATAAGTAGAAACTAAGATGGAGGAATATCCATAATTATCCTAACCCTTCCGTGCAATCTATACTTAATTTTTAAGGTGGGTGTACACTATAAAATATAGATAGATAATTCCTATCCAAGAAGGAAGAAGTGAAATATGGGAAAACCCACATGTTTTGGTTCAAATACAAGATCCTCCAGCCACCATCAGACATTTTATAATAATTGGTACTACCCTTTGGAATTAATAAAAAAATCAGGGTCCACTTGGGGGATTGTACCATGATATGTCTTAATAATTTTATTATAGGATTTAAATTTCATTATTAAGACTATTCTAGAGTTCATCCTGATGCATCTTATGTTTTTTGAGTTTAATTGACATGATCTTTGTGCTTAATTGATTAATTTTATTTTATAGGTTTAGGATGGAAGAAGGAAATACCAAACATTGAAGTATTAAATAGGACTAATATTCATTGAAAATGGAGTTCACATTCAATTTTTATCTTTTAAACTCCCTACATTTTTTTCTGAACTCTTTTTTTACGCTTTAAATATAAACTTTCATGCCCATTCTTGAACTTATGCTTTACTTGCCTTATATAAGAGATATGTGTTTCTTAGGAATCCTATGATTCCATGTTTTATATCTCAATGTTAATGATCTTGAATGAGTGAAATGTAGAATTAGATGATTATATTGAATCATGGATATTAAAATGAGGACTCTTAATTTGAGATAATTAATTGATTCAAGTGAATGAAATTTCCCAATCATTTTCCATTAATAAATTTTTTGAAATTTGTGTGAATTATTTTTTTATCCATTTCTTGAGTGATTGTGTAAAATTTTTTGTTCCATTATCAAGATGATTTTTAGACCAAGTAATTACTATTTATCTTTAACATATTTCTTGTCTGATCTTAGGACATGTCAACTACTGAAACATTCATTTGATCTTGTAAAATCTATCACTGTGAAAAAAATGATTGAGGAATATTTTTAAAATCCCTTATACTTAAAATTAAACATTTAAATTAATCCCTTTTAAAACCATATAAACCATGAATAAACTTTTTAGGAATGACCCTTGTTTCTAGAAATTTTTATCCAATCTTAGCCTCCCCTAAATTTCTTTTCTGATACTTTCAACTTGATGTGTGGGGGTGAAGGGAGTCATGGTAAAAGGGAAAAAATACATTATAATGAATAATTTTTTGAGTGTTACAAATAGGTATTGAGAAACTTTTATATTCATTGTAATATTTTTCCTCTCTTGAAACAAAAAATATAATGGAAAAAAGAAAAAAAAATTAAAAAAAAAGGGTTGTGATTTTCAAAAACAAAAAATCACCATTATTTTACCTATAATTTTTATCATATGTTGTTAGGTGGTTGATGTGAGTTTTATTATAAGAATAATATTCAAAAAAATAAAAAATTACTTTTAAAGAAAGAGAATACAATTTGAAAAAAATTAAATAGGGTGGAAATCCATTAATTATGCCTTAATTTGATCATGACCTAACTTTGTCCCTAAGATGTAAAGACCCGTAAAATTCAAGGGAAATTTTTCTTAATTTTCTTTAGAATTTTACAAGAGCGCGGTTTCTAACGGCACCTGATTATGAGGCCCGGTGTGCCCGAAATCAATTTCCGAAGTTTGGCTCGGGTACTTTCAGTGAACGAACGAGCGGGTTTTTTTAACTTTTGAACCGGTTCCCGGAATCGAATTCCGAGGGCACCGATGAACTCACAAAGCCGATATTCGCTTAAGGAGACCTTTTCTGAGGTTGAGTTTTATGCGGGTTGAGATTTAGTTTTGGGGGAAATTAAATGAAGTTTAATAAATTGAGGAAACAGAATTTATTTTTATCCATGTTGGTTATTTCCTCCCAAAGGGAGTTAGGGGTGGGACCCACATCCACTTAACCTCCCTTGAGAGGATTAAGTGTGGTGGGGCCCACACGAACCCTAACTCTTCAACTCCCCTTTAAACTCCCAATAACTCTACTCTATTTAATTTTTGACAACTTGTGTAATTAATTGAGATGAGTTATTTAATTTCAAACTTTTGAAATTCAAAGTGGTTTAGTTGTGTAAATAAAATAAGCCTTAGACTTATTTTATTTTTGTTAGATTTCTTTTTCCACCTTGAGATGATTGGGAACTTTCTTCATCTTCTTCAACCTTGACGAAGAACGCGAAGAACACTTAGGCTCTGACGAAGAACGTCGTCACCATAAGAAGAGAAAGACGTGTAGTCTCTTCTCTTCTTCGCAGTCGGTGTGTTTCTGAAGATCAACGACGCCGCTTCTTTCGATCTTCTTCCCATGTCAACGAAAGGAGATGCCGCTTCCTCCTCGGGCTTTCTCCGTCAGCTTACGAAGCTTCTCCAGCGACGCTACCTCTTCGGACGTACCTCGACGTCAACGGAATCAACGTTCGATTCCTGCGACGCCCGACCTCCACGACGCTTGTCTTCCGTGTCTCGTTGACGTGCTCCGCTCTTGAAACCGAGGTAGGGGTTTATTGTTATTTTATTAATTGTTTCCGTTCTTAATTTTGGTATGTCGAATTTCGTGGTTTTCGACTATTTGTTATCGAATAATGCGAGGGGGCCGGACCACACAAACCCGGCTGACCCTCCTCCTTATTTCATAAATGTTTTCTTTGTGGTTGGTACGAAGGAGCGTGGTGTCATCGCACCATGCGGTTACATGCAGAACATATGCACGGTGCCGTCGCACCGCGCCGTGGAAAGGAATTCAAGAACGCGACGCTGTCGTGCCGCGTCAAAGGAAATCGAAGGCGCCGCGGCCGGAGCAGGGTCGCGGAGGAGGGGCGCGGTGCCGTCGCACCGCGCCGGATGACAAAGGCCGCAGCCGGTTCCGGGATGCGGCGGAACAAGGTGACCGGAGGCCAGCCGGGCCGCCAGTGTCGGAAGCCGGAAGAGGACCGGCCCTTGCCGGTCCTGTTTAGAAAGAACCGGCCGGCCAGGTCGGGCCGGCCGGAAATGGGGAAGGTCGGGGGAATTAAATTCCCCCGGCCAGTTGAACGGCCCCCCATTATGTGGGGGGGCCGCGGTTACAAAGGGTGGGCAGGCGCCCCCCCCCCCCCCCATTTTCTCAATCAGCTCGGCCGAAGGCCAAGCTGGCAGTGCACCCAGCGCGTTGCCTTGAGCCGGACCGGCGCCTGGCCGGTCTGCCAGTCCGGGCCGAGCCCAGCCGGGTCGGGCCTCTCCATTCCGCGCCGGGCCGGGCCACGCCGGTCTGGGTCGCGCCCAGCCGGGCCGGGCCGGACCGGGCCTAGCCGACCCTGTCCGGGGCGGGTCGACCCAGTTCGGGTCAGACGGGGGGGTCTCGGGCCAGGCGAACCCCCTGATACCGAACTGTTAGGTTCAAATGCCCATAACTCGGGATACGGACCTCCAAACGACGCGCCGTCAGTGGCGATGTGATCTTGGATCGAGACGGTCGTTTCGTTATATTGCACTCAAGGTTTCGGAATACTTTGAGTTCAGCCGGGTTGGTTCATACACGAAACCAACCGGGCCCTCGGAGAGGAAACGCTCATATCTTGAGCTACGGACGTCCGATTGACGAGCTGTCAGCTTTGTTGAGTTCCTATTAGTGAGACGGATCTTTTGGAATACTCCGCCCGAGGTTTGGACGCAGGTGGAGTACGGTCGGGTTGGTTTTTCCTTAAAAACCAATTGGGCCCCTGGAACGAAAAAACCAATAACTCTCAGACCGGGCGTCTGATTGACGCGTCGTCTGTTGCGTTGAGTTCCTAATGATGATACAGAACTTTTGGATACATCAACTCTGGCCTATGTGACAGTTGATGTATTAGCCTCTCGGCTCGTGGAGCGGACCCTCCCGAACGAGCTTGCTATGTGAGGGAACCCTAGAGCTGGCTGCGACTGCTACTGGGACTACGATGATGACTGTGCAGAGATTCTTAGTGGATTCGACGACGACAACTACAGCACTCAGCGATCCTGTGTGGATCAGTGCTACCGATCCTGTGTGGGTCCGATCCTGTATGGGTCAGCGCTCAGCGGTCCTGTGTGAACCAGTGCCTACAGATCCTGTGTGGGTCCAATCCTGTGTGGGTCTTTGCGGGGGTTAGTACCTATCGATCCTTTGTGGGTCCGACGACTTAGATGGATCAGTGATCATCTCTATCGTCTTAGAAGAAGTATACATGTGTGAGCTGAATCCAGTTTACCTTCCTGTGTGGATTGTATTGTGATATCCTGTGCGGATTATGTTTTTCTTTCCTGTGTGGAATACATATACTTTCCTGTGTGAACTGAGTTGTACATGGGCTCGGATGTTGGAGCGTATTGAAATGACGACTCAGGTATATGTATGGGCATATACCGAAGCAGTTTCGGCTGATACTTTGTGATTGTATCTTTCCTTTGTGGTTTATCCTTTGTGGATTTTGGGAGACCTTCGAGGGTCTCAGGGTCCCTACTGAGTAGCTTATACTCACCCCTGCACGGGCTATGCCCGCACTACGTTGTGTTGGTTGCAAACGACGGACAGCGTTGATTGTGGTTGAGGCTTGCAGAGCAGGATGGTACCTGGAGGTGGACCACTGGGCGGGACGTACTCAGAGCGGACGGCGGGACCCGAGGAGTAGTGGAGCTATCTATACCCACCCTTCAGGTGGGATTTCTAGTGGACATCTCGGCGTAGCGGCTTTACTTTACAGTTTCTATTTTTCCCTTTCGAGTTGTACCTTACAGTTGGGCTTGTATTTCCGGCCCCTTTTTACTTTTCCGCACCTTCAGCTATACTCTGTTTTTACTTATTGTTTACTTTTCCGCTTGCTTACTCTGTGGTTCTTGTTTACTTTAAAAAGGCAATGCCTTCCCTTTTTATCGGGATTTACGCCTTGGTGCTAGTCGCCAGCCCCTGGCCTATGGAAGGCGGGCTTGGGGTAGTCACGGCACGGGCCCCGAGGACGGGTCGTGAAAAATTGGTATCAGAGCAGTTCGGTTCTACCGCGAACTATTATCTTTTCTATGTGAAGAAATAGTGTTTAGCGTATTCAGTGTGGTTATCAGTCCAGGGAGTCCAGCGTTGGTTCGGCGGCCGACGTATCCGTACACCAGGACCCTGACTTCTGATTTCCGACTTAATGCACGAAAACATTGATTGCTTGTGTGTTTCAAGTTTTCTTTGTGATTACTTTGAATCAGCTCACCAGGTATACTGTTCTGACCGTGGCGCACCTGTTTCCTTTTTAGGATGGCCCCACGATGGCAACCAGCTAGGGTTCCGAGGGTCGAGTGGGACGACGGCCCACCGAGCAACGAGGCCTCGGTGCAGGGCCCTTTGTCAGCAGTGGCACCGGCGGTAGCTTTACCCGCCGAGCCCCCGATACTTCCAGCACCAGCCGCTGACAATGCACGTCGCCTCAGCGCACTGCATGAGTTTCAGCGCCAGCGACCGCCCAGGTTTCGTCGGGAGACGGACCCCTAGGCAGTTGAGGACTGGCTGGAGGCAGTCGTACGAGTTTTCAAGCTAGTGAAGACACCAGCAGACCTCATGGTGATCCTCGCTGCGAGCCTACTGCACGCAGCAGCGGGCCGATGGTGGAGCTTGATGCTCCAGGTGCACGATGAGGCGTCTCTACTTTGGACGGACTTTGAGAGACTCTTCCGCTCGGAGTTCTTCCCAGCCACCCTCCTTGCGGTGCGCATTCAGGAGCTTCTTCAGCTGCGGCAGGGCAGCATGACGGTCACTCAGTACTCGGCGAGATTTACCGATCTCTCGCTCTACTCGACCGACATGGTACAAGACCCATTCTTCTAGGCCCGGACCATCGATCAGGGTTTGAGACACTAGATCAGGGCATCACTGATCTCCCTCAGCATTCCGACTCAGACAGGAGTACTGGAGCGGGCCCTTTTGATCAAGAACTTTCTTACTGAGTCTACACCAGCGCTGAGACCCACCGCAGGGTGGCACGTGGAAGAGTCTTCTGCAGCTGGCAGTCGACGGATGACTCAGGGGTCCAGGAAAACCAGACCCTCAGGCAGACGACCTCAGGACACTGGCTCAGCAGTGCGGGGCACACAGCGTAGAGCCAGTCTTTCAAGAGGCAGACAGTGCTACTCGTGCGATGGGCAGGGCCACATGGCTCGTGACTGCCCGACCCGCCTTGCCGAGGAGCAGCAGACGGTTGAGGGACCACCGAGGTAGAGGCAGAGGGTCGATCGTGGCGGTCCGCAGGGAGGAGGCGGATGAGGCAGGGGAGCTGGCCGAGCAGCAGTTGGTGGGCGACGCTTTGAGACTTTACCACCACCACCACTAGGAGGTCCACCCCGACCACAGGGAGCTGGCGGGCAGAGACAGGCACAGCTCCAGGTAGCAGAGGCCTACGACCACTGCGTGCCAGAGATGATTCGAGGTACCATCTGTGTCTATTCCACCCTTGCTGCAGTTCTTCTAGACACAGGAGCGAGTCACTCTTTCATAGCCACTGCCCTTCTTCGGAGCTCGGATATTCCGACAGAGTCATTGGCTCGATCCTTACGGCTAGAGACTTCTACGGGAGCAGACTCGACGATTACGCACAGGTGCCGGCAGTGTGAGCTTACTCTAGGAGGCGAGAGCTTCGGCTGGGATCTTCTTGTAGCAGCGTCGAGGCCTTACAACGTCATCTTGGGAATGGATTGGTTATCTACAGTCCATCCTCAGATTGACTGTTTTAGGCGCAAGGTGTGATGTGTACGCACTGACGGGAGCAGGTTCACCTTCACCGGCGAGAAGGGAGCCTTTGCAGCACAGGATGGATTTCCGCGGATGAGAGGACAACCCATCACTCATCAGTTGGCTAGCCTCATCCTAGGAGCAGTTGACGTGCGGAGTCCTGGTTTTCCTGTAGTGGTGGATCAGTTTGCGGACGTCTTCCCCGACGACGTTCCAGGGCTACCTCGTCGTAGAGAGGTAGACTTTTATATTGACCTGTACCCCGAGACAGCTCCGATATCGACTCCAGCATATCGGATGTCCCCTGCCGAGCTTCGAGAGCTACGGGTACAGTTGGAGGACTTGCAGGGCAAGGGGTTCATCCGACCCAGTGTTTCACCCTAGGCTTCCCCGATTTTGTTCGCCAAGAAGGCGGATGGGAGCTTGCGACATTGTGTTGACTATCGTCGTTTGAACTAGGTGACAGTGAGGAACAAGTATCCGCTACCAAGGATTGATGACCTCTTTGATCAAATCAAGGAAGCACGGTGGTTCTCGAAGATAGACCTCAGGTCAGGCTATCATCATCTCAGAGTTAGAGACAAGGACGTATAGAAGACGGCCTTCAGATGTCGGTATGGCCACTATGAGTTCTTGGTTAGGCCCTTCGGCGTGACCAATGCTCCAGCAGTGTTCATGGCCCTCATGAACAGGATCTTTCAGCCATACCTTGATCGGTTTGTTGTGGTCTTCATCGACGACATTCTGATTTACACGACGACTGAGGAGGAGCACGCCTACCACTTACGGGTTGTACTAGACACACTCCGAGAGCACCAGCTTTATGGTAAGCTCTCGAAGTTCCAGTTCTGGATACGTGAGGTCCACTTCTTGGGACACTTCATCTCTGAGGCGGGAGTTGTAGTGGATCTTGTAAATTTCGAGGCAGTGTTAGCTTGGGAGCCACCCAGGAGCGTGATGGAGGTTCGGAGTTTCTTGGGATTAGCTGGATACTACCGGAGATTCGTGCCAGACTTCTCTAGAGTTGCAGCACCACTCTCTGCTTTGACGAAGAAGGGGAAACCCTTCGTGTGGTCAGAAAGATGTCAGCAGAGCTTCCAGGAAATGAGACAGAGATTGACCAGCGCACCTATCTTGAGGTTTCCTGAGGAGGGAGTAGGGTACGTAGTCTAATGCGATGCATTAGGGACCGGACTCAGATGTTTCCTGATGCAGGAGCGGGTAGTGATCGCCTATGGATCACGTCAGTTGAGGCCGCATGAGAAGAACTACGCTACCCATGACCTGGAGTTAGCAGCAGTGGTCTTCGCTCTGAAGACTTGGCGACACTATCTGATGGGCGAGTTCTTTATAGTATTTTCTGATCATCAGAGTCTCAGGTATATCTTCTCGCAGAAGGACCTGAACCTAAGACAGAGGCGATGGCTCGTGTTCCTCCAGGACTATGACTTTGAGATAGTCTATACTCCTGGGAAGGGGAACGTAGTAGCCGATGCCCTCAGCAGGAGGACGGGCATTCAGCTACTTGAGGAGGCGACATAGCAGCTAGCCTCTTTGCAGATATCCTTCATGGATAGATATGGAGCAGCCTTCCTTTAGTCTCTCACAGTCACTCCTCCACTTCTATAGTGGGTCAGAGAGGCACAGCGTAGGGACGCTGACTGTGAGACGCGGCGTGCACAGATATCCTCAGGAAAGGCACCTGATGGTTTCTCCTTTGGAGCAGAGCATGAAATCCTTTTTAGAGGACATACCATGGTACCAGTTGCTTTACGGAAGGAGGTGATGAGAGAGTTTCACACTTCTCCTTTGGCGGTACATCCTGGAGTGGCGAAGATGTACTAGGATCTCAGACGACAGCACTGGTGGCCGGGCATGAAGAAGGTTGTGGCAGAGTTCTTTTCTCGATGCCTCACCTTCTAGCAGGTGAAGGCAGAGCATCAGGTACCAGCAGGCTTGGTACAGCCCTTGGAGGTCCCGGAGTGGAAGTGGGATGGGATATATATGGACTTCGTGACTGGACTTCCACGCAATTCCAAAGGTCACGACTCCATCTGGGTGATTGTCGACCGACTCACCAAGTCGGCTCACTTCTTACCCATCCGAGAGCAGGGCTCAGTGGAGATCTTGGGACGTCTTTACGTTCAAGAGATTGTTCGGCTTCATGGTGTTCCATCATATATTGTCTCTGATCGAGATGCTCGCTTTACTTCCCAACTTTGGAAGGGATTGCAGGAGGCGTTCGGGACGCAGCTACGTTTGAGCACAGCCTTTCACCCTCAGACGGATGGTCAGACGGAGAGGACCATTCAGACTCTCGAGGACATGCTCTGTGCATGTTTCCTCGACTTTGGTCGTAGCTGGGAGGACCACCTACCCTTGGTGGAGTTTGCGTACAACAACAGATACCACTCCACCATCGGGATGGCACCGTACGAGGCGTTGTATGGCCGACCTTGCAGATCACCTTTGTGCTGGACAGACCCTGCGGAGTCAGCACTTGTGGGACCAGAGATGGTCCAGGCCATGACAGAGAAGGTCCAGGTCATCCAGGAGTGGATGAGGACAGCTCAGAGCTGGCAGAAGTCATATGCTGACAGGAGGCAGAGGCCACTGGAGTTTGAGGATGGCGACCACGTCTTCTTGCGGGTCTCACCTCGATGTGGTATACGGAGATTTGGCTGAGGCGGCAAGTTATCTACGCGCTTCATCAGACCGTTCCAGGTCCTCAGTAGGATAGGTGAGGTGGCTTATCGCCTGTCTCTACCACCTCAGTTGCACCGGGTGCACGACGTCCTTCACGTATCTCAGCTGAGGAGATACGTGCATGACCCGACGCAAAACATTGACCATGGGGAGCTTGACGTTGACGATGAGGCGACTTTTATGGAGGTCCCGATGGAGATCGAGGATCGACAGGAGCGAGTTCTACGTGGACGGTCGATTCCTCTAGTGCGCATCAGATGGCAGCATGGGAATCTCCAGGAGAGCACTTGGGAGCGGGAGGCCCAGATGCGTTCTCAGTACCCTCATTTGTTTCCCTAGTTTTTATGTATCTTTACGGGGACGTAAAGCCCTGGGGTGGGAGTAATGTAAAGACCCGTAAAATTAAAGGGAAATTTTTTCTTAATTTTCTTTGGAATTTTACAAGAGCGTGGTTTTTGACGGCACCTGATTCTGAGGCCTGGTGTGCCCGGAATCAATTTCCGAAGTTTGGCTCGGGTACGTTCAGTGAACGAACGAGTGGGTTTTTTTTAACTTTTGAACCGGTGCCCAGAATCGAATTCCGAGGTCACCGATGAACTCGCAGCGCCGATATTCGCTTAAGGAGACCTTTTCTGAAGTTGTGTTTTATGCGGTTTGAGAGTTAGTTTTGGGGGAAATTAAATGAAGTTTAATAAATTGAGGAAACACAATTTATTTTTATCCATGTTGGTTATTTCCTCCCAAAGGGAGTTAGGGGTGGGACACACATCCACTTAACCACCCTTGAGAGGATTAAGTGTGGTGTGGCCCGCACGAACCCTAACTCTTCAACTCCCCTTTAAAATCCCAATAACTCTACTCTATTTAATTTTTGACAACTTGTGTAATTAATTGAGATGAGTTATTTAATTTCAAACTTTTGAAATTTAAAGTGGATTAGTTGTGTAAATAAAATAATCCTTAGACTTATTTTATTTTGGTTAGATTTCTTTTGCCACCTTGAGAGGATTGGGAACTTTCTTCATCTTCTTCAACCTTGACGAAGAACGCGAAGAACACTTAGGCTCCGACGAAGAACATCGTCACCATAAGAAGAGAAAGATGTGTCGTCTCTTCTCTTCTTCGCAGCCGGTGTGTTTTCGAAGATCGACGGCGCCAATTCTTTCGATCTTCTTCCCGTGTCAATGAAAGGAGACGCCGCTTCCTCCTCGGTCTTTCTCTGTCAGCTTACGAAGCTTCTCCAGCGACGCTACCTCTTCGGACGTACCTCGATGTCAACGGAATCAACGTTCGATTCCTGCGACGCCCGACCTCTGCGACGCTTGTCTTCCGCGGCTCGTTGACGTGCTCCGCTCTTGAAACCGAGGTAGGGGTTTATTGTTATTTTATTAATTGTTTCTGTTCTTAATTATGGTATGTCGAATTTCGTGGTTTTCGACTATTTGTTATCGAATAATGCGAGGGGGTCGGTCCGCTCAAACACGGCCGACCCTCCTCCTTATTTCATAAATGTTTTCTTTGTGGTTGGTACGAAGGAGCGTGGTGCCGTCGCACCACGCGGTTACATGCGGAACATATGCGCGGCGCCGTCGCACCGCGCCGTGTAAAGGAATTCAAGAACGCAACGCCGTCACGCCGCGTCAAAGGAAATCGAAGGCGCCGCGGCCGGAGCGGGGCCGCGGCGGAGGGGTGCGGTGCCGTCGCACCGCGCCGGACGACAAAGGCCGCGGCCTGTTCCGGGCCGTGGTGGAACAAGGTGACTGGTGGCCATCCGGGCCACCGGTGTCGGAAGCCGGAAGAGGACTGGCCCTTGCCGGTCCTGTTGAGAAGGAACCGGCCGGCCAGGTCAGGCCGGCCGGAAATGGGGAAGGCCGGGGGAATTAAATTCCCCCGGCCAGTTGAATGGCCCACCATTATGAGGGGGGGGCACGGTTACAAAGGGGGGGGCAGGCGCCCCCCCCCCCCCCCCCCCCCCCGCTTTCTCAATCAGCTCGGCCAAAGGCCGAGCGGGCAGCGCGCCCAGCGTGCTGCCTTGAGCCGGACTGGCGCCTGGCCAGTCTGCCAGGCTGGGCCGACCCCAGCCGGACCGGGCCGCGCCGGGCCAGGCCACGCCGTGCCGGGCTGGGCCAGGCCGGGCTGACCCTATCCGGGGTGGTTCGACCCGGTTCAGGCCAGCCGGGGGGGTCTCGGGCCGGGTCGGCCCGGGCCCGAAACCCCCGATACCGAACTGTTAGGTTCAAATGCCCATAACTCGGGCTATAGACCTCCAAACGACGCGCCATCAGCGGAGATGCGATCCTTGGATCGAGACGGTCATTTCGGTATATCGCACTCAAGGTTTCGGAATACTTTGAGTTCGGTCGGGTTGGTTCATACACGAAACCAACCGGGCCCTCGGAGCGGAAACGCTCATATCTTGTGCTACGGACGTCCGATTGACGTGCCATCAGCTTTGTTGAGTTCCTCTTAGTGAGACGGATCTTTTGGAATACTCCGCCTGAGGTTTGGATGCAGGTGGAGTACGGTCGGGTTAGTTTTGCCTTAAAAACCAACCGGGCCCCTAGAACGAAAAGGCCAATAACTCTCAGACCGGGCGTCCGATTGACGCGCCGGCTGTTGCGTTGAGTTCCTGCTGATGATATGGAACTTTTGGATACATCAACTCTGGTTTATGTGACAGTTGATGTATCAGCCTCTCGGCTCATGGAGCGGACCCTCCCGAACGAGCTTGCTGTGTGGGGGAACCCTAGAGCTGGCTTCGACTGCTACTGTGACTACGACGATTACTGTGCAGAGATCCTTAGTGGATTCGACGACGACGACTACAGCACTTAGCGATCCTGTGTGGATCAGTGCTACCGATCCTGTGTGGGTCTGATCCTGTGTGGGTCAGCGCTGAGCGGTCCTGTGTGAACCAGCGCCTACAGATCCTGTGTGGGTCTGATCATGTGTGGGTCTTTGCGGGGGTTAGTACCTATCGATCCTTTGTGGGTCCGACGACTTAGATGGATCAGTGATCATCTGTATCGTCTTCAAAGAAGTATACCTGTGTGAGTTGAATCCTGTTTACCTTCCTGTGTGGATTGTATTGTGCTATCTTGTGTGGATTACGTTTTTCTTTCCTGTGTGGAATACGTATACTTTCCTGTGTGGACTGAGTTGTACTTGGGCTCGGAGGTTAGAGCGTATTGAAATGATGACTTAGGTATATGTATGGGCATATACATAAGCAGTGTCGGTTGATACTTCGTGATTGTATCTTTCCTTTGTGATTTATCTTTTGTGGATTTTGGGAGACCTTTGAGGGTCTCGGGGTCCCTACTGAGTAGCTTATACTCACCCCTGCACGGGTTATGCCCGCACTACGTTGTGTTGGTTGCAGACGACGGACAGCGTTGATCGTGGTTGAGGCTTGCCGAGCAGGACGGTACCTGGAGGTGGACCACTGGGCGGGACGTACTCGGAGCGGACGGCGGGACCCGAGGAGCAGTGGAGCTATCTGTACCCACCCTTCAGGTGAGATTTCTAGTGGACAGCTCGGCGTAGCGGCTTTACTTTACAGTTGCTGTTTTTCCCTTTTGAGTTGTACTTTACAATTGGGCTTGTATTTTCGGCCCCTTTTTACTTTTCCGCACCTTCAGCTGTACTCTGTTTTTACTTAGTGTTTATTTTTCTGCTTGCTTACTCTATGGTGATTGTTTACTTTACAAAGGCAATGCCTTCCCTTTTTACTGGGATTTACGCCTTGGTGCTAGTCGCCAGCCCCTGGCCTATGGAAGGTGGGCTTGGGGTAGTCACGACACGGGCCCCAAGGACGGGTCGTGACATAAGAAGTAATAATTGTTATAAATTGAAGGGGAGAATGTCAATACACTTTAATTTTTGATATCATTCAATATACATAAGATATAATCCTTATCATTCAGCCTTAATTTTTAAAACATCGAATCTTACCAACCTTAAGCATCAACGTCATTTAAGCCTTTATTGCAAGTCCTCATGATTTTTTATGCCTTTTGTCTTTACATAGTAGTAAATTAGTTCCTTAATAATCATATTTATATCAAGAATGTTATCATGAAATGAGAATAAGTATACATAATTCATATCATGAGTAATGGGAGAAAATATTCAACTTAGGTAAATCATTATTTGGTATGTTTGATAATAATGAATTAAGGATCTTCAATGAATGATAAGATAAGTACCTTAATATTGAAATGGGTAAAATTAAAATACATGAGTTTATTGATTATTTAAAAATTGAAAATTTGAATTGGTAATTTATCGTGATATTTGAAATCTTGGTTTAACATTGATATTTTATTAATCAATCACATTGAAATTTGAATATTGGTAGAATTGGTGACCTCTAATTTTTAATGTTCAGATTTAATGCTTGAGGACAGTCATGGATTAATTATGAGGGAATTTGAAAACTGGTATTTCATTCATATTTTTAAGCATATATTTTGGATTTTTAAAGAATTTAATGAATAATACCAATTATTTTCAATGATTAAATTAAATTATTGATAATTTTAAATGAGGAATAAAAATGGTTTGAAACATATATGTGAATGATATTTTTGATGTGTAATTTGATTTAGTAAATTCGGTTCATATTTTTTTGAAATTTTTTCAAAGTGTTTGGATTTTTTCAAGGTGTTTACTATATAGAATATGGAACATGAAAGCTAGCCCTCATCCTCAATCCACGAATCCACCCAACCAACCTAAGGGGTGTTTCTAGCCATGAATGGATAAGGTAGATCCATATTATTCATGTGTAAACCCATAGATAAACTGTTGGAGTATAGTATTCCTAAAGGCCAATGTGGGAAAGAAAGTGTGGCCTAGACCACATGGGTGTGTGCATGTGTGTCCAGGATCCCACCCCCTTGTGGGATTTGGGCCAACTTCTATCTTGAATTTTATTATATGGAAGTTATTAAACATGCTAAATTTTGATGTGGGGAGCCTAACATATGTTAATGTTCATGTTTTAAAAACTATAATGTACATGCTTGGACACATAGGCATTGATGAATCTACAGATAACTGATACCTTCATACTTGTCGACCACCCTTAAAAACCCCGAGAACTATCATCTCCAACCACTGCTTGAGTTTGAGATCGAGCCAAACCCCACATTCATCGCTCAAAACCCCATGTATCACCTCCTAGGAATCGTCTAACCCCATGATGAATAATTTGAGCATCATCCAGCCACTATGAAGGCTAGAGGGGTTGATGAGCACCACCATTCCATTGCTCACCACCATTTCACCACTTCCACATTTCCAAGATAACTTCAATTTAAATGAATATATATAAACCTTTCATGCATGGAAGGAATCCCCTGCCATGTTGGATTTTCCCACACCCAATATAGTTCACACTGTGATTTTAGAAATAACCAAATATATGAAGTTTTAATTATTCAAAAATTTTAAATAATCATGAAACTAAATAGGTGAGAGATACTCATTAAGACTAAGGGGGAATTCTCTACCTTTGAAAAGAGGGCCCTTCACTTGGATGAAAGGATTTTGACTAACCCATAGAAGAGGCTATTGAGGAATCCCATGATACTTCAACCTTTTTTCATTCTTATTCTTATTTTTTTCTTTTTATTTGGTTTGGTTTGGTTTTTTCCATGTAATTTTAATTTATTTATAAAATCGATGCATTTTAATTGATGTTTCATCCACCACTCTCCTTATAATTATTCCACATCATCTTCTTAGTTTTATTTTATTTATTCTTCTTATATTCTTTTAACATTATATATATTATATATATATTTAATTTCATTAATTTTATTTTATTATTATTTTCTTTTTATTCTTATTCATTTTATTTTTATTTTTCCTCTGTCTATTTCTCTCTCTCTCTATCTCTCCATCTCATTTATTATTTTTATTTTTATTCTTATTCTCATATTTTCTTTTATATCCATAGTGATATTTTGCCCAAAAAATTAGGGGTTGAATCAATGATTTTCATGGGGTAGGTATGTCTAGATTCCATTTCAATCTAAACTTAAATTATTATGTTTTATTTATGTATGTGGTGAGTAAGGGTGATGTGTGCAGGCGTGGAGATTTCACACCATGAAACTAAAATAAAACTCATTTGTATAATTTTATTAAATATTTTACCTCCCTTATACTAGATATAAAATCTTCATATGATGGAGTTAATCCATTCAGTTAATGAAATGGAATATAATGGATCCAGGTTAAAGGAGGTGTAACATTGTCAATTGAGGTGTTCCGACAACCTTGATAATTGAATGAGATAGAATTGGTATTTCTAAAATCATTCAAGAGTTCACACCACTAATGAATATAATATTATTTTAAGAGTTAGATTTCAATATTAAACTACTAAATTTAAACACCAACAAGGAGAGTGATGGAACCCAAAAACCAAACCACAAAGGCTAAATTCTTTAATTGTTAACCACATATTGTCATTTCATGTTAGTTTAATCTTTTATTTAATTTAAATTCCCTTATATTCCAAGATTAAATAAAAACAACCACAATGAATTAGTTTGGGTAAATTAGATTAAGAAGTTAAACAACTGGGAAACCTCCTCAAGTGAAAAAACCTTAGTCATCCACTGAGCTTCACCAAGAAAAGAAATTTTCTTTGGACCACACGCCATGATAGGTGTTTTGTCACCATCCCAAGATACGATAGATATTAAAATCATGGGTAATAAAATGTGATCATTCTTGAAAGTAATGGTTCATCATAAGTGGGAGGGGGTGTATATACTCCCATGGTAACGTCAATGTGTGAGACCAATGGAGAGAACTGGCTGCATATGTGATTCATTAAATGGTATGCTGATGAACTAGGTTTTGTTAAGAAAAGTATTTCCATTTTCAACTTCAATGTCATCTAGATGTCTTCTCCCACTATAAATTTTTCAAATGTTTCACACATGGGATTTAAGAAACACAAAATTTAATGCAATATCACTATGATTGGTTGATGGGTCATAATATTCAACCTTCATTTCTCAGGATTTTGATAATTCACAATGGTTATTTACATCAAATAAAACAATTTTAAACCACCATGTAATGAGATATTTTCATTTCTCACATCTGTACAAATCTTCCATGGATGCTAAGGATGAGCCTCATGCCAAATAATTAAGAAGTTTCTGAAAATGATACTAAACACTCTTCTCATATAAGAAACAAAAGGTTGCATGGGTTGATAATTTCAGCATACGATGTGATGAGAAATTGATAATTTACAGAAAATATAGAACATTGATTTATCCATGAACCCTTTAGAATAGTGATGTAATAAAATTAAGTGAAATAAATGGAGTTTTTCTTATAAAAATGCATAAATTAAATAGGATAATATAATACCATTCCATAGAGAATTTTGATTTTGGGTTTTGGTCACCATGGAGAGTATTGGTGTTTCATAAGGGCAAAAACAAAAAAAAACTAAAGGCTAGATAAGAGTAAAATATAACCTTTATAAAGTTAATTTTTAGTCCATATCAATACTTGAATAAAATCATGTATTTATTTATGTGATAGCTTCCCAAATCTATAGTAATTTAGGAATGTCTTATAAATTTGGTGGTATATTTTTTCTATTGGAATGGTCAAGTAGTATATTAGATACTTATCTTTGATTGATTGAAATAAATGTTTGATTCAGTAAAGTAAATTAAATGCCTACATGTTTTTTCTAGGTAAAATCTCATAAATACCTCAAAATCGGTCATATACATATAAACATTTTAGAAGTATACTAGGTGAGAATTTTAGTTTCTAAAATTTTTTATTATAAATAAAAAAAATTAAACGATGCACTCAGATGATATTCATTGAATTCAAATATCTTGTTCAACTAAATGATCATAATTATTGATAATGAAGAAGGATGTATAGATGAGGGAGAAGTTAGAAACTATGATGAGATTAACTCTATATTAAATGTTTCCATATAGAAAAGAATAACGATTCCATGCATGTGGGGGTGTTGAATTTTTTAAGAAAATGGATTCTATAGGTAATTAAATGAAGTAAATTTATCGAGTATTTACATGATTTAAAATTAATATTTGAATGCAAATTTAAAATTGTTTGAATAACAAAAAAATAGGAATATCATTGAGTACATTAAATGTGGATATCACTTGGTTTCATATATATGGTGTTTCCCAAACTCTATTTTGGAAAAAAATCATGAAATTATCCTAGAATTAATTAAAATATCTTATGCAGAGAAAGAAAATATTTAATAGAATTTTAAGAGAGTTTTGGTATAATATCTTCTGATTTCGTAAAATATATTCTTTAAAATTAATTTATATTCATTAATATATTGTTTACACAAAATACATAATTTATCTTGTATCACACAGAACATAAAGTTTGTCTTATATTGTATGCATCATCGAGTTCATTTCATGACTTATGTTACACAGAATCCTGATTCTTACTGAACAACTATATTTTATTAATATTATTATGATAGTTATCAATTATAAATTTAATTGGAGGGAATGAAATATGTTATCTAAATTATGAAATTATAGTTTTCACATGATTATCAAATGAATTCTTTGGTTTCCATTAAAATTAGAAGAGAAAATAAAGACCAATTGAATACAAAGGAAGTAACACACAAGTTAATGATAGAACATGGCTTTTTCAAATTTGTTATCATTTATAAATTAGATATTTATTTTACAAAAAAATTAATTTTATTTATAATAGTGTATAGTACATGCACTAATTATTTTCTTTAAAATTTTGTGTTTCATGAAAGACTGGGTTCTACCAAACAATAATATTATTATTATTTAATATAGTTGTTTTCAACCTTTTAATGGAAGACTTAATTTAAATCTAAATTTCGAAACTTTTATATTTTTTTATAAAAAAACAGAAATTATTTTTCAATGTTTTATATCACCATTCACTTTTGGTGAATTTTTGGTATTTTTCTAAGAAGTTTCATTTTTTTATGAATATTGAAAATAATGAATTCTAATTGAAAACTGCATTTTTGTATAATTTATTTATACAATTAAATAATATTTTTTATTGTTTTCAAAGTATAATGTGATCAAATTTATATAATTTAATCCAATTGAGGTAATTGTGATAATTTTCACATTAAAATTGGATATAAAAACATAGAAAACTTTAGAACATGTTCACTTTAAAACCCTCCTTTGTTGTCCACTCTATGGGATTAGTTTAAAATTAATTTCTACCAATTATTTGATTGGAATTTGGAATAATTGATTCCATTCTTTTAATCTGAAAAATTGACAATTTTTAATAATTTCAACATAGTGTTTTACTATAATGAATGGTGGAATAAATTAAAATTAATTATAGTGATTAAGGTCAAAATGTGTTTACTTAGAGGTTGAACTTTAATATTACGAGCCCAAATGACCAATAAAATTGTAAAAATACCTTTTTATATAAATTATTCAAAATTTTCCTCTATTTTCTCTAATTGGGGTCATTATTGGAGTCACATGATGTAAGGGTGCCTCCCAATATTGTTCACATTTTTATATTTACAAGATTACTACAACCCCTCCACTATAAAAATGCACTGCCCACTTCCTCACACCTCTAAATCTCTTTGTCTCACCCAAAAACTAAAAAAATAATCTCCCAAAATCTATAATATAATCATATAATCATCAATTTGGGTTGAAATTAATCCAAGGATGTCCTTTGGTGTAAACAAAAAAGGACTTACATGAAAAGGAGGTAACATTATTCCAAGATCTCTTTTGTTTTCTTTATTTCTAAAAATAAATCAATTATTCTTATAGCATGATAAAACAATAACCTTAGTATCCTAAATATAATGAGATGTTTTTATGTTAAGGTTTCAATCTACACTTTTACATTATCTCATCAATGTTTTGTTTGGGCATCACTTGATCAAATATTCATGTCTAAAATAATTCATGTGTTGAATGTGAAATGTCTAGCAGAATTCTTGAGATGAGGTTGGAATATCCCTATGGATTTTTTATGATTGGTCTAACTTGTCTAGGGTTTTTCATGGGATCAATGAGTATATTATGTGAACTTTATAATCCTTTTTGATGGGTCAATTTCCATGGTGTGAATCACATAACCAATGTGGTGTCATGTTAATAAATATAACCACAAAATCCTCTCAATAAGGATATCCTTGATGGATGAAGGAACATGGAATTCAACCGATGAATGTCTCCTATAAATTACAATATCAAACCTAGATCTCATGCTGGAAATCAAACCATGTCAAGTATATCTACTAAAATTTGATAAGTCTTATTGATGGCTTATCATGGAGTTGATCACATGGATCCAAGGGCATCGAGTGAATCCATTTCACATGAATACACTAAAAATAAATTATCCATATAATTGTACTCTATAGAGGGAATTGTTTCATTATGATGGATGCATGGAAGTTTCACGTGACCAGGGATGCTTGAGACATTTTCAATTGATTGTAATCACGTGACTTGGGCCACATGAAAGAGTACCGTTCTGACTATGTGTGGTGAAATTATGTAATGAACAAGGGATCATGTGATGAATTCTTGCGGCCACATAGAGATATTCTCAAAAAAAATTAGCCACATCCACCATTATATTTATCTATGTGTTATTCTAACTCTCAAAGAAGATGGTTGAGGGACTATATAAGCAATGGGTATGTGAAATTTTTACTACTCATTTGGATTATGTGGTATGGATAGACCTGTGCATGGGCTTGGGATTTCTTATGAATTAGTTGGTTCATATAATATGTAGATCATTTGACATATCTTGTAACAGATCATTTTATGTCACTTCCATTGTCAAGGGTATATCCAAGGTGTCACATGACTATCAATGAGAGAAATTCATAACATAATCAATAGATTTTATGAATCCCATCATATGATCTAAATGGCATCTTGATATCATGTATCCTGTGGAACATTTCATGATGCTCAGTGAACATAGGCTTCCACCATTTTCAACAACTTTAGGGTGGTTCATGTGACACTAACAAGGTTGCACAATTGGGTATCTTCATTTTGTGTGTCACGAACCAGCCCAGGTACCCTAGAAAAAAGATAACTGAGCTGGCCATGACATAGCCCGAAGGGCATTCCCGATCCCCACGGGTCGGTGACTAGCACCTTGCATTGTAAAACATACAAGTGAGAATTATTTTTCCACAAGAATGCGGAAGAAAAAAAAAGAAAACAAAGCATTATGCATAACAAAATAAACTCCACTGGGAGTGATGTACCAGAATACAACATGGCTTAAAAATCCCAAATTACTACAACCCAAGTAATAAAATGGGAAAAACATCCCCAAGGTCCTTATGGACACAACTCACCAAGACCAAAGCTCAACACCTAGATGCACCTCCAAGATATATCATCCCTTTTCTTGAACCTGGAATAAGAAAGTCAAAAAACACCCAAAGGAAAAAAGTACAATGTGAGCCTAAGGCCAGTAGGATACCACCAAAGATTCCATAATAGATTCCAAAAAATTATTATCCAAATTAAATCATTAAATTTTAAAGTAAAATTGTTTGTAAATTCAAAAGAATATTTAAAAAACATGATATACATTTTCAAATTATGGAAATAAATATTTTAAGAAATTATTTTACAAATGATGGAATATTTCTAAAATAATGGATAATGTAAAACATTTATATAAAATAGTTTATATTAATTCAGCAGGCATGTAAAACAGTTCAAAATCATTGTCATACATTTATATCTCAAATATAAATAAATGAGAGAACAGCATGGTCATCTTCCAAAAGGTACTATATTATTAACTAGATATTGGGTTCTTCACTCTCAATGTGAACGTAGGAAAATGTGTATACACACATCCCTAGGACACTATCCCAAGGAGACTCATCACCAACACATCGAGCATCTGACTTGCCACTAATATATTTTAGAATATTGTCGAAGTGTACAGTGTATCAAAATAACTTACTAACTACCTAAGGCATTCATCCACTCTAACATGATGGGTGAACTATTTTAATACTACATAGAAATACAATCAATCCCATTCTTCCATTTCAAAAGTGGAAATTTCTTTCCATTTAAAACCAAAATAGGTTTAATTTGAAAACATGCATTTTTCACAAGATAGAACCAATGGGTTTCTATAAAATCCTTTTTATCCATTTTCACCATTTTGGAATACATTCAAAACCAATTCCATAAGTACACAATTTATTTCCACAATTAAATTAATTAATTTAATTGAAATCAATTTGATAAAATTCATAATTTAAATTAAATAATTTAAACTATCCAGTTTCTATAAACACACCCAATTCAATGGAATTGGGGGTTTTCCATATTTCTATTCCAAAACCATTTCAAATATCTCGATTCACTGGAATTGGGTTTTTTTAAATTTAATTGAATGAAAATTTGAGAAATTTAATTTAAAATCAATAACTGAAATACAACTAAAAATACAAGGATAATCAATTTGGTTAATCAGAATGGAACCACCTACCTCAAGGTCGTTGATGTCAGTAGCAACAATAATCCACCCATTGTTGTTCAATACACCTCCTCACAACATTTTTATCATAAGCATCAACACACCAATTCTCGACGCTCGTCAAGGGTTCTTAGAACCAGAACATGATATTTTATTTCAAAAGGAAATAAAACATCACATGTGATGATAGATTCTCTCTCTTGAATAAATCTCAAAATTATCAAATAAAATATTACATGCGATAATATTTTATCTCTCTTGGATAATTTTAAATTATCAATTAAAATATAAAATGACATGATATTTTATCACTTTTGGATAATTTACAAATTATTTTTTTATAATTATAATAAGTATCCTTTGAAAAAATACATGATTATACCATGATAATTTTGATAAACTTGTCACGTGATAATTACCTCATAATTATCCTTTAAAAAAATTGACTTCAAATATATTCATAAATTCATGAAATTATCCTTAGATAATTCATTATAATTACATTTCAATAATTTTATAAAATTACCAAAAGATATTATTTTATAATCACCTTTCAATAATCATGTGCAATTATCCACATAAAAATTTGTTGGTCAGAGTGGGTACTCAAGAGGGGGTGAATTGAGTTCCAATTAATGATTTCTGTTAAAAATATTTCTATTAAAATCCCCCAAATTAAATAACAAGCTAAAATGTAGTGAATTTTTAATATAGTAATGGGTCAGTTTGGTTCTCAATAGATGGATTAGTTCTCAGTTAGTCTAATATGAAGATTAATTAAATTTTGAAACTAACCTAATTATTTACAATAAATACAAACACTTGATTGTTTAACTATCAGAGTTACAATAAAATATATTTGTATTTAAATGTACTTAGTAGTGGAATATTCAATATAGTTTAAAAAAATCACAGCAGTTTTAACCAATAGGTTCAGTCTCAAGTCGAGACTTAGTCCTCTCAAAAAAATTTATATAAATTTTGATCCACACACTGGATCGGGGTTAACAACAGTACATAGACTGTCTAGGTACTCAGACCTCTACCACAGTTCTATGTGGGAAAAACAAAACAATAGCGCAAAGGCAATCGAGGTCACACTTGACCTCTACCACTATCCATAGTGGGAAATAAGAGTAAAGGGAAAGATATAAATAGGATTTATAAATATCCAGTTCAGCACAGGAGACAGTGTGTGTCTAAAAATACAAAGCAGACACACTTCTCAAAATGTAAATAAATGAAATACAATAGATATAAATAGATATATATGAGTTTAGAATGCTCTATATGTTTTTAGTGAAGATATGGACTCTTCAGATTGATGTAGATGAAGCTTTGAGTCCTTATCTGGTTTTTTTCAAGAAAACAGAGTGTTGTTTTTTCATTTTATTTCCAAGTCCCAGTTTGATCAGTCTGATCAGCTTGAGTAAGGGTGTAGTCGTTGAAGCTCTTTACTCCTTCAATGTTCAGGTTCTACAGATTCAGTATGTATTCTTCCATCTTCTTATATGCATGTATGTTCTTGTGTATCTTCTGAATATTGTCTTGTATGTGCATGGAAAGACTGACTGACAACCACCAGTCTTTAGTAGTTCGAGGATCCCTTATATATCTTTAGCTCCGGCAGTAGGAATAATTAACTTTTTACAGGTATGAGGTACGGTTCCCGAAATGCCAACAACCCTCATTAATTAATAGCAGTTGCATTAAAAAAATCATATATGACCATTGCTAAATAAAAAAATAGAAATAGAGTTTAGAGAAACAGAGACTGGTTTCCATCAATAGTTGTTAGTATCAGTGAGTTTGTATCGGTAGCTCTTCTTTATCGATAGATGTTATCCTTTATAATGGTAGCTCACAGGAATCGTTAGCTTATCCTATCAGTAGTTGTTACTCTTTATAATAGTAGATCTATGTATCTTCATCTCTTTCTATCCGTAGCTCTCTTGTACTGGTAGCATTCTTGTATCGGTAGCTCTTTTGTAATGGTATCCGTCTGTATCGGTGGACTAGGCAGCGGTAGTCGTCTGTCTGTATCAGCAGGCTTGTCTCGGTAGACTTTGTATTTCTGTATCGGTGGACTTTGTATAGGTAATTGTATATCTGTATTAGTAGTCTTGTATTGGTAGACTTGTTCTTTCTGTATCGGTGGAATTTGTATCGGTTATTGTCTGTCTATATCAGCAGACTTGTTCATGCCGGTAGACTTATTCTATCGGTATCTCTTCTTCTATCGGTAGCTTTTATTCATATCGATGACCTTATCCATATTAGTAGACTATTGTACCACTGTACTTAGCCTTATCATTAGTTGTGTATTTTTTTTTTTAGTATTAGTAGCTATGTGAATACCGGTGGACTTATGCATACCAGTGGACTTAACACTTATTTGTTCTATGCAAAATATATCCAAGTTGAGTTAGAATTATTTCAAAGTATGTATATACATAGATTACCATTTATTAACAAATCCAATATTCATTTTGATATTTTATTAACTTAATATTACGATTTCATAGATTGAAGAATAATTATTATAAAGATAAACATTATTTGGGATTATCAAAGCATATCAAAACATATTAAATCATAATTGGGATTTTCAAAACAGGTGAGGTCAAAAATCTCCCCCTTTTATATAATCACAACTTATGGTATTATAATAAAAAATAATCATTAATGTATCAGAGGATATAGTACTCAATGAAATTTTATTAGAGGTAATACTAAAAACAATGTACTAGAGTTACAAAACAAATGTATCAGAGGAAAATAGAATGGTTCTTTATATCATAGTTCTCCCACTTTTCCATTTTCATTTCTTATGCTCTTATTTCTCCCCATTGTTTTTATTTCTCCCCCTTGGTATTATTTATCCCCTGTTATATCATTTATCCCCCTTTGTGATTAGAAAAAAGTAGTAAAGAAATAATGATAGAAGTAACAGAAGGTAATAAATAATGAAAGCATTTCTATATTACTTTGAGGCACAAATACATAGAAATACAGAATTGAACCAAAAAATAATACAAGTGATTCCTTTCAAAGGTCATAGACACTAATCAATCCACATATTTAATGTCCACTTTGGATTTGGCTTTGGGTTCGGAGGTAGACTCAGGCTGGGTAGCTTCAGAAGAAGGCTTGGGAATTCTAGAATGTACTACTGGAGGTTGAGAAACATAGACTGTTCATGGCCTATAGTGTGTACTCCTCAGAGTAATCAGAGGTGTTAAGCTTCTGATGGCTTGAGCTGGTGTCATCTGAGGAATGGAGGCAGACTGAGCAGAGGCAGGCAGAGCTATGGGTCCAATGACAGGAGTACTATCTACATGCAAAAATGGAAGCAACAGATTCCTAAAGTCTATAATGATTCCTCCTCCTCATTCTATAGCATAGATAAAGTCATCCTTGTTCTCCATAAACTTGTCTAGAGCAGGGGTCAACTCCCTGAGCTTGCTCTCTTGTTCTCTGAAACCTTGATTGACTGGAAGAAGATTCATGTTTTCTAACATAATCTTGAGATGGTTTTTGAGTTGATTCTTGGTATATACCCTTTGGAAATAGTAATCCAATTTGTCTTTTACCTCTTTTTGAGAAGAAATGGCTTCTCTCGTAAAATTCTGAACAATTTTCCCCATATACCTAGTGGTAGTCACCACTTGTGTTAAAGAAGCAGAGTCAACAGAGCCACTGGTAGAGGACTTTCCAATCTCTTCTCTCACCACAGCTCGAATATGATCAATATCCAAATAAGTCTTGGTAGAACATAGAGGTTCAATAGTGAAGGCTACTGTTTCCTTAAAATATTTAGTCATCCCACTTATGAGATTTTTCACAAGAGATTCATGGGTGCTGACATGATGCTCTATGGAATTCTTAAATCCCTAAAAAACATCCACAAATTTCCTTACTAAACCTTTAATGTAATTGATATCACCACTCAGTTGCTCCTGAGAACTACTCAGGGTAGTTAGAGAAGCAACAGACTGCTTCAAGGCAACAACAGCTCCTGTCTAGCTCTCAATCTGAGAATGACATACTCTTATCTCATTCATCATTTCTGTCACAAGGCCTGACAACATACACCCAAGAGAGAGTTCTAACGATATTTCCATATTTCTCATCTCTTCAAAAAAATATCCCTTTATGTCTACAACAGATGCAGTCCAAGTCTCCTTTAACTCATCCCTTAAAGATACAAGATCAGTCTTTGAAACTAGATTTTGAGGCTCAACTACAAGTGCCCTTTTAGATACAAGACTAGACATAGAGTCATTATTAATATATTTAATGGATGATATTAATGAGGATTCCATTCTTATTATCTCTTCCTCAAATGAGGTCTTAATATTAGACTTCAGCTGGTTTGGATCAGCTTTTCTTACCACATCCTTTTGTAAAAACTCAGAAGAGATGTTATAGTTAACTTGTGGTCTGTTGAAAGGTGTCTCATCTTCAGAATCAGGGTAGTCCAACCCACAAATCACAAAACTGGGGACTTCTGCCTGGTCTTCAATTCCATCAGCTACTGAAACAGTACCAAGTCTAGTTGGATGCTCCCCCTCAACTGGTGCATTCTCCTATATATGTGTAGCAACAGCACCCTGAGCAGCTCGATCTTCTTCAAAAGAATCCTCCATAAACATTTCAAATTATCCAATAGTAGGAGGCTCCCCAGGAATAGGTGCAGGTCTATCTAATTCATCAATTTCCTCAGTAGGCATTGAGGAGTTCCCAATCAGTGGACTAAGACTCAAGTAGGAAGAAGCAGATGCTTCAGTTTCAGATTCTCTTTCTTCTTCATCATTCTATGGAGCAGGCTGGTCTTCCTCATCAACATGTGGTTATTTATTACTTACTCTCGGGACTATTTCCTTTCTAGATAACACAAATTCCGAAACAGGACTTGGAGGCAAGTCTGGATCCCTTCCATCAGCTACAGAGGTATCTTCCTCATCAGTATCATCACTATATTGAGGTTCCTCTTCATCAGGTCATAGACCTAGATCCCTCACATCCTTAGGCCTAGAAGGATGATCCCCATGATTAAACATATCATATAACTTCTCATCATCACTAACCCATTCTATTCTCCATGGATTCCAATTGATCTTCGTGTATTTATAGATAGTTTTGGTAACACAGAAATTGTCTTTCATAGCCATTGTCTCATCCTGAGACTTATCCACACCTATTACCATAATCATCACAGAGATCAGCTTTACAGAGAGTAGAGCATTAGTTTTTGACTTTGTCCTAGTCATATACTCAATATGAATCATTAATAGTCTACACAAATTCACCTTAACACCATGTATTAATAGATACAGCAAATAAATATCTTGGTATTTCAAATATGCAAAGTCCCCTCTTCTTGGACTTAGCACATGTTGAATGAACTTGAATAGTAATTGGTTCTCTCCATCCATTTCTGTAGAAACTACCTTTCTTGGTGTACCATCTCTTGTTAATTCTTCCAAGGCACCTTCATACTCAAATATGTTACTGGTAGGAGGAATTGATTTCTATAAATACACAAAAATTCCTTCATGTGGGACTTTCAAACATTCATCCCACTCATTAGAGGAAAAAGATATTTCCTTTCCATTCAAAACTGAAACCATTCTATTCTCAACTTCTGATTTCTCAAAATGAACAAACTCATAGAATTATTTTACCATCTTCGGATAATAATGACCATTGTTATTCAAAAATAATTCTACCCATTTCTGGTCCTCCAACACCTCTAGAACTAAAGACTTACGAGTCATCTACCATTCTACGCATATCTATTTCTCAACTACTATTTCCCTTTGAATGATATGAAAATGTGTAGGTTTCTTCACATCACTTCCACCACAAGACTCTCCTTTAAGTCTCTTTACATTTGGCTAATCATAATTTTTTCTGACTGATAGTCTCTTCACTCTTTCCATTCTGCGAATCACGAGGCTTTGGGTTCGAAGATTTGGGAGCTAAGGCTTGAAGGTAAATGGTTTGAGTTGGATCGAGATGAGGTCAATACATGTGTTTTATCACTAAGGAATCACAAAATAAATCAATAAAAATTAATAATTATAGTATAAACAATATATATTCCAGTGGCTAAAGATACAGAAGTTTAAAAACAGGGAAACCTAACGGTAACACATACCTATGAGGATTCCTAACAGTGAGGTATAACAGTGAGGTTTATAACGGTGAGGTATAACAGTGAGGTTCATACTAGTGAGGTTTCTAAGGGTGAGGTTTCTAACGGTGAGGTTTCTAATGGTGATGTTTTTAACGGTGAGGTTTCTAACTCACAGATTTTATCATTCCTAACTCATGTCTAATGTAACTTAACCTATCCGAACATAAAGGCCTTGTGAAAATGCCAGCTAAATGATGTTCAGTACCTATAAATTCAAGAGTAATATCACCCTTTTGGTAATGATCCCTCAAAAAGTGGTTCCTTACATCAATGTGTTTGGTCCTAGAGTAAGACACGGGATTCTTAGAGATGTTAATCTCACTATGGTTGTCACAGTTTATAGACATATGTCTAAACTGATATCTGTAGTCCAATAATGTATGTTTCATCCACATAATTTTTGCACATCAACTACTAGTATCAATGTACTCTGCTTCAGCAGTAGACAATGCAACAGAATTCTTCTTTTTACTACACCATGATACTAATGACTTTCCTAAAATATTACATGTTCTATAAGTTCTCTTTATATCTAACTTGCAACAAAAAAAGTCAACATCTGAATAACATATTAAATCGAATGATTTTCCTTTTAGATAAAATAATTCTAAGTTAGTAGTATGTTTAAGATATTTAAAAATTATTTTAACAGCAAGCAAGTGTGACTCTTTTGGATTAGCTTGAAATCTTGTACACATACACACACTAAACATAATATCTGGTCTACTAGCAGTAAGGTAAACTCCCTATCATACCTCTATAGTTGGTTTGATCCACTGGTTTTCTAGTTTCGTCAGCATCCAACTTACAGTCGGTATTCATAGGTGTATCACTTTCCATAATACTATCTAAACCAAAACGTTTTAAAACATCCTTTGTATATTTATTTTGATTTAAAATAATACCATTTTCATTTTTAAAAACATGAAATCCAAGAAAACATTTGATTTCTCCCATTAAACTCATTTCAAATTCATTTTGCATACTCTTTGAAAAATCAATACAGAAAGCATTTTTAGAATATCCAAAAATAATATCATCAACATATATTTTTACTATCAAAACATCTTTAGAAATTCATTTAATGAAGAGAGTTGGATCAGCAATCCCTTTATAAAAACCTTTTGAAATAATAAAACTACTAAGTCTATCATACCAAGCTCATGGAGCTTATTTCAAACCATATAAAGATTTAGAGAGCTTAAAAACTCGATTTGGAAAATGAGGATTAGTAAATCCAGGAGGTTGTTCAACAAAAACATCTTCAATTATAAAACCATTTAGAAAATCACATTTACCATCCATTTGATATAACTTGAAATTCATATGAGCATCATAGGCAAGTAGAATCCTAATAGCTTCTAATATAGATACAGGTGAAAAGGTTTCCTCAAAGTCTATTCCTCCTCTTAACTATATCCTTGTGCAACTAGCCTTGCTTTGTTTCTAACTGTGTTTCCAGACTCATCAAATTTATTTCTAAAAACCCATTTAGTGTTATGGTCAAAGTGTCCTTACATCTGTCGACTAATTTCTAGACTTTGATTCTTTCAAATTGATTTAATTCTTCTTTCATAGCCATTACCCAAAATTCATCATTGATTTCATCATTGATAGTTTTAGGTTCTAACTATGAAATAAAGGATTGATGTTCAACCTGTTTTCTTAGAGAAGCTCTATTCTGTGTCCCTCTATCATGATTACCAATAACAGCATCTAAAGGATGATTCTATAGAATCCTAGTTGATCTAGAAAAGGTAGGACTAGAAATTTCAGATTCTTCTCTATGTTCGGGTTCACCATGAGCAGATTCTGGAATATTTTCAGAACTGGTTGGTTTTATAGAAGGTTCACTGATTTTATCAATAAGGTCCAGAATAGACAGATCTTCTTCAAGATTTTGAAGAGAAGACTTAGGTTCATGCGGATCAGTTTCATCAAATTTTATGGGAATATATTCTTCCACACATTTGGTTCTTTTGTAAAATACTCTATAATATTTACTAGTTATAGAGTAAGCTAGAAAGATTCCCTCATCACTTTTAGAAGAAAACTTGTCGAAATTATCCTTAGTATTAAGAATAAATACTTTTCAACTAAATACTCTGATGTAACTAACTTTAGGCTTCCTATTATTCCACAGTTCATAAGGGGTATATTTAAAAAAGGTCTAATCAAGACTCTATTTATAATATAACAATCTATATTTACAGTTTCTACCAAGAAGTAAACAGGTAGGTCATACTCATTGAGCATAGTTCTTGAAATTTGCTAAAGGGTTCTATTCCATCTTTCTACTCCACCATTCTGTTGAGGTTTCCTAGGGGAAAAGAAGTTGTGACTATATCCATTATGTGAGTAGTATGATTCAATCTCATGATTTTCAAACTCATGGCCATGATCATATCTAAGGGTCTTAATTTTACGTCCACTAAAGTTCTCTAAAGACTTGGAGTATGTCATAAAATAAGAACAAGCTTCACTTTTGTGAGCAAGAAAGTATACCGAAGTATATCTAAAAAATTCATCTACTAAGACATAGACATAGTGATTCCCATTTGAACTAGAAACTCTAGAAGGTCCAAACAAGTCCATGTGAACCAACTCGAGAGGTTGAGAAGTTGAAACTTCTTTCTTTAATTGGAATGAAACTTTATGTTTCTTTCCCTTTTGACAGGGAGAACAAACTTTGTCTGATGGGAATTTTAGTTGTGGTAGGTCTCTAACTAAATTTTTCTTAGTCAGTTTCCTAAGTGAGTGAACATTGTAGTGTCCTAATCTTCTATGTCATATCCAAGATTCTCTATGAAAAGCATTTAGACAAGTAACCTTCTGTTTGGATAAATAATATAAATCTACATCATAAACATTCTCATTTCTCAAGGTAGAAAATGCTAAAACATTTTTAGAATTAAAAACATTTCAAGCATCATTTTCAAACATAACATTGAAACCATAATCACACAACTGAGAAATTCTTAACAGGTTGTATTTTAATCCATCAACAAATAAAACTTTAGAAATTAAAACTAAATCATTGTTACCAATCTGGACTAGGCCGATGATCTTTCTTTTCGAGTTATCACCAAAGGTGACACAACTTTGATTAAAATCTTGAAGCATGAGTAATCTCCAGTCATATGCCCTGAACATCCAATGTCCAAGTACTATATCATTCTATAGGAACTCGTCATGAAAGTATCCTAAAGAACAGGTTTAAATAGAGACTGATTTTGGTACCCATATTTTCTTGAGTCCATACAGGTTAGAAAGAAAAACTTTTGGTACCCATATTTTTCTAATGGGTATCATATAATCAGTAGATTCAAAATATTTTGAAAGATAAACTTTGTTCGATCAATAACTATGTAAATAACTAATTGAGGCATAGGAATTTCCAAAACTGGAACTAGCAGCATACTATCTAGATTTATGAATAAATTTATTCTTAACAAGTTGTCTCTGTCCAGGTTGATAGCCTAAACCAGTAGCATACTTTGGTTCCACTTGTTTGCCTAGTATTTATGTAAGAGTGTTCTTTCCATTTATGAAATTTTCTAAATATATTCTAAGTTTCTCATTGGACAATTTATGTTGTGTATTACCCTTTAACAGTTGATCATTCTTTTCCTTTTCTACTTCTAATGCAGATTGTACAGTGATAGTTAAAGCATGTTGTTTCTTTAATAACTTGAACTTATCTTTCAGCTCATTGCAGGTTTCCTCTAGCATATTACAGTATTCAAATAACTCTTCAGTAAACATGTTTTTAGAATCATAATCATCTCCATAATAATAATAATTTAAAGTAGTAGTATCCAATGTTACCTTATATGTGTTTTTCAGGAAACACATATTATCTTTTTTAGATTTTTCATCCTGAGGGGAACCAGAATCACATGAACTATCTTCTAAAGAACTCCAGGTTTCTTTCATAGCTTTCTTATATTTTTTGTCTTTATAATCATATTTTTTTTCTTGAACTTCAATTTTGGACAGTCAGCCTTAATGTGACGTTTCCTCTTGAATTCATAACACACTATCTCATCATCCTTATCATCTTTATTCCAATTACCTCATTGGATATATTTTCCCTTATAATTTGGTTTTCTGAAAAATTTCTTCTTCCTGTAGAACTTCTTGAATCTCCTGGATATTTGAGCCATCTCTTCATCACTATCATAATCTGAACCTTCACTTGTTGAGATTTTAGTAGGTATGTGAACTTTCTCCTTGTCCTTTTTCTTTGAGGTAGTAGATTTAAATTTCACTGACTTCCTCTTTGGTTCATCATCTTCCTCCTTGTTTACTTTCAACTCTTCTTCATAGATCATTAACTTACCAATCATCACCTTAACATGCATGGAACATACGTCACACGATTATCTTATTGAGACTGATGTGCCTCTCCGTCTTTCTGGCAGACATCTTACTATCCTCATAATCTGCTCCTTTGCTGGAACAGTTTTTCCAAGTGATCTCATTGTATTTACAATTTCGTTGAACCTGAGATACATGTCAGAAATAGGTTCATCATGGTTCATTTTAAAATTATCATACTTAATAGTGTAGGTATTCAATCTCATTTCCTTAACATTAGTAGTTCCCTAATGAGAAACACCCAATGTATCCCAAATTTCATAAGTAGTTTTACAAACAGATATTTGATTAAATTATTCATCTCCTAAATCACATTACAGGGCATTCATTACTTTACAATTATTATTGTAAGCTATTTTAGTAGATTCATCCCAAGTAGTTCTTTCAGTTTCTGGAATCTTATACTGAGTATCTATAGCAGTCCAGATGTCAAAACCCATACTTTATAAGTGAATTTTCATTTTCAGTTTCCATGGGAAATAATTAACACCATTAAAGAAAGTTGGATTGTTGGGAGAAGAACCTTCTAGTATATTATCCATAATTATATTTTAGAAAATATATTTAAAGAGATAAATTTTAGAACTAACATAAATTTAGGATTGTTAAGACATAACTAAAATCCCAGTTTAAAATCAGAGTATTTGAAAATCCTTTATAAATAACTGACAACCTCTAAAAACAAATCTTGGTCGAAGTGGATACTCAAGAGGGGGGTGAATTGAGTTCTAATTAAAAATTTCTGTTAAAAATATTTCTATTAAAATCCCCCAAATTAAATAACAAGCTAAACTGTAGTGAATTTTTAATACAGTAAATGGTCAGTTAGGTTCTCAAGAGATTGATTTGTTATCAGCTGGTCTAATCTGAAGATTAATTAAATTTTGAAACTAATCTAATGATTTAAAATAAATAAAAACACTTCCTATTTTTTATATCATAGTGACTTTAAAATAGATTTCTATTTCAAAGTACTTATCAGCGGAATATTAAATATTATTTAAAACAAAATAAATAAGCACAACAGTTTTAAACAAGAGGTTCAGTCTCAAGTCAAGACGTAGTCCTCTAAAAACAATTTATATAAATTTTGATCCACACACTAGATCGGGGTTAACAATAATACACAGACTGTCCAGGTACTCAGACCTCTAACACAGTTATACGTGGGAAAAACAAAACAATTACACATAGGCTATCAAGGTCACACTTGACCTCTACCACTATCCACAGTGGGAAATAAGAGTAAAGGGAATGATTGAAGGAGGATTTATAAATCCTCCAATTTAGCACAGGAGATAGTGTGTGTCTAAAAATATTGAGCACACACACTACTCAAAATGTAAATAATTGAAATACAATAGAGCTAAACAGATAGATCTGAGTTTATAATGACCTATGTGTTTTGAGTGAAGCTCTGGAATATTCAGATTGATGTAGATGAAGCTTTGAGTCCTTCTCTGGTTTTTTTCAAGAAAATAGAGTGTCGTTTTTTCATTTGACTTCTAGGTCCAGGTTGATCAGTTTGATCAGCTTGAGTATGGGTGTTTTAATTGAAGATCTTTACTCCTTGAATGTTTAGATTCTATAGATTCAGTATGTATTCTTCCTTCTTCTTCTATGCATGTAAGTTCTTGTGTATCTTCAGAATATTGTCTCGTATGTGCATGGAAAGACTGACTCACCCCCACCAGTCTTTAGTAGTTCGAGGTTCCCTTATATAGCTTTAGCTCCCACAATAGGAATGATTAACTTTTTACAGGTATGAGGTACGGTTCCTGAAATGCCAACAACCCTCATTAATTAATAGCAGTTTCATTAAAAACATTAAATATGACCGTTGCTAATTAAACAAATAGAAATAGAGTTTAGAGAAACAGTGAATGGTATCCATCGGTAGTTGTTAGTATCAGTAAGCTTGTATCGTTAGCCCTTCTATATTGGTAGTTGTTGTCCTTTATAACAGTAGCTCACAGGAATCGGTAGCTTCTCCTATCAGTATTTTTTACTCTTTATAACAGTAGCTCTATGTATCGGTAGCTCTTTCTATCGGTAGCTCTCTCGTACTAGTAGAATTCTTGTATCAATAGATCTTTTGTAAAGGTATCTGTCTGTATCGGTGGACTGTGTAGTGGTAGCTGTCTTTCTATATCAGCAGACTTGTATTGGTATACTTTGTCTTTCTGTATCGGTGGAATTTGTATCGGTAATTGTCTGTCTGTATCAGCAGACTTGTATCGGTAGACTTTGTATTTCTTTATCGGTGGACTTTGTATCTGTAATTGTCTGTTTGTATCATCAGACTTGTACATACCGGTAGAATTATTCTATCAGTAGCTCTTCTTCTATCGGTAGCTATTATGCATATCAGTGACCTTATCTATATCAGTAGACTTCTGTACCGGTGTACTTATCCTTATCAGTAGTTGTGTATCTGTTTGTTTGTATCAGTAGCTATGTGTATACCGGTGGACTTATGCATACCAGTGGACTTAACACTTATCGGTTCTATGAAAAACATATCCAGATTGAGTTATAATTATTTCAAAGTATGTATATAGATAGAAAACAATTGATTAACAAATTCAATGATCATTTTGATATTTTATTAACTTAATAACATGATTTCATATATTTAACGAATAATTATTATAATGATAAACATTATTTGGGATTATTAAAGAATATCAAAGCATATTAAAGCATAATTGGGATTATCAAAATAGGTGAGGTCAACAAAATTCATGCCAATATACTTCTATAATTTTGAAAAAATATCCTTTGATAAATCATTGAAATTATCATTTTTTAATTTCATTTAATTATACCTTGACAATCCCATGTGATTATCATTTCATAAAACAAATATTATCTTTTGATAATTTTGTGAAATTATGTTTTGATAATTATTTTCAATAAGACGTGAAATTTTCCATTAATAATTCAAAGAAATTATCATTAGACAATTTCATAAATAATCACTAGATAACACCAGGTGATTATCCTATTAAAATTATTTTAAAAATTATATTTTGATAATACACATAATCATCTTATGATAATTTATTTAAAATAATCCATTTAAAATGAGAAAAAGTATATTGAACAATACATTGTTTCCTTTAAATTAAAAATATTATTTTGATCTTTCTTTTCAATACAAAACCAATAAAATAGACAGTTCACAAATCCAATCAACAACATATAATATATTGAATTTAGAAGATTGGAAGAGTAATAAATATAAATTAAATAAAAAAAAACTCAGTACCAAAATAAAATGCACATCCACAGAAGATTTAATACGGACAAAATGCGTAGATGAAAATCTGAACTACAACCCATTTCGCTTACCACAAGTAGATTAGATCAGAGGTTCCTAAGACTCATCTGGATTAACAACACAAGAAAAACCTATTGATTTGGATATTTAATAACCCCAAGTCGTGTGGGTTTCATCCACTTGAAACCTTCCATGAAGAACCGGTTTAAAATTTTTTCAATCTAAAATAGATTGTGGATCCATTAAGTCACTAATTTATGATGTTTCTTGAGTTAATTTGGTGAAAATGGTTGAAAATGGAGTTTTGGAAACCTTTGGTCGTCAAAAATGGGTGTTATGGAATATTGAAGATGGATTAATAGTAGCATATAATTTTTCTGAATTAAATAAATAATTAAACTGAAATAATAAATTTAATCATTTAACATAATTACAAATAACTAAATTTAAAAAGCAGACAGACCAGACGCCTATTCCGGATGAAATTTATACCCTATCTGGGGTAAACACCTTGTTTCATACATAGACATGGTATTTAATTTCTAAAATTATGAACCATTTGATAGATATTAAAGATTTATTAATTAAAAATCAGAACAATTACTTAATTAAAATAAAAAGGGTTATTCTTGCGAGCGAGGCATCCAATGGTCTGACACTGAAAAATGTTATACCTCATCCATGGTGAACCCCTCATTCTGGACCCATCGGTGGTCTCGGATTTCCCATATGACACACCATTTGAGAGATATTTAGTTATTTTTAGTAAATAATATGTTAAATATTATTTAATAACTTTATCTCATGAGCGAGACATCCAAATGTTTGTCACCTTCAAAAGTTATACCCATCCTAGGGTAAACACTATATTTCAGACATAAAATTCATCTTATATTTCTCAAACAATGTATCATTTTTTAGTTACTCAAATATTTTGAATAAAAACTTTGCACATAATATATTTTGTTTAATAATTTTATTCTATCTTTGTTGAGCTTTTTCGGGCCACATAAACTCATACTTACTCAGTGTTTAACTCAGAAAATATTTAATTGAATATTATGTAGTGTTAATTGGGTGTTTTACCATTCCAAGAAATGTTTAATAGAAATGAAACTTTTCACTGATAACCATTTTTTACCATTTAATGTAATAATAATTTAACATAATATGGTTTAGAAAAACCTGAAATAGTAACGGGATGTTACAACCTCCCCACTATAGGAATATTCTATCCCTAGAAAGCCTATTAAGAACCATGTCAAAAAGACAAAACCAATGTTCCCCCATCTGTGAATTCCTCTCTCACATCTCATGAAAATTACAACTATGATTCCATATCATATAGACATGAGGTATCATCCTCCCATGAATTACCTTTGTCTTAGAATTAACAACCATGGCCAGTCATTCAATCATAGAAAAAACAAGTTCCACATCAAGATCATACCAAATAAGAACATGAGATGGGTCAGATAAATGCTTTTGAAGCTGTGATACATTAGTCACATTATGTATTGATGTCAGTTGTGGTGGTAGTGCTAAATTTTAGACAAATTTCCCAACCTAATCAACAAACTCAAATGATCCCACAAAACCAGGGGCAGGATTCCCTTGCCTCCCAAACTATCGATGACCCAACTGGGGTGAAACATTCAAGAACACATGGTCACCAAAACTTCTACTTCATGTTGTATAACGTCTTAGGGCTTTTAGGGTGCACAACAAATGAAAAAAATGGAAATTCCAAATTATTGGCTTCCTTTTAGCTAACGGTGAAACATAACGGTTGTGATAACATAGAACTCCCTCTTTGGAGAACAACCACTGGGCATTAGTCACCCCTGCACAAATAGTGTCTCTAATGATTACGAAATTCATCGATAAGCTTCTATTCCTAAATAATCGCCTCAAGAAGAGAAGATGTCAGCGAATCATTAAATTTCATGGCGGATAAAATTGGTTCCGCCCAAGGTGACACACTTGGGTGAATAAAGGCTTTATCAAGAAGATTTTTGAACTAGGACATTGCTTCTTTCTGTTTAGTTGGAGGAATTTGGTAAGAGGGAAGAGAAATTAGTTGATTACCAGGCATCAACATGGGGGAAAACTCAACCTCTATTACGAGTGATAAACAAGAAAAATCAGAAGGAAACACGATGGGAATATCGATGAAAATTAGTGGGAGATCACTGCTCCAAATAAGAATAAAACAATAATATTACCTTAACCAACATTGAATAAGAATGTCTGGACCTACTCTACTTTGGGACTCATTATTCTTAAAAGACAAGAGACACACCACTGTGTTTGGTAAGGTAGACCCATCAAAGATAACATTCAATTTGGGATTTATTAGCAATGATCCAATCCATCCTGAATATGATATCAAGATATTTCATGTCGATTACTAGAAAACTCAAAGCAAGTTTGACTTCTGATAGAGAGAAGACACAAGAAGGACTACAGAGACCCTTCTATCTCATCACGCCAAGGGGTGTAGTAATATCCATTGCATTAGATAAAATTTATATAGGAATATTAAGAAGAATAACAACATGGGTTGAAAAAAACAAGTGATATACACCGGTATCAAATAGAGAAGTCTCTAAAGACAAAGCTACAGTAATGATACCTATCATGGTCATTGGACATGTATCATCTTCCTATAGAGAATCTTCCACTATGTGAAGAATCTTTGTTCTGGATGCCTATGGCTGGAATTATTTTGTACACAATGCATTCGATTTTCCCATAGATTTTGATGGTTCTGATGATCTTGTGAGATTACGTGGAGTGGAAAATTTGTGGAAGAACTTATACAAGTTCCCTAAACATCTACAAAAGACACACTTATGTTAGCCTTCTCAATCTTCAAAAACTTCACATCATTGGCCAGCACCATTGACTCTGGAAAGAAGTGTCTAGTGAAAATAACATTATTGTCCTTACACTCTAATCCCCCATGTTTCGTTTCCGTCGCTATAGTATCCCACTATCTCTTACATTGTCCCTCCAACATTAAGGTGGAACACTTCACCATGATCTCATCCAATGTATCCAAGAACTCAAACAGATGTTCAATCCTTCCTAACCATTCCTTAGAATGTTAAAAATCAGTGGAGCCTTTGAAAACTAGTGGTTTCTAGTGAAAGAGCTCTTGAAAATAATTTCAAAGGGAATCCCACCAAGGTTCCACAACTGGAGCCGGATTAGGGACTAAAGTTGGTGCCTATCCCAGACCTTGGACAGTGTGCACAATCACCCCAACTAGGCTCAGGTCCATAGGAGGGTTTTCTCACTAAGGTTCACCAGTAGCCCCTTCCTAGATCTAATTATAACATCTTCTCATAGGCATGATGTTACAAAACATCAACAGACAATAAAGAAGACATTAGATAATGCTCATACAATGCAATGAGGGAAAAATGATCCCAACTAGTAGAACAGACATGATTTGGATTTCACTCTATCTAAATCAAAATAGGGAAAAGACTAAAACTAATCCACAAGATGTCCACCTCAAAATGAAACTTGGGACTTGAGGTTCATTGCAGTGATAGATAGCCAGGCACTCAATAGAAACTACATCCTAAGTCCCGACAAGATTTCACAAATGCATATTGACTTCAAGACAAAAGATTAACCTCTCTACGATACCATTTTGTCATGAAACAGCCCAATTACTCGAGAAAAACAATAACTGATCCATCCTTAACATATCTGGAAGTGTTTTCCCAATCCCCATGGGTCGGAAACTAGTACTCATCATTGTACAACATATAATAGGGAACAATTTTTCCTCAAGAATGCGAAAGGAAAAGAAAATAAACCTGTCTGCCTAACTAAAGAAACTCCACAAGGAGTGATGTACCAGAATACAACATGGAATAATAATCCCAATGTACTACAACCCAAGCACTAAAATGGGGAAAAAACCTCATGGTCCCTAAGGACACAACTCACCAAGACCAAAGCTCAACAGCTAGATCCACCTCCAAGAGATCCATTGCCTTTGCTCAAACCTGGCACAAGAAAGTCTACAAACACTGGAAAGTAAAAGTTGGGAGTGAGCCCAATCCTAGTTGAATACCACCAAAGATTCCAAAACAAAAGCCCAATATAGGTTATCCAAAGAAAATATTTCAATTTTAAAGTAAATATGTTTGGAAATTAAAAAGAATATTTAAACAAAACATGCTATACATTTTCAAATAATGGAAATAAATATTTTAAGAAATGATTTTAAAAATGATGGAATATTTCTAAAACAATTTATTATGTAAAACATTTATATAAAATACTTTATATAAATTCAGTTGGCATATAAAGCAGTTAAAATGCATTAACATACATTTATATATCAAATATAAATAAACAAGTGAGCAACATAGTAATCTATGAAAAGGTGTGATAGGGTTAACTAGCTATTTGATTCCTCACTCTCTATATGAACTCAGAAAAATGGGTATACACGCGTCCCTATGAAACTAGACAAATGAGACTCATCACCAACACATCAACGATGTGACCCGCCACAAGTATATTTTAGAACGTTTCCATAGCATAGAGTGTATCCAAATAACTCACTAACTAACTAAGGCTTGCATTGGCTCTTATGTGATGGGTGAACTATTTTAAGACTCATTAAAATTACAATCATTCCCATTATTCCATTTCAAAAGTGTCAGTTTCTTTCCATTTTAAACCAAAACAGGTTTTATTCAAAAACAGACCTTTTTCACAAGATAAAACCAATCGGTTTCTATGAAATCATTTTAAGCCACTTTCACCTGTTTTAAATCCATTCAAAACCAATTCCATCATTACACAATTTATTTCCACAATTAAATACAAAAATTTTACTAAAATCATTTTTATCAAATTCATAATTTAAATTAAATGATTTAAATCAGCCAATTTCCATAAACACACCCAATTCAATAGAATTGGGTGTTTTCCTAATTTCTATGCCAAAACCATTTCAAATATATCGATTCACTAGAATCAGGTTTTTTTCTATTTAATTTATTGAAAATTTGGGCAATTGATTTTAAATAAACTATTGAAATAAATCGATAAATTCAAGGATAATTAGTTTGGATAATCGGAACGAAACCACCTACCTCAAGGTCATCGAAGTTAGTGATAACGATAATCTACCCATTGTGATTCAATACACCCACTCATGTCATTTTGATCGTAAGTGTCGACACACTAATGCTCGATGATCATCAAGGGTTCCTAGAACCAGAAATAGATATTTTATTTCAAAAGAAAACAAAACATCACATGAGATGATAGTTTCTCTCTCCTGAATAATTCTCAAAATTATCAAATAAAATATAACACGTGATAATATTTTATCTCTCTTGGATAATTTCAAATTATCAATTAAAATATTAAATTCGATAATATTTTATATCTCTTAGATAATTTCCAAATTATCAATTTATAATTATAATATGTATCCTTTGAAAAAATACGTGATTATCCTATTATAATTTTGATAAACTTGCCACGTGATAATTACCTCATAATTATCCTTAAAATTTTAACTTAAATTTTCTTCATAAATTCATTAAATTATCCTTATATAATTTTTTATAATTATATTTTGATAATTTGAGGAAATTATCAATTGATATTTTTCCTTATAATCACCTTCCAAAAATCTTGTGCAATTATTCCCATAAAATGTCATATAGAAATCCTTTTAAAATTTTGAATAAATATCCTTTGATAAATCGTTGAAATTTTCATTTTCCAATTTCATTTAATTATACCTTGATAATCTAATGTTATTATCTTTTCATAAAAAAATATTATATTTTGATAATTTTGTGCATTTTTGTTTTGATAAGTATTTTTAATAAGACGTGAAATTTTCCTTTAATAATCCAAAGTAATTATCATAAGATAATTTTATAAACTATAAATAAATAAAACCATGTGATTATCAGATTAAAATTATTTTAATAATTATATTTTTATAATACACATAATCATCAAATGATATTTTATTTAAAATAATCCATTTAAAATGCGAAAAATCAGATTGAACAATACATCGGTTCCTTAAAATTAAAAATTTGATTTATATACTTCTTGTCTATACGAAACCAATGAAATTGACGGTGCATAAATCGGATCAAAAATGTAAAAGATATTGAATTTAGAATATTAGAAGAGTAATAAATAAAAATGAAATAAAAAGAAACTCATTACCTAAATAAAACGAACAACCAAAGAAGATTGAACACGGAAAAAATGGCCGAATGAAAATCCAAACAACAACCAGTTATTCCTACTACTTGTAGATTAGATCGGAGGTTGCTAGGACTCGTCTGGATTAAAAAAAACTGGAAAAACCGATTAATTTGGATATTTAATAACCCCAAGATTTATGGGTTTCATCCGCTCAAAACCCTCCATCAAGAACCGGTTTAAAATTTTAATTAAATATAAAATTGATTTTGGATCCATTAATTCACTCATTTATGATTTTGTTGAATTAATTGGGTGAAAACGGTTGAAAAATTGAATTTCCAAAACCTTCTGTCATAAAAAATTGGGTTTATGAATTAAGAAATATGGATGAACAGCAACATCCAATTTTTATTAATTAAATTACTGATTAAACTGAAATAATAAATTTAATCATTTAATAAAATTATAAATAACTAAATTTAAAATGTAGGAAAACCAAATTCCCGTTGCAGATGAAAGTTATATCTTGTCTAGGGTAAACACCCTGTCCCAGACACTACAGTGGTCCCAATTTTTTCAAATGATGAACCGTTTGAGAAATATTAATGATTTATTAATTCAAAATCAGAATAATTAATTAATTAAAACAAAAGGGATTATTCTTTCTAGGGAGGTATCCAAACATCCAATGCTGACAAATGTTATACCTCTTTTAGAGTAAACTCCTCATTTTGGACCCATCGGTGGTCTCAAATTTCCCATTTGACACAACGTTAGAGAGATATTTAATTATTTTTAATAAAAAATATAAAAAATATTATTTAATAACTTTATATCATGAGTGATACATCCAAATTTCATGTGCCTTCAAATATTATACCCCTCCTTCGGTAAACACAATATTTCGTACATAACAGTGGTCTCAGATTTCTCAAAAAATGCATTATTTTAGAGTTATTAAAATATTTTCAGTAAAAAGTGCACACTTAATATATTCTAATTAGTAATTTTATTCCATCTTCACCAAGATTTTTTGGGCCTCATAAACTCATACTTACTCGGTGTTTAACTCAAAAAATATTTATTTTAATATTATAGTGTGTTAATTGGGGGTTTTACCATTCCACAACATGTTTAGCAAATATTCTACTTTTCACTAATAAATCATTTTTTCCATTTAACTTAATAATAATTTAACACAAGATGGTTTAGGAATACCTAAAATTGTAATGGGGTGTTACTTTGTGACTTTCTATAATATGTCCATGTACTTTGTTTTTTAATTTCACTACATGTTCTCTTCATTGGTTTGATCATATAATCTTATTCATGATACAAAGTATGATTTATATCTTTTTCCATCACATTATTATATATGGGAAATTGATCTTCTTTATCATGAATAAATAGAGCTTTATGGTGTCTCATCCCTCCATGTGATAGATGACGTGATGCCACATCACTTCACATTATCATATTTAGGGTACCTCATCTCATCACATGAATTATTATACTAGCCTTACCTCTTCACATGAATTATTATGTGATTCCTTCTCACATAATCCACTTCACATAATATTTATGTGGTCTCAAAATGATCTATTTTTCAAGGATAATGATAGCTCTCCATATGGAATAAATGCCCCTTCCCACTCATATTCTCCATTATATATATATTATGTATCTCATGTACTTGATGCATTTGAGAATGGTGGAACTTCCTATAAATTAATTCTATTATTCATCATACTAAATTACACAAATCTGAGTATATCAGTGGATCAAATCACTCACACATGATGCTGATGTTCATAGTGTTGTGATTTCTCCAATGATATGTGCTTTTTTGTGATCTCCATCACCAAGAAGTAGGTGGTGATCATGAATATATCAATCTTGATTCCATGACTATTTTGTAGTCTATTGAACATGAGAAAGAAGCTGATCCTAATGGAAGAGGGATCTCGTGGTACCCTTATTTTTCATGGTGGATAGTTCAGTGTTCCTATAACATTCACATCACTGTAGAAATAAAATTAGAATACACATTGAATCATCACATGATGTATGGATGAATTTAATTTCTATTTTAGTTCATCTTGAGACCTTGTGATCATTTATGAATTTTTTTGATCACTTAACCTCATTGAGGCATCTCATCATCACGTAATATTCATAACAAATTTAATGTATGTGCTATGAAGCTTTCTCATACATAGTATAATACTAAAAATCACTATCCATGTAGTAGATTTTGTTACCATGCATCATGGTGACCTTGCATATCACCATCACAATATGATCTATTTTCAATACTGCATGGCCAATAGGGCATGATGTTTTATTGATTCATGTGTTGAAGGATTATACACAGGCATGGATTCTAAACTGATCATCATAGAAATTTGTGTCACACTATAAATCTATTAATGGTATATCATTACATAATTGTGTATCTACATCGAGGCCTTATATAATCCCAGAAACTGTATATTCTCATGCTCATGTCATTTGTATCATGGAGCTCCATGCATAATATAACAATTTATCCTAGCATGTTGTATGTTCTTTGCATGAACCTAGGAGTTGGGGTATGGGAAATCATATGTGTATGGTGCATTATTCAAATTCCAGACATGATCAGATGAAGCCCCAACACTGTGATGTTGAATAAGACAAAATGTTATGTCTTTTATCCATCACCAAATATGTAGCTAATTGAAGTAAATGTCTAGTTCCATTTTATCTATTTTACTTATTATTATTATCAATATTTTAAAAGAACAATTATAATAATTCTCCTTAAAATATTTTAATAAATTCACACCCTTCCAAACATCATTATCACATGAAATTTTGAATTACAGTCTTTTAACAACTTGTCTCATGTGTCCATCCATGATAAGGTGTGTGGAACAAGTTTAGTGGTGTCAGAAAACATAACACGGAATACTTAAAAGGAAATTATTATTTTTTTATTAGTTATTTTTTAGAAATCAACTAAATTGGTAAGATTAAAAATATAAAAAATCTTAAGTGATGCTTTATTTTTTATCTTTCATAATAATGTTTGGTGTACTGAAAGTTTTGTTCCATAATAGTGGGTCATGTTTTTTGTAAAGTACCAAAGAGTTTTTTGAGTGGCATACAGAGATTTTATAAATGTGATATATAGATTTTTAACAGTAACCAAGATATGCATAAGTATTATTTTGTGGAAATCATGGAATATTTTAAAAATTATTTTAAATTAAATTGATTTCATAAATTAATGGATAAATATGTAGAATATTAGATATTATATTTGAATGATTTTTTTAAAATTTTAAAATTAGATACAAATTTTAAAACTTTGGAGATAGAATTTGTTATATCTATGAGAGTTTAATTAAACAAAAAATATTTACTTCAATTTTAATGGAAATATTAATTTTATATTTTTTTGGAAATATTACGAAAAATTAATATAAAATATTAAAATATACGAATAAGATATGAAGAGAGACAAAGAAAACTTTTACTGAGTGGGTATCCGAATTAATAAAGGTAGTGTAGTTTGTGTCTTTCTAAGTATCAATATTTTTGGAATCTTAAGAACAATGAATATTATATTCATCATATTTATTTAATATAGAAAATATGCCAATGTTGAATTTTTATTTAATATGAAATACTATATTAATCCTTATGTCTACAATAATACAATTATAATTAGTATTATACACATAATGTGTGGGAGGAGGTAGAAGGAGTGTCCCTTTTGGAAATAGTGCGCAAGCATCGAATGTTAAAAGTATTGAGCCCTAGCTTAATATCCCCTAATCAAAATATTCAAATCACTATATTATTTAGACATCGATTAATTGTTGAATTTACATCTTAATATATATACACTCCTTAGATGTATCACATTTTCTTAAACTAAGTAAATCTTTTTTTTTCCTCTGTGCTTTTAGTTTTACTATTCAATATAAAGTTCTACATCGATTGGGTGTGTGTCAAGAAATAAAATTGATGTTTATTAGGTTAAGGTGATATGATCAATTTAAAACTATTGTTTTAAAAAAAATCATTGATGCATTGATTCATCCTTTGAGTATACTTATTAAAAAATGGCACAAAAAATATTTACATCAAAAAAATAAAGACAAGTAAAATCATGAAAATCATAATTATCATGTTTCATAAAATGAAAAAAAACGCTTTAGAATCAATAGGTATTTATAAAATATATTTTTTGTGTTAAGTAAAGTTTCCTCACATTTAAAGGAATAAAAATTTTATTTCTTCAAAATGGAAATAATCATTCTTCAAAAAATCTGATGGGAATTAAATTTTATTGATCTTTATAATACTTTTTTAAAAAAATAAATCATTATTATTTATGTATTTATTTTGAAATATTAATATGACTATTTAATTTTAATTAGTAAATACTTATTAAAATTATTAATTAGTATGTAAAAATTATTTAAATTATATTGAAAAATTATAAACAAAGGTTTAATTTATTTAAAAATGTTATTATTAGAATTATTTAATATATTAATACTTAGTTTATTTGAATATTAATAAATTAATTATAAAGAAATGTAATTATAGTAAAAACTAAGATTTTATATGCTAATATAACTATTAATGTTATAAAATTTTAAATATATATATAATTAAGAGTAAAAAATTTATATTGAATCTTTAATCTATTATTTTACTTTGAATAGTTATATTTTAATTCTTATATTAATAAAGAATATTATAATTTCTCAACATAAAAACCTCAACATCATTTACATAAAACAATCCAATTTTTGTAACATGATATTGATCCTTTAATGAAAAACAAGTTAAAAAAATCAATACATAACAAGATTAGTGAGACTTCTGAATAAACTAAACATATATTTCCATTCATTATTAAAGAAAAATATATCAAAATATTAATGTTTAGTGAGAAATATATAATAATGGTAAAAAACAATATTAAAGAATCAAATATATTATTAATGTTTTCTCTCAACTTAATTGATAAATGTTTTTTTTAATAAAAAACATTAAAACTATTATCATAAATAAATATCCTCTCAATAGAAACAAATATAACTAAAAATTATTAATATATATGATGATCAATTAGAGGGATCAATTAATTTTCATTAATTGAAAAAATTTGATTCATAATATATATATATATATATATCTAATAGCCTTGTAAGATGATCCATAATCATGCTCAGACAAAAAAAAATCAATAGAAAAAAATGTTTATCTTAAACGAAATTGTGATGGTTAATCCAGTCGAAATTGGTTGATAAAAACAATATAATGGTTTTTTAGAAATGTTTTTTGATTGATGGAATAAATTGTTAATATATATAGATTTATTTGTGATCATTATTTTGAATCATCTAATGATTAGTATTTCTAATCACTTTTATTAGTTATGTAATTCTCAAGATTTTTTTCTAATTAACATAGTGATTTTTTTATGAAAATTAATTAGAAAAGATATTGTTTATGAGTTAGAAAACATAAACACAACAATCTAATTAAATTAATTACAAAAATATTGGAAGGATATTTTCCTTGTGACAATTTACTAGTAACCTCTATATCAATAATTATTTCAATAATAGTTACAATTTATTTTGAATATAACGATATAACAAAATATTGAGTGTGATGCATTGTGTATGTGGATGAAAATAGGTTCCCATTAAATGGGTGCTAGAAACTACCTCACCTGGTCAATAAGTATTATAGTAATTGTTAATTGAGTTTTCATTTGGTTGTGGTATATAACACAAATCATTATTAATACTCAAGTTGAGTTATGGTAATAGGAATAATGAACATATAATGTTCCAATAAGAATAATTTAAATAAGGGACTAGATTTGGAAAACCACATGTTCCCAAGAACATTACCTAGTAACTAGAGGCTAGAAACAGGTTTCATAGTAAAAAAATAAATTATTATGATAGAAGTTTCTCTTAAAGGAAATGAAATTATATGAAAATTACATTTTCCATTATTTAAAAACCCTGAAAATGTTTTATAAATGTCTTTAAAAAACACTATCTAAAAAATATTTGAAAGAAACTACCAAGAAAATAAACATCATATCTAAAAATTTATGGCTATCACAATCCAGCCAACATAGGGAAACTTCTCCAACAATGCATAACCAAAATATGACACATCCCTCCATGTACAAAAATCCTATGATGTATCACCAACTAATAAATTTGTTTTCTAATTTCTCATATAATGTTGAATGATAAATATATAAACATTGAGATGTGTGGGTACAGGTGAGTAACACTTTAGTTAGTAAGATTTCCATAAACACTCTCTTGTATTCCCAAGTATGGTCTATTCCAAACCATGTATCCAATAATATTTCCAAAAAAATAATATTTTTTTATTAAATAATAGTTTATAATATTGTTTGACAATGTCATGATATTATATGTAAATATCTTATTCCATGGTTTCCTAAAATAATGGTAACCCTTCCATGTTTACCTATAAATTGAAAATATATATTAGTGATATTAATTATGGAAATTATCATTCATAACAATAAATATGTAAAAAAAATAATGGATATGATTATATAATTACCCACCATATATATACATACATATAAGTGTTTAGAAACAAATTGTCCTCCCATAACCATGTTACAACATGTAAAACATTCCATCCATGTCAACATTCATCATTACCCATGTGGGAACCCAGGCACAGTGGAAGTGTTTTATGACATTTATTTCACTATTTTTCATTTTTTTATGTTATAACACTAAATTAATCATATAAAACTTAGGTTCCCCCATGGATTTTATATAGAAAAGAAAATTCATCATGAGAAATAAATAAATAATACCTTAGATATAATGTGAGATTTGAGAATAATCCACTCATCATCAGATCAACATATCTTAAAGGATCCATCCTAAAACCCCTCAACATCATTAAAATATGAACTAAATCCCCTAGTTCATCATTATATGAAATTTTTCTAATATAATTAAAGAGTCATATTCTGTATAAATATTGGGTGATCCCTTGAATAATGTGGACTCAATAAGAGAAATATGGATTGATCTCATCATATTATTTTCTCTATTAATACCCATTAATTTTTAGGATAGAATATAGTAAAGTGAAAATCCCTCAATGGACCCCACCCAATTTTTCTAGTTTTAAAATTTTCTTAAATACTCTAGTTATAAGTATTATAAATTTTCCTTAGGTCCCTAAAGAAAATTAAACCTCATAAATGACCCAATAGTAAAATTTCAAGTTAAATAACTCATTTTAAGTGTTTTTCACGTTTTATCACATACATATAATGCTATTATCATGTCACATGATTAAATATTAATCATTATCATTCTTTTTACCTCATATATTATTTTCATAAACCATGAATTCATAACATTCATTTAAAAAATAATTTCTTACACTCAAATATTTAAAAATAAATAACTAATGAATAACATGATAAATAAATTCAATTCAAATTATAATAATATTGAATAACTTATAAATAAAGTTATTTATCTATTTATTTTTGATCATTCACACACAGACTATCATTATCACCTAAATGATTACTCCACATCATCTTAAACTTCAATTCATCTGAATCTGTGGAACATTTCGATATGCTTTATGGTTAAACCAGTAAGTCCTTATTTCAATAATAGTGAGTCTAACTCAAAGACTAAGAATGGTATCTAGAAACACATAATGACGCCTAAACATATATGTATAATTCATAACTATGAAAACCTCCTATGAACATGGATCGTGTAAAATAATCTCCTAATTTAATTATAACTCATGCATCAAGGTTTACCCTTTTTTCAACACCCTATCAAGATTTATTAATATTTATTTTAATATATGGGATGGACATGACTTCATCTACCCTGTAAATTTTTTTCATCCATGAACACACATCCATGTCAAAGGGCCAGTGATATCATCTTCCTGTACTCAGAAGTCACATATCCTATCTTGATTATTTAATGAATATCATACCACTAATGATTCACACATTACAATACACCTCACAACATAATCAATCATGGTTTTCATCATCCATAAATGTATATGATTAATTATATACATTAATAATGTTCTCTAGATTACTATCAAATACACATGCATGTAGATATAAACATCCATGGACACTCCAAACATGTTGTTTTACTATTTCCATATTGGTCTACAAGATTTTGAATACTTGAGATCACTAAATGAAAACTTAATAACAATAAGTATCAATTATTGGGAGCCACAAGAAAAAAAATTAATTATTTTCTACCATTTCATGACCCGTCCTACAGGTCCCAGAAGTGACTACCCCAAGGCTGCCTTCTATATTCCAGGGTGTAAAGACCCGCAAATTTCAAGGAAATTTTTTTCTTAATTTTCTTTGGAATTTTACAAGAGCGCAGCTTCAGACGGCACCTGATTCCGAGGCCCGGTGTGCCCGGAATCAATTTCCGAAGTTTGGCTCGGGTACGTTCAGTGAACGGACGAGCAGGTTTTTCTATCTTTTGAACCGGTGCCCGGAATCGAATTCTGAGGGCACCGATGAAATCGCAGCGCCGGTATTTTCTTAGAAACGCCTCTTCCGGAGTTGCGTTTGCTCAGACGTGGTTTTTAAATTTTGGGGCTTTAAGTCAGAAATAAAATAAAATTTGTGCGACAACTTTATTTTATTTCACTTAAGCTGCTTGGAAGCCACTTGAAGCCACTTAAAGGCGGCTTGAACTGAGTTGAACTGGATAGGATGCTATCCAGAAATATCCTACCCCCTTGGTAGGATATTTGTGAGGCAGGGCCCGCACGAGCCCCGCCGTTTCTTTCGCTAAGTAACGCACCCGCGAAAACCCGTCAAAGTAACTGAAAAGTCAACCGACGCGTTTTCTTAAATTCTTAACAGACCATTTAATTGAGCGGTTTATTTCGTGAATTAAATGGGATGTTTCGCTCGTTAAATTAATTCAACGAACTGATGGGTCGTTACTTACGCTTTTGCGTTTGTTGGCATGTTTATAAAATAAGACCAACCTAAAAATCCTTTGAAAGGATTTGAGAGGATCTTTGTTTCTTCATCTCCCCGCGAAGAACGCGAAGAACGCGAAGAACGCCGGCGACCGGAATTCGACGACGCACACCGTGATCTGCAGCGTCGACGAGCTCTACCCGCGACGTTCTTCGGCGACACCTCTTCTTCCGCGGCCGATCCTCGTTCGGCAATTAATGTGAGAAACGAATCGTTTATTTCTCCCTTTTTATTTTCAATGACAACGGATTTAATTAATTAAATCCGTTTGATCTTGATCTGGAGATTGGCGACGCGACGCCGGATACCGCGACGACGCGACGATCTCCTTCTTCCGTGACGAGTGATTCCGCGACGACCTCACGTCCGACGGCGACATCGAGGTAGGGGTTTATTTTCTTGATGATTCTTTCCCGTGTTTATTCTTTTGAAATAAAGAACCCGATCACGGAACAATTTTAATTTATTTAAAATTGTTGATTGGTTTTTCCTTTTCCCCCGTTGAGTTTATGACTAACGCGGAGGGTGCGGGTCTAACGAACAAGACCCGGCAACCCTCCGCCGATCTTTTGTTGTGCGGATTTGGCGGACGACGACGAACCGTGCGGCAAGGGCGATCCGTTGACCCCGCAGTAAAGATCGGCCCCCGGGAGGAGCAACGGCGCAGACGGGAGGCAAAACGGGCCACCGGAGCAACTCCGGCGGCCCGCGGAAGGCGGTGGCGGCGCGGGTCGCCGGCGCGGCGGCGCCGGCGATCGGAGGCGGCGGCGCCCGGCGCGCCGCCGTGGAGGAGTTCCGCCGCGGCGGCGGCGGCCGGTTCCGCGGCCGCGCGGAACCGGGGAGGGACGCGGCGGCCCGGCCGCGTCCGCGTGACAGGCGCCCCCCCCCCCCCCCCCCCCCGCGGGGCCGCGTTTTCCTCCAGGCCGCGGGTCAAACCCGCGGCGGTTGCTTCGGCCGCTCGGCCGAAGCCGAGCCGGCCGGTCCGGTCGGCCGGGCCGCGCCCAGGCCGGACCGGACCCGGCCTAGCCGGGTCGGGCCGACCCGGTTCGGGCGACCCAGGGGGGGGGGGGGTCGGGCCGGGTCGCCCCGGGCCCAGAACCCCCGTTTCGGGCCCTCTTCGGTCTTCCGCCCATATCTTGGGCCTGGGAACTCCGATTGACGAACCGTCAGCGGCTACGCGATCCTTGGATCGATACGGTCGTTTCGGTATATTATACTCAAGGTTTCGGAAGACTTTGGGTTCGGCCGGGTTGGTTCGTACACGAAACCAACCGGGCCCTCGGAGCGGAAACGCTCATAACTTGAGCTACGGACGTCCGATCGACGTACCGTCAGCTGTGGTAGATTCCTCTAAGTGAGACGGAACTTTTGGCATACTCCGCCCGAGGATCGGATACAGGCGGAGTACGGTCGGGTTGGTTTTGCCCTAAAAACCAACCGGGCCCCTGGGACGAAAATGCCAATAACTCTCAGACCGGGCGTCCGATTGACGCGCCGTCTGTTGCGTTGAGATCCTGTTGTCGATACGGAACTTTTGGATACATCAACTTCGGACTACGTGTCAGTTGATGTATCAGCCTCTCAGCTCGTGGAGCGGACCCTCCTAAACGAGCTCGCTATGTGCGGGAACCCTAGCGCTGGCTGTGACTTCGACGACAGAGCAGAGATCCTCCGTAGACTGCGACGACGGCAGAGCAGAGATCCTCCGTGGACTGCGACGACGGCAGAGCAGAGATCCTTCGTGGACTGCGGCGACGACTGTGTAGAGATCCTCAGTGGACTGCGTCGACTACTACACTCAGCGATCCTACGTGGATCAGTGCTACAGGTTCTGTGTGAGCCCGATCCTATGTGGGTCCTTACTACCGGTTCTGTGTGAGCCACTGCCTACAGGTTCTGTGTGAGCCCGATCCTATGTGGGTCTTTTGCGGGGGTTAGTACCTATCGATCCTTCGTGGGTCCGACGACTTAGATGGATCAGTGATCATCTTTGACGTCATCTGAAAAAGTATACCTGGTTGAGCTGAATCTTATGTTACTCTCCTTTGTGGATTATGTTGAACTATCCTATGTGGATTTACTGTTTACTCTCCTTGTGGATTTGAGTCTTGCTTTCCTTTGTGGATTGAGTTGTTCTTGAGCTCGTGAGCAGAGCTAGAATTGGGGACTTAGGTATATGTATGGGCATATACCTAAGTCGAGTCAGATGTTACTTTGTGATTGCATCTTTCTTTGTGCTATATCCTTTGTGGATTTCGGGAGACCTTCGGGGGTCTCGGGGTCCTTACTGAGTAGCTTATACTCACCCCTGCACGGGCTATGCCCGCACCTTGTTGTGTTGGTTGCAGACGACGGACAGCGCTGATCTCGGTTGGGGCGTGGAGCAGGACGGTACCTGGAGGTGGACCACTGGACGGGACGTGCTCGGAGTGGACGTGGGACCCGAGGAGCCTGGAGACTATCTGTACCCACCCTTCAGGTGGGATTGCCAGTGGACGACACGAGGCCGCCGTCTTTTCTTCAGTTGCTGTTCTTTACTTTTTCAGTTGTACTTTCAGTTGGGCTTGTATTCCGGCCCCCTTTACTTTTCTGCACTTTGTAGTTACTTTCCGCTTGCTGACTCTGTGGTGGTTGTTACTTATAAAGGCAATGCCTTCCCTGTTTACTGGGATTTTACGCCTTGGTGCTAGTCGCCAGCCCCTGGCCTATGGAAGGCGGGCTTGGGGTAGTCACGGCACGGGCCCCGAGGACGGGTCGTGACAAATTGGTATCAGAGGGGTCGGTTCTACCGCAGACTCTGATCGTCCTTTCTTTCTATATGAAGCAATAGTGTTTAGTGTATTGAGTGTGGTTATCAGTTCAGGGAGCCCAGTGTTGGTGCGGCGGCCGACGTATCCGTACACTAGGACCCTGACTCCTGATTTCCGACTTAATGCATGAAAACATTGATTGCGTGTGTGTTTCAAGTTTCTTTGTGATTACTTGTGTCAGCTCACCGGGTATACTGATCTGCTTTATGAAAGTCTCAAGTTTTCCTTGTGATTACTTGTGCCAGCTCACCAGGTATACTGTTCTGACTATGGTGCTCTTGTTCTCCTTTTCAGGATGGCCCCGCGACGACAGCCAGCTAGGGTTCCGAGTGTAGGGCGCGACGGCAGCCCACCGAGCGACGAGGCCTCGGTGCAGGGCCCTTTGCCAGTAGTGGCACCGGCGGTAGCTTTACCCGTCGAGCCACCGATGCTACCAGTACCATACGCTGACGATGCACGTCGCCTCAGGGCACTGCATGAGTTTCAGAGCCAGCGACCGCCCAGGTTTCGCGGTGAGGCGGACCCCCAGGCCGCCGAGGACTGGCTAGAGGCGGTGGTACGGATCTTTAGGCTAGTGAGGACACCAGCGGATCTCATGGTGATTCTCGCGGCGAGCCTCCTGCAGGCGGCGGCAGGACGATGGTGGAGCTTGATGCTCCAGGTTCATGATGAGGCATCCTTGCTCTGGGCGGACTTCGAGAGCCTCTTCCGCTCTGAGTTCGTCCCGGCCACCCTCCGAGCGGTGCGCATCCAGGAGCTTCTCCAGCTGCGCCAGGGCAGCATGACAGTCGCTCAGTACGTGGCGAGGTTCACTGACCTATCTCGCTACTCGACCGACATGGTACGGGACCCCTTCTTCCGGGCTCGGACCTTCGAGCAGGGCTTGCGACAGGAGATTCGGGTGTCGCTGATCTCCCTTAGCATTCCGACCCAGGCGGGAGTGCTGGAGCGAGCCCTCCTGATCGAGAGCTTCCTGGCAGAGCCTTCTTCAGCGGCGAGACCTACCGCAGGGCGGCAGGTAGCTGAGTCTTCGGCAGCAGGTAGCCGACAGATGACTCTCGGGTCCAGGCAGACCAGACCCCCACGCAGACGGCCTCAGGACACCGGCTCAGCAGTGCGAGGCACACAGCGGAGTGCCAGCCTTCTGAGAGGCAGGCTGTGCTACTCCTGCGGCGGGCAGGGTCACATGGCTCGTGACTGCCCGACTCGCCGACCAGAGGAGCAGCAGACGGTGGAGGGGTCACCCAGGCAGAGGCAGAGGGTCGACTGTGGCGGTCCGCAGGGAGGAGGCGGACGAGGCAGAGGAGCTGGCCGAGCAGCGGGTGGTGGGCGACGCTTCCAGGATCTACCCCCACCACCACCAGGAGGGCCACCTCGACCACAGGGAGCTGGCGGGCAGGGACAGGCCCAGCTCCAGGCAGTGGAGGCCTATGACCCCGACATGCCAGAGATGATTCGAGGTACGATATGTGTCTATTCCACCCTTGCTGCAGTACTTATAGACACAGGAGCGAGTCACTCTTTCATAGCCTCTACCCTTGTTCGGAGCTCGGAGATTCCGACTGAGCCGTTGGCTCGATCCTTATGGCTAGAGACTCCTACGGGAGCAGACTCGACAATTACGCACTGGTGCCGGCAGTGTGAGCTTACTCTAGGAGGCGAGAACTTCGGCTGGGATCTCCTTGTAGCGGCGTTGAGGCCTTACGACGTCATCTTGGGCATGGATTGGCTATCCACGGTTCATGCCCAGATCGACTGTTTTAGGCGCAAGGTGCGATGTGTTCGCACCGACGGGAGCAGGTTTACCTTCACCGGCGAGAAGGGAACCTTTGCAGCACAGGATGGACTTCCGCGGAGGAGAGTGCATCCCATCTCTCATCAGTTGGCTAGCCTCATCCTAGGAGAAGTGGACGTGCGGAGTCCAGCTTTTCCTGCAGTGGTGGACCAGTACGTGGACGTCTTTCCCGACGACGTTCCAGGGCTACCTCCTCATAGAGAGGTAGACTTTTACATCGACTTGTACCCCGGGACAACCCCGATATCTACTCCAGCATATCGGATGGCCCCCGCCGAGCTTCGAGAGCTGCGGGTACAGTTGGAGGACTTGCAGAGCAAGGGGTTTATCCGACCCAGTGTTTCACCCTGGGCTTCCCCGATTTTGTTCGCCAAGAAGGCGGACGAGAGCTTGCGACTATGTGTCGACTATCGTCGCCTGAACCAGGTGACAGTAAGGAACAAGTATCCGATGCCACGGATTGATGACCTCTTCGATCAGCTCAAGGGAGCGCGGTGGTTCTCGAAGATAGACCTCCAGTCAGGCTATCATCAGCTCAGAGTTCGAGACGAGGACGTACAGAAGACGGCCTTCAGGTGTCGGTATGGCCATTATGAGTTCTTGGTTATGCCGTTCGGCGTAACCAATGCTCCAGCAGTGTTCATGAGCCTCATGAACAGGATCTTCCAGCCATACCTCGACCGATTTTTCGTTGTCTTCATTGACGACATTTTGGTATACTCGAAGACTGAGGAGGAGCATGCCTACCACCTGCGAGTTGTGCTAGACACGCTCCGAGAGCACCAGCTTTATGGCAAGCTCTCAAAATGCCAGTTCTGGTTACGTGAGGTCCATTTCATGGGGCACGTCATCTCTGAGGCGGGAGTTGCAGTGGATCCCGCGAAGATCGAGGCAGTGCTAGCTTGGGAGCCACCCAAGAGCGTGACAGAGGTGCGGAGCTTCTTGGGCCTAGCCGGATACTATCGGAGATTCGTTCCAGACTTCTCCAGAGTTGCGGCACCACTCTCAGCTTTGACAAAGAAGGGGAAACCCTTTGTGTGGTCAGACAGATGTCAGCAGAGCTTCCAGGAGCTGAGACAGAGATTGACCAGCGCACCTATCTTGAGGTTGCCTGAGGAGGGAGTTGGATACGTAGTTTACTGCGATGCGTCAGGGACTGGACTCGGGTGCGTCCTGATGCAGGAGCGGGCTGTGATCGCCTACGGATCACGTCAGTTGAGGCCGCATGAGCAGAACTACGCCACTCATGAGCTGGAGTTAGCAGCAGTGGTCTTTGCTCTGAAGACTTGGCGGCACTATCTGATGGGCGAGCGCTTCACAGTCTTTTCTGACCACCAGAGTCTCAGGTATATCTTCTCTCAGAAGGACCTGAACCTGAGACAGCGGAGATGGCTTGAGTTCCTCCAGGACTATGACTTTGAGATAGTCTATACTCCTGGGAAGGGGAACGTGGTAGCCGATGCCCTCAGCAGGAGGACGAGCATTCAGCTACTTGAGGAGGCGACGGAGCAGCTAGCCTCCTTACAGATATCCTTCGTGGATAGAGACGGAGCAGCCTTTCTTCAGTCTCTCACAGTCTCTCCTCCACTTCTACAGCGGGTCAGAGAGGCTCAGCATGGGGATGCTGACTGTGAGACCCGGCGTGCACTGATATCCTCAGGTCAGGCGCCTGATGGCTTCTCCCTTGGAGCAGAGCACGACATCCTTTCCAGAGGACGTACCTTCGTACCAGTCGCTTTTCGGGAGGAGGTGCTGAGAGAGTTTCACACTTCTCCCTTGGCGGTGCATCCCGGAGTGGAGAAGATGTACCAGGATCTCAGACGACAGCACTGGTGGCCGGGCATGAAGAAAGTTGTGGCAGAGTTCGTTTCACGATGTCTCACCTGCCAGCAGGTGAAGGCAGAGCATCAGGTACCAGCAGGCTTGGTACAGCCCTTGGAGGTCCCGGAGTGGAAGTGGGACGGCATATCTATGGACTTCGTGACTGGACTTCCACGCACTTCCAGAGGTCACGACTCCATTTGGGTGATTGTCGACCGACTCACCAAGTCGGCACACTTCTTACCCATCAGAGAGCAGGGCTCAGTGGAGAGCTTGGGACGTCTTTACGTCCAGGAGATCGTACGGCTTCACGGTGTTCCATCGTCTATCGTCTCCGATCGAGATGCTCGTTTCACTTCCCGGCTTTGGAAGGGGTTGCAGGAGGCGTTCGGGACGCGGCTCCATCTGAGCACAGCCTTCCATCCTCAGACGGATGGTCAGACTGAGAGGACCATACAGACACTCGAGGACATGCTCCGTGCATGTGTTCTCGACTTTGGTCGCAGCTGGGAGGACCACCTACCCTTGGTGGAGTTCGCGTACAACAACAGCTACCACTCCACCATCGGGATGGCACCATACGAGGCGTTGTACGGCAGACCCTGCAGATCACTGTTGTGCTGGACAGACCCTGGGGAGTCAGCACTCGTGGGACCAGAGATGGTCCGAGCCACGACAGAGAAGGTCCAGATCATCCAGGAGAGGATGAGGACAGCTCAGAGCCGGCAGAAGTCATATGCTGACAGGAGGCGGAGGCCACTAGAGTTCGAGGATGGCGACCACGTCTTTTTGTGTGTCTCACCTCGACGTGGTTTACGGAGATTTGGCCGAGGCGGCAAGTTGTCTCCACACTTCATCGGGACTTTCCAGGTCCTCAGCAGGATAGGAGAGGTGGCTTATCGCCTGGCTCTACCACCTCAGTTGCACCGGGTGCACGACGTCTTTCACGTGTCTCAGTTGAGGAGATACGTGCACGACCCGACGCACATCATCGACTTTGGGGAGCTGGACGTGGACGATGGGGCGACTTTTGCGGAGGTCCCAGTGGAGATCGAGGATCGACAGGAGCGGGTCCTACGTGGGCGGTCGATTCCTCTTGTGCGCGTCAGATGGCAGCACGGGAACCTCCAGGAGAGCACTTGGGAGCGGGAGGCTCAGATGCGTGCTCAGTACCCCCATTTGTTCCCCTAGTTTTTGATGTATCTTTACGGGGACGTAAAGCCCTGAGGTGGGAGTAATGTAAAGACCCGCAAATTTCAAGGAAATTTTTTTCTTAATTTTCTTTGGAATTTTACAAGAGCGCAGCTTCAGACGGCACCTGATTCCGAGGCCCGGTGTGCCCGGAATCAATTTCCGAAGTTTGGCTCGGGTACGTTCAGTGAACGGACGAGCAGGTTTTTCTATCTTTTGAACCGGTGCCCGGAATCGAATTCTGAGGGCACCAATGAAATCGCAGCGCCGGTATTTGCTTAGAAACGCCTCTTCCGGAGTTGCGTTTGCTCAGACGTGGTTTTTAAATTTTGGGGCTTTAAGTCAGAAATAAAATAAAATTTGTGCGACAACTTTATTTTATTTCACTTAAGCTGCTTGGAAGCCACTTGAAGCCACTTAAAGGCGGCTTGAACTGAGTTGAACTGGATAGGATGCTATCCAGAAATATCCTACCCCCTTGGTAGGATATTTGTGAGGCAGGGCCCGCACGAGCCCCGCCGTTTCTTTCGCTAAGTAACGCACCCGCGAAAACCCGTCAAAGTAACTGAAAAGTCAACCGACGCGTTTTCTTAAATTCTTAACAGACCATTTAATTGAGCGGTTTATTTCGTGAATTAAATGGGCTGTTTCGCTCGTTGAATTAATTCAACGAACTGATGGGTCGTTACTTACGCTTTTGCGTTTGTTGGCATGTTTATAAAATAAGACCAACCTAAAAATCCTTTGAAAGGATTTGAGAGGATCTTTGTTTCTTCATCTCCCCGCGAAGAACGCGAAGAACGCGAAGAACGCGAAGAACGCCGGCGACCGGAATTCGACGACGCACACCGTGATCTGCAACGTCGACGAGCTCTACCCGCAACGTTCTTCGGCGACACCTCTTCTTCCGCGGCCGATCCTCGTTCGGCAATTAAGGTGAGAAACGAATCGTTTATTTCTCCCTTTTTATTTTCAATGACAACGGATTTAATTAATTAAATCCGTTTGATCTTGATCCGGAGATTGGCGACGCGACGCCGGATACCGCGACGACGCGACGATCTCCTTCTTCCGTGACGAGTGATTCCGCGACGACCTCACGTCCGACGGCGACATCGAGGTAGGGGTTTATTTTCTTGATGATTCTTTCCCGTGTTTATTCTTTTGAAATAAAGAACCCGATCACGGAACAATTTTAATTTATTTAAAATTGTTGATTGGTTTTTCCTTTTCCCCCGTCGAGTTTATGACTAACGCGGAGGGTGCGGGTCTAACGAACAAGACCCGGCAACCCTCCGCCGATCTTTTGTTGTGCAGATTTGGCGGACGACGACGAACCGTGCGGAAAGGGCGATCCGTTGATCCCGCAGTGAAGATCGGCCCCCGGGAGGAGCAACGGCGCAGACGGGAGGCAAAACGGGCCACCGGAGCAACTCCGGCGGCCCGCGGAAGGCGGCGGTGGCGCGGGTCGCCGGCGCAGCGGCGCCGGCGACCGGAGGCGGCGGCGCCCGGAGCGCCGCCGTGGAGGAGTTCCGCTGCGGCGGCGGTGGCCGGTTCCGCGGCCGCGCGGAACCGGGGAGGGACGCGGCGGCCCGGCCGCGTCCGCGTGACAGGCGGCCCCCCCCGCGGGGCCGCGTTTTCCTCCAAGCCGCGGGTCAAACCCGCGGCGGTTGCTTCGGCCGCTCGGCCGAAGCCGAGCCGGCCGGTCCGGTCGGCCGGGCCGCGCCCAGGCCGTGCCCAGGCCGGACCGGACCCGGCCTAGCCGGGTCGGGCCGGGTCGGGCCGACCCGGTTCGGGCCGACCCGGTTCGGCCGACCCAGGGGGGGGGGGGTTCGGGCCGGGTCGCCCCGGGCCCAGAACCCCCGTTTCGGCCCCTCTTCGGTCTTCCGCCCATATCTTGGGCCTGGGACCTCCGATTGACGAATCGTCAGCGGCTACGCGATCCTTGGATCGATACGGTCGTTTCGGTATATTATACTCAACGTTTCGGAAGACTTTGGGTTCGGCCGGGTTGGTTCATACACGAAACCAACCGGGCCCTCGGAGCGGAAACGCTCATAACTTGAGCTACGGACGTCCGATCGACGTACCGTCAACTGTGGTAGATTCCTCTAAGTGAGACGGAACTTTTGGCATACTCCGCCCGAGGATCGGATACAGGCGGAGTACGGTCGGGTTGGTTTTTCCCTAAAAACCAACCGGGCCCCTGGGACGAAAATGCCAATAACTCTCAGACCGGGCGTCCGATTGACGCGCCGTCTGTTGCGTTGAGATCCTGTTGTCGATACGGAACTTTTGGATACATCAACTTCGGACTACGTGTCAGTTGATGTATCAGCCTCTCGGCTCGTGGAGCGGACCCTCCTAAACGAGCTCGCTATGTGCGGGAACCCTAGCGCTGGCTGTGACTTCGACGACAGAGCAGAGATCCTCTGTGGACTGCGACGACGGCAGAGCAGAGATCCTCCGTGGACTGCGACGACGGCAGAGCAGAGATCCTTCGTGGACTGCGGCGACGACTGTGCAGAGATCCTCAGTGGACTGCGTCGACTACTGCACTCAGCGATCCTACGTGGATCAGTGCTACAGGTTCTGTGTGAGCCCGATCCTATGTGGGTCCTTACTACCGGTTCTGTGTGAGCCACTGCCTACAGGTTCTGTGTGAGCCCGATCCTATGTGGGTCTTTTGCGGGGGTTAGTACCTATCGATCCTTCGTGGGTCCGACGACTTAGATGGATCAGTGATCATCTTTGACGTCATCTGAAAAAGTATACCTGGTTGAGCTGAATCTTATGTTACTCTCCTTTGTGGATTGTGTTGAACTATCCTATGTGGATTTACTGTTTACTCTCCTTGTGGATTTGAGTCTTGCTTTCCTTTGTGGATTGAGTTGTTCTTGAGCTCGTGAGCAGAGCTAGAATTGGGGACTTAGGTATATGTATGGGCATATACCTAAGTCGAGTCAGATGTTACTTCGTGATTGCATCTTTCTTTGTGCTATATCCTTTGTGGATTTCGGGAGACCTTCGGGGGTCTCGGGGTCCTTACTGAGTAGCTTATACTCACCCCTGCACGGGCTATGCCCGCACCTTGTTGTGTTGGTTGCAGACGACGGACAGCGCTGATCTCAGTTGGGGCGTGGAGCAGGACGGTACCTGGAGGTGGACCACTGGACGGGACGTGCTCGGAGTGGACGTGGGACCCGAGGAGCCTGGAGACTATCTGTACCCACCCTTCAGGTGGGATTGCCAGTGGACGACACGAGGCCGCCGTCTTTTCTTCAGTTGCTGTTCTTTACTTTTTCAGTTGTACTTTCAGTTGGGCTTGTATTCTGGCCCCCTTTACTTTTCTTCACTTTGTAGTTACTTTCCGCTTGCTGACTCTGTGGTGGTTGTTACTTATAAAGGCAATGCCTTCCCTGTTTACTGGGATTTTACGCCTTGGTGCTAGTCCCCAGCCCCTGGCCTATGGAAGGCGGGCTTGGGGTAGTCACGGCATGGGCCCCGAGGACGGGTCGTGACACAGGGGTTGGTGACTAGCACTTGAAGGCTTTTCCTAAACAGGGATGGCATTTCCTTAGAGATTCGTACACACTCAAAATGTGTAACTGAAGTAAAAAAACTAACAAAATTAAGGTATAACCATGAGAGTAAAGTAAAACCATAAGTACAATAGTAAACATAAAATAGTGGGCCATAATATAATCTCTAGAAATTGAAAAGAATGTAAATAGTTGTTGCATCTACCTTGGAGCTCTACCTAGAGGGTAGTAGTTGTAAGTCTAAAGTCGAAGAATAGGATATCGACTGTTCCCATTGCACCAAGCTCCACTAAGTCCCAAACCTCCAATGACTACCTCGGAGTGTTAGTAGTATGTACCAAACACAAACGTGCAGGCAGATCCCATGCAAGGTTGAGTATAAAAACTCAGTAGCGGACCCCGAGACCCCTGAAGGTCTCTCAATAATCTAAAAAGAAAAACATCACAAGAAATTACAAAAAGGTAATATCACAATCATGATCTAAATCATGAAGCACAAATAAAAATAGATAGCTCACTCTAACCGTATAACTTAAAGGTTACTGGGATAGGGATGACTAGTGGTAAAGCCAAATCATCCTATTCATAGTAACTCTACTATTGACCCGTATATGTCACTTTATGTTGACCTGTATTGGTCACTAGATGATGACCCATATTGGTCACTGGTGCCGAACCGTATTGGTCGCTGGTGCTAACTCGTATTCGTTGCTGGTACAGAGGTAGGGATGATTAGTCGTACAGCTAGATCATCCCACTCTATAGTTTCTGATGTTGAACTATATTGGTCACTCTTCTTCTTCATGTTACATCTAGCCACTAGATTCCCACATGAAGCACACCTAATCTCCAGAAGATTTTGATCATCAATACATCAGTCATATTTCAACCGATACAAACCCCACAAAAATCATACACAAGGGACCACCCCATCATAGGGGTCCCAACGTAATAGACGAAGCATCGATCGGATGCTCAGTCTATGATACATGGGAAATTTTGTAAAAAGGTCCTAGTTGGTTTCACGTCTGATCCAACCCAGGTCGCCCGTCAAACTGTCAAAAGTCACTTAGAGTATCTCCAAAGTACCACCTATTCATAAGCATCCTTAGCCACAGACTGTACATTGATTGAACGCTTGATATGTTAGTTACACCCATATTCGTGAGAGGAGGGTGAACGCACCTCGGTCCAGCTCTGCTTGGTCGGGCCTGCCGGAATATGCCAAAGGGACTACTTTCCAAAAAGGGGTCTCAACTCCACTAACGGCATTCCAAACAGACACTTTGTTCGTCAGTTACAGGCGTTTCTTTATTCGGGGGCAGGTTGGGTTTGGGCCCGGTCTGACTCTATCAATTCGGCCCAATGTAACGGGTCCTAGGGTCTACTTGAACCCGCCAGGGTACAACCCGTTAAGGGTTGGCCCGATTCACTGGTTCCATCCCATTGGGGTCGACCAGGCTAGTTCGAAGGCCAGGACTGCGGGTTCCGCCTGGCCCGCGTCCGCCGGAAGGCAGAAAATGTCTCCAACTGGCCCCACAGATGCAGGTCCATTTCATTTGGAAGGTGAGGTGATTCCCCATTGTGTGCAATGCTCATCCAGGTGGTGACCAATCTCTCGCCGATTCGGTATGGCACGGGGCTGCGCCGCCCCCTCCAACAGCCGCAGCCACCGCCTGCGAGCGCCGCCCTTCTCCCATGCGGCTGGCTCAGTCTGGCCGCCTCTGGCCACCGCAGCGTGCGATGGTACACCACCTTCCCACATCCCGCAGCCATTTGTCGTGGGCCTCTTGTAGCCACTGTTGGCCTCCACCATCATGGCACACTAGTGGTTCATTCCTCGGGCCACCGAACCAGCTCTGGTGGTCTGTTCATGGTGTTGTCTACACCTACAAGCCTCTTGGGTCACTACCGCCACTTCTCAACTCCAATCTATGCCTTTCCGTCACATTGGTTGGCCACACATGAGAAACACAAGAACAAAATAATCCATAGAGGGTTCAAGACTTGTTCGGATTGGCCCACGCCCTCCGTGTTAGCTTTTTAACAAGGGGTGTTAGAAACAATAAGAGAATTTAGAAATAACTCCTGACTTGAAAACTCGCATCAACCTCCTATTTTTAAAGAAAGATACATAGATCAACCCATTGGTTGGTTGATCCATGTTCTTCGTATAAATCAAGAATGGAAGATGGAGGAATATCACAATATCAAAAACCAAAAACCCCTACCTCGATCAGACGTCCGCTGAAAATGATAGATGGAACCTCCTTCATCGTTGTCATCAGTTCATGATTCGGTGGTGCTCGTCACCTCTCGCTGAATCTGGTCTCATCCTCTATGTAGTTCTTCACCAACATCCATCATTTTCATTGAAAAAGAAATCCATCAGCATTTTTTCAGAGGTTCTCTCCCTTTTATTCCATTCGTTTTCCAATGAATGGTTATAATTAAAGAGAACCCTCCCAATTTTGCGTTCATTAATGCGGAACATTAATGAACTGCAATTAACAGGGTTACATAAATTCATGAGTTGTGTGATTATGCAGTCAAATGGTAACGGGTCATTTATGGACTCGTAACTGTTCCGTCGATAGAATTCTATTACGTAGCATTGCCTCTTAGTGGTTATAGAAAATAAAATAAATTTATTTTATTTTTTAGAACAAAAGGTCTGAAAAATATCTTTCACATTCGACCTTCACTGATTGATGTTAGGTCCCTCTTAGGCGGAACCGAATATTCCAGATTAAACGGTTCCCTTGGACATTCAATCTTGGCACTGGTTCAAAAGTTAAGAAATCCTGCTTGCATGTCCACTGAACGTACTTAAAGAAAGTTAAGAAATTTATTCCAGGTGCCCCATGCCTCGGAATGGCGTTTCTTCTTAGACCCTGGTCTCATATTCACTTCAACAAACTAAAAATAATTATTGGAAAATCCGGGTTATTACATTCTTCCTAACTTGGGGATTTACCTCTCGGAAAGCCAAAAAAGGCTACACAAACAAAGAGGGGTATTGGGCATGTATATGATCCTCTCACTCCCATTTTCTCTCTTGGAGATTCCCATACTGCCATAGAATGTGCAACAAACGTATCGATCACCCATGAAGGATCTGCTTCTATTGATCCCCTATCTCCACCAGGTACTCTACAAAAGTGACCCCATCGTCAAACTCCAACTCACCATGGTCGATGACGTGAGATAGGTTATGCACGTATCTCCTGAGTTGGTATAAGTTGAAGACATTGTGCACCCTCTCCAACTACGGTGGAAGTTCCAAGAAGTATTCCTCCTTTCCAACCCTATGAAGTATCAAGAATGTTCTGATAAACCTCTATGAGAGTTTTCCACCTCATCCAAATCTTTGTAGTCACCATCTAGGGGAGACTCTCAAGAATATGTGGTCCCCCTCCAAGAACTCCAGTGGTCTCCATCACCTATCATCATAAAACTTCTTTCGGCTCTGTGCAGTCTTCATCCACTCTCATATGACATGCACCTTTTTAGTGGTAGCCCGTACCATCTCTACGGCCACGAGTGTTGGATCTCCTGGATCCATACTGCACAAGGGTGATCTGCATAGTCATCCGTACAACAACCTCAAAAAGGGTCCATACCAATGGCGGAGTAATTTCTATTGTTGTATACGAACTCCACCAATGGTAGGTGGTCCTCCCAACTATGACCAAAATCTAGGAAACATGCACGAAGCATGTCCTCCATGGTCTGGATTGTCCGCTCAGTCTGACCATCTGTCTACGAGTGAATAGTTGTGCTCAAGTGAAGTTGAGTCCCAAAATCCTCCTTAATCCTCTCCAAAATCGGGATGTGAGGAATGCATCATTATCTGAGACTATCTTCGAAGGCACTCCATGAAGTCTCATGATCTCATGAATGTATAGACGTCCAAATTTCTCTACCAATTCCTTCACTCAAATAACAAGGTAGTGGGCCGATATGGTGAGTTGTTCAATGATCACCCAATTGGTATTGTTCCCTCTGGACATATTTGGTAACCTCATCATGAAGTCCATCGATATCCCTTCCCACTTCTACTCTGGTATCATGAGGTGTTGGGTCAAGCCTGCTAGTACTTAGTGCTTGACCTTCACATTTTGGAAAGTGAATCATCTAGAAACAAGCTTTGTCATAGCTTTCTTCATCCCTGTCCACCAGTACTAACATTGGGGGTCCTGATACATCTTCATCATTCCTGGATGTATAGACAAGGTGGTTGTATGGAACTCCCTCATCACCTCCTATCGTAGCACCACTGGTACAATTTTACGTCCTCATAAAAGGTTAGTGTGCTCCCCACCTTCAGAATATTCGCCAGGTGCAAGGATGAGGATATTTGAGCACATGTAGTCTCATAGTTGTTGTATTCGAGTTATTCCTTCCTAACTCGTTGAAGGAGTAGAGGAGAAACTACCATTGACTCAAGGTAGACTCTCTCATCTCTATCCACATAGGTTATATGAATCGAGGAAAACTTCTCTGAATCCTCGTTCAGTAGCTACGAACTTGATCTCTAGAAAATTCCATATGTCAATATATTCCCCTTACCACGAGTATAAAATATCTCAAATTCATAGTCTAGGAAGAACTCTATCCAAATTCATTGTCTCATATTAATATCTTTCTCTGTGAATATATATATAAGAATCTAGTGGTCTGAGAAAACAGTGAATTGCTCACCCATCATGTAGTGGATTCACATTTTTAGTTTGAAAACTACTGATACCAACTCTAAGTCAGGAGTCGCATAATTCTAATTAGGAGGCCTCAGCTATCATGATCCATAAGAAATCACTACATCATCCTTCATCAGGATGAAACTGATTCCATTCCCTGATGCATCACATTAAACCATGTAGTCAGTGCACTCCTCCGGCAACCTCAGGATGGGAGCACTGGTCAAGCTCTACCTTAGTTGTTGAAAACTCTTATGGAATGTCTCTAACAATATAAAGGGTTCCCCTTCTTCATCCGGGAAGTCATAGGTGCTTCTACACTGGAAAAATCTGTTACGAACCTCCAATAGTAGGATGGTAATCCAAGGAAGCTTCCCACCTCAGAAACACTCCAATGTGGCTTCAAAGAAATTACTTCCTCGATCTTCACTAGATCCACTACAAATCCAGCCTCTGAGATGACGTGTCCCAAGAAGTGGACCTTCTGTATCCAGAACTCACACATCAAGATCTTCCCATGTAAATGGTGCTCTCGGAGTGTGTCCAAAACTATCCTCAAGTGTACAGTGTTCTCTACCTCAGACGTTGAGTACACCAAGATTTCATCAACGAAGACCACCATGAATCAATTGAGGTATTTATTGAAGATCATGTTGATGAGACCCATAAACACTACTGGAGAGTTGGTCATGCTGAAATGAATCACCAAGAACTCATAATTTCCATACAGACATCTGAAGGCTATCTCGGGTAGGTCCTCGTCTCGTTCCCTGAGCTGGTGATATCCTGATCTGAGATCTATCTTTGAAAACCAATGACCTCCCTTCAACTGGTCGAAGAGATCATTGATCCTTGGTAGAGGATACTTGTTCTTCACGATCACCTGGTTTAGGAATTGGAATTCCACACATAGCCTCAAACTTCTGGCTTCCTTCTTGAATAACAACATTGGGGGTTCCCATGGATAAACACTAGGCCTTACGAATCCCTTCCTCTATAAGTCCTCCAACAATACCCTCAGCTCCCAGAGCTCCTTAGGGGCCATCCGATATGCTGGTGTAGATATCAGTGTTGTTCCTGGGTACAAGTTGATGAAGCGTTGTCGTGCACGCTCTCAAAAATATTTATACTAAGTGCAGCACAGTGGCTGACCTAGGTCGATCTCTTGAGGAGCCTTTTGCAGTCAATCGCTCACTATTTCTAATTCACTATGTATATATAAACTAAAATGACCAGAAATGATATTTGATAATTAAAAATACAAAACTAAAAGTAAATATGCAGATGCAATGCAACAGAATGAATGCAAACAAAATGATGTTATGACAGAAAGGAGACATTCCCGAGAGCATCACCCAGAGTGAACCTTCATCGTCTCATTATTAGTTTCAAATTTACTTAATGAACATGCTCCATCGTATGCATGAACATCCCCTTCTGCCTATGGTTGTGAATGTATGATACACTCAACGATCGTCGAGAGACCATACATCCACCTCCTCGATCGAGGGAAAATGTGACAGAAGTGAAAGCTAAACCTCGGGTGGCAAGTGGAGACACAAAGGAGCCTTACCCACTAAGATCCCCCTCGGTATAACTCTAAGAAAATAAGAAACATTAAGACATTAATTTTCAAAGACTTGGGTTCATCACTGGATTACTCCCCCAGGAACTTCCTCGGGTTAGCTACTCATGATCACGAGCATAAGAGTTCACAGTGAAAAGAAAACGGGGGGAGAAAAACAAAAGAGAGAAAGAATAAGAGTGAAAGGAGAACACTTGAATAAAAATATGAAATACTATTACATAATGAAAGTAAAAGAAAATACAAATCTAAACTACATATAATGGCCAACAAAGGCTATTCCTAAGTTGCCAACCCATTGGAATGAAAAGGAGATACACTTTTATAAGGAAAGGGTGTGGAAATTTGGCTCCAAAAATCATCCCCGAATGTAGGCGCGTGGATGGCTTCTTTAATGACATAATTTGGAACTTGGCCCTTCTTGAAAGTTGTTCCATTACTTCTCCTCTGTAGACCCACGAAATTTCAGCTTTATTGGCCTAGAAATTAATTAGTTATGGCCGCCTCACTCAGAGTATTTAATTCTGCCAGGCAGACTGTTCGTATTCCAATACACCGAGTTCCAACGCATCAATGGCCTTGAAAATGAAAGAATCATGCGCGGCCTTATTAATAAAAGTTCTTCATACCGATGTCCTTCAGGTCCATGTAAAATTTCAGCTCCATTGGTTCGGCCAGTTATGAGATATGGTCCCCACAATAAACTTATGCAGTTCTGTACACAGTTTTCGAGGCCTGGTTTGTGAGCTAGATTTGAGCTTCCAAATGATGGATTGAGCTTTTGGTCCAGAAGGATAAAATGAAGCCCATCGAACATAGAAACCTGTAAAAGAAGAAGTGTGCAATTTGGATCAGTTTATAAAATGTTATGTCCTAAACATTATAATAAATGAAAACTGTTTAAATACAAAATAAGCCATTTTTCCAATTAAGCTCAAAAATACTCCTAAAACATAAAATGTGACAATTTACCCTTAAATAACACATTGGTGGGATTAAAAACATTGAAATTCAGAATAAAATAATTTAAAATATTTGTTCTATCAATTCCCCCACACTTAAACATTGCACTCCTGGGCAATCATCTTATACCAAGGTCAAAAACAAACTTCTCAAAGCATAAATGACAACATAGCTCAATTATCATATCAAAGGAAATATCATGCCTCCTACATGGACAAAAATTTCAGAACTCCTCAAAAAAATCATATGAATCCATTCAATATCATGTTAATCCTCACATGCATGTCGTACCTACCTCCCCGGAAAATTATTTCTCTCTTCACTCAAGGATATTTTAATGTGGAGTTTTTCTCATTCCCAAAAACATGTGTGATTTCCATAGGCTTGCTATCCTCCTAGTATCTCCACTTCATAGAGTCAAAAATGTGTCAATCATGAGGTCTTTTTCATGGGTTGTTCTGAAGCTGAGGGTTGGCAGGTTTAAAATGTAAAAACATCTGAGGCAGAATGAGGAGGGTTAAGCTCTAAAGTGAAGTAAATGCATGAAAACAGTTTTGCTCAAGAATGGTGTGCTCCTCAATCAGCTCAAAAACGAATCACCTCCAAACACCTCTTCTTTAGGGAAGTTCACACTTGGGATTTCAGCATCAATGATTTTCATCCCTCTTTTCCCCATTTGTAGCATTGTTTCAGCTTGAATTCAGATCTGGATTTCTCTTCAGAATCATGTTTTGGAGGAAAAGAGAGGCAGCTTTTGATCTTCAAAAATTGGTGAACACCCATCCCATATGTGATGATATTTTGGGCCAACCATCCATCTTCCCATCATGACATTTCTTCCACCCAAGCAGCAATAAATATGGCAACACTTTCAATTCAGCTCAAAAATATTCTTCACGAAAGCAAAATAAAGCTCATCTTCTCCCTCCCCCACACTTGAGTTCAACAATAATCATGCATTTAACTTCTAGAGAAGGTTGGAAAGGGATAAATGGCTTGTAATGTGGATGTCTAACAAGGTATTTCATGGCTACTAGGGGCTTAAAGAAGGTCAGATGAAAAGGTAGGCCAAAATAAGAGTTTAATGCAAAAGGGGCTTTCAAAGTGATGCCTCAATCATACTTAACACATTCCATGAACTCTAACAGCTTTGAAAAAGAGAAAAATAGCAAGTTCTGGATCACACAACATGTCTCAAGACACTCAAGAAAAAGATAAATGTAAGAATATGTCAAACAGGTTTAGAAACCTCTCGGGTTAGGCATGATTTTCAATTTAGACAGCACTAGTGCACATGAGTTTCACAATCAACCAAACTTCATCAAATGAAAAGATCAGAAATCAGAAAAAAAATCCATTCAGCAATCATTTAAAACCTCAAATAATCAAATCAAGCAATGTTCCAAAAATACCAAGATGGTTTGAATTTTCCAAAGTATTCGATTCAGCTCAAGATTCCTAAAAACACACCAAAAAAATGAAAAATGAAAATAAGAAAATTTCAAAAACATCAACATGAAAAATAAAATGAAAGCACAAACAAAAGAAATGACCACTCATAAGAAAAATAAATAAAAATAAAGAGAAAAGGAATAGAAAAAGGATAATGCTTGGTTTGACCCCCCAAGCGGGTGCTAGGTTTTTACTGCCCCTAGTCAGGCAGTTGCAGCAGATTATCCCCAATCAGATGGTGGATGTGGTTTTTTTGAGATAAACCACCACATGTGACTTTTTCCAGTGTCCATCAGTAGACACTGAAATTGGAGAACCCCAAAGAAAATAAGAAATTTCCCATCCCCCAAGAAATAATAAAGATAGAATTTGAAATCCAGAGTGGGAGGGAATAGAATATAGGGGTGCTCCCTGTGATCATCTATGGTGTCCTCCTCCAAATGGTATGAAATTTGTTGTAGAGGAGGCAGTCGCACCACCTCTAGCTTCTCTACCTCTTCTTCCTTGATCACCACCACTTGAGTGGTATAATTCATATCATCCAAGGTCTGCCCCATTTGTACTGTATCAGAAATTTCAGGAAAGGAGAAGTCAGAAAGCAATTCAGTTTGAATAAAATTAAAACATGACGAATCAATTAAGAAATCTTCCCTTTCAAGTAAGTCAGCTTGGAGATTGATCTCTTCTGGCAAGACCATTAGCAACTCCATCTCAGCAGGTGCATCATCATCTTCATCATCCAAAGAAAGAGAGAGGTCAAAAGGTTCTGATTTTTCAAAATCAAGCATGGGAAGATCATGTTTCAGGTTATCTTCAACAAAGTGATTCCAGGATTCATCCAAAAATTGTTGATCTCCCATAAGTGTATCAGCTGGAATGTGTAAATTAGGGACCTCCTTGAGCAATGGTTGAGTACGAGATGATATTATTAATTCCTTTAGAAGCTCCTTCTCACCCTCCTCAGGTTCTTTGACATAAAAAATAATCGGTGAAATCTCTTCCACCACTTGTTTGGGTTCAGGTTGTGGTTCTGGTTCAGGTTCGGGTTGTTCCATCAGTGAACGAATATATTCATCAAACCTTTTTTCAGTTCTCTTCAGTTTTTGAATCTCTTCATGAAGTTCTTTCATTTTGGATTCATAATCATTTTGAACTTCTTCATGCACCTTTGATTGATCAGTCCATGCATAAAAATTTGAATTGAAATTCATCATGAACAAATATTTTTTTTAGTTTTTGAAATTTATGATTTTTTTGTTTTTTAAATTAAAGGAAGAAAAATAATTTAAAATAAGTGAATAAAAATAATGAGTGAAGACTACTTGGCTCCCCGGCAACGGCGCCAATTTGATGAAGCGTTGTCGTGCACGCTCTCAAAAATATTTATACTAAGTGCAGCACAGTGGCTGACCTAGGTCGATCTCTTGAGGAGCCTTTTGCAGTCAATCGCTCACTATTTCTAATTCACTATGTATATATAAACTAAAATGACCAGAAATGATATTTGATAATTAAAAATACAAAACTAAAAGTAAATATTCAGATGCAATGCAACAGAATGAATGCAAACAAAATGATGTTATGATAGAAAGGAGACATTCCCGAGAGCATCACCCAGAGTGAACCTTCATCGTCTCATTATTAGTTTCAAATTTACTTAATGAACATGCTCCATCGTATGCATGAACATCCCCTTCTGCCTATGGTTGTGAATGTATGATACACTCAACGATCGTCGAGGGACCATACATCCACCTCCTCGATCGAGGGAAAATGTGACAGAAGTGAAAGCTAAACCTCGGGTGGCAAGTGGAGACACAAAGGCGCCTTACCCACTAAGATCCCCCTCGGTATAACTCTAAGAAAATAAGAAACATTAAGACATTAATTTTCAAAGACTTGGGTTCATCACTGGATTACTCCCCCAGGAACTTCCTCGGGTTAGCTACTCATGATCACGAGCATAAGAGTTCACAGTGAAAAGAAAACGGGGGGAGAAAAACAAAAGAGAGAAAGAATAAGAGTGAAAGGAGAACACTTGAATAAAAATATGAAATGCTATTACATAATTAAAGTAAAAGAAAATACAAAGCTAAACTACATATAATGGCCAACAAAGGCTATTCCTAAGTTGCCAACCCATTGGAATGAAAAGGAGATACACTTTTATAAGGAAAGGGTGTGGAAATTTGGCTCCAAAAATCATCCCCGAATGTAGGCGCGTGGATGGCTTCTTTAATGACATAATTTGGAACTTGGCCCTTCTTGAAAGTTGTTCCATTACTTCTCCTCTGTAGACCCACGAAATTTCAGCTTTATTGGCCTAGAAATTAATTAGTTATGGCCGCCTCACTCAGAGTATTTAATTCTGCCAGGCAGACTGTTCGTATTCCAATACACCGAGTTCCAACGCATCAATGGCCTTGAAAATGAAAGAACCATGCGCGGCCTTCTTAATAAAAGTTCTTCATCCGGATGTCCTTCAGCTCCATGTAAAATTTCAGCTCCATTGGTTCGGCCAGTTATGAGATATGGTCCCCACAATAAACTTATGCAGTTCTGTACACAGTTTTCGAGGCCTGGTTTGTGAGCTAGATTTGAGCTTCCAAATGATGGATTGAGCTTTTGGTCCAGAAGGATAAAATGAAGCCCATCGAACATAGAAACCTGTAAAAGAAGAAGTTTGCAATTTGGATCAGTTTATAAAATGTTATGTCCTAAACATTATAATAAATGAAAACTGTTTAAATACAAAATAAGCCATTTTTCCAATTAAGCTCAAAAATACTCCTAAAACATAAAATGTGACAATTTACCCTTAAATAACACATTGGTGGGATTAAAAACATTGAAATTCAGAATAAAATAATTTAAAATATTTGTTCTATCAATTCCCCCACACTTAAACATTGCACTCCTGGGCAATCATCTTATACCAAGGTCAAAAACAAACTTCTCAAAGCATAAATGACAACATAGCTCAATTATCATATCAAAGGAAATATCATGCCTCCTACATGGACAAAAATTTCAGAACTCCTCAAAAAAATCATATGAATCCATTCAATATCATGTTAATCCTCACATGCATGTCGTACCTACCTCCCCGGAAAATTATTTCTCTCTTCACTCAAGGATATTTTAATGTGGAGTTTTTCTCATTCCCAAAAACATGTGTGATTTCCATAGGCTTGCTATCCTCCTAGTATCTCCACTTCATAGAGTCAAAAATGTGTCAATCATGAGGTCTTTTTCATGGGTTGTTCTGAAGCTGAGGGTTGGCAGGTTTAAAATGTAAAAACATCTGAGGCAGAATGAGGAGGGTTAAGCTCTAAAGTGAAGTAAATGCATGAAAACAGTTTTGCTCAAGAATGGTGTGCTCCTCAATCAGCTCAAAAACGAATCACCTCCAAAAACCTCTTCTTTAGGGAAGTTCACACTTGGGATTTCAGCATCAATGATTTTCATCCCTCTTTTCCCCATTTGTAGCATTGTTTCAGCTTGAATTCAGATCTGGATTTCTCTTCAGAATCATGTTTTGGAGGAAAAGAGAGGCAGCTTTTGATCTTCAAAAATTGGTGAACACCCATCCCATATGTGATGATATTTTGGGCCAACCATCCATCTTCCCATCACGACATTTCTTCCACCCAAGCAGCAATAAATATGGCAACACTTTCAATTCAGCTCAAAAATATTCTTCACGAAAGCAAAATAAAGCTCATCTTCTCCCTCCCCCACACTTGAGTTCAACAATAATCATGCATTTAACTTCTAGAGAAGGTTGGAAAGGGATAAATGGCTTGTAATGTGGATGTCTAACAAGGTATTTCATGGCTACTAGGGGCTTAAAGAAGGTCAGATGAAAAGGTAGGCCAAAATAAGAGTTTAATGCAAAAGGGGCTTTCAAAGTGATGCCTCAATCATACTTAACACATTCCATGAACTCTAACAGCTTTGAAAAAGAGAAAAATAGCAAGTTCTGGATCACACAACATGTCTCAAGACACTCAAGAAAAAGATAAATGTAAGAATATGTCAAACAGGTTTAGAAACCTCTCGGGTTAGGCATGATTTTCAATTTAGACAGCACTAGTGCACATGAGTTTCACAATCAACCAAACTTCATCAAATGAAAAGATCAGAAATCAGAAAAAAAATCCATTCAGAAATCATTTAAAACCTCAAATAATCAAATCAAGCAATGTTCCAAAAATACCAAGATGGTTTGAATTTTCCAAAGTATTCGATTCAGCTCAAGATTCCTAAAAACACACCAAAAAAATGAAAAAGGAAAATAAGAAAATTTCAAAAACATCAACATGAAAAATAAAATGAAAGCACAAACAAAAGAAATGACCACTCATAAGAAAAATAAATAAAAATAAAGAGAAAAGGAATAGAAAAAGGATAATGCTTGGTTTGACCCCCCAAGCGGGTGCTAGGTTTTTACTGCCCCTAGTCAGGCAGTTGCAGCAGATTATCCCCAATCAGATGGTGGATGTGGTTTTTTTGAGATAAACCACCACATGTGACTTTTTCCAGTGTCCATCAGTAGACACTGAAATTGGAGAACCCCAAAGAAAATAAGAAATTTCCCATCCCCCAAGAAATAATAAAGATAGAATTTGAAATCCAGAGTGGGAGGGAATAGAATATAGGGGTGCTCCCTGTGATCATCTATGGTGTCCTCCTCCAAATGGTATGAAATTTGTTGTAGAGGAGGCAGTCGCACCACCTCTAGCTTCTCTACCTCTTCTTCCTTGATCACCACCACTTGAGTGGTATAATTCATATCATCCAAGGTCTGCCCCATTTGTACTGTATCAGAAATTTCAGGAAAGGAGAAGTCAGAAAGCAATTCAGTTTGAATAAAATTAAAACATGACGAATCAATTAAGAAATCTTCCCTTTCAAGTAAGTCAGCTTGGAAATTGATCTCTTCTGGCAAGACCATTAGCAACTCCATCTCAGCAGGTGCATCATCATCTTCATCATCCAAAGAAAGAGAGAGGTCAAAAGGTTCTGATTTTTCAAAATAAAGCATGGGAAGATCATGTTTCAGGTTATCTTCAACAAAGTGATTCCAGGATTCATCCAAAAATTGTTGATCTCCCATAAGTGTATCAGCTGGAATGTGTAAATTAGGGACCTCCTTGAGCAATGGTTGAGTACGAGATGATATTATTAATTCCTTTAGAAGCTCCTTCTCACCCTCCTCAGGTTCTTTGACATAAAAAATAATCGGTGAAATCTCTTCCACCACTTGTTTGGGTTCAGGTTGTGGTTCTGGTTCAGGTTCGGGTTGTTCCATCAGTGAACGAATATATTCATCAAACCTTTTTTCAGTTCTCTTCAGTTTTTGAATCTCTTCATGAAGTTCTTTCATTTTGGATTCATAATCATTTTGAACTTCTTCATGCACCTTTGATTGATCAGTCCATGCATAAAAATTTGAATTGAAATTCATCATGAACAAATATTTTTTTTAGTTTTTGAAATTTATGATTTTTTTGTTTTTTAAATTAAAGGAAGAAAAATAATTTAAAATAAGTGAATAAAAATAATGAGTGAAGACTACTTGGCTCCCCGGCAACGGCGCCAATTTGATGAAGCGTTGTCGTGCACGCTCTCAAAAATATTTATACTAAGTGCAGCACAGTGGCTGACCTAGGTCGATCTCTTGAGGAGCCTTTTGCAGTCAATCGCTCACTATTTCTAATTCACTATGTATATATAAACTAAAATGACCAGAAATGATATTTGATAATTAAAAATACAAAACTAAAAGTAAATATGCAGATGCAATGCAACAGAATGAATGCAAACAAAATGATGTTATGACAGAAAGGAGACATTCCCGAGAGCATCACCCAGAGTGAACCTTCATCGTCTCATTATTAGTTTCAAATTTACTTAATGAACATGCTCCATCGTATGCATGAACATCCCCTTCTGCCTATGGTTGTGAATGTATGATACACTCAACGATCGTCGAGAGACCATACATCCACCTCCTCGATCGAGGGAAAATGTGACAGAAGTGAAAGCTAAACCTCGGGTGGCAAGTGGAGACACAAAGGCGCCTTACCCACTAAGATCCCCCTCGGTATAACTCTAAGAAAATAAGAAACATTAAGACATTAATTTTAAAAGACTTGGGTTCATCACTGGATTACTCCCCCAGGAACTTCCTCGGGTTAGCTACTCATGATCACGAGCATAAGAGTTCACAGTGAAAAGAAAACGGGGGGAGAAAAACAAAAGAGAGAAAGAATAAGAGTGAAAGGAGAACACTTGAATAAAAATATGAAATGCTATTACATAATGAAAGTAAAAGAAAATACAAAGCTAAACTACATATAATGGCCAACAAAGGCTATTCCTAAGTTGCCAACCCATTGGAATGAAAAGGAGATACACTTTTATAAGGAAAGGGTGTGGAAATTTGGCTCCAAAAATCATCCCCGAATGTAGGCGCGTGGATGGATTCTTTAATGACATAATTTGGAACTGGGCCCTTCTTGAAAGTTGTTCCATTACTTCGCCTCTGTAGACCCACGAAATTTCAGCTTTATTGGCCTAGAAATTAATTAGTTATGGCCGCCTCACTCAGAGTATTTAATTCTGCCAGGCAGACTGTTCGTATTCCAATACACCGAGTTCCAACGCATCAATGGCCTTGAAAATGAAAGAATCATGCGCGGCATTCTTAATAAAAGTTCTTCATCCGGATGTCCTTCAGCTCCATGTAAAATTTCAGCTCCATTGGTTCGGCCAGTTATGAGATATGGTCCCCACAATAAACTTATGCAGTTCTGTACACAGTTTTCGAGGCCTGGTTTGTGAGCTAGATTTGAGCTTCCAAATGATGGATTGAGCTTTTGGTCCAGAAGGATAAAATGAAGCCCATCGAACATAGAAACCTTTAAAAGAAGAAGTTTGCAATTTGGATCCGTTTATAAAATGTTATGTCCTAAACATTATAATAAATGAAAACTGTTTAAATACAAAATAAGCCATTTTTCCAATTAAGCTCAAAAATACTCCTAAAACATAAAATGTGACAATTTACCCTTAAATAACACATTGGTGGGATTAAAAACATTGAAATTCAGAATAAAATAATTTAAAATATTTGTTCTATCAATTCCCCACACTTAAACATTGCACTCCTGGGCAATCATCTTATACCAAGGTCAAAAACAAACTTCTCAAAGCATAAATGACAACATAGCTCAATTATCATATCAAAGGAAATATCATGCCTCCTACATGGACAAAAATTTCAGAACTCCTCAAAAAAATCATATGAATCCATTCAATATCATGTTAATCCTCACATGCATGTCGTACCTACCTCCCCGGAAAATTATTTCTCTCTTCACTCAAGGATATTTTAATGTGGAGTTTTTCTCATTCCCAAAAACATGTGTGATTTCCATAGGCTTGCTATCCTCCTAGTATCTCCACTTCATAGAGTCAAAAATGTGTCAATCATGAGGTCTTTTTCATGGGTTGTTCTGAAGCTGAGGGTTGGCAGGTTTAAAATGTAAAAACATCTGAGGCAGAATGAGGAGGGTTAAGCTCTAAAGTGAAGTAAATGCATGAAAACAGTTTTGCTCAAGAATGGTGTGCTCCTCAATCAGCTCAAAAACGAATCACCTCCAAACACCTCTTCTTTAGGGAAGTTCACACTTGGGATTTCAGCATCAATGATTTTCATCCCTCTTTTCCCCATTTGTAGCATTGTTTCAGCTTGAATTCAGATCTGGATTTCTCTTCAGAATCATGTTTTGGAGGAAAAGAGAGGCAGCTTTTGATCTTCAAAAATTGGTGAACACCCATCCCATATGTGATGATATTTTGGGCCAACCATCCATCTTCCCATCATGACATTTCTTCCACCCAAGCAGCAATAAATATGGCAACACTTTCAATTCAGCTCAAAAATATTCTTCACGAAAGCAAAATAAAGCTCATCTTCTCCCTCCCCCACACTTGAGTTCAACAATAATCATGCATTTAACTTCTAGAGAAGGTTGTAAAGGGATAAATGGCTTGTAATGTGGATGTCTAACAAGGTATTTCATGGCTACTAGGGGCTTAAAGAAGGTCAGATGAAAAGGTAGGCCAAAATAAGAGTTTAATGCAAAAGGGGCTTTCAAAGTGATGCCTCAATCATACTTAACACATTCCATGAACTCTAACAGCTTTGAAAAAGAGAAAAATAGCAAGTTCTGGATCACACAACATGTCTCAAGACACTCAAGAAAAAGATAAATGTAAGAATATGTCAAACAGGTTTAGAAACCTCTCGGGTTAGGCATGATTTTCAATTTAGACAGCACTAGTGCACATGAGTTTCACAATCAACCAAACTTCATCAAATGAAAAGATCAGAAATCAGAAAAAAAATCCATTCAGAAATCATTTAAAACCTCAAATAATCAAATCAAGCAATGTTCCAAAAATACCAAGATGGTTTGAATTTTCCAAAGTATTCGATTCAGCTCAAGATTCCTAAAAACACACCAAAAAAATGAAAAAGGAAAATAAGAAAATTTCAAAAACATCAACATGAAAAATAAAATGAAAGCACAAACAAAAGAAATGACCACTCATAAGAAAAATAAATAAAAATAAAGAGAAAAGGAATAGAAAAAGGATAATGCTTGGTTTGACCCCCCAAGCGGGTGCTAGGTTTTTACTGCCCCTAGTCAGGCAGTTGCAGCAGATTATCCCCAATCAGATGGTGGATGTGGTTTTTTTGAGATAAACCACCACATGTGACTTTTTCCAGTGTCCATCAGTAGACACTGAAATTGGAGAACCCCAAAGAAAATAAGAAATTTCCCATCCCCCAAGAAATAATAAAGATAGAATTTGAAATCCAGAGTGGGAGGGAATAGAATATAGGGGTGCTCCCTGTGATCATCTATGGTGTCCTCCTCCAAATGGTATGAAATTTGTTGTAGAGGAGGCAGTCGCACCACCTCTAGCTTCTCTACCTCTTCTTCCTTGATCACCACCACTTGAGTGGTATAATTCATATCATCCAAGGTCTGCCCCATTTGTACTGTATCAGAAATTTCAGGAAAGGAGAAGTCAGAAAGCAATTCAGTTTGAATAAAATTAAAACATGACGAATCAATTAAGAAATCTTCCCTTTCAAGTAAGTCAGCTTGGAAATTGATCTCTTCTGGCAAGACCATTAGCAACTCCATCTCAGCAGGTGCATCATCATCTTCATCATCCAAAGAAAGAGAGAGGTCAAAAGGTTCTGATTTTTCAAAATCAAGCATGGGAAGATCATGTTTCAGGTTATCTTCAACAAAGTGATTCTAGGATTCAACCAAAAATTGTTGATCTCCCATAAGTGTATCAGCTGGAATGTGTAAATTAGGGACCTCCTTGAGCAATGGTTGAGTACGAGATGATATTATTAATTCCTTTAGAAGCTCCTTCTCACCCTCCTCAGGTTCTTTGACATAAAAAATAATCAGTGAAATCTCTTCCACCACTTGTTTGGGTTCAGGTTGTGGTTCTGGTTCAGGTTCGGGTTGTTCCATCAGTGAACGAATATATTCATCAAACCTTTTTTCAGTTCTCTTCAGTTTTTGAATCTCTTCATGAAGTTCTTTCATTTTGGATTCATAATCATTTTGAACTTCTTCATGCACCTTTGATTGATCAGTCCATGCATAAAAATTTGAATTGAAATTCATCATGAACAAATATTTTTTTTAGTTTTTGAAATTTATGATTTTTTTGTTTTTTAAATTAAAGGAAGAAAAATAATTTAAAATAAGTGAATAAAAATAATGAGTGAAGACTACTTGGCTCCCCGGCAACGGCGCCAATTTGATGAAGCGTTGTCGTGCACGCTCTCAAAAATATTTATACTAAGTGCAGCACAGTGGCTGACCTAGGTCGATCTCTTGAGGAGCCTTTTGCAGTCAATCGCTCACTATTTCTAATTCACTATGTATATATAAACTAAAATGACCAGAAATGATATTTGATAATTAAAAATACAAAACTAAAAGTAAATATGCAGATGCAATGCAACAGAATGAATGCAAACAAAATGATGTTATGACAGAAAGGAGACATTCCCGAGAGCATCACCCAGAGTGAACCTTCATCGTCTCATTATTAGTTTCAAATTTACTTAATGAACATGCTCCATCGTATGCATGAACATCCCCTTCTGCCTATGGTTGTGAATGTATGATACACTCAACGATCGTCGAGAGACCATACATCCACCTCCTCGATCGAGGGAAAATGTGACAGAAGTGAAAGCTAAACCTCGGGTGGCAAGTGGAGACACAAAGGCGCCTTACCCACTAAGATCCCCCTCGGTATAACTCTAAGAAAATAAGAAACATTAAGACATTAATTTTCAAAGACTTGGGTTCATCACTGGATTACTCCCCCAGGAACTTCCTCGGGTTAGCTACTCATGATCACGAGCATAAGAGTTCACAGTGAAAAGAAAACGGGGGGAGAAAAACAAAAGAGAGAAAGAATAAGAGTGAAAGGAGAACACTTGAATAAAAATATGAAATGCTATTACATAATGAAAGTAAAAGAAAATACAAATCTAAACTACATATAATGGCCAACAAAGGCTATTCCTAAGTTGCCAACCCATTGGAATGAAAAGGAGATACACTTTTATAAGGAAAGGGTGTGGAAATTTGGCTCCAAAAATCATCCCCGAATGTAGGCGCGTGGATGGCTTCTTTAATGACATAATTTGGAACTTGGCCCTTCTTGAAAGTTGTTCCATTACTTCTCCTCTGTAGACCCACGAAATTTCAGCTTTATTGGCCTAGAAATTAATTAGTTATGGCCGCCTCACTCAGAGTATTTAATTCTGCCAGGCAGACTGTTCGTATTCCAATACACCGAGTTCCAACGCATCAATGGCCTTGCAAAATGAAAGAATCATGCGCGGCCTTCTTAATAAAAGTTCTTCATCAGGATGTCCTTCAGCTCCATGTAAAATTTCAGCTCCATTGGTTCCTCCAGTTATGAGATATGGTCCCCACAATAAACTTATGCAGTTCTGTACACAGTTTTCGAGGCCTGGTTTGTGAGCTAGATTTGAGCTTCCAAATGATGGATTGAGCTTTTGGTCCAGAAGGATAAAATGAAGCCCATCGAACATAGAAACCTGTAAAAGAAGAAGTTTTCAATTTGGATCAGTTTATAAAATGTTATGTCCTAAACATTATAATAAATGAAAACTGTTTAAATACAAAATAAGCCATTTTTCCAATTAAGCTCAAAAATACTCCTAAAACATAAAATGTGACAATTTACCCTTAAATAACACATTGGTGGGATTAAAAACATTGAAATTCAGAATAAAATAATTTAAAATATTTGTTCTATCAATTCCCCCACACTTAAACATTGCACTTCTGGGCAATCATCTTATACCAAGGTCAAAAACAAACTTCTCAAAGCATAAATGACAACATAGCTCAATTATCATATCAAAGGAAATATCATGCCTCCTACATGGACAAAAATTTCAGAACTCCTCAAAAAAATCATATGAATCCATTCAATATCATGTTAATCCTCACATGCATGTCGTACCTACCTCCCCGGAAAATTATTTCTCTCTTCACTCAAGGATATTTTAATGTGGAGTTTTTTTCATTCCCAAAAACATGTGTGATTTCCATAGGCTTGCTATCCTCCTAGTATCTCCACTTCATAGAGTCAAAAATGTGTCAATCATGAGGTCTTTTTCATGGGTTGTTCTGAAGCTGAGGGTTGGCAGGTTTAAAATGTAAAAACATCTGAGGCAGAATGAGGAGGGTTAAGCTCTAAAGTGAAGTAAATGCATGAAAACAGTTTTGCTCAAGAATGGTGTGCTCCTCAATCAGCTCAAAAACGAATCACCTCCAAACACCTCTTCTTTAGGGAAGTTCACACTTGGGATTTCAGCATCAATTATTTTCATCCCTCTTTTCCCCATTTGTAGCATTGTTTCAGCTTGAATTCAGATCTGGATTTCTCTTCAGAATCATGTTTTGGAGGAAAAGAGAGGCAGCTTTTGATCTTCAAAAATTGGTGAACACCCATCCCATATGTGATGATATTTTGGGCCAACCATCCATCTTCCCATCATGACATTTCTTCCACCCAAGCAGCAATAAATATGGCAACACTTTCAATTCAGCTCAAAAATATTCTTCACGAAAGCAAAATAAAGCTCATCTTCTCCCTCCCCCACACTTGAGTTCAACAATAATCATGCATTTAACTTCTAGAGAAGGTTGGAAAGGGATAAATGGCTTGTAATGTGGATGTCTAACAAGGTATTTCATGGCTACTAGGGGCTTAAAGAAGGTCAGATGAAAAGGTAGGCCAAAATAAGAGTTTAATGCAAAAGGGGCTTTCAAAGTGATGCCTCAATCATACTTAACACATTCCATGAACTCTAACAGCTTTGAAAAAGAGAAAAATAGCAAGTTCTGGATCACACAACATGTCTCAAGACACTCAAGAAAAAGATAAATGTAAGAATATGTCAAACAGGTTTAGAAACCTCTCGGGTTAGGCATGATTTTCAATTTAGACAGCACTAGTGCACATGAGTTTCACAATCAACCAAACTTCATCAAATGAAAAGATCAGAAATCAGAAAAAAAATCCATTCAGCAATCATTTAAAACCTCAAATAATCAAATCAAGCAATGTTCCAAAAATACCAAGATGGTTTGAATTTTCCAAAGTATTCGATTCAGCTCAAGATTCCTAAAAACACACCAAAAAAATGAAAAAGGAAAATAAGAAAATTTCAAAAACATCAACATGAAAAATAAAATGAAAGCACAAACAAAAGAAATGACCACTCATAAGAAAAATAAATAAAAATAAAGAGAAAAGGAATAGAAAAAGGATAATGCTTGGTTTGACCCCCCAAGCGGGTGCTAGGTTTTTACTGCCCCTAGTCAGGCAGTTGCAGCAGATTATCCCCAATCAGATGGTGGATGTGGTTTTTTTGAGATAAACCACCACATGTGACTTTTTCCAGTGTCCATCAGTAGACACTGAAATTGGAGAACCCCAAAGAAAATAAGAAATTTCCCATCCCCCAAGAAATAATAGAGATAGAATTTGAAATCCAGAGTGGGAGGGAATAGAATATAGGGGTGCTCCCTGTGATCATCTATGGTGTCCTCCTCCAAATGGTATGAAATTTGTTGTAGAGGAGGCAGTCGCACCACCTCTAGCTTCTCTACCTCTTCTTCCTTGATCACCACCACTTGAGTGGTATAATTCATATCATCCAAGGTCTGCCCCATTTGTACTGTATCAGAAATTTCAGGAAAGGAGAAGTCAGAAAGCAATTCAGTTTGAATAAAATTAAAACATGACGAATCAATTAAGAAATCTTCCCTTTCAAGTAAGTCAGCTTGGAAATTGATCTCTTCTGGCAAGACCATTAGCAACTCCATCTCAGCAGGTGCATCATCATCTTCATCATCCAAAGAAAGAGAGAGGTCAAAAGGTTCTGATTTTTCAAAATCAAGCATGGGAAGATCATGTTTCAGGTTATCTTCAACAAAGTGATTCCAGGATTCATCCAAAAATTGTTGATCTCCCATAAGTGTATCAGCTGGAATGTGTAAATTAGGGACCTCCTTGAGCAATGGTTGAGTACGAGATGATATTATTAATTCCTTTAGAAGCTCCTTCTCACCCTCCTCAGGTTCTTTGACATAAAAAATAATCGGTGAAATCTCTTCCACCACTTGTTTGGGTTCAGGTTGTGGTTCTGGTTCAGGTTCGGGTTGTTCCATCAGTGAACGAATATATTCATCAAACCTTTTTTCAGTTCTCTTCAGTTTTTGAATCTCTTCATGAAGTTCTTTCATTTTGGATTCATAATCATTTTGAACTTCTTCATGCACCTTTGATTGATCAGTCCATGCATAAAAATTTGAATTGAAATTCATCATGAACAAATATTTTTTTTAGTTTTTGAAATTTATGATTTTTTTGTTTTTTAAATTAAAGGAAGAAAAATAATTTAAAATAAGTGAATAAAAATAATGAGTGAAGACTACTTGGCTCCCCGGCAACGGCGCCAATTTGATGAAGCATTGTCGTGCACGCTCTCAAAAATATTTATACTAAGTGCAGCACAGTGGCTGACCTAGGTCGATCTCTTGAGGAGCCTTTTGCAGTCAATCGCTCACTATTTCTAATTCACTATGTATATATAAACTAAAATGACCAGAAATGATATTTGATAATTAAAAATACAAAACTAAAAGTAAATATGCAGATGCAATGCAACAGAATGAATGCAAACAAAATGATGTTATGACAGAAAGAAGACATTCCCGAGAGCATCACCCAGAGTGAACCTTCATCGTCTCATTATTAGTTTCAAATTTACTTAATGAACATGCTCCATCGTATGCATGAACATCCCCTTCTGCCTATGGTTGTGAATGTATGATACACTCAACGATCGTCGAGAGACCATACATCCACCTCCTCGATCGAGGGAAAATGTGACAGAAGTGAAAGCTAAACCTCGGGTGGCAAGTGGAGACACAAAGGCGCCTTACCCACTAAGATCCCCCTCGGTATAACTCTAAGAAAATAAGAAACATTAAGACATTAATTTTCAAAGACTTGGGTTCATCACTGGATTACTCCCCCAGGAACTTCCTCGGGTTAGCTACTCATGATCACGAGCATAAGAGTTCACAGTGAAAAGAAAACGGGGGGAGAAAAACAAAAGAGAGAAAGAATAAGAGTGAAAGGAGAACACTTGAATAAAAATATGAAATGCTATTACATAATGAAAGTAAAAGAAAATACAAAGCTAAACTACATATAATGGCCAACAAAGGCTATTCCTAAGTTGCCAACCCATTGGAATGAAAAGGAGATACACTTTTATAAGGAAAGGGTGTGGAAATTTGGCTCCAAAAATCATCCCCGAATGTAGGCGCGTGGATGGCTTCTTTAATGACATAATTTGGAACTTGGCCCTTCTTGAAAGTTGTTCCATTACTTCTCCTCTGTAGACCCACGAAATTTCAGCTTTATTGGCCTAGAAATTAATTAGTTATGGCCGCCTCACTCAGAGTATTTAATTCTGCCAGGCAGACTGTTCGTATTCCAATACACCGAGTTCCAACGCATCAATGGCCTTGAAAATGAAAGAATCATGCGCGGCCTTCTTAATAAAAGTTCTTCATCCGGATGTCCTTCAGCTCCATGTAAAATTGAAGCTCCATTGGTTCGGCCAGTTATGAGATATGGTCCCCACAATAAACTTATGCAGTTCTGTACACAGTTTTCGAGGCCTGGTTTGTGAGCTAGATTTGAGCTTCCAAATGATGGATTGAGCTTTTGGTCCAGAAGGATAAAATTAAGCCCATCGAAAATAGAAACCTGTAAAAGAAGAAGTTTGCAATTTGGATCAGTTTATAAAATGTTATGTCCTAAACATTATAATAAATGAAAACTGTTTAAATACAAAATAAGCCATTTTTCCAATTAAGCTCAAAAATACTCCTAAAACATAAAATGTGACAATTTACCCTTAAATAACACATTGGTGGGATTAAAAACATTGAAATTCAGAATAAAATAATTTAAAATATTTGTTCTATCAATTCCCCCACACTTAAACATTGCACTCCTGGGCAATCATCTTATACCAAGGTCAAAAACAAACTTCTCAAAGCATAAATGACAACATAGCTCAATTATCATATCAAAGGAAATATCATGCCTCCTACATGGACAAAAATTTCAGAACTCCTCAAAAAAATCATATGAATCCATTCAATATCATGTTAATCCTCACATGCATGTCGTACCTACCTCCCCGGAAAATTATTTCTCTCTTCACTCAAGGATATTTTAATGTGGAGTTTTTTTCATTCCCAAAAACATGTGTGATTTCCATAGGCTTGCTATCCTCCTAGTATCTCCACTTCATAGAGTCAAAAATGTGTCAATCATGAGGTCTTTTTCATGGGTTGTTCTGAAGCTGAGGGTTGGCAGGTTTAAAATGTAAAAACATCTGAGGCAGAATGAGGAGGGTTAAGCTCTAAAGTGAAGTAAATGCATGAAAACAGTTTTGCTCAAGAATGGTGTGCTCCTCAATCAGCTCAAAAACGAATCACCTCCAAACACCTCTTCTTTAGGGAAGTTCACACTTGGGATTTCAGCATCAATGATTTTCATCCCTCTTTTCCCCATTTGTAGCATTGTTTCAGCTTGAATTCAGATCTGGATTTCTTTTCAGAATCATGTTTTGGAGGAAAAGAGAGGCAGCTTTTGATCTTCAAAAATTGGTGAACACCCATCCCATATGTGATGATATTTTGGGCCAACCATCCATCTTCCCATCATGACATTTCTTCCACCCAAGCAGCAATAAATATGACAACACTTTCAATTCAGCTCAAAAATATTCTTCACGAAAGCAAAATAAAGCTCATCTTCTCCCTCCCCCACACTTGAGTTCAACAATAATCATGCATTTAACTTCTAGAGAAGGTTGGAAAGGGTTAAATGGCTTGTAATGTGGATGTCTAACAAGGTATTTCATGGCTACTAGGGGCTTAAAGAAGGTCAGATGAATAGGTAGGCCAAAATAAGAGTTTAATGCAAAAGGGGCTTTCAAAGTGATGCCTCAATCATACTTAACACATTCCATGAACTCTAACAGCTTTGAAAAAGAGAAAAATAGCAAGTTCTGGATCACACAACATGTCTCAAGACACTCAAGAAAAAGATAAATGTAAGAATATGTCAAACAGGTTTAGAAACCTCTCGGGTTAGGCATGATTTTCAATTTAGACAGCACTAGTGCACATGAGTTTCACAATCAACCAAACTTCATCAAATGAAAAGATCAGAAATCAGAAAAAAAATCCATTCAGCAATCATTTAAAACCTCAAATAATCAAATCAAGCAATGTTCCAAAAATACCAAGATGGTTTGAATTTTCCAAAGTATTCGATTCAGCTCAAGATTCCTAAAAACACACCAAAAAAATGAAAAAGGAAAATAAGAAAATTTCAAAAACATCAACATGAAAAATAAAATGAAAGCACAAACAAAAGAAATGACCACTCATAAGAAAAATAAATAAAAATAAAGAGAAAAGGAATAGAAAAAGGATAATGCTTGGTTTGACCCCCCAAGCGGGTGCTAGGTTTTTACTGCCCCTAGTCAGGCAGTTGCAGCAGATTATCCCCAATCAGATGGTGGATGTGGTTTTTTTGAGATAAACCACCACATGTGACTTTTTCCAGTGTCCATCAGTAGACACTGAAATTGGAGAACCCCAAAGAAAATAAGAAATTTCCCATCCCCCAAGAAATAATAAAGATAGAATTTGAAATCCAGAGTGGGAGGGAATAGAATATAGGGGTGCTCCCTGTGATCATCTATGGTGTCCTCCTCCAAATGGTATGAAATTTGTTGTAGAGGAGGCAGTCGCACCACCTCTAGCTTCTCTACCTCTTCTTCCTTGATCACCACCACTTGAGTGGTATAATTCATATCATCCAAGGTCTGCCCCATTTGTACTGTATCAGAAATTTCAGGAAAGGAGAAGTCAGAAAGCAATTCAGTTTGAATAAAATTAAAACATGACGAATCAATTAAGAAATCTTCCCTTTCAAGTAAGTCAGCTTGGAAATTGATCTCTTCTGGCAAGACCATTAGCAACTCCATCTCAGCAGGTGCATCATCATCTTCATCATCCAAAGAAAGAGAGAGGTCAAAAGGTTCTGATTTTTCAAAATCAAGCATGGGAAGATCATGTTTCAGGTTATCTTCAACAAAGTGATTCCAGGATTCATCCAAAAATTGTTGATCTCCCATAAGTGTATCAGCTGGAATGTGTAAATTAGGGACCTCCTTGAGCAATGGTTGAGTACGAGATGATATTATTAATTCCTTTAGAAGCTCCTTCTCACCCTCCTCAGGTTCTTTGACATAAAAAATAATCGGTGAAATCTCTTCCACCACTTGTTTGGGTTCAGGTTGTGGTTCTGGTTCAGGTTCGGGTTGTTCCATCAGTGAACGAATATATTCATCAAACCTTTTTTCAGTTCTCTTCAGTTTTTGAATCTCTTCATGAAGTTCTTTCATTTTGGATTCATAATCATTTTGAACTTCTTCATGCACCTTTGATTGATCAGTCCATGCATAAAAATTTGAATTGAAATTCATCATGAACAAATATTTTTTTTAGTTTTTGAAATTTATGATTTTTTTGTTTTTTAAATTAAAGGAAGAAAAATAATTTAAAATAAGTGAATAAAAATAATGAGTGAAGACTACATGGCTCCCCGGCAACGGCGCCAATTTGATGAAGCATTGTCGTGCACGCTCTCAAAAATATTTATACTAAGTGCAGCACAGTGGCTGACCTAGGTCGATCTCTTGAGGAGCCTTTTGCAGTCAATCGCTCACTATTTCTAATTCACTATGTATATATAAACTAAAATGACCAGAAATGATATTTGATAATTAAAAATACAAAACTAAAAGTAAATATGCAGATGCAATGCAACAGAATGAATGCAAACAAAATGATGTTATGACAGAAAGAAGACATTCCCGAGAGCATCACCCAGAGTGAACCTTCATCGTCTCATTATTAGTTTCAAATTTACTTAATGAACATGCTCCATCGTATGCATGAACATCCCCTTCTGCCTATGGTTGTGAATGTATGATACACTCAACGATCGTCGAGAGACCATACATCCACCTCCTCGATCGAGGGAAAATGTGACAGAAGTGAAAGCTAAACCTCGGGTGGCAAGTGGAGACACAAAGGCGCCTTACCCACTAAGATCCCCCTCGGTATAACTCTAAGAAAATAAGAAACATTAAGACATTAATTTTCAAAGACTTGGGTTCATCACTGGATTACTCCCCCAGGAACTTCCTCGGGTTAGCTACTCATGATCACGAGCATAAGAGTTCACAGTGAAAAGAAAACGGGGGGAGAAAAACAAAAGAGAGAAAGAATAAGAGTGAAAGGAGAACACTTGAATAAAAATATGAAATGCTATTACATAATGAAAGTAAAAGAAAATACAAAGCTAAACTACATATAATGGCCAACAAAGGCTATTCCTAAGTTGCCAACCCATTGGAATGAAAAGGAGATACACTTTTATAAGGAAATGGTGTGGAAATTTGGCTCCAAAAATCATCCCCGAATGTAGGCGCGTGGATGGCTTCTTTAGTGACATAATTTGGAACTTGGCCCTTCTTGAAAGTTGTTCCATTACTTCTCCTCTGTAGACCCACGAAATTTCAGCTTTATTGGCCTAGAAATTAATTAGTTATGGCCGCCTCACTCAGAGTATTTAATTCTGCCAGGCAGACTGTTCGTATTCCAATACACCGAGTTCCAACGCATCAATGGCCTTGAAAATGAAAGAATCATGCGCGGCCTTCTTAATAAAAGTTCTTCATCCGGATGTCCTTCAGCTCCATGTAAAATTGCAGCTCCATTGGTTCGGCCAGTTATGAGATATGGTCCCCACAATAAACTTATGCAGTTCTGTACACAGTTTTCGAGGCCTGGTTTGTGAGCTAGATTTGAGCTTCCAAATGATGGATTGAGCTTTTGGTCCAGAAGGATAAAATGAAGCCCATCGAACATAGAAACCTGTAAAAGAAGAAGTTTGCAATTTGGATCAGTTTATAAAATGTTATGTCCTAAACATTATAATAAATGAAAACTGTTTAAATACAAAATAAGCCATTTTTCCAATTAAGCTCAAAAATACTCCTAAAACATAAAATGTGACAATTTACCCTTAAATAACACATTGGTGGGATTAAAAACATTGAAATTCAGAATAAAATAATTTAAAATATTTGTTCTATCAATTCCCCCACACTTAAACATTGCACTCCTGGGCAATCATCTTATACCAAGGTCAAAAACAAACTTCTCAAAGCATAAATGACAACATAGCTCAATTATCATATCAAAGGAAATATCATGCCTCCTACATGGACAAAAATTTCAGAACTCCTCAAAAAAATCATATGAATCCATTCAATATCATGTTAATCCTCACATGCATGTCGTACCTACCTCCCCGGAAAATTATTTCTCTCTTCACTCAAGGATATTTTAATGTGGAGTTTTTTTCATTCCCAAAAACATGTGTGATTTCCATAGGCTTGCTATCCTCATAGTATCTCCACTTCATAGAGTCAAAAATGTGTCAATCATGAGGTATTTTTCATGGGTTGTTCTGAAGCTGAGGGTTGGCAGGTTTAAAATGTAAAAACATCTGAGGCAGAATGAGGAGGGTTAAGCTCTAAAGTGAAGTAAATGCATGAAAACAGTTTTGCTCAAGAATGGTGTGCTCCTCAATCAGCTCAAAAATGAATCACCTCCAAACACCTCTTCTTTAGGGAAGTTCACACTTGGGATTTCAGCATCAATGATTTTCATCCCTCTTTTCCCCATTTGTAGCATTGTTTCAGCTTGAATTCAGATCTGGATTTCTCTTCAGAATCATGTTTTGGAGGAAAAGAGAGGCAGCTTTTGATCTTCAAAAATTGGTGAACACCCATCCCATATGTGATGATATTTTGGGCCAACCATCCATCTTCCCATCATGACATTTCTTCCACCCAAGCAGCAATAAATATGGCAACACTTTCAATTCAGCTCAAAAATATTCTTCACGAAAGCAAAATAAAGCTCATCTTCTCCCTCCCCCACACTTGAGTTCAACAATAATCATGCATTTAACTTCTAGAGAAGGTTGGAAAGGGATAAATGGCTTGTAATGTGGATGTCTAACAAGGTATTTCATGGCTACTAGGGGCTTAAAGAAGGTCAGATGAAAAGGTAGGCCAAAATAAGAGTTTAATGCAAAAGGGGCTTTCAAAGTGATGCCTCAATCATACTTAACACATTCCATGAACTCTAACAGCTTTGAAAAAGAGAAAAATAGCAAGTTCTGGATCACACAACATGTCTCAAGACACTCAAGAAAAAGATAAATGTAAGAATATGTCAAACAGGTTTAGAAACCTCTCGGGTTAGGCATGATTTTCAATTTAGACAGCACTAGTGCACATGAGTTTCACAATCAACCAAACTTCATCAAATGAAAAGATCAGAAATCAGAAAAAAAATCCATTCAGCAATCATTTAAAACCTCAAATAATCAAATCAAGCAATGTTCCAAAAATACCAAGATGGTTTGAATTTTCCAAAGTATTCGATTCAGCTCAAGATTCCTAAAAACACACCAAAAAAATGAAAAAGGAAAATAAGAAAATTTCAAAAACATCAACATGAAAAATAAAATGAAAGCACAAACAAAAGAAATGACCACTCATAAGAAAAATAAATAAAAATAAAGAGAAAAGGAATAGAAAAAGGATAATGCTTGGTTTGACCCCCCAAGCGGGTGCTAGGTTTTTACTGCCCCTAGTCAGGCAGTTGCAGCAGATTATCCCCAATCAGATGGTGGATGTGGTTTTTTTGAGATAAACCACCACATGTGACTTTTTCCAGTGTCCATCAGTAGACACTGAAATTGGAGAACCCCAAAGAAAATAAGAAATTTCCCATCCCCCAAGAAATAATAAATATAGAATTTGAAATCCAGAGTGGGAGGGAATAGAATATAGGGGTGCTCCCTGTGATCATCTATGGTGTCCTCCTCCAAATGGTATGAAATTTGTTGTAGAGGAGGCAGTCGCACCACCTCTAGCTTCTCTACCTCTTCTTCCTTGATCACCACCACTTGAGTGGTATAATTCATATCATCCAAGGTCTGCCCCATTTGTACTGTATCAGAAATTTCAGGAAAGGAGAAGTCAGAAAGCAATTCAGTTTGAATAAAATTAAAACATGACGAATCAATTAAGAAATCTTCCCTTTCAAGTAAGTCAGCTTGGAAATTGATCTCTTCTGGCAAGACCATTAGCAACTCCATCTCAGCAGGTGCATCATCATCTTCATCATCCAAAGAAAGAGAGAGGTCAAAAGGTTCTGATTTTTCAAAATCAAGCATGGGAAGATCATGTTTCAGGTTATCTTCAACAAAGTGATTCCAGGATTCATCCAAAAATTGTTGATCTCCCATAAGTGTATCAGCTGGAATGTGTAAATTAGGGACCTCCTTGAGCAATGGTTGAGTACGAGATGATATTATTAATTCCTTTAGAAGCTCCTTCTCACCCTCCTCAGGTTCTTTGACATAAAAAATAATCGGTGAAATCTCTTCCACCACTTGTTTGGGTTCAGGTTGTGGTTCTGGTTCAGGTTCGGGTTGTTCCATCAGTGAACGAATATATTCATCAAACCTTTTTTCAGTTCTCTTCAGTTTTTGAATCTCTTCATGAAGTTCTTTCATTTTGGATTCATAATCATTTTGAACTTCTTCATGCACCTTTGATTGATCAGTCCATGCATAAAAATTTGAATTGAAATTCATCATGAACAAATATTTTTTTTAGTTTTTGAAATTTATGATTTTTTTGTTTTTTAAATTAAAGGAAGAAAAATAATTTAAAATAAGTGAATAAAAATAATGAGTGAAGACTACTTGGCTCCCCGGCAACGGCGCCAATTTGATGAAGCGTTGTCGTGCACGCTCTCAAAAATATTTATACTAAGTGCAGCACAGTGGCTGACCTAGGTCGATCTCTTGAGGAGCCTTTTGCAGTCAATCGCTCACTATTTCTAATTCACTATGTATATATAAACTAAAATGACCAGAAATGATATTTGATAATTAAAAATACAAAACTAAAAGTAAATATGCAGATGCAATGCAACAGAATGAATGCAAACAAAATGATGTTATGACAGAAAGAAGACATTCCCGAGAGCATCACCCAGAGTGAACCTTCATCGTCTCATTATTAGTTTCAAATTTACTTAATGAACATGCTCCATCGTATGCATGAACATCCCCTTCTGCCTATGGTTGTGAATGTATGATACACTCAACGATCGTCGAGATACCATACATTCACCTCCTCGATCGAGGGAAAATGTGACAGAAGTGAAAGCTAAACCTCGGGTGGCAAGTGGAGACACAAAGGCGCCTTACCCACTAAGATCCCCCTCGGTATAACTCTAAGAAAATAAGAAACATTAAGACATTAATTTTCAAAGACTTGGGTTCATCACTGGATTACTCCCCCAGGAACTTCCTCGGGTTAGCTACTCATGATCACGAGCATAAGAGTTCACAGTGAAAAGAAAACGGGGGGAGAAAAACAAAAGAGAGAAAGAATAAGAGTGAAAGGAGAACACTTGAATAAAAATATGAAATGCTATTACATAATGAAAGTAAAAGAAAATACAAAGCTAAACTACATATAATGGCCAACAAAGGCTATTCCTAAGTTGCCAACCCATTGGAATGAAAAGGAGATACACTTTTATAAGGAAAGGGTGTGGAAATTTGGCTCCAAAAATCATCCCCGAATGTAGGCGCGTGGATGGCTTCTTTAATGACATAATTTGGAACTTGGACCTTCTTGAAAGTTGTTCCATTACTTCTCCTCTGTAGACCCACGAAATTTCAGCTTTATTGGCCTAGAAATTAATTAGTTATGGCCGCCTCACTCAGAGTATTTAATTCTGCCAGGCAGACTGTTCGTATTCCAATACACCGAGTTCCAACGCATCAATGGCCTTGAAAATGAAAGAACCATGCGCGGCCTTCTTAATAAAAGTTCTTCATCCGGATGTCCTTCAGCTCCATGTAAAATTTCAGCTCCATTGGTTCCGCCAGTTATGAGATATGGTCCCCACAATAAACTTATGCAGTTCTGTACACAGTTTTCGAGGCCTGGTTTGCGAGCTAGATTTGAGCTTCCAAATGATGGATTGAGCTTTTGGTCCAGAAGGATAAAATGAAGCCCATCGAACATAGAAACCTGTAAAAGAAGAAGTTTGCAATTTAGATCAGTTTATAAAATGTTATGTCCTAAACATTATAATAAATGAAAACTGTTTAAATACAAAATAAGCCATTTTTCCAATTAAGCTCAAAAATACTCCTAAAACATAAAATGTGACAATTTACCCTTAAATAACACATTGGTGGGATTAAAAACATTGAAATTCAGAATAAAATAATTTAAAATATTTGTTCTATCACAAGTCAATAAGGAAGTCTACCTCTCTACAATAAGGTTGTCCTGGGACATATTCTAGAAAGATGTCCTCATACTCCTCCACCACTACTGGGAACTGTGGACTCGCCTCATCCACCGTGTCAAAGGTCATGCAAGCCAACTGATATGTAATCGGTTGCACCCTCCTGAGTGCAAGTCCATCTCGTGATGCTATGTTTTCCTTCTCACCAACAAAGGAAAACTAGACTCCATCTCTTCTCGTACATCTCATTGTACATCTCAAGAAGTATATATGTGCGTGAACTGTTGATATCCAGTCCATGCATAGAATGACATCGTAGGGATGCAACGCCACTAATAGAAGATCCCATCTAAAACTCTCTCCTCCGATAACAAGATCATGCAGTTGAAACAAATGTGTGACCACTGAATCTCCTCCTGTAAGAGTATCCAAATGCAATGTTTGAGCTAAAATATCAGTCAGAATCTCAGAGTCCTGAACTATGTCTGTGGATAAGAAATAATAGCTAGAAGTTGTGTTGATAAGAACTACTACTAATGTTGAGAAGATACAAATTGTACCTTGTATCATCTCATGGACTTCAGGATCATGAGCCTCTATTTCCTGTAGTTGGGCATGTCTGCATCTATCTACTCCCTCAACTCATGGTGGACCGCCTAGGGTGGTGGTGGTAGTGCCTGGTGACCCGTACCACCTCTCGCTACACGTCCGGCTCCCCTGCCTCGTCCCCCGCCTGGTTGACGCTCATGCTCCTACCATTGTCACTACCTCGGTGGCCCCTCCACCGTCTGCCGATCATCTACATGGGGAGTCAGATAGTCACGAGCTCTTTGACCCTGTCCCCCATAGGAAAAATAGATCATGCCTCACTGGTGGCTCCCTCAGCCTCTTGGGCCTCTCACCTATGACCATGCCTCCCAGGGTCGCCCTCCGGAAGGTCTAGCCCGCTTGGGATTCTACATCGCATCTCTACTACTAGCTAGAAATGACACTGCTACCTATCCTCTCGTAGGGGTTCTAATGTCTTGGATTTTCAGTGTATTATTTTTAAATATTATATGGAATTTTTTCAAGACCAGACCTTTTGACGGAGTGAGGTTCCGAGGCCTGGAGTGCCGGGAATAAATTTTTCAAAATAAATTAAAGTTTTAAATAGTCTGCACGAGTGGTATTCCTAAAAAAGTGTAATAACTTTTAAATGGGTACCCAAATCAAAAATATGGGGGTACAGTTGCATTCAGAGCAGCAACTTTTCCTTAGGTGAGGCCTAACATCGACTGGCATCGATCGGCTACAAGAGTTAGTTTTTGGAGGTTTTAATGAAAATAAAATATATTAATAATTTATTATATTTAAAATGTTTCCTTTTTGTGCAGTGACCTAATCCTCCCCTATAAGTACATTCTTATGGATTGTTTTCAGGGTTATCCACATAACCCTACCAATTGAGGATTTTCCATTGATGTTTTGGAGGAGAAACCGTTGGCGGGCGACGACGACACAATCGATCGACGATTCCCAGATTCGACAAACCTCACCAACGAATGTGACCAGGAGATCGTTCTTCAACCGATCTAGGTAGAGGCCCATTATTTTGAATTAGTTCTTCCCCATTATTTGATCAAAAAATGAACGTGGATCAACCCACGAACTGGTTGATCCATAGATCATGCATTTTTGCGGGGGGGGGGGGGGGTTATTGGAATGATTTTGGGGATTAATCCACAAGGTAAAAAATCCATGTTTCAATTCCTTATATTTAAAACCTTATAATGGTATTATATTAACTCCATGAAGAATGATGGCGAGGTTCATTCCTATTTTTTAATTGGATTTTCTTCCTCTCTCTCCCCCACGTTCTTCGTGTTCTTCATGGGCGCGATGAACAATAGATCATTGTACGTCTGTTTCTATTCGCAATGATCACAAATTAAAGATTCAACATTGTAATGACCTAGAAGAGGTGCGACAGTGATGGAGGCAGATGAATTGACCATGTTTAGGAGAAAACGTTCTTCGACCATTCTTCGCATGGATGATCAAAATGTATTTTCGGGGCCAATCAAACGCTCAAAACCTCCCGAAACATCGATGTCATGGCAGGGTGACCTTGGATCTTTATTATCGTGATGATCAGATTACTGGATCAAGGATCAGAAGATCCCCGAGGCGTGGAAATAAAGAAAAATGGTTCTAGAAATTTCCAAAGAACATGGGGTGTGTCCTGAAGAACACGCTGTGTGGCACCAGATCAGCGGCGGCTACGGTACCGTGACACACAAAGCAATGAGATGGTGTATTCTCCAAATAACAAGGAATGTGGATCCTTATGAAAGATTCCCCGTGTATAATGGATGGTACATGAACATGGGGTGGAGTACACGGCCATGTACTCCACCACATGGCCAAATCAGGCTGGCTTTATGGGTTACCCCATGCACTAGTTACACGGGTTGTAACACACGGGTTGAAGCCATGCACGAACACAAGTCCAGTGTACATGGATTCCTACCTAGATAGAGGAACACGTTTTGTCACTCCCTTACACGTTGTGTATATCTTATTCTTCATGACAAGCCTTGCGACCCAGGCCGTTGTACCAAGGCAGTACCCAGGGTCAGAGGACACGGCGTGTGGCCTTTCTACACACCATGTACGTTTCAGTACATGGCTTGGTATTTTTGTCCTCCGTATCTTGGACATGTTTTTTTTGGGATAGTTCCCCTTTTTCACATTCCCCTGGAGGTTATTTATCATTTTCTTTTTTAGGAATATGAACCCTTCAACGGGACTTTTTGAGATAGAGTCAGGCATCCCTCTAAGAGGCCCGAAGCGAGATCTTCTATCTATTCTTGACCCTAGGTAAATTCAGGTATCGACGTGAATTTTCCCACAGGGCACCGATCCTCTACCTTGTAGGTGAATCCATATGAGTTGTTTTATCCTCCAAGGCCCTGGCAGTGATCCTCATCTATGTATCGTGATCCTTCCCCACTCATGAGTGTGTTCTCCTAGAATTAGTGTATTTATCTCTCGTGACTTTTTTTGATGGATAGTACATCTTAGACGGACATCATCAGAGCTATCAGACTCATGGTGTGAGTTCTCCCAAATGAGTTCTTTGTGGACTCTTTGAACTAAATTCCTAATGGGGGTATGTTGTTGTGTAACATGTCTCTAGACTATGGGTCTGGGGTTTGAGTGTATCTGGATTTTTTTTACTCTTGTTATATATTCAGAAATCATATATTGGGTAGAGATGATTATACCTTTCATTTGTGTATTTATTTTTGGTTTTTGGGGTCCTCTACTGAGTATTTTTATACTCACTCCTATATGGTCTTTGACCACACATGTCGTGTATTGTGCATACGGGAAGCCTTTTGACAGTGTTTAGGGCAGACTAGGACAGGACTGAGCTTTCTGGGTTCTCTAAAAGCCGAGGTGTTCTTATGGCTATCAGCAGTAGTCCCAGTACCTCTTTGTGTTTAAAGGTTGGAGTTTGTATTTTTTAAAATCTTATATTTGTTGGGCTTATATTCTGGCCCATTTTAATTTCAGTACTCTACTTTCTATCATACTTTGTTGGTTGGGATTAGTTGTATGCATGCAAGTGTTTTTTGTTTTACATGTCTACATTTGTGGGCTTGGATATGTGTGCGTGTGTACTGGTATATAGGAAATTCCTTCCATGATAGTAATATGCCTACTCGGTGCTATTCACCAGCCCATGGCCTATTGAAGGCGGGCTTGGGGAGTTGCCGCACGGGCCCCACTGGGACGGTTCATGATAGAGTGGTACCATAGGGTGTTCGGTTCTACCTTAGAACCAAGAGTATAAGATATTGGTTTGGGGAAACGGAGTTAAGTGTTTCAAGCTCAGTTTTCAGGCCAGAGACTCGAATGTTGGTGCAGTCGACTGACGTATCCATAAACCAGGACTTTGTTAACCTTCTTTTCGACTTGGTACATGAAAAAATTAGTTATGCGGAAATAAGAGATTAGAAAATTAATTATATAAGAATGTGTTGTGTTTTCCTTGTCCTTTGTGTCAGCTATCTAGATATACTCTTTGACCACGGTACATCTTGTTCCTTACAGGACGCCTCCATGATGCATACCCGCTAGGATTTAGCACCGCAGTCACAAGGATGACCCCCTCAATGACGAGGCATTGATATAGGGACCAATTACCCAGATGTTGCCTCTAAGTAGTGCACCTATTATACCTCCACCAGTAGTGCAGCCCGTGGTACCTGCAGTACTGACTGATGAAAGGAGTAGGCTGAGCATGCTCCATGAGTTCCAGAGACAAAGACCCCTCAGGATTTGAGGCAAGCCTAACTATCAGGTAGCTGAAGACTGGCTTGAGGCAGTGACCAGAGTTTTCCATCTCACGAGGACACTGGAGAACTAGATGGTGATCCTAGGAGTGGGCCTTCTTCAGAATTCGGCGGGATGATGGTGGAGTCTTACCACACATACTCACGATGGGTAGACTCTTTCATGGAAATATTTTGAGTGACTCATTAGGGAGGAGTTCTCACCTGTTACACTGAGATTGGTGTGTATCTAAGAGCATCTTCAACTCCAGTAGGGAATTTTGATGGTGGATGACTATTCATCGAGGTTCACCAACCTCACCAGGTACTCGATGAATATGGTCAAGGATCAGTACTTTAGATCTTGGACCATCGAGAGAGGTCTACGATGGGACATTAGAAATAGTGTTGTGCCTCTTTTCATTCCAACTTATGATGGATTTCTCGAGTGGGCCTTGGTGATCGAGAGCTTCTTGGTAGAGTAGAGACAGTCGATGGCAGTTAGCAGCAAGCAGACAGGTGTAAAGACCTCAGAAGTAGGGATCCTACATCAAACACAGGGATCAAGATATGGGAGACATCATAGGAGGACCTAGGATAGTGGTTTGGTAGTCCAGGGCTCTCAAGTTGGATCCATCTGGCCTAGGGAGAGGCGACGCTACTCATGTGGCTATAGGGGACATCTTTCTACAGATTGTCTGACTCGTCGATCTGCTGACAAGGAGGTGGTGGATGGACCACTGAGGTAGAGGCAGATAGTACAACAGACAGACCCTCCAGGCGGCAGACATGGCAGAGGATCAGGGAGAGCTATGGGTGGGGGTAGTCGCTTCGATCTACTTCCACCACCACCCCCAGGAGCTCTGCACTAGGCTCAGGGAGCTGTGGGATAGGGGCAGGGACAACTACATACAGTCGATGCATATAACCAAGGGACTCCAAGGATGATCCGAGATATGATCTGTGTCTTCTCTACCTTATCTGTCGTACTTATAGACACATGTTTCAATCATTCCTTCCTCTCCACATATCTTGTGAGAAACTGTGATATTCTAGTAGAGCCTTTGACCCGATCCACATGCTTGGAGACTTCTACGGGAGGAGACTCGATGATCAATCTCCTTTGCAGATAGTGTGATCTTACCCTTGGTGGTGAGATTTGTGGTTGGAACCACTTAGTGGTAGCATCGAGGCCTTATGATGTCATTATTGGTATGGATTGGTTATCCTTGGTCGATTAACAAATTAACTTCTTTAGGCAAAGAGTGTGGTGTGTCTACAGTGATGGGATGATGTTTTCCTTTGTTGGTGAAAGGCAGACTCAGGCAGCACAAAATGGGCTCATGCATAAGAGGTTATAGCCAATCACTCATGAGTTGGAAAGCCATACCCTTGGAGCAGTAGATGTTGTGAGATTCCAGTTCCCATTAATAGTGGTGGAGTATGAGGACATATTCCCTAAAGAAGATCCAGGACTACCTCCCCATCAGGAAATCGACTTTTGCATTGACTTACATCTCAGGAAGGCACTGATTTCCTCCTCAGCATATCGGATGGCTCCCACTGATCTTTGCAAGATGAGGGTGCAGTTAGAGGATTTACAAAGCCAGGGTTTCATGAGACCTAGTGTTTCACCTTGGGCACCACCAGTATTTTTTGACAAGAAGGAAGATGGGATTTTGCTGTTGTGCATAGATTTCCAGCACCTGAACTAGGTAACGACAAAGAAAAAGTATCTACTAATGAGGATCAACGACCTCTTCGACCAGTTGAGAGGGGAACAGTGGTTCTCGAAGGTTGACCACCAGTCTGGTTACCAATAGTTATGAGTACGGGATGAGGATATACTGAATACGGATTTTAGATGCCTCTACGATCACTATAAGTACTTAGTGATGCCTTTTGGCATGACAAATGCCCCCACTATGTTCAAGGGACTGATGAACTAGATATTCCAGCTGTACTTAGATCGGTTCATAGTGGTCATCATTGACGACATCCTTGTGTACTCAGCGTCGGAGGAGGATCATGTGAGACAATTCCAGATGGTTCTGGATGTACTCTGAGAGAACCAACATTATGGGAAGCTCTATAAGTGCCAGTTCTGGATTTGGGAGGTCCACTTTCTGGGACATGTCATTTCAGCAGATGGAGTAGTTATAGACCCATCCAAGGTGAAGCTAATTTTAGCATGGGAGCCGCATCAGAGCATGATGGTGGTGCGTAGCTTCCTTGGGTTGGCTAGATATTATCGGAGATTCATTGTTGATTTCTCCTTAATATCTGCACTAATGAAAGCCTTAACCAATAAGGGGCAACCCTTCATGTGGTAGAGAAATTTTAGCAGGCTTTCGAGTATTTGAGCCAGAGTTTGACGAGCACCCCGATCCTGAGATTACCATAGGATGGTGTCAAGTATGTTGTTTTCTACATTGCATTGGGGACCAGGATTGGTTGTGTCATGATGAAGAGATAGGAATTGATTTCTTATGGTTCACTCCTGCTTAGGACACATGAGCAGAACTATGTGACCCATGAACTCGAACTGGCAGTGGTATTATTTGCGTTGAAGATGTGGAAACACTACCTTATGGGCGAGCAGTTCATCGTATACTCTGACCATAAGAGCCTCAAGTACATATTTTCATAGAAGGATCTGAATCTGAGATGTAGGTGTTGTCTAGAGTTCCTCCATGACTATGATTTTGATATCATCTATTCTCCTAGGAATGGTAACAAGGTGGCATATGCTCTTAGCATAAGGTCGATCTCACAGTGATTGAGTGAGGCAATAGTGCAGTTATCCAAGTTGCAGTTATCCTTCATGGATAGAGGGGATGTGTCTTACCTTCAGTCGATGCCTGTCACCCCTCCACTCTTACAGTGAGTTAGGGAGGCATAGTTTGGGGATCTCAACTGTGAGGCCTTACGTGCTTAGTTATCCACAATACACGCTCCTGATGGATATTAACAAGGTGGAGACCACATAGTTCTTTTCATCGGATGCACTATGGTACCAGTGGAATCACGAGAGGAGGTCCTAAGGGAGTTTCATTCATCCCCCTTGGCGGTACATCCTAGAGTGGTGAAGATATACGATGATCTCCAAGGATTGTTCTGGAGGTCAGGCATGAAGAAGGCTTTATCAGAGTTCATTTCTCGATGCCTTACAGGCCAGAAGGTGAAAGTTGAGAACCAGGTTCTTACAGGATTAGCTCACCCCCTGGAAGTTCTATAGTAGAAGTGGGATAGAATATCAACGGACTTTGTGACAGGATTACCATGGATGTCCAATGGACACAATTCCATCTGGGTGATCATTGACCGACTCACCAAGTTGGCCCACTTCCTAGATATTAGAGAACAATGTTCCATTGAGAGCTTGGGTTGCCTCTATGTGTAGGAGATAGTTTGGCTTCATGGCGTCCCTTCGACGATAGTCTCAGATCGCGATGCATGCTTAACATCCTGATTGTGGAAGGGATTTCAGGAGGTTTTGGGGACTTGGCTATGCTTGATCACGGTGTTCCATTCCCAGACTGGTGGTTATACAGAGAGAATTGTTCAGGTTCTGGAGCATATGTTGAGGGCTTGTATCTTGAACTTTGGTCGTTGCTGGGAGGACTGCCTACAACTAGTGGACTTTGTGTACAATAACCACTACCACTCCACCATTGGTATGGCACCATTCGAGGATTTATATTGGAGACCCTATCGGTCACCACTTTGCTGGACTGACCCTGGAGAGTTATCACTCATGGGTCTAGATTTGGTGAGAGCTACCACCAAGAACGTGCAGATCATCCAGGAGCAGATGAAGATTACACCGAACTGGAATAATTCTAATGCTGACATACAATGGAGACCTCTGTAGTTCAAGGAAGGGGGCCATGTCTTCCTTAGGGTCTCACCTCGGCGAGGGTTGTGGAGATTTGGTCGGGGCGACAAGCTATCTTCGAAGTTCATCATCCCTTTTCAGATATTGTGCAGAGTTGGCGTGGTGGCATACCACTTAGCTATACTGCAACAATTTCACCTAGTACATGATGTATTCCATGTGTCACAGCTGAGGAGGAATGTGCAAGACCTATCGCACGACATCGACTGGGGTGAGCTGGACATCGAGGATGGAGCGACCTTTGCTGAGTACCCAGTGGAGATCGAGGATTGTCAGGAGAGGATCCTCCATGGGCAATCGATTCTCTTGATGTGTGTTTGCTGGCAGCATGAGAATCATCAGGGGAGCACATGAGAGCGGGAGGCTCACATCCATCCTCAGTACCCACATCTTTTTTGGTAGACTTGTTTTGGATTTTTGGGAATGCAAAGCCCCAAGGTGGGGAGAATGTAATTTCTTGGTTTTTTCGTGTATTATTTTTAAATATTATATGGAATTATTTCGAGACCATACGTTTAAATGGTGTGTAGTTCCAAGGCCCTTAGTGCCTGGAATAAATGTTTGAAAATAAATTAAACTTTTAAACAACGCGTGCGAGCGGTTTTCCTGAAAAATTGGAATACCTTTTAAATGGGTTCCCATATCAAAAATCTGAAAGCACTATTGCATTAAGAGTAGTGAATTTTCCTTAGGCGGGGCCTAACATCGACTAGCACAGGTCAGCTGTAAGAGTTATTTTTTTAATGTTTTAAGGAAAATAAAATAAATTAATAATTTATTTTATTTAAAAAGATTAATTTTTGCGCAGAAACCTAATACTCCCCTATAAGTGCATGATTATGGAATCTTTGCATGGTTACCCACATAACCCTGCAAATTGAGGATTTCCTATTGATGTTTTGGGGGAGAACCCATTGGTGCCCAATGACGACGTGGTCGATCGAGGCTTCCCAGATTTGATGAACTACACCAATGAACATGACCCAGCAATCATTCTTAATCTATATTGAGGAAGGGGTTTGTTATTTGAATTTAGTTCTTCCCCATTCTTCGATTAAATGATGAATAGGGATCAACCCACGTACAGGTTGATCTATGGATCATGTGTTCTAGTGGAAGAGTTTTTTTTGGGATGATTTTGGGGATTAATCCAAGATGTTAAAAATCCTTGTTTCGCTTCCTTATATTTAAAACCTTCTAACGGGATCTTATTAATGTCATGATAAATGAAAGTGAGGTTTTTCCCTCTTTTGTTATTGGATTTTCCTCCACTCTCGCCCCAACGTTCTTCATGTTCTTCGTGGGGCGATGAACAACGGATCTTTGAACGTCAGTTTCACATCACAATAATCCTAAATTAATGATTATACATCGCAATGACCTAGTGGAGGTGAGATGGTGATGGAGGAAAACAAATTGACCATGTTCGAGAGAAAATGTTCGTCGACTGTTCTTCACGCTGATGATCAAAACGAGTTTTCAGGGTTGATCAAACACCCAAAACCTCCTGAAACATCTATATCATGGTGGGGAGACCATGGATCTTGTGTATCATGACGATCGGATGTCTGTATCAATGATAAAAAGAGCCCCAAGGTGCTGCGATGAAGAATGACATTTCTGGAAATTTCTGAAGAACATGGTGTGTATCCCGAAGAACATGTCGTGTGCGATCGGCTTAGTGGCATCTAGGGTTCTGAGAGGTACAAAGTGATGACTTGGAATATTTTCTAAAGAACATGGAGTGTGGGTCCTTATGTGGGAATCACCATGTATCTTGGATGATACAAAGAAATTGGGTGGAGTACACGGCCGTGTACTCCACCACAAGGCCAAACTAGGACAGCTGGATGGGTTACCTCGTACACCAGTAACACGAGTTGTAACAATTGGGTTGAAGCCATGTACGGGCACATGGAATGTATACAGAGATTACTCCCTAGATAAAGTAAAATGACATGTCACTCCCTTACATGCCTTGCATATCTTCTTCTACATGACAAGCCTTACTACCTGGGTCGTTGTACACGGGCAGTACCCAAGGTCAGAGGACATGGTGTGTGACCTTTCTACACACTATGTACATTTCAATACATGGATTGATATTCATGTCCACTGTATCTTGAAAATGTTTCTACTAGGTTAATACCCCTTTTTCTAGTTCCCCTAGAGGTCAGGTATCGTTTCTTTTTTCATGAATATGATCCCTTCAGTAGGACTTTCTGAGATAGAGTCAGGTATCCCTCTGAGAGGCCCAGAGTGAGATCCTCTATCCATTATTAACCCAAGGTAGAGTAAGGTATCGATGTGAATATTCCCACAAGGCACTGATCCTCTACTTATCAGGTGAATCCAGATGAGTCGCAGTATCCACCAAGGCCCTGGTAGTGATCCTCATCTGTGTATCGTGATCTTTCCCCACTCAAGAGTGTGTTCTCCTAGAATGTGTGTATCTATGTCCTGTAACTTTTATTGGTGGATAGTATATCTCATAAGGACATCATCAGATCTATTAGAATCATGGAGTAAGTTTCCCTAGATGATTGTTTCATGGAATCTTCGAACTAAATTCCTATTGGGGGTATGTGGTTGTGTAACATGTCTCTATACTGCGGGTCTAGGGTTTGAGTTTATCTGGATTTTTGTTACTCTTTCTATATCTTCAGTAGTCATATATAATGTAGATATGACTGTAAATTTCCTTTGTGTATTTATTTGTGGTTTTCAGGTTCCTCTAAAAAGTATTTTTATACTTACCCCTTCACGGGATTTTCCCTCACGCGTCGTGTCTTGTGGAGACGAGCATACTTTTGATGGAGCCCTGGGCGGACCAGGATAGGACCGAGATTTCTGAGTTCCCTATAGGCCTAGGTGTTCCTAAGACTATGAGCAGCAGTCCCAGTACCTCTTTGTGTTTACAGGTTAGACATTGTAGTTTTCTGACTCTTGTTTTTGGTGGGCTTTTATTCTAGCCCAATTTACATTTAGTACTCTACTTTACATTGTACTCTATTTGTTGGGATTAGTTGTATGCATGAATTTTATTCCTTATTTATTTTTATATTTCATCATTTCTGGGCTTGGAGATTTATGTGTGTGTGCAGGTACTTAGTAAATGCCTCCCATGTTAGTAATATGCCTACTCGGTGCTAGTCACCATCCCCTGGTCTATTGGAGGTGGTCTTGGGGAGTTGCGGCAGGGGACCCACTGGGACAGGTCATGATAGGGGCTCTCATTGCATGTTCCTTATTAGAAAGAAATATCTCCATTAGAAAAGCTCTCTCTAGCACCCCATCCTGCGTCGGGTTGTTGAGAGAAACTTTCCCTACTCTAATCTAATGTCGGAGCCCCTTCTCAAAATATTGGGCCATGAAGTAAGGGTCATGTGCCAGGTCAGTGGAGTATCAGGAGAGGTCAGTAAATCTCGTCGAGTACTAAGCCACAGAATGGCTTCCCTGCTACAGATATAGCATCTCCTAAATTTTTATAGAGCATAGTATCGTTGTGAAAAACTCTGCCTTTAAAATGATCTCAAAGTCTTTCCAGGTGAGGGTCGTCTACACATTCACCTGGAACTTCGAGCTCCACCATTGTCCTACCAAGCCTTGAAAAAGGATAGAGGATAATATCTCCATCTGTTCGGTGGGTTTCTATACTAATTGAAAGACCCAAGAAACCACCTCAATCTAATCCTCTACTTTATGGGGGTCCATCTCACCTTGAGAACTCAGAGGCCTCTATCTCCGGAACTCATGTAACGTGCTCAGCCGGCATGCATGATCCACTGGTAGCATATGCTTCTCAACGGGTGGTGGTGGTGCTAGTACACCACCCAAAGATTCCATCACTATGGGTGGTCCATGTACTGGTGCCTTATTGCTCATTAGGCCACTATCATGATCTCTAACCTGAATCTTGGCTGGATGTCTTCTTGGAGACATCCTGTAAGAAACATATGATCCACGTTCAATAATTAATACCTGATTAGTTGACTAAAGAAAGATCAAGAAAAATTTTCAAAACACAGGCCACTAGTGTTTTCATGTACCAAGTCAGAAAAAAGAATTCCAGGTATTGGTGTGTAGATACGTCATCCGCCACACCAACACTAGACTCCATATACTGAAAACCAAATTAAGATACTATACCATATTTCCTCATTAAAAGTAGACTCTTAGTTATTCTAGTAGAACTAACCACCCTCTAATACCACTTTGTCACAACCCTTCCTGCGGGGCCCTGATGTGACTACCCCAATCCTACCTTCCATAGGCCAGGGGTTGGTGACTAGAACCTGAAGTCTTTTTCGAAATAGGGAAGGCATTTCCTCAGAGATATGTACAGACCTAAAAAGGAAAACTGAATTAAACAACCAAAAAAAGTAATGTATAACCATGATAGTAAAGTAAAACAACAAGTACAATTGTAAATTGAAATAGTGGTCTAGATTACAGGCCCTAGAAATCTAAAATAAATTAAACAGCTGTCATATCTTCCCTGGAGCTCTACATGGAGGGTAGTAGCTGTAAGTTTGAATTTGAAGAAGAGGATCTTAGCTGCTCTCATCGCACCAAACTCCACCAAGTCCCAAACCTCCAAATATTTTCTCAGAGCATCAGTAATCTGCACCAGACACACACGTGCGGGCAGAGCCCATGCAGGGGTGAGTATAAAAACTTAGTACGGGACCCCAATACCCCCAAAGGTCTCTTATTAATCCAAAAAGGAAAACATCACAATAAATACCAAAAATTTAATATCACAACCATGATCTAAATCATGAAGAACAAAGAAAAAGAGAAATATCACTCTAAAATAATAACTTCAATTTTATTAGGATAGGGATGACTAGTTGTAAAGCTAGATCATCCTAACCATAGTAACTCTACAGCTGACCCATACAGGTCACTGTATGCTGACCCGTATTGGTCACTAGATGCTAACCCGTATTGGTCGTTAGTGTCGACCCGTATTGGTCACTGGTGCTAACACATATTGGTCACTGGTGTTGACCCATATTTGAGTCTCTTATAGAGGTATGGATGATTATTTGAACAGCTAGATCATCCAAATCTGTAGTTTCTGATGTTGACTCGTGTTGGTCACTCTTCTTCTTCTTGTCACAGCCAACCACTGGATTGTCGCACCAAGCATGCCAGATCTATGAAAAAATATACTCCTCAATCCATAGGTCATATTTCAACAAGTACTAAGTCCCAAAAAAATCACACCCAAGGGACCTCCCCATCATTGGGGTTCCAACGTGACAGACGGTGCGTTGATCAGATGCCCAGTCTGTGAGACATGGTCACTTTTGTAAAAAGGGCCTTGTTGAAATCAAGTCTGATCCAATGCATTTCACACATAAGACTCTATAAAAAATCATGTAGAGTATCTCCAAAGAAATTCCTTGTCACAAGGGTCCTTATTTCACAGACGGTGTGTCGATCAGATGCTCGGTCTGTTAGTTACACCCCATTCAGTGAAAAAGGGGTGATCACACCTCGGTTCTTCCTGGCTCGGTCGAGCCTGCCAGAATATGCCAAAGGGACCACTTCCCAAAAATGGGCCCCAATTCCACTGACTTTGTGTCAAAAATACACTCGGTTCATCAGTTATGGGTTTTTTTTATTCGAGGTCCGGTTGGGTCTGGGCCCGATCTGACTCGGTCAGGCTGGCCCGACACAACGGGTTATGGGGTATACCTGAACCCACCCGAGTCTCTCCCGTTAAGGGATGGCCTGGTTCATTGGGTCGTTGGGGTCGGCCCAGCTGGTTCATGATCCAGGTCTGCAGTTGTATCATCCCACCGGATGGGGCTCGTCCCACCCACATCTTGCTCAGTTCGCTTGAAGGCAGACCGTGTATCCAGTTGGCCCTGCAGACGTGGGGTCGTTTGATCCAGCTAGTGGGGTGCTACCCCACCATGTGCAATGGCCGTCTAGGTGGTCGATCGGTCTCCAGCTGATGAGGCATGAAGCGGGGCCATACCACACCTCCTACCGCAGCCCGCTGGCCGCAAATGTTGCCGCCGACGGTGCCTACAGGCGCCGCCCTTCGCCTGCGTGGCTGGCTCGGGCCTCTCACCTCTAGCCACCGCCGCACACCGCCTTTCCACTGCCCACGGCTAGTTTCCACGGGCCTCCTCCATCCACCGCCGGCATGGCACACCAGCGGTTCTTTCCACGGGCCACCGAACGTGCTCCGGTGGTCCGTTCTTGGTGTCATTTTCACCTATGAGCCTCTCAGGTCACTACCACCACTGTGTGACCCCTATCTTTGCCTTTCCATCACATTACCCAGCCACACATGGGAAGCACAAGAACAACAAGATCGGTGGAGGGTTTGGGACTTTTTCAGATTGTCCCACACCCTCCACGTTACCATTTTAACAAGGGGTGTTAGCAACTATCAAGGAATTTAGAAATAACTCCCAACTTGTAACACCACATCAACCTCTCATGTTTAAATAATGATCCACGGATCAACCCGTTGGTCGGCTAATCCACGTTTGTTGTATAAATCAAGAATGAAAGAAGGAGGAATATCACAATATCAAAAATAAAAACCCCAGCCTCAATGAGATGTCCACTGACAACGATCGAAGGAACCTCCTTCGACGTTTTCATCGGTTCATGCTCATCACTTCTCGCTAAATCTAGTCTCGTCCTCCAGGTGGTTCTTCACCGACATCCATTGTTTTTTTAGAATGAAATATATAGGCGTTTCTTGAGAGGTTCTCCCATGTTTATTCCATTCATTCTCCAATGAATGGTTATAATTAAATAGAATCCTCCCAAAGATGTGTTCATTAATACAGTTCATTAATAAACCACAATTAAAAGGGTTCCAGAATCGCACGAGCGGTGCGGTTACACAGTCAAAGGGTAACAGGTCATTTATTGACTAGTAACCATTCGTTCACTAGATTTCTGTTACGCAGAATTGTCGCTCAGTGGTTATAGAAAATAAAATAAGTTTACTTTATTTTTTACAACAAAAGGTCTGAAAAATATCTTTCCCTATCATCCTTTGCTGACCAAAGTTAGGTGCTCCTTTGGTGAAACCCAATATTCTGGATTCAATGGTGTCCTCATATTTTCAATCCGTGCACTAGTTCAAAAGTTATGAAAACCCACTTGCACGTCCACTGAATTTACTTAAATAAAGTTTAGAAAAGTATTCTGGGCACCCCAGGCCTCGGAATCACTGGTTGTCTCAGAGCCTAGTCTCACATTCACATCAAAAAACTACAAAAAAATATTATTGAAAATTCCGGGTTATTGCATACCACATTGATGTATTGATATCATTGGACATAAATTAATATCATTTTCATAGTATCATGAATTTATCAATAAAGTTGGTAACTGTTATAACCTAATGATATGATATATAATCTAAGGATATTACTATATATATTTCATAAAGAAGTCATATTGCTATTATGGTAGGTATACAAATATATATATTATATTTTATATATGATATTTTAATTGAAAATTTAAATCTCATGTTGGTTATATGGAACCCATGCTCACAATAACCCATCACTTATATCTATTTACAAGAATTTTTCAAGAATTACTCACACAAAATATTCATCAATTTCATTTTTTTTCACAACTCGTTCTAATGGGGCCCATGTCACAACTACCCCAATCCAATATCTAATAGGCCAAGGGATGACGACTAGAGATGACTTGGAATATCACTCACATGGGAGGCCTTATCCAAGAGTACCTATGCATACGCACACATCACCAGTCACATAAAATTATAAAATTTAAAATTACTGATAAAAACATGCATGAATGCATCTAAATCCCTCTACCAGAGTACGACAACATGTACTGTAGAAAAAAGGGTAAAATACAATCCCACCACAAAGAAATTATAACAACACCAACATGAAAGTATAAAATAAAACTTCTATGAAGGTGATCGTAAGAACACACCTTGGTCTATCTACATCACTAGGCTCCACCTATTCCCACCCCCTATAGGAATCTTTAAAAAGTTTGATCATCTGTATAATACATGAAACATGCAGAAAAATCCTAGGTAGGGATGAGTATAACAATACCTAGTTATACACACCAAAATCACTAAGCATATACAATGAATAATAGTCATATCAATACAGTTATTTTTCTACAGTATATATAACAAGAATATTCCTATATACTCAAAAAATACTCATATTCTCAAGGTAAATTCATAACCATAATGCTAGTGTATGAATCTTGCTCAAAGAATCTACATAGCACTTGTCTAGGAGGGCATAATCCATGATTTACATATCACTGTTGACATCTATCTGAGGTGTAACTCTCTTTGGATATATCCATAATAATTACACTCTATAAGTCTAAAGATAATGATACATGGATAAGGATCCTTTCCAAAGACATGGGGTATAACAACAACTCAAATCTAGAATAACCTACTAGGTAGAGGACAGGTGCCCATGTAGTGGTTGTCATGATGACACCAAGAACGCTACCTAGGGAAATATTTTGATAATGGATCTCACATAGGGCCTCACAGAAGGATTCATTACTTTAAAATATGGTTATAATCATGGTTATCCTAAAAACCATGTTTATAGGTCACCCTTATACCCATGATTTTTGTAAACAATGGGAATATGTTTCATGGGAAAAAATTCAGAGGAAGGAACTATACAAGTGGTTCTCCAAAAAACATTGGTATAGGTCACCCTTATACCCATGATCTTTATAAGCCATAGAAATAGGTTTTATCAGATTTTTTTAGAAAGGACATATACCAATTGTTTTTGTAAACCATGGAAATAGGTTGTGCGGGGAAAAGTTTTGTGTAAAAATGTAAACCCACAATTTGACCAAACCACGGGTATAGGAAAGCCCATTATTTTTACATAATAATAATAATAAATTATTTAAAATAAATAATTATTTATATTTATACATATAGATATATATATCAATAAAAGAATAAAAAGTGTGTTGTAGGATAGTGGAAATTCATTGGATTGTAGGCGGAAGGTGTTGGGATCAAATCCCAGCAGAGTTTTTTTTCTAATAAGGACCTATACCCACTGTTTAACCAAACCATGTGTATAGGTTGTATCATTCTTTTTCCATGACAATAATAATAATAAATAAATTAATATAAATAATTTTTTATATATAAAAATATTTTTTTGAATATAATAATAAGAAATTTGTTGTAGGATAGTGGTAGAGTTGTTGGAGTGTAGGTGGAAGGTGATGGGATCAAATCCTAGTGAAGAATTTTTTTTTAATAAGGACCTCTACCCATGGTTTGACCAAATTATGTGTACTATTATGAACCATAGGTTGTTTAAACCGTGGGTATAGGTATTTCCAATGAAGTTTCCCACACCAACAGTTTATAAACCATGGGTTTATGTGGAATATACCCACAGTATGGTCAAAACATGGATATAGGTATATCCCGACAACTCTCATGGCCAAAGTTCCTAAAACTGTGGGTATAATCTAGTCCCATAGTTTTAAGTGTTATAACCACTATTCTAACCCATGGGGATAGGGTGTTTTCCAGTATTGATCCCAACAACTTTGTCCAATAAGTCCCACTGAAGGGATTACAAACCCAAGTGTGTGATGGGATTCCAAACTAACCATTATGGAATGGATCAAGGGAACACATCTTAAACAAACATGTCCAAGATGTATAGGAAAAAGGATCTAAGACATATTTAAGAGACTATACGTAATTTCCCATTAAAAATAGGCTATGATTATGTATAATGGTTTGTGTCCATGTTAGTTTATTTGTTGGAGTACACGGCATGTTTGTGCCCATATACTCATGGTCATGTTTGTGCCCAGCTGGATGTGTCCATTTATGGATGACCATGTATATTTATGTTTGGTCGGGTATCCTCCATGAGAAATTCCATGTTCTAGGTGATGGATCACATTCTATGTTACAAGTTCCACATATCGTGTGACAATTTACTTCACACGAAAACTTTAGCATCACAGCAGGGGTCCCACAACCCATTTAATCCCAGATTACATGATGTGCATTATGAAATTTTCCCAAAATCCATATCGGGTTCACATGTATTGTCCCACTCTTTCGGTATTCAATCTGTCTTTAAACCTCACTACAAAATACAAATCGATGGTCAGTTGACCCTTTCCGTCACTAATCCACAATTTCAAGCCCAAATTGTTTTTTGGAAATTCCCCCCATTACATCCATAATCACATGCTAAAAAATGAAGATTATGTATCTCCAAATCAATTTTATTCACTAAATATTCTTTCTATATATGATCCCTATGTCATATTGATCATAAATCAATAATAGCGAACTATTGTGCTAAAAAACGAGTGTGCAACAACTGATTTCTCAATATTTTTATCTAACCTATGGCCAATTAAAACACAAGTCATGAATGTGAAAGAATGGTGGTAGAAATATATAAAACACACAAATAGGAATGAACCTCATCATTGTTAATTTTTCCTAAATAAGTTTATATTAGAAAGATGAATGAAAATCCCATCATAAATAATCAGTTCTCCTAATAAATCCCTAGAGATAAACCCATCCCTCAATTCAACGGATCTATGAATCAATCTGTTGGTCGATTGACTTACATTTATTGTAGAATGAAAAAACAGAGAAATAATCCCCATAGAACATCACATGTCCTAAATTTGGATCTATTGATGATGAATAATGAATATTAATCATTATCCTTGGTGACATACTTGAATTTAATTTCACACTGATCAATAATCCTCAATCTGGTTGTTGTTAACCCATGAAATATCCTCCAATAACTCCACTAAATCTTGAGGGTTATGCGGATAACTCTGAGATTTTATCATGGATTTATATTTTTAGAATAATTGAACTTGTTTTCTACATCATCTAATAAAATATATAATTAAGTAATTTTATTTTTAATCATTCTCCCACGATGACTTTTCCACAAAAACCTCAAATCGAAAAAGGTTATATCGCGCCTAGGTTAAAACACAAACTAAAAACTCAATGGTGGCCTCATATTTCCAATCCAAGACTCTATTTAGATGTTATCCTACATTTTTGGGAAAACAATGTGTGGATGCATTTAATATGTTAAATATATATCAAAATTTAATTTTGGGCACATCAGGCCTCAGGATCATCCATCGTTTAAGAACTTACTATCAAAAGTATTTATAGATATATTCCAAGATTATATGAATAAAATAGGGATTTTATATTCTCCCATGATTAGGACTTTATGTACCAAAAAACCAAACAAAAGGCTACACAAAGAGATGTGGATACTTAGTACATATCAGAATCCCCCACTCCCAATTCCTCTCTGGAAGATTCATGTGCGACCACCAGACATAGTCTGGGGGAATCAATCAACCATGATAGATCCTCTCCTATAAATCTTCGATCAAAACCAGGTACTCAAAATGGGTAGCCCCATCCAAGATGTCCAGATCTCCCAATTCGATAATGTGTGATGGATTATTATCATACATACTCATCTATGACACATGGAAGATGTCATATACCCATTTTAACAACGGTGGTAAGACCAAGAGTTAATCCACCTCATGAACTCTGTGATGTATCTTGAAAGAAATAATTAAATGTCAAGATAATTTTTCACCCATGAAAAATATCTAAAATCAAAATTGAGATGAAACCCATAGGAACACGTGGAATCCCTCCTCAAACTCCAAAGGCCTCCATCGTCGGTCAGTAAAGGACTTATTATAACTCTTTACAGCCCTCATCTTCTCCTAGACGATCTTCACCTTCTTTGTAGTGGATCACACAAAAATTGGTCCCAAAAGTGCTGACTCTCTGGGGCCAATCCAATATAGTGGAGACCTTTATATTCTCCCATACAAAGCCTCGATTCACTACTACAAAATAGGTGTTTAACAGTGTTGGTTGTTATCATCACTAGAAATAAAATAACTGATAAATGGTACCTTTATCAGCACTAATGAAAATGATGATAAATTTAACCCTATATCAGAGAATTTTTAGCACTGATAATATTTACCTTTATTAGAGCCTTCTTTTTAGCATTGATAAAGCGTACCATTTATCAACGATTATTTTTTTGTATTGTTAAAAGTTACCCTTTTTAAATTCTTTATTTGTAGTACCGGTAAAGGGTACGGTTTATCAGTGCTAAATTTTTCCTCTCACAAAAGAATCTTTTCTTAGTGTTTCTTTAGCACTGATAAAGGTATGAAAAAATAAAATTAAGTAATTAAATAAAAAAACTAAAATATTTCAAAATTTATTAATTAAAAAAATATTGATAAAAATGAATAAATTGGATATACTCTTTTTAAATTATAATAATAATAAATTGTATGTATTAAATATATATATATAATACAAATTAAAATTAAACAAAATAAATTAAAAAATAGTAAATTGAGAAAAATATTAAAAAATTTATTAATTATAAGATTACTGATAATTTTTGTAAATAGTATATATTAAATATATAGATATATATTAGTTTATATAAATATGATTTATATAATATAAAATATTATTTATGATTTACATAAAATAGTAATATATTTAGTGGATAATATTTTATAATTAAAAATTAATTTGAATTAAAAATAATCACTAATGGTATCGAGTAATGGAAAAAATTGAATCTCATTTTATTTTTTAATTAATAACATGGATTAAAAGTATTATATTTATTTCACATATATGTAATTAATACATTTTTATATACATATGTGCACACACAAATATTTTTATTTGAATTTAATTGATTTATATTAATTATTTTATATATATTTATTTAAATTTTTTTAATATTTTCAATTTTTATTCATCATTACATAAATATATATCCATTTTTGACTGATTAATATTAATCAAACTTATATAAAATATCAATATTGTACGCATTTTTAAATAATTAATTTTTCTCATTTTTAACATGCATAAACATAAGATTAAGTATTCATTGATAATTTAAAAAATAAATTTGTAAAAAAATATTTACGAATAAATATATTTATAAATGTATATTTACTATTTTTATACATTTATAATTATAAATAAATAAATAATATTTTTTAAAAAAGTTTTTATTATTATAAAAAATAATTATAAAATTATAATAAATTCATTTGAATAATGAGTATATTTACTATGTTTAAATATATATATATATATAATTACAAATATAAATATAATGATATTAATAATATTTTTAAAGAAAGTAAGAATATAATTATAAATAAATAATTATATATTCAAAGAATTAAAAAAATTATTATTTTATAAAAAAATATTATTTTAAGTATTATAATTATATATACTAATTATACTTTTTAAAAAAGTAATATTTAAAAAAATTATTATACGTATTTTTCAGTGCTTTTTTAATGGTGACAAAGATTCTTTTTATCTACACTTTTTAACATAGCACTGATAAAAGGTATCTTTATTAGTGCTTTTTTAGGCACTGAGTGTCATGATCTATTTTAAGAACCCTAACCACTGTGAACCAGTTTGTGATATCTGAAGCACTCTGCAGAAGTGACCTTCTGCAAGCAGTCCTCATTGTCGAATCCATTCTAGAATATAAGCTAAAATCAAGTTTCCAACTATTCAAAGGCTCGAATGTCTCAAGTGATTCTAGGTTTTAACACAACCACAGCCCAAACAAAATCTAAGTTTTTCAATATCTCTAATATCCCATGGTTATCCACTGAACCATCTCATCCCATGTCCATTGTAACGTCTTGGCTAGGTTTACCCTCGAATCGGTAACCGTACTAGTTGCCACATGACATCAAGCGCATATCCTCATACGTCAGGGGCTATCGACTAGTAGGGAGGGTCTATGGATGGTTAGTGGGGAGATTACACCCTCACATTCAAAGTGCACAGCGAAAAGAGATAATAAACATAAACAACAGTAGAAAAAAAGATATAAATAAATAGTAAAGTGAATAAAGAAGGTGACCAATGCCAGATTATAAAATGAATTCTTGTTATGGAGATACATATTTGAAAGCAGCAAACAAAACAACATTCTTTACATCTTAGTACAAAAACAAGGAAAATACTCAAAGCCCCAACGGTGGTTTACATGTGCATCTCGAGCTCCATCTTGTTCCTTTGCTCCTAACTCCCAAGTACATGAAAATAACAACAAGCATGATCCAAGGTCTAGAAAACAAGTAGATTCTACTGGGTACCCTAGTGCAATGGCGGCCCGAGTAGGGAGTGAGATATAAATCTTAGTATGCCGAGACCACCAATGTCTAGCTCAATCTCGGAAATTCAATATAATTAAAAAGTGAGAAGGTATAATAATGTAATAACAGAATTGATAAAATAATCTAAAACCCATCCAGGTTCCTAAGGGACACATGACGGAGATACCTACTTCAGCTCGTAGTCAAAAAATAAGATTCTGAATAGAAACTATATATATAGAATGGACAAATAAGCTGTTTAACACATTATTTAACATTCATTATTTAACGTCATAAATCCCCGGGTTTCCCTGGACACCCCTATCTCAACATGTGTCTCAGAATTGCTGAAGTCTGAACCATTTACCATATTTAATTCACAAAACATTACATCACATCGTCTTTCATTAACCATTTAATTCAATTCATGTATGACCAATTGGACCCGCAATCAAATGTCAATTAATGGGTCTAATACATCATTTCTAGAACCCTTGTGAGTATTTTAAGAATCAATCCTTGTCTCATAAGCCATGGGTATTTGGAGCTTCAGTCCATGTCCCATAAAAGAATATTCTCATGCATGTTGGGTGTGGAATGCCATGTCTAGTACGTCGTGATTATTTGGAGCATCATTCCATGTATCACAACTCGTTTATCAATCATACATATATATTTATCATGGGTGTAGAAAGTAATTTCTAGCACCCCAAATATCTCGTACATTAATTAATTCATAAATTCATTAATTGAGTCGCCTAATTAATTCAAAAACTAATTAACGAAATTGTATTCACTACTAACTAAACAATTAATTAAACACAACAATTCCATTCTTTAACTTGACAAATAAATAATCATAACTATAACATTAATTAACTTAATCATTAATTAATCTCGTCATTTTCTATAGTTCATTTAACAATTAACTAATAAAAAGTAAACCCTCTCAAAATCATATAATTAGTTCTATAATTAATTATCACACGAAAACCATATAAAACATACATAATTAATTCTAAAAATAATAATCTCAAGGAAACAATTCCAATATCACAAAATTAATTAAGAAGATAATTATCTCTAATGAAATAATTTCAATATGACATAATTAATTCACAAATTAACTATCTCAAGACAACTTTTTCAATATAATAAAATTGATTCACAGATTATTTGTCTTAACATAGCCCAAATCAAAATCTTATAATTAACCCCTCTATTAATTATCTATATTATAATCTCATAACACATAATTAATTCCCAATTAATTATCTCAACTTAACCAATTTAATATCTCAAAATCAATCCCGTAATTAATTATCATTTCAAGGCACACAACTTATCCAAATTAATTACTCATAATTAATCATCTGATTAATTATAATTTCAAAGAACATAATTAATTCATAATTAATTATTTCAACTTAACCAGATTAACATCTTATAATTAATTATTCGATTAATTATCATCTCAAAGCACATAATTAATTAATAATTAATTACCTCAACTTAACTAAATTAATTACTCATAATTAATCCCGCAATTAATTATCATTTCAAAGAACTTAATTAATTCATAATTAATTATTTCAACTTAACCATATTAATATCTCATAATAAATTCTCCAATTAATTATCATCTCAAATTGTATAATTAATTCATAATTAATTATCTAAACATAAGAAAATTCATTTCTCATAATTAATCACTCGAATTGTTATCATCTCAAAGAAAATAATTATATCTTAATTAATTATCCCATTCCACCAATAAACAATTTATTTCAACATCTCATTCAACTATATGAAAAGAAATAATTCAGAAAAACTATATTTTATTAATTATGAAATGTTTAAAACCCTATCTAAATGAATTTGGCCAAGCCAAATATTCCTAACTAAAACTGCGACCTTCTAGCACATACGCACTTCCACATTATGTGTACGCGTACATGGAATTGATCACAACACCTAATAATAACATAAAGAACTCATAATTAGTGCGGCTGGGACCAACACACACCAAAATAATTAACTGTAACCCAATTACACCATAAGCATCTACTTGAAGGGGTGACAAACAATTTACCGAGTATATAGCCTTACAAGAATATGGTGGCAGTGAGCCAAAACAAACTGAGTCACTTCTCCTTTGGTGGGGGTCATCGGAATATGGACCAACGTTTCCTAATATATCTTTTACACCACTTCGGATCAGAAGAAATAAGAAATCTAGGTTAATCTGAAACCTAGGGTCTCGGCCCAATGTAACTCAGGTGAAGGAGAGTGGAGATGGCCAATATGAAGAATGAAATAAGTAGAGAAGGAATTACCTCGATGAGATGGAAATCTTATATGAAAAAACCACTGTGATCCGGCGCGTGGAGAGGGAGTCAGGACAGGAGGATAGTGCGCCACCCAGGGATGTTGCATGATGGGTGCGTCACACCTCATGAAAAAGAAGAGAGAGGTGTGCCTCCCTCTACTATTCTCCCTTAAATAATAGATTAAAAACTCCAAAGTAATTATAATAATTAACATTATAATAATAAAAATAATATCAATTATACTATTATTATTATCTATTAATATTATACATATTAGAAAAACCCCAACATCCCAATTACACGTCATTTAGTTAAATTATTCAGAATCTAATTTAATTATATAAATTCTCCAACTCATCTTTATTTCATTTAACTATCTTAAAACAATTTAATTAAATAAAACAGTTTTTTTATCAAATAATTAGATTCGTCGTAACCTTGAATTTAATTAAATGAAACCTCAACTCCATATTTAATACATCATTTCATTAAATTCATTTCCAATAGAATTTAATTAATTAAATTTTACAACTCATAATTATTTAATTAAATTCTATTAACATAATTTAATTAAAAACCCCAACACCTCATTAATCATAATTTAATCAAATTCATTCCAATAGAATTTAATTAAATAATTTCTCTAATTTATGTAATTTAATTAAATTCTATGAACATAATTTAATTAAATAAGACACCCATTTTTCATAAAATAAATAAATTTATCTTAACCTTGAATTTAATTAGATAAAACACCAACTCTAAATTTAACACATCATATAATTAAAATCATCTTCAAACGAATTTAATAAAATAAATTTTCTAACTTATTATTATTTAAATAAATTCTATCAACATAATTTAATTAAAAAAACATGACACCACATTAATCATCATTTATTTAAATTCATCCAAACGGAATTTAATAAAATAATTTCTCCAATTCAAGTTATTTGATTAAATTCTATAAATACAATTTAATTAAATCAAAAAAGAATAATCATTGAAATTATTTAATTAAATTATGTCAATTTCAGTAAAATTAAATAAAATGCCCATTTCACAATGACAAATTAACTTCTTCTTAATCTTTAATTTAATTAAATAAACCCTTCATTTCACACTAATTAATTAAATTCCTCACTACCTTGAATTTAATTAAAAGAAATCGCAACTCCTCATTTACAAGTCATTTAATTAAATTACTTTCATCTAAATTCAATTAAATTAAGACTAAAGCTCGTCATCATTTTAAAAAAATAAATTTAATTCTTTTCCTCTCAATTTAATTAAAAAAATCTCCATCTCAATGATATATAATTAAAAAACTCAATATAATTTAATTAAATTAATTCTTGCATTCAAAATCATTTAATTAAATTCTCACCAACACAATTTAATTAAATTAATTCTCCATTCTCCATATCGAACTCATTTAATTAGATTCTCCATGATTTAATTTAATTAAATAAAACCATCATTTCAGTTTATTTAATTAAATTATTTTCAACAGAATTTAATTAAATAAATTCCCTAATTCATCATTATTTAATTAAATTCTCTCATCTTTAATTTAATTAAATAAAAACCATGTTTCAATTTATTTAATTGATATTTTTCAAATGAATTTAACTAAAAAAATATCCAATTAATCATTATTTAATTAAATCATGTCAATGTCAATTTATTTATATAATTCCCCTATTTCATATAAATTAATTAAACTCCTCCTAACCTAGAATTTAATTTAATAAAACCCCCAATTCACGTCATTTAATTAAATTCTTTTTTATCCTGATTTAAATTAAATAAATTTACCCAAAACATAAAACTAGGTAAGCTATTCTGTTTGACTTGCACGGTCTGACAGATCATATGCAGACTACTATTTTGCTACTGGACACCCATTTTATCACACACGGATAGCCAGCATGGTTTGACTAATCGGGCATAGCCTGTGCGTACACCTATGTCGAGCCCGATGCTCCCAAAACACATCCATCCATCCAGGAAACTCCTTGAGCCTTTACCCAAGCCCGATATAAAAACATTAAAATGATCCCAACTCCTGAAAAATTATCCCAAATCTTGGTTTTAAAACCAACCCATCATTATAATTAAAAACATCAAAAACATTTGTGTTTAACTTGGTTCAAAAAAACAATGGATATTACAATATACCCACCTTAAAACTAATCGTCCCTGAGAAGCCATTGGGAACTACTATAGCATAAAACAACCCACCAAGGTCATAAAGTCTCATTTGAATGATCGTGTTCTGTTCCTAAACACCTAAAACACCCTCAAACATTTTAGAACCCCAAGCCATAGCTCTTTCATTGAAAGACATCGATGACCCATAAAACCCATACCCATCATAAACGCAACCATCAATTCCCACTCAAGCATCCATTTACATATCAAAACATTTCTAGCATGTTATCATAAGTAGTAACACAACAGTATGATATAACACAGAAGCATGGAACAACAACACCACATGATAATAATAGAGGCAAAATGACATATAATATTCTAAACATGTTATAAAAGCAGGCATGCTAAAGTAGATCAAAAAATAGCATTGCACCCAAGACATAGAATCAAAATTAGTAGGCATCATACTAATGAACTACATTCCATGTGATATGCATGGTTTATGAATCTTTAAGTTCGTAAAATAATGCATGTAATAAAATTTACATGCCATATTAGGCAAATGAAAAATTTCAAAATTCTCAAAATCAATAAGTAGTGGAAAGTACACCAATCACTCAAGGTGAAATCATATCAACTATAATCTCAAACATTATAAACCTCAATTCCTATCCCTAGACACTTGGTTATTTCCCATACATGGGGTGATTAGTCCCAAGAATGACTGTTAATTGAGAGCTGAAACTTTCCTAGTCTCTTGTCTACTAACACAAAATAGAAAGACAAAGGAAAATGAAAAAAAACACACTCCTATAATACCACTTTGTAAAGTTCTAACCCATCTTACCCTCGAATTGGAATTCGGACCAGTTGCCACATGACCTCTAGCATTTCTTAACAAATGACAAAGGATTCCAAACAATATAGAGGGTCTATGGATAGTCAGTGGGGAGACTATACCCTCATATTTAGAGTGCATAGCTGAAAGAGATAATAAACTCAAACAATAATAGAAGCATATATAAAGAAATTGTCAACTGAATAAATAAAGTGGCCAATGCCTATTTATAAAATACATGCATGTCATGGTGATACATATTTCAATGTAGTAAACAAAACTGCATGGTTTACATCTTAGTATGGAAACAAGGAAAATAATCAAATCTCCAAGGGAGACCTCCACGAGCATCTCAAGCTCCCGCTCAGACCTTTGATCCTAACTCCTAGGTAGGAGAAAACATCAAAAAGAAATATCCAAGTTCCTATAAAGAAGTAGAGTCTACTCGGGTACCCTAGTGCAATGAGGGCCCATGTACGGTATGAGATATAAATCTTAGTAAGTTGGGACCACTGATGTCTAGATCAATCGAGGAAAATCAATATAATTAAATAGTGTGAAGGTATAATTAAGTAATAATAGAATTCAATAAATAAACAACAACACATACAGGTTCCTAATGGATACTTGACAGAGATACATGCTTTGACTCATAACTGGAAATAAGAGTCTGAACAAGAACCATATATATATAATGAATAAATAAATTGTTTAACACATTATTTAATCTTCCTTATTTAACCGTATAAATCCCCGGGTTCCCCTAGACACCTATATGTAAACACCTTTCTTGATCATGATGAAGTCTGAACCATTTCTCATATTTAATTCACAAAAAATTACACCACATCGTCTGTTAGTAACAATTTAATTCAATTCATGTATGACCAATTAGACCCACAGTTCAATTTCAATTAACGGGTGTAAAACATCATGTCTTGAACCCTCGTGATTATTTTGATCATCTATCCTTGTCTCACAACCCATGAGTATTTGGGGCATCTATCCTTATCCCGTAAAATAATATTTTCATGCATTCTAGGTGTGGAATGTCATGTCTAGCACCCCGTGAGTATTTTGAGCATTTTTCCCTATCTCAGAACTCGTTTATCAAGCACACATATATATCTATAATGGATGTATAACTTAATTTCAAACACCCCAATGATCTCATCCATTAATTAATTCATTAATAAATTAATTGAGTCCTTTAATTAATTCAATAACTAATTAACAAAATATCACTCACTGTTAACTCAATAATTAATTAAACACAATAATTACATTCATTAACTCGACAACTAATTAATAATAACTATAACATTAATTAACTAAACCATTAATTAATATCATCAATTTATCTAGTTAATTTAACAATTAAAAAATAAAATGGTAACCCTCTAAAAATCTTATAATTAATTCTACAATTAATTATCATAGGAAAACCATCTCAAAATTACATAATTAATTTACAAAATAATTATCTCATGGAAACCATCCCAATATCACATAATTAATTCACAAATTAATTATCTCTGAAAAAAATGTTTCAATGTCACTTAATTAATTCCCAAATTAATTATCTCGAAGAATTTGTTTCAATATAACATAATTAATTCAAAAATTGTTTATCTTTACTCAGCTCATATCAAAATCTTATAATTAACCCCCCAATTACTTATCTATATTATAATATCATAACACATAATTAATTCACAATTAATTATCTCAACTTAACCAGTTTAATATCTCATAATTAATCCCCCAATTAATTATCATTTCTAGGCACAGAACTTAACAAAATTATTTTCTCATAACTAATCCCTTGATTAATTAACATTTCAAAGCACATATTGATTCATTTGTAATTATTTCATCTAAACCAAATTAATATATTATAATTAATTCCTCAATTAATTATCATCTCAAAGAACATAATTAATTCTTAATTAAATAAAAAAACATAACGAAATTAATTACTTATAATTAATCCCCTGATTAATTATCATTTTGAAGCACAGAATTAATTCATAATTATTTATTTCGACTTAACCAAATTAATATATCATAATTAATTCCGAGATTAATTATCAACTTAAATAATATAATTAATTCATAATTAATTATCTAAACATAACTAAATTAATTACTCATAATTAATCCCTTGATTAATTATCATCTCAAAACGCATAATAAAATCGTAATTAATTATCTCATTCTACCAAGAAATAATTTAATACAATATTTCATCCAAATTTATCAAAAGAAATAAATCTACAAAACTATATATTATTAATTAGACAATGTTTAGAACCCTACCACAATGAATTTGGCCAAGACAAAGCTTCCAAACTCAAACTATGACCCACTCATGCATATGCTCTTCCACATTAATGTGTGCATGTACTTTTAATTGATCATAAGACCTAACAACAAAAATTGACCCCTATTATTAGAGTGGCGGGGACCGACGCACACCAAAATAATCAACCGCAGCCCAATTGCACCATAAACACCTAATTCAAGGGGTGGAGAACCTTTTATCGGGTATATAGCATTACCTGAATATGATTATAGTGATCCAGAACAAACCGAGTCTCTTCGCCTTTGGAAGCGGTCACCAGAATACGGACCAACATGTCCCGAGACATCTTTTGCACCACCTAGGATTAGAAAAAACAAGATATCCGAGTTAATTCTTAAACTAGGGTCTTGACCCAACGGAACTCAGGTGAAGAAGATTCGAGATAGTCAATGAGAAGAAGGAAACATGTAGAGAAGGACATACCCCAACGAGATAGACATCTTCTATGAAATAACACCGCGATCTGGCGTGAGGAGATGGAGACGGGAGAGGAGGGTGGTGTGTCACCCATGGATGATCCACCATGGGTGCATAACGCCTCATGAAGGAGAAGAGATAGGTGTTCATCCATCTTCTACTCCCCCTCAAATAATAGATTAAAAACTATAAAATAAATATAAAATTAATATAATAATAATAATAGTTATCATATTATTATTACCCATTAAAATTTCAAATCTTAAATAAACTCTCCACCTCCAATTACACATCATTTAATTTAATTATTCTCCACCTAATTTAATTAAATAAATTCTCCAACTCATTATTGTTTAATTAAATTCTCTCAAAAAAATTTAATTAAATAAAACCCCCATTTTTATCAAATAATTAAATTAATCTAAACCTTTAATTTAATTAGATAAAACCCCAACTCAACATTTAACATGTCATTTAATTAAATTCCTTTCCAACAAAATTTAATTAATTAAATTTTCCAACTCATTCTTATTTAATTAAATTCTCTCAACACAATTTTATTAAAAAAACCTAACACCTCATTAATCATCATTTAATTAAATTTTTTCCAACTGAATTTAATTAAATAATTTCTCCAATTCATGTTATTTAATTAAATTCTCTGATGACAAGTTCATTAAATAAAACCCCCACTTTCACGAAATAATTAAATTCATCTTAACCTTGAATTTAATTAGATAAAACTCTAACTCTACATTTAACCCGTCATTTAATTAAATTAATTTCAAACCAAATTTAATTAAATAAATTTTCTAACTCATTATAATTTAATTAAATGCTCTCAACATAATTTAATTAAAAAAACCTCACACCCCATTAATCAACATTTAATTAAATTTGTTCCAAATGAATTTAATTAAATACTTTCTTTAATTCATGTTATTTAATTAAATTCCAAAAACATAATTTAATTAAATTAAAAGATCCAACTCATAAATATTATATAATTAAATTATTTTATCCTCGGTTTAATTAAATAAAAACCCCCATTTTTCAATGACTAATTATATTCTTCTTAAATAAGAATTTAATTAAATAAAACCTCCATTTAACATTAATTAATTAAATTCCTCTTTACCTGGAATTTAATTAAAATAAACCATAACTCCTTATTTACAATTCATTTAATTAAATCCCTCTCATCTTAATTTAATTAAATAAATACTCCATCTAATCGTCATTTTAAAAATTAATTCCTTTCATCTAAATTTAATTAAAAAAATTCTCCATATTTAAGTCATTTAATTAAAAACTCTCGACATAAATTAGATAAATTAATTCTCATATTCAACTCTATTTAATTAAATTCTTTCCAACATAATTTAATTAAATGAATTATTTATTATCTATATCGACCTCATCTATTTAAATTCTCATGGATTTAATTTAATTAAATAGAACCCCTATTTCAATTTAATTAATTAAATTATATTCAACTTAATTTAATTAAATAATTTCTTCAATTAATAATTATATAATTAAATTATCTCATCTTTAATTTAATTAAATAAAATCCTCATTTCAATTTATTTTATTAAATTTTTTTCAACTGAATTTAATTAAAAAAATTCTCCAATTCATCATAATTTAATTAAATACTATCAACCTCAATTTAATTTAATAAATCCTTTATTTCATGTCAATTAATTAGATTTCTCTTAACCTTGAATTCAATTAAATAAAACCCCATATTTCCATCGTTTAATTAAATTCTTTTAAATCCAAAATTTAGTAAAATAAAATAACCCAAACTATAAAATTGGGTAAGCCGCACTTTTTGACTTGAATAGTCTGATAGATTGTGTATAGACCATGAATCCTCTATTGGACACCCATTTTAACACACATGGCTAACCTGCATGGTTTGACTAACTGTGCACAACCTATGCGTACACCTCTACCTAGCCCGGTGCTCCCGAAACTCATCCAGCCATCAGAGAAACTCCTTGAACCTTTACCCAAGCCCGATATAAACATGTTAAAATGATCCCAACTTGAAAAACGTCCTCTCAAATCTTGGTTTTAAAATCGACCCATCATTAAAATTAAAAGGATCAAAAACTTTCTTGTTTTAACTCTTTTCCAAAAAACATGGGACATTACATCTGTGTCCCAACAAGTCTAGTTTCAGTATACTATAATAAAACAACCCAAAATTAATTGTTTTTTAGATATATTTAAGTATCATCTTTCCTGATATCATGTGGGTCTCCTTGGGACAACATTAGTTCTCTACGACTTCAAATATATCAATCTCAACATTGGTTACATTTTTGTGAGGTATAATAGGCTCCCAATACCTATTTTCCATGAAATATACCTCTTTTAAAACATCAACAAGTTGGCATTGTTTTGGAATATTACACTAGAAAACAATTGGATAATGAAATATCTGAAATCATTGGGGTATTATATTTTTCCATGCAGCAATCGGAACTGATAGGATTGAGGGAGCAGGAACATAAATATTGGGTTATCCCTTTATATTTCATAGGTAATTATAGAATTTGTTTCCAACAAATGGATGATTGAATATCTGACACAGGGGGAAAACTATATAATTATTTATTTATGAAAATTTTCCCAGGGATAATGAGAACAGAGATATTGTGTAAAATTAATGGATTTATCTAGGATGACTGTATACTATTTCAGGAGGCCTGAGATATATTTAGGGATCATTTATGAAATGTAACAATAAAATGATTCTGATGAATTTGTAAAATCAAATTAGGAAAACATTATATATGTTTGATTTGTTGTCTTATTTATTTAACTACTTCTTGAAAAAATATAATAATTTTGGTTTTTGTTTTTGAAGTATTTAAATTTGAATTTAAATAATATTACTTAAATGGTATAAAAATAAAAAATAAAGAGGTTTAAGGTTTTATAATCCTTGAACTATATTATAGTTGAAGAACTGATTTTGAGATAAATTGTAATTAATATTTCTATTTTTGTTTTTGAAATAATTTTAGAAAATAAACAATTAGAATGATTCATTTTCTATGAAAAACCTCAGCATCTTGGTGTTTTAAAAAATAAAATATTGTTTCATTACATGGTGTAGAAGAAGAGTACATTATTGATTGAATTTTTTATTCTCAATCCTTCAGGATTTATCAAAATTTTCCTAAATTTGATATTTTCTTTGAAAAGTAACATATTTAGTGGGGAAATATTTCTATTATTTAAATTTTAAATAATATTTTATATCATTCAAGAATAAATATTATAGTAATAAATTTAGATAATTTTGATAAAATAAAATATTAACATTGAATGATTTAAATTTAATAAAAATGTTTTAATAGAATCGACTTTGTTGAAATAAAAATTGTTTTTCATGGATAAAATCATTACACATTTAGAATCCCACGTTAATTCAAATTTATTATTTTGGATTTAATAATTTAATGACATCATATGTTCACTATAGATTATTAATTCAATTTAATTTTATAGTTTACTAACATAAATGTAAATCAATTTTTTATGTACTTCTAGTGGTAATACGATGCCCCAAAAATGTGACCATCTCTATTAAAAGGAATAAAAAAATATTTCATTATGATACATTACCATGACCTTTTATGTTAAGTGTTTTACAGAATTAGTAATAAATTAACTAAAAAACTCATGTATTTTTAAACTAATGGAATTTTTTTGGAACAAAATGGGAAAAACATTATCAATAAGAATAGTTTATTTTTCTTATTCAGATCAATCTCCTCTTGTCACATTGTTCTTATTTGGATCATATACCTCATACATATATTTGATCTAATTATTATCCTTGTCTGCCTCTCTAAATGATTTAGGCTCTACTTGGGAAAAATGTGGTTTCTTGTAGTGTCTTAATCCTTCAAATTTTCACCAAAGATTTCCAATAATAAATGAAATTTTATTTATTGCTTTCAACCTTTTTTATATTTCTTGGAGTAGATAAAAATATTACCATATTTGAAATGATAAAAAACTCATTAATACTTCTTAAAAATAACTTCATTAATTTCATCACACATCTAATATATAGTATTCATGTTTTAATTTAATCCATCTAAAAATAGATCATTCATTAACATTACCATTTTGTCCCACCCATAAGAATATCTGATAACAATCCATGTAATTCTTACAAGTGGGAGACATTCACCTATGATAATTAATATCTTATTTGTATTTTTTTATTTATTATAAAAATGAATATTTTATGAACCCAATAGGATATCTTTACCTTCTCTCAGATGATTCAAAGCTTTAATCCAATGTATCTTATTGTCTCCTCGTCATCTTCACTCATTGATTGAGTGTTTACAAAGATCTATTTTCATTTTTTATCATAAATCTTACTTTACTGAATGGCATATCTGTGGGATCAACAATGTTTACACAATAAAATCATTATCCATATAAATAATTTATTATTTCATGTTTGTATTTAATTTTGTTTATTTTTTATTATTCTAATAATTATTATTTTCTTGTACAAGTGGATTCTTTTGTTCGGGTTGGGGTGGGTTGTTAAAAACTACTCATGCTCATGAGGGATTGGACTTCGAGCCTACAACTGAGATAATGAAAATAAGGAACTTTACCAAGAATGAATACAGTCATCAAGAAATGGTAAATTCCAAATAATTATTTAATTAATTTTTTCATCATTTTATATACTATTTATAGGTTAATTTCCATTTAATTTTTATCTAAAACTTATTTAATTTTTTCATAAATCTTTTGGGAAGTCTTATTTTTATTTTAACTCTCTATAACAAGCTAAAAAGGTTATAAAATAATTATTTCTTCCAATTTTACCAAATTTTCCATTTTCATCTCATGTCTTTGTCAAACTACCGACACTTCATATTAATTCGATGTTATTAGCTGAAAAACATGTCTCTTTGTTGACAACCTCTTCTCTTCTAACTTTCAATAAAGATAATGGTTTTTCAAATAAGAACATCTAGTCAATATGAAGTGTTGGAAGTTATACATCCAAATACATTGGAAATGTGGTAAAATTAGTAGATGAGATTTTTTTAGACTTTGGGATGTGTAGGATTTTTCCACACCTCAATCTGACACATGGTGTGACTGGTATAACTCCAAGTGCTTCTTTTTATTTAAAATTTACATTATTTTTAGTAAAAAGGACAACTAACATATTAAAAAACGAGAAAATATATTTTTATTGTTTTTATAATTTAGTAAAATGATCCATAAGTCATTTAACAAATGTAGGAATTAGCCGCACCTCAATTCAATGCACATTGTGACTGTTATTCCGCAATTTTTCTGTTATCTGTTTAAAATTCATAGTTTAGTTTAAAAAATGTCACTCACTAAAAACAAATAAAAAACAATCATATTTTATTGGTAATTTATGACATATATTCATCATTAATTTTCAATGTGTAGGAATAAGTCTCTTGTCAAACAAATAAAAAATGTGATTAGTGCAGGTCAAAATGTGTGTTTCGTGTTTAAAATGGAATTTTAGTAAACAAAACAAGTGACATGATCAAAATCGAGGAAATGAATTAATATTTTTTAATAACTTAATGAAATTAAACATAATTCATTTTATATGTGTTGGAATCATTTGTATCCCAATCTGATGCATGTGGTGACCAATATGTCTCCAAGTGTATCTTTTTATTTAAAAATGACATCAATTGTAATAAAAAGGACAATTAACCTACTCAAAACTGATAAAATGCATTCTGATTATTTTTATACATTATTAAAATGATTCATAAGTCATTTGAGACCTGTAGGAATCATCTTTACCTAAATCTGACACATGGTGTGACCGGTATGACTCCATGTGCATCTTTTTATTAAAAAAATGACATCAATTTTAATAAAAATGACAACAAACCTACTCAAAAATTGAACAAACAAATTTATATTATTTTTAATCTTTAGATAAATGATACATAAGTTATTTTTTATAAATAGGAATCAATCTCACCATAATATGATACACTTTTTTCCTAGAATAACTCAATGTGTCTATTATCAGTTTAAAATTTACAGATTAATTCAAAAAAAATCTCTCGCTTAAAACTGAGAAAACCCAATTGTATTTATTTGATAATTTATAAAATTTATTCATATGTCATTTTTTATGTTTTCTAATTAGAATCATGTCAAACTGACACACGATGTGATCGATATGAGTCAAAGTGCATGTTTCCTGTTTAAAATGACATTTTAGTAAAAAAACAAGTCACGTAATCAAATACAAGAAAACCCATTCAGATTTTTTATACAATATAAAAATGATCCATAATCTATTTTTGACATTTCTGAATTATCTATAACACAATTCGACACACGGTGTGACCGATAAGACTCCAAGTGTGTATTTTTACTTAAAATTGTCATCAATTTTAGTTAAAAGGAAAACTCACCTACTCAAAACTAATAAAATTAATTTGAATTGTTTTTATACCTTAGAAAATGATCCATAGGTCATTTTTGATGTGTATGAATTAGCTTCTCCTCAATCTGTAACATGATGTGTTAGTTATGACTCAATTTGTCTATTATTATTTTAAAATCAACATTTTAGTTCAAAAGTGTCACTCACAGAAAAACTGAGAAAATGCACACAGATTGTATTTATAGTTAGTATCAAAAAAAATCCTACTCATCATGTGACTATTATGAGTAAAAGTTCATGTTTCCAGTTTAAAATGAAATTTTAGTAAAAATGAAAAGTAACATACTCAAAACTAGGAAAAAAACATTAATATACTTTTGATAATTTATTAAAATTATCCATAAGTCATTAGATATGTGTAAGAATCATATTCACCTCAATCTGACACATGGTGTAACCTGTGTGACTCTAGGTACGTTTTTTCAATATTTAATTATCGTTTTAGTTTAAAACACGCATCACATCACCAAAATCGAGAAATCAATCCTGGATTGTTTTCTCTTCATTTACATTTTGTATTCATACTTGATTTTTCTGATTTTTTAGTGTTTTTGATGTTGTGGTGTGATGTTACAGTGCACTGCACTGGTGTTGTAGTGTGTTGTTATAGTAGACTATGGTATGCCCCATTATATTCCGTTTAAAAAGCACTAATAAAAAACTCGGTCTTTTAATATTTCTCAATTAGTGAGTGCAAATAAGGATATTTTTAGTTCATTTCCAATTTTGTAGTAGTGAATGGGGACATAGTGATGATGGAAATTTAGGTTATTTTTGTATACAAATTCCACTAGTGGTGTAACGACCCAAACATTCATTAATGGAAATTTCTCTTGATCAAAGTAAATGTATTATTATGGTTATAAAAAATGTAAAATTCTTTGGTTTTATCTTTCTAGATTTTAAAATATTGTTATGAATTATGGTCGTTTCTAATATAGTCATTGAACAGTGATCACATGATTAGTATAAATATAGGGCTTTAACAAATCTAATTAACTCAGACAAAGGAAGTGATGGCCTCATCTAGTAGAATTTCCTCATACGAAGCCCATTTGTCGGAGCTTGTAAATATTGTGGCATCATTGGGTTTCTCTCTTGACCAATCCGAAGCTAATCTTGATCACGTTAAGCTTGAGTGGAACCGACTAGAGAACAAGTGGAAGTTAATTGAGATTACCACCCGAGCGATGTTATCCGAGCCACCCCAAGATTCTGTCACCATCGCACACCTTACTCTTCGGTCTTAAGCGGGTGTTATAAGGAGTTATGTAACAAGACCTTATCACTATGATTATGTGCATTGTTTTTTATATAATAATGAATATACATTTAATTTATTATTGTTACTTTGTAAATGGTTTTAAAAGCGCAAATAGTATTTTGAGTTAATATTCAACCAAGAAATATATTTGGATGAATTAATCGATTTTTGAATTAAATAATTATTTAATAAAATTTTATTTTTATTATTAAATTAATTTTCATTAAATATAAATGATCTTATAATTTTAGGAATGTAATTGTAATTTTTATTAAGGTTTGAAAGCAGTTTTTGTCAAAACCCATAAATTTTCGATAAATGGCGGTTTTTATTTTAAAAGTAAAAATTCACATATTTTGAAAATTATATAGATAAAATGAATATTATTTTTCTAATCAGGACATTTAAATTTTCCAAAGGTGAATTTTTCATAATTTTCTGAGACAAACGAATTTTTGGGTAAAAATTAAATTCTGTTTAAATATATACTGTGTTTTATGACATCATAATGACCAAATAGTGATGTAATAAAATACTATAAATGATATTTTCGGCCAATACATGTTTTACCATTAAAATAATGTTATTTTAGGTTTTATTTTTTTATTTTACAAAATATTAGTGGACCCTCCATGAGTTATAAAACATTTTCACTTTTTAAAAGAATTTCCTTGAGAGTGTGACTCACCTCCACATAAAAAACCCTATTATTTTAAGAATTTAGGCCATTCGCCTTATAAAATATTTTTTTTCACTCCCCTTTAGAAGAAAACATGGGATGGTTTTTTGTATTGATTAGTTTAATGTGTGGTGACCCAAACATAAATAATAAAGAGTTCTCTCTCCTTTCCTATATAAACCCACCCAATATCCCACTTTATCTTCACTCAAAGCCTTTGGAGTTCGTCCAAGCTCTTCCCTCATCTCTCTATAATCCTCCCAAGGTTCCCCAAGCTCCCAATATGCCTCTCTCAATCCTCTCCCAAGCCTTTGGGATCACACTTCCAAGTAAGGGATTTCTACCTTTCTCATTTTTGTCTAATTTTTTTTAAGTTGTTATACCCTTTTGTTTTGAATTAAAAATTTTGGAGTAAGATTTTTCACCTCCCCCATACTTACCTCTTTTTTTTGGATGATGTTAGTCCCCTATCTCTCACATTAATTCCTCCCATGAACACCTGTTACCATGCTGAAATTCCGTGAAGGATTTCTCACTCCACTTTTACATCCAAGTAATTCTTTTCTATTATGAACCTAAATTCCAATACATTTGTTGGTACATGTATCTATAAGACACCCTTACAGTCAATTTCATGTAAATATTATGAGAAACCCTTTTTTCTCTCATTGGTCATTTTCATTAATCCTTATGCCACACCGTTATGCTACCGAAATTGCACCACGTTTTCCCAAGCCTAGATCATTGTGTAGTGAATACCATACCCATGTCTCTATAAAGGGTATTAACCTTTATGAACATATAAAAATTGAATGTTACATTAATTTATTTATTACACATTAATTAATTGTGGAATAACTTATGATGTTGATTGATTCCATGTTATATGATCCATGTGGCACACTTATGCATGAAATGAAATGTTTAAGAAGGGTGTGCCCTGATAGCACTCCAATGCATCGGGTAAAGTATAGTATCGAGATACATCAAGTGGAATGAGTGTTGTATCATTATAATTAAATTTCAACTAGGGTTTACTCGTGCTTCATGTGAAATGAGGGTTTATTCGTGCTCCATGTGCAATGAGCCTTGGCTCATGCTAAATTCTATGTTAAGTGTTGTTGCCACATTTCCATGTTATGATTATCATTCTTTATCATGCCTTTATGTTTATTTTTTGATCCATTGATATTATTATTGTCTAAAATATATTTTATTCCTCATTTTATTAAATTTTTATTCCCTTACTGGGCTTTATAACTCGCCCTTTTCTTATACATGTCCTTAGGTTATCCTATACAATACTAAGTATGATGGAATGTTGGGGTCATGTAAAGGGAGTTTTCAAAAAAGATGTTGTATTTTCATGTTTTAAGTTGTTATGTAATGGTATTAAACCCCAAAGACACTATACCTCTTGATATTCTATGTTTTATCAAGTGAATTTAATGTAAAAAATCATGTTTAACTGTGTAATAAAGAACAGGGTTGCCATGGTTGGTATTAGAGGATAGGTTTAGTTATTTTTAGAATTAGGATTAGAAAACCCTAATAAATCCTTAGAGATAATACTAAGTATAATAAAAACGTACCTATGTTTTTTTGAGTATTAAGTAAGTGGTTTATCAAGAAAATATATCCTTGTCTGGATACGAGCAGGTAGAGGTGGCTCTGGCACAGAAGTACCTAGGGGTGAAAACCTTGACATGGAGTTTCGGGCTTGACCTAGGGTATCTTGGTAAAAGAAAATGGGCCTTGCAGCACTCTTGGTTATGACACTCCCAGGGGATATGCATTGGTAAATTCACAAGCTTAGTATGAACCCTTATTAAGGGAATTAAAAAAAGGCCCCTAAGAATATATGTTAGAAAGTAGATCAGGAATAGCATAGATTGAAGCCTATTGATTCATAAGTTAAGGATATAAATGTTATTTATAAGGAATCAGTTTTGTCCTTGGATTACCCTTTAGGTCTTACCCCTAACGTTCCATTTATTACAGCCAATGGCCGGTAATAGGAGGACACAGGCTAACAACTGATGAGAAGATCAATGTGATTAATGTGCCAATGAGATGCCCAATCTGATGGGAGAGGGAATCACGAACTTTGTCATGATTATCTCTATGTTAAGTAATTCTTTGAATAGAAACATAGGTCTAGAGGAATGTTCGCCCCCCCCCCCCCCACACACACACAAAATAGAAAGTCGCTATCGAGAGTTTCATGAGACAAAGGCCTCCTACTTTTAATGGATCATCTGATCCATCAATCGTATGGAGGGTGAAGCTGATCAATGGTGGATGTTGATAAAAAATATGAAGACTAAGGAGGAGAGCGAGGCATTGGAATGGAAGTATTTCAATAAGATGTTTTTTGATAAATATTTTCCTTACACCCTCCGACTTAAGATGGAAAGGGACTTCCTTTCCCTTAGAAAAAAAGACAACGAATCTGTCTAAGCATACAAGGAAAACTTCACAAGGCTTGCATGATACACCTCCGGCTTTTCCATTACCCTCGAATGCAAGTTTGACATCTTCTTTGGTGAGCTGAAAGCTAGCTTGCGGAAAGCGCTGGTGATATGTGACTTCGACATCTATGAGGAAATTTTCTAATGTTCCCTCAAGGTTGAAATGGATATTGGAGAATTTTAAAGGTATCATGGGGATAAGAACCATATGGTGGAATTCAATGCTGGCGGTCATATGGATAAATCAAATGGTTCTAAGAAGATCTAGCACCCCACTTTCCAATGGTGCGGAAAGAAGCACCCTAGAAATTTCCTGAAGGGGATGAGGAAATGCTTTAGGTGTGGAAGATAAGGGCACCTGGATATTAACTGTAGGCAAGAAAAACATGTGGCTGTGAAAAAAGAGAGGAATGCTCTACTTGACCCTCAACACATTGTTCATTTCTTCAACTACAAATAATTGGGCCACTTTTCAAATCAATTCCCTAAGCCAAGGGTTTTTGGAGTCAACCAACAACCTCCAAGGCAACAAGGGTGAGCTTTTTCCATCACTACTGTTGAAGTGAACCCCGAAAACGAAGAGGTGATAAGTACACTGGTTATTCATTCAAGAATTGAAAATGTACTTTTTGATTCTAGTTCTATGAATTATTTTATATCCCAAAAGTTTAGTAGAATAATCCCATCACCACCAAAAATCATAGAAGTGAAGATGTCGGTGAGTACGACAAATGGGAAAATCATTTCATCCCATGAATATAACTCCTCCCCAATCATAATCAATGGATTGAAATTCCTGGTAAACCTTGTCATACTACCTCTGGTGGAATTTTATTCAATTCATAGAGTGGATTGGATTTCCTTTTATAGAGCCAATATAAATTTTCGTGAGAGGGAAATCACTCTCCATGTGGAGAATACACCCACGATTTTGTACAATTGCAAGGAGGAAGATGAATCTTCTGTAGCTCCATCATCTCAATTGTGGATATTAATACCCAATGAGCACTTGTATCTAGATCAGATGATTGAGTCCAAGGAAGAAATCATCCTTCAAGACATTCCTATTGTGAGGGAATTCACTAAAGTATTTCCCGAGGAAATTCCTGGTCTTCCTCCTAGAAGAGATGTTGAATTCTCAATTGACCTTATACCTGGGGAATTCCTAGTATCCAAGACTCAACATAGAATGGATATTGTGGAGCTTGGGGATATGAGGAAACAACTATAGGAGAATCATGATAAAGGGTTTATATGCCCAAGTGATTCACCATGGGGTGCACCAGTCCTCTTCGTCAAGAAGAAATAAGGGTCAATGCGCCTTTGCATCGATTATCATGAGCTTAACAAAATCATGATAATGAACAAGTATCCTCTCTCAAGAATTAATGAATTTTTTGATCAGTTGTATGGAGAACAATACTTCTCCAAGGTGGATTTTTGGTGGGGATATTATCAAGTAAGGGTTAAGAAGGAAGATATCCCCAGACTACTTTTTGTACAAGTTACAGGCACTATGAATTCATATAAATGCCTTTAGGGCTCACTAATGCTCTAGAAATATTCATGGACTTGATGAACAGAGTCTTTAGGGATTACCTAGAAAAAAATTTGGTAGTTTTTATAGATGATATTCTGATATACTCTAAAATCAAAGATGATCATGAGGATCATCTAAGAACTGTACTAGAGACCTTGCGAAAGAAGAAGTTCTATGCAAACTATAGCAAGTGTGTGTTCTGGTTGAACGATGTCTCATTATTTGGCCATATCCTCACAAGAAATGGTGTATCTGTGGATCCCTCCAAAATAGATGAAATTGTGGGATAGATGAGGCCAACATCGGTAAAGGATATCCATACCTTCTTGGGGTTACCTGGATATTATCGATGATTTGTGAGAAATTTATCACGATTTTCCAAACCACTTACCAAGCTAACTCGGAAGGGAGTAAAGTTTTCTTAGAGTGATAAATGTGTAGAAAGATTCAAGGTGTTATAAATGAGGCTTATCACTGCCCCTATACTCACATTACCACAAGTGGAGAACTTTTTGTGGTATTCAATGATGCTTCGAAGAGGTCAATGGGATGTTTCTTGATGAAAAATGACAATGTCATTGCCTATGATTCAAGGCAATCAAAAGTTCTTAAGAATAATTATCCAACACATGATCTCGAGTTAGTTGCGGTTATCTTCACTATAAATATTTGGTGGTATTATCTCTTTGGGGAGAAGTGTGATATATATATGGACCAAAAAATCCTCAAATACATATTCACACTTAAAAGAGGTGAACATGCACCAATGAAGATGGTTAGAGCTGATCAAAGATTATGATTTCTCAATCCATAACCACCCTAGGAAAGTGAACAAGGTGACAGATGCTCTAAGTAGAAAGGACCTAGTGATTCTATCACTGATGATAATTGAGAAGATCCAACCTTCTTAGATTTGATGAAGATGGTCATGGGAATCATAAAGAAGGGAACATCATCAATCCTTTCACAAATGATTGCTCAACCGTCTCTTTTGGAAAGTTTAAAGGATTCTCAAAAGGATGATGTGGGAATTCGAAAGAAAGTGGAAGCTATCAGAAGAGGGAAATTGTTGGAGTTCAATGTTAATGAAGAAGGAATTGGGATATTTGGGAAAAGACTATTTGTTCCATCATGTTCAGAGGTGAAGATGGAACTTTTGGACGATGCACATAGTTCAAATTTTTCTATTCACCCTAGATAGACAAAGATGTATAGAGATCTCTGAGAGTATTATTCGTGGGATAATATGTAGAAGGAGATCTCTGAATTTACATCAAAGTGCCTAGTTTTTCAGAAAGTGAAGGCTGAGAGACAGAAGTCTAAAGGGATGATGCAACCATTACCCATAGTAGCATGGAAATGGGAGAAAATCACCATATACTTTGTCACCGGACTTACGAAGACATCCAAAGGAAACAATTTGATCTGGGTTATTATGGATCATCTTACAAAGTCTTCACACTTTATTGCAATTCAGGATGATTTCTTATTGGATCAACTGGCACGAATATATATTAGGGAAGTGGTAAGTCTGCATGGAGTACCACTATCTATTGTATCCAATCGAGATCCAAGATTCAACTCTAAGATTTTGAAGAGTCTTCCACATGCTCTAGATACTGAGCTAAACTTTAGTACAACTTATCATCCTCAAGCTGATGGCCAATCTGAGTAGACTATCCAAACACTTGAGTATATTTTGAGAGCATGCTCAATGTACTTTAAAGTAAGATGGGATAAACATTTTCCTTTGGTTTAATTCTCCTAGAATAACAGTTTCCACTCGATCATCGCAATGGAACCATATGAAGCACTTTATGGGAAAATGTGCAGAACACCAGCGTGTTGGGGTAAATTCAGTGAGCGTAAGTTTCTAGGACCATAAATGGTTAAAGAAATGGTGGCGAAGGTGAAAACCATTCATCAGCATATAAAGGTATCCCTAAGTCGACATAATAGTTATGCATATAACCATTGACAAGACCTTGAGTTTAAAGTCTGAGACATGGTATTTTACGCATTTCCCCATGGAAGAAGTTCATGAGGTTTTGAAAGAAATGTAATTTAATTACTTAGTACATTATCCCCTTCGAGATTCTTGATCATGTCAGGGTTGTGGCCTATCGACTAGCACTTCCACCTACCATTGTCAAAGTACATGACATCTTTCTTGTATCCCTCTTAAGGAAGTACATACCAGACCCTTTACATGTACTCTCTTCATAGGTGGTACAGTTATAGGATGATCTTTATTATGATGAGCAACCAGTGAAGATCTTAGATCATGGGGAAAAAGTTCTATGAAATAAGACAATTCCCCTCATCAAGGTGTTTTGGAGAAACCAAAAGTTTAAAGAAGCAATGTGGGAATCAGAGGAAATGATGAAGCATAGTTATCCACATTTTTTTTAGTGTGGGAAAAGGAAATTTTTCGGGTGAAATTTCTTAAGGGGGATGATTTTAATGACCCAAACATTCATTAATGAAAATTCCTCTTATTCTGATTTAATGTCTTATTATGGTTATACAAAATGTGAACATCATTGGTTTTATGTTTCTAGATTTTAAAATACCATTATGAATTGTGACCATTTATAATATATCCATTGAACAGTGATCACTTGATTAATATAAATATAGGGCTTAAACAAATCCAATTTACTCATAAAAAGGAAGTGATGGCCTCATTCAGTAGACTTTCCTCAAACAAAGCCCATTTTTCGGAGATCAGGAAGGAGGTGGCATAATTGGGCTTCACTCTTGACGAAGACCAATCCAAGCTTGAACATGTTAAGCTTGAGCAGAACCGACTATGGGATAAGTGGAAGTTAATAGAAATTAGCACCTAAGTGATTTTATCTAAGCCACCCCAAGACTATGTCACCATCACACACCTTACTCTTTGGTATTATGCAGGTGTTATAAGGGGTTATAAAACATGACCTTATCCATATTATTATGTGTATTATTTTTTATATAATAATGAATATACATTCATTTTATTATTGTTACTTTGTAAATATTTTTTAAAGCGCAAATAGTATTTTTAGAAAATATTCAACCAAGAAATCTATTTTCATTAATTAATAGATTTTGGAATTAAATAATATTTTAATAAAAAATTATTAATATTATTAAATTAATTTTTATTAAATATTAATGATCGTATAATTTTATGAATGCAATTGTAATTTTTATTAAGATTTGAAAGCAGTTTTTGTCCAAACCCATAAATTTTCGATAAATGGCGTTTTTTATTTTAAAAGTAAAAAATCAAATATTTAGAAACATATTTAGATAAAATTAATATTATTTTTGGAATATGGACATTGAAATAATTTAACGGTTAATTTTTCATAATTTTTTCAGACAGATGAAGTTTTGGGTAAAAATTAAATACCATTTAAATATATAATGTGTTTTATGACATCATATTGACCCCATAGTGATGTAATAAAATACTAAAAATGATATGTTCTGCCAATATATGTTTTATCATTAAAATAATGTTATTTTAGGTTTATTTGTTTTATTTTTTAAAACTTTTGTGGACCCTCTAAGAGTTATAAAACATTTTCACATTTTAATTGAATTTCCTTGAGAGTGTGACTCACCTCCACATAATCAAACCTATTATTTTAAGAAGTTCATACATTGACCTTATAAAATATTATTTTCCAATCAACATTGTCCAAAACCAAGGTCCAAAACCATGGGCTAGTTTGGTTTATTGACTAGTTTAATGTGTGGTGACCCAAACCTAAATAATAAATAACTTTGTCTCTTTTCCTATATAAACACTCCCAATATCCCACTTCCTCTTCACTCAAAGAATTTGGAGTTTATCCAAAATCTTTCCTCCTCTCTATAGAATCCTCCAAAGGTGCCCCATGCTCCCAATAAGCCTCTCTCAAGCCTCTCCCAAGCCTTTGGGATCACACTTCCAAGTAAGGGATTTCATCATTTTTCATTTTTGTCCAATTTTCTCTAAGTTGTTATGCCCTTTTGTTTTCAATTACAAATATTCGGGTATGATTTATCACTTCCTCCATACTGCCCTTTTTATGTTTGGATGATGGGAGACCCCTATCTCTCTCATTAATTCCTCTCATTTACACCTGTTACCATGCCGAAATACTATGAGGGGTTTCTCTCTCCTCTTTTACATCCAAGTAATTATTTTGTATTATGCATCAAAATCCCATTACATTTTTTGGTACATGTATCTATATGACCCCCATAATTTCCATTTCATGTGAATATGGTGAGAAACCCTTTTTTATCTCATCATCCATTTTCATGAATCCTTAAGTCTCGTCGTTATGCTGCTGAAATTGCACCACATTTTTTCAAGCCAAGATCATTGTGTAGTGAATACCATACCCATGTCTCTATCAAGGGTATTCACCTTTATGAACATATACATATTGAATAGTACTTTCATTTATTTATTCCACATTACTTAATCATTTAATAACTTATCATGTTGATTTATTCCATGTTATATGATCCATGTGGCACACTTATGCATGAAATGAAATGTTTAAGAAGGGTGTGCCCTAATAGCGCTTCAATTCATTAGGTAAAACTATAGTATCATGATACATCATGTGCAATGAGCATTGAATCATTCTAATTCAAGTGTAACGAGGGTTTACTTGTGCTTCATGTGAAATGAGGGTTTACTCCTTCTCCATGTGCAATGAGCCTTGGCTCATGCTAAATTCCATGTTAAGTGTTGTTGCCACATTTCCATGTTATGATTATCATGCTTTATCATGCCTTTATGTTCCTATTGTGAACAATTGATATGCCTACTGTCTAAAATATACTGTATTCCTCATGTTATTCCATGCTTATTCCCTTACTGGGCTTTATAGCTCACCTTTTTCTTATGAATTTCATCAGGTTATCCTATGCAATTCTAAGTACGATGGAATGTAGGGGTCATGTAAAGGAAGTTTTCAATAAATATGTTGTATTTTCATGTTTTAAGTTGTTATTTAATGGTCCTAAGTTCCAAAGACACTAGACCTCTCGATATTATATGTTGAATCAAGTAAAGTTTATGTAATAAATCATTTTTAAGTGTGTAGTAAAGAACATGGTAGTCATAAGTGGTAGGTGATCCTCCCAAATACAATCAAAGTACAACATGAAAGCTCCCAGTATATCCTCCAAAACCTAAATGGTCTGATTAGTATGGCTGTCAATTTGGGGGTGAAAATCCATGATAAAATGTAGATGAGTCCCAAAATCCTCCAACAATACCTTCCATAACCAAGTTGTGAAATGAGCATCATAGTTAGAGATGACCATTGAGGGAAATATATGGAGTTTAACTATCTCCCACACGTAGATGAATTCCATGATTTATATTGACCTTTTTTCTCAAATAGCTAGGAAATAGGACCGCTTATTGAGTCATTATATGATCACCCATATTGAATCATGCCTCTTGGACTTATGTTGTAACCCCATCACTAATACCGTGGATATCTCGTCCCAGTTCTACTATGTCACCTCAAGGTGTTGAGATAAACCTGTAGGAACCTAGTGCTCATCCTTCACTTATTGACAAGTAAGGAATCATGATATAAACTGGGAAACTCCATTCATCATCCTTGATAACCAAAAATATGGTTGGAGGTCCTGGTACTTCTTTTCCGTGACTGTATGTACTTCCAAAGTAGATTTATGAAACTCTCTCAGAATCTCCGCCTAAAATTTCACAGGTTCCATCATGAATCCTCTAAAAATAATGACATGCTACCCACCTTCAAAAAATCCATTAGAAGTAGGACCTGTGGATATTTGGGTATATATGGTCCCACAGTCCATATCCCCAAGATGTTCCTCTCTCAATCACTATACCATAGGATGGGTAAATACTATTTTCTAGAGGTATGATACTCCATCTCTATCCACAAAGGATATCTTCAATGATCCCAACTGCTCTGATGCATCACTCAAAAAGTACGAACAAGATCTCTTGTTTAGAGAATCTGCTACAAATTTCCCCTTCCCAAAAGTATAGACAATCTCAAATTCATAATCCTAGAGTAACTCTACCTAATTCCTTTGTCTCATGTTAATATCCTTCTAAGAGAATAAATATTTGAGACTTTAATTGTTAGAATAAAAGATAAAATTCTCACCCATCAGGTAGTGTTTCAACATATTCAGTACGAATAATACCGCTACTAACTCATGATCATGGGTCACATTGTTCTTATCATATAGTCTCAACTTCCATGAACCAAAAGCAATCACCACCTTCCTTTGCATTAGAAAACAACTGAGCATGGTTCCTGATGAATCATTGAACAATATGTACTCAACACCAACCTTTGAAAATCGCAATATGGAAAAGCTCTTTAATCTTTCTCTCAACTCTTGAAAATCCTATTGGTACCTCTCCTTCCATATGAAAGGATAAACATTTTATGTGAAAGCTATCAAGGAATATAATATCCAATAGAATTCATGTATGAATCAATGATAGTGTACTACCAACATAAGAAAGATTTTCACCTCTATCTAACTCTTGGGTGGATCCCAAGATAACATTTCCTTGACCTTCTCTGGGTCAAATACTAAATAATCTACTGAGGAAACATGTCCTAGAAAGTATACCACTTGAATCCATAAATGGAACTTCAATAGAGTCTCATAAAGGTAGTTCTATTGATGTACAACCAGAACCATTATCAAGTGTCTCACTCGGTCCTCCTCAGATGCTGAGTACACTTGGATATCATTAATTAAGACTACCACAAACCAATCTAAGAAACTTCAGAAGATAAGGTTCATGAGTCCCATGAACACTGATGGGGATTTCATCACACCAAAGGGAATCACCAAGTCCTCACAATGACCATAGTGACATCTAAATTTCATCTCCCGTATATCCCCATCCAATACTCATAACTAGATCTACTAAAATCGGACTTTAATAATTGTGGGATTTATCAGCCCTAGAAAAAAATGGTAAAAATGACATATTTATCAGTGGTAAAGAAATATCTAAGAAATTTATCCTTTTATCAGTGCTTTACTTTTAGAACTAATAAATCTTTATTTCATCAGCGCTAATAAAGGTACAAATAAATCAAAAAATAATTAAACTTAAATACATAAAAAATGAGTTTATTAGAAAAATATTACAAATTTTATTAATTATATAATAATTGGTAAAAATGAATAAATTTATTATAAATTATTAAATATTTATTAATTTATTAATTAGATAATTATGATAATTAATGTTATTAAATTTTATATAGAGAAAAGGTTGAGGGTCAAGCCCTCTTTATTGAACAAAAAATCAAAAGAACCTCTTTCATGACTAGGTAAGAGGGAACCTATTACAGAGAATGGAAAAATGCCAAAGGAAACACAAAAGACAAATGTCAAAATGGGGCCATAAGATCAAAGTAAGACAACATCCAACAAGCTCATGTAGAAGCCTCATTGCCCCCCTCACCAAACAATGCAACTGTGAGATCAGTCCAAAGGTTGTGTCATCCCCTCTGCCAAAAAGTTGCACCGTGATGGCAGTACAACGTGTCAGAGCACCTCTCCAACCAACACATGAATGTGGAGGAGAGACGGATGAAAGGCTCCAGCACAACCTTCTCTCAAAAGATCCGCCCTCCCAAACAAATCATGAAAAGGATTCAAGAAAGTCACCTGATGTGACACAAGATCAAACAAAAAACACTGAGCAAAATTTATGGCAAGGCGCCCATTAGTCCGTCAAGATGATGACTAATGGATGGATGATGAATGTCAACACACCCATTTTAAAATAAATTTGAATTAAAAATATTGAATAATTGAATAGTACTCAACATTTAATTGAATGTCTTTTGATTTTTCAATTTAACAAAGATAAAATGTTTGTTAAATTGATTTCGCATATACGTAATGAATTAATTTTTATATACAATGTGCACACACAAAACATATCCATTTTATCAATATTTTCAAAGTGTAATAATTATTAATTTATTAAATTTCACTCATTTTTAATATATATGCATTCACTTAAAATTATATATTCATTAATAATGTTAAAAATATATTGACAAATAAATACATTTTTAAATGTACATTTACTATATTTATGAATGATCATTTACTATATTTACAAAAATATATATTTATAATTATAAATAAATAAATATTTTTTTAAACTTATATATAGAATTATAAATAATTAATTATATATATTTAAATAATTATTAAATTTATAAAAACTTTACTTAAATAATGAATATATTTACTATATTTATATTTATATATATTTATTATATATATGTATAATTATATAAATATATATAATGATATAAATATTAATTTTAAAATAATTACTATAATTAGAAATAAATAATTATAAAATTACAATATATATATTTAAAAAGGAATATATTAACTATATAAATATTTATATATATTTATTAAGTAAATGTAAATATTTAAAAAAATTATTTATAATTGTAATTATAAATCATTTATCATCGCTTAAGTAATGTGAACTCATAAAATAATATTTATCAACACTTTTTTAGCACAGATAAAGATGGGGCTTTATCAGCACAAAACAAAGTGATGATAAAATCTATATTTATCAGTATTATAACTTTAGTGTTGATGAAGATTGATTTTATCAGTGATTTTTTAGCACTAATAAAGACTCACCTTTATCAATGATTATTTGAAATCACTGATAAAAGTGTCCCAATCTATTTAAAAACCCTAACCATTTGTGAACACATCATGATATTAGATGCTTTATTAAGAAGCCACCAACTATTGGTGCTCCTCCATGGTGAATCGAAGCTCGAATCACACCACTCGACTATCCCTAGTTGATCAAACATCTCATCCAACATATGGCGTTTGATTCCTGTAAGGGTTTTCAAAATGGGTCTTAGATTTTCTTGAACCTAGTGTGGTAGGCCTTCCGATTTTCTTTGTGTATTTTTGGTTTGGTTTTTGATTTCTTATTCTATAATTTGTTTTATGATATATTGTTTATGATTTTTTTTAAGATTTCTTTTGTGATTCATTTTTTAGGGAATGATTTGTGGTCCATTTTTTGTATTAAATACCAATGTATGATCTATTATTTATATCTAACACTGAACCCGATATTTATTCATTTTTTTACTATTATGTTTTATATCTTCTTACGCAATAATTGTTTCATAAATGTAAATAAATGTGTAGAAATTTTCATATATATATTATTGTTTATTTCCAATAAATTTTAGGCACCATGTTGTTTCACTAGTGATTATATATATGTTGATACCTTTCATGGACACTTCAGTGGACATGAAGCTTCATATGCTATTTTTCAGAAACCAAGTTAGTGGAGTGATGTATGTTCCCCAATTAGTAAAATGTATCATTGGATCTAGTTCCTCATAGAATTTCACTATGGTCCTTAGTTTTCTTGTGGATCATATTCAAAGGGACCATTCCTAGTTAAGTACATGAGGTTTTATCACATCAATCCTCCACTTTTTGAATCATTATGGTGCCTTTTGTTCGTGTTTTTTTTATCAGGATTTTATCTATTTGATATTTCTTATAGACTATAAGTGAGTTTTTATACAGGCGTGACATGTATGTGTTCCTATATAGAAATTTCATCATTTATTTCCATATTTTATTGTCTAATATGCATTCCTATATTGGGTAATAATGATTTTGTGTCTGCATGCCCACTGACACCAAAGGTCATGCTAGAATTTTTTCCATCCTCTAGTATAAATTGTTTCAATTTGCGGTGGGGGGGAACATCCCATTTATGGTTTCTTACACCCAAATTTTTGACCATCCTTTGGTGACTTTTAGGTTTGTAAAGGTCGTATGATGATATAACGCTAAGTTGTTTAGTTAATTTAAGCTAAGGTCATTACATTGTCCATCTTTTGGTTTATAGCTATAAAATTTTGTGAAAATATCATTTATTATCGACCTTTATCTCCCACTCATTTTCAAATTTTTTAAGATGATTCGACATAGTGTATCTGTCCATTTCCTTATATTGTATCATCAAATCATAGACATAAATAATAACATGATTCATCAAAAATATAATGCATTACCTTATGTGTCTTCTATAGGCATCCTTATCACCCTCACTCTCTCAACATGGTTTATAATCAGGTATAAGGGATTCCAACAAATGTAAATTCTATTCTTGGTATAATATAATGTGTTATTATTTGTTCTTCTTATAGAAGTTTTCACTGGATGTGAGATTATCTTTATCCAATTTGGATCATAAGGAAGGTGATTTAGTCAAGTAACTTTCCATTAGAAACAAAAAATAAAATAATATTTATTACATTTTAATGATTACGGATTGTGATGTTATTAATGATTATATTATATCTCCCTTTTTTTCAAATCTCAACAGCCCTTATTTTTAGATTTTGAATATCTAGGAAGATAGATATTATAGTAGAAATGATCTACATATCCCTTATCCTAACCCCGATGAGAATAAGGGAGGGAGTAGTATCCCAATACTTTAGAGACTACACCAAATTTAGAAACAAGCATATAGTATTTAAAATAATGGCCTTTATTGATGTATTAGTCCCCTAAAACCATGATTAATTCCATTCTTTCCAAATTCACCAAAACTTTAAAAAAGAATGATATTTCTCTCCCTTTTAACATTAGTGTTATTCCTCAATCCATGAAATCACTAATCTAGTTGATTGAATGATAGTTTATTATTCTTTTTTATCATATTTGACATTCTTATTACTCCTTAATTTCATATATTATATTTTAATTTATTTAGGGAATTTAAGAAATATTTAATGTGGAGTATTTATTTTATTAAATTTAATTACACATTTTCTTCAACATAGTAAAATACTTTGAAACAATAAAATGTTACGTTTCCATTGTTAGAATTGCCAATAACTTTCACTTTTGATAATGAATATCTTATGTGGATTTATTTATATATTATATAAAATTAATCTTTTATGAATCCAGTATAATGGATATAAACCAAAAATGGATGAACGCTAATCATTTGACAAATGAATATAAAGATAGAGTTAAATAGTTCATCATGTTTACAAGAGAGCACACTGACGACCCTTTTAAAATCCTCTGTCAGTGTTTAAGTTGTTTTTATTGAAGAAAATTTACTTTGGAAGAGTTGGAATAACATTTTATTTTTCCCGAAATATTTCAAAGCTATAAATGTTCGACTAAAGATGGGGAAAAACAATCTGTGGACATTTCTTGGGATGATACTATGTTTTATGTATCATCTGATATGAATACCATTGTAAAAGATGGTGGAGATTGCATTGAAGAAATGAAAATGAAAATTTATAATTACCTTTTTTATTTTTCAAATTTGTTTGAAAAGTTATATATTTATTCCAAGAAACCATTGTACACTATTTGTACTAAATACACAACATTGTGAGCTGTATTGAAGTTATATAATTTGAAATCTCGTAGTGGATGGAGTGAAACCAGGTTTATAGAACTACTTGGTCTTCTGAAAGATATTCTACCATAAGAAAATGACTACCATATTGAACAAAAGACACTAAAAAAATGTTATGTTCATTGGGAATTATCTCTAAAAGAATAAATTCTTGTCCAAATGGTTACATTTTACTTCGCAAGAACCATGAATTGCTCCTAAAATTATCTAAGTGTGGCACATATCGATACAGGAGAAATGAATCAAGTCCATCAAAATCATAATGGTACATTCCGATAATTCTGTGGTTTATAAGACTATATTGATGTAAAGAAATGGTGAGACAATTAACATGGTGTTCAGATAAAATAATTAAATATGGGAACCTACATTATCTATCAGATTCTCCTCAGTGTAAGAAAATTGATTATGAGTTTTCTGAATTTGGAGATGAGCTGAGAAACATTTGTCTTTCACTATCTATAGATGGAATAAATCCTTTTGGTGTACAGATTATTACTCTTAGTACATGTCCCATCATGTTGGTAAATTATAACTTTTTGTCATGGTTATACCTGAAGTGCAAATACATTATGTTATATCTTCTTATATCTAGACCAAAGAAATATGATAATGATATTGATGTCTATTCGGCTCCATTGATCGATGATCTGAACTATATGTGGGATATAGGTGTTACAATGTATGATACTCATAGAATTAAATAATTCACACTGTGGATAATGTTTTATGGAATGATAAATGAATTCCATGTTTATGGAAATTTATAAGGCTATAAGATTAAAAGAATATTGAGGTGTCCCATTTGTGAAAAAACACACATACTTGGTTCTCTTGAAACATTCCTTGAAGATTGTGTTTTTAGGACTTCAGAAATTTTCTCTCAAAGACATAAATACCAATAATGGATGACAGTATTCAATGTGAATATTGAACATGGTACAATATCATCTTCATCAAACGGGTGATCAACTATACAAAAAAGTAAAAAATACTGACATTGTTTATGGTAAACCATTTTTATAAAACATTACCAAATCAGGTTGGAAGAAGAGATCAATTTACATTGAATTGACGTATTGTAATTGTTTGTTTGTGAGATATTTTCTTGATATTATTCATCAATAAAAAATGTATTTTACAGTGTTATTGGCACGTTACAGAATATTCCTTTCAAAAAAGATGGAATCAAGGCTAGGATGGACTTGATTGAAATATGGATAAGGGAAGAGATAGCACTGGTGAAGGGTAAAAGGTGTAATTTTCATCCTCCAGTATCTCACACACTATCCAGAAAAGAAAAATTACAATTTGATCTATTCATTACTAGTGTAAAAGTTCCATAGGGGTTTCCATAAAATACCAATAATATCATTTTGATGACTCATTTGAAGCTACAAGAACTAAAATCACACAACTGTCATGTTTTGATGCATGATTTAATGTTTCTGGATTTATATTTCATTCTTCCTCAAAATGTATGACATACCTTAGCCATACTTTTCTTTTTTTTCAAATCCATATGCAGAAAATTTATAGACCCTACGAAGCTTCCCATTATGAATATGGAGATTGTAGTCATATTATGTGAATTAGAGATGTCCTTCCCACCATCATTCATTTATATAATAGTCCACCTGATGGTTCACTTGGTCAAATAGGTTCATCTATATGGCCATATCCATTACATATGGATGTAACTCATTGAATGGTATATAATGATTTTGAAAGGGTATGTCAAGAATCAAAGTTATCCAGAAGTTTTTATTGCAGAAAGATGTATTTTTGAAGAATATATTCAATTCTATATCGATTACCTATCATATCCTGGAAGCATTGTTCTCCTAAGGTCTCATTACAAAAAACACCATATGGGTGAAGTTATTTCTTGATGAGATGTTGTTACAATTACCTTGATATAGAGAGAGAAATACAATCTTTACATATTACATAATAGTGAAGATGTTGATCCATACATCGAATCCCAAAATTAAATTCTTTGAGATTTGAATCCATCAAGGGTTGAATGATATATATCAAGTACCCATGATAAATAGTTTATTGAATTTTTTAGAGATAAAATTTATAAGGAGTTATCTAAAAATCCAAATTCAATTGTCAAACGAATTCAATGTATATCTAGATGAATGAATGAAAATGTTATATCTGACACTAGTTTTGTAATCAATGTTTATATGTTCTATACCAAAAAAACACACTGACTTTAGTACGATACTAAATAGTGGTTTTATGATTTTGGTTGAAGCGATGAACATATATGGTTCCCTCTACTGCTCAATCCTAGAGGTAATCTTGATATTTTCATAGTAAAATAATTATCCATATAATTAATATATTATTTCATATTTATGTTAAATTTCATTATTTTTTTGTCATACTCACAATAATTGATTTCTTATATAGGTGGATTATTTATTTTGAGTTGAGATGGTTTGTTCAAAGATGATCATCATGTGTTGGAAGTTCGAAAAATAAATTAAAGTTAAATCATGGTAACATTGACATTTATAATTGTTTTGAGACTTTGGGACATGTAGGAATTAGCTGCACATCAATCTGACACATGATGTGACTGTTATTACTCCAAGTACTTATTTCTATTTAAAATCGACATTAATTTTAAAAAATAAGACAACTTACATACTCAAAACTGATCAAACATATTTATATTTTTTTGAAACATTAATAAAATAATACATAAGTCATTTGTGACATGTAAGAATCAATCGCATCTCAATCCAATACAAGATGATCCCAATATGACTTAATGTGTTTCTTATAAGTTTAAAATTGACATTTGACTTTAGAAAGAGTCACTAACTAAAAATAAAAAAACATGCACATATTTTTTTGATAATTTATGGAATAGATTCCTAAGTAATTTTTAACGTGTAAGAATCAGTATCACATCAAAAGGATACATGATGTGATCCATATGATTCAATGTGCGTGTTTCAAGTTTAAAATGAAATTTTGGTAAAAAAAGAAACATGGCACACTCAAAACTAATAAAACACATTTATATTATTTTGATTCATTAGATTAATTATCCATATGTCATTTTGGGGGTGTAGGAATCAGATGCACCTTAATCTAATGCATGGTGTGATCGATATGACTCTAAGTTAGTCTTTATTTAAAATTGACATCAACTTTAGTAAAAAAGAAATTGCCAACTCAAAACTAAAAAACAACTTCAGATTGTTTTGATATTTTAATAAAATGATCAATAAGTGATTTTAGATGTTCATGAATCAGCCATACCTCAATCTGATGCACGGTGTGACCAGTTTGACTCTAAGTGCGTGTTTTTATTTTAAATTGACATCGATTTTAGTAAAAAGTTGAATTGGCCTACTTAAAACTGAGAAAATGTATCCACATTATTTTAACACTTTACGAAAATGATTCATATGTCATTTTTGATATGTAGGAGTTATCCACACCTCAATCTGATACACAATGTGATCAGTAAGAGTCAAAGTATGTGTTTCAATTTTAAAAGGACATTATAGTACAAAGTAAAAGTAAAGTACTCAACTAAGATAACACATTCACATTGTTTTTAATCTTTAGGAAAACAATCTCTAATTCATTTGGTACTTGTTTGGTGTGATCGATATGACTTAAAGTGTGTCTTTTTATTTAAAATTTTCATAAATTTTAGTAATAAGGCTAACCAACCTACTAAAATCTAATTAAATGATTTGAAATTGTTTAAGTACTTTATTCTAATGATCCATAAGTAATTTTTGATATGTAGGAATTATCCAAACCTCAATCTGATACACAATGTGATCCGTATAAGTCAAAGTTCATGTTTCAATTTTAAAATGACCTTTTAGAATAAAAAGACAAGGGACCTACTCAAAACTGAGAAAACACACTCGTATTGTTTTGAAACTTTATTAAAACAATATATAACTCATTTTGGATGTGTATGAATCAGCCTAACCTCAATTTTTCATATGGTGTTGCTGGTATGAGTCAAAGTACATCTTTTTATTTAAAATTTTCATCAATTTTACTAAAATTGGTAACTGTAATACTCAAAACTGATCAAGAAAATTAATATTGTTTCAATACATTACTAAAATGATCCATAAATCATTTTTGGTTTGTAGGAATCAGTTTCACTTTAATTCAATACTTGATCTTCCCAAAATGACCCAAAGTGTCCATTATCAGATCAAAATCTGTATTTATGTTCAAAAATTTTAACTCCCTAAAAACCATTCAAAAACACTCGGATTTTCTTTATAATTTTGGAAAACAATTAATATGTCATTTATGATGTGTAATAATTCTTTTCACGTCAAATTGATACACGATGTGATTAGAATGAGTTAAAAATGTTTGTTTCAAGTTTAAAATTACAGTTTTTGTAAAAAAACAACATATGTACTCAAAACTAAACAAACACATTTAGATTTATTTGATACTTTAAGAAGATTATCCAAAAGTCATTTGAGATGTTTTAGAATCATATTTACCTCAATCTGATGCATGGTGTGACCATTATGACTCTAAGTGTGCCTTTTTATTTAAAATCGACATCAATTTTAGTAAATTAACACTTTTTATTAATTTATTTCTTTATATTGTTACGAACATAAGAATTATTTTCTTATACATATGTGTTATTTTTCTCAATTAGGGGTGGTTTATTTATCAATTTCCTGATTTCGGTCAGGATTAATAGATAAAGGAACATTAATGTTTTTGAATATATGTAACTATTTTTTATGTAATTGTATAAACCAATGTTTGAAATTTCTATAATACAGTTTTTTCCTTGTTTTTGTTTTTAAATTTCATTTCACTTAAATCCTATATTGGTACAAATATCTGTTGATATTTGGTGTGTTTTTGGTGTTGCAGTGTACTGTTACAACACATTTCAGTGGTGTTGTGGTGTGCTATTGCATCAAACTATAGTATGGCCCTTTATAATAACTTTTAAAAGTGCTGATAAAGGGTCCTTTATGAGTGATTTTATAATCACAGATAAATTTATAATTTATCAGTTCTTTTATAAGCACTAATAAAATACCCTTTTATTAATGCTTTTATAAGCGCTGATTAATGGTTCCTTTTGCATTGCTAAATTAAAGTGATGATAAATAGATTATTTATTAATACTTTGTTTAGATCTAATAAAGGACCACTTTATGAGTGATTTTTCAGCACTGATAAAATTCTAAGGCTTTTGACCTCCCTCATGTATTCAGTTCTTTTTTAGCGCTGATAAAGTCCATTTCCAGCACTACTAAAGGCTAGTTTTTTAGTTGTGTAGTGATATCTAGATCTAAGGTCAATCTTTGAGAATCGTCGTGTCATTTTCAACCAATCAAAGAGTTATTCTATCCTTAGTAGAGGATAGTTTTTATTTATGTTCAATTATTTTAAGTAATTCTTATCCACACGTAACCTTAGAAACCTGTCTACCTTCTTGTTGATCAACATTGGGGATTCCTAAGGTGAAAAATTGGGCATAACTAATCCCTTCCTCTGTAAGACTTCCAACTTCACCCTCATCTCTTTAATCTTAGTACGATACATATGATACACTAGTGTAGATATTAAGGTATTCCCATGGTTTAGATCAATTTATAATTTTATCTCTTAGTGAGGATGTAAACCAGAAACATCCTTAGAAAAGATGTCCTCATACTCTTCCACCACTACAAGTAATTGAACACATAACATCCACTACACAAAGGGTCGCTCTAGGAAACATATTTGTAATTTGTATCAATATCCTAAGCATGAGTCCATCCTTCCCTTATTAGGTTTCATTTTTCACCCACAAAGGATATGAAAACCCGATCTCATTGTTGTGGACACACTGCATCCTCCACCAAAAATAGTTGATCTAGGAATGAACCACATATAACCATTACATTGAAAATATGAAATAATAATGCCTTATAACCTCTAAAAATATATCCCAATATAAATTATGACCTCCAAGAGTTATTCCACACTATTAGAACAACTGTTTGATTGATGAATCCTCTCTAGTAGGAGTCTCAAAGAACAAGGGTTGAACCAAGGGATGAACTAAAATCTAAATTTATAGAACCGGATAAGTGTAAATAAATTAATGACTTGAACCTATCTCTATTAGTACTAAAGATAAATTAGAAAAGACACATATTGTACCTTATATCATCCGAGGAGCCTTTGGGTCATAATCCTTAATCATCTACATCTTCCTTTGCTCCTTTCCTCTAGCTCTCTGAGCCAGACATGGACCTTATTGAGGTGGTGTTGGTAGCAATTCAAAATGTTTACCACCTATATATTATCTCCCAACTCCTCAACAATTTATGTCTCCTTTAAAACATAAATTCTCCTATCATTTCTTCTGTATGGGAATCCCATCCACTATCTTTTGGTTAGCGGTACAATAGGTCGTAAAATATCACGCAATATGTCCCCTATCAAGACATGAGTATAACCACATCTCCTAAGGCTAAAAAGACCCATCCTATGATCCCTAAACCAAATACACCATATATTGGGATCACCTCTTGAGACATATATTATGTACAGGTCCCTAAGATAGATATCAGTTCCCTTTATCCAAAGTCTCTAATCCTTTGTGCCCACTACCAGTGACCAATTTCTTTTTCTGATCATCTAGAAAAATATTAGCCACCCAAGAACACTCTAGAACCCTATCATAGATAGGAATTCACATACGTATAACATAGTTTTTTATATCTCTATGTAGTCCTATATATAATTTCTAATCATGAAATTACTAATCCCAAACCGTATCCATCTTTTACCTAGAGAGGTTGGTGAAACTCGATGAATAATCCACCATTTTCATACTTCCATACTGAAACATTAGAAGATCCTAGATGAACACATACCACAAAATAGGTGAGGAGAACTCTAAACTAAAATGGAACTCAAACTCTGACCATGCTAGAGTTTTCTAATCATACAACTTTGTCACTAACCACCACCATCATCCAAATGATCCATGGAGAATGTTCAATTCCTAGACCACCATCTGATTAAATGGTCTCCTAACAAGATAGAAAACTCACACCACTACCTCAAGCTTATCCTCATACTCATATGGGATGTGGTCTCCTCAGAACCTAAGGGGTCACTATCAATGAAACTTGTGAAGCTCGCTCAACCTATGCACCTCATGTTTTTGTATTGTGGGTATGATCTGTGTCACAAGATGAGGTTTAACTGGTGAACCGCCTATTGGTAAAACCTATCAAACGGTTCCTTGTATCGATGCCTCATCACTAAGTGGATATTCCTCATGATCATTATGTTGATTCCAAGATTTCATACATCAAATAGGCATACATAAATAGAAAATATGTATTGTTTTCAATGAGTATATCTATATAGATGACTTAATAAGGACCTGGAAACCTCAACCCATTCCTATTTGATTTGTTACCAATTTTTTCCCTAAAACCAGTTTCCACATGTACCGATTTAAAAGGAAGTTGATCAGAGTTCTAGTTTGTGGATACATCATTTTCTGCACCAACACTGGAGTTGTTAGCCTAAAACCTGAACTCAAAATAGCTAACACTTTTACCCCCAAACTAATATCATAGACTCTGATCATATGGTAGAATTTAATTTTCTGATACCGCCCTATCATGATCTGTCCCAATGGGGCCTATGTTGCAACTACCCCAAGACCACCTCTAATAGGCCAGGGGATAGTGACTAGTGATGAGTTGGTATATCACTCACATTGGAGGCCTTATACAATGTAATCTTTACAAATGCACACATCTATAAACCCATACAATGATGAAATGTAAAAAAACTAATAAAAACAGGCATTCATACATCTAAATTCTACCAGTATAGTACAAAAACAATTATTAAAGAAAAAATGGACAAATATAATCCCACTATAAATAAACTAAAACAATTCCAACCTGAATGTATTGAAGGGGACTGCTATCATGGTGACCACAGGAATCCACCTTGGTATGTCAATGTCACTTGTTTTTAACTGGTCCTGATCCCTCTAAGACTCTATCAAAAGTTCAATCATTTACATAAGACAACACACGTGTGATAAAATCTCATGTTTGGGTGAGTATAACAGTACCTAATAGGAAGCCCCTAAATTACTAAACATATAACAAGAATAACAGTCATCCAAATATAGGTATATTTATGTAGTACATATAGTAATAATATCAAGATATACTCAACATAGGCACACATTCTCAAGGTAAATTATTAATTTTAATTCTAGTCTAGGAGTCATGATCGAATTATCCATATTGAACTCATCTAGGAGAACACACTCCATGAGTCACATAGTACTAATGTCGTCTATCCAAGGTGGCATGCACATTGGATTTCTCCATAATAAGTACCGACTGGAAGTTTGAAGGTAATGATACATAGATTGGGATCATACCAAAGTCCATGGAGTATACGTACATGTCAATATGGAATAACCTGCTAGGGAATCATTGGAACCTGCATAGTTTTGGGCATAAAGAAGCCAAGAACTCCACCTAGGATGGGATTATGATAGAGCGTCTCACTCTGGGCCTCATGGAAGTATTCGAAAACCTCTATCTATGAAGTCCCACTGAAGGGATCACTATACTATGTGTATGATGTAATTCCATACTGACCCTTGGAGAATGGATTATGGAAATTAATGCTAACGAAAATTTTCCATGATGAATAGGAAAAGGGATCTAAGACATCATGAATAGAGTACATGGTATGTACTAGTGGTACATAGTGTCTGAGGTAGTTCCTGTCTCTTTCTGGTTTTGGTTCGGGGTTGTTTGGGTGTTTTGATGGATCCTTTGGTTTCACACTTTCTTCCACAAAAGTGTTTTATTCAATAAAAAATAATTTCCAGTCAGTCTATGTCTGTTTAGGTTCCTAAGTAAACGATGTGTTTGAGCCCATTTACTCTTGAAAATTTCCATGTCTGGCTGGTCATGTCCATGTATATCTAGCCATGTTCGTGTATTGTTGTCCATGTATCCTTTTTTATAAATTTCGAGTGCTAGGAAATTGGTCACATGCCATATGATAGGTGTCATGATCCATGTGATATATAACTTCACATAGAAACTATATCCCCACACCAAGAGTCCCACACATCATGTAATCCATGATTACTTGTCGTGTGTTACGATATTTTCTATAAATATAGATATAGATTATGCATCTTCTCCCCCTACTCTGATCACTGATCTGGCCACTTGCCTCACTATAAAATGTGAATATGTGGTCGGCCAACCCTTTTTTTCACCGATCATAGAGTTTCAGTCCTAAAATCTATTCATAAATCACCCTCGTACGTCATCCATCATCACACGCTAAAGAACATGAATATCAGGTATCTCTAAATCCATCTAGTATACTACTTATTCTATCATTGTATGATCCCTATATCATACCAAGATTGGATATTCAATATCAAACTATTGCACCATGAAATGAGTGTGCAATGGTTGATTTCTCAGTATTTTGGTCGAACCACAGGTCAATCGAAAAAATGGTGATGAACATAGAAGAACGGTGGGGTAAATCCCAAAAACACAAAAATATGAATTAACCTAGGATATGTATGGTTGTCCATAATGCATTTTAATTAGAAAAATTAACAATAACCCAGAATAAATAAATAATTATCCCAATGAATCCCTTCTGATAAACTCATTCCGCAATACAATTGATCCAAAAATCAATTTGTTAGTCGATTGATTCACATTCATTATATTAATAAACAATGGGAAATAATTAAAAGGAAACATCAACTTAACTTCATTTTTATTGATCAATAATTAATAAAAAATCTATGTCATCGTCATTAGCGATATCATTGAATTTTGTGGAACACCAATCGATAATCCCTGATCTGAATTTCATTCTCCCATAGAAGCTCCTCCAATGACTCCTCTAAATCTTCATTTTTATAAATATATCACTATGAGTTTCTCATAGCCATATATTGATAGAAGACATAAACTGGGTTGTTACTTCATTTGATAAAACAAATAATTAACATATTTTATTTTATTAATTTCCAGTGATGAATTTTCCACAAAAACCCCATGATGATACAGGTTATGTCATTCCTAAGGTAAAAATCAAGCTCTAAACTCAACTTTCGCCTCATATATCAAAAATGAGTCTCCATTTAGAATTTATTCCACATTTTCATGAAAACTTCAAATGTGAATTAAATATATATAATATATTTCAAATTTTAATTTCGAGAACACTGGGCTTCATAATCATGAATCATTTCTATGCATGGTCTTGAAAAAAAATTAGATATATTCTAAGACATTACATAGAAAAATCAGGGATGTTACAATTTTAATCATTTTTTTCAAAATTATTTTCAAATAAAATAAATAATCTTAAATTCAAATCCAATTTATGATAAATGTAGTTTTTTCATTAAATAAATATATAAAATAAAATCATATGAATCTAAAATCTTGAGATATATTATTTTTATTATAAACTCATAATTTATCTTTTTCAACAATCAAGAATAACCTAAAGTTTTATCAAATAATTTTTTAAAAATTATTTCAAAAAAATTTTGGATCATGATCTTGAAATTTAAGTCAACCACAATTTAAGGAATTATAATCAAATGTGTATGGAATATGAGACACTTAAATTAGATATATTCTTATAAATATCCCCAAGTCATAAAATGATGATATTAATGAATAGAAGCACCACATATGGTTTTCAATGTTTCACAATAAATCATAGTTCTTAAACTAAATGAACATAGATTATAAATAAGATATTTTCATGATATATGAACATTTTGTATAACCCCTTGTGGATTTTTCATGACTTGTTCCATTTTGGTATCACCCTCATGTAACTCTAAATATTAGAATACACTGCCTCAGGTGACTCTAATGAATATCTTGTAACTCAAAGTATTCCCTACATAACGTACTATTTAAAGACATAGAATGAAATGTGTAGGAGGAAAAAAACAATAAGTTGAAAAACCCATGTTCCATATACGAAAAACCTATGGAAAATTTCATAAATCTCATATATATATATATATTACTTTTGGAGAGATAAGGACAATAATATGAGTTTTAATATGTAAGTATATATTATCTTATGATTTATTCATTTCTATAATAAGGTAATGCATTTCTAGAAAATACTTAGATAATCCATCCAAACCATAAACTACCAATGTCATACATTCACAATATTTTTATTCACTAAAAACTAGAGTGATATCAATAGAAAAAATAGATGAGAAAAGTGAGAAACTCCCTCTATTCATATGTAACTCCATTATTTCTTACATAAATTCTCTATATAAAACTTCGACACTATTGATTCAAATAACTCCTCCACTCTTAAATCCATCATAATTATTTTATCTCAATAATAACACCATAGTGAACCAAAATTAAATCATTCAGACAAAAACTCTCCCATAATTATACATTTCAATATGGTTTACCTTTATTAATTTTATAATTAACATTTCCAAGTTAAAATCATCAAAACATTTTTTCATGTCATAAAAATAATATAATCTCCAACATCACATGGAAGAACAAATATCCATCAATTAACTTTTAATATAATTATTATGGTAATTACATTTTCCTATGGAAAATAAAAATTAATAAATGAACTCAATTCATTATCTCCATACATTAAATAAACTCAAAAAATATAGATGTTACAATTCCCCCCCCCCCAACCATAGGGATTTTTATCCCCAAAACATCATTAGGATAATAGTCGCTCTAAATGGTCAACTCATTTTTCCCACATGTACAATTCTATTTCACTTGTTACCTATTTTACCACACCATGTATACAAAAATTCAAACAAATTGAATTATATAAATTCTCCAAGTCCAATTTTTAGTCAATAATTAACACCATAAACTCATCAAAAGTCATGTATGTTTCCAAATTAAAAATTTCCAAATAACAATATGAGTTTAGTTCAATAAAATTAATTATTAAATTGAAAAAAATTATGAATTTGAGTATACTTCTATGGAAACTCAAAATGAAACACTTATCCTCAATTTTGTCAATAATTTCAAATAGATCATAAAATAAAGTGCTAACATTATCTTTATTTATATGTATTTATTTACCAATCATTGAAAAACCTAAAAGAAAAGACTTGATATCCAATGAAACTCCAATGGTCATCATTAAAGGTCATTATAAGACTTCTGTAATGTCAAAATTCTCATCAATGTCTTATAGATTAGACTAAACAAATTTTATCTCATCTAATATGCTGGTTCATAAGAGTTCCCTCTATCCTACTTCATCCCAATATAGTAGTGATTAACATGGTCTTACATAGATATATTTTGAAATAAGATTTCTAAATCGATGCATGCTAATATTTTTAATAATAAAATTCTACCAAAGTAACTTGATACTCCCATGATCACCCAACATCCAATATATAGGATCAAAACATGTTCACCCAAGTTTTTATGATTTATTTATTTCTCTTATAACTAATAATAATATATTATACTCACCTTCAATTTAGTACCCATAATTCTATATGACCTCTCCAATACCTTAATGTATATAAGGAATATCTATCTAACATTATAGAAGAATGAACTCCCTGAAGGTTCATTAATTAATTTATAAAAATATACCCAATTCTCATATTAAAAGAATATCCTTAATGGGTATATAGTTATCTGATATTTTCTATTGAACAAAAATCACCCAGATAGTGTCATGAATCCATAGAGGTCCAGTTAAAACAATTTCAAAAACTATCTTAATTCTCTCCCAATTCTGGGTTAGCAAAAACAGTGTTATAAAAATCACCAGATGTAATATATTCTCAACCATCACCTATTTAATAGTAAAATATCAAGAAAAAAATTCTATTAATTGTCTATTCATTCGTTATTACATAAATTTCAATTTAATTTCATGATATATCTTCATCACAATGTAATATTTATCTCTTCTAAGGTTATATGATTCTTTTATAACATAATTTTTTATACCTGATGGAACCACCATCCTACCTATAATATATAATATGGAATTATAGGTTAGAAATAACTTTTCAAAGGTCACCCTACCATTTTGGGCATAAATCATAATCCTATATACGACATCAAATCTTTCACATACTTCTCCTAAACCATAAGTATATAAGTAATGTTAATTGAATATAACACCATATGGTCTCACTCCATATAAGTCATCAGACATATATATATCATCAAGATCATAAATTTCTATTTTTTATCTAAATATTTTACCACTTGATTATTTGGATTAAATATATTCACTATATTATTATCATTACAAGGTGTATTAGGTATCTCAAATTAAAAAAAAGTCTAATGATACACAACATATCTTCCTTTACTCGTGTTAAAATTATTTGGGTGAAAATAAACCTCAAATTTTTTTGATATGAATACACCACAGACCTCTTTCTATATAGGTAATATCTCTAGCTCATGAAGGCATGAAGAATAATTTTTTGATCAAATTTGTGTGTCAGATAGTTCATCACTTGTGGTTGCAACTGAATTGATCCATATTACATTACATTCTTCCATTTTATAAACTCATATATGAAACCATCCCCAAATGTATTACAATATTTTTTATACCCTTTATCTAACATTTGTAAGATCAACATTATATAAAAAGTCATCCTTCTCATCAACTCTTCCACATATCTAAGGAACTTATCCCTCCATTCAAACTTCACCTATTTTTAGGTCATTGCAATAATCGGTGATTGTAACATGATGAAACCTAAATTTAATCACCTAAAATATTCTTCCAATCTTAGAAATCACGGCTTAATTTTTTTTCAGTAAAATAAAACACCTTTTATAAAGATTTATTATACTAATAACATTACCACTTGAATTCAAAATAGAAATTTGGGTGGATGTTCAAACAAGTTATGGTTAAAAAACATTACTATAATGATCCTAAGGCAACTTCTCTACTCCACCTAGAATCAATAATAAATGAAATTATCATCTTAAATCACCACAATAAATGATTCATGGTATATATGAAAGATAAACTTAATAAAGGATATAAAAACATCATAATAAATGATAACCACCAAAATTATTTAACAAAATTAACATTGTCATGACCCTTTCAAATGGGGCTCGTGCAGTAACACCACAAGACATACTCTAATAGACCAGGGGTTGGTGACTAGTGCTGAGTAAAAATACAACTAATATGGGTGGTCTTAGCTTAAGTACCTATACACATGCATACATCTCTAAGACCATACAATGATAAAAATGTAAAAACAATAGAACAACCATTAATGCATACATCTAAATCCCACAACAAGAGTATGATAAGAAGTAATAGAAAGTAAATGGGACCAAATACAATCCCAACACAAAGTTTCTGAAAAACTTTCAATGTAAATGTATAGATGGGGATTTTTATCAAGATATTGTAGGAACACACCCAGTTCTATCTGATCACACTATGAACCATCTGGTCATGGTCCCTCATGGACTCTATTAAAAGGTAAATCATCTGCATAAGACACGACACATTTGGGAAAATCCTATGAATGGGTGAGTATAAAAATACACATTAGGATACCCTTAAACCACAAAAAATAAAATACAAGGATAATATTCTTCTCAACACATGTATATGTCTATAATTAATATAACAATAATATCCAAATATACTCAAAAAACACACAGTCTGAATGTAAATTCACATCTATAATTCCAACCTAGGACTCCATCTTGAATGTTCTAAAACAAATTACTCTGGGAGAGAACAATCCATGAGTCTGATAACACTGATGGCATCCAAAGAGATATGATACAAAAATTTGGATCATGCCCAAGTCCATGGGGTTTACCAATAACTCAATTTGGAATAACTCTCTAAGTACAAGATCAGATCCCATGTAGTGTTGGTTACGACGACCCCAAGAACTCCACCTATAAAAAGAGGATGATAGATGATCTCACTCTAGGCCTCACTAAAGTATTATAATATCTATATCACAGATGTCCTGCTAAAGAGATCATTATCCTATGTGTAGGAGGCAATTCCATACTAACCCTCAGATATTGGATATGGGGGACACACCCTAACAACATTTATCTAAGGTACTTAGGAAAAGGGATCTAAGATAAAATTTAAAGATTACATGATATGTAGTATGGGTACACATCATATCCCTTGGAGCCTAGGTCATTCCCATGTAAACGGCCCATGTATGTGTTCGTGTAACAGTAAAAAATATGTGGCTACCCATGTACTAATTCTCGAGTCTCGTTACATAGCTTAACCCATATATATGCCCTACCATGCCATTTCTATATTGGATTACCCACTATGCTCACGGCCATGTACTTTTTTTTGTGTCTACATACCCTCTAAGGTAAATATCGAGCCATCTAGGATGGGTCACATGTCATGTGAGAGGGTCACACATTGTGTGATCCTTAACTTCCTCCCAATACCCTACCCACTATTTTAAGGGCCCAATGCGGTGTGTTACTCCAGAACACATGTCGTGTAACATAGAAATATCCATAATTCCATATATAGAATTCGTGTGTCTTCTCCACTCCTCCAACCCTCGATCTAGACACTCCCCATTCCGAAATCAAGGATTATCATCATTTTGTCCTTTCCATCATCGAATCATAATATTAGACCATAAAAATCTTTCAAAAAATGCCTTCAAACATTTTTATTCATTGCACACTGAAGAACACTTAAATAAGTTATCAACATAGTCTAATTTTCTACTGCTTATATCATTTCACCACCTTCATTTCATGCTAATCTCAGTTATATAATATTGAATCATTGTGCCAAGAAATTAGTGAACAATTATCAATTTACTCAGTGTATATTGAACCATGGTCCAAATGAAGAATTCTCATGATGAACATAGAATCAGTGGAGAAAATTATAAAGAAAAATAATGAGGAAGAGACTTTATTCAATGTTTATATAAACCAATATTTTTTACCATTATAACGAAGAATAAAGAGATAAATTTTATACAAAAAATTCTCACAATTCCATAAATAAACTAACACTTCCCACAACACACACTATTATCAAATCAATTCGTTAGTTTATTAATTAATTTTGGTCATAGGAATAATAAAAGGTGAAAATAAAATAAAAATAAGCATTATTACTCAATTTAGATCCATCCCTGAAAAATAATAGAGATGTACCATGATCATTGGTGAGATCCTTTGATTTCATCTCACACTGGTTATCGATCATTGATTATGTCGTCATCTGCAAATGGAATCTCCTTCAACACTAACCAATGGATCTCTAAATATTAGCAGGGTTATGTGGATAACCCTATAAATTTTACATAAGCATGATTATATAGAGGCTATTGGGTCGGTGACTAATTAGGAAAGTTAATTTATTAAATTAATTTATATTAAAAAATATCCCATGACCACATCTCAATCTGAATGCCCAAGGTGTTCTATGATTATATCACACCTACAGTAAAACCTATCTTTCGAACTCAATGGTGTCCTCACTGATTTGATTCTTCCCATGGTTTATAATTAACCAACTATTTTAATAAAACAACACACATGTTGTTTTAAATATTTTAAAAATATTTCAAACGTTTATTCTGCGCATATTGGGCCTAGGAATCGCACACTGTCTAAACTCATGGACTCAAAAATAATACATATAATATCCAAAAATAATACATTGAAAAATATGGATCATTACATTCTCCCCACCTAGGAGTTTTATACCACTAAAATCCAAAATATGGGCTAGAAAAAGAGATGAGGGTATTGAGCATGAATCTGAGCCTCACACTCTCATGTGATCTCCTGAAGATTCCCATGATGCCAATAGACACACACTAAAGTAATCACTCACTGATGAAGGATCGTCTCTGGTTGATACTTGATCTCCATTTGGATCTCAGTAAAGGTATCTCTATCCTTGATGTCTAACTCACCCAATTTGATAATGCAAGATGGGTCATGTACGTACCTCTTCAATTGTGACACATGGAAGACATTGTGTACTTATTCTAACTATAGTAGTAAAGCTAAGTGGTACACCACCTTTCTAACTCTACATAGTATGTGGATAGGGTCGATAAATCTCAATTATATCTTGGTGCCCTGTCCAAATGTCAGTAATCCACATTGACATGAAGCTCATAGAAACACAAAGACTCCCTCCTCAAACTTTAAATGCCTCTATTGTCTATTTTCATAATACTTTGGATGGATATATGTGGTCCACATCTACTCTGGGATGATTTTAACATTCTCAATAGTTGCTAGAACGAATTTTGGGACCATGAGTGGTAATTCTCCTAGGTTAGTCTCATAAATTGGTGACATGTAGGGTCACCCGTACAAATCCTGAAATAGTTCCATAATGATGGTATAATGGTAGTTTTGTTGTACTCAAACTCCACCAAATGTAGGGGATCATTCCAACTATAGACAAAGTACCACAGGGAAGCTCACAACATGTCCTCTATAACATGAATGTTACACTCATTCTTTCCATCATTATGGGAGTGAAACGTCATTGTGAAGAATATATGAGTCTCAAAAAACTCCAACAATCCCTTCCATATTCAAGATGTGAAGTGAGCATCATGGTCTGTAATGATCATCGATGTAACGTCATGGATTCAAACTATATCCTTCAAGTAGAGTCATCTTAAGATCAATACTGAACTCAGATTTCTGATACATAGTAAGTGGGCCGACATGGTGAGTCAATATATGATCCTATAGATGGAATCATGTCCCCAAGATTTTCAAGGTAATTCCATCACGATGTCCATGGATATCAAATCCCAAATCCACTCTAGAATCTCCATGGGTTGTACTAAACCCACATTAACTTGGGGGTCATCCTTGACTTACTGACAAGTAATGCATCAAGATACAACTTTGAAACTCTATTATTTATCCTTGGACAACAAAATAGATTTCAGAGGACTTGGTATATATTTTTCACACGAGGAAGTAAATAAAAAGTATATATATGAAACTCTATCAGATTCTCTTCCCGCAACATCATAGGTACCATACAAAACCCTCTAAAAATAAATACATGCTCCCACCTCAAAAAAAAATCCATCATGAGCATGTCCAGTGGATATCAAAGTATATATGGTCTCATAGTTAGTATCCCCAAGTTATGCCTCCCTAACATGCTACAAAAATGGATGAGTAAAATCCATCTACTGAATGTAAGATGATTCTTCTCCATCCATAAAGGAAAAATGTAATGAGGATAAATTCTATGAAACCTATTTCAAAAACTATAAAAAAAATCTCATGTTGATATCATATTCTACCAGATTACCCATCCAAAAAGTATAGAAAATTTTGACATCATAACCTTTATGGAACTCTAGTTGTCACCTCTATCTCAAGTTAGGATCCTTTTAAGTGAATATATACTTGAGAATTTTGTGATCATAATAGATGATAAACTTCTCTCCCATCAAGTAGTGTTGCCACATCTTTCTTGAAAATAATACTAATACAAACTCAATATTGTGGCTTACTTAGTTCTACTCATGTGGTCTCAACTAATGTGAATCATAGGAAATCCATGCCTACCTATGAATCATAACACAACCAAGTCTTATCCCTTATGAATCACAAAACACAATGAACTCAACACTATCATTTGGAAATATCAAGATGGGGGCACTCATTAATCTCTGCCTCAACTCCTAAAACACCTAATGGAACCTCTCCGTCCATATGAAAGGATTCACATTTTAGTTCAAAGCTATCATGGGTGCTAATACCCTTGAGAAATAAGGTATGAATCCCTATTAATTTCCTACCAACCAAAGAAATCTTTTCACCTCTATCATGATCTTGTGTGTCTCCCAAGATAACACTACCTTGACCTTTTCTGGGTCCACTTCCACTCCTTATATTGAGATAACATGTCCCAAAAAGTGTACCTCTTGTATATAGAACTAAAACATAGATAGATTCCCATAAAGATCATTCTCTCAAAGTATGCTGAGAACAATCCTCATGTTTCTCGTTTGATCCTCCTTGAATGTCGAGTAAACAAGGATATCATCGATGAATACCACCATGAACTAGTCTAAGAGGGGTTGAAAGATCTAGTTCATGAGTACCATGAGCACAACTAGGACGTTCATCATGATAAAAGGGAATTCCAATGTACTCATAGTGACTTTAGTAAAATTTGAATGTCATCTTCGGTATATCCTCATCTCATGCTCATAACTGGTGATAGCCTGATCTGAGGTCATCCTTCGAGAACCATCATTCCCCTCTAAACTGATGAATGATTTATTTGATCCTAAATAGTGGATACCTATTCTTCATGATCACCTAGTTCAAAAGTCAATAGTCCACAAATAAACTCAAGCTATAATCCTCCTTCTTAGAGAAAAAAATTGGGGTCATCCAGGATGAAACACTAAGGTAAACAAATACCTTATTATTGAATTCCTCCAATAGCACCCTCAGATCATGAGTTCCCATAGGATCCATCAAATATGATAGATAAGAAATTGGTTCCATATCAGGCAGTAGATAATTTCAAAATTCTATCTCTTAGTTTGGAGGTAAGCCTAAAACATCCTTGGGGAACATGTACTTGTACTCCACCACCACTTAAGGGAAATAAAAACTCATAACATCCACTTTACTTGGGTTAATTCTAGCTAAATTATGAGAATTATACTTCACCCTCCTATGGATGAGTCTATACTATGTTGTTTGGGTTTCCTTTTCACCCATAAAAGAAAAAACTTTCACCATCACTAAAAACACACCACATCCTTTGATTGAGATATTTGATCTAGGAATGAATTGTAGAAAACTAGTCCATACCAAATATGACATCATAAGGCCTCATTGTTACTATAAAGAGATACCAGTAGAAAATTGCACCACTAATATTCAGGTCATGCTGTCGGAAAAAGTGTTTGATCACTGAGTCGTCTATTGTAGGAGTCTCCAAGCGCAAGTGTCAAGCTAAGGGCTCAAATAAAATATATGTACCGAACATGATTTCTGGAAATAAAATAATGACAATAACCTATGTATATAATTACTACAGATAAGGTAGAAATTACATTGATCGTACCTCGAATCATTCCAGAATCATTTCGGTCACAAGACTTAATTTCCTATAGTTGTCCCCACCCCTATCCTCCATCTCCCAAAGCCTAGATTTGACCACCTTTCGGTTGTGGTGGTAACAATTCAAAGTATAGACCATGTCACGACCCGTCCTCAGGGCCCATGCCGTGACTACCCCAAGCCCGCCTTCCATAGGCCAGGGGCTGGCGACTAGAACCAAAGGTGTAAATCTCAATAAAAGGGAAGGCATTGCCTTTATATAAGAAAACAAAAACCACAGAGTACGCAAGTTGAAGTAAACACTAAGTAAACTGAGTAAAAAAGTAAGTGCTAGAAAGTAAATGGGCCAGTATACAAACCCAATTGAAAGTACAGTACAATTGAGAAAAGAAAGTACAACAGCTGAAAAGTAAAGTAGCAACCACCAAAACGTCCTTCGGAACTCCCACCTGAAGCGTGAATACATATAGTCTCATCGGATCCCCAAGTCTGGTCGTCCACTCTGTGTACGTCCCACCTAATAGTCCATTGCACAAGCCAAGGGGTCGATACATCAACTGTCACGAAGTCCAGAGTTGATGTATCACAAAGTTCCGTCTTGTCAATAGGAACTCACCGCGACAGGCGGCGCGTCAATCGGACGCCCGGTCTGAGAGTTATTGGCTTTTTCGTCCCAGGGGCCCGGTTGGTTTTTAAGCTAAAACCAACCTGACCATACCCCAGCTGCATCCAAACCTCATGCATAGTAAGCGAAAATAACCGTCTCACTAAGAGTAATTCAACTTAATTGACAGCATGTTATTCGGACGTTCGGTCGTTAAGTTATAAGCGTTTCCACTCCAAGGGCCCAGTTGGTTTCGGGTTCAAACCAACCTGGCCATATCCAACATTGTCCAAACTTCGATTGTAATATACTGAAACAACCGTCTCGATCCAAGTATCCCAACGCAACTGATTGTGCATCGATCAGAGCACTGTGTCCCAAGATATGGGCATTTGAACGAACCTGGTCCGAAACTAGGGGTTTTGGGCCCGGTCCGACCCGGCCCAATACCCCCTGGGTCGGCCGAACCGGGTCGAACCGACCCAGGTCTGGGTCCAGCCCGATTGGGCGCGGCCTGGCCCGGCCCGGCCTGGCGCTGGTGGCCCAGCCCAGCGTGGTCGCCCTGGCCCGGTGCGGGCGGCCCGGCCCGTGCGGCTTGTGCCCCGGCTCGGAAGCCGGTCGCGGATCAGCTCTCGGCCGAGTGGGGTGCAAGGGGGGGGGGGGGGGTTCGCCACCCCCTGTTTACAAAATGGTGGCCCCCTCCTGGTGGGGTCCTCCCTAGGCAAGTTCGGGGGGTTACATCCCCCAGTTTCTTCGGAAACGGACGGCCATAATGGTCGGCCGGTGTGAGCTATCGCCGGACCCGCGGGGGTCCCGCCTCCTGGAGCGTCGGCGGCCGGCTGAGTCCGGCCGCCCCTACTGGTGACCTTCGCGGCGCGACAGCGCCACGCCCCTCCACTGCGGACCGCCCCGGTCGCGGCCCCATTGAAGTTCTGGCGTGGCGCGATAGCGCCGCGCCCCTCCACCGCGGCCCGCTCCTGGCCGCGGCCTCCTTCAACCTCACCAGCGTCGCGCAACGGCACAGTGCACCACCGCTGTGGCCCACTTCAGTCGTGGTCCTCTTCATTCCTGCGCGGTGCAACGGCACCGCGCCACCTTCACCGCAAAGATCAACGGGGATCAACAAAAAAAGGGGAGCATGATCGACCATGTTTGTGCGGTCTGATCTCCTCCCGTTATGTCGATAACAAGCGGCCAAAATAATCAACGAAGAACGTTAAATTTAACTTGAATAAAGATAACCCCTACCTCGAAGGAAGTTCGCGGTTGCCAAGATCCACGTACATTGGCGTCGTTTCCATCGGCGGCGGCGTCTCCTCCCTTGTCATGAAGGAAGAAGAAGATGGAGAAAACCAGAATTGCCGAGTTGATATTCTTAATCAGAGAATTAGCATTCTTCGTTGAAGTGGAGACGCTCTTTGTGGAAAGATGAAGTTATTCAAAAACTATAGCTCTCTCTCCTCCAATCCCCAACACAGCAAGCTAACCCAAATAAAATAAGGTTCTCCATTTTTTATTTTACTTTTCCAAGCACTTCAAAATTTAAAATTTCAAAACACTAGATCCATTAATTAAAGAGGTGTGTTGGCAAGATTAAAGAGGAGAGAGGGGAGAGTTTCACAATTAAAGGATACCAAAAATTAATGGGTAGTTGACATGTATTTATCATGGGAGTTCAAAGGGGTTAAGGGTTATGGAATGTGAAAAGATTGGGGCTCGTGTGGGCCCCACCTCCCTCATAACAACACATGGGAAGTTGGGTGGTTGTGGCCCCCACCAACAACTTCCCATGAGACATTTTAACTTCCAAGGATAATAAAATAAAATTGTACACAATTTTATTTACTTCTCACTTAAACCCCAAATTTTAACTTCTTCTCCTGAGAAAACACATCAATGGTAAAAGTCATATTAAGAAAATATAGGTGCTGCAAGTTCATCGGTGCCCTTGGATTTCAATTTCGAGCACTGGTTCAAAAGATAGAAATACCCGCTCGTTCGTTCACTGAACGTACCCGAGCTAAAATTCGGAAATTGATTCCGGGCACTCTAGGCCATGGAATCAGGCGCCGTCAGAAACTGCGTACTCGTAAAATCCCAAAGAATTTAAGAAACAATTTTCATTGAAATTTAAGGGTCTTTACATTACTCCCACCTCAGGGCTTTACATCCCCATAATGATACATCACAAACTAGGGGAACAAATGAGGGTACTGAGAACGCATCTGAGCCTCCCACTCCCATGTGCTCTCCTTGAGCTTCTTGTGATGCCACCTGATGAACACTAGAGGAATCGACCATCCACGTAGGACCCGCTCCTATCGATCCTCGATCTCCACTGGTACCTCCTCAAAATTCTCCCCGCCATCGATGTCCAGCTCCCCGTGATCAATGATATGCATCGGGTCATTCACGTATCTCCTCAGCTGAGATACATGGTAGACGTTGTCCACCTAGTGCAACTGAGGTGGAAGAACCAGGAAAAAATCCACCTCACCAATCCTGCTAAGAACCTGGAATGGTTCGATGAAGCCTGGAGATAACTTGCCACCCCAGCCAAATCTTTTTAATCCACGTCGAGGTGAGACCCGTAAGAAAACGCGGCCGCCATCCTCGAACTCTAGCGGTCTCCGCCTCCTGTCAGCATAGGACTTTTTTCGGCTCTGAGCAGTCCTCATCCACTCCTGGATGATATGTACCTTCTCCGTCATGGCCTGGACCATCTCTGGTCCTACAAGTGCTGACTCCCTAGGGTCTGTCCAGCACAGAGGTGATCTGCAAGGTCGATCGTACAATGCCTCATATGGTGCCATCCCGATGTTGGAGTGGTAGCTGTTGTTGTACGCAAACTCTGACAAGGGTAGGTTATCCTCCCAGCTACGACCAAAGTCGAGGGCACATGCACGGATCATGTCCTCGAGAGTCTGAATGGTTCTCTCCGTCTGGCCATCCGTCTGAGGGTGAAAGACGGTTCTCAGGCGTAGCTGCATCCCAAATGCCTCCTGCAACACCTTCAAAAGTCGGGAAGTAAAGTGAGCATCTCGATCGGAGACGATAGATGATGGCACACCATGATGTCGTATGATATCCTGAACATAGAGGCATCCCAATTTCTCTACTGAGCCCTTCTCTCTGATAGGTAAGAAGTGGGTCTACTTGGTGAGTCGGTCGACAATCACCCAAATGGAGTCGTGTCCTCTCGAAGTATGTGGAAGTCCTATCACAAAATTCATGGATATCCCATCCCACTTCCACTCCGAGACCTCTAAGGTTTGTACCAAGCCTGCTGGTACCTGGTGCTCCACCTTCACCTTCCGGCAGTTGAGGCATCGTGAAACGAACTCTGCCATAGTCTTCTTCATACTTGGCCACCAGTGCTGTCGTCTGAGATCCTGATACATCTTCACTACTACTGGATGTACCGCCAATGGGGAAGTGTGAAACTCTCTCAGCACCTCCTCCTGTAATGCAACTGGAACTATGGAATGTCCTCTTAAAATTACAATGTGCTCTCCTCCTACAGAGAATCCATCAAGTGCCTCTTCTGAGGATATCTGTTCACGTTGTGTCTCACAGTCAATGTCCCCACGTTGTGCCTCTCTGACCCGCTAAAGAAGTGGTGGAGTGACTGTGAACGACTATAGAAAGGCTGCCCCATCTCTATCCACAAAGGATATCTACAATGCGGCTAGCTTCTTTGTCGCCTCTCCAAGTAGCTGAATGCCTGACCTCCTGCTGAGAGCATCAGCTACTACGTTCCCCTTCCCAGGAGTATAGACTATCTCAATGTTATAGTCCTGGAGGAACTCGAGCCATCGCCGCTATCTCAGGTTCAGGTCCTTCTACGAGAAGATGTACCTGAGACTCTGGTGGTCAGAATAGACTATAAAGCGCTCGTCCATCAGATAGTGCCACCACATCTTCAAGGCGAAGACCACTGCTACTAACTCCAGTTCATGGGTAGCGTATTTCTGTTCATGATTCCTCAACTGTCGTAATACATAGGCGATCACTGCCCGCTCCTGCATCAGAACACACCCAAGTTAGGTCTCTGATGTATCGCAGTAAACTACGTACCCTACTACCTCCTCTGGTAGCCTCAAGATGGGTTCACTAGTCAATCTCTGTCTCATCTCCTGGAAGCTCTACTGACATCAATATGACCACATGTTTCCCCTTCTTCGTCAAAGCTAAAAGTGGTGCTACAACTCTGGAGAAGTCTGGCACAAATCTCTGATAGTACCCAGCCAGACCTAGGAAACTCCGCACCTCCATCATGCTCCTGGGTGTCTCCCAAGCTAGCACTGCCTCGATCTTCGCAGGATCCACTACGACTTCTGCCTCAGAGATTACGTGCCCAAATAATTGGACCTCTCGAATCCAGAACTGACACTTCGAGAGCTTACAATAAATATGATGCTATCGGAGTGTATCCAGTACAACCCGCAAGTGGTAGGCATTCTCCTCCTCAGTATTTTAGTAAATAAATATGTCTTCGATGAAGACTACGAAAAATTGATCGAGGTAAGGCTGTAAGATCCTATTCATGAGACTCATGAACACTGATGGAGAATTGGTTATACCGAAATTCATAAAAAAGAACTCATATTGGCCATACCGACACCTGAAGGTCGTCTTCTACACATCCTCATCTCGAACTCTGAGCTGATGATAACCTGACCAGTTGTATATTTTTGAGAACCATCGTTCTCCCTTGATCTGATCGAAGAGGTCGAAAACCTCAGAAGTGGATACTTGTTCTTAATAGTCACCTGATTCAGGAAACGGTAGTCAACACACAGTCGCAAGCTTCTGCCCGCCTTCTTGGAGAACAAAAACGGGGAATCCCAGGGTGAAACACTGGGTCGGATGAATCCCTTTCCCTGAAAGTCCTCCAGTTGTACCCATAGCTCTCGAAGCTCAGCAGGAGCCATCCGATATGCTGGAGTAGATATCGGGGTTGTCTCGGGGTACAGGTCAATATAGAATTATACCTCCCTATGAGGAGGTATTCCTAGAACCTCTTCAGGGAAAACGTCCGCATACTGATCCACCACAACAGGAAAACTCGGACTCTGCACATCAACTGCTCCTAGGATGAGACTAGCCAACTAATGGGTGATCGTTTGTCCTCTCCTCTATGTGAGTCCATCCTGTGCTGCAAAGTCCCCCTTATCGCTGGTGAAGGTGAACCTGCTCCCATCGGTGCGGACACACTGCACCTTGTTCCTAATACAGTCGATCTGTACGTCGACCGTAGATAACCAATCCATGCCCAAGATGTCATCGTAAGGCCTCGACGCTGCTACAAGAAGATCCCGGCCGAAGCTCTCGCCACCTAGAGTAAGCTCACACTGCGGTACCAGTGGAAAATCATTGATTCCTCTCCCATAGGAGTCTCTAGCCGTAAGGATCGAGCCAACGGCTCTGTCGGAATCTCCGAACTCCGAACAAGGGCAGCATCAATAAAATAATGACTCGCTCCTATGTCTATAAGAACTGCAGCAAGGGTGGAGTAGACACAGATAGTACCTCAAATCATCTCAGGTGCTCTGTGGTCATAGGCCTCCATTTCCTGAAGCTGAGCATGTCTCTACCCTCCAGCTCCCTATGGTCAGGGTGGACCTCCTGGTGGTGGTGGTGGTAGAGTCCCGAAGCATCTCCCACCACCTGATACTCGGACAGCTCCTCTACCTCGTCCTCCTGCTCCCAGCAGACCGCCACGGTCGAACCTCTGCCTTGGCCTTGGTGGTCCATCAACTATCTGTTGCTCCTCTGCATGGCGGTTCGAGCAATCATGAGGAATGTGACCCTGCCTGCCACATGAATAGAACTGTCTATCTCTTGTATGACTGGCTCTACTACGTGTTCCCCACACCTCCGAACTAGTTTCCTGAGGTATCCCACCTGATGGTCTGGTCTTCTTAGACCCCTATGACATCTTTCGACTGCCAGGTGCAGAAGACTCCACTATGTGCCGCCCTGCGGTAGGTCTCGCTACTGGTGTAGGCTCAACAAGAAATATCTCTACAAGAAGGGCTCGCTCCAGTACTCCTTCCTATGTCGGAATACTAAGGGGGATCATCGAAGCACAGATCTCATGCCTCAGTCCCTGCTCGAAGGTCCGGGCCCGGAAGAATGGGTCTAGTACCATGTCAGTGCAATAGCACGAGAGGTCTGTAAATCTTGCCGAGTACTGGGATATTGTCATGCTACCCTGCCGTAGATATAGTAACTCATGAATGCGCACCGCATGGAGGGTGGATGGAACAAACTCCGAGCGGAAGAGGCTCTTGATTTCCATCCAAAGAAGTGATGCCTCGTCGTGTACCTGGAGCATCAGGATCCACCATCTACCTAATGTCGCATATAGGAGACTCACCGCAATGATCACCATAAGATCTACTAGTGTCCCTACCAATCTGAAAACTCGAACAACATCCTCCAGCCAATCCTCGGCTGCCTGAGGGTCCATCTCCCCGCAGAACCTGGGCGGTCTCTGATGCAGAAACTTGTGCAGCGCACTCAGGTGACGTGCACTCTCAGCTTCTGGGGCTGGTGGCATTGGTGGCTCGGCGGGTAGAGGTATCATCGGTGCCTCCGCTGTAACAGGGCCCTGCACCGAGGCCTCATCACTCAGTGGGCTACCATCTCGCACAATGCTCAGAACCCTAGTTGGCTGCCATCGTGGGGCCATCCTGAAAAGAAATAGGTGTGCCACAGTTAATACAGTATACCTGGTGAGCTAGAAAAAATTAATCACAAAGAAAACTTTTGAAACACACATGCAATCAATGTTTTCGTGCATTGAGTCAGAAATCGGTAGTCAGGTTCCTGGTGTATGGATACGTCGGTCGCTGCACCAACATTGTACTCCCTAGACTGATAACCACACTCAATACCCTTAACACTATTACTTCACATAGAAGAAATTATCAGAGTCCTGAGTTCTGCGGTAGAACCGAACTCCTGTGATACCAATTTGTCATGACCCGTCCTCGGGGCCCATGCTGTGACTACCCCAAGCCTTCCTTCCATAGGACAGGGGCTGGAGACTAGCACCAAAGGCGTAAATCCCGATAAAAGGGAAGGAATTGCCTTTATATAAGAAAACAAACACCACAGAGTACGCAAGATGAAGTAAACACTAAGTAAACTGGGTACAAAAGTAAGTTCTAGAAAGTAAATGGGCCAGTATACAAACCCAACTGAAAGTACAGTACAACTGATGAAAGAAAGTACAACAGCTGAAAAGTAAAGCAGCTACCACCAAGACGTCCTCCGTAACTCCCACCTGAAGGGTGAGTACAGATAGTCTCATCGTCTCCTCGAGTCTAGTCATCCACTCTGTGTACGTCCCACCTGATATTCCACCACTGTATACCATCCCACTCCTCATGCATCAACCATGATCAGCATTGTTCGTCGTCTGCAACCAACACAACGTAGTGCAGGAATAGCCCGTGCAGGGGTGAGTATACGATACTCAGTAGGGACCCCGAGACCCCCGAAGGCCTCCCAGAATCCAAAAATGATAAACCACAAAGGAAAGATACAAATACGAAGTATCAACCAACACTACTTAGGTATATTCTCATACATATACCTAAGTCATCAATTCCAGTTCGGCTCCAACTTCCGAGCCCAAGTTCAACCTAGTCTACACAGGAAAGTACAACCCAATCCACACAGGAAAGCACAACCCAATCCACAAAAGAAACAAGTCAAACATATCAAAGATAATTATTGAAAGTCAAGACTCATCTCACATGGGTATACTACTCATGAAGAGGGGTGGAGATGATTAGATGTAGCCTCTGAATCATCTCCACTGCCAAACCCACGTAGGATCCAAGTAAAGAAGTCATCGTTTCCTAACCCACATAGGATCCAAGTATAGTAACCATCGCTCCCAAACCCACATAGGATCCAAGTACAGTCTCCATCGCTGCAAAACCCACAGAGGATCCGAGTACATTCTTCCTTGCTGTCGAACCCACGTAGGATCCAAGTACAGTCACCATTGTCGTCCTAGTCGCAGCCAGCTCTGGGGTTCCCGCACACAGCACGCTCGATTCCGAGAGGGTCTGCTCCACGAGCCAAGGGTTCGATACATCAACTTTCACGAATTCTAGATTTGATGTATCACAAAGTTACGTCTCATCAATAGGAACTCAACGCGACAGACGGCACGTCAATCAGACGCCCATTCTGAGAGTTATAGGCTTTTTTGTCCCAGGGGCCCGGTTGGTTTTTAAGATAAAACCAACCTGACCATACTCCAGCTGCATCCAAACCTCAAGAGGATTAATCCAAAATAACCATATCACTAAGAGGAATTCAACTTAATTTATGGAACATTATTCGGACGTATGGTCGTTAAGTTATAAGCATTTCCACTCCAAGGGCCCGGTAGGTTTCGGGTTCGAACAAACCTGGCCATACCTAAACTTTTCCAAAACCTCGTGTGTAATATACCAAAACGACCGTCTCGATACAAGGATCCCAACACAACAGACTGCGCATCGATCGTAGGTCTGTATCCCAAGATATGGGTGTTGGAACGAACCTAGTCCGAAACTAGGGGGTTTAGGCCCGGTCCGACCCGGCCCAATACCCCCTGGGTCGGCCGAACCGGGTCGACCCGACCCGAGTTCGGGCCCAGCCCAATTGGGCGTGGCCCATCCCGGCTGGCGTGGCCCGGGCCGGCGCTGGCAGCCCTGCCCGCGAGGCCTGCGGTCCGGCTCAGAAGTCGGTCGCGGCTCGGCTCTGGGTCGAGCGGGGTGCGAGGAGGGGGGGGCGTCGCCCCCTGTTTCTGAAACGGAAGCCCCCTCCCAGTGGGGTCCACCCTAGGAAAGATTGGGGGGGTTACACCCCCCCCCCCCCCCAGTTTCTTCTGAAACGTCTGGCCATAATGTTCGGCCGGTGTGAGCTGCCGCGGGACTCGCGGGGGTCCCGCCTCCTGGAGTGCTAGAGGCTGGGCGAGCCCGGCCGCCCCTGCTGGTGACCGTCGCAGCCTTAGGTCACGGCTCCCATCTGACCGGTCCGGCACGACAGCGCTACACCCCTTAGCCACGGCCCACCCCGGCCATGGCCCCCTTGAAGTTTTGGCGTCGCAAGACGGCGCCCCGCCCCTCCGACGCGGCCCGCTCCTGGTCGTGGCCTCCTTTAACCTCACCGGCGCGGCGCGACGGCGCCGCGAACCACTACCGCGGCCCTCTCCGGTTGCGGTCATATTCATTCCCACACTGTGCAACGGCACCGCGCCGCCTTCTCCGCAAAGATCAACGGGGATCAACAAAAAAAGGGGAGTAGGATCGACCATGTTTGTGGGGTCCGATCTCCTCCTTTTATGTCGATAACAAGCGGCGAAGATAATCAACAAAGAATGTTAAATTTAACTTGAATGATGATAACCCCTACCTCGAAGGATGTTTGTAGTTGTGAAGCACTGCGGACGTTGGTGTCGTTTCTTTCGTCGTCGGCGTCTCCTCCCTTGTCGCAAAGGAAGAAGAGGATGGAGAAAACTGGAACCGCCGAGTCAACATTCTTCGTCGAAGAATTAACGTTCTTCGTTGAAGTGGATACGTTCTTCACGGAAATATGATTTTCTTCAAAAACTATATCTCTCTCTCCTCCAATCCCCAACACAACAAGCTAAACCAAATAAAATAAGGTTCTCCGTATTTTATTTTACTTTTCCAAGCACTTCAAAATTTAAAATTTCAAAACACTAGATCCATTAATTGAAGAGGTGTGTTGGCAAGATTAAAGGGGAGAGAGGGGAGAGTTACACAATTAAAGGATACCAAAAATTAATGGGGAGTTTCCATGTATTTATCATGGGAGTTCAAAGGGGTTAAGGGTTATGGAATGTGAAAAGATGGGGGCTCTTGTGGGCCCCACCTCCCTCATAACCACACATGAGAAGTTGGGTGGTTGTGGGCCCCACCAACAACTTCCAATGAGAGAGTTTAACTTCCAAGGATAATAAAATAAAATTGCACACAATTTTATTTACTTCTCACTTAAACCCCCAATTTTATCTTCTTCTCCCGAGCAAACGCATCAACGGTAAAAGTCATATTAATCAAATATCGGCACCGCGAGTTCATCGGTGCCCTCATATTTTAATTTCGAGCATCGGTTCAAAAGATAGAAAAACCCGCTTGTTAGTTCACTGAACATACCCGAGCTAAACTTCATAAATTGATTCTGGGCACTCCGGGCCTCAGAATCAGGTACCGTCAGAAACTACGTACTCGTAAAATCCAAAATAATTTAAGAAAAAAATTTCCTTGAAATTTAAGGGTCTTTAAAGACCACCTCTAGATGTTATCCCATATCCTATTTTTCATTATCCTCCCTATGAAAATGCATGCTCCAATCATTTCCTCTGACTCGGTGGCCCATCCATGGTCTCTCTCTCATCTATATGGTGGGTTGTAAAATATCATGAAATATGTCCCATATCATCACATGAGTAGCACTACCTCTCCCAAGGCTGACTAGACCCATCCTATTAGCCTCAACATATAGAACCTCTATATTGGTCCTCCTCTTGAAACATCTCGCACATCCAATTCTCTGTGACGGATGTTGGCTCCCCTTCTGAAATATCATCTCCTATATTCCCACTACTAGGAACCACTACCTATTCCTATTCACACAAGAAACTCTTAAAAATAAATTCTCAATCTAGAACCCCAGTAGAGATAGGAATTTATATAGGTATAGCACTATCTCAGATGTCTCTACACAGTCACCACTCAAAGTTCTCATACAGGAAGAACATATCCCAAAACATATCCCTCAATTGCCTGGAGAGGTTTTCAAATCTCAATGAATACTTTACTACTATCATCCAACCTTATTGAAGTTGCATAATCTCATGTATATGTTCTGACATTAACATACTTGGAGAGAAACCCTCTATGAAAAGGTTCTCAAACTCTTACCATGATAGAGCCTCCTCATCATAAAACTGGGTCACTAAAACGCAACATCATCTAACTGATCCACAGTGAATACTCACCTACAGGACCACCATATGATCTAATTGTTTCTTCACCAAATGAAAAACCTATGTCACCACCTCAGTCCAATTATTATTTATCTACGGGTTGGGCTCATAGAAAAACTTGTGGGGCCACTGTCACTGAATCTTGTGAGTTGTTCTCATCATGTGTACCTCATCTACTGGTACGCCAGGACCATCTACTAATGTACAGTTGGTATTATAACTGGTGCAACGCCTATAGGTAGCACATATGGAATTGGTCCCTACATCAATACCTCATCATTGAGTCGATCATCCTCCTGATCTTGGTGCCAAATCATAGTTTTCATATGATTCGGAGGAATCCTGAAATAAAAAATATGTACCATGATCTATGAGTATATCTAGAGTTCTAAGTCAAGAAGGGCAAGGAAATCACAACCCATTCCTATATGATTAATGTACCATTATTTCTTGTGAAACAAATATTCTCAATCACCAATTCAAAAATAGGTGATCAGAGTCCCATTATATGGATACATCGACCGATGTACCAACACTGCAGTCCCTAACCTGAAGGAAGAAACTTGAAACAATTAACATTGTTTCCCCAAACAAATCTCACAAAATATGGTCATAAGGAAGAAGTTAATCCTTTTATATCATCGTTAATAATATTTCATCATTAATAATATTTCTGTAGTATCACTGTTTCGGGTGTTAGCTGATTCATTTTCCTTTATATATTTTACTATGTAAGTCATGTTTGTTATGGATAGGATGTTTTTTATTAATATCCATAATTATATTAAGTTATTAAATATTATTTTTAATGATAAAATGAAAATTATTCTTTAACGGTTAGGATGTGGAATGAATCTCATTGCGTTCATAGAGACGGTCATCTATACATACGCACGAGCGACAATATCAATCCATTCATGGTAAAATCGTATGTAATTGGATGTTATATCATATATAAAGAATAATTAACAAGTTATATTTTTTATTTCATCAGTTATAATAATTATTATACCCATCAAAATAATGAAGTGTTGGATAACAAACTACACCACGACGTCGAGATGGTAAGTCATACTTATGCGCGTATGGTGACTTTGTCATTCATAGGATTGATAGAATAATGAATATGGTTGTGCCATATTTATAATAACATCATAGTATTTAGAAGGTACTAGATTTATTATTTTTGTATGGAAACAACAAATAAAGAGGAAATGGAAGAAAAAACGAACTCTGAAAGAGATGATGAAATCATTACCTCTTCTACGGGTGCTTCCTTTTGATTTTGTCGTAAGGGCTCTTAGGTTGGATTTATGATAAATGTAAGTCCTATAGGTTGAATTGAGGGAAGTTGGGGGATATTTGAGTAGGGTTTTGCCTATCCAAATGCCTTTGGATCTGTGAAATTGAGTGAAGCGGAAGTACCCTTTTATAAGCGAGGTGAGGGTTACTTTAGGAAAACCTTGAAATATTGTTTTATTATAAAATAGTTTTCAGAGTATAATGGTGCCAAAAGGATTTATTTCTAGGATAAGGTTGGTATGGGTCGAAATCTTCTCAAACAATAGGTTTTAAACAAGTTTTGGTCACTATATTAAACTTATCTTTTAGATTTAACTCATAGTTAAATAGTTTAATTTTTACCAGGTATTCTTGTATTATTATAATACACGGTTAATAAAATTACTATAAAATGACAAGAAAACATCAAGTGGTTTATTAATGACATATATATCATTATATAAGTCTTTTTGATGAACCATATATTTTTAAAACTGTTATATAATTTAATAAAATATTATTGGTTTTAAAAACTCATTCATGTCAATTCTGACACTATTTAGTATTTGGTTTTTTTAAAAGTCATAATAACTTTATTACTTCAAAAAAAAATTAATCAACCTTAACATGTCATACTCAACTATAAAATTCTTTTAATGTGACAAAATTATCAATTTACATTTATTTTAATATTTATAATATCAATTATTTTAATCTTTCATTAATAAGGTAATTATTGTATCATCATTGTATCGTAAATAAATTTAATTATTTAATTTCAAAAATTTATAAATCAAAATTCATGATGTATGAAATATTTTTATCTTTCTAATTAATTTTTATAGTCAAATTTATCTTATGTATAACCCTATATTAAAAATGTTTTAGTTATCAAACATTGAATTTTACACTTTTAACTCTTCTTTAAATAAAATAATAAAAAATGTCCTAATCTAATCCAAGTGGATCAAATAGGATCATATTTTATTCATACGGTCGATTTTGGTCGAAATACACTTTTCCAATAGAATTAGTACATGTTTTAGGGTAATTATAATATCGTTTTTACCTGTAATTACCCTATTTACTTTTAACTGTGGTAAATAAAAATTCAAAAGTTACTATTCACCCAAAATTATTTTCATCCTATTGAACCACATTTTACTTACTTTTTTCTACCATATCTATCGGATTTTTGAAATTAAATTCACAAAAGTGGTAAAATTATGTTTTATGCAAATTTGCAAATTTGCAAATGTGCCTAGAAGGTGGGTAAAATACATTAAGAAGTACAATAAAATTTTATATATCTAAGCTTATTATAACATGACTTCAATGAATTAAATTGGAATAATATAGTTATTAAGTATCTATTTTTACTTTAAAATAAATTTAAATAAAAAATAATTATTTAAACAAAAAATTCAATTTTTATGTACTATGTAGTATTTTTCACTTTTCATCAAAAATTAAATGTTTTTAGAAAAATACCAAAAATTCAACCGAACCAAATTTTGGTATTATTAATTAAAATATTATTTCAATTTTAAAAAATATAAAACATATATGTTCCATTAATTAATTTCAAACTAATTCCTATTGTCAAAACCAGAAAGCGTGTTTTTGAGAAGTAAAAAGTATCAAAGGATTGATATGTGTTTATGTCCGATTTAAAAGTAAAATTACTTTAAATGACCAAAATTGAATTAAATGATAAAAATATAATCTAATTATAATTCAAAATAATTCAAATTTATAGTTTTAGACTATAAATTATTTTGATTAAAAAAGTTGTTTTCAATTAAAATTTAGTATTTTTCACTATTCATCAAAATATGAGAGTTTTCAGAAAAACACCAAAAATTTATCCAAAATGAATTTTTATGTACCTGTTATAAATAATAATTTAATTTCATCAAAGTTAATATATAAATGTGTCAAATATTGTATTTAAATTGGGTTCCTCATTAAAAGGCGTAAAAATGCATTTTTTTGAAAAATACGTCTTTTATCTGAAAAATTGAACTTATCCTTATATTATGTATAATAAAGACAAAATATGAATGTTATAATTATATGGGACAAATATAGAATTCAAAATGTGGTTATTAATATTCATAAATTATTTTTAAATGGCTAGTTTAATAGGTCGTGGTGTGCTTGAACTCGGTGGTGCGTACTTCGCACGCTATCGTATTATTCAAATAGAATCGTATCGTGGAAGCTTGGGTGTTTAAAGTACTTAGCCTAATTATCTCCACACATATACACATCTCCAAACCCATAAAATTATGAAATTTAAATACAACTAACAAACCATGCATGAATACATCTAAATTCCACAACCAGAGTACAACCTAAAGTAAAAGAAATATAATAGGTCTAAATACAATCCCACCACAGAGCCTAAAAAGTAGTCCAACATGAATTTAAATATGGTTAATTATGTAAATATACCACAAGAACTCACCTTAGTCTATCCTGTATCACTTAGAATCATCTAATCTTGGTCCCTTTGGGATTATGCCCAAAGTTTAATCATCTACACAAGACACGACACGTGCGGGTAAAGCCTGAATAGGGGTGAGTAGAAAAATAATCTTTAGGACACCCCAAAATCAGAAATTATACAAAAAAAGGATAATATTTACCTCTCATTAGTGTATTTATTTGATTAATATAGAATTAAGATCTATATATACTCAAAAAACACATAGTCTCAAGGTAAAGTCATATCTATAATGCCAGCCTATGATTCTAGATTGAAATTTCCACAAATAATTTATCTCGGAGAACACACTCAATGAGTCTAATAACAAGGATTATATCATAATAGATATGATACATAGGTTAGGATCACACCCATGTCCCTAGGGTATAACAAAAATTTAGTTTGTAATAACTCTCCAAGTAGAGGATCAAAGCCCGTATAGTTTTAGTCATGACAATACCGAGAACTCCACTTGATAAATAAGATGATAGAGGATCAAACTATGGGAATCAAAAAAGGATTCCAACAAAACTATATAATAAGTTTGTCAAAAGGGATCACAAACCTATTTGTAAGATATAATTTCATACTAACCCTTACAGAATGGATATGGGGTACACACCCTAAACAATATTTTCCATGACATAGATGAAAGGGATCCAAACCAACATTTGAGGAGTGCATGACATGTTGTAGGGGACTGCACAATGCCCCTTCGACCCTGGGTCTTGCCTGTATAAACTGCTAATGTCCTTGTAATAGTACATTGTCTACGACTACCTATGTACATATACCCATGTCATGGTACATGAATTAGCCCATCTACATTCCCTACTTGGCCATGTCAGTATAGGATTACATGACATTCTTAAGCCTCTATACTCCATATCATGTCTGTGTACCTTATATGGTACATGCCAAGCCATCGGGGAGGGGTCACATGCCTTCTGATAGGGTCACATGCCTTCTGATAGGGCAACATTCCATGTTATCATTAAAATCTTTATGAAAACATAGCTACCACTATAAGGTCTCCACATGGTGTGTTCCTCTAGAATATAATCCATGTAATGTAAAAAACTATAGAATTCCATATCTGGAAATTGTGTGTTATATACGCTCTTCTGTTCTCCGATTCAGCCACTCCACATTCTGAAATGGATGATTTTTTTTGGAAGGGCCTTTCCACCATTGAATCATCATGATAAAAATATAAAATCCTTTTATAAAATGCCTTAAAACATCTTTCTTTATTGTGTACTGAAGAACACCTAAATCGATTATCCACAACATTTGATCTGCAACTGCTTCAATCATCGCACCACCATCATGTCATGCCAAACCTAGATCTACAACATTACATCATTTTAATAGGAAAAAGTTGAATAATGATTGATTTCCATAGTGTATTTCAAAGCACAATCTAAATGAATAATTCCTAGGATGAATGTAGAATTAGGGGAGGAAATCACAAAGAAAAATCATGAGGAACAGACCAAAGTCAATGTTCATGTCGACCGTGATTCATTGTCATTAGACCAGCGATTGAGAATATAAAAGATAATAAAAAATAAATCCTCCCAATTCCCAAAATAAACTATATCATCCCACATCATGCACAATTCATGAATCAATTCATCATATTACTGATTCATGTTTATCATAGGGATCATTAACTGGGAAGAATGCAATAAAAACATGCATCCGACCTTAATTTCGATCGATCATCGATGAATAATAGAGATGTGTTGTGATCGTTGGTGATATCCTCTGATTCAATATTGAACTGGTTTTCGATCATTGATATGGTCATCAACTTTCAATGGAATTTCCTTAAATGATTTCTAATGGATCTCTAATTATTTTCAAGGTTATGCAGCAAACCTTGCGAATTTTCCATAGGCATGTTTATATAGATCATATTAGGTTGTTTGATTAATTAAAAAAAATAATTAATTAAATTTATTTATTTTAAGCATGCACCCATGACCACCCCTCAATCTGAACTCATGATGTGTTCCATGATTATATCATGCCTAGGGTGAAACGTGTGTTATGAACTCAATGGTGCCCATTGATTTCTAAACTAGACCACTGTTTAGAATTTACTCCATTTTTTTATGAAAAATTCATGTGAAAGATATTTAATATATTTAATATATTTCAAAATTTTACTCTAGGGCCACTAGGCCTTGGAATCACACGTCTTCTTAGTGCCTCGTCTAGAAAATAATCTATACAATATCAAAAAATAATACATTCAAAAATATGAGTCATTAAAATCATTTCATATACCAGCACCTAATGTTTATCATCAAAATCCACTCCCTGGTTGCCCAAAACAAATGATACTCTTACCTAAAATAAATATTTTCAAAATAGTTAAATTCTTTTAATTAATTAAACTTGTCATAAAAGAGAGGTATATGGTAATTATTTTTTATTATTAACAGATTCAACTTATGTTTTTTGTATCGCATCCAAAATATATCACCAACCTTGATAGAACAAATTTTGATGTTTTCCAAGATGTGATACTTGGTCAGAAAATTCTACTTCTCTCCAAATCATGAAATTTTGTCATTATTAACATCATATATATAGGATATACTGAATATGATTAAAATGATATTAAACTTATTCTTGGAAAAAAATATGAAGAGAAAAACTATTTCTCACTCTAGTGGAAATATGGAAATAACACTTGGAAATAAATCCAAGTGATATTACACCATCATCGGTAATCAAAGTTCATCTCTTCATTCTTCCAATCCATAAACTATTATAGGAAACTAAAATTTCATTTCCCAAAATTATGAATCAAATTTTTTTCCCATCTTGAATGAATGATCCACTCTCCAATAAATGGTATAAGATTCCCATCTGCTAAAGTAAAAGATACTTTATAACCATAACAACCAATAGGTTCCGTAAAATTCATCATCTAATCCATCCCAAATATGAGATCATATGATTTTATATTTTATAATACCCAAGATATTTTCATAAACTAATCATATTCAATAAATAAAGACATTTTAATCCTTTTTATCCTTTCTCTGAGATGAATTTCTATCTTTTAAAAATATGTAATTAATTCCAAATGAAAAATTAACTAGTCTATTACTCATGAAATATCACTTCTATAGTTTCGTTAACACCCCACAGTTTTGAAAATAAATATTTAATGAATTTAATAATGTAGTTAATAAATGCAACTTTGCCTCTACTATGTTTTGAATTTTGAAAATTGGTTATCAAGAGTTGTGACCAATAAGTCATTTAGAGTCTGATAGAACAAACATGATTTTTGTTGAATAGTAACATACCCTTAAGAATAGTAATATGAATAGTAATATGACCCTTATGAATAGTAAACAATGATATTATTTTATTTTATTAAGGTAATAAGATAATGAGATCTTAATTAATTTTTCATTGCGTTATAAAAATAATTATACCTTTAAATTTGTTATTTTTCGAATTAACTATGATTTTATTTAAAAATTAAACTAATAATATTTAGAAAATTATTTTTTAAAAATGGAGTTCATTTTTTATTTCTACACTTTGAAAAATTGTAGGGGTGAATTTTTGGGATATTTCTAAAATATATGGATTTTTCATGAATAGTAAAAATATAGTTTTGAGTTTTCGAAAGTTTAATGACATTATAATGACATAATAAATAAAATAAAATGCTGGTATACTTTTGTACAGTAACATATGACATGATGTGTCTCAAGTGTCTAAAACCATGTGCAAATACCATAGGCAAGCCCATGGTTTTTCCAAAAACCCCTAATGAGGTGACCCATTAAAATTATTAAAAGATTATCTCTCTTTTAATATAAATACCCACTCATCCATTCATTCTATTTCATTCCAAATCACTCATCCTCAATGTTCTGGTGGTTTCACCTCTATAGGAGTCCTTCAAAGGTATCCTTAATCCCCCAAGGTCCCAACGATTATTTTATAGAAGTTACTCTACAAGGTAAGGGAATCCTTCACCCTCCTCTTTTAGTCAACACTTCTATTATATTATCTCTTTAAATTTAAATTATCATTTTTTGGGGTTTATATTATGTATTAATCTTACTGAATATTTTATTTCCATATGATGATATACCATTTTTCTCTCATTATTTCATTTTATGAAATTTTAAGCAACGCAGTTAGGCTGCTGAATTTTCTTAAGGGATCTCTCAACTTTTCTTTTATTTTCAAGTTCATCTCTTTTCTTTTTTCTCTCCTCAACTCCTCTATAAAAATGACCATGATAAATCCATTATCATATATATATGGGAATTATATTATGTTAATGGATGAACCATCAATAATATTCTCACTCCCTCCCTTTTATTTTTATAAAAGACGTCAACGTCCATGATGTTCCAATTTATAACCTTTGTGGAAGATGAAGTTTCGTTCTTCATTTTATCCTTAAATACTAGTCATGAAACCATTTATATGGTTTAATCAGATTATAAAATATTTATTATAACCTAATTAATATTTAGTAACCATTATATGTACATATTATTAATTTATATGACAACACTAGTTTATAATAATCCAAATACCACTAAATAATCAAAGTGGTTATCATATAATGATTCATCCTTTTTCCATGTAAAAAAATGATAGAAATTACCATTAAAAATTATGGATGTTCATAAATAATATTTAATTTCAATTCATGAGATTTACAACCAATCCACATGAACTCCATTACATAAAAACAAGTGAACCAATTATGAAAATTAAGAAAACAAAAACTCTGGAACGATGGAATTCAATATAATAAATTATCAATAAAAACATAAATGAACTAACAATAATTATGATAAACTAAATACATGTATATTAGGTTCTTAAATAAGTTATAAATAAGTCTAATTTCATATTCCAGGACCTTTATTTCAAGCGCGGAACACATTCGGGCTTAAGGTAAGGGTTTCCTCACCCGTACCTCCATTTTCATTTGGGTTACTTTTATTGTCTAATTACCTCAATGAAATTATTATATATTATTATTTAAACCTCATAAAATCTATTTAAGTGTTCTATATATTTTTACCAACCATAATCCTTCCTTATTTTATGGATCGTTTCACGTTTTAAAAGGAACTTTCAAAATTATTTCCGAAATACAAGCTCGTTTAATGGGAGTTCCTCAAGTTCTTACCTATTTTAAAGGGCACTCTATAATATGTTTTGGAAACCATAATCTTTATAAAATAACTAATTTTGTTATGAAAATACTATCTTGGTAAAATTATGGTTTTATATAAAATATTTTTCCAAAATAACTCTTCTTTTCAAAATAAAAGAGTATTTATCCCAATAATTGTATAATGATTTTATAAGAGTATTTTCATCTGACTCAACACTCTTGTTGATAATTATATATTATTGGGATTAATCATTTATGATGTCATCTAACATATTTTATTAAATGGTTTATGAATAATTTTATTTTGTAAGATCTATTCTAAAACCATTCACTATATTACTTTGAATGGTTAGTGTTTTGTGCTTAATGATTGGGGAAAGTTAGTTATATTTCATATGATAGTTTCAATATGAATGTATATGTTGTTTATGTTTATCCCCACTCATATGAGGAATGAATTGGACTTATTATGTGGTGGGTGGGGCCCGCTATAGCCCCTCGATGCATCGGTAGGTCTCATGAGACAAATAGACACGAAATTGGTCGAGGCCTTTCCCAATGTGATATATGGATTTTGTTGAGGCCTAAATCATTTTTAAACATCATGGTCGAGGCCTTGAAAAGAAATTCATAATGTCCAGAATATGAACTTTCCTCATTATGAAGCTAGTAATTTAAAGTTCATGTGGTTATTCAACTGGTAGAATACCCATGATTATGTTTTATTATGGCATTATTTCACTCATCTCATTTTCTTGCCATAATGTGTTCGAGTTTCTTATTTGAAAATGTATGTGTTTTTATTTATTCACCATTTATAATGCTTATGTTATCTTCCTCTATATTTATTACTCTTACTGAGCATTTGAGATCCCCCCTTTCTTATGTTTCATTTTCCTAGGATAAGAAGAAATAAGTTATGAGTGACTTTCAGGATTAATCTAGGAGGCTTGGATGTTTCTAATGGAATAATTAGTGTTGTATTTTCCTTTCATGATGTAATGTTGTAATTATATATGTATCTTGTTTCCAAAAGCTACCAAACTACTTGGTCCTTCGGGATTAAAATTCCTTGTTTATATGTAAATACAATAAAATAAAGCACCAAATCTGGGAAACTATGGTCGGGTCCTTACAGTTGGTATCAGAGGACGTTTAATAGAAAACATGGAAACTAGATTTAGAAAACGTAGATCTGGGAATAGTACCTAAGATAGTCTTCGAGGATAAACATACAAGAACGTCTTGGTATTTTGGTAAAGAAAATATTATGTGGATCTTTCAAGTAATATATCCTTGTCTGGATATGAGCAGGTAGAGGCGGCTCTGACACAGATGTACCTAGGTGTGAAAGCTCCAACAAAGACTCTCAGGTTTGACCCAAGGTATCCTGGTACACAAAAATGTGCCTTGCTTTACCCTTGGTTACGACACTCCTAGGAGATATTCTTTGAAAAATTCGCATTTTCTTTACAAGTCATTATGAAGGATTTAAATGTAAATATTTTGTCAAAGAAACCATTTTTATGATAATGGGATTAGCCATGTGTAAGATATCAATTTATTCCAAGTATTTTGTTAAGTTAAGATTATAAATTATGATTCATAATCTAATCTAGTGTATGTCATCATCTAGAAATGGTGCCTTGTGGAAGGAATGGAAACCACATGAAAGCCCGTGTCCCATGTAGGGATTTCCCTCCAATGCAAGATAATGATGTTGGCTCTGGTTCTACGATGGGTGCTAAGAAACTTATAACTATACTGGGAAAACTTACTCAGGTTATGAATAATGACCTTACCTGTATAGAGCATCTGGATCCAACACATGGAGGAGTTGTGTTAGATCGCTTTATGCATCAAAAAACTCCATCGTTCAATGAGACTACAAACCCATTTGTTTCTAAGTAGTGGATAAGTTTCCTAGAGAAGATATTTCTTGCTTTGGGATCTAATGAAATAGAGAAGGTTATCATGGTAGTTTATCGTCTATCGGGAGATTCGGATTAGTGGTAGTAATTAATCCAAAACAAAAAGGTGGAGGAAAAGATATAGGAGATGGAATGGAGATACATTAAGGAAATATTCCTAGAGAAATACTTTTCTCGTGAACAGCAAGCAGATATGGAGAAATAATTCATGAATTTAAAGAAAAAGGAAGATGATAATGTTGAAAAGTATGAATCTAACTTCACCGGGTTAGAAAGGTATGATTTGGACTATATACAAAATCTGAGGAGTAATATTGATCGATTATTTGATGGACTAAATCCATTCTACCAGTGGGCTCTGGTCTCCTAGAGTTTCTCATCATATGAGGATATAGTTTCATGTGATATCAAGACAGAAAAGTAATTCTATAAGTCTTATGACTTTAAGGTGAAGCAAGAGAAGAATAGGGCTGCTGAAAACTCTGGGAATGGGAACAAGGAAACATGTAAGAAGGGAAGAGTTGAATTTCTACTCTGTGATAATTGTGGAAGGAAACACCCTGGTGTGTTCTTAAAGGGAAAATGACTATGCTACAAATGTTTATATGAAGTCCATCTTGTTGGTTATTTCAAGGGTAAAAAAGAACATATTAATGTTCAATTATATAATTTTCGGGACGTTGGACACTATGATAATGAATGTCCAAAGGTTCAACGAAACATGCAACAGAAAAGGCCCAAGGAGTAGGGACAAGATTATGTGATCAAAACTGCAGATGTTGAAGTTCTAAATGACATAGTTGTAGGTACTTTAATTGTTTCATCAAACATAGCATATGCTTTATTTGATTTTAGATCATCTCATTCATTTATATCTTCCCAGTTTTCCAAGAAAATTATATATCTCCAATTTGATTTAATAAAGGAGTTCTCGAAAAAAAAACCCTTAGTGGATGTATCATTTCAACAAAGGCATGTCAATTATTCCTCCTCATGACACATAAATGTGCTTCAGTTGCTGACCTTATCATCATACTAATGACTGAATTTGATATAATTCTCGTTATGAATCTGTTGTCAAATTATGATGCGAAGATCTATTAAAAATATAAAGCAGTTACAATTTTTGATAATGGTGTATAATCCCTTACCTTTTATAAAAAAACCTCACCATTTCATTCTCATCTATATCTACCCCAAGTAGATCTACTAAATTCAATTATTGGGGAGGAAGGGAATACAATAACTATGGGTGAGGAAAATAATGTTCAAATAGAAGATATACCTATTGTGCAAGAATATATTGACGTATTTACAGGGGATTTACCTGGACATCCTCTAGAGTGGTAAATTGTAATTTCCTGGACCCTTCTTGTCTAGTAATTTTCCAAAAACACGGTTCCATAAAATGGTTCCACAAAAACAGTGGCACCAGTCACGGTTTCACACTGAAACTATGGCACCGTGAGGGTGACACCGTGATGGTGGCACCGTGAGGGTGACACCCTGACGGTGGCACCTTGACAGTGGCACCGTGAGGGTGACACCCTGATTGTGGCACCATGTGGGTGACACCATGATGGTGGTACCATGACGATGGGATTGTGATGGTGGCACTGTAAGGGTGGCACCGTGACGGTGGCACCGTGTCCTCGCCAAGCAGTCTTCGTTCTTTTTTCTAGTTCCTGACTTTTTCTGCTCCTAAAACGTATCTTTTGACATAAAATGATTTAACCCGCTTTTTTAAAAGTCATTTAAAGCCCATAAATAATATCTAAAATCTCCCAAGAGTTGGGCGACCCTTAACTTACCAAAACACATGTCTTTTCTGTGGTGTCACACCCTTTCCCATACTTTCCAGTTCTGCCCCATGTTGCACGATTTAAAGGAAACTGTTTAAACTCACAGCTGTTATGGCCACCCCTCTGATGAGAATTATTAAATGAAAATTAATTCCATTGTTCATAACCTCCCATATATGTGGGGAAACCATGATCTTAATTTTATTCCATTCAAAATTCTCAAATCCCGTAACTCTAGAATCTGACCCTTTTAATAGAACGAAGCTAATTCCTTCCTTCTTGAGTGATCTCTTTTCATTTCCTAGGAGCGTTGAAGTTCCCCCTTTCCAAGACGAGTGGTACGCCCATGCTAGAGTCCCTACTACTCATTCTTGGAGTCCTTGTATCTCGTCCCCTGCAAATCGTGCATCCCTAGCTCTTGGCATAGGGAGGAGAAACTCCGATCGTTGATCATCCCGGAAAGGTTTTCCTTTGTCTCTCTTTACTGTGTATCATGTGGGGTGGGTACGCTATTGTTTCTATGGGTATAGATGAAACCAAACATTAATGAATATAAAAAATGGACTTTTAAAGAATTAAGGGGGGTGTGATCTATGTTTCTGATTTATTTCCTTATCCTTGATTATTTATGTTGTGAATTGTGCGGGCTTATGACCACTAAAAATCATGGTCGTTAGTGGTCTTTCCTTGTGCACTAATGAAAACCTGTCCTCCATGATGATTGAATGGATTAACATGGAAATTTATTAATCACATAAACTCATCTGATTTAATGGATGTAAAATGAACAAAAACCCTTGTGTGATCGCCCTGGTCAACCAAACAGAAAGTGGGAAACTTAATGAATGATGTGCTTGAATCTTGAAACTCCGTTGCTCTGTCTTGGAAGTATGTGTGATTGTTCTTCTTGCCGCTTATGGGGTGATATGGATGGGTATGGGATCCTCTGTTGTTGCAGTTTTTGGTGGACTTGATGCAGTTTGGGGATGTATCTTGAGGCTTAGTTTGGTTCCAGTACTTTGAGGGATCTCAATGATCCCTTTGCTGTTGTGACATTACAAGAGAATCGGGTGTGAATTCCTAGTTGTTGGTTGACTGTTTTATTTATTTTCCTTGGTTTTTGGTTATACCTATTAGTTTCCCAGTAGTGTAGGATTTACTTAAATGTAATCACTTGAACATGAAAACAAGAATGGGTTCGATGGGGAATTGGTTTTGGGAATGAGTCCTGACATGGTTGTGGGTGTGGAGTTCTTGTGAATGAATAGTAACGAGGTGTTTGTGTTGGGCTGGTTTTGGGAACCCAAGTCTAGGATGATGGATTTCTATATATATCTAATTTTATATTTTATGTTGCTTATTCGTGCCCCACCCAAGTTGAGAACTTTGTGCCGAACACCCCCATTTCATGGGGGGGGGGGTATTTTCACCAACACTCCTATGAGTGGATGGTTATTAGCTCCTTTTCTGCTCCCTTTCCCAAGTACCCCAAGATCCATCAGATAGTCTATGATGGCACGAGGTCCATTATAGCCCAATATTCTTTGGGCAGGGTAGTTGTGGTGGTTGACCCAGGTGTGTGCGGGCAGGTTGTTTCCCAAGTGTCTCCGGGATGAGGCCTAGGTGTCTTCAGGTGTGGTAGTGGTTGTTCTGGCCCAGGTTTTTGCAGGCGTGGTTACGCATGGTTTTTTTGGTCCAAGTGTTTGTGGGCAGGATGTGTGGTTATAACCCAGGTGTGTGCGGGCGGGGGATGGCAGTGGGACAATGGTGAGAATGGCGGGAGAGGTCTGACGTGTAGGATGTCTTCAATAACCAGTGGGGAAGTGGTGTGGGGTACGGAAACATCGATGTGTTGTTACTATTACATTACTTGACTTGTGTTATTTGGAGTGTGTGGCTTGGTGAGGTTTGGGTGGATAGTTTTCCTTACAGGGTGTTTTGATTATCTCTTTTCTCACGGGGCATTAGTGTGCCTCCCCACTTGTGCACGAGAGTCTTCGGCTTTCCCTACTGAGTATACTTGTATGCTCACCCTATGTATATAAAACTGCATTCGGGTTTCCAAGAGGACTTCAGGGATGGTGAAGGATCATACTAGTTCGGACGTTGGGATAGTTTTTGTTTCTATTTTGTTTTATTCTGTATTTTTGGTACTTTATTTCGGGGTTTTCTCGTACTTTTGTAGCATTTACATTTGGAACATGCATATGGGAATGGTTTTTTTTTTCTTTACTTATACTTCAACTTTCGGTGTTGTTGGGAATTAGTATCTTATCTCCCAATCCTATTAAAATAAAAAGGGTAATGCCTTCCATCTTGTGTGTGATTCTATACCCTTGGTGCTAGTAGCCACTCGGGGACCTATTGAAAGCAGGTCTCGGGGGTCATTATCTCTACTTCAACATGAAGAAGGAAGGTTCTGGAAACCGGTTGTCCCTTCTCTTATCTTGGTGAAGGTGGGTCACGACAGAATGGTATCAGAGGGAGGTTTGGGGGATAGGATGAATTCTGGAGTTAGGCACAGTGAGGATTGCATGGTATGGTATGGAAAAAGTGTTGGACAATCTTGGTGCGTGAAATATTCTAGGGAAGACCAGCTAGGACATAGGATTTTAGGGCCCCCCATGATCTGATGCAAGGACTTTGGGCCCACCGAACGACCAAGTGAGGCTACACTGATTGCAGGGTAGAGACCCTAGAAAATGTTCATGCATCATAATGACTTGTGTTCTTGTGTTTCTTGGAAATGTGGGGGATTTAAAATGAATAAGAAGTTGACGAAAATTTTAAAAAAAACTTCTACACCACTCGGGCTTAGGAATTAATTGTTTACCTTGTAGCTATGGAACCTGGATGGTGACCAAGGGTAGTGTGGGCGATCGAGGCCCAGGAGGTTGATTTGGCTGATCGATAGAGGGCTGACCGAGAGGAGGAGGAAGGTTAGTGGAAAAGGATGCTTCATTCCATCCAGCGGTAGACCCTTAGGAAGTACGAGGGAAGCATCTCAGACACCGAGACAGAGAGCTGGCTAGAGGAGATGGTGATAGCTTCCAGCTTGATCCGGGCTCTGACAGAGTACTGGTTTCTTCTGGTTGTAATCCATATGCGGGGAGCATCACGTCAGTGCTGGACGCTTTATCATGGGGAGAAGAGGTAGGTTGAGGTGAAGTGGATTGACTTTGAGAGGGATTTCCGGGCGGAATTCCTCCCTTCCACGATGAAGGCTGAGAAGAGGCAGGAGCTTCTCTCCCTCCAACAGGGGAGCATGTCAGTGAGAGAGTTGGAATCAAGTTCATGAATCTCCTTAACTTTTCTCCAGACCTCTTTACTGATTAGGAGTCTCGGGCGAGACATCTAGAGGAGGCACTCCGACCTTCTCTTCAGTATGCAGTGACCCCCTTTACCCTACTGATGTATTGGGTGGTCTAGAAGAAGTCTGAAGTGGTGGAAAGGATGCACACACTGGGAGGTGTATTGCGAGAGGGAATCCAATTGGTCTTGTCAAAGGGGAAGGTCGTCAGAAATAGGCCTCAAGCATCAGGGCCCTCTATGTTTCGACCAATAGGGAGCAGGACTCAGCAGTTCTAGTTCCAATCTCCCGGTCCTCTCCCTTTCCTTTCGGGCCCAGGAACGAGATTCTTCAACTGTGTCAGTTGTGGGAACCTTCGGGATCAGTGCCCAGACCAATTATAGTACGGTGGGGGTGGGACGGTGCAACACTCACCTCAGCCGCAATAGTTTCCATCTAGGCCCTTTCATCAGCAACAGCAGGGACACTGAGCTTCCACTCTTCTAAGGGAAGACGTTGCAGGAAGAGGTCGACCTCAGGGCACTCCTCAGGGACCTCGACTAGGGCACGGTCGGGGACGTGGATGACAGTCGAGGGGTAGAAGAGCTGGGCGTGGGTAGTTACACACCACAGAGGCAGCATTTCCGACAGGGCTGGAAGTCATTAAATGTACGATCATCTTGTTTAACACTCTTTTCTATGCCTTGTTCGATATAGGAGATTGGCACTCCTTTGTTACACCCAGACTAGCATGTTCTCTATGTGTAGATGCTGAGAGACTTCCAGTTCCCCTAGTGTTGAGTACACCAGTCAGAGTTCATACTAACTTTTCTTATGTTTACTAAGGGTGTAGACTAATAATAGGGCCACACCAGGGTAGCAGGGATCTTCTACTGTTGCAGATAAATCCATACGATATCGTCCTGGGAATCTACTGGCTGTTATTTGTATGTGCCATTGTTGATTTCTTCTGAATAAGGATCATGTTTTCGGATATGGACGGCTGATGTGTAACTTTCATGAGCAAGCAGGGTTTCCAAGAGGGCATCCGGCAAGTAGAGCCCCTCATTTCCTTGTTATTTGAGCTGTTAGTAGAGTCGACGGATATAGATATGGAGAAAGTCCTAGGGATCTCCAGTGAGTTCATGGATGTCTTCCCCAAAGAGGTGGCGACTCTACCCCCTCGGTGTGATGTTGATTTCAGAATAGACTTGCAACCTGGTGCTCATCCGATTTCGATGGCTCCCTATCGGATGGCGCCTTATGAGTTGCAGTAGTTGCGGATTCAGATTGATGATCTGATGAAGAAGGGATTTGTTTGACCAAGTGCATCACCATGGGGTGCTCCGATCATGTTCGTAAAGAAGGTAGATGGTGGTCTCATGATGTACATATACTACTAGATACTGAACCAGATAACACTCAAGAACCATTACCCTCTCCCGAGGATAGATGAACTTTTCCAACAGTTAAAAGGGGAAGGATGGTTCTCCAAGATTGACCTGTGATTAGGATATCACCATTTGAGGGTGAAGGAGGGTGACATCTGGAAGACTGCCTTCAGGTGTATATATGGGCACTTCAAGTTTGTAGTCATGTCTTTCAGCATCACAAACACACCAGCTATGTTCATGGGGCTCATGACCTCTGTCTTCTGGGAATATCTAGACCGGATCGTAATTGTATTTATTGATGACATCTTGATCTACTCAAGGTCGGAGGAGGATCATGTTGAGCATCTGACAATGATCTTAGAGGTCCTCCGACAACACCAACTCTATGGGAAATCTTCCAAGTGAAATTTCTAGACGTGAGAAGTGCACTTCCTTGGACATGTGGTGTCTGAATGGGGAATAGAATTGGACCCATCAAAGGTCGAGGAAGTTGTTTCTTGGGAAACACCCAAGAACGTGGCATAGTTTCATAGTTTCCTAGGACTATCAGGTTACTACCGAAGGTTCGTTCCCAACTTCTCCCAAGTTGCAGCACCTTTGACAGCCTTGACCAAGAAGGACCAGGTTTTCATGTGGAATGAGCAGTGTGTGGCAGCATTCATTTATCTGAAGGGGAAGTTGGTTAGTGCCCCAGTGCTATGGTTTCCAGAAGAAGGGGTGGAGTATGAGGTGTTCTATGATGCTTCAGGACAAGGCATGGGGTGTGTGTTGATGCAACAGCAAGGGGTTATCTCTTATAGATCTAGGCCGTTACGTCCCCCTGAGCATAACTATTCCACCCATGATCTGAAGGTTTCAGCGGTCATGTTCACACAAAATATGTGGCGGAATTTCCTCATCGGGGAATGCTTCATAGTCTTCATGGATCACAAGAGCTTGAAGTATATCTTCTCCCAGTGGGACCTGAACTCACAGCAGTGAAGGTGGATGGAGATCCTTCAGGACTACGACTTTGAAATCTCCAACACCTCAGGAAATGGAATGTGGTTATTGATGATCTGAGTAGAATGTCGTAGAAGGATGTGGTTTGAGAATCAGCAAGTGCATGGTAGGTGATGGAAGAGTTGGTTTCCCTACACTTGGATGCAAGGATGGATGGTGGTAGAGGTTACCTATTTTAGATGACAGTGCATTACTCTCTGTTGCGGCAGGTAGAGGAGTCTCAATGGGGAGACTCAGAGATTTAAGTAATGCATGGTCGCATTAGCTAGGGAAATTCTCCAGAAATATGGTCTGAGGATGGTCAGAATCGACTTCTTTTCCAAGGGAGGATTTTTTTCCTAGAGACGATGCATGAAAGAGTTATTGGTGAGTTCCACAACTCACCCCTAGCGGTGCACCCAAGAGTTTCCATGATGTACTCGAGTTTGAAGAGTCATTTTTGGTGGCCCGGGGTGAAGCGGGTGGTGGCAGAGTTTGTAGAAAAGTTCCTTGTGTATCAGCAAGTGAAGGCTGAACACTACATCCCAAGAGGGCTATTACAACCTTTAGATGTCTCCAAGTGGAAGTGGGACGACATATCAATGTATTTTGTCATAGGACTACCCATAGTTTAAGGGGTTTGTGATGCTATCTGGGTAGTGGTGGACGGACTGATGAAATCAGCTCACTTCCTATCGATCAAGGAGTCAGGTATGGTGGGTTCCCTAGAACAGAGGTACATGGATGAGGTGGTGCAGTTTCATAGGGATCTGAGGTCCATAGTCTTCGATCGGGATACCCGGTTTACCTCATGGGTCTGGAAAGGATTGCAACATGCTTTTGGAAGCCTCCTATGCCTTAGCACTACTTTCCACCACCAGACAGATGGGAAGACAGAGCGCACTATCCAGACGATGGAGGATATGCTACGAGTATGTGTTTTGGACTTTGGTGGATCATGGGTATGACACATGCCTTTGATAGAGTTTTCTTACATAAATAGTTATCACACTACCATTGGAATGGCTCCTTTCAAAGCATTGTATGGGAGGCCATTTCGCTCACCCATAAGCTGGACAGAGGTCAGGGAAGTAGGTGTTTTGGGCTCGGAGATGGTGTAGAGCACGACAGAGAAGGTTCAGCTTATACGAGAGAGGATGAAAGTGGATCAGGACTGGCAGAATTCATATGTCGATAATAGGAGGAGACCCTTGGAGTTCGAGGTCAGGGACCATGTATTCTAGAAGGTCTCCCCTTGGCGTGGGCAACAGAGGTTCGACAGGGGGAGTAAGATTTCTCCTAGGTTCATCGGACTGTTCAAAGTGTTGCGGTGAGTCGGTAAAGTGGCTTATCAGCAAGCGCTACCACCACCGCTATAGAGAATTCTTGACGTCTTCCATGTGACTTAGCTCCGACGGTATCTGCAAGTCGATTCACACATCCTTGATTGGGGAAATCTAGATATCGAGGCCGATGTGATGTTTGTAGAAAGACCGGTGAGGATCAAGGATCATGAGAAGAAAGTTCTCTGTCGATGAACCATTCCCTTAGTTTGTGTGGTGTGGAGTCATGGAGGGCTCGATGAGATTACATGGGAATTTGAGGCACAGATGCGTGACCAGTACCCAGAGTTGTTTTGAGTTTTGTTCTATTTGATTTTACTTGTTTGTGATGAAGCATTTTACCTTGTTAACTATGGAATGTACTATTTCCGTTATTCTCTAGATGTGTGTGTGTGATGATTCCTGACTGTGGGGAGGGGAGGACCTGATCCCTAATCAAGATGCATTAAGGGAGATGTGATTAAACTTGTGCGGGAAAGTTAGTGCCGCCCAAAGCAGATAGTATCTTGACATGGAGGAAGGAACTCCCAATTCCATATTACTGGATGGTATGACCCTTGAATGTTGCATGGTTGCTTGAGGGAGAGGTGTTCTTATATGTCTATGAAGTTCACTCCTGAGACGTATCTTTTGAGGTGGTTGTTCGGACCCCCTCCTTTATTCAGGTCTGGTTTGAATTCTCAAGGGAGAGAATAGTTTGAGAGGTATATGATGTAATGGCTCAGACCCTCTTGGTCTAGTACTTTTCCAAAACACGGTTCCATCAAACGGTTCCACCAAAACGGTGGCACCGGTCACGGTCTCACACCGAAATAGTGGCACCATGATGGTGGAACCACCGTGTGGGTGACACCCTGACAGTGGCACCGTGACGATGGCACCGTGATGGTGGCACCGTAAGGGTGGAACCATGTCCTCACCAAGCGGTCTTCATTCTTTTTTCCAATTCCTGACTTTTTTTGCTCCTGCAAAGTGTCTTTTGACGTAAAACGATTTAACCCCCCCCCCTTTTAAAGTCATTTCAAGCCTGTAAATAATATCTAAAATCCCCCAAGAGTTGTGTGACCCTTAACTTACCAAAACGCATGGCTTTTGCTCGGTATCACACCCTTTCCCCATACTTTCCAGTTCTGCCCCATGTTGCACGATTTAAAGGAAACCGTTTAAACACACAGCTGTTATGGCCACCCCTCTAATGAGAATTATTAAATGACAATTAATTAAATCGTGTGTAACCACCCAAATATGTAGGGAAACCACGATCCAACTTTTAAGCCATTCTAGATTCTCAAATCCTGTAACTCCAAGAACTGACCCTTTTAATCGAATAAAGTTATTTCCTTCCTTCTTGACAGATCTATTTTACTTTCCTGTGAGTGTTGAAGTTCCCCCTTCCCAAGAGGAGTGGTGCACCCATGCTAGAGTCCCTCCTACTCATTCTCAGAGTCCTTGGATATCTTCCCATGCAAATCGTGCATCCCCATCTCTTGGTGCAGGGAGGAGAAACTTTGATCATTTATCATCCTACTAGGGTTTTCCTTTGTCTCTCTTTACTGTGTATCATGCGGGGTGGGTATGCTATTTTTTATATGGGGATGGATGAAACCAAACAATAATGAAGATAAAAAAAGACTTTTAAAGAATGAAGGGGGTGTGATTGATTTTTCTGTTGTATTTCCTTATCCTTGATTATTTATGTTGTGAATTGTGCGGGCTTATGCCCACTGAAAATCATGGTCATTGGTGGCCTTTCCTTGTGCACTAATGAACCCCTATCCTCTATGATTATTGAATAGATTAACATGTAAATTGATTAATCACGTAAACTCGGCTAATTTAATAGATGTCCAGTGAACAACAACCCATGTGTGATCGCCCTGGTTAACCAAACAGAAAGGGGGAAACTTAATGAATGATGTGATTGAATCTGGAAACACCCTTTCTCTGTCTTGGCAGTATGTGTGATTGTTCTGATTGATGCTTATGGGGTGATATGGATGGGGATGGGATCCTTCGTTGTTGTGGTTGTTGGTGGACTTGATAATGTGTGGGTCTGTATCTTGAGGCTTAGTTTGGTTCCAGTACTTTGAGGGATCTCAAGGATCCCTTTAGTGTTGTGACTTTTTAAGAGAACTGGGTGTGAATGATAAGTTGTTGGTTGACTGTTTTATTTATTTTCCTTGCTTTTTGGTTACACCTGTTAGTTTCTCAATAGTGTAGGATTTACGTAAATGGAATCACTTGAACAAGAAAACAAGAATGGGTTCAATGGGGAATTGGTTTTGGGAATGAGTCCAGACATGGTTGTGGTTTTGGTGTTCTTATGAATGAATAGTAATGAGGTGTTTGTGTTGGGCTCATTTTGGGAACCCTAGGCTGAGATTAGTGATTGATATATATATATATTTTTATATTTTATGTTTCTTATTCGTGCCCCACCCAAGTTGATCACTTTGTGCCGAACACCCCCATTTCATGGGGGAGGGTGTTTTTTCCAACACTCCTATGACTGGCTGGTTATTAGCTCCTTTTCTGCTCCCTTTCCCTAGTATCCCAAGATCCTATGGGTAGGCTGTGACGGACTGAGGTCCATTATAGCCTATGATTCTTTAGTCAGGGTAGTTGTGGTGGTTGGCCTAGGTGTGTGCGGACAGGTTGTTTCCCAAGTGTCTTTGGGATGAGGCCCAGGTGTCTTCGGGCAAAGAAGTGTTTGTTCTGGCACAGGTGTTTGTGGGCGTGGTTACACGTGGTTTTTGTGGCCTACATTATTGCGGGCAAGAAGTGTGGTTATAGCCCAGGTGTGTGCATGCGGGGGATGGAAGTGGGACTACGGTGAGAATGGCGGGAGAGGTCTGATGCATAGGATGTCTTCAATAAACAATGGGGAAGTGGCACGGGGTACCCAAATATCGATGTGTAGTTACTATTACATTACTTGACTTGCGTTATTTGGAGAGTGTTCCTTGGTGAGGTTTGGGTGGACAGTTTTCCTTACTGGGTGTTTTGATTATCTCTTTTCTCATGGGGCATTAGTGTGCCTCCCCACTTGTGCACGAGAGTCTTGGGTTTTCCCTACTGAGTATACTTGTATGCTCACCCTACATATATAAAACTGTTTTTAGGTTTCTAGGAGGACTTCAGGGATCATGAAGGATCATACTAGTTTGAACATTGGGACAGTTGTTCTTGCTATTTTTTTATTTTTTTTTCTACTTTATTTTGGGGTTTTCTCGTAATTTTGTAGTATTTACTTTTGGAACATGCATATGGGAATGGTTTTTTTGTCTTTACTTATACTTCCACTTTTGGTGCTATTGGGAATTACTATCTTATCTCCTGATCCTATTAAAATAAAAAGGGTAATGCCTTCCATATTGTGTGTGATTCTATACCCTTGGTGCTAGTCACCACTCCGAGACCTATTGAAGGCGGGTCTTGGGGGTCATTATCTCTCCTTCAACTTGAAGAAGCAAGGGTGTGGCAACCTGTTGTCCCTTCTCTCATCTTGGTGAAGGCGGGTCATGAAAGAAATTGAGTTTTCCATTGAATTAATTCCTTGTTCAAGTCCCATATCAAAGACCCCTTATAGAATGGCCACTGTATAGTTATTGGAATTAAAAAAACAACTAGAGGAATTGAGTGATAAAGGATTTATTCTCCCTAGAATTTCTATGAGGGGTTCCCTATTCTTTTTTTTAAGAAGAAAGATGGATCTATGTGGTGGTACATTGACTACAGGGAGATCAATGCTATAAAAATAAAGGAAAATTATCCCCTACCTCACATTGATGATTTATTTGATCAAATTCATGAAGCCCAATATTTTTTGAAGTATGATATTTGATCTGGATATCATCAGTTCCTTGTGAGGAAGGAAGACATTCCAAAAGCAGCATTCCAAACCAGGTATAAGCATTACGAGTTTACAGTAATGCCTTTTGGACTAACTAATTAACCATATGTTTTCATGGATCTAATAAATAGAGTTTTTTAAGGAATATCTTGATAACTTTGTGGTGGTGTTTATTGATGATATCCTTGTATACTCTAAATTCTATGAAGATCATGGAAATCACTTACGTACTATTCTAAAGACTCTTAGAAGAAATGAATTATATGAGAATTTTTGCAAGGGTGATTTTTGGATCCAATCAGTTTCCTTTCTAGGAACAATTGTCTCTAAGGATGGAATATTTGTAGATCCTATGAATACAAAGGTTGTGAAACAATGTCCTACTCCAACAAACATAACTGAGGTACATAGTTTTATTGTATTAGAAGATATTATCAGGGTTTCTTCCAGAACTTCACCTTTTTAGCCAACCCAATGACCAAGCTCACCAAAAAAAGGGTTAAGTTTGTATGGAAAAAGTAATGTGAAGAATTTTTTGAAGAATTGAAGAGGAGGTTAGTGAATGCTCTAATCATAACCCTACCATCAGGGAATTATGGTTTTGTTATCTATAGTGATGCATCAATGAAAGTACTTGGTTGCATCCTTATACAGAATTATTGAGTGATTGCCTATGCATCTAGGAAGCTAAAAATTCATGAATAAAATTATCCAACTCATGATCTTGAGTTAGAGGTGGTAATCATTGCTCTGATGATTTGGATACATTACCTCTATAGTGATAAATGTGAGACATATACAGATCATAAGAGTTTGAAATATATCTTCTCAAAAAAATAAATCAACATGAGACAAAGGAGTTTTATTGAGCTACTCAAAGATTATTATTTCACAATACACAACCACCCGGGGAAGGAAAATAAGGTAGAAAACTCTTTGAGTAAAAAGGACCATGTAATTTTGAAAAATATGAGAGTTGAAAGGGATCCTCTCTTCATGGATCTAGTAAAAATGTATATGGGAATTATCAAGGAAGGTAACATGTCACTACTTTTTCAAATGGTTTCCCAACCTTCTTTACTAGAAAGGATAAAAAAATTAGGATGATGATGAAGAGTTTCAAAAGAAAATTAAAGCTATATATGATGGGAAGTTGATTAACTTCATATATGATGGTGGAATTTTGAAATTCAGAAAGAGGATTTGTGTTCCCGCTATTCCTGAGAAAAAGAGGGAACTATTGGATGATTATCATAGCTCTAATTTCTCTATAAACCCTAGTAGCACAAATATGTATAGAGATATAAAGGAACATTTTTTGTGGGAAAACATGAAGAGTGAGATTTCTGATTATGTGTTGAGATGTTTAGTGTGTCAACAGGTGAAGGCAGAAAGACAACGTCCTGGAGCAGTCATCAAACCCCTTATTATTAATTTGTGGAATTGGGATGATATTATAATGGACTTTGTTATTGGGATACCAAAGACTTAAAGAAAGAATGATGTCATATGGGTCATTTTTTATCATCCTACAAAATCATCACACTTTCTTGTGATAAGAGAATATTTACAACTTGAAAATTTAGCAAGACTGTATATTAATGAAAATATAAGACTTCATGGTGTACCTTTATCAATTGTTTCTGATCATGAACCCCATTTTACATCACCATTCTGGAAAATTATTCATAAGGCCCTAGATATTGATCATCATTTGAGCATGCTTACCACCCACAAACCGATGGAAAATTAGAACAAAGTATTCAAACATTGGAAGACTTGTTGAGGTATTATTCACTTGACTTTCAAGGTATGTGGGATTAGTATTTACCTCTCGTAGAATTTTCCTACAACAATAGCATCCATTTAATTATTCATATGGCACCATATGAAGTATTATATAGAAAGAGATATCATAGACCAACTTGTTGGGATGATGTTGGTGAGAGAAAGCTTGTTGCCCCGGAACTTGTTGAGGAAACATCGAAAAAGGTGAAGATTATCAAAACCCATATCAAAATAGCTCAAAGTAGGTAGAAGAGATATGATAATAACCGAAGGAAGGATTTTTAATTTCAAGAAGGAGATCATGTTTTCTTAAAGGTATCTCCATGGAAGGGTATTATATAGTTCGGTACGAAAGGAAAATTAATTCTCAGGTACATCATACCTTTCGAAATTCTGTATCGAATTGGAATAGTAGCATAACATTTGGAAATGCCACCAAATCTCTCCAAAGATCACAATGTGTTCCATGTATCAATGATAAGGAAATACATTCCAGACCAAACACATGTACTCACCTATGAAGAAGTAGAACTTGAGCCTGATCTATCTGATTGTGAAGAGCCTATCTAGATTCTTGATACTAGAGAAAAAGTATTTAGAAACTGGAGGACTCTTCTAGTAAGGTTTATTTGGAGGAACCATAAGATGTAGGAAGGAACATGGGAGCCTGAGGAGCTTATGTTGAAGACATACCCAAATTTTTTTAGGTAACATTTTTTGAATTTCGAGGATGAAATTTTTGTAAGGAGGGGAGAATGTAAGGCCCTACAGTTTTCAAAATAAATATTGAATTCATTTTATAATGTAGCCATTAAACACATCTTTTCCTTTACTATATTTTGAATTTCAAAAAACGGTCATCTAGAGTTGTGACCAGTAAGTCATTTGGAGTCTGATATAACAAACTTGATTTTTGGTGAATAGTAACATAACCTTATGAATAGTAATATGCCCCTTATGAATAGTAAATAATCATTTTATTTTACTTTCTTAAGGTTATAAGATAATGAGATCTTAATTAATTTTTCAATGTGATATATAACTAATTACACCTTTAAAATTGTTATTTTTCGAATTAAATGTGATTTTATTTAAAAATTAAATTAATAATATTTAGAAAATTATTTTTGAAAAATGGAGTTCTTTTATGAATTTTTCACATCGAAAAATGGTAGGGGTGAATTTTTGGGATTTTTCTAAAATACATGAATTATTGTGAATAGTAAAAATATAGTTTTGAGTTTTTGGTAGTTTAATGAAATCATAATGACATAATAATTAAAATAAAGTCTAATAGACTTGTGAATAGTAAAATATGACATCAGGTGTCCCGAGTGGCTAAAACCATTAGAAAATACCATGGGAAAGCCCATGGTTTTTCAAAACAACCCTAATGAGGTGTCCACTTGAAATTATTAAAAAAAATCATCATCATCATCCTATAGATATTTAATGAAAATAAAACAAAGTACGAAAAGAAGATTGTGGATACATAACTTTGGGGGTCTAAAGTAATGGAGGTCGAGGGCATCCCCTCAGATGATATTAACCCCTATCAGCTTTAGACTGTGAAAATTGTGAACACATAACTGCTCCGAGCCAGGGATATCAAGAGAGGCCAGATAATCAGCTGCCTCATTCCCCTCCCGCTATGTGTGAGTAACTCTTGTATTTTTGACAAGCCTCCAAAAAAAATGGTGGATGATGTATTCAACATACCAAGGTATCATACCTTGTCCTTGAATCACATTGAACACCTCCATGGAATCGGTTTCCACCTCCACGAGCTCTAGACCCCTTTGCCTGCAAGCCATGAGTCATGTCCACAAGGTCTTGGCCTCTGCTTGAAGCAAAGTCCCATAACCCAGCCGGACTGAGGAATCCAGAACAATTGATCCACTTCTGTCACATACATTCCCTCCGCCATGCATGTCTCCAGCAACGCACGAGCCATCGGTGTTCATCTTCAAGCCTCAAGTGGGAGATGCAAACTGGCCCAGTTACCCGAGGAGACGTTTGTTCCTGCCATAGTACGAGGAATAACATGCATGATCTGTTTCCTGGTGGGAGCATCCCACCACATGATGAGAGACTTAATCATGTACAGTAGATGATTCTAGGTTCTTGTGATGATCACGTGCGCTGACGATCTCACACCTTCATGAAGCCACTAGTTCCGCACCAGCCACACGATCCAACATCCAGCCTACCTGAAAAATGTGTGTGCCCTCCTTTCTGCCCACCCTCTCCCCATTACATGAAACCATCTAATGATAAAAGGCTGATCATCCATTTACATTATGGAAAATGCAGTAAAATCATAGAAGAACTTCCACACCTCCACTGCCCATTCACTCCCCAAAAACAAGTGATCTGCTCTCTCCCCCATATTACTACTATAGCAACCACACATAGATGCCATACTCGCCCCGCATCATTGCATGTTTTCATAAGTTGGGAGTGCTCTGTTCCTGATTCTCCAAAGTAGAAAATTATACTTGGTGGGGATATTTTGGCACTATAGTACCTCATTCCACCCATCCCCTACAGCCTGATCAAAGGAGACTCTCTGATAATATTTGGTTGTGAAAGATCCTGAAGGAGACAGGGTGAACACACATTTCTCAAGAGTATAGTCCAGTCTAATGAACTGGAAGATATCATGTTGGTCGCTATTCATCACCGCATTGGGGAACATCAGATAACGACTGGCCTCTTTTAAAAATTATCTACCTTTTACTATAAATACCCACTAATCCATTGGTTTTCATTTATTACAAATCCCTCATCCACAAAGATCTGGTGGTGTTTCCTCCCTATAAGTCCTACCAAGGTGTCATTAATCCCCCAAGGTCCTAACCTTCAAGTTCTAGGAGTTACTCTACAAGTTAAGGGAATCCTTCACCCTCCTCTTTTAGTCAACACCTCTTTTGTGTTATCTTTTTGAATTTACATTATTATATGTTAGGGTTTATATTATTTATTTCTCTTAATTCCCTTTTTATTTCCATATTATGTGATAACCTTTTTCTCTCATCATTTCATTTTATGAAATTTTAAGCGACGTCGTTAGGCTGACGAATTTTCATAAGGGCTCTCTCAACTTTTCTTTTATTTTCAAGTTCATATATTTTCTTTTTTTTTCTCCTCACCTCCTATGTTCAAATGACCATGATAACTCCAGTATCATCTATATAATATAATTATATAATATTAATCTAATAACCATCATCAATATTTTTACTCCCTCCCTTTTATTTTTATAAACTAAATCAATGTCCATGAGGTTCCAATTTATAACCTTCATGGACGGCAAAGTTTCGTTCATCATCTTATCATTCATTACTAGTCATGAAACCATTTAGATGGTTGAAATAGATTATAATATATTTATTATAACCTAATTAATATTCAGGAACTAGTATATGTACTTATTATTAATTTATATGACAAAACTAGTTCATAATAATCCAAATACCGCTAAATAATCAAAGTGGTTATCGTCTAATGATTCATCATTTTTCCATGTAATAAAATGATATAAATTACCATTAACAATTTTTTATGTTCTTAAATAATATTTAATTTCAATTTTCTAGATTTAAAACCATTCCACATGAACTCCATTACATAAAAACAAGTGAATCAATTATGAAAATAATGAAAACAAACACTCAGGAACGACAGAATTCAATATAATAAATTATCAATAAGAACATAAATGAACAAAAAATGAGTATGATAAAATAAATACATTTATATTAGGTTATGAAATAATTTATTAATATTTCTAATTAAATATTCCATTACCTTATGTTCATGAGCGGAACACATTCGGAATTAAGGTAAGGGTTTTCTCACTCGAACCTCCATTTTCATTTGGGTTACTTTTATTGTCTAATTACCTCAATGAAATTATTGTATATTATTATTTAATCCTCACAAAATATTTTTTAGTGTTCTTTATATTTTTACCAATCAGAATCCTTCCTTATTTGATGGAAACTTACACGTTTTAAAAGGAACTTTCAAAATTATTTCTAAAATACAAGCCCGTTTTAAGGGAGTTTCTCAAATTCTTACCTACTATCAAGGGAACTATATAATCTATTTTGGAAACCATAATATTTATAAAATAACTAATTTTATTATTAAAATACTATCTTGTTTCAATTATGGTTTTATATAAAAAAAATTCCAAAAGAACTCTTCTTTTCCAAATAAAAGAGTATTTATCCCAATAATTGCTTAATAATTTTATAAGAGTATTTTCATCTGATTCAACACTCTTGTTGATTATTATGTATTATTAGGATTAATAATTTATGATTTTATCTACTATATTTTATTGAATGGTTTATGACTAATTTTATTGTGGAAGATCTATCCTAAAACCATTCACCATATTACTTGGAATGGTTAGTGTTTTATGCTTAATGATTAGGAAAGGTTAGTTACATTTCATAAGATAGTTTCAATATGAATGTATATGTTGTTTATGTTTATACACTCTTATATGAGTAATTAATTGGACTTATTTTATGATGGGTGGGGCCCACTATATCCCCTCAATTCATCGGTAGGTCTCATGAGACAAATAGATGTGGAATTGGTCGAGGCCTTTCCCAATGTGATATATGGATTTGCACGAGGCCTAAATAATTTTTAGATGTATTGGATGAGGCCTTAAAAAAATGTTTCATAATAGATGGCATATGCACTTCCCTCATTATGAATCTAATAATTGAAAGTTCAGGTGTTTATTAGACTAGTATAATACCCGTGATTATGTTTTATTATGGAATTATTTTACTCATCTCATATTCCTTCCATAATGTGTTTAAGTTCTTATTTGTTAAGGAATATGTTTTTATTTATTCACCATGTATAATGTTTAAGTTATCTTCCACTATATTTCTTACTCTTACTGAGAATTTCATCTTACCGCTTTTTTATGTTTCATTTTCCAAGGATATGAAGAAGTAAGTTATGAGTGACTTGTAGGCATAATCTAGGAGGCTTGGATGTTTCTAATAAAAAATTATTATTGTATTTTCCTTTTAGGATGTAATGTTGAACTTATATATATATATATATATATATTGTTTCAAAGAACTACTAAACTACATGGTCCTTCGGGAGTCAAATTCCTTGTTTGTATGCCAATGTAATAAAATAAGGCACCGAATCCGGGAAACTGGGGCCAGGTCCTTACAGTTTCATTCCATGACTTATGAGATTCTACATCATGAATATAAGTAAAAAAATTTACCTTTTAAATCTTGGTAGTAGAAATAAATTATTACAATTGATTGATCCATTACAACCAATCTTGAAATTTTTGTACTCCCCAATATTCTCCAGAGATAATTGGATTATAATTATGGTACAATAAGGATTAATTAACTTTATTATTCGACTCTTGATCCATTCCATTTACAATTATTTAGATCACATGGGATAGTGAACTCAAATATATAAAAACATGTGATATTCTAATCTCTCAGCTCATGAATAAGATTTATATGCATAGTTAATTCTATAATGCACCAATACCAAATATCGAACAACACATTATACACAAATATGTTATGAATAGATCAAAATATTTCAAAAAATTGATGTATAAAATTCCATCTATAATTAGTAGATATATTCACATTCTTAAAATTCATCCCTTTCACTATTCAGGTTAATAGGTATTTACAAAACATTTCAATAGAATTCATTCCAAAAAAAATCATTTTTATAATTGTTTCAAACCCTTCCTAAAATTACTTATATGAATTAAATATTTTTATTTAAAAAACCATGTACATGTATTTTATCTCTATATAGGTATATATTGATGCATGAACATGTTTTCCATCCCAAACCATCAAGGTCACATACTCTGACAAGGTACAACAACCTACAAGACACGTTCTGATCACTTATCATTCTCAAACTACCTATCTACACTAGTCTCTTAATAATGTTGTTAGATATTCATTTTTATAGGAACCTCATGAATCTTGACCATCAAAATATTCATTATTACTATCATTCCCAAGACTAAATTTTAAAAACCATTACTCTTATATCATTCTCTAATAACCCAACTCAAATACATGAATCTCGATACCCAAGGAAGATTACCACATGTTCTCAAGAGAAATCCTTAATCCAAAAAATATGTAATATAATGTCAAGTGATCTAATTTATATTACATTTGGTTCCCAAGAACCAACTGACTTTGAAAATTTTTTAGCTATAATATATATATATATTATCACATAATTATTTTTCTTTAGAGTATCCTTAATTTAGTAATAACCTTATAATATTTACAGCATTAAAATATCAAAATTATTAAAAACTATAATGAGAATATTAAAATTAAATGATTTTATTCATAAATTAATATATCATATGGTCTAGATACATCTATCGGGTGGGACACATGCGATGTTTGAATATCAGGTGTTATGGTATCATAATACATTGAGAATTTTTATCACTATATTCACACTTGGTGATCTCCAAAAATGGTTGTAATGAATATGGTCTTGATAATAAGAATACAACATGTTTTATGAATCATTGGATATTCATATATTTGCACATGTGTTTTAGTTATATGAATTGAGTTCATTGTTAATATATATTCATGAATTGTTTTCTTAGATGTATGCACAAAAATTCCAATGACATATTATCTCACTGAGGTGGCATACATCAAGTGTGTCATAAGTGATATGACATTAATTTAATGGTAAAGAATTTATTCTTCCCATCTAAATTAATGGAATAAGATAGGTATTTACCATTAATTTAAATATAAGTGTTTAATGTGATTACATGGATTTGATAGTTTATAAAAAAATTACATTTTGAAAAATCAAAGTAACAAAAATCAAGAATATAGAGTGATTAAACATGTACGCATACTTCTTGATGAGATATCAGTAGGTAGAAAAATTATATTACATTGTATCATTCATAGGAAGGTTTTTGTATTTTATATATTAACTTCATCCTTTTTGGGTGGCTTGATGTTTTCCCAGATGATAATATTGAACATTAATTAATTTCAATATTTACTATTTTTTTGGGGGCCTAATAGGCCACACACTAAATGCCTCTTGAATCTAATTAAAGTCTATTAAATTTATTATTAAGATTAAATTTATTCCCTACTTTTGAAGAGGTGTTTATTGAATTAAATGTGGATTAAACTAATTTAATCATGACATATTCATGTTTAGAATATGTGGGTTGAATTTTATCTGTCCATTACTTATTCACAAGGTTATAAGTAAAGATTTACTTATTTATGATTTTGAGTAATATAGAAAAATCAATATTTATTCATGTTACATGAATACTATAATAAAACTATGTTCAGAATTTTAGGGAATATAATATTTTATAGGGGGGTATGGGTTGAGTTAAATGACCTAATAGAAAAGATATATTTAATTTATCATGATTTTAAAAAAAATTATTTATTTATCTAATAAATGTTTATGTAATGAAAAAAATTAATGAAAAAATAATATTATTATTTTATTTATTGTTTATGTGATTTTAAATATGAATTAAATCATATGAAAAAAAACATTGTGAAATTATATATATTTAGTCATAAGTATAAATTCTAAATATATCATTTGTCAACTGTGATAAGTGTTGAAATGATGGAAGTGGTCTTTATAAATCCCCCAATCCCTAGAGAGAAATTTCTAACACCTCGGCCCACATCACTTCACAATAAATAGATCATATAATCATTGGAGATTAGGTGAACCTAGATATATGCTAGAGTTTTACAACTAGTAGTGAGGGTCTAAGAGGTGATAATGGGATGATTGTACCCTATAAATAAAAATAATAATAATAATACCAACAAAACACAACATAATTAATTTAAATTACTAGCATGGATATACATAGGTTTGAATTAATAAACATTAACCATTCTATCTTACTCTTAAAAAACTCAACTAATTGACCATACGACAATCCTATATGTACAAGTAAAAAATTAATCAAAAAAATATTAGCTAGGAACTAATGGTTCACCAGTCCTATCAAAAAAATCATATCCACTAGCTCATTCACCATCTGTTCTCCCATTTATATAGGGTCCCTTACATAAAACATTTTCCCTTACCTATACCATAAGACATAAATTATGCATGCATCCCAGTGTTCCCATGTATAGTGTGAGTATAAACATAGTATGACACCACCAATGGTGTCCTTATAGAATATCTAAATTTTATAATAGGGTTTGAAAATACCATTAAATAGAAAACTAAACATATTACACTACCACCACCACTCATGTTAGACCATCCCTAAGTGAACCTTTACATACTTTAGTCCGTTCTAGATTGGAATGATAAATTAATAATTTTTCATACTCGAAGTTCCCTTGACCTTCCACCCAATTCTTAGGTAATTTAGAAATATCATCCAAAATTCAACATGATCCTCATATCAAATCCACAACATATACTTCTTAATTTATGATAATAAAAATTCTTATACATATTTTGGATACATTTCATTAATGTTTAATAATTATTTATTTGATAAAACATTGGGTTTTGGTATTTGTTTTCAAGGAATATGAATTCAAGAATCAAAGGAGGACCTGTTAAAAAATAAAAAAAATATCATAACATGTTCTTAATATGATGTATACAATGCTTACTCCTTGATTAGACCGCCTTCCTACAGAATTTCAAGTCATGAATCCCAGATACAATTCATGAACCAAGTACACAACATAAATCAAGAGTACATGTAGGTAATGACTCGAATGTCAAACCTGATGAAGATACACGGTGTGAACTCAATACATGATTTGAAATGTTCGAAACCAAATTTCTGTCAAATATTCAAACTGTGAAATCCATGATATCTAAAATATTTGGATATTATTGTAGATTGAATGTAATATATGTGAAAATAATTAACATTTCATGAAATTCTCAGAATATAAATCATTAAAATCTTTTTTAGGATATGAATCAGTTACACATTGTGAACCGGTTGGTGTCTATATATTTCCAGTAACCCTGATGCGCAAAATATCATGGGATGTCTAAACATCATTTCTTATTTTGTTTTATGTTTCTTTCCAATTTTCATTTTCAAACTATTTATGCTTATTTCTTTTATTAAATCAAGAAGTTCGTTGTACCTGCTTTTGATTTTGAAATGCATTTTTGCTCGTTTGTTGGTCTGACGTCTCAATCCAATATAAATTATTTTACAAAATCAATTTTTGTTATCTTGTTCATTATCTATTCATTCATGTTAGTATTTAATTAATATTTCATGATTTCAATTGTGGATTGTGTTGATTTAGGTTGTCTATTTGTTAAGTCAAGCATGTTGTGATTTATTTTGATTCTTTAATTCAATTACATCAGGTGTGGCTAATCCACTTAGGGTTGGGGGTAGAGAGTAGGTGTGGCTTGAACCTAATGAATATCTAAATAAAAACATGGTAACATTTTGGCTATTAATTAGGTTTAAAGAAATTCTCAATCTCATTATTTTGCCGCTACCTTGACCATCGGAGGAGAAAGATGAATGACCATGACCAAATTGCAGTTAAGTGGGCTATGACTAATCACCTATTATTTATTCAGTCTAGAAGGAAATATTACTAAACTTAGGTTGTAAAAAATATATGGAAAAAGGATAATTTTCTATATTAGGTATATCTAATTGGTTGGATCATGATCATTATGTGATTTTTTTCACCACTTTATCAATAATTCCATTGCACTATCCAATGTTAAAATTTAGGATTACTCTTTTTTTGATACCCTAAAATTTACCCTGAACCATTCCTTTAAATTTTAATTAATCCTAATCTAATTATTTTATTAAATCCAAACAAAATAGAGTTATCTTGTGGAAACCTTCTCAATAGTTTCTTACTGATGGGTTGCTTTCCTAGAAGTTGTCTAGCCAGGTTCGACTGTTGACTGCCACTATGTTATGGATTTATAGCCAAGTTTAGTTTATGAAATATAAATTTAATTTAATAAATTCTGGCACATATCCAACGAAGTTGTGCACTCTATTCAAATTCGAGTGTCATTGTCAGGGATAAATGTGATTAGGTATAGTGACTTGCAGTACAAACCTTGCATTAATTCGCCCCCCCCCCCCCTTCTTTTTTTCTTTTCCCTTTTTTAAAAAAAAATCTCATAGACTAGATCTTTCATACACTTTACCTTGGATTAATTGAATCTTTTAGTGTCACATAACTCATTATATGACAATGTAAATGCAAGAATTTATTTCCTTCGATCCTAAGATTGATCGATCTATTTTTTCATGCTTATTCTTAAAAATGGTTGATCCCACTGATCTTGCACTGCCACACCTGTACAATTATAAATATGTTCCACTTGAAATTTATGATGAGAAAGTTGTTCTACAGGAGTACACCATAATGTATCATGTCTTTTCATCCATCAGTGGTGTTATGCCCTACATTATGCCCCCAACAATTCAGAATCATTATTTAGAGATAAAACCTATACCCATTCATATGATCTATAACATGGGGTAGAATTTTCTACTACAAATTCAAGACCCCCATGAACATATATCCAATTTCCTTGAGGTTTTTGTTACCTTATGTAACCAAGTCATGTCATCATATGACATTTGTTTGAGATTTTTTCCATTCACCTTATGTGATAGAACCAAGGACTAGATGAAGATATAATATACCAAGATAATCATAACTTGGGATGACCTAGAAATGAAATTACTTGATAAATATTTCCCACTAATCTAAACCTAGAATCTCAGAAATGATATCAAAAAATTTATTTAGTCAAAAATAGAATTATCCTTAGAAGCATAGTACTATTTCAAGTTGATAACTCATAAGTTACCATATCAAAAACTCATTGGCATTAGCTTAAAATGTTCTACCAATTACTCCAACCTGTCACCCACATTCTTATGGACACATCCATTGAAGGCTGGCTCATGAAAAAGAAACATTTAGTCAGCAAAGTGATGTTAGATGAAATTTTTGACAAATAAAGTCTATGGAAAAGTGATATAGGACTTTCTTAGTGAATAATCCATTAATAGGAAGAGAATACCCCCCTCATGATTCAATTTTAATCCCTAAGGAAAAAAGTTGAATGATTTAAGCTACCTGATCCCCCATCACCCATTCCTTCTCCTATTTTGGAGATTAAATCTTGGGAGATGTAAGGAACCCACACACAAATCAGGAATACTGAGAAGGAATAAAAAAAACCAAAATTAAAAGATTGTAATTATGTAAATTATAATAAAAAAATCAATAGTACCAGCCGCCAAAACAGTACCTACAACAGTAATACTATAAGAGACTAATTTAGTAGCCACAACAACCAAACCAAAGTTACTATCAGAAGAGGAGTGGAAAAATGCCATCGAGAAATTAGGGACTACCTAGATACCCACCACAAGGTTTATATGTTTAACCATAGTATCAATTATAATAACTTTTTTACCCTAGAGATCATGATTTTCCACCTTCTCAATATAAAAAAAATCTACTAATCTCTACTCAAACCACAAAAAAAATCCAATCCTCTTCAATCTAATATTGAAAAATGTCTCAATTCCTTCATGTATAAAAAATATCATAGGATGAACACTGAGGTGACTAAAAAAACTATAGGACTTCCCTAAAAATCTCAAGCTTCAAGTGGTCCAAATATTAAATACCATATCATTTCAATTATTGGGTATGTTTCTCTATAATATCGAGACTCATACAAGAGATTAGGATAAGTCTATAGTTATTGGGAGTGTAATGATGATGAACTTTTAGAATCCATGCTTTTAGTTAAAAGAATCTGATAAAGCTATCTTGGAGAAAACTCAATAGGTAGAATCAACAGAAAAATCATCAGTTGAGGAAAAGGCTGAAAAAGGATAATGTTTATGTGGCACCTCCACCTTACAATCCCCATCTCCTATTTCCATAAAAAATTAGAAACTATAAATGATAGTGAAATTAAAAATATATATAAATGTTTAAACATCTACACATTAATATTCCAATTTCTAAATCAATTTCTCAAGTTCCTTTTTATACATGATTCTTTAAAGACTTACTTTCCATAAAAAAGAAAATGGAGGACTTAAGAGTCATCTCTCAAAATGAAGAATGAACATCAATTATTTATTGTAAGCTCCCATCCAAAATTTGAGACCCTGGAAGTTTCTCAATTCCTTACACAATAGAAACATTAAATTTTCAAAGAGAATTGTGCAATATCACTGCTAGTATCAATATCACACCTATGAGTGTTTTCCAAAATATGGGGCTTAGAAAATTAAAAACAACAAGAGTGGAACCTCAACTGTCAAACCGCTTATTCAATCACCCTCAAGAACTATTTAGGGATGTCATAGTAACAGTTATAAAATTCATTTCCCCTACTAGTTTTATCATTCTAGATATGGATGAAGAAGGATATGTCCCCATAATTCTAGTAAGACCATTTATCATCATGGGGAAGGTTCTAATTGATGTAAACCAAGGATGGTTAATTTTTATATTTAGAGAGGAACAAGTTGTGTTTAATTTGAAAAAAACTACTAAATAAGGTACTGAATCATTGAATTGTCAATATATATATCTTTATGATAAAAGAAGAGGAGTACATAACCAGTAAGGACCAAAAAAGTTACTACTTCCTGAAGTAAATCGATACAGTTCTCTCAAAATTGTGAAGTACACTTAAGCTCTAATGAGGAATTCCATCCCACTATTCAGACACTTTATTTTCAAGAACCATTCCACAAGGAGTGTGTTTTACATTTAAAATCATCTAAATGGAAGCATCTCTAGCTCTAAATAATAAACAATTCCCTGGCTGGGAGGAAACCCAAGATAGTTTGGAGTAGATTTTATAAAAACTAAGGAGGTTTGATAACACTGGAGCTAGTTTAGATGTATTTTTTTCAAAAAAAATTAAAAGATATAATATTAAAATTTGAAATTTAAAATACCATAAAAACAAAAAAAACATCACATACTTTACTAAATATACACAACTTGAAAACATCAATATTAAAAAAGAAAAAATTAAAGCTTTACACATTGTGTATTCAATAGATTGTGTGAAAATAATTTGTATAGACTTAAAAAACCATGAACCAAGGGTTCACGCCCCCCCCCCCCTGATCCTCCTCTCCCAGGTGACCCCCCACCACCCCACCCCTTTTTCTCCCTCTTCCCATCTCTCTCACTACTGATACCCTCTATCTTACTCTCCTACACCCTTTCCCATTACTCCTATCCCACTTCATGATTAATTTTATATTTTTCTTTACCAGGTGATTGCTCATACCTAGTTTCCCAGTAGAGATTCTCATGGAAGCATCATCCAGATTGAGCTTCGCATTCTCTCCTTATCTGTGGGTGGCCCTACCATCAACATGGCTAGGTAGGTCTCCTGTTAATATCAAACCTATGATCTGAGAACATGTGGAACTCTCATGGGGGTATTTTCATCATGAATCTATCCAAAAATATCATCATCATCAATAATGTTAAACCCCTCACTTATATAAGTAAAATGAATTCGATTGATCTCTTCAAGATATACATGACGGGGCTCTTAAGGAAGATTAAGGGGACCAAACAGTGGGCCCCTAAGTACTTTGATGATCTGTCTCCCTCACCTTCTATTATTATACCTACCCCCACTCATTATCTACCTACCTATGCATCAACATTAACCCCATATTAAATCACTTATGATACCACTGCACCATCCCCTACCATCACAACTTCACCCTCAAACAATATAACACATCTCCCCTACCTCGTCTACCATGACCCCATTTCCATCTGACATCTGGCATGTTATCCAGTATAATCTATAGAACCATCACCATATCTAGCATCGTCCCTACAATCCATTCACTAATCCATCACATTTCACTAACCAAACTCCACCATAAACCCCATTATCTTCCAACACACCACCACTACCTCCAATCCCACCTATTTTGACCTCCCACAAGATCTAATTGACTAATCCACCAAGTATTTGTATCTTATCGACTAGGAACACTGATTAAAGGTCCCCACCCATCATACTGCATTTGAGGTTCTTCAAATCGAACTAGCCTCCAAACATACAACCTCAATATGGATTACCACCTCTCCCCCTACATGATCAACTAATCCTTCTTCTAGCACCATGAAACCTATTATAATGGTCCATCCTCTATTCCCCTCCTCATTAGATTCACTTTATTTGGTAGATCTAATCCAAAACCCTACTATTCAAGTGGGTACATTTGATGCAAAGACTATTGAGAATACCTCAGCTATTTAGTCTTGTATATTTTATCCCCCCTATTATACATTTCATAAGTGTTTTTTTTGTATCTCTATTATGTATTATATTTACTAATGTATCATTTATCATATATAGGGATGGGATAAAGGTTTTACTTCACTGTATGTTACACATATTTTCATTTTTCTTTTGTTTTTATTTAGAAATTTAGAGCTCTACTTCGTCTTATATGATCATTGATGAGACAATCAATCCACCATATAACCTATTACATCAGATGTATTAGCTTGTGGTTGATATATAGTGATCACATGAAGAGATCCATCTCTAAATATATTTTCAGTGGGTTCCCCTCCATGATGTTTAGGAAAGATACTATTTCCACATGATCTTCACGACCAACCTATTTCTGAGGTGGTTAACCCCCCCAAGCATCCCCATGAGCTAGACGATACAGTCACTAATTCTTATTGGAGGCATAAGACCTCTGAGCTGATGGATGACACTGATCATTTCCATTTTCCATCTATTTGGCTGAAGATGTCATTTTTATCACATTATAGGAGGTAACCCGTATTTGTTTCTTTATTTTCATTGTTTTCATAGGACCTTGATTTTTCATTTCTATACATTTATGTTTTTAATTCATCTAAAACATCTATGTAGTTTATTCATGCATCTATCTGAACTATTTTCTTCTTCCATTTACTATATTCACCTACCATTTTTCTTTTTTATATATTGGTTAACCCCTATAGACTAATTGTTTATCTAAGACAACTATTATTTTTCAAATAATTTTTGTACATAGCATAATAACCAATCACCATCCAACAAGTTTCTCAATGGCCTGAAATTCACTATAGATTTATCTTGATTCCCAATTTTAAATTCATAAATTTATATTCCATTTTTTATCCATGCCATATTTTCTACATCTCCCTTATCACTTTCTAGAATAGTTCGGACAATGTATCATTTTGAGTGTGTGGGGTTATTACTAATCTTTATTGTCATTAAACATTGATTTTTGAATGTTTTCACTTGTCTAGGAGTCATTTTTGATTGAAATAAATCTCTAAACACGTTGACTCAATAAACCAATTTAAATAACAGAAAAATTTAGGTCAAAGATTGGGTAAATTCATTTTTATTATTTTTTTGATTTTTATCCGGATTTCTAAGTTCAGTAAATTAATTCTGATTCCATATTCTTAAAATTTCTTTTGATTGACTTATTAATGGTTATTATTCCCTGAGTGATTATGAGTAATTTTTTTATAATCCCATTCTTAAGAGAATTCAAGACCTACATTTTCATATTCTTTTTGGAGAATATTTCTTTAGATATACTTGGGGAATGTAAACATATCATAACTTTCATTGGAATCATAGAGAGTCTATGATTGAACAAAACAATTGTTAAAATTATTGAGGCTATTTTGTGGAGCCATTTTTCTTGAGATCCACCTGAACATATATCTTTATTTAACCCATAGTATCCATTAATAAAATTGTTAGGATGGATCTATTTCAAGACTATTATCCCTTCATATCCTAATCTTGGTACTATTCCTTATTTTATTTTTTAAACAAGTGTGGGGGATTTATTATCTCAGCCATTCACAGGATGTTTAATACTGAGGAGATGCACAATGGCATTTTCACTAGATTGATATGGAATGGTTCATGATTTCTTTTATCATTTTCCATACATACCCAATTCATTTAAAAAAAAGAAAAAAAGGAGAATTTTATTAAGAGCGTAAAAATAACTATTACCAGAGTGATGAATCTTATGATGGATTGTATGTGGTTAGGTAATGGATGTGAGATCAGTCCTATATATGAATTTAAGAAAAACTAAATAAAATAAAAATAAAGGCATATGGAACATTCTTTCTGTTATCTTGATATATTTATGAACCTAGTTTGGGATTCTTAGAGAATGGACACATTTTTTCTAGGATGAGTTACTTTATTACACAATTCATTATAATCATTCATTATATTATAGATCTTACCATCCTTTTTATCGTTATTTTTATCATATACCCACCTTCCCTAATCCTCTAAGTCATTTGAAACCTATTTTTGAATCCCTCATGAAATTTTTTTAATTTTTCTTTAAAAAGTGGAGATGTTAGAACCAATGCAAGAGTATAGTTAAGAACACATTTTTAGGGTATGAGAATAACTAGAATTTTTTTACCTTGTGTGATGAGAGAAAAATTAGTGTGAGGTAAATTGAAATTTTTTGTAAATTCAGAGGAATAATCATGAAATAGTAATTAAAATAAGAAATTATATGAATAAATAACATACCTATGGGGAACGAATGATTTTCTCTACAAAATTTATTTTGGTGGAATTAAATTTTCATATTCCTATTAGTTTTATTTTTATAGATGTAATACATTATTTCTGTTTAAAATTTTTTTAATTTAAAATCTTGTTGAGATGATTTTTCCTTGAGTACAAGAAATAGTTCAAATGTAAGGGAATTTGATAATATGAATTCCTATACCTTATTTGGATAAATTTTTTAATGTTTAATCTTTATTTTATAGAACCCTAGGTTTTGGATTGTTTTTTGAAGGAATATAAATTCAAGAATCAAACATGGACAAGAGGAAAATAAGAAAAATGATCATTACACATTGTGAATATAAATTACATGACTTTTACTACTCAATCATACTACCTTCCAGTTAAGTTTTAAATCATGAATCCCAAATCTAAGAAATGAACAAAATAAATTATGTGAATCAAGAGTACACATCATGAAAGACATGAATTTCAAACCTAATGAACATACATAGTGTGAACTCAATACACGATGTGCAAAATTCAAAACCTATTTATTGATAAAGATTCAAGAAGTGAAATCCTTGATATCCAAAATATTTATAGATTATTTTAGATCAGAATTAAATGGAATTTAAATAATTTATATTCCATGAAAGACTCAGAATAGCAATAATTTAAAGCTTTTTCATGATGTGAACTGGTTAAATGTTGTGAACTGGTTAGTATTTATATATTTCCAGTAACCCCGATACATAGAATATCCTATGACATCCATACTTTTGTTCCTACATTATTTTTCATTTGATTCACATTTTAATTTCCATTTGTTTCTGTTACATTCTTTAATTACTTAAAGTAAAAGAAATTCCACATATTTGATTCCAATAATTTTTTTCTATTTTATTGTTCTAACATCTAAATCCAACACCCATTTCCATTAAACATCAATTGATACTAAATTATTCATTTTTTATTAGTTATTTTTAGTATTTAATTTATATTTTATTATTTAAATTGTTTATTTCTTTCATTTAATTTTTTTATTTATCGTGTCAATCATGTTGCGATATATTTCACTACTTTCATTCAATTCGATCATGTGCAACTAATCTTCTTAGGGTTAGGCGTCAAGAATATGGGTGTCTTCAACCTAATGAGTATCTAAATAAAAACATGGTTACCACATGGAATGCAATTATGTTTAAAATAATTTCCAGTTTCATTCTACTTCAATTACCATGATCTTTGAAGCTGGAAAATGAACAACCATGGCCTAATTGGAGTGGATCAAGCTAGGTCCAATAGCTTGTGATTCTTTCATCCTTGAAGTAAAGATTCTGGCACTTATGTTGTCAACTCTATCTAGACCATGTATAATTTTCCAAATAAGTTATATTAAATTAGTTGGACTAAGATAAATTGCTTATTTTTTCACTTCTTTAAAGTATATTCCAAATGTTTATCCAATGATAATAATTAGGATAACTCTTTTTTGGATACATTGAAATTGACCCTAAACTCTTCCATTAAAATTTGAATTAATACCAACTACTTGGTTTAGTAAATCCAAAAAAAATAGAGTGATCATTAATAATCCTACCAAAGAGGTTTCTAACACTATGCTTCATTCCTGCATGTTATCTCAATGGGTTTGACCTCAAACTACCATTATGCTATGTCATCATAGCCAAGTGTAGTTTTGGAAATATTAATTTTATCTGATCATATCCCACATTTATTTAACGATGATGTTTGGGATGGTCAATATCTCATATATCCAACAATAATACCACCCTCACTCGATGATCTCCATCACCTTCAATGGTAATCTATGGATTATCCCTTCTTTACATTAAATTTTATCCCCATTATCCATAATATTCTCAACTATGGAGAATAAATTCTCTAAAGAGTGGACTAAACCACCTCATGGACTCTATCCTCTATGACCACAACCCCAATGAACTCATCCCGTGATGAGCAGAAATTAACACACTGAGGATACAACCCAATGATCTTCTGTTTCCCTGTTATTAGTGATCAACATCACTCATAGTATCATCGGTTACACCCATCACATTCCCATGGAACCAAATAAATTATCATAACCTAATAATCAACACATATAACATAGATTATTATTCCTATCATGATGTGAACCCACAATATTTGGAAGGAATATCATGAAAAATCATAGCCACCATTTTCAAAATAAGGCTAAACATAGCTATCCCTAAATAAAACAAAAAAACACAAGGTTCTTTGTTCTTGGTCTTACATATACAACCCTACACATTCTAATTTATTAAACATCACATGAATACATGTATACATAATAATTGGTTAGGCAGCACAAAGCTAGAGTATTTAAAACTAAGCTAGAAAAGAAACTCTATATGATATATATTTAGTTTAAAGATTCACTAAAATATGGAAAATTCCCTAGAATTATGATTTTTTATTAAAATTAGATATAAAATTGAGAAATATGGTTCACCTATTCACATATACATTTTTCCTTACTTTTGGATGCTCCATAATTTAGACAAAATGGATAACTGATCGGATTGAACTAAAATATCACTTGAAAAAATAGGAAGAGAATGAGAGAGAGTTTACGATTTTTTTTTTGTTGTTCCTTCTAAAAAATCTCTAAAAACCCATCTATAGTCAAATTACTGGTTAATTTATCATTTTTCACATTTTAGAAAAAATGTTCAAAAAAATATTTCCACATAATTTTAGAAAACAATAGATAAATACATATGTATCGTTCTCATAAATACCCATATGTAATATATATATATATACAATATATATCTCTATGAGTAAAAAATTTTCAAATTTTCAGTCATTAAATATATTATATATCTCATTACATAATATATTTTCCATATATAATATATTTTTCAAATGAAAAATCTCGTAAAAAAATATTTATCCCATGTGTAAGGTTATTCCCTTATCTAACAACACACACATACCCCATTTTTCCTCATATGTAAAATAATTCAAATACAAAATATTTTTTAAAATAACTTTTTCTATAAAAATAAAAAAAATGATTTATAATAAGGGTTTCACTTTCATAAAATTATAGTATCTACTAGGTTTGTAATTATATAAAATTATGAAAACCATTACATAAAAAATTTGGAATTTCAATACAGTATGTATTTTTTCTACAAAAATAGGTTCTTTTTTTCCCACTCTTATTTCATTCATGACATTTTTTCTTCATTCAAGATGCATTTTCACTATCCTTGATATAATTTTTAAGCATCCATAGGTCTTATGAAAATCATTTGAATACATTTTATGCAATAAAAAAATATCATTAATGGATATAAAAACAAATTAAAACTATTATGCCCTTTTTAGACATGAAAAGTTCTAATAAATTTTCAATTTTTAATAAAATATGATTTTATCTCAAATAAATCACTTCCTTACTCATGAAAAAAACATTATTTCACAAATTTCACCATAAAACATTTTATAGAAACTTTAGAAAACAAAATAATTCATGAAAACCTTTTACTTGAGAAAAACCTTTCATCACTATAATGTCAAAAAAAACTATAAATTCATTTACAAAGCTCATAAAATGAAAATATTTCTATTAAAACTTATAGAAAGGCTAGAAAACCCATGTAGGAATATTAGGGAATTATCATTATAACAATCTTAAAACCACTCTTATAATCACCCTTAAAAATGTAATAAACAAAAAGGTTAATTCCATCATTTCTCCTCTCAAGAACATATCATTACCCAATATATTGGAGGGATATATTAGACCCACTCATTATCATATAACCAAACATAAAACAATTAAAATATTCTTTTTTAAAAATGTTATGAAATTAAAATATAGTTAAATATTAATTTAATCACTCATATAAGTCTAAATAATAAAATTATTTATGATTTTAAATGAACATGTTTACTGAATAGAAATATAGTTTAAAACTTTTAAAACGTTGTTTAAAAGAAAAAATCATTTACTCAAATCCCAACTCACCACATAATTCTTTTAAATTAATAAATAATTAACATATATTAATTATTTACCTTTTCAATAAACCCCTAAATATCATTACATTATCATTATTCTTTTCATTTCATTTATTATCATGTTTTATTTAGTTACAAAATTTGTTAAGTTCGTGTTAGTTATTTTGGGGTCATTCAATCTAAAATGGCTTTTCAGTGATGGTTGTGGTCAAAGGGATCATGATTCCATAATATAAAAATATTAATCATGTTATAATTATAATATTTAAAAATTAATTATAATTTCAAGACCAACCACGTAATATGGTTAAGAAAAATTAGAAACATTATTTCATGGAGGTGGTAGTTTGTGTATACACATGTGCGACATTTTCATTAGTCTAATAGATAAAAACATAATAAATTAGATTAATGATTCAATTCATAGAATAATAATTATATTATAAATATCATATTTATCCATTTTATCCATCCTTTTTTCTATACATGTGATTTGTTAAAGAAATATAATTTGTATCGCTCCGTGGAGGCAACAGGCCGAACAAACGAACTAGAGACGTTTTCATTTTCCATAGGATGTAATGGAAATAAAAAAAATTGTTGTTACATAAACATAATAACATTTATATAAATTTATGATAATAATTTCATTATATTCGTATGGTTATAATAGATATTAGTTAGGTATAATAATAAATAAACTTGAAATAATTCTGTTAACTCGTATACCTCTTCCATGGAAATCTTCCTTCAGCTTATATGATAAGAAATCTAGGATTTTCCTTTTTTATACCAAGTCCTCTTGGAATGGTATAGGATCTTCAGTAATTTATTTTTTCATATATTGGTCGATATAGGACTCTCAATGTGTGTGGAAGAGTGAGGAGAGGAAGTGACGGTATATAAGTTAGAGGAGTGGTACCCATATAAATATTCAGAACCCTAAAATATAAAAAATGTATTTCTTATCTCAAGTGGATTAAATTTAGTCCACATTTTATGAATAACATGGTTACAAATAAATAAAAAAACAAAAAAACTTACATGTTTTAGGTATCTTTTAAATCATGTCTCTTAGTTTAACAACCCCCCCACCCCCACATTAACTTTTTTAACCCTTACCTTGGGGAAAAACATTTTTCATGGAAACTATTAATTATGACTAAGAATGAAATTAAAATAACTTAAAATTTATAAAATCAAAATTTTAAATATTTAATCCATTTTATATGATTCAATTTTTATAATTAGTAAAAAATAATATAATAAAATTTCACAAAACGTAATGAAAAATGGTTTTTAGAAAAATCCTTTCAAGTATAAAAATGATTCCAAACCAAAATAAAGTGTAATTTTTATTCAAATGGTATTAATTAGATTATTTTAAATAAAAGGATAACAATTTTACTTTAAAAACCTAAAATAAATAATAACATTTTGAATAATTGGTTAAAAAATAACCAAAAATATTTTCCACTGGAATGTAAAACATTACTTAGATTTCCAAAATGTAAAACATGGATTTATAATTTCAAAGATATGTTTTTAAATGAAATATATTAATTTTTAAAAATATATTTTCTCTAGATAAAATGTTTCACAAATGTTAAATTTATTATAATATCGTGATAATGTCATGAAAGTGATAGTATTAGTAAAATTAGTATTTTTCACTATTTACCTAAAAATCAACTATTTTAGAAAAATCACAATAATATATCTTTACTTTATTTTTACATGTTTATTTTGAAAATAATATTCAATTTCTAAAATTAAAAAATTTATCTTTAAAATAAAAAAGTAAAACAAAAGGAAAAAATTCTTTAAAATAAGAATGTCCATTATACACGTTAAGTGTTATTTCCACTATTTCACAACACCTACTAATAAGTACTAATTTATTTATTTGAAAATTAAGTAATCATAGTGTAATTAAGTTTACATTTCAATTTAATAAATTTTATTCACTTTATTTTTTTCATATAACACATGTATTTCAATAAGATAATTACTTAATGTAGGATATACTAAATTCTCTAATGTTACATTCTACCACCTTAAATAAATCACATCCTCTATATTTTTTTATAAGTATAATTGAAAATAGTTTAAAATATTTTTTGAAATCAAATCCAAGGATTGGAAGAGGTATTAAAAACCATTAATTTTAAAAGGATCAAAAAATGAAACCTTAAAATAAAGAAAAATAGATTAAATATTGAGTGGAATATAAATTCACATAATTGGAATTAAATAACTTTTAATCCCATTAAATTAAATTTAAATTTGAATATAAATACAATTTTTATGTTATGGTCAAGAAATTTAATATTTCTTAAGTATTTCATAAACTATTAATTTACTATTTTTTTACTCATACTGGTGAAAGAGTTCTAAAATTTATACATTGACAATTGTTGATATTTTCCATAAATGACTTGATATAATTATCTTCATCTTTCTTGAGTTGACGAATTATTTTACCCAAAAGATATAGAACATGAGAAAATACACTTATATGATTTCCTTGTATAATCCCAATTTCATCATTTTGATAGGATTCAATTAGTTTTTCACTTCTGTTTTACCTCGTATTTAAACAATAAAGAGACATAATGAATTATTAATTCCTAATAAACTTATATTATATTTTAATAGATGATAATATCCCTAAAAAAATCAATTTATTTCTCATGTATCTATTGATTTAAGAAATAAAAAATGTTCATCTCATGTTATGATAGTAATCAATATTAAAAAACCTTCATGTGTTGAAGTAATACATTAATATCCAAAACTATAAAAATAACATGAATAGTTCAAATTAAATCATTCCCTAAATTATTAACCCAAAAAACCTTCTAAATATTTCTGAAGGAATTCGAACAAAAATTCCAAAAGATTTTATGACATATTTCTCCTATATAAATATAAAATTAATCCCCAAACTACATTAATCACTCATAAATTCACATACCAAATATGTATTTGTCCAAATAATATATTCTCTAAAATATATTGTTCTTTTCCCAAAATAACCAAAATCACTATGACATAATAGTACCACAAAATCATTTACTTTTACAAAAGTTAACACAATATTTATTCCTAAAATAACATCAACCATTTTTATATAATATATAATTTTATCCAATAATTCTCCATTTACATGAATTCCAATATTTTTCCCAAAAAAATATAGTAAATTTATTCAAAAATAACTTTATCCATCTCATCATAAAATCACTTTCTGATATAAGGGTTATCTATAAGATAAAGCAATGTCCCTTTGTCCCAATTAACCATAATTACCACAATATTAAATATCATAATATACATAAAGGTTATTTTTACATTTTATCTTTTGCCCCTAACAAACAACATTATTTCATATATAGCCTTTATAATAAATCACATATTAAATATATAGGTTACTTATATATATATCATCTATTAAAACCCAATAAAAATATCCTAAAATATCACTAATCACCTTAATATATATTTTTATAAGGCTTCAAAAAGGATATCTGTACCTTAAAACTTATTATTATTCTTGAATTTGTTAACTAATATCTAAAATATCACTACAAAATAGCTCTAGAAATCTAATATATAGATTTATCATTCATTTAACCTTATTTTTTAGACCTTTGACCATTATTTTTCATATTATTCATTAATACATACTTCATATGATCAAGAATATGAATAATGAACTAATAATAATCAATTTCAATCTAATCATGTTTCAAAATTTTAATATAAAAAAAACTGTTAAAATAATTCCTAAATTTTATAAATAATTAGGAGATTATTTATATTTAACATATGACCTGGTTAAAACTTTAATTGTTTTATATTTTTTATCCCCTTTGTGAGCATCTAAACTTGGAAATAAATTTTTGTAATTCTTATACTCCCAAAATTTAAAGCATTCAATTGATACCTTATGAATAAATGTATTCCCCAATATTATGTTAACCAAACTCTTCATTTTTAATAGGTAGTTTATTAACTTATTACCTATTTTACAAGATATAAGACATATTCCCTTTGTTTTGATACATTTTCTGGGGAGTTTCTACCATATTCTTGACATAAATAATATTTAATCTTCTTCTATTCATGATCTTTTTCACTTGAACTTTCATGAAACTCTATTTTTCTCTAATTTTAAAGATAGGAAATTTAGATAGGTTCTTTTTTTATTCATAATTTGAGATAAATTGTTAGGTAAAAATAAATAATATTTCAATCTAACTCCTATATTTTTTTGGTTCTTTGTTCTGATAACAACCAAATTTTCCTTCATACTCATTGTTAACTTGGTTCTTATGGGATCAAGCCACTTTATAAAACAAAATTATTAGATTGAGTATATCAAAAAATAATAATAAATCATTCTATAAATATTAATATGTCATTAACTATGTCACATTATATTCTATTCTTCTGATACATCCCAAGATAACCATAATTATCTTTAACAAACTAACATTTATGTTTATAAATTACTTATAACTCATGATCCCAATCCAACATAGTAACCCATGAATTTTTGGAAATATTTTAAATTATACTCATCTAAGATAATCTTAACCTCTATAGTTATATAAACCCTTCCTTTGATTCCAAATAAAATAATATAAATCATAAATAACCCACAATTACTAGATTTATAATAATGTTTTAACTTTATTTCATTTCTCATATATTTTAGGTTTATTGTTTTAGAGAATTAGAAAAACCATTACATAAAAAAGTGGATATTTCCCCACAGTGGAAAAAAATTCCATAGAAATAGTTTTTAATGTTTACATTATTTTTTCATTCATGAAACAATTTCTTCATTCAATAAATATCATCACTGACCATTAATTTATTCTTATACATCATTAGTTCTTTTTATAAAAAATTAAAATCATGGTACGAAAAAAAATCTCGATTAGGGATATAAAAAAGGAAAAATATTAGTCCCATTTAAAAATATTAAAATACCAAAGGATATTTTCCTTTTTTAAAATTTTTCTTTGATATGAAGTAAATATTTTAATTACTCATGAAAAAACATTATTTCCCAAATATTTCTAAAAAAACCATGTAAAAAACATAAATAATAAAATTAATTCCAGGAAAATATATTGATAAAACATAATAACTCAAGGAAACTTTTCCCGTGAAATAAACATTTCACCTTTAGACGGTGAAAATCATCAATAAATTCATTCATATACCTCATGAAATAAAAATATTTCCATTATAAATTATAGAAAACATAAAAAAATAATGCAGTCTTATTGGAAAAATAACTTCATACCACTCTTACAATCACCCTTAAGAATGGAATAACCTTGATAGTTAATTTCAACATGTCTCTTATCAAGAAAATATCATTAATCAATGCATTAGAGGGATATATCAGAAACACAAATAATAATATAAAATTTTCAATTACTATATCATGAATAGAATTCATAAAATATGTCAGCAAAATAAATCTCATCAATATCTAAAAAATGACAAATCCTTTTCTCCATATTTTTTTAAATTAATAATTCAAAGAACAATGAGAGTATTATTATAACAACCCTTATCTTAATTAAATATTAATTCATGATTTATTATATAATGTTACACATAATAAAACCCAAATTCTCAATAAGTCTAATGTATTTGGTGATTACTAACATTACATAAAAACATAAAAATGGGCAGTATATCGCCATTATTTAAATATAACTTAACTTTTTAATAATTTTCCATCATTCTCAAAACTGAAAGGGATAAACTAGGGATATAAATAAGAATGGGGTGAGATATAAATCATATTAATGAAATAAATTAATAAAAACATGATGAAAGTATTACATATTCAAAAAATAGTCATTTAAATATGACATAAAAGGGGTGAGAAAAATAAATATTAATAATGATTCGTGAAATAACATGATAACATAGAGAAAATTTGGGAATGTGTAAATAATATTAAATATGAAATCTTAAAAACAGGTTAAGGATAATCACCAAGAAATCATAACATGGTATATAAAGTCTCTTTATGGATTATATTATCTCCCTAATCCCATACATGATTTTTCATGAAACTAAAACACAACCCAATGTAATGGAACACAATATAATTCTGGGTGCCCCTGTCACTTTCAAATCATGTACATGCATTAGTGTTCCACATAGATCATATAAAATAATGATTTATTTAATTAATTTTAACCCCATGATAAATACTTGTGGGTTAAGTAAATTTATTCACTATGTAAAGGATTTATTGGTATATCTAGGTGAATACCCTTCGGTGGAAATGGGTTGGATATTCACAACAGAATCATTTTCTTGAAAAATCAGAAGGAAGTTTTGGTAGCATAATAGCAGAACTAAAAGGATTATATAATTTTTTAATGATATTTAAAGTGGTATATCATCATTGGGATATTAAATTGGAAGTAATATAATTATATCCCAACATTATTAATTGGAAAACTAAATAAATTTTATAAATAAAGTGTTTGAATAAACAGAAGAAAGAGAGGATCCCTTACTAAATTTCATCAGAGTAAGAGTTTAGGTAACTTCTATATTTATAGGTAATAAATGGTCTTCCATTGATAGTAAATAAATTTGGAAGTATAGAGATATTTATAGATTCATGAAAACCTAACCAATTATGATTCAAAAGGATAATCATAAAGAAGGTTCTTGAATGGAAAAGAAGACAGGGAAGTCCCTTACCTTGAGATAGTGATTCTAAAAGATTAGGAGAAGCTTCTTGAGAGATTGGTGAACCTTGGTAGGACTATATATATGGTGGTAATATTAATTACATGCTATATGGTTTTTGAGTAAAGAGGAATGCGAAATTGAATGGGTTTATATAGGGAAAGAGAGGGGAGTTTTTTATTATTTCCCTAACATAGGTTTTCAACACTATATAATAAAATATTCAAAACCACAATCCTTACCATTGTTTTTTAAAATGGTTTCTACCAAATATTAGTTTTTATAAATATTTTATAAGTACAAGGGACGAAATCACTAAAATATTACCCTTGGTGATGTAGAAGTGAGTGAGGTTTATAAAAAATGAATTAAAGTCATTAAAATATAATATAGGTTTGGGGGATTCATAAAGGATTAATAAAATCAATAAAAAAACCTTAAAAACACATTATTTTAAATAGAAAAATATATTTGGTTTGTTATACCCTTTATAGAATTAATTATATCACTTTTGGGAAAATATGATGTCATAATACATATCATATATTTATACCATTTTTAATTTCTTCCCAAAAAAATCGAATAGCTCCGAAAATAATGAAAAATTAACATCTGGAGTTTTTTATCATGGTAATTAAAAAAATATTTAAATTATCCAAATAATTTTATAAATATGTGTATTTTCACTTTAAAAATAAGAATTGAGATTTATTTATAAATGATAGTTTTTTCGACAATAATAGTTTTTGAATCCTTATAACAATTACATTTGACATCATAAAAAAATATCATATTTATTTAATATATATATAATTATTTTATTAATATATTATTATATCATTTATTTAAAAAAAATCATGAATAAATTAATATCTTAATTTAAATTCTATATTACAAAAAATACAATTTGTGTTTTATCATATTTAAAATAAAAAATATTTACAAAGTAATGAAAATAATAAGTAAATATATTAATTATTAAATAAAATATAAAGGATAATATAATTAGGGTCTTGATATATATCCCTCTATTACTTTTAAATATTCCCTAAGGTTGAAGTTCCTGATGGTGATATTTCCATGGGGTGGTTCGGCATACATGGTTTGGGTCGTAATTTCAATAATATTGAACTTTTCCCGTAAATGATTTCAATCATGATTTATTTATTGGATCTCAACTTGTTATTTTTCAAAGTAAAATACCAATGATACTATCTCCCTCATAATCTCTGATAAATAGACTTCATAAGGTTTCTATCATATTTGTTGATTCTATTGCTTCTCTTGTCTATATCAATTGGATTTATCATAAAACTATATTTATACTAATCAAATGGTCATTATTAAATGGATACTTTATCGGGGATAGTTATTATTAATGGTATTTTAAATCCTATATTATATAACAAAACTATGTAAGTGCACGTGTTTTCTATAACCATAATATATAATAGGGCCTTTAATTCAATCACAAAGGGAATTTTACTTATAAAAGATTAGGTAATTAAAATTATATTCATTAAAAAATCATAGAAACATATACATTAATCATGGTAATAAAAAATATCTATGAATTTGGTAAAAGTAATTATTTCGGTAATTGTTAATAAAAAAATATTTTTTTACTTTTGAAAAGAAATTCAAATTAACCATATAGAAAACAATTAAAAATCATTTTAAAAATTTTATAATGAAATTTATAGATAGATGAAAATTAATTTAATAAATCAATTTAGTATAAATAAAAATTTTCTTGAAAGAATTTCAGAAACATTGATATATTAGAGAATGAGAATTTTGAGTACTTAAAAAATGGTTTTAAATAAAATTATTTTACCGAGAATCCTCACTAATCATGTACGATTTTTACTTTCCTAAATAGTAAATTTATATTAATTATATACTATATTAAGAACCTTTTTTAGTTTTTTCCCATTATCATTATTCCATTAATTTCATTTATTCTCATTTTCTATTTAGTTACTAAATCTATAATATTTTTTGTCGAATTTTTTGGGGAATTTTTTCCAAAGAAGATTTATTGTCTTAAACATGGTCAAAGGGGTCTTTATTGCATCATATCCAAATTAACAAACATGCTATAGTTATAATTTTTATATATTAAATATACCTTTAAAACCATCCATGTAAGGAGGTTATGGAAAATGAAATATATTGTTTCAAGAAGATAGTAATATGCATGTATACATGAGTTGCATTTACATTTTTTTGATAGATGAAAAGGTAAAAAAGTAGATATTTTTTAACTTTATAGAATCATAATAATATTATAAATGTCATGTTTATTAATTAAATACATCCTTATAACTAGTCATGTGAGTTGGTGTTGAAAAATATATTACATCACTTCATGGAGGTGAAATCCTACACGAACACAATGAGTGACATTCTCGTTTTCAATAGGATTAAAAGGTGGTTGATCATTATTATTACATAAACATAATAACATTTATGTATAATAATGGTATTTATGTGATTATATTAGGATTGTTATAATATATTGTATAGGGAGTAAAATAACAAATAAACTTGAAATAATTTTATTAATACTTATACTTCTTCCTTGGATATGTTCCTTGGGAATACACCTTAATCATTATAGGATTAGAATTTTGGATAGATTAGGAAATTTAAGATTTGATTATTATAGTTGGGATGTTATTTGGGTAGTTATTGGTTAAGATAGGGTTCTTAAATTTTGTGTTAGATTTAGGATAGCATATGAGCACTTATAAGTGAGAGGAGTTTCGTCGTTATAAATATTAAGAAATTTGAAAAATAATAAATGTATTTATAATAAAATATGGATTGAATTTTTTTTAATTTATAAAATTAGATATTTTAAGTTTGAAATACACTAAAACAATCAAATGATGGAATTTTTTTGAGGTATTCAGAGCCTTATACTTCTATTTAACCCGCTCTTAACCTTTTTAATTCATACCGTGGTGACAAAATTTTTCCATGACCACTATTAATTACAAATAAAAATGAAAATTTCATCATTAAAAAATTCTAACATGATGATACAAAATAATAAATCCATTTTCTATTAATAAATTTCTTAAAAAATTAAAAATTACTCTTAATATAAGTTCCAAAAAAAATAACGAAAAATATTTTTTGAAAAAATTAATTTTTTAAAAATAAAAAAGATTTTCCGCAAAAATAAATTATAATGTTGATTACTATGGAATTATTTTTATTATTTAAAGTAAAATTTTAATTATTTGAATTTCAATTCAAAAAAAATCAACAGGAATGTGGTGAATACTTTGTTACTAGAGAAGAACCAAAAAATAGTTTTTATTTCAATATAAACATTACTTTGGTTTCCAAAATGTCAAAAATATATTTATAGCAAAAAAATATATTTTTAAATGTATTATATTACTTATTAAACATATGTTAGGTCAATAAAAAAATTATAAACTTTCAATATATTTTAATTTCATTATAATGTTATAAAATTTGCAGTATCAGTAAAATCTATATTTTTTCACAATTCACCCAAAAATCAAATATTTCATAAAAATATCAAAAATTTATCTTAAAATTATTTTGAAATTTTGATGTAAAAAATTTGAATAAAATTCATAAATTCATAAATGTATATTTTAAATGAAATATAAAAAAACGCTTTTAAAGAAGAATTGCCATTTTACACTTTTAGTGTTATTACCATTATTTCATATCAATTACCAATGAGTGTTAATTCATTTTTTTTCACATTGTATGATAATAATGTACATATATTTACATTTAATTGTAATAAATTTTTCTTCACTTTTGTTTGGTTATTCATATATCACATGTTATCTAATAAGATATTTACTGAAATTATTCTATGTTACAATCTCGGGGTGCTATAGTTTCCCTTAGATCGAAAAAACCTATACCTAGTATATATTAAGCATAAATAAAATATTTATTTTATGTGAAATATTATCCCCATAAAGAAATATCTCGTATGTATGATTTTTCCTTCATACATAATATATTTTATTTCAAACATAATATATTTCGTCATCAATATGGTTTTTGACTTAATCATAAAAACCCAAAGTAAATATATTTTATCTCTTGTGTAATATAGTACATCATAAAATAAAAATTTTCCTACATATATAATATATTTTTCTTATAGAAGTTTCTAAACCATTCAAAAATGGAAGCTCATTTGATTAGAAATATTACACTTATGTATCAAACTTCGTCAAATTTACAAAAAAAATTGTTATATCTTTTAAAATGACCCATAACACTACTAAAAATACCTATAAACAATAGAAGTTTTTAAAATATATCTAATTGTTGGAATTAATAATAATTTTACCACTGATCATGATCTAACTCAAGATTCTCATTCCCCATCCTATATGGACATCCCCTGACACCTCTTTAGGGTTTAAATTCATAAATCTAGTCCTAGATCCATCCAAAAAATTTATTATCAAAACCATTGGTCCTTATAATCTCCCCACTATATGATATCTTATCCATGATCTATCTAAGTCTACACACTACTATCTCTTACCCAAACCTAAGTACCACACTCACTCCACTCCCTGTATATAAAGAATATGTCGAACACATCTGTCCCTTCCAAAGTTTCCCTTATTACTCAATTCTAATTTTCTAATTACTTCTATGAGTACCCTCTACTATAAGATTCACATAACCTTCCTCACTATTACTAATTTTCCCAATATAATTATGGTTTTACACACATATAATTTTCATGCAATGACTATACACACAAAGCCATTAATCATCAAAAATAAAAAAATTGCATCATACCTGAATCCAACATTCATCTCATGCCAATGCATAAAACAATTATCCTGTGTCATATTTGATTCATATATTCTAAATAGTATCCAATAATTCCATATATCATATCATAAAGTATTCCACCCACAATCTTCATTAAAAACTGTATCCAAAAAATTAATGGTGTAGTCATGAAATTAGATATCTCTGAGACCTACTATGAATATATAATCTCAATTATATGAAACCAACCCAAATCCCAACTACCAAATCCAATTCCTCCCTATGAATTCATACTCACTATTGGCCACTACTATGACAATAAATTTTTCTTTTACATTTTATTTCATGATTTATAATATAATTATCCATATTATACAATCCTGAAAAATATAGAGTCAAAGTGAATTTGGTAAATTAGATTCATAAACCATTAAATTAAATTAAATTAAAAATATTATTTAAAACTTCATTATGTGCTCCTAGTTTCCTTTTAATTCTTAATACTTTAAAATATAACTTAGGGAAATATAAAAGGAAGGGGTGAGCTATAAATGTAATGAATCATGCCTTACCATCCAGTTAAATTGTTAGTTTAGAAGGTTGGAAGTGTTTAGGAGAGGTTCTCAGAGTTTTTTGTGGTTTATGGAGCTCAAGGGTTTGGCAGTAGGGAATTCACATCATGTAATGTTTACACAACATGTACATAAGTTTCACAGCTTATACAGCTGATGAGATCTTGGATTGTAAATTAACCTCAGGGAATCCTTGATATGGATTCACATCATGTAAAGGGAATTATCGACATGTATTATATAAATTCTTAGGTGAATGAATTTTAAATAAAAAACTAAAAATTTTCAAAACCCTATAATTACAAGTCATGTAATGTTTACCCAATATGAACTTGATGGGATTCGATGTTTTAAGTTCTTTTCATGGTTGATTCTCAATTATTTAGCCTCACATTTTCAATTCTCATTTTGTATAAAACCTGTATTCCCCTGGTGACCTTAAATCCCTATTATCCCTTGCATTGATATGTTAATTTCGATGATTGTTCATTAGTGATCGGTTGTAAGCTATTCTCTTCCAATTGGTTCTTTTCTTTTTTCTACTCATGGGGATTCACTACGATGTAGTTGTTTTGGTTTGGGGAATCTGTTGGGATGTATTTTTAAGATCTTTGGGTGAAATTAAGGTTGATATGTGGCTTATCATGGTGTGATTGTGGTTTTCAGGAGTTTTTTCTTCACCATGTAGTGTACAGCGAGCTGGAAAAGCTTCTTTAAGGTAGGTAATCCATTATTTATCTTAATTATGTATCATGAAGGATGTATTTACTATTTTTTATCTATGGTAGATTGTTGTTCTATATTAATAAAAGATAAAAAATAATCTAATTTAAATTTATAAGGAAAAGGGAAGTTATTCTCTAGTGTTTATGGATTTAATATTATTGTGATATGATAGATTGTATGGGATTGATGCCCAACTGAGAATTTTGGTTATTGGGGTTTTTTGTGCTAGATGATATGTATTGTGGATTTTGTGTTTTTATATATGTTTCATATCACCTGTCAACATAGATATTAATTTATTGAGGAAAAGAAAATAATAAATACAGTTAAAAAAACAAAAAAACGGGCCAGAGCATCCCCTCGAACCAAGTTGACCCCCTCTGGTTTCATAGAGATAACAGTATGGAAAAAAAAGTGTGCTGGACCGGGGACGTCAAGAGAAGCAAGATGGTCAGCTACCTTATTTCCCTCACGCCAAGTGTGGGTTACACTGATGTTGTTGGTGATTATACCTCATCATTCCCTCATGGTGTAATGTATAGACCATGGAATAGAACCGGATCCATGAAAAGATTTGTGGAGGATTTGGGAATCTGTTTCAACCTACGATAAGATGATCCCATTTTCGCGACAAAGTGAGAGGCCCAAAAACAATGCCTTTGCTAATAAAATGGTTAATAAAGTGGTTTCCCCTAGATTATGGCTTCTATTATAACATCGCTAAAATAAAGTGAAATGTGATAAAAATCATGTATTGGGTTTGTAAAATGATATTTGGTGTGATATGTTTTCGGTTTTGATGAAGGAAAATGATATGTGATTTTTGTGTATTTGGGGAATATGAGGCTTATGGTTTTATGGGCATGTTGTTGGGTATCCAAGGTATGGTTTTATGGTTATGATTTTTGGGTGGAGACGTGTGGTTTTTTGGCCATGCATTTAGGGTGGAGAGGTGTGATTTTTTGTCCATTCTTTTGAGGTAGAAAGGTGTTATTATTTGGTCGTTCTTTTGGGGTAGTTATGTCGTGTTTGTTGTATGTGGTTTGTTGGTCATCATATTGGGGTGGTGAGGTTTTTTTAATACTATAGAAATTAAATGTGGATTTTTGTTCGTTCTTTTGGGTGGTGAGGTGGGGGATTATTTGGCTATTCTTGTGGGATTGTGAGGTGATGGTATGATGGGGATGATGGGATTCTTATGGTAGGTGGTTTCTTTGTATTAGTTTCTTAGGTAGTGCAGGAATAATTATTTAATAATGATTGAAATGGTTGTGGTTTGGTTTGGTTAATGGGATGGGAATGACTAATGAACACATAAATTGTGGGTTGTGTGGGTTAATATGAACTATTTTTAATAACGAAATGAATTTTTTAATAATGTAATTGGTTGGTGGTGTGATGTGGCTTGTGGCTTGTGTGGTGTTATAAATATAGAGTAAGCAGTAAAAGTGATGATGTTTCAAGTTGTTCAGTGTTTGTTATGAACCCATAGGTCTAGCTTCTGTGTGGATATATGTATATACTTTTATATTCCTTATTATTTATATATGTAACCCACTCACATCAATCACTATGTACTGACACTAGTATAATCATGTTAGGGGTATTTTTTCTACCTCTGGTGAGGAGGATGGATGGATAGATACCCACTCTTTCATGTTCTCTCTTATATGAGAGGTAAGTATTCCATAGGCTTTGATGGTTAGAGTAATGATAGTGAACAAGATATTTGTTATGATATCCTATGTGTCATTGAGTGATATGTGATGTGGTCATGCTTGTTGGGTGATGATCTTAGTTGTCTTTGAGTGAGATGTGACATAGCCTAGGTATATGCAGGTGGGATGAGATGGGATGTGGTGGCTTAAAGTGGATGTTATTCATGTTCATGTTACCCTATTACACTAGTTATGGTTTTGGATATGTTGTGAAATAGGTGTTTTTGGGAAAGATGTGATGTTTTTGTGCTTGCATAGAGGTATGCCCAACTGTCTTTAGATGATATGTGTTATGAATGAGCTTGTGGGACAGTGTGGTATTACGAATAGATAGAATTTCTATTACATACGAAGTTGGGGTATGAGAGAAGCATACCAGTGCGAAAGCGATGCGGGGGACCCTTTATCGATGTGACTCACATTATATTATATTACTTGTCTTGTGTTATTTTTTTAGCATTCCCTTGTGAGGTTTTGGATGGAAAATTGACATTATTAGTTGTTGTTGGTCCTATTGTTTTCTCATGGGTGTATCGGTATGCTTCGTTCACATCTGCATGAGAGTCTTTGTTTTTTCTACTGAGTATACTTTCATGCTCACCCTACATATATAAAACAAATTTCGGGTTTTTAGGAGGACTACATGGACCATGTTGAACATTATTATCTCATATGTTTGGATTGTTGTCAGTTCGCTATTTTTTCTTTACTTTTGGGTATATAATTTGGATACTTTTATCTATATTAGTTTTACTTAAAATTGCATTATGGAATGGTTTTTGGTTTTAATTTATATTATTTCATGGATTTTCTTGAATTTGATTTATCTTATCTCCCAATAATTTTTATATTATATTGGGAAATGCCTCTCATACATGATATTTTCTTACAAACAACTCTAATTTCCATCCTGAGTCCTACAGAAGGTGGAACTCATTGGTTATTATCTCCCTCCCTCATTGTGGTCTCTTATGAGGTAGGGGTTGTTACATAGTGGTATCAGAGGAATTTTTATTGAGAGATAGGATGGACATTGGAGTTAGGAACAGTGATTATTTCATGGGTTAGTATAGAAATAGTGATTTTTCATCTTAATGAATTATATAGGCCAGGGAGACTGGCTAGGACATGGGATTTTAGGGGGCCCTGCGATTTAGTGTACATAATCTGAGCTTATTGAATGACCAAGTGAGACAGACCTGTTTATAGGGTTGAGACCTTGGAGATGTACATTCATCATGATGAATTATTTTTCTGTTTTAATTTGGTTTTTTTGGGAAGGTTAAAATTAATAAATTAAATTGTAATGAATCTAAATAAAATTACATACTACTAATGTTAGGATATTCTATTTTCAATAATGGATAATGTTCATCATCTGTGTATGGTTCAGTAAGTAGGTTTTTAGTAGGATGATATGATTGATTGACATAGGGTTGATCTGGTTAAGGAGGATGATTAGTGGCAGAGGATGTTGCTCAATTCCCAACAAAATATTTTGGGGATGTATGGTGGCGGTGTTTCAGATATGTAGACATACAGTTAGCTTGAGGAGCTTGAGATCCATTTCTGTTTGATCCGGGCCCTGGTGGGATATTGGGTCCATTTTTGCAGTTAGCCAAATGTGGGGAGTTATGCATTAGGGGTGGATGTTTTATCATGGATAGAGTAAGGAGACAAATTTTTCATGGTTTTAAATTCAAAAATACATTTATGAAGAGTTCCTTTCATCAAAAATGAAGGTATTAAAAATATAGGATCATATTTCTCTTCATTAGAGGATTTCGTCAGTGCAGGAGTTTGGAATCAAGTTAAAGGGCCTTCTTTCTTTTACCCAGGATATTTTTTTATATGATGAGTATCATGTGATACATCTTAAGAAGGAATTAAGTCCTTCTATCCAGTATTAAGTTACTCCTTTTATGTTTACAATTTATCAGGAGGTTCAAAAGAAAGTAGAGGTGATCGATTGGATGCACTCATGAGTAGTTTTTTCAGGATATGTGAACTATGAAGGTTTATTATGAAGTAGAGTTCCCAGTGGTAGGTCCTAAGAACTATCACCTTTGAGTTTTAAAATAGTGGGGATTCAACCTCATCACCATCCATTTCATCCTTCTAGGGACAGTGGTTTATATTCTCTTCCAAGGGTCTTTGTTCCTGTGTTCTTTTTCTATGGTATTCATTTTCATATTTAAAATCGGCTCCCATAAGTGCTTTGATACCATTTTGGTGGTGGTGGACAGGTTTAGGGCCAACCTTATCAATAGTTTCCAGTGATACCATATCAGCCACAAGGGAAGCAGGATTATGCTCTATTGAGGGGAGATAGAGCTAGTAGAGGCTATCCTTTTGATGTTCCTTATTATTAGGGACCTTTAACAAAGCTTGGTTGTGGATGTGTTATCATAAAAGACTTAGAGTATATGGGTGAGGTTTTTTTCATGTAGTGGATTTTGTAGTTCTAGAGGGACTAAAGATCATCATAGGTAAGATTGGTTTATTTAGTACCCTTATTTTTGCATTGTTTGATTCAATTTATATGTACTCATTTGTTTCACCCACTCTATTTTGTTATATGGGACTAGTCTTAGAGATTATTTCCATTTTCTTGATGTTTACTATTCAAGTTGAAGGACAAACTATCTTTTTTGATGTGTCATGGGGGTATAGACAGATGATGGGCCCACATCTGTCTCATGGGGAACTTTTCTTGCTAAAGATTCAACCAAAAGATGTCATAATATGAATTGATTGGTTGTATTCTATATGTTACAATATCAAATAATTCATTAGGAGAGTCGTGTTCTCATATGTGTATGTCTATCAGGTAGTTTTCAAAGGGTAAGGAAGTTGTGAGTTAGGAAGTCAATGTGTGAAACCCTTTCTTTATTTGGTAGTGGAGATGTTAGTAGAAGATTAGGTTGGGTGTGTTCTCAAGGTCATAGAGGATTTCCTAGATGTTTTATTAGTGTAGGTTATGACACTGCCCCCTTGACATGATCTTTATTTCTGGATAGACTTAAATCCTCATGATTCTCTAATTTTTTTGGTACCTTATCAGATGTCACCTTCTGAGGGGTGAGAGTTAAGGATTCAAATAGATGATATGATGCAGATGGATTTCTTCCAGTATACTATGTCATTGTGGGGTTTTCTAGTGTTATTCTATAAGAATTTGTATTGTAGTATGATGTTGTACACATACTACCAGAGGTTGAACCAGGTGACAATCAAGAATTTATATCCTCTTCCAAGGATCAATAATTTTTTTGAGCACATGAGGGGAGTTAGTTTGTTCTCTAAGATCAATCTATAGTATATATATCACCATTTTAGGGTGAAGGTTAGAGATATCTAGAATAATTCAATCCAACACAGATATGGGAACTTTGAGTTTGTGTTTAGTCCCTTTAGTTTCTCTAATGCACCAGCAATGTTCATGGGGATCATGAACCCCATGTTCAGGAATTTCTAGACTAGTTCGTTGTTGTGTTGATCAATGAAACATTGATCTAATAAAAGTTAGTAGAGAAGATTTTCAATCATCTCAAAGTTTTTTTAAGGGTCCTTTGACACAACCATCTTTGTGTGATGTTTTCAATGTATGAGTTTTCAACATGAAAAGCGTTTTTCCTCAAGAATGGGGTGTCTTAGTAGAGTATGTAATTAGTCTAGTTGAAGGTTGAAGTAGTTTTTTCAAGGGAAGAACCCTAGAATATGGTATTGGTTCATAGTTTTCTTTGTCTTTACAACATTAACCAGTGGTTTTTACCTAATTTATAATGAGTTTTATCCCTAGTTATATCATTTAATATGAAGGACTAGACATTAATGTGAAATAATCAGTTCCAGGAAGTATTCAGTTACCTATATGGGATGTTTTTTAGTTATCCAATGCTTTAGTTTCTAGATGAGGGTATGATGTTTGAGGTGTTTTGTAATGTTACCCATCTAGGATTGGGATTCATGTTGTTGTATAAGAGGGTGGTGATATCTTATTGGTTTAGATAGTTTCATCCCCATGATCATAATTATTCAACCCATGATATGAAGCAATTAGTGGTTTTGTTTGCATGGAATTTGTATCACAATTACCTCATTGGAGAGATCTTTATGTTATTCACATATCACAATATCTTGATTTATATCTTTCCTCGGTGTGATCTAAATTTGTGGTTGTGTTTGTGGATATAGTTTATTTATGATTTTTATTTTTATATCTCTTATATCTTAGGAAATGGGAATGTTGTGACCAATACTTTGAGCAGGAATTCGTGGAAGAATTTATTATAGGAGACTGGGGATTCATGGAGAGAAATAGATGATTTAGAATCCTTGAACTTAGATTCAAGGGTGTATTATTTAAGAGGATTTATTAAAAATTATTTTGAACTCATATCTCAGGTATTAGGTGGAGGAGCCTCAGTGGTAAGACTCGTAGGAAGAGGAGATGTGAAATCGTGTCGGCCATGGTGTTGCTTTGGAAGAATGGTCAGAGGATGGTTAGAAACATATGTTGTTTTTTGGGGATTGTTTATCCCAATAGTAATGCACAATGGATTTCTTTATGAGTTCCATATCTCACTTTTGGATTTACACCCTAGAGTTTCCAAGATGTTCCATAGTTTGAGGATGCATTTTTTTGGCCTAGGATGAAATGGGAAATGATGGAGTTTGTGGGAAAGTGTTTTGTTTTCCAATAGGTAAAGTATAAGAATCATGTTCCTAGAGGTTTTTTATAGCCTTTGGAAATTCTTAAATGTATATAGGATGACATTTCAATTTATTTTTTCATATAGTTACCCTGATATCATTGAGTTTTTTATTATATCTGCATGATCATGGATCAATTGATGAAATCAGCCTACATCTTAGTGATTAAGGAATTGGGAAGAATTGATGATTTGGATAAGATTTATGTAGATATTGTGGTGATATTTCATGGATTTGAGTTTAGGGACCATGTATTATTAAATTTCTCTCCTTTACATGGGAATCAAAGGTTTGGTAGATAGATTATTCTTTCTTCCATGTTTTATAGGGATTTTTAGGTGTTGGAGTGAGATGGTTGGGTGGCATATTGCTTGGAATTTTTTACCTTAGCTAGAGAGGATCCATGATGTCTTCCACATATCTCAAATTAATTATTATCTTCATGATTACCCCCATTTAATTTACAAGGTAGAGTTGAATATTGAGGATGAATTGACATTTATGGAGTGTCTAGTAGAGATCTAGGATCAATAAGAGAAAGTATTACATAGATATAAAATTTATTTGGTTTATGTGTTGTAGAAGAATATTGTCCCGGAGGAGAGTACTTAGGAGTGAGAGATGCAGATGTGTTCCAATTAGCTAGAGTTTTTTTAGTTTTTCGTTAATCTTTTTGGTTTTATTATGTGATTTTTGGATATTTTTGTTTTATGAGATGAGTTTATTTCCTTTTTTGATGTTTCATGTGTGATAAGGTTATGACATGTGAAGACAAGAGTAAATGAACCCTAATTGAGATTAATTATACTATGATGTGATTAAACTCATACAATTTCATCAACACCACCCAAATAGGATATTGTCTTGACATGGAGAACAGAATTCCATAATTCTTATGTTCAGGGTAGTGTGATTAATTTATTGTGGTGGTTATTAGTTTGGGATGTGTAGAGGTTGGATAGTTGTGGTAATGTGGTTGTGTGGTGATGATGTTGTGAAAAATATTGTGTGACTCTTTGTTTTGGATTGTTTTTACTATGGTGTAATTTGAGGTATGAAGACATCTTTAGGGGTATCTCATGAGGATGTTTTTCATACCCCTTTACCTTCTAGTCTTAGTTTTGGATTATTGAGGTTTAAAATCATTTGAGAGCTATATGATGAAATTTCACAGGCCTTCCCACCCCATTACATTTCCAATTTTTTTTGTTTTAGTGGTGTTCAGGGGGGTTTAAGGGTTTTCTAGGAATTTTGAAGTTTCAAGGGTTTTGTAGTTGGGAATTAATGTCCAGTAATGTTTACATAGTGTGTAAAGGTATTTCACAGCTTGTACAGCCAGTGAGTTTATAGCATATAAATCAAAATTTGGGAAACTATGAGATGAATTCACATCGTGTAAGTTGAATACATGAATTTTAATAAATAAGTGTTGGGGGGAATTATTTTTCAGTTAAAGATGTAAATTTTTTGAATCCCGTGGATTACACGCCGTGTAATGTTTACACAAATTGATTCCAATGATATTCTAGGTCTTAAGTTATTTTATTTTTTATTCATATTCATTCATAAAAATATTCTCTCCTATAATTATGTAAAACCCATAAGTTCCCTTAGTATACCTTCAATCCCCCTTCTCTCTTTCATCAATCAGTTATTTCCTACATTTGTTCGTTGGTGAACTGTGGTAATCCATTCACTTCTTTTTTGTGGTTTTATTCTATTATCCTATTGATGATTTTTTGTGGTGATGTTTTTTTGGTTTGGGTCATGTGTTGGCCTATGTTTCTATGATATTTGGGTGTGGTTTAGGTGGATATATTTTGTATCATGGTGTGGTTGTGGTTTGTAGGCATTTCTACTTGGCATTGTAGTGTGCAGTGAGTCGTCAATGAAATTTTGAGGTAGGTAATACCTAGTTTCTATTTATTTTTTATCATGTGGGATTTTTTACTCTTATATATCTATGGAATATAGTTATAATGTATAAATAAATGATACATAATTGCATTATTGAAATTTAATGGGGAAGGGGAATGATTTTCATGTTTTTACACCTTTAATATTATTATGATATGATAGATTGTGTGGTCTTGATTCCCCACTAAAAATTATGGTCATTGGGGGATTTGTTTTCACTAGATTATATATATTTTTTATGTGCTTAATATGATTTTTTGGTATCACTAAAAGATAGAAATTACATAACCTTTTATATTTGACTAATAAAATTGTTGACCTTAGATTATGGATCTTGTGATAACATCCATAAAATAAAATTAAATATGATAAAATACTCATGTTAAATCTATAAAATAATATTTGAAGTGAAATTTAGGTGGTCATGCTACGGGGCAGTGATGTGTGGTTGGGGAATTTGGGATTGATGGTTTGATGGCCATTCTTTTGTGGCATTGAGGTGGAAATGTATGGTTTTTTCTTTTGATTTTGGGGTGGAGAGGTGATCTTTTCTAGTCTTGTTTTCTAGGGGGTGTGTGGTTTTTTTCTATGATTTTTGGGTGGTGGGTGTAATCTATTTTTCAATATTTTAGGGTGGAGAAGTGTGGTTTGTTGGATATGATTTTGGAGTGGTTATCTGTGGTTTTTTTCTTTATTTTGGGGTGTTGCAGTGTGGTTTGTTGGTCGTGATTTTGATATTATGAGGTATTGGATTGTTTGGTCATGCTTCTAGGGTGGAGGGGTAATGGTACGATGGGGATGATGGGATTCCATTGTTATGTGGTTTCTTTATACTAGGTTTCTAGTTACTAATGGAATAATTATTTAATAATGATTGAAATGGATATAGTTTTGTGTGGTTAATGGGATGGGAATGATTAATGAACAAATAAATGATGTGTTGTATAGATTAATGTGGATTATGATTAATAATTAAATGAATTTATTGAATAATGTAATTGGTTAGTGGTGTGTTATGGATTGTGGCTTCTATGGTGTAATTAATTTTTAGGTGGTAGAGAAAGTGATGATGTTTTGAGTTGTTTAGATTTTTTTGTGAACCCATATGTTTGTCTTGTGTGTGGTTATATGTATACTTTTATATTCCATGTGATTTCTATATACACCCCCTACAAATTGATCACTATATGTTAACTCCCATATAGTCACATAGGGGGTGTTTTTTCCATCCTCTAGTGTGGAGTAAGGATATCTAGGTACCCTCTTCTTCTCACTCTCTATTTCAGGTGTGGTAGTTATTACACAGGTTGTGACGGCTAGAGGTCTGATAGTGAACTAAATGGTGGTTGTGATAGACTATTTGTATTTGAGAGAGATGTTATGTGGTCTTCCTTATGGGGTATGGATCCATGTGTCTTCACGTGAGATGTCATGTAGCCCAGGAGTCTGGTGGTGAGATAAGATGGGATGATGTGGATTATGGTCGGGTTCGTGTATAGTAGGATGAGGCCACGAGGATTATTTCTTTCATGTTCATGATACCCTACTAATCTAGTTATGGTTTTGGATGTGTTGTGTCCTTGATTTTTTTGGTGAGATGTGATGTGGTTGTTATTGTGGGGAGGAGATCCCATGTGTCTTTGAGATAGATGTGAGTGACAATGCATGTGGGGTGGTGTGGTATTTACAATAGATATAAGCACCAAGACGTATGACATTAGGGTGTGAGAGCAACATGCCAAAGGGAAAGTGGTGTGGGGTACCCAATATTTATGTGACTAATGTTATATTATATATTTGTATTGTGTTATTTGGTGGATGAGTCCAAGTGAGGTTTGGGATGGATAGTTTTCCTATATCGATACTGTTGGTTTTGTTCTTCTCTCATGAGTGCATTAGTATGATTCTTTCACATGTGCATGAGATACTTTGGTTTTCCAATTTAGTATACATGTGTGTTCACCCTACATATATAAAATTGTAATTATGTTTTGATGAGAACTGCATAGGCCATGATAGATATTACTTGCTCATCTCTTTGGATAGTTGTTTTGTCACAACTTTATATTTACTTTTTGGTATTTAATGTTAATAATTTTATATGTATGAGTTTTATTTATACATGTATTATTGAATGGTTTATGAATTTATTTTATATTATGTTATGGAATTTCTTATACTTGATTCATCTTATCTTTCTATCCTATTTATATTATAGAGGGAAATTCCTTATATACATGAAATTTTTATACCCTCGGTGCTAGTTGAAAACCTGGTGCCTATTGGAGGTGGGACTTGGTGGGTCATTATCTCTCTCCCCACAATGCATTATCATTGGAGGGAGGGTTCATGATAATAAATCATAGTAAGGTGATAATAAAATAATAACATGATGATAAATAATACATGTGATTCAAGAGGCATATTATGATAACAAAATGAGGTAAGAATAATACATACTCAGAAGAAGGCATGGATATTCACAACACAAAGGTATTTAATTGAAAATAAAGGGATAATTTTGGCAGTATAATAGGTGTACGGAAAATTTCAAGGAAGGGGTAAATGAGAGAGGAAGCTGGTTTCCCGTTATTTGTGAAAAATTTAGCAATTAAGTTAGTTTTCCCAAATGAAAGATCGCATAATCAATAGATAAACAAAATTATTGTTACAAATTATGTTCATGAATGCAATGTAGGAGGGATATAATCCCTTTCCTAGAGATTTTTAACCTTAGAAACTCCTTGGTAGGGCTTTAGAGAGTGAAACTGAGAGGAACCCCAAGCTTCAAGGATCTATAGTGAAGAGTAACTAGGGAATGTGTGGGTATTTATAGTAAAAGGGAGTAGATTTTTAATTAATTTCTATACTTAGAAATTGGAAACTTAGTCATGTAAAAAATTAAAACTATTGGACATCCCATTATTTGAGTACTAAAATCCTTAAAATAATATCATTCATGATGTGGAAGTAAGTCATGTTTAAAAATAATTTTTTAATCATACAATTACCTATAGATTTTGTATAGTTAATTATAAGATTAAAAAAATAATAGAATCACATTAAAATTACTTATTTTAATGAAACATAATAATTTTTCTCAATTAAACCCTTTATAGAATTTATTAAAACACTTTTAGGTTATTATGATGTTATAACACTTACAATATATTCATAAAGTTCTAAAGAAATTCCATAAATTTGAATGTCTGAGAAAATAATTAGAAAATTAAAATTGTATTATTTTGGAATTCTTATTTCAAAAACTGTATTTATTTGAAAAAAATAATATTCTATATATGAGAATTGTGAATTTTAAATAAAAAAACATTATTTTCAAAAAATATAATAGTTTTTAGGAAATAATAAACATTCTATCCCTTAAAAAAATTACATAGGACATTATATAATTATATTATCATTTATATTTAAATAAATTGTGTTTTATAAGACTATTTTATTAAATTAAATTATATTTAAAATTATTCGATTTTTCAAAAAAGTGAATTTTAATAGAAATTTTTAAATTTCAAAAATAAAATTTTGTTTTCTTTATATCCAAAAATATATTTATCATATTCATCTTATATTATTCTATATTTTATAAAATAATATTGAAAATGGGACTGAATAACCCACTCTTTTATTTCTAAAAAGTGAATTTCACCTCTATAATGGTAAGGTCAAGATTAATAACCTCTCATTACACTAGAATACCCCCTGAGGGTAAGGTGTGAGTTGGTGTTACATTCATAGGGTTTATCAACTATCATCAATATAGTGGTGATCTCAACTAAATTGAACTTTTACCATTGGAATTTCTACTTTACACTCACATGTTAAAGATCTTCTTGGGTGTGGTCAAGTGTGAACCCAAAGGATTCCATGCCCCTCCCAATCTATAAAAAATTAGCTTCATGAGTCATGATTATACTGATTTTATCCTTGATATCACCCTTATTCATTAACTATTTCTTGTTATTACTCTTAATATACAATAATACTAATGACCGCATTATAAAGGATGTATTTTCCATAGTCACAATGCCTAATGGTGAAATTTACCCATGGTGATATTAACTAATAGTGGGGTATTCGTCATATAAGTGTCAGATAATAATTGTTAGTTTTCCTATTACATGACCTTAATATATTCCACCATTATTATACATTTACTTTAGTTTTATAATTACCGAGACAATACATATTTTATTCATAATAGTTATTTTTATTCTAGTATTCTTTATGGTTAGAGTGATCTTTAGGTAAAAACACAAGCCTATGGAGTATACCCTTTTGTATACACTATTATTTGATATTTATCTTGATTTACTATACCCAACCATTGTAGATTATATTATTTCCTGAAGTTTATTGAAATGTAGTAGCCTTTCTTTATTCTACTATTGTAGTAAATAAAAAAAAGTCATTGTGAAACATTAGTTCTATTATTAAAAAAATATGGAAATTTCATGTTGTTACATTATTCTCCTATTAGTAAATTTCATCCTCAAAATTTCATTTCCTACACAAAGGTGAAGAATTTAGGGTAATTGTATTTTATAACTTCCATTGGATCCCATGTTTCTTCATTGAATTTAATGTTTTTCTAGATAACTTTGATAAGGTGAGTTGTATTGTTGCGTAGAACATTTTCTCCACTATCAAAGATATTACCTATATAATAATCCTAAAAAAGATGATTCTTAATATATACCACATTTATATTCTGTACATGTGAGATATCTAGTATATACTTCATTAATAGGGATATGTGAAACACATCTTGTACTTAAGGAATATTTTGTTGGAGTGATAATCAATATGCCACATCCCAAATGTGATCAATAATGTTGAAGGGGAAAACATACTTAGGAAATATTTTTTCCTTTTTTACAAACTTATTTAGTCTCTTACATGAAAATATATAAAATAAAAATTTATATCCATCCTCTAACTCTAGGTCTCGTCAATTGTTATCATCATAACCAATTTGTGTACTTTATACTCCAATGATGTGTGTTGAATAGTGATGACCTTATCAACCATTTATTATACTAGTTTGGGTCCCAATAGAATAAATTCTCTAACTGAAACCCAACATATTGGGGTTCTATATTTCATTAAATATATGGGTTTATAAGAATCCATCATAATTCTCGATTGTAATCTATTTTTTGTGTGCGAACTCGACTAAAGTATGATGTTCATCCCATCCTACATTAAAGTATATTGAGGTAGATCTCAACATATCATCTTGTGTAAGTATTTTCCATTCATATTAGACATCATTCTAAGTGTGATAAGTTTTATTTAATTATGACATTTTTTTAAATAATGTTAGTGATTTTTTATGAATTTGAGGTGAATATTGGATCTCGATCTGATATAATTGATAATTGTTTTCCCATACAACCTCGCCACTTCTCTAATGTATATCCTTGAAAGTTTATTTAGTGATAAGTCCTCACAAATAGATATAAAATGAGAATTAATTTTATGATATTCCACCACAGCCAATATGTTATTGTTTCCTTTTCTTGACTTTATAAGATCTATGGAAAAATCCATAGTGATGATTTCAAGTTTCCACAAATGAATGCCTAATGTTTCCATCATCCCATTGGAATTTTCATTTCTACCTACAATTTATGAAAAACCAATAAATTTTATGTATATTTAAAAATATCTCTCTTTATATTTTTTCACCAATATTACTCTTAGAGATACTTATACATCTTTGTGCTCCCTAGGATGATGGAGAATGTTAAGTTGTGATCATCAGTCAATAGCCACTTATTTATCTAATGATATGATAGTAGTAATAGTTGTGTCCCAAATATCACTACTCCACCTCAATAAATATTGAATTATAATTCTTTCCCCATCCTCAAAACATTCACCTTCTTATTTATCTTCACATCATCCCATTGATATTATTTAATTTTCCCTATAAAGGATGGTTGAGTATTTATTTGAGCAATGTAAGATAATTTTTCTTCCTTTATGATTCTATTGAAAATACATTTAATATATAAGAAGATTTTATTCCTCTCAATACACATCATGGATAAGGTTATAGGATCATTTCTACTAAAATCATCTTCTACTTTATTCCACTTCCTAGGATGGTAATAGATTGAACAATCAGATTACTTGATCAGATATAACCATCATTGTTAGTGTATGTTGAGATATTTTTTTGTGAATATATACTTTATGTATATTATTATTTTATATATTTCATTCATTACTCCATAGAGATAATTTTACAAAATAATTAATGTAATTATTGCTACTGAAAACACTACATCAGGACTAGGATATTTCTACTCATACACCTTCAACTGTAGAGAGGCATAGTCTACCACTTTATCATTTTTCATGATGAAAAATCCTATGGCCTTCTTTGAAACATCACTATAGATCACAAATAATTACCCATGGTAGGGTATTGTGAGTACAGGTGTAGTTATTGGCCTCTTATTTAACTCTTTGAACCATTCCTCACATTCATCAGATGAAACAAACTACACTAACTTCTGAATTATCTTGGTTAGTGTGCTTGATAGTCATGAGAAGTTACTCACAAATAACCTATAGTGCCTATATAATCTATGGAAACTATGGATATAAATTTTAAATTTTGGAATGGGCCATTCATAATCTAATTTTTTTTAAGGTCCCATAAATATCACCTTCCTTGAGATAACATTCTCTAATAATGATACTTAACCTATCCAAAACTCAAATTTACAATATTTTGTATACAATTTTTCTTTTCTCATAGTTCTTAGTGTAGTACTTAAATGATCTTCATATTCCTATTTTCTTTTTGAGTATAATATAATATCAAATATAATTACTACCATATATTTATTGAGGTAATTTATAAATACATTATTCCTTAAGTCCCTAAATATTATGGGATAATTTTTGAGTTTAAATGGAATAATTATGAACTCATAGTGGTTTTACCTTATACAAAAGGTGATGTTTAGAATATCCACATTAGTCACCTTCAATTGATGATATCTCAACCTATGTTCCACTTTAGATAGGTAATGGGATCTATGTAACTTATTAAACTTGTCATCAATACATAGAAGGTTGTACTGGTTTTTTGTTTGGATCTTTTTGTGATCGCGGTAATAAATACATGTATACATTGACCAATCCTTATTCTTGAAAAAGAGGACATGTTAGCCCCATGGTGAAGCACATGGGTGCATGAATCCCTTTTCTAAATTCTATTATATCTAATTATTTAGTTCTTCTAGTTAAATTGGTTCCATTCTATACGGATTCATGGATATTAGTAGAGTTCTATGTATAAGTTCAATTGAGAATTCAGCCTCTCGGTTAAGAGGAAGGAATTTCAAATCTTCAAGGAATACATCAGCATATTTATATACAATGGGCATGTATTCAAGATTTATCCTCACCTTTATCTCAATAATTTGAGCTGGATATGATTTCTCATAAGGAAACATTATCCGTTCATCAGAAGAGGTTGCCAAAAGAGATTCATCCTCATCATCATACTTGTCTAGAATTCAAGGATGATTTGGGATATGAAAGTTTATTTAATTCTCATGATAGTTAATGTTTTTTATATATAAGGATAACCAATCAATGTTCAAAATAAAATTTAATTAAATTAAAGGGGGATTGAAATTTTTTTGGGATATTAATACCACAAACATTAACTAGGGAGTATTTATATACTCGAGATGAAATAATTTCCCTATTTTTTCTATCATCAATAACTCAACTTTAATTTATTAGGTGGTTCATGATTAGTTCTACTAAAATCACATGATACAAAAGAATGTGTAGTACCATAATCAAAAAATATGTTTTCTGTTATTAAATGAATTTCATGTGTTCATTTCATCACCTCATTATCGAGATCCACATTATTTGTAACAGTAGAAAGTTTCCAGCCTTACTCTATTAGCGTTAGAGGTTTTTATCATCATTTATCATTGAAAACACTTTGATTAGGGCATTGGTTTATATATTTTCCATGTTCCTTAAAGTGGAAACATTGTACCATAGGCTAAAGATTAATCAAAAACTTATTTTCCCCCATCAAATTAATGGTATTCTTAATCTTCTTCTGCCATTAATTATCAAGATTCCCTTCCTAGACACACATGAAATACCTCTTTAATCCCTTGAGTTAGTTTCTAGTTTTCTTATTCCCACACTTATGAAATGTTTGATATTGTATTCTCTTACCACCATGAGTATTATATTACAATACTCTAGAGTTAATCTCAATTATCCATTGTTTATCTCCAACCCCACCAAACCACTGAGAATCAACAATTTTCATCTTGAGTTTGTGGTAAAATCATAAAATTTCCTAATAGTTCTTGAATTCTCATATCACTAATACTTTTCAAGGACTTTGATTTAACCCACTAAATAAGTGATTAACCTTACATTCTATATCCATGAAAAAATTATAGGTATATTGTGTAAATATTTTGATATTTTCTTCATAATACTCAATAGATTCATTACCCTTTTCTTGTGTGTTTTGTCATCAGCGTAGGAAGGATGCTGATCATTTATTTCTTTGTTGTGCTACTGCTGCTTCATTATGGAAGGCTCTGGCAAACATATTTGAGATTTCACTTTCTCTGATGACATATATCACTGGTTTTATTCAGATATGGAAGTACATCCCTCTTTCTTCACAATTATTGGACTTGTTTCAGGTTGTTGCTTTTGAGATGCTTCATTATATATGGTCTTCTCGGAATAATTTTCTTCATCGAAAGCATCCTTTCTCGGTCGCTTCTTCTATTTCGAACATCCTTGCTGCGATGAGAACGGTTAGCCTTCCTAAAAATCATTTTTGTGCTAATTCTATACATGATTTCTCTGTTCTTTCTCGTATTGGTGTTAAAGGAAATTTCAGACCTTCTTATGGCACTTTTGAAGTTATATGGCAAGTCCCAATGTCTGATTGGTTGAAAATTAATTCAGATGGTGCATCGAAGGGAAATCTGGGGCCTTCTGGGTATGGATCTATTTTTAGGGATCATGAAGGTCAGGTGATTGGTTGCTTTCATGGATCCTGTAGTATTTCTTCTTCATTGGAATCTGAGATGATGGGTATTATTGTGGTGGTGGAGCAGGTTAAAATTCATGGTTGGAACAATCTTTGGTTTGAAAGTGACTCGACTATCATTGTGTCAGCCATTAGAGAATGTTCATATTACATATCTTGGAAATTACATAATCGTTGGGCTAATTTCTTGGACTCCCTTCAGACTGTGAATCATATCATTACTCATGTGTATCGGGAGGAAAATTCTGTGGCAGATGGATTGGCTAACAAAGGAATTGAAGATGCTGATTTCACATGGTATGACAATCTCCCTATTGATTTATCCTCCCTTTTGAAAAGGGAATTGGAAAAAACTCCTGTTTTTTGGATTTTGTAAGTTGAACTTTTGATTTTAATTTAGGGGCCTTGCTTTTCTGGGTAAGGTCTCAGATTATTCTAAAAAAATTACCCTTTTATTAATTCCAAGGAATTCCTTTACCATTTTATGAAGAAGAGTGTGTGGGAAATATTTAATGAAAAATATATTCATGGATCCAACTAGTTACATGGATTCAATGTCTTTATATGTATTCTTGATTATTTTCCACCACTGATAAACTTCTCCCTTAAGGTGATGAACAACTACTATGACATTCTCTTTCTCATAGTATTTTAGGAGAGAGAGTATCTTCTCAATGGAGTTAACCCATTTCTCTAAAATTAGATGATAAAAATATCCCCTAAAATTTCAAGGATTTTTTAATGTAAATGTGTCAACCATAACATTTTCATTCTTAAGGTAAGTATGGAATTTGATGTGATTCTTTTTTTTTCAATAACTAGATTCGATTGTGTTAGTATTGGCATTATTTTATCAAATCAGGACTACATTATATTAGTCATTTCATTAGGTAAACCATCACATTGTTTATCAAATTTATGGTTGGAAACATTCAACTTCTTTAATTACATTCTAAAAGATAAAGGAAACTTTGGTATGTGGATACAAGATTAAATAAGAATATAAAAAAGGAAAACCACTAAAATTATAAGGAATTATATATATACAGTAACTTATAAATCACTAAGTTTCAATCTTGGTTATCAATGGTTTATTTACTATTATTTTATTTAACCTACCATTATGTATAAATATTTCATAATGGTATTGTGAATAGAATATAAATTATCTAAAACAAATACCTTAGGAGTGTCTAGCTAGGAGTTCAGTCTTAGGCCAATTAATCCTGAACCAAGTTAAGGTAAAATCATTTCTCAACTAGCCTTTTCGAGGTGATTAACCCAAGTTGAATCTGTTCTATATCTACATCCACTTTCCAATATATATATATTGGGAAATAATTTCTAAGAAACCATATACTCTATACTTTACTAAAAATTTGGTATTATTTCCTATGCATACATGTATCCCTAGAGTTTTCATTAATTATTTCTCAATCCTCATCCCAATAATTAATGATTTTTTTCTATGATAACAATAATAACAACCAATATTTATAATACATATTATTTCATGATATTTAACAGAAATACTCATATAGTACAATCCCATAAAATTGAGATACCTAGTGTCCTTGAGAAGTTTGATACATAAACAATTAACTTAAAATGATATAAAAAACAACTATTTAAAACTATAAAATGTGCTCCTAGTATCCTTTTAACTCTTAGTACTACACGGGATAACTTGGGGACATATAAAAGGAAGGTTCGAGATACAAATCCCAATAAGGATGATAAATAATAAATTTGAGTCAAAATTGATATCATGATAACCTCAATATGTATGAATAAAACATAATCTCATAGAGGCCAATCATAATAAAAAATACATTATAAAATCATTGTATCATAGGAAAGTAGAAACATAAAAAATGTGATGTCATATGCATAAGTCGAGGATAGATTCCAACAAATCATATCATACTGTTCTTAGTATAACAATTACTGAACCATACATGGTATCTCATTAGATAAAAAAATTACCCAATGCATTTGACCTCTAATAGGAACACCATTCATATGTATAAGATTTTGTATTCCACATCGATCACAAATCATATTAACATATTTCAACATTTTAATCCCTTGAATAGGGAATTTTCATTTCATACATTGAAGCCACTAATATATGAAGCATGTTTATATTATGTGGAATACCCTTGAACAAAAATAGGGTTGGGTTTCCACAACCCAAAGGTATGGCATGGAAAAACAAGGGTTAACTTTTGAAGCATAATGAGTGTACATAAAAGATCATGGAAGGGAGAAATGAGAAGTTACTATAGTATCTAATTATTCTGGAATTATTAAGTAAGTAATGGAATATTCATATACACAATACAATAGAATCAATTGAAAATTAAAAGTCTTATTAAAAAGTAAGTTCATGAATAAAAAATAGGAGGGAGAGAATCCCTTACCATGAGAGATTTCTTCTTAAAGTTGGGAGGATCTTCTTATAATCATGGAAACTCATTGTATGGTATACATAGATGGAAAATTTGATGAAATTCATGATTAAAGGTTTTTTAATGATTACTAATGGGAGAATAGTTCATTATTTATAGAAAAAGTGGGGGTATAATTTATCAATTTCTTAACATTGGCCTTAATCGACTAGTAAATAAAAAATCCAAAACTATTTTCCTTATTAAGATTTTTCCCATGCTATTTTCCAGGGAAGAGTGTTTTTTATTAGTTTTTTATTTTAATAGTATATAAATATAAAATATTATCATTCATGATGCGTAAATGAGTCATGTTCATAAATAATTTTCTTTAAAAATATAAATATAACCAACAAGTTTTAGACAATTATTTTATAGGTTAGGGGGGAACTTTTATAAGATTACAGTAAATTATATTAATAAAAAACACTATTTATTTTTAGGATAACACTTTATATAATTTATTATATAACTTTGTAGTGATTATGATGTCATAATACTTATCGTATATTCATATCGTAAATAATTTTTATCCAAAAATTCGAAGGTATCTGAAAATATAAAAAATTCACCACTTTATAATTTTGAGATAATTATTTAAAAAAATTATTTATTTCATAAAAAAAATTCTAAATATTTTAATTTAAATTATTAATTAAAAATGATCATTTATTAAATAATAATAGTTTTATGGAATAATCATCTTTATAAAATGTATAAATATTACTTATGATGTTATAAAAGTATGTAATAATTTATATTTAAATAAATATATTTTTTTAAGAATATTTTATTAAATATTCAAGAATTTATCAAAAAAATATATTTTAATTGAAAATATATTTTTTAAAAAAATAAAATTATATTTTCCTAATATCATAAAATATATTTATCATATTCAACTTATATTCATTTTTATTTTATAAAATTAAAATGAAAATGGGATTGAAGAAACCACTTTTTCATTTCTAAAAAGAAAATTACACCTTTATAATACTATGTTATAAATATATAACCACTTATAACAGTGATGTATCCCATTAATTTTAGGTGTGTAATGATGGTACTTTTATGGGGTGTCTCAGCTAACATTGATAATGTAGTGATCTCTAATAACTTGAACATATCCCATAGAATGTTCTGCTCGAGCCTCCCTTGTTGAATCTTTACTTAGGATTAGTCAAGTGTAAACCCCGATGAAGTTATGTCCTTCCTAAGCTTTGATAAATGACCTTTAGAATGAATAATTATAATATTTGAGTTCATGGTATCCTCCATATATATTAAATAGTTATTGTTATTACTATTAATATAAAATAATCCCAATAGTCACATTAAAATGACTATATTTCCCATGGTCACAATGCCTAATGGTCATACTGACCAGTATTTAAGAATCAAACTTGTAATGGTAAAATCCTGATGGTCACTTTTCCCATTAAAGAATATATATTTCTTCATTTTCATACATTTACTTTAGTTATATACTTTTTTCATAATGTCTATTGTATACTTTAGGGTTCTCTTTCTTCTAAGAGTCTTTATGGAATGAGTGATTTTCATTGGAAAACACGAGCATATGTAGTTTACCTTATGTGTGCACTATTCATTAGTGTTTATCTTGATGTATTATTCTGATATGTTATATTGTATATTATTTCATGTGGTATAATGAAATGTAGTAGTATTTATATGTGCTTCTACTATAAGTCATAATAAAATTTTCATTATGAAACTTAATTTTTTTATTAATAAAAGAATGAAATTTAGAGTTTTTACAATTACCCACACTACTCAGTATCCCATCCACTTCCTCATCACACACATGTAAATGAATCTATCTATCGACTCATAATACTGTTATTGGTCCTACCTTTGATGCTTGATACTATCTTGATTCTCCACCCCAACTGAATATGGGGTATTCTGAAAAAATAGCTTTATATTCCCCATCTGGTCTCATTTCCAAGAAACCATCAATGGTCGATCACACTCAGTTAATTTGTGCATTTTATACCTACACTCGAATAACTTCACTAATGACCCACTCCACAATGGTATCATTGAACTCCTGTACTATTCATCCTATTGGATCACTTCATGCCCCCTTTTCCTGCTACCCACATCTTTAATTCATGTCTCTCCCAAGACCACTCTCCGGCCTAGTCTTCCTTCCTCCTCTAGGTTCCCCTCTGTTTCAATACCTATTTTAATATTTTTTAAAATGAATTCAACCTAAATATATTTATATATACCATACAAGCATGTCGTAAAATATCCATAAACTATTGCACCATAGTGATCTCATGTCACTCAATCGTTAATAAAATCATATAGATCCATAAATCACATAGAATAATTCATGACTAATGTATCACCCTACTATAAAGGAATGAACTAATATTCTCAGTCAATCCTTACTTTCTCAAGGAAAAGGTTCTCAAAGAAAATCACCTCAAAGTCCTTATACATCAACCTGTCATGTCTACCTACATAGACATATAGTTACCCCCATAATTTTGATGGTCCCTTATGACTATACATAGCCAACATCACTCTCCTCCTTGGAAATATCCTAATTTAATCCAATATAGTATGTTCTAACTCCATATAGAACATCGTCAATGGGGGTCCACCCATTCCCTAAGAAAAAGTTGGATGGCATGAATAGAACCTGTGTGCCAAGTTTCTCATATATGGATCAACTACCTAATATCCTCAGTCAATACTCTAGATGAATCTCACTAGGATATCCCTAATATACTCATCCAAACACTTTTCTTATTCTCTTATTCCATGTGGTTGTTCTATTGGGATCTGACCATCTACCCATAGCTGATGCTCAATATAGGTATAGTAGTCCACATGCCAAGAAAAGTGGAAAATTATAATATAGATAATGAACCACTATCCCTTACACTTACCTAACACACCCAAGTCTCAAACCATAAAATTCATGTCCCTACCTACCAATTTTTTGTTTTAGACACTATAAACCCCATACACAAGTTAGATTTTATACTTATTCATGCCAAAAATCACAGACCTAGTATAATTGACTATAATTCCATCAATAATATATTAATTAAAACACCATAATGGTTTTTAATGAAACAATAAATAACTATGATACATTTTCATTCCCATAACCAATACCATTCATGGGACATCTAGTATAATTCCATCAAAAATAATATATATGAAAAAACATTGAATATTGTAAACACATTAAATAACTAATACATTTTCTAGTCCAAAGAAAATTGAAATCACAAGTGGTAAACATATGTAATATGATCCATATGAATATAAAATGATCCATGAGTACTACTTATTCCCTATCGTAGAAAATAGTCTGAAACATAAATCATTAACATAAAATATCAATTTATACAAATCATATAACTCAATTGTAATCATAAAAACAAGAAAAAAATCCAATTTCCATGGTTACTTGGACTTCCTTTCATAATTATGTTATCCAAGACATAAAATAATTTCTATCCATGGTTATAAAAAATTAATACACCCCCAATCTACCACTACCCAAATAAAAAATCAAGACTCACTCAGTATCATTTTATCTCATCCTTCCCTGATATAACATTATAAATTCCCAACCCATATCACTCCACAGTAACCAGATCAGAGTGTCACTAAAACATATTCATATCTCCCCATATTACAAAGCATCTAAATAGAAACAAGGGTCTATGAGGTGATAGTGGTGATATTATATCATCTAAATATTAATAACAATAATACCAATACAAAAAAATGTAAGAAATTTAAATAAAAAATATTAATATACATTTAATAAACTTAGTAGACATTTTCCATGCCATTCTAGTCATATAAAACTCAACTAATTTCCAATAATCAAATAAAATATATGCAAGTACATGAGTATTCAAAAAACTACTATCCATGCACTAAGGTTCCATGCAACTTATATACAAAACCTTATCATCTTTCTCATGTACTTACTACACTCCCATCTCTTTAAGGATCCTGACATCAATCCACTTCCCTTATGTTTACCATAAGGCATAAAGTCTCCACACATCATAGATGGACCAGGTAGGGTGGATTTATGAACCTATTAAGACACCACTAACAATTACCTTATATAATATTCATATTTTATAATAGTGTATGAAAATAGAAATAGGAAAAATCTAAACATATTACACAACCTACCCAAATAATGCTCAACTAGCCTATAGTGAGTCTATACCTCCTTCCACCAGTGTCATAATGGAATAAGTCATCCATAGTATGTTATATGGAAATTTACCTTGGCCTTCTAACTAGTTCTTATACCACATGGAATAATCATACAAAATACACTATGACACCCACAATATTTCCAAAATATAAAACTCATATTATCTCATAAATTTTGTGATAATATTACCCATCTATAATGATTTTAATACCTTTTGTGGCTATCTATAGTGTAACCCTCCTCTAAATTAATGTTCAACACCGCTTTCCCTAGTCCACTCAAATATAGTGTATACCACCCATAAAGAGTAGACTAATACACCTCAACATATATATACCATGTTCACACAACCCAGGTAACAGCATCCCCATGGTGAGTATATTTCACCACCCTAGACCTTACCCTAATGAACCTCCATTTCCACCATTCCCAATGGTCTATATCACAAGAGTCACAAGACGTTACCCTTAATATTTATAATCATAATATTAATCCCTGTGGCCCAATATTCACCACTTACAATTAATAACATTAAAATTATCATGAAAAGAACCCATACTACTAGGGGAGAATTACACACTGGATCACATCCATTGTTTTCCTCATGGGACTACACCAAGGAATCCCTTACAGGAAATAAAAATGACAAGTGGCATAGTTCCCAGTATCACATGAACTACCCTACCTAGAAATATTTATTAAATATCAAGGTTAGTATTTTTTGAAAGGATTGATGAATACCTAGACAAGTTGGACTGATATCTTATATGGTGTGATCTATGATTGATAGAACATGGGTAGACACTTGTAATTCTAGAATGACAACTAAGTGACAGATTTCCATGCATCTATACTTGGAATGAGTGATATGACTCAGAGTTATTGGATGATGTTGACCTATGAAAGGATCTTTGTTAGTGGGTTTGGAAAATGATCCTAGGTTTTATGGGATGCGACCCATGTGATCAAGATTTCAGTTACTTAATCAGGTTGTAGGGGATAGTTTAGTTTTTGGGTTTGGGTGAGGTTAAGGTATATAGTTTATAAGATTTTTTTAGAGGGTTCTTATGGATTCACTCTACTTGTGAGGAGGAGAGTGAGTGTTGGGAAGTATTTTTAGGAAAATATTATGGGTGGGAGGGAAATTGTGCTTTGGTTATGCATGGTTCATATTGATTTTTTGTTAATGAGAGTTCGTGTGTGGGATGAGGACTAGAGGGTCTAGTGAAACACTTAATTGAGTGTTAGACTAGAGATTCAATGAGGTTGAGAGATATCCCTCAATTATAAGATAGTGAAATATGGATGGATGATTTTAAGGGTTGAAAGGATGGGTGATCATGGCTCGGTATCAGTGTCATGCATGTGATGTTATAAATCCATCAGGTATTTCCTTGTGGATTATTTTAAGGGAATCCATATGGTGGTATTCACACTATTTTATATTGGAATATATGTCCCTTGTCATGAGTGGATTTTTCATGGATGTAGAGGATGATATTCTTGGTGATTTGAGAATGGGGGGTGATTAGTGTTTTATATTACAACTCGAGTGTGAGTGATTCATTCATAACCATTCATTACATTTGATAATGGATAGGACATTGGTTTTAGATATTAGGTTTTGTCTTGGAAAATTGACTATAAAGATACTCTCATGAATAGTAGAATCAAATTGGTCATAAGAAAATGACCCTCATGTTAGAAGGGTTAGGGATGTGGTGGGTCCATTTAATGAATGGTCAAGATGGTATAGGGTTATCGATACGTGGGTGGATTATATTTTATCTAGATCCTCGGAATAATATAAAATTCAAAAGGTATATATGGTGTTGGATAGATTTAGAGCATTATCTTTGGGCTCAAGATGTAAATTTCATGATCCAAGAGTTAGTCTAACCATATGGGAATTGGTGCTCAAGGTGAGATATTGATTGTTGGTTTGGTAGATTGAGGTCCCAACCATTTAATTATACAATGTTTTTTGTTTTAACATATATGTAGGTGGTTAGGGGATCTCATGATGCCTATGAGAGTTAATGAGTCATGATCATGTGATGTTATGATACATCATAGGGTGTGGCTAATAATTTTTGGGAGATGTTAGAGAGAGGAGGACCAACTATTTTTTCAATGCAGAATAGGGGGTGGTGATCTGGAAACCATGTTGAGCATGTCGATGGACCATTAGAATTGTGTTCCGGATAGGAAATTCTTATATTGGGGGAATCACTATAGATCAAAATTATGCTTTACATGATGTGATTTTTAGTGGAGTGAACCATGTGATTTAGGATAGATTTTTTGTAGCCACATTAATGTATTGGAATAGAAGGGTGTGGTTTAGTACTATATTGGTGTTGGTAATATTAGAAAGTGGGCGGCTTAGTTTTTATGAAATAGTGCACCTGGTGTTTGGAGTTGTGTATTGGGTACACATTTGGATTTAATGAATTGAAAGTGGTAAGTTGGTGGTAAATTGATGACTGTGGTACGTCAAAACATGTGGTTGGAGGACCACTATGGATTTTCAGGGATGAGAAGCATTATGGTGTGGTGTTTTTAATGATCTAAAGATTTTCTCAGGCATTGTTTCAGATGAAATTTGATATTTGGGTCTCAAATTAAAGTATATTTTAAGAATTATGACTTGGATCATAATTTCAAGGGTGAAAACATAATGATACGGTGTATCTGGATGAGGATTGAGGCCCAATATGTGTTTTGGGAGATCTGGTGACCATCAAAGAACTATCAGGTCGCCATGATGAAATTTTTTAGCTTTATTATGTCATGTTGTGATACCCAGGGTGAATTAAAATTGACTTTTATGAGGGGTGTTTCATATTTGGGAGCCAGATGTGTCATGGTGTGAGGGAGAGAGGAAGTTACACCTCCCCTAGATAAGGTACATCAATCCATTACCTAGGTGGGTCATGCTGCAATGGTGTCTGTATATTGATTGGGTACCCATCCCAAATTCAGTTATTTCATAACCCAGAGGGGATTAACCATGATGGAGGTAGGCTGAGGTTTAATCCCTCTACCTAGGATGGTCACATTGTGACCTTGGAGGAATCTTTCATTCCCAATTTGAGTGAGGTAGGCATTGCACTTTTACTATATAGTCTGGTCCCAAAAAACCTTCTCAACATTTTTTAACTAAAGGTGGACTGAAAAATTTTTGGTTGGCCCCTTGGGTTTTTAGGGGAAAGGGGAATTTAGATATGGTTGATTCATCTAGCTCTACCACCACTATACTTCCTCCTTCTATCCCCTTGGAAAGGGGTGTTTTTAATGTTGATTATGGTGTTTTAGGTTTTGATTTTTCTCTTCTTCCTTCTAATTTTTGTTACCTATTATTTTCCTTCTAAATATAGGCAATTTGTGGAAGGCTTTGGTAAATATTTCACTAGTTTATGCTGTAATCATCCCGATTCGATAGGGATTTTACTTGACATGTATAAAGGTAATCCCACAAGGATGATCTCACTCCATCTTTTCCATTTCACTGGTGGTGTATCACCCTATAAATTTTTTATTTTTTTTATTTAAGTTGGATAAAATTAGTAAGTGAATGGGTGTTGGATGTTAGGGATTATACTTAGGGGTGTGTCAGGATCATGTAATGGATGGTTAGTGTGTTGTTTAGTGTTGTTTCTATAAGTGTATTCTTCTTGGAAAGTTTTATTCCAATATGACTCCAGTTTAAATTAAATAATTAATTATAAATTTTTGTAACTAACTATTTTTATGTTGTATAAAGATATATAAACGTAGGAGTTGATGTGATCTTGGATAAGGAATGGACAAAATTGTTCAGGGTGGTGTAGATCATTAAAAGGATCATAAATCCTATCTCGAGTTAAGTGGTCCTCTAGTAAAGAACTATATGCCTTCTTATGAATTATTTCATGTTTTCATGCATTTTTTATATGATCGAGTAGAGGGATACCGACTGTGAGTTCCCTAAATAAAGATATATGATGGTTTTGATCCTCCTTTTCTTGGTAAAATTTCTCTTTAATAATTAAGTAAAATGGGATCACCTTGTGAATAAGTAAAAAATGGGTTAAGGTGCTAATTGAGTTAATTGGAGACATTAGGAAGGTCTTTGGATATGTGATGAGATGATGGTATCCTAGATCAGTTACCAAGGGATATTTGGGTAACATGAGAGGTTTGGGCCTATCGGGATGGGTGAGGCGGTCATATATATTACTCCTTGTGAGGAGCAATATCCTGGGTTTAGATTAAGATTTTGTGAGAACTATGAGTGGTTTGAGTCATTTGGGACTATAAAAGGTGTGATAGAGTGGGTTGTAATCTTGGTTATAGGTTGAAATATCTCCTGAGAGACATGCGAGTTAAGACTATGTTATAGTTAGGGAATTTTTGGATATTTTGGAAAAGGGATGCCAAGGAAGCTTTGGGAGAGTAAACTCTAGTTGGTCTATGATTAGAAATACTGGGTATAAAGTGGTATTTTGAGTAGGTTTCAACTAGCTTATTGACGCCTAGGTTAATAAGATTATATAGGTTGTGAGACCATTGTGGGGAGATATGTGTGTTGTGATGTTAAGGATAAGAGAACAAGATGATTTTTAGGTAATTATCTTGTGAATATAGATAGATGGTGACATGTGTTTGAGATGAGGGGTTATGGAACCTTTCAAGTCACTAGTATGTCTTATCTGAGTTTTTATTTATATACTTTTTCATTCATGGATTTCCAAGGTTTCGAGGGTCAAAAATCTTATTTTGGGGGAAAATATACTAAGGATAATTATTGGAACTTGGTTTTCCAAACCAAGTGGTTAACTGTGTGAGCGTGGTGTTTTGAGGAATATTAACTTTTTCATAGTTTAAGAATAGTATTTCTAACTGTGTGGGATTTAATTAAAACTGTTTGACTTTGGTTTTAGGAGACAGTAGTTCCCACATAGTTGGATTATAGTTTGTCTATTTTTGTTTCCAAACTATATGACCTATCATGGTCATTATAAATTGGAGGAATATCCATTTTTCCTATGAATGATTTAAATTTCTTTGGAATCATTTATACTCCCGTGCATGGGAATACCTTTTCATTTTCAAAGTAAATTCTTCCAACTTCTTTATGGTGGATAGAAACCAAGCATTCCCTATGGACAAATCTAGGTTAGTTAATGGGGGATATGTCTTTTCCCTTATGGTTTACATGTTTAAGGAATTCACTTTCCTGATTCAAGTAGTAGTCATCAAAGGCACGAATATTCAATTTGGTTTCTTATATATATATCTCTATTTAAGGGAATTTCCATAGATAACATTTGATTACTTATTTTGTTTTGTTTTTATTTATCAAATTTACTTGAAATTGAGTTATGATTGATGTTTATTCTAGGTTTTATGTTATTCGTGGTTTGTGTAGGAGGTTTTGTTTTTTAAAGTTATTTTTTCAAAGGGAGTTGTTGTAATGCACTCTATGTGTTTTTTCAGTTGTCTCAAATTGTTGTTATGCTTCAAAATGATTTTTTAAGGGTTTCTAAAGAGTTATTATATGGTGATGATGCTTTACTTAACATGAGAATTTTGGATTATTAAATTAGCTTTTTGAAGTTGATTTTATGTTTGGAACTTGTTGATATTGATATGTTTGGAATTGAGTAGCACATGAGGAACCATGGTGAGTGATCTTATAAAGTATTTTCATTGCGATGGAGTGAGAATTTGGGAGGAAGACCGAGTTAGATTATAGAATATTATAAAATGGATCGAATAAACCATTGCTTGGATAACTAAGTTAGTTTCCAATGTGTTGACCAAGAGATTGAGGGATCCCTTGGAATTTTGGTAACATGGAAGGTAGGGTGAGCTTATAATTTTTATGAATTCTTAGCTGGGTATAATACCTTATTTAATACTATTTCACACTAGACACTTATGGTTAGAACACATGTTGTACATTAATTATTCCTGATTATGCATTCTGTTAGTTCCTTGTATGATTGAGATGCATGTTTTATTCCCATTTAAAGTTTATTTGGTTATATTATTGTTCTTATTCTCATGAACTTGATTATTATTTGATTTGGTGTTTGGAGGATGATTATGTTGGGTGGATTTGTTCTATTAATTAATCTTTTTTACTCATGTTTGGAAACATGGGTTTTTTAATAAAAACTATAGTGATTTAAAAAGGGAAAAGGCTTTTAAGGGATCTTATTTTAAAAGTGAACTTATATTTTAAAATGAGTTTCAAATTGTATTTATTTGTTTTCATGGTGAAAAATACTTATATGGATTCATGGAGTTATCCTACTAGTCTTTGTACCTCACACCCTACTTTTTCCTTTGGTGTGGGATAACTTCTTTTTTAAGGACAAAGGTAAATACAAGGGCCCCATGCATTATGATAGATCTTATTGATTACCTTCATTTGGGGTTGGTTACATTGGAAGTGGATTTGTATCATAGGTTTTAACTCATAAGGAGTTATGTTTTAGTTTTTTTAAAGGGATTTTATGAATTTCATTGTTGGGTTTGGATCTCTATTTTGATTATTGAGCTTCTGACTGTGGATATCATGTGTATGACTTGTATATGACATGTTATATTTGGTGGTGTGATGGTATTAATGATATATTCCTTTTTTAATTATTATGTTTACTCTATTTTATGTTATATATGTTGATCCTAATTTTTTGGTTCGTGTGATTGTCTAATTTGTAGAAAGGTTATACAATTTTTAAGGGATAAACTATTCCCAATATGTTATTTTTGAATCCTTGGAGCTTGTCTCAAACCTATAGTGATCGAGAACATGCTTTGGGAAATGTGGTGTGTCAACTCAACTAACAAGTTGAGTCATCCCAGGTTGGTTCACTACAAAATGTTAAAAGAGGCACTTATTATTTGGGGGTATATGGTAAACTAGAGCTAGGAACATCAGTGCATGAGATATAAGAGTATAAGAGTTTCTGGATGGCACTTCTTCATGTCGAACCTCATGTTTCCTTGGGTGTTTTGGGATTATGGTTAATTTTTTAGCATGGTTACGAGTTTTTTTACTAGGATTTTATGCATTTCCCTTTTATATATGAGTTATGGTGTGACCTCATGAGTTGTATAGAGTTTCAAGGTGAAACAGGGAAGACAGAAGGAGGTGCACAGTTAATAGAAACCATGGGGAACCCATGTAGAATTATGAAATCCCTGAACTCACACTCTATATCCAGTGCTAAAAAAATAATCTTCACATTTATGGATGAACCAATTTTTTCAACCAAAACATAAAACATCAAAAGGAAGTATTGGTTCACTTACATAACCAAAGACCTTTTAGGATTAGAGTTCTAGAGGATTAAAAAATCTTAATACATATCAGGGTTTATAATAAAGTATATGAACTCTTATCCAGAATCACTAGATATATACTCATGAATGATACTATCTATCATTGATACTCTACGCATCCCTAAGAACTGTGAAAATAATTTTTGAAACATGGGGTGAGAACAAAAAATTCATAGTTAGTTGTTATCAAAACTAGAGGTAAAATCATTTATCTATAAAATTTCTATAAAAATTATTTTGAAAACATTTCATTTTATGAAATATAAAACATTTGATATAATAAATAATTTTTCCTAAATAAAATTTTAATGTTTCCAAAATTGATAAGAGATGATTTTCAAAACATTAATTAAAAAGACTAATTATTTTGAAAACCATTTTATTTCAAAACATAGAATCCTTTGAAATAAATTGATATTTCTTCTTTGAAACATAATAACATGAATTTTGAAAAGAATAACTCTTAATGGAATATAATGATACTCGATAAACATTAAGAAAACCATGTGTTCACTAATAATATTGAAGGTCTAAATATCAATTTCAGGATAAATTCCTCTTGAGATTATGGGTTTACTCCCCATTTCCATCATCACAACCAACACCCAAGTGCCCAATTTTTAATAAAAAAAATTTGTAAATCTTGTCTTTCTCATTATAAATCCATTAAAATGTCCTTTAAAATTAATTACCTCAATGTGATTTATTTTCAAAAAGGAAAATAACTTCATATCTAATAAAGTTAACAAATGTTTCCTTAATAGAGAATATGCACTTTTATAAAGACTAGGAGTAATCTAAAAATTCAAGGAGAGCATAAATAATTCATGGAATTAAACTTAAGAAAATGATTTTCAAATCATATATGGAATGTAAATGAGAAATAAAGTTCATGTACATACAATAAATGTAATCGTAATTGACATCAATGAAATTAAAAGAGTGTAAAATAATAGTTTTAACACTTTAAAAACCATCCTTGAAATTAGAAAATGAAATTCCATTATTGGATTTATAAAATTTAAAATGAGAATTTTAAGATTTAAATATCTCATAGAAGACAACTTTGGAAGAAAGAATTTAAAAAAACATAAAACAATCTCACCTTCAAACAGGGTTTTGGAAAAATAAGAGTTTAATAAAAACATTTTCCACTACAATGAAAAGTATTTTTGGAAATCATAAAATAGAAATTTATAATCTTATCCCCTTATAAGAAAAGGTTTATAAAATAGAAATTAATAAAATCATTGTTTCCATTCACTACAGGAATTTCAGATTTTTACAATAGGCTATTTACGACGGGAATATGACTTTTCACAAACAGTCTGTCAAAATATAATATTTGCAATGGGAATTTTGACCCAAAAAAATAATCGAAAAAAAGAGTTATTTAAGACAACATGTCGCAAATACCGTTGCCATGACATGCGCGCCAAAGTGCAGGAAGAGTATTTATGATAGAGCTAAACACTCATCGCAAACTCTTCTCGGTTTTCAGTTATTTCTGACCAGTCTCGTCGCAAATACTATTTTTTACCATCACCTTAATTAATAACCGTCTAACTATTTGCAACGGGACCCACCACAAATACTATTATTTGCAACGGAAGTCCTGTCGCAAATGATCTAACCTATATATACACCATTCAATTTTTTTCCATTCACAACTTCTCTCAATTTCTCTGACCCTCTCTGCTCTGATATTTTTTAGTTTAAATTTTTTATAGTTTCAAATGTTACAAGGGATAAACTTTCAAGTATTGTACTTATTCAAAGAATCAATTTCAAATTATTTATTTTTTATTTTTTATTTTTTATTTTATTTATTTTATTTAATATTAGTAATAATAATTATGGAGTAGTAGTAGTATGATTCAATTAAAATTAATTAGTTTTTTTAAGTAACATTGTTAGAAAAATTTAGTTTTAATTGGCATTAATGTTTATTTTTAAAATTAAATATATTTAATTTGAAACAATTTATTTTAACTTTCTATAATTAGTAATAATTAGTTGTAATTATTAATAATTCGTTGTAATTGGAATGTTTTAAATAATTAGTAATAATTTGTGGTAATTAGTCATAATTGGCGGTAATTAGTAATAATTGGAAAAATATTATATAAATTAGTAATAAATTGGTATACATTAATAAAAATTAATGTTAATTAGTGATATTTAGTAATAAGTAGTACAAATTAGTAATAATTATTACAAATTAGTAATAATTCGTAATAATTCGTAATAATTAGTGGTAATTAGAAAAAATTAAAGCTAATTAGTAATAATTGGTGGTAATTGGTAACAATTAGTGTTAATTAGTAATAATTAACAAAAATTAGTAAAAATTAATAATATTTAGTTAAAATTGGAAATAATTAGTGTTAATTAGTAATAATTATTAGAAATTTGTAATAATTATTAGTAATTAGTAATATTAATGGTAATTAGTAATAATTAATAAAAATTATTAAAAAATAATAGAATTAGTAATTATTATTAAAAATTAATAATAATTAATAAAAAATAGTAATAATTAATAAAAATAATAAAAAATAATAATAAAATTGTAATAATTAATACAAATGTGTAATAATTAATAAAAATTTGTAATAACTATTTTTAATTAGTAATAATTAGTAATAATTAATAATAATTATTAATAATTAGTAATAATTAAGAATAATTAGGAATAATTAGAAATAATTAAGGAAACAATTATGATTATGAATAATTAAGAATGATTAGGAATCATTAAGAATGATTAGGAATCATTAGGAATGATTAGTAATGGGTAAAAATTATTATTAATGGTTAGGAATAATTAGTAATGATTAAGAATAATTGGTAATGATTAGGAATAATTAGTAATGCTTGGGGATAATTATGAATAATTAGGCATAATTATGAATAACTGGGAATAATTTGTAATAATTAGGAATAATTTGGAATAAATAGGAATAATTAGTAATCATTAGTAATCATTAGTAATAATTAGTAATAATTAGTAACAATTACTAATAATTAGTAATAAATAGTAATAAGTTGTGATAAGTAGTGATAACTAGTCATTAGTAGTAATAATTTGTAATAATTAGAAATAATTAGTAACAATTAGGATTAAGTATGAATAAATAACGGTAATTAGCAATAATTAGGAATAATTAATGGTAATTAGTAAAAATTGGTAATAATTAGTGGTAATTAGATGTAATTAGTGGTAAATAGCGGTAAATAATGGTAAATAGTGGTAAATAGAAATAAATACTAATAAATAGTAATAAAAAATTATAATTAGTTATAATTAGTAATAATTATTAATAATTAGTTATAATTAGTAAAAATTAGTATTAATTAGTAATAAGTGGTAATAAATAGTAATAAATAGAAATAAATAGAAATAGATAACAATAAATAGTAATAAATAGTAAAATGGTTATAAATAGTAACAAATAGTAATAATTAGTAATAATTTGTATTAATTAGTAATAATTTGTAATAATTAGTAATAATTAGTAACAATTGGTAATAATTTGAAATAAATAGTAATAAAGAGTAATAAATAGTAATAAATAGTAATAAATAGTAATAAATAGTAATAAATAGTAGGAAATTGTAACAAATAGTAAGATATATTAATAAATATTAATAAATAGTAATAATTACTGATAATTAGTAAAAAATTGTAATAAATAGTAATTAATTGTAATAAATAGTAATAATATGTAATAATTAGTAATAATTAATAATAAATAGGAATAAACAGTTGTAATAAGTGGTAATTAGCAGTAATTTATAGTAATAAGTGGTAATTATCGGTAATTAATAAAAATTAGAAATAATTAGCGATAATTAGTGGTAATTAAACGTAATTAGTAAAAAATAATATGAATAATTACTGGTAATTACCACTAATTATCGATAATTAGGAGTAATATAGAGGTAATTGGCGGCAATTAGCAGTAATTAGTAAAAATTAGAGGTTATTAGCGGTAAGTATTGGTAATTAGCAGTAATAAGGGGTAAGTAGTAATAACTAGAAATAAGTAGTAATATGTAGTAACAAGTAGTAATAATTAGAAATAAATAGTAATAAATAAAAATAAATAGTAATAATTTATTATAAATAGTAATAATTAGTAATAAATAATAATAATTAGTAATAAATTGTAATAATTATTAATAATTAGTAAGAATTAGTAATAAATAGTAATAATTAGTTATAATTAGGTATAAATAGTAATCATTAGTACTAAATAGTAAAAACTAGTTTGCAGTTGGGGTTATAACCTAGTGGTAATTATAACCCTATAATCATGGGTTACAGACTCTAGTTCAAATCTGAGCAGCAGTGAATTTTGATTGGATTTTTACCTAGATGTGGGACAGATTTGCGGTAACCTTGTTGTGGGTCTTTCGGCGGTGGCGCGAGAACGTCGAAGACGGACAACAAGCATGGCTAGTGGCAGGGGCACAATGGCATACATTATGGATCAAGCAAAAATATAGATACAGGTTCTAGGCACTTGGGATACAGGATTTGTAATGGAATTCATGTCCACAGGGCCTTTGGGCCATAAAAATCAGTGGGTTATCCCTTGGGGGTCTATGAACTCCCCTTTAGGGTGGTGTGTGTCGCTTTTCTATGTTTCGTTGTAATTGTACCCCTAAGTACCTATAATATATAAATAGTAATAATTAGTAATAAATAGTAATAAATAGTATTGATTAGTAACAAATACAGATAATTAGTAATAATTAGTAAGAGTTAGTAATAAATAGTAAGAATTAGTTATAAATAGTAATAAATTGTAATAAATGGTAATAAATAGTAATAAATAGTAATAATCAGTAACAAATAGTAACAAATAGTAAAAATTGGTAACAAATAGTAATATATAGTAAGTAATAGTAATACTTAGCTATAAATAGTAATAATTAATGGTAATTAGTAATAATTAACAGTAATTAATAAAAATTAACTGTTATTAGTATAAAATTGAAATAAACTGTTAAAAATTAGTAATAATAAGTGGTAATTAGCAGTAATTAGCGTTATTTAGTAATTATTAGTGGTAATTAGTAAAAATTAGTGGCAATTAGTAAAACAGTGTTATAAACTAATAAAAAGAGTAATAATAAGTAGTAATTAGTAGAAATTAGTGGTAATTAGTAAAAATTAGTTATAATTAAAAAAATAGTCATAATTAGTAAAAAAATTGGTAATTAGTAAAACAATGTTATAAATTATTAAAAAATTAGTAATAATAAGTTTTTATTAGTAGTAAATAGCAGTAATTAGCGGTAATTAGTAAAAATTAGTAGTAATTGGAAAAAATAAGCGGTAATTAGTAAAAATTGACTATAATTGGTAAAAATTATTATAAAATAATAAAAATTAGTAATAATAATTGGTAGTTATTAGTAATTAGTGTTAATTAGTAAAAAAAATTCTTTTTCTCATATCAAATTAATCATAACCAATATATTTATTTTATATTTTTTTAGAGAAATATGGATCAATAAAGTCAAAAATATTCTTTATTACATGATCACATTTAGATAAATCATTTTAGGAATCCATATGGTTCTGGTATAAATCCTGTATATATTAAGGGTGTTGAAGCTTTTTTATCCTTTACATCAGTAAAACTAGAAGTTGTTTCTGAAGTTACAATTAATGGTCAATGAAAGAAATGTGATCTAAGGATATTTCAAAACATTTGACGATGTTGGGGGTCATTTATTGTGATTTGGTTTTCAAAATGATTATGTTTTTTAGTATCAACATGGTTAATGTAGTTCTAAATATGATACTAACAATTTATTTCCAAATCCATTATGGTTTCAAAATTTAGTACATGATGTGGTTGGTCCATCTTTTTAACAAACTGAAACACATGATGATATTGATTCAACTCTAGTGTTGGAACCATCCCAATTTTATGATTTGTTGATGTCTGTTGAGGAAGCCTTATATCTTGGTTTCAAGATAAAAAAATTTGAAGGTGTTAAAAAATTTGTGGCTATTAAATCAGATAAAGGAATGTCAAATAGATATTTTGATCATATATTCTCTTTATTTAAAGCATTTTTACCTAAAGAAAATACATTGTCTACAAATTTCTATGAGAGAAAGAGGATTGTTCAAAATTTGGGTCTTGGTTATCAGAATATTCATGCATGTTCAAATGGTTACATCTTATATTATACTGAAAATGAGTCATTTGTTTTTTGTCCTATATGTGGACAATTGAGGTACAAAGAGACTTAACTTTGGAATTATAGATTTATTCCTATAAAAAAATTTATTTATTTCCCGATTACACCCATATTGAAGTGTTTATTTATTTATTAGAACACAAAATCATTGATGTTATGGGAAAAACCAATATTTCAACTATTAAAGGCTTAAAAAATCCTACTGATAGCTATTCATTGAAACCTTTTGATAATGTACATCTATCTTTTTCTTCAGAATATTGAAAGGTTTGATTGGGTCATTCTACTAACTATTTATGTCTATTTAGTTCTTACGGTAGTCAATATTCTTATTGGACCATCTTTATAACTCAGTACAATTTACCTCCTTGGATGTTGATGAATGGGCCATATATCTTATTGACCTTATTAATTCTAGGACATCAAAAAAATAATATCAGTGTTCATTTTAATACATTGATTGATGAGTTAAATTTATTGTGGAGTAATGGTTCAATAAGTATGATGTTGAAAAATAAATTTTTCTACTGAAAGCTACATTCATGTGGACAATTAGTGACATCCCAGCATATGGAATGTTATTTGGTTGGAGTAAACATGGTCCAAAATCATTTCCTTACTTTATTAGAGACATCAAAGCGTTTATACTCATTAATAGAAGAAAACCTTGTTTCTTTAACAATAATCAAAGATTTCTTCGTAATGATTGTCTATTTTTTAGAAACAAATGTCATTTTAGAAAAAGAACAACTGAAATAGATGGACCTACAACAATGATCTCAGGTATTGAGTAAAAATATATTGTATCTTTATTACCTCCCAATACATTTATACCGACTATAAACCAACAGAAAATTGATGGCTTTTTGGAAAGAACGCAATAGGATAAAATGGATCATTTTGGGGGATCTGTTATATTGGTCTAATTTGTTGGTTCATCACATATGGGATGTCATTCATATTGAGAAGTACTATTTTGATAATATATTTTATATATTTTTGGACTCACAAGGTAATATCAAAGACAATGTAAAGGTGTTATTTGATCTTTCCCAAATTTGTAGGAAACCAAAACATGGACTATTTGAAAATGACAGATTATAAAAGTTAATGAAGCCAAAATCATCATATATAGTTTCCAAAAAATCATTTATTATTTTCTCAGTGGATTATTGATTTTAGGAATCCATATGATATGTTTCTAATTTGGCTAGAGATGTCAAAAATGGCTAAATTTATAGATTAAAACTTCATGACTGTCATGTTATAATGGCAAGAATTCTACCGATTGGATTTTGAAGTTTGTTGAATTCTAGGATCTGAGATACTCTAATAGAATATCATATTTTTTTCTGAGAAATTTTTGTGGAGAAAACAGACTACGATGAACTAAGTAGACTTCAAGAAGATGTTGTTTTAATTTTATCTAAACTAGAAAAAATCTTCATGTCATCTTTCTTTTATTCAATTGAACATTTTATATTACATTTGTTAGATGAAGAGAAATGTGGATGTCGGGTACAGTTCCGATGGATTTACCCATTTGATATATTCATATATAAATTGAAGAAAAAGGTATGTAACAAAGAACCAGTTGAAGGATCAATTCTAAAAGCTTATTTGCAAGAGGAAATTTCTTTTTTCTACTCTCATTATTTTCAATATTAATATCCCTCAAAACATAATCTCATAGTTCATAATTATGGAAATGTTGATAATGAAATGATAAATCAATTATTAGTTTTTAAATATCCATAACTTGGATTTGGTGGAGTTCATGAATGATGGATTTCAGATGCTGAACATCACAGGGCTTGTATATATATTACTCAACTATAAAGAAATAGTTTCCACAAATTACATCATCTTCTCTTGAAGCACACCATCCAAATAATATTTCCTACTAGTTTTTTATGGCTTAACATATAAAATCAATTTATTACTTGTTATATCAACAACTTTTTTAAAAATTTTGAGGTATCTAATAATGTTGATAAAATTGAAAATTCATTGTGTTTATTGAGTAACCCACTATATAAAATGGGTAAATATTATAATTCATATGTGGTTAATAGTGTTTGATTTCCTACACATGCATATACGGAATTATAAAAAATAATGAATAGTGGTGTTTTCTTGAGATAATCTCGTTACATGGAATGTGAAGTTAACTTTTATGTCATTCTAGAAGAAATAATTTAATTGTGTTATCTGGGAAAAAATTACATAACAATGTTTAAATGTCGGTGGTTGGATAATTAGAGAGGTATTCATGTTCATTTGCAGCATGGAATCATTGATATTAAATATAAAATCTTTTTCTTATGAAATGAACCATTTTTAATGGCTTATCAGGCACATAAAATTTATTATGCAAATTATTATTCTACTTAAAGAGATTTAATAGGTTGGTCAAGCATTAAAAATGAAATCATAGGAAAATTAGTTTATTTAATGTGAGTGTGATTCTTCTGAAGTGAAAGTAATTGAAATTTTTCAAAAGACTGCTCCAAATCCATCTTTTCCAAGAAGAGACCCGAATATCAATGATGACACCCAATAGTTAATAGTCAATTGTGAAGATGATGTTATTGAGGTAACAAATGAATTTGAAATAGAATGAGATGATGAAAATTAAGCTCCTATAGAAATTTATGATACTGAGGTGGAATATGAAGATATCAACACCATTATATATGAATATGAGGATGGAGATGAAGATTGACATAGTTAAATACTAGTTATAATAATATATAATATTTTTATCAACTATTTGGTAACAACAGTTATTGTGTGTTTCATATGGACTTAGATCTATTGCGTGAGTTGGAGGGGGCTTATCTACTAGGTGATGAGCATGATGTTGGATCCTTTGACCCTCTGAGTGCTAGCAGTTCATCCATGACTCAAAGGGGTCATGGTATTACAAGGTTGATGATTCTTGACCCTATCCCTGAGTGACATACATGTCTTGACTTTGAACCACGCATGCGGATGTATATTTACTTGTGTATTTTAGTTAGATTACATTAATTATCATTAATTAATTTATATACTAATTGTTTGATTATTTTTTCTATTTTTCATAGCTTTTCACATATGGCTATTGGACAGGGGAGTGCTATATTATGAAATTATTTTTTCTCAAGAATGGGTGAAATGGGATTATATTCCCATTGATGATCAGTGATGTATGTTTGAGCGTTGGATGGTATGTAAATAAATAATAGTTATTTTTAACTCTATATACTTAATTACTTGATATTATTAATTACTTGTAGGTTTTATGGTATCTCATCGATGATAGCATGTAGGAATCTATCTGGGAGTCATGGGAGATCTTTATATGTCAGCATTTCCATCAATGTTTTCACAATTTGAGGAGGACAACAACATATAAAGTGGGAGTTATATAATTTGATCAGTCTTGATGCGTCCACTTTCCAAATTACATCTCAACATAGGTTTTGGAAGGATTATGTTCATATTGGATAGGAGATAGTTTTCAGATGATAGAATCATTAGGTCTAAAAAACCAGGGAAGATAGAAGGTGACGCATCAAGATGGTAGTCGTACATTTAGTACACATCAGCGACATTTGGTAAGTACTTTTTTTAATAATTTATATAACTTTAAATTTAATCTATTTATTTTATACTCCTATAGGTAGTCGAAAAAAATGATATTACAGAGTTCGACGTTTATAGGAGGATGTACAGTGATCCTTTCACTAAAGATATTAGAGATGATCTCCAGGGTCAAATTATGGTCAATATAATATCTTTTTGAGTTTTAAAATTAAATAAAAATAATATTTTTAACAGTTTTAATTTTACATTTAAATTGAAGGAGCCATATGTGGTCATGAAATTTCAGACACATGCTGAGATCCAGGCCGAGACCAAGGATCAGACCTCAAGTGCAGTAGGATTTGATGATGCAGAATGGATGTTGGTGATACAGTATGCCTTCAAGAAAGGCCGAGTTATTGGTATTGTCTCTCGATTGACACGTGGGAGTTTTTATGGTACCATTGTGATTTCATCGTGCAGCTCGAGAGGAGATCATAGATAGTCATCATCATCCGTTGCACAATATGAGGAGCAGTTACGAGCTCAGAGTGATCTTATAGAGACCATTCATAGGGAGCAGGAAGAGCTCCATCGACAATAGTGGCAGTAGTAGGAGGAGAAGCATCAATGGAAGTAGAAGCATCATGAGCACACGATGGAGTACATGCGAAATCTGACTCATAGTTTAGGGATGGATTTCCCTCCACCATCTCCTCGAGCTACTCCAAATGACTCCCCCCCCCCCTAGTGATTTATATACTTTTTATGATAAATATTTTAAAGTATTTTTTTGTAATATTTTTATTAATCCATATATTTACATTTTTATATTTTTTTGAATCTTATTGTTTTTTAGTATTTATTATTTTCATATTTTTTATTATTAATTTATTTATTTATTTTGTTATTATTTTATTTTTATTTTTTATTTTTTATTATTTTATTATTATGATTATTTTATTATTTTATTATTATTATTATTTTATTATTTTATTATTATTATTATTTTATTATTTTATTATTATTATTATATATTGTTGAAAATATTGTTTTTTTATTAATTTTAATAAATTTATTAGTTTTTATTATTTTATTTCTTATTTTAATTATATATTTATTATTTTTTAAATTGTTGTAAAATTTCATTCCACCTAAATTCCTTTTATATCAAATAAAAAAACATTTGATATTACAAATAGTGTTTTCATAAATATTAATTTATGTTTTTCAAATTCCACAAGTGATGCTCATCAAAACATTCATTAAAAATACTAATTATTCTGAAATCCATTTTATTTCAAAACATTAAATCATTTGAAATATATCCATATTTTTTCATTAAAACTTCAAAAAGTTACTTTTGAAAATAATACATCATTATGGAATATGATGATACTTTTTATACTTCTAGAAAAAATCGTTTCAAATAGGAATATTTGAGGTCTAAACATTACATTTAGGAAAAATTTCACTTGATATTATGGGTTCACTCCCCATTTCCATCATCACAGAAAATACTCAAGTTCCAAATTTTAAATAAAATATTTTCTAAATCTTTCCTTTCTCATTATAAATCCATTTAAATAACTTTACAAAAACATCACATTTGAGTACTTTATTTTTAAAAGGAAAATAATTACATTTCTAATAAACATAACTATGTCTGCCTTAAAATAGAATCGACACACTTGTAAAGAATATAATAAATCTAAAAATTAATGGGAAATTTACTTAATTATTTTAATTAAACATAAGAAACAATTTATATTTCATATATGGAATTCCAATGAGAAACATATTACATTTACATAAAATACATGAAATCATGACTGAAATAGATTAAATTAAAAGTGCATAAAATAATTATTTTAACACTTTAAAAACCATCCTTGAAATACAAAAATAATACCTTATAAGGATTTATAAAATTTAATATGGGAATTTTTTGAAGTAAATATATCAAAAAATATAAATTTTTAAGAAATAATTGAAAATAAAAATATTAAAAACAATATCTCATGCAAAGGAGGTTTTTGAAAAATAGAAATTTAATAAAATAATTTTCCTTTACAATAAGTGTTTTTTTATTGAAACCTAAAATATATGTTTCGAATAATGTCCCCTTACAATAAAGGGTTTTGGAAAATAAAAATTTAAAAAAATGTTTCTCTTACTTTATAATAGACTAATAAACTGAATTTCTTCCAAAGGATCTCTTTGATATAAAAATAGGACTCTAACATAACTCTCCATATTTATATATTAGCTTCACAAGAATAGACTCTATCTGTTATTTTCAATGAATTTATCATATAACCAAGAAATGAGAATAAATATAAAGGTTTTTCACAAAGCGTTTGTAGAGTCTTGGTTGGTTTTAAACTATAATGGAAATTTATCTTCATATATCCAAACATAAAATTTATATGAAGAATATAGTGAATAATATAGGTTTATGTATCTATGGAAACTGGTCATGTTAGATGATAAAATCTCATTTTAAGGTGATATTATATGAATATATCACCTTATTTTCATCTTATTCTACAGTGCTCATAACCACATAGAAAACATCTACAGATCATTTAAATTTATACACAAGATCATTCTAAGATATTATCCATTTAATAATCAATAATACCCAAAATACAAAAATTCATGGATATTGAGCTCCTATATCCTACTAAGTAAGCTAGAAAATATTATTAGGTCATGTGGAGATAAAAAAAAGTCTTTATAAATGTTGATGTTAATATTCATTTCATGTTTCACTCATCACTATCATATTTTTCAAAAAATATGGTATGTATGTGGATTTGATAATGACATTATATATATATATATAATTCAATTTTAACAACAAGTTTCATGTGAGGAAGAATATGAAACAATAGGTTTAAATATAAGATATTTTTTCCTTTACATTGCTTTGATTTTACCTTTATGTTGTCTTTAAAAATATCCAATTTATAATTACATAAACTCTTTTAATTTAATCTTTCCATTACATTTTGTATAGAAGATACTTATTCAGGATCTATATGAAGAAACTTTCCCTTACATAAGTTATTTGATACCTTTATGTATCTTTGTTTTACACTTATGTATCCTTTGTTAATTGGTATTTATATTTATGAAAATTTTGAGGTACCCTTAAATGGTATTCTTTCCAATAGTTCTACACATATTTGTGACAAGGTTTACCCTTATGTGAGCCATGGTTTCACTTACATTGCATGTTTATTTCTTGTCTTACCTTTATGCAAGGTTATTTGTACCCTTGCATACCGTGATTTGTACCATTGTGTAGTGAGTTGTGTACCCTTATACAATCATAGAGCCAAGTATCTACCCTTATAAAACCATCCAATTTATATCACTACCTTTACGCGAGTATTAGCTAACCTTTACATGTCCTCGAACCCCTAACTTACATTTATGTGAGTGCACTTCCAACCCCTATGTGAGATGTGTAATCAAGAAACTACCTCTATGTAGTAAATTAATATTACTTTTACAAATAATAATTTTTTATGAAGAATAATATTTTAACTATTCAATGTTATAAATTTAATCTTATAAAATATAATTCAAATTAAAAAAATATATTATTATATTTTATTCAATTAATTTATTATTTACCAGTCACTTATATTTTAAAAATTTTATATTTCATTTATTCATTATTAATAAATTTTCTATATTCCACATTACGTTAAAATTTATATTTATTAATTTAATGTCTTTAAATAAGTTCTAATTCATTAATTAACATATTACCCATGTGTTAGTATTCATCCTTTTGATTTCAAAACAAAAAACAATTATTGTTAAGTATAAATTCTGAATGCAACTTATATATTGTGAATGTATGTTTATTAAAAAATAAATCCATATTATTTATTGAAAAATAATTCAAATATAAATAAATAAGTATTTTTATAACTTGAAAATTTAAATTACCTTATTCCAAAAATTATGTTATTCAAAGAAAATCATTTAAATTTGTAAAATAAATATTACATAAAAATATATCTTATATTATTTTAATTGTGAAATAATATATTTAATATACATTTATTAAAAATTAATATATGTCAAAATTATTTGGATATTACATGAATCATCTTTCATCTTCCAGTGGCACTCACATGGTCATAACACGGTTTTCCTAACTATGGGTCCAAACCCTGCACAGTGGAAAAGTGTTTAAATTTTGAATTTATCAGTACCTTATTCATTTAAAGGTTTTTTAGGATATTTTTTTATTGAGAACTATTATAACTAATTATCTTAGCCTAATTTATAGTTTTTTAGATTAATTTGGGTATTAAATGTGTTTTTGTGTTTTATTTTGTATACAATACCTCCAAGGAGGTCCTCATCTAGGAATAAAGAGGGAGTTGTGGAGCATATCCAAAAGGGGAACCCTCCAGTTGATTTACATTTATTGAAATTAGTGATCTATATGATTCAATCCTTAGGCCATGAGGGTGGAATTGATTAGGCATGGGCGATGGACCATGCTCAGAATTTCACTAAGAGAAATCCATTGGTTTTCCGTGGTGACAAGGGAACCCTTGGGATAAAGTAGTGGCTAGAATGAATCAATCATATATTTTAGTTTTTGTAAATCCCTGATACATCAAAGGTTGGATTCACCACTTACATCTTTTAGGGACTTTGTTGGAAATTATGGGTGTCCGAGGTGCAAGAGAAGTAGCATGATGATCTCACATTGACTACCTTTATATGGGTTTTCAATTAGAGGATCTATAAAAGACATAAAGGGCAGTGAAGGATTGTGAGTTTTTAATGATGGATCAAGGAGACTGTTTAGTGATGGATTATGCTTCTTAGTTTTCTGAGTTGGTTCATGTGTCTTCAAATATCTTCATGAACTATTACCTTAAAGATCAGTGTTTTAATATGGGATTGATGTTTGAGATCATATTGATGCATATCCTTATTTAATTACAAACCTACACTAAGGTGGTCAATTAGAGAGTATGATAGTGGAATAAGTGGCTAGGAAGATAGGTCTTAGTGGTGTTCCTTCAGTGGGTGGTATCCATAGATATTCCTCTGGTCAGAATAGTAAGCATTATTGACATCATCAAGGTAGTGGTGAGAGTGGTCATCGGTCATTGGGAACAAAACCAGTTGTTTATTAAGGGAATAATTCAGTGACCTACTAACATTGTGGAAGTCTGGACATTCCTTACCTAATTTCTCTAAGTTTATAAGTTTGTTCCACCGGTGTGGATGTATGGGTCATATTTAATTCTTATTCTAGTATCCCCCATAAGGGAGTGGAGTTTGATCAATATTATCTAAGGATTTAAAGGTGAGATCAAATGCTCTTTAGGGTGCAGGATATTACCCTTATGTTAAAGTGGGTTGTAACCAAACACATAAGGTCTACGGAAGTCTTGAGTCAGTATATATTTAAGTAGTAGATATAGAACCTGAGGAAACAAAGTATCAGTCTCTCAATATCTAAGGTACGGTTTTTATTTCTTCTTCAATGGTTTCAGATTTATTTGATATGGGTTCCACCACTTCTTTCATCTTGTTAATATTTTTTATGCTTTAGGAATATGAGTTGAATAGATTCCCATTATGATGTATTTTCTTACCCCGTCAGGTAATAATATAGATAAGGGTTTCAATTACATGAAATCTCATCTATTAATTGCTGATGTGTAAATTCTATGGGATTTCATCCTGTTAGACTCGTATTTTTTTAATTACATAATCTTTATGGATTAATTGATTAGATTCAAATTTCATATTGATTACTATCACCATAAGGTCCAGTTTTTATCTTCTAATGGGAACACTCATGTCTTCTAGGGTGAGTGGGATCTGCAATTTTGGAGTGTGTGGACCTTTATTTCAAATAAGGGATTGATCTCATGTTATATTTCTAGGTTTCTCCTTAACATCATAGAGAAAAGTTCAGTTGGTTTTATTCTAGTGTTTGTAGTCCAATACCTCAATGTGTTTTAAGATTATTTTTATGGGTCTCTACTCTAGAAAAAGGTCGAGTTTACTATCAATCTTCTCCCTAGGAAGAGCACCATTTTTTATCATATTACTGGAAGGATCCAACCAAGTTATAGAGTTTAAAGCTTGGTTGGAGGACCTTGATAGTAAGTTATTTATTCAGCCTATTATATCATTATTGGAGTCACCAGTTCTATTTTCAATAAAGGTAGATGGGAGTCTATGATTTTTCATAGATTACTGTAAGCTCAATTAGGTGATTGTAAGTAATAAATACACATTTCCTATAATTAATTATCTTTTTGATAAACTCAAAGAATCTCATTGGTTTTCTATGATCAACTTGAGATTAAGATACCATCAATTGATCATTAGAGAAGAAGATGTTCTTATGCCCACCTTTTGAAGATATCATGGTCATATAGAGTATTTTGTTAGGGCATTTAACTGAACAATTCTCAAATAGAATTTTTGTATTTGATAAACCATATATTCTATTTTTTATAGATTCCATCATTTTTGTGTTTGTTAATAACATATTGGAGTATATAAAAGTGTAAAAGGATGACACAAACCATATTGGGGTTGTTTTGGTGGACTTTATAGAGAATTTTCTATATAAAAACCTATACAAATATCATTTTTCGATTCAATAGGTGAATTTATTAGTCTATATTATTTCTAAGAATGGAGTTTTGGTGGATCCTGAGAGGATTCAGGTAGTTATGTATTGGAAATGACCCAAAAATAATTTTTAGACCATAAGTTTCTTGGGATTGGTAGGGTATTATAGATGATTTGTATGTGAATTCTCTAGGACAGATTCTCCCATGAAAAAATTGATTTTGAATAGGGTGATGTTTGATTAGAGTGAGAATTTTTCGAGTTCTTTCATAGAGTTTTAGGACCATTTGGAATATACACTAGTTATGATTATTCTTGATCCTGGGAAAGTTTATACAGTGTAATTTGATGCCTTAGGTGTGGGTTGGGTTGGGTGATGAGGTAGGATGACCATGTAGTGGCATATGGATCATGGTATCAATTCCCAAATGAGTATAATTACCCCATACAGGACCTATAGGTGGAATATATGATTCATTCGTTGAAGATGTAATGCAATTACTTCTTTGAGAATAATTTTATAGTATACTTGGTTCTTAAGAGATTGAAGTATATCTTCCCCCAAAGGGACATGAACCTTAGGCAGAGACTTCATATAGTGTAGCTTCAGACCTTTTATTTTGATATATCCTATACCCCAAGGAAGGGAAAATTTTTCCTTGACACTTTGAGAAGAAGGATTCCATTCTTGGTTATTCACGAATTAGGGGATGAGTGGTGATTAATGAGATTATTTTTCGATCTGAGTTTAGAAATATGGGAGGATGGATAATATGTTTTTTTGGATAGTACTGAGGAAACACCCTCTATTTTTTATCATTTTTGGGGTGAGATGGAATCTAAATATATTTTTCATTAGTTTGGAAGATATCTAAATAGTGGGTAAACCTCGGGTGATTGGGCTTAGTCATGTGATGTTTTTTCTTTTTTAGGAATTGTATGGTGGTTAATTTTTCTTTAACTTAGGAGGTGATGCATGAGGGGCATCATTCCATTTATTCTATGAACCCTAGGACTACCAAGTTGCTTTATAACTTGATAGTTCAGTATTGGTGACACGGGATGAGGCGATCTATTAATAATTTGTTTTTTGATATTTGACCATATAAAGGATCAAATTGAGGCATTAGATGTTGTACGCATTGTTGTAGCCTCTTCCAATTACTGTCTAGAATTATGATGAAATTTCAATGGATTTTTTCAACATCCTACCTCATACTCCAGTTGGTAATGATGATATAATGGTTATATTTGACCATTTGACGAAATCATCCCATTTCCATCCCCTAAAGGAGTCAAATAATGTAGAGGACCTCATGAACCTGTATGTCTGAGAGTTTTTTAGGATTATTATAGAGCCCTTGGTGATAGTTTATGACTGGGATACTCATTTCACTTCTTTTTTCTGAAGGGACTTAGGAATATTTGGGAACCAAACATAGGTTGGGAACAATATATCTCGCATATGGATGTTCAGACTTAGTAAACCATCTAGAATATTGAGGATATTCTTTAGGCATGTGTTATTAACTTGGGTGGTTTGTGGGAAAGGCATATATCATTGGTTGAATTTGATTTTAATAATAGTTATTAGGCCTCAATCAGGGTGGACCCATTTTAGAAATTATATGGGTGGCCACTCCAGACCCCATTATGTTTGGATGAGGTAGGTTATCATTCCTTGTTAATATTGATTATCTTCTAGGAGATGATGGAGAAAGTGTGTTTGATTAATAAAATGATAGTGATAGATCAGAGTTAAAAAAAGTCATAAGTCGATCGACTTCATCACATGTTCTATTTTGACATTGGTGATCAAGAGTTTCTTTGGGTATCTATTCTATTTTGACACTATCACATGGGAAATAATAGTAAGTTGGCATAATGATATGTCAAGTTGTTTCATATTATGAGGTATCTTGGGATTGTAAGCCTACCGATTAGAGTTTTCACAATAATTATCCATGATTCATGGAGTCTTTAGTGTTTTCCAATTGAAAATATTTCATCTAGAACCATCTCATGTGATATAGTGGGAAGAGTTTAATATGGAACCCAATGTCACCATTATAGAGCAGCCTATTCATATCTAGGATTATCATAACATTGTTCTCCATGATAATTTGATATTATTAGTGTATGTGCTTTGGCAGTGTGGTGAAGATAACCATGAGATATGGGATCATGAATCCTTGGTGAGGGATAAGTGGAATCACCTATTTTATTATAAATATGCATGAGGCATTTATGGGTGAAGAAAGTGACATGGTAGGAAGGTTTGTGACACCCTCTTAGTCATTGGTTTATCTTATCTTAATTTTTATTCATCTCTCTTTTCATTCCTCATGTTCTTGGGTGTTGGGGATAGTAATAATGTTATTTGGGAAAATATAAGCGGACTTATGGTTCATTAAATCATGCTTCCATCCATGTGAGCATGGTGTTATAGGGAATGTGGGATTTTTCATGGTATAAGAAAAAGTTTTCTAACGGTGTGAGATTAAGGGGGAATCGTGCAGCTTCATTTTTGGGAGACAACAGATCCTTCATAGTTGGGGAATAGTTTTTATAAATGTGTTGAGAAACCACAAATAATATCCATTTCATTAAAAAATTTATAAATTACCATTTTCCCTTGAAATATTTACATTTCTTTAGGCTCGCTTCTTCCCCCACATGTGCACATCCCTCTCCCTGGGTATTTAAACATCTCCCCTCTCCTTGGTAGTAGGTTATTATTTATTTCTTAGTGTTTTGACTTGAGTTAAGCCTTGTTTTTCATGATTTCTCATTACTTTCCAATATTCTCAGTTTTTTATTCCTTTTTCAAGGAATTTTGGTATCCTACCATTCCATATGGATGAATATTGGGTTTTTAATGGGGGGAATTGGTTTTTTTCTTTATGGTATAGGTGTGTGAGAACTTCTCTTGCCTGATTCTAGTTGTTATCATCGAAGTAAATGTTATTTAGTTCAGTTTCATATAGATGTATCTATTAAGGATGATTTACCTAGATAACCTTCATACCTTATCACCTCTGGTTTTTATTTATCATATTTCCTTGAAATTGAGTTATAATTTTTTTATGACATGTTTTATGTGATTAATGGTTTTTGTTGTAAATTTGATGTTTTAATTTGGGATTTTAATGGTATTTGTCTTAATTAGATCCATGTGTTTGTTTAAATAGATCAAAGAAGTTTTATGATTTCAAATGGTTTTTAAATGATTTTCAAAAAAATATTCATCTTGATGATATGCTTGACTTGAAATGGTCATGTTGGCTGGATGAATTGGATTTTGAAATGAATTTTATGTTTGGAACATGTTTATATTGATATTTTTGTAATTTAATGAAACATGGATAACCTTAGGTGTGTGATTTTCTAAACTATTGTCCAAGGTACTGATAGAGCCTTTAGAAGGACGACCAAGTGAGGTTCCAGAATGTTATCCAAGGTATCGAGTGAGACTTTGGTAGAAATACATATTTAGCTTCTAACTTTTTGACTGTGGGACCAAGTGTGTTCTTGAAATTCTGGTCCTAGGGAAGACTGAGTGAGCTTCCAAATTTTTATAAATTTTTATCTAGGAAAAAAACTTGTTTTAGACTGAGTAACACTAGTCCCTTATAGGTATATCCCATGGTTCACATTACTTATTCTCTATTAGTATTCATATTTTTATGAATTGTGTTACTGACTTTTAGAATTGATACATATTGGTTTAACCCATTTCATTTTATTTGGTTATAATATAGTTCTTATTATAGTACCACTTTTATACCTCACTTTAGTGTCTTGAGTATGATTATGCTGGGTAGATTTATCTAGTTATTCAGGCCTTGTATACTGACATGTTGAAACGTTGAATGTTTTGAGAAACCCCAAAATGATTTAAAAAGGGAAATGGTTTTCAAGTTATATTATTTTAAAGTGAAATTTGTTTCGAAAATAAGTTTCAAATTTGAATTATTGTTTTTTAAGTTAAAATCCATAAAGAAATTTATGGTGCATCCTACTATGGTTTATTCCTCACACCATGATTATGCCTTTGGGTGTGGGAATAATTTTTTTTTCATTCTACATGTAAAGGTAAGGGAAGAATGAATTATGGTGAATCTTCTTGATTATATTCATCAGGGGTTGGTTATATTATAGGATTTTTTGTCTCAAAAGGTTTAGTTCATGAGGATTATTTTTTGTTTTTATTTAATTGGATGTTATGTACTTCAAATTTCGGTCTTGATCCCTATTTTATGTTTTAAAATTTTTACTATAGATATCATTTGTATAACTTGTATAGGACATGTTATATAAGGTAATTTGATTGAATTTATGGTATTTTATATTAGAAATTCTTTTATTTACTCTATTTTTTGTTATATCGGTTGATCCGTATTATGGGGTTAATGTTGGAATCCAAATCATGGATGTGTTATGATGTTTTTTACGGGTGAAACCATTATAAAAGGTTATTTGTGATGCCTTGGTGATTATCATCAAACTGTGTTGATTAGGAATGATATTTGGGTTTTGTGGCATGCCAACTCAGTAGATAGGTCGGGTCGACCCCGGTTGGTTCACTACATGGGATAAGTCTCAACTATCTAGTTCCCTATGAAGAGTGTTGATATTATGGGGTTGGTTATGTTCCATGATTTTTATTACATTCATGTGTTTTTTTTTTGACCTTTTCATGACTAAGAGGGAGTTGGATCATGTGTTATACCCTACCATGATGAGTGGGATTTGGTCAGTATGTATAAAATTTACATAAGAAATATGGTTTTTAAAAGGGACACATTAAGTGAGAGGGTATTAGTCCACACGTTCTTGTGAGACCAACCATGAGAGATGGAAGTAGATTGGTTGTCACCTCATCTTGAGTGAGAGGGTATTGGATGTATTGTTAAATCTTTCATAAGTTAGAGGGACTAGTTTAGATATGTGTTGGGAGACATCTCCTAAGATAAGGACTAGTTTGGGTACCTGGTTTGGGCCCCACCATTGGATAGAGGGTAGTAGAAAATACATGGATATTGGCCTCAACTTGAATTATATGAATTCGGTTGAACGACCTTGAGTGAGAAGGTGAGTCCATGGATTTTAATCAGGATCCTACCTTGGCCCTTCATGTTGGGTCAACACTTAAAGACTCCCTATGAACTTAGAGTCATAGAGTATAGGATAGTTTTTGGGTAATATGACATGATGTGATTAGACTTTATCCTAGGATGATGTTGGTATGGTTAGTTGTTATTATTTCTTAGTTAGCACACATTGACTTGATGTTCCTGGAGTCATGGGGGCTTGGTTAGTACATGAAATTCTGAGGCACTTGCGTGTGCAAGTTTACATAATATCATTTTATTTTCCCATGAAGAAATGTATATGATTTGGTACATTAGGGGAACATGGTAAAAACTTATTGATTTGAATTTCTCTCACATTTCATGTTCACTCTGGTGTGTGTTCATGCCTTGTGATTTCATAAAATTCTGAGCTCATGATATGCTATGGGTTAGGTTGGGGGAGCACTACTGGTATTGGAAACTAAGATGAGGTGAGGCTGGGGGATGAAAATAGAATCTATTGTGTATTTTGTTCCTCTTTCTTATTTTATATATGTGGTCTTCCCATAGTCAATCATTTGGTATATTCTTATTTAATAGCATTAAATTTTTTTTATTTAATTTTTTTATTGATTTTGTGTACTTTGATGTTTGTTATGGATGATGTTTGGTTATTTTTGTGTTTGATCACTCTAATTCAAGGACATAGTCTCTCCAATGTATGATTTAGATTATTGTCATTAGTTAGGAGCCTTTATCGTATGAGGAAGTTCACCTAAGGTCATCAAACACCTTCATCAAGCCTCTGATGAATGGTCTCTAGTCAGGACATCACACCTAAATTCATCATACACTTATTCTTCTTTTAGTAACACATTTTTATGGACAAACATAATTTAATTCCTCAATATTTTCTCAGTATTTCTTTATTTCTCCATGGTTATAATTGATTTCAATGTCCATAATTTTATTTTAAAATAATCAATAAAATTCCTACATCTTTCAATAATAAAATAATCTTATCGCACCATTTGGGGGTTTTATTGTCTATTCCAAGACTATCTTATAAATTTAATATATGTTCAAGAATCTATTCCAAATCCAGATACATGATTGTTTACCCTAATAAACCGATTTGGTTATGAATACTTCTATATTTAAAGGGAGTTATGTTTATTCGATCATATGTATGTATATAAGATTCTCTATTCATTTCCCATCATTTCATAGCAATGGGTAGCTACTTATATTTTGAAGCAATATAACTAGAAACTCTAGATTTTACTGCCATCCAAGGAGGTGATTGGTTTTTTTGAATATGGGAATAAACCTTTATGAGGTGTCCAATGTATCATGTGTATAACAATAATCAAAACCCACATAGTTCATTTACATCTAAGAGGTGTAGTTTAACATTGTGCAGAGAGGACATATATGAGGGAACTTAGGAATTGGGTATGGAGCACAAGCCTCAAGAAGGAATCCTATATATCCTTCTTATAATAAGAATCAGATTCATCATAGTTTGATCTTCCCTCAACCCACTGATGGGTTGTGACTAATAATTAATGACTATCAGGGTTATTTCCATAAATTTTACTAATATGGGAATGCCTTTGGTACTTACACTTGGGTGGATTCCCTTGTATGTTGGTAATCATATCATGTAACTGAATATGGATTACACACTATGGCTACCCTAGATAGAGGAAATTTATGATGTTAGTGATATGATCATTACAAATCCCTAGGCCCATGTGAGTCATTCTCAGTGTGAGAAATACGGGATAGAAAGTGATTAGTATCACTATATATGGATATAGGAATTATGCACTAGGGTGTCCCTACTGGAGTGTTTAATATAGAGCTTGGGCCTTAGCAGTCCATCCTACATAACATGCTTATAGTAGGAATCAGAGAGATCATAGTTCAATTTTCTTCTAAATCCTCTATTTGATTCAGACAAATGATAATACTAAAGGAGTGTTTTGGTCCTATTTATTTGAGTGTCTAAGACATGGAGGTACTTATAACATGGTGGATTCCCATTAAATCGTGGGCTTTAAGGAGGCATCATGTGTATCCTATTTGGCACAAGAGCCTCAGCCCAGTTGGTGAGGACTCGCTAGGTGCATCCAAGATACCCGAGATCAAATCCGGGTGGAGGCATATTTCTGGGTACTGTAGTAGTACTGTAGTAGGCACTGTAGAAGGCACTGTAGAAGTTACTGTTCGGCACTATAGTAGCCAGAACTATTCATCCATCTGGGCCTTCGGGCCACCGGTTTGGTCCTCGGGTCCTGCAAGGCTTTCGGGCCACCCAAGGCCTTCGGGCCAGTTGATTCTCAAGGCCTTAGGGCCACCTTAAGGCCTTAGGGCCACCCCAAGGCCTTCAGGCCACATGAATGTAGGCCCCAGACACACGACAAAAAAGGAGCAGCCCTAGAAGAGGATTCAGAGCAGGTGCACTCACCAGAACAGAGCCAAATGGATTGTCAGAATGAGAGGGTATGGCTATGTTATCGGTACCATCCTGTGATTGCACGATAATCCTAGCTAGACAGTCATGCAAAGGTGAAGAGTTATTATCAAGATGCAGATGATGGGGAGGGGCAGCTCCTTGTAGATAGTCTGGTTGAATTCCTTAAGACCTTCGGGACATGTAATCTCCTAAGCCTACGGGCCATGTAATCTCTGAGCCTACGGGCCTTGTAAGGGTTCCCCATCATCCCTTGAAAGGGGGGTTATCAAAAATCAATAAAAATGAAGGCCTTTAGGCCATTAAGGAATGTGTATCCTATTTGGATAGGAATCTGAGTTCTTGTATATCAGTTCATTCCTAAACCACTGATGGGTTGTAATGGTTGATTCCACTAGAAGAAATTATTATTTTACCTGGTGTTTATGAATTTTAGGGACTCATACCATGATGGATGCCCATGGAAGATATCTGACCCTTTCCCTCTAGTGGATAGATAGTATGAACCATTAGTGGATAGTTGATTATGTATAGATGGAATAAGGATACATTAATACCCATAGGATTGAATGAGTATCCATTTCTAACCAATTACGAACACTTCCCAAGTGAAATGGGAATTTATGGTTTGGATTTCACATCATTTGAGGGAACATTCCCTAGTAATCCTACTAGATAAGGCTGAAATTTCGGTGGGTGTCCTCTAGACATGTCCAAATTGTCCACCTGACAAGTCCTGGATGGTTTTTTAACATGTCTATGGTGTGAGCCTAACATGTCCAGGGTGTCTTCCCGACATGTCCTGAGATTTCTTCCTGAAATTTCCAGAGTGATTTCTTAAAAAATATCGAGTCTCTTACTGACATGTCATGAGTGTCTTCCTAACAAGGCTGACATGTCCCAGGGTGCTTCGCATGATCAAATATGACATGTCAATGGGATGGTTCATGAAAATTATCACATGTTTAAGGTTCATCGCATGATCATAAAAGACATTTATAGGGACTTTCTTTTGATCATGGCTCACGTGTTAGACGGATTCCACATGATTGGGATTACATGTTCATAGGACTATCACATGACATGGAATACATGTCAGAGGGTTTCCTCATGATTTAGATGAATTTTATAGTTATTCTTTTCATAGTTGTTAAAAACATGTCCAAGGTTGTCTCATTATTAAGGATGATATGTCCCACAGACATTGTGGGAGTTGGTAATATGTCTGAGGGGTTTTTTTAACTTGGATTCCATGCCCGGGTGATGTATCATGACCTTGATGACATGTATGGTGGAAAATCACATGACCTACAAAACATGTATGGGTGTTGTTGCATGACTATGAATATGTAATGTAAAGAACAGGATCACATTTCATGAAAATCAGTGTATCCATATTCGTGTAAGGATTAAATCTTTTTCAGAAAAAATAACACAAATGAATCAATGTTCATCAGGAATTACCTTGTTGAGGTGTCGTGTGACCTTGTTGATACATGAAAAATCTTTTTCATAATCTATCCATCACACCATAATTCCATCATTTGATCAATAGGTTGATCATGTGAATCATATATACATGTCACGAAATCTCTAAAGTAATTCCCCAGCATTAATTCAAGGAAGACCGTTGAGACTTCATGGCTTTCCATGCCAAGAAGTCCACTCTCACCTCTTCACTACCATGTATGTGTGTTTGTTTCATTCTTGGGGGAGATTTATAAGCCTCACCACCCTATATCTACATCGCTTCGCATGGTGTATATATCAACGATATAGCCTTGAGTTAGTGGAGTATCACACATTTTGCATGAATATATTATGGTTCATTCATTTTGTCACCATTATATTTCATGATAAAAAATTACTACAAGATAAATACATCATAGAAACATTTATTAGACCCATATATTTTCAAATTTCTTTCTCAGAATCAAATCAACATGTCAAAGAGCCTTCACAAAATCTAGCTCAAATGTTAGGGTATCTATGCTAGATTTGGAAACTTGTTGAACATGCTTTCACATGATCAATAGAGACTTTTATGGGGCCCTTCGTAAGATTAATTTGGATCATAAAAGGTCCTTCAGATGAAAAAAAAATGTAAATATACTTTCTTTAAGGGTATCACATTTTTTAGTTTTTATTTTAAAAAGCCTATAGTTCTCACCATCGATTTTCTATCAGGGCGTCGTGTGATCAAATAGACATGTCTATGATCTTTCACATGATGAAGGTGACATCTCTAGGGTCCTTTTTGTGATTAGAATGACATGTTGGCATGGATTTCACATGATCAATGGACTGATCATGCAGATTGAATCCACCCTTTTCATGAAGACATCTTAAATTACTTTCACATGAAGTTTCCTTATTTTCCAAATTTTTATCTACTCCTTTATAGGACCTTAGACTTTTTCCCATTTTCTGTCCATATAGGAATTACATGATCAATAATTGATCTCGAGATGGTATTCAAACATTATCATGAATAGTCACTATGCTTGTTTACAACACATTGTGTGATCAATGTTGGATGACCATTATCAAGGATAGATTTTATACTTTTATATGGATTTTAACAGGTGTAACATGATCAAATGGACGCGCATGAGGTTCTTCTCATGAAAAAGGATACATACCAAAAGGCTTTCATGTGGTGTGGATTAAATGCCTCTAGGGATCCCACATTATCATTGAACTAGTCATGTGATTCATATAATCCCTTTTCATGAAAATAAATGTAATTTCTATTGCATTAATCTTCTGCCTTTTAGGTTTTATTTTATAAGGGGATTTGGGTGATTGTCAATAATCTTTCATTTTACATGTTTCATTATTGGAGGAACTCAACTGCCATAGGTTTATACAATTAGGAAGACTTACTGAAATGGATTTTCAAGATGAATCAGGCTATCTGATGAGCTTTTGTATGATTATAAGGACAAATGAAAGTGGTTTCACATGTTCATTATCATATTACATAGAATTCAATATCTATCTTAATGAAGTTCCTAGGTTCATATGATAATTCATCCTACCAGGGGTCACATGATCCACGTAACCTATACACATGATCTTCATGTATCCTTGTTGCTTTTTCCTTTCTTTTGTGGAGTAAATAATACATATAATTTGGGTATATCATCAATCATAAAATTTATGATGCTCATTTTAAGGGATTAAATATTATGTTTGACATAAAACTTACACGAATTTGAAGAATATAATAACATATATTTTCATAAAAACAAATAATATCCCCCATCTAAAATATTTATAAATCAAAATTCATCCATCAATTGAGTTAAAATATAACCATAGTTCAAAGTACTTGTATATCCCCCATCAAATTATCTAAATTGTATTGGAGTTAAAATATATGTTTTGGTTCAACTTAACCATGTTAGCATCAAGGTTTGATTACCTTAGCAAGACACAGTGCAACATGGAGTAAATTTTTGATGAAATAAATGTATATTATTTCTTGATTGAGGATTTCTCTCAACATATCAAGGAGTTGTGAGTAAATGTATATGGAAATAAAAAACTATCTAAATTCCATAGAATAATTTGATAAATCCTATTTCTATATCATTTAAAATAAAATAATGTTACTTTCCACTAGAATATTTTAGTGACTATATATTCCAAATCCAATTGTCACAGTTGTCCATATTTGAAAAAATAGTGGAATAATTAATTAAATTCCTAATTATTTAATAAATAGTAATAATTATAAATTAATAATTTGCTTATATTTATTTTATATAAAGGAAAACCAAACTATATTATCATTTCAATTAATCTTGGATAAATCAAATCACTGAATTGGTGAAAACTTTTTGGAATGGTAGAGGTGCTTATGCGTTATAATATGAAAATAAAAAATGTTATATGTAATGGAATATTCTATTCCTATTGATCTCTCAGAAGAGGAAAGTAATGAGTATAAGAATTTATTCAATGTACACATGGATGGTTTATTGTAAATTCAATCCCTTGGGTTATCATCCATGACTAGTGAGCTTCAAATTCATCACAAATACATGAATTATTATCCCATGTTGTTTCAACACTATGATATTTATCAAGAAAACTAAAAAGAATAGAGGTATGAAATATTAATCAAACTCTTTTTTTGTAGTTAGGATAATTCATCCATGTTGAGCCTCATGTGGTCGAGATGACTAGTTACTTTGAGTATCTTGAGATTTATGCATTCTAACTATCCAAATAGCTCTACATTGACCTCATCCTCTCCTCACTTTCTCTGAGTTTCTTACGTTATAATCATAATTTTAAAAATAAAAATATTGAGAATTAACTCCCGGATTTTTTTAATTTCACTCTCTTTGAGGATAAAGTTTCGAACCTTGATAAGTGTTCTATCATTATGGTGATAAAAATTAAAGGAAATAAAAATGTTCAAATAAAAATTCTACACAAAGGAAACTTTTCAATTCCATTTAATAAAGATAAAAATCCATAGGGAGGATAAAGAGAATTAAAATTTTAATTTTTCATTATTACATACGTTGATATAGATAAAAGTCATGAAAAATTTTGATTTTCCATTTGGGGATATGAATTACAATCTATTACATACACACAAAATTGAGATATAAAAAAGACACAAATGAAATCCTAATGATTTATGGTTTATAAATAATTATATTTTTTCGCACAAACTTGTATAGGTATGTGAAGCATTCAATAATGTTAATTATAGAAACAAAATTTCACCTAGAGTAATAAATTTTATTATTATTATGTATCTTAAAGAAAAAATAGGATATTATTTTTATAAATAATCAGATAAAAAGTAATTATGGCATGAAAATCCGTTTTTTTATAAAGGGATAAAATAATAAATGGATTTTGTTGGATAATGATATACTTTAATGAAGTCTATTCTTAATATATATAAGACTTTCCACAAGGATAAATTCTATAGGGCCTAGGGGAATAAGTTGTTCCAAATACACAAGAACTGCATAGGAGAACTGGAGAGGTTAGAGAACCAAAGAGATATGATTTATTATCATATAAAAAGATACATATTATAAGAAGAGAATAATAAACCTGTATCTTACAAACTAGAATTTAATAGATCAAAAGTTATGAAGTGTCAAGAATGTATGAATTTTTAAAATGATTCAATGTTAAAAAATAATATTCGGATTTTGGTAGATCCTTCAATTAATGTTATATTTATTAAGTGTAAATGGGTATTTTAACAGAAATTTCAAATTTATGGTATATTTATTACATATAATAAAATACTAGTTGTTAAATATTTCATGAAACATCATAGAATGGATTATGATAAAACATTTTCACCAGCATATATTCTCAAATATATTAAAATTATACTTTCTATAGAATCTTTCTATAATTGTTAAATTTGGTAAGTGGATGTCATGACTGCTTTCCTTAATTGATATCTTATTGATGATGTCTATATGATAAAACCAGAAGGGTTTGTGACACCAAAGTATTCTATTAAGGATTAAAAATTCATATATCTATTTATATATTAAAGAAATCATCAATATCATGGAATATTTATTTTTAATAATCCATTGGGTAATTTGGTTTTGTTAAGAATGAATGTGAACCCTTTATCTACAATAGGTTTAGTGGGAGAACTATTGTTTTCAAAGTGATACATGTTGATGATATATTATTGATGGGAAATGAGATACCATTATTTCAATGTATTAATATATAGTTAAAAAAGGTTCCCCTTGAAATAAGTTGGAGAAGCGACTGATATTATAACGATCAAATCCAAATAAACATATCTAAGAGGGTTTTTGGACTAATTCAAGGTATATATACAGATAATTTATTGAAAATATACAAGATGGAACATTCTAAGAGAGTATTATTTCCTGTGACACATGGAAACAATAGGATGATATAGAAGGAATGAGTATAATTCATTATTAATAAATGATAAGATATATCATATATACTGTGATATGTGATTGATTTGATGTTTCTTTCACTTTCAACATAGTAGGTATAAATTAATAAGACCATGGAGAGCCGTATTGGTTGACTATAATTACTATATAAAAGTAGCTAATATATACAAAGGATGTGTTCTTTATTTTTAGATTATAATAGGAATTAGTTATGTAGGGTTACATATATGTTGGTTTCCAAAAATATCAACTAATGAAGTAGTGTGGATACATAACTTTGTCCAATATCTTGGTATTGTACCTAGTTTAAAAGATCTTATAACATTTAATTGTGATAATACTACAATAGTTCTTTTACCCATAGATCCCATTACATATTAATATATGAAACATGTAATTTAAAATTACACCTATTGAGATGTTTTACTCAAAGAGGTGAAGTTTGAATTGGTAGAGTAACCATAGAGGAGATTTTGGTAGACCCAATAACTAAATCTATACCTTAATATAAGGATGAAAATAACATGGGAGATAGTGATTTATGAGTTATTATAAATTTGATCTAATTTAAATGGGAGTTTTTTTGGAGTTGGTTCCATAGAACAAACAAAAATTTTACATTCAATTACCATGATATATATATATTTATAGTTTCATTATTATCATATAATTATTTTTATATTATATGAAATTAGTGTTATAATTCTATTATAATATTTGTCTCATTGATTGGTTATTTTAGTTACTAGCTATAATGTGAACCTGGAAATGATATTATGGTATTCATAAATAAATATGTCTTACAGCTTAGATTTCTTTATCTCACGAAACAAAAATTGTTTTTTTATCCTGTGTTGGGGGATCATAAGACATTGATACTCCTTCTCATGAAGTTCACACTATGTGATATCCATAAAGGGTGGTCATTAGGATAGACCTTCCAATAAAAATTATATATAATATGTGTCATTGGATATTCCTATATACATACATGTATGTTGGTCCATAGATTTGAGGTCATTACTAATGTGTATCACAAATCACATACATATATGTATGAATGAAAACTATTATGTTATATGATCATACTGAGTTAAGATACCTCAGGTGAATCATAAGAAATATTACATTAATTGAATGATCAAAAAAATATTTATACCTTCTATATTAATGGAATATGATATATCAAGATAGTTGATTTAAATGGAAGTGTCTGGTAAAAATCCATAGTTATGGTGGTTTATAAATTATATTATTTCAAAAATTAAATTAAATATCATTTGAGAATATATAGTGATAACACAAGTATGCATCATGGTTGGTAAGATATTATGAGAGAAAAGGATTATGTTACATGATAGAATTTATAGGGATTTTATTATAGTTACTACATTAACTTCTTTCTTTTAGGGTTCCTTAACATGTTTCTAAATTGTAATATTGGAATTTATGTCTGTTCACATATTTCCATTAATAAAAAGGCCAACAGGGACACAATTTATATATATCCAGAATGTCAATAAATTCTAGGGAATTTAATATTAAGATTAAATCTAGTTTTTACTTGAGTAATAGTATTTATTCATGTAAAAGTTGATCGCATTAATTCAACCATGAGATATTAAAGTTTAGAATATGTGAATTTAATTTTATCACTTGTTTAATTATTTAAAAGGTGATAAATAATCGTTTATTTATTCATGGGTTTAGTTAATAGATTAAAATAAATATTTTTTATGTAATGTGAATAATAAAATAAATATTTATTCACAAGTTTAGTGTGTATAATATTTTATGAGAGTATATGGTTCAAATTTAATGACTTGATGGAAATGATATATTTTATTTAATATTGTTAAAATAAATATTTTTTTATTTATTTAATAATTGATATTATAATTAAATCATTTCTTTGAAAAATAATAATAATAATATTATTATTATTATTATTGATCTGGGGTTTTACATGGATTATATTATATAATAAGAGCCTTTATAAAATTATATATATTTAACCCTAATTATAAATTCTAAAATATATCATTTTATCAAGTTTAGTCTGTGTTTACATTTTAGAAATTCTCTTTATAATTATTTCAATCCCAAGAGATAAATTATTCTCCCTTCCTCCCTCTTGAGAAAATAGTGAGAATATGGTATTTTTTATTTTGGTTGATGGTGTATAGAGTGATGCACTCGGTTCTGACAAGCTAGTTTCAAGGTTATCTAGAATATTGATCAGTGATTTAGGGATCATGTGTAGATACATATTGAAAAATTCTGACATATATTATCCACCACAATGATAATACAAAAAGGGATGAAAAATAATTGATCTAGAATATTACCACTGACATGGTAATTCAAAGTTTAAATTTATTATAAATTAAACTTTCATGATCCACTATAGAGATTCTGAGTAGTGGTCATCACGTTTGTCAAATATATCTATTGATATTGATGAAAACTAAAAATGGGGCATTGGTCTAATACTTATATTATTTCCCATATCATTTGATTTAATAGTTAAGGAATTATTTCTCCTTAATGGAAAGGAAACTATATGAAAATGATTATATGGTTATCATAAATACCAAAATCATCTATTAATAATAACTTTTAATCAAACAAAGTATCAATAATGCAGCATAAATAAAATGACCAATTCATGAAATCTATAACAAAAATGTGGAAGGATAAAACTTATCCATCACAGATATCCAAAAATCTCCCAAAATGAAATTTCAAACAATGAAAAGTCTATCCTTCTCTCTTAATACATCATAAATGAACATGTAACTTTTCATTTTATACATCATGATAAAAATATATATACACGCACATTGATATGGGAGGGTAATGGTGTGTAACACATATTTTCTTGAATAATACTCATTCATTATCATATATTATATTTTTTAATCCTTATTATCATTTCCATTTGAAAAAAATTAACACTTTGTTGAGTAATAGTTTATAAAAAATTTAACAGAATGCTTTTTAATAATATAAAAACAACCCATGCCAAGGCTTCCCAAAATATTTTTAATCCCATAGATATCTCTTATAAATCAAAAATATTTTTTAGTTATCCTAATTATTTTAATTTAGAGAAATAATAATCAATATACCAAAACAATGCATGTATACGATCATATCATTTCCCACAATTTATTATCATCCATCTAAGTGATTTCCAATTAATATTTATCATCCATTCATATTACTACTCATGGAACTTCCCAAGTATGTAAATCTTGATCATTACTCAATCCTTCCATTCATTTTTTGATACATCCATGTTTTTATTCATACATAATGCCAAATTTTTTCATTTAAAATAATTTTCATTCAAAAATTATTTTCCATGTAAAATCTAAGAAATCAATATATCTTTAATTGAAATCCAATTTAATATAAAAACACAATTTTAACAAAATAAATATTCTAAATAAAATTTAATGATTTTGAAACCCCAAAATCCATATATTTAATAAAAATTTCAGAAAATTTTCATTTATATCAAATCAAGGAAAAAAAATATCAAATAAAATTTTTATAATAATTTGATAAAATCTATTTTAGATAAATTAATTGAAAAAACATTAATTAAAAGTAAAATAATTACAATCAAAAGAGTATAAGATATTATCCACCTATAATAGATGCATTCTCAAAAATATCAACTTGTCTCCAGAGGATGATCTAATCATAGGGAGGAACCAAATACTATCATTATAATTCCTCTATAAATCATCATTATGAAACCAAATCAGTGTTGGAAAAGGGTCATTACATTTTGTATGGGTTCGTTTATAATTTAAATGTGTCAATTCAATATCTATTAGATAGGAGTGAAAATCATCCAATGTCTGGAATGGTCCCTATGAAACATACCCTGACACCAATATAATTCACTATTACAATATTTAAAAGGAAAAAGTCTTGAAGAGAAGGACTAGAAAGTCATATGGACCCCATGTAGTTTGGCATATCCCCATGAAAAAAATAATAAATAATATATAGACACCTTTTAGAAAAAGAGTTATGGTAATAATAGTTTTATAATGTAAGGATGTATTATCTCATAATTTATTCTTTCTATTAATAATATCAAATAGTTATATAACACACTATGATAACATGTCTGAACCACTAATCCTTGGTGAAATTCCTTCAAAAATTCCTTCATCGTTAAAAACTAAATAATTCTCAATTTAGAGAAATATATGAGAAAAGTGATAAACTCCATATATTTAGAATATATTTATATATTTTATATAAATTTTCTATGTGATACTTTTATATTAATGAGTCTAATATCTCTCACATTCCTAATTTAATTACCCCTAAAATTAATGGGTCATTTTATATGATGAAATTTGACTCTTTACGACCCAGACCAAGGGTTTTTTAGAGAACTCAGACTCATAAAAAATTTCATGGGTCTTCTAATCTCAACTAGATTTTTTAGATGAGAATCTATGACTATTCTATGTTTGAAGTTTCTGAGTGGGAGGAAAAGCATTGATGGGTGGCCTCCCTAAAATTATATAGGTGGAGAAGGTTCCACCTTGACACCCAAGCCAAGCAGTGATGGCCAGATGTGAGGGGTCATTCACAGATGGGAGTAAAAGTCACTTAATATGAGGAAGGAAGTGCCTCCACCCCTAGATAATATCATTTTTTACAACGACCCAAGTGGTCCATGTTGCGATGGTGTCTGGATAAGGGTTGGGTTATGTACCTAGGGGAGGTCGCACTATGACTTAGAGAGGTCATCCTATAATGGAGTGAGATAAGTGTTGGTCAATCTTCTAAGGATTTTTTTACTATAGAGGCCATTCTTTCCTTATAATAATTTAGAATATATATAAAAATATTTCATGATCTAGGCACTAAGAAGGTAAGCGAATTTTTTCCCAGTGTGCTCGGAATTAATTTTAAAAGAATATTAAATATATTTTATATAAAAAATGCATGATTTGTTAAATAAAATGTGATTACTCTTATAAAGAGTCTCATATGAGTTCACATTTGAATATAGAATGTTAATATTACCTTTTATGCAACCTAAAATGGGTCATTGTGGGGCCTATGGATATAGAGGTCATTGGCGGGTGCGTTTAATTGAAATAAATAATTAAGTTTATTTATTTTATTCAAGGACCTAAAAATAATTACTCTACAGATTTAGAGTTATGGAGGGTCTCGTGAGTTAGTGTCATAACCCTAGGATCTTTGAGATGATCCTTATTCCACCTCTCTCTAGTATATCAGAATCAGACAATGATGAAACTTTGGATCTAGAAAAATTAAGGTGCATCGAACGTAATGAATTCACTCATTCATTTTCAAGAACATTATTCATCTATTAATGATCAAATATAAAAGTAAGACTCATAAATTTTTGGATTCTACAACAATTGATTAAATATATTGATAATAATCATACTTTTTCCTTTATCTTTTTTTAAATCATGCCTTTTCATGTGCCCGTGTACCGATATTGTCAGTTCGACATTTTCGGGTGGGGCTGAGCTTGATTGGACCCCAAAATTCATAGAAGATTCGTGTAATGGTAATGTATTTGTGAATCTGATATTGATTAAATGAATTTTAGGTTTTTGGATGTTTGATTCATGGTTTTGGGTTCCTAAGTGGGATTTGGTGCGGCAGAGGAGGTGCCCCAAGTTGTGGTGGCACATACGGGTTCGTACGAAGGAATCATAGACCCTTTTTTAGACCAAAAATGATTATAGAAGGATTCCACTAAAATTTAGGGATTCCTAGAGGAGAGATCTGAAGAAATGAGGCTGGATCTATAATTCCAGAAGTAAATCTAACTTTCTACAAAAGACTTGAGTACACAGAGTGTACTAGGATGAGCACATGTCGTGTAGTTCTCTATTGGATACCGCATAAGGGGTTTTTAAAAGTTAAGGATCACATGCCATTTGGTTGGGCCATATGTCTTGTGACCCTCCTCAAGTAGATAGGGCATATGTTATATCACACAGACAGGACCCCATGAGGGAGGACACATCACGTACTGAAGTACACATACATAGGAAAGGATACATGGACATATCCAGGAACATGAGAATAACCCCTGGTGAATGAGTAATTATGGGTATGGATACAAGGGTAGTAATCCATATACTAGCGGGCCAAAACCAAACATAAAATTGAGAACACATTCCATGTGGGTCCCCTTACACATTGTTTACCCCATCTTTCATTTTTTGGAAACTTTTACCTCTTTTATCTTTTTTATTTGGACTCATATCCCCCACCCCCCTCTGTGTAGCCTATCTTGATTGTTTTTTCATTTATAACAATATTTTTTCCCTCATGATTGATTTTGAGATATTATGTGGGATTCTCCGAGTGTGATGCTTCTTTAGGTGACACCCGACAATAATAGTGATCAGGAAGGATCACCAAAGACACTAGAGTGGCACATTACTAATGGGATAGGGAATGGGTCCTATACCTATCTATAGATTGGAACCCTCTTATGGGATAGGGAATGGGTCCTATTTCTATAATCCAAGTGGAACCCTCTTGCGGGGTAGGTCATGGGTCCTAGATTAACTATTATAGTGGAACCCTTCAGCTGAGCTAGGCATGGGTCCTCTAATGATCACCAGAGTGGCACCCTCCTATTGGGAAGATCATGGGTCCTTAATTATTAAAGAGGAACCCTCCTTCTAGGATGGGGAATGTATCCTTTACTAGATACTAGTGTTTCACCCTATTTCTGGAAAGGGTATGGGTCCTCTATCAATCACTAGAGAGACAGCCTCCTGCTTGGATAGGGGATGGGTCATCTACCTTCCTATAGAGTGGCACCCTCCTATCGTGACAGATCATGCGTCCACTAGATATCTACTAAGAGGCACCCTATTCTTGAGTTATGGAATGGGTCATATAATCTCTGAGTGTCACCCTCCTGTTTTTCCAGGGTATGGGTCTTATATCTAGAGAATTTTTCCTTCAACTGTGTTGCACGATGGTGAGGTGTGTCTTGACTTAGATGACTCTTTAGACAGATGATCAAGATACTAGGAATCATTGATGGAACTTTGGAACAAATGTCACTTTTTCTTTGGTGGGTTTGTGAGATGTATATCCTATTATCTCTCATTTGGGATTATTTTTTTGATTTTATATATACTTGTATCCATTTTTTATTTTACTAATCTCTTTCTTTGGGATATGTTGTATTTCTCTAATCATGTATCTTACTACTCCCCCTTTACCTTTCATGGAATCATACTAGGTATTTATATACTCACCCCTACATGGTAATTTCCTACATGTGTCATGTATTATATATATTATGGGAATGATGGTGGTGATTATAGATGATCTTAGGGATACTTGGTGCATTAGACCACCTACAGTGGTCGAGGCTTGGAGATCTGGAACTGAGATCTCTCGGAATTTAAATTTTTTAATTTTTTTCAGTTTGGTACATCATTATAGTTGGGTATGTATTTTTCCCCTTTACTTTTTACTTTACAAAATCAAACTTTATTTTATTCCCTAGAAGTTTCTCATACATGGTAATTAGTCTAGATGTTTCAAATTTTTATTTTATTCCTCTTAACTTATTTATGGGGACGGTTAGGTGTGTACGTACATGTACATTAGGAAAAGGAATCTCATATTAAATATTTATTTCATTTCTTGTCGTCAGCCCCTATCCAATAGAGGTGGTCCTAGGGTAGTTGAGGCTTGACCCTCATTTAGTCGGGTCATGATAGATTGGTATTAGATCAGTCCATTACTTAGGACGGTGTTTTGAGTATTCACCTTATGAGGATTTTTTTGAGACTTATGGAAACAGTTTCAAAGTGTCTCGAGTATGGATTTTAGGAGAGGTAACCCATTAATGGTGTGGTTGACCAATCTATCCATTCACTAGGACTCTGACTACCTTCATGTTGACTCAAGATACCAATACGTTAGTTTTAGGTAATAATGGTACATGTATCACATAGTATTGAATCTTTTAACTATCCTTATTGATTCATCTTCCCATTATATATATATATATGTGATAATATTATCATGGTATGTCTTGATTAAATTTTCAAGATGCCTCTATGAAGAAAGACATCTAGGTTACTGATTCTGGATCACGACGATGATCTAATGAGTGATGAGGCCTCATATTAGGGTCCATCCATGAGATCATTCCTCTAGGTGGATAGGTAGAATCACCCCCACCTATTGAAGAGAATATCATACCAGAAGATTAAGATAAATATGTGTGGAGGATTATCACACTACACGAGTTCAATCACCATAGCCTACTAAGGTTACATAGTTATCCAGATCCCCATGTAGCGGAGGATTGGCTAGAGTTAGTGATATATGTTGTCAATGTTATATGGAAACAAATTGATCATGTGTTTTTATTGATTCTAGAATTTTCCACGGAGTAGCTGGGTGATGGTGGAGTCTAGTTATGTAGATTCATGATGATTCTACACTCTCATGGAAAAACATCTAGTGGCAATTTTATAAGTAAACTACCACTTATTCATGCACTCAATTCAGATTCAGATGCTTCTAGATCCATAGTATGGAGGTATGAAAATGGATGAGTATGATGTGAGGTTTTCATACCTTATGAGGTACTCCTGCAACGTAATATAGGATGGCTACATCTAGGCATAGAATATTGAGTAGGGAATTCATAGATACATTCATTCTATTATGGTACCCTTGTGAATTCCCACTTATGTTAGGGTGTTATAGAGGCCACTAGTGAGGGATATTTTATTTTCATAAGGGAACCATGAAGCTAAAGCTGGTAGTGGTAATTTTAGGGATGAGTTGTTTATAGTGGTTAGAAAGTTCCTATCGACGGGATCTTAGCATAGGAGATCCTCCCATGATTGGAATCAGATATATGGTCAGGGAAAACATGAAGGACCAAGGTATCAAGGAGAGGGAAAATTCTATTCATGTGATGGGATAGGTCACATGGCACCTTATTTCCCAAACCAATGTGTTGAGGATCATAGGAAGATAGTGGATGGACCACCATAGAAGAGAAAAATATATGAATAGGGATCTCCCAAATGAGGGAAAGGTGGCCCCCAGGGAGGTGGAGATGTAGAGGAGTGGTTGGGGCTCTAGGAGGGGGGTTGTGGTTTCGGGATGACATTATGAGATCCTTCCACCACCACAATGGAAGAGACAAATCTATGACCAGGGATCTCCCAAATGTGGTAAAGGTGGTCCCCAGGGAGGTGTAGATAGTAGAGGAGTGGTTGGGGCTCTAGGAGGGGGACTTGTGGTTGGCGGACGATATTATGAGATCCTTCCACCACCACCACTAGGAGGACCATGCTAGTCTCATGGATCTGGCAGTTGGGGTCGCAGACAACTATAGGATATGGTGGCATATGGCCTAGCATCAAACAAGATGATCATAGGTATGATATATGTTTATTCTTGTAACGACCTGAATTGTTATGAATAAAATTCCCCTTTTTATTTGATTAAATATATTATCGTTATAGAAAACACATGCACTTATTTTTTTTATTATATCCAACCGGATTTAAATGACCATTTAGTATTATTACCATTGATAATATAGTCATTGAACAATGATCACATGGATAGTATAAATATAGGTTTTTAAAAAATCTATTTGTCAAGGAAAAAGTAAGTGATAGCCTCAACCAATAGGATTGTACCCTATGTAACCCATTTATCAGATATTCTGAGGGAGTTAGAATCACTAGAATTTTCCCTGGACCAATCCCAATCTAAGATCCAATAACTTAATCTTTATCAAAACTATTTATGAGATAATTTCAGGCTCATAGGGATGACGTCCCAAACCATGTTCGTTGTATGGCCCCATGAAAGCCCCACCATAACACACCTTACTCTTAGGTAATATGTTGGTGTATTAAAAGGATATGTATGAAGACCCTAGAAATAATAATATGTACATTATATTATATAGAATAATGAAAATGTTTTCATCCTATTATTGTTACTTTATAAATTGTTTTTATTTTGATTCAAAAAAACACTAATTGTATTTTTTGTTAATTAAGATATCTATTTTGATAAATTAATGGATTTTTAAAATAAAAAATATGTTAATAAAATATTATTATTAAATAATTTTTTTCAAATATAAATGATCATATAATTTTTATGAAGTAAAATGTAATTTTTACAAGGGTTCGAAAAAAATGTTGTTGTCAAAAACTCAAAATGATCAATAAATGTTAGTTTTTATATTAAAAGTGAAAATTCACATATTTAGAAAATTATTTATATAAAATTAATATTATTTTTGGAATCATATTGTCAAAATTGTCCAATGGTTAATTTTTCATAATTTTCTAAGATAGTCAAATTTTCAGGAAACAATTAAATATCATATAAATATACATTGTGTTTTATGACATAAAAATGATGTAATAGTTATGTAATAAGTAAAATAAATAGTATACACAACCAAATATATGTTTTAAATTTAAAATAATGTGATTTTAATTTTAATTTATTTATGTCGTAATGCCATTATAAATCCTCCAAGACTTATAATTTTATTTATGATTTTAAAATCATTGAGTGTGACTCACCTCCACATCACCAATGGTAATATTTTAATAATTACATCCTTTTTAATTAAAAAATAATATATACGACTCCAATTTTGTATAAAATATGGTCTAAAACCATGGGATGTTTTTTGGTTTTGGGTATTTTATTATGTAGTGTCCAAAACCAAAATAATAAAGAAATCCCCATATTTTCCTTTATAAACTCTCCCATGCCCCCATTTATCTTCAATAAAACTACTTGGATCATGAAAAACACTATTTCCTAAAATCCCTATAGTCCTCAAAGACACCCATAAAAATCTAAATAATCCCTTCATGATCCTTTGGATTCACTCATTCAAGTAGGGGATCTTCCAATCTCTTCTTTTATCAACCACTCCTTTTATATTCTGTTTTTTAATTTCCATTTTTTATATTGGGTTATGTTCTTACATATCCCCATTACCTTAAATTTTATTTATAAATGATTATATATCCCTTTAAATCTCATTTTTACCTCATATTAACCATTATTTACACCCATTACCATGCCAAAAATTTCAAAGGGTTTTTTCCTTTCTCTTATTTCTTCAAGTTTCTTTATTGTGTTATCCCTTATTTTTCAAATTACATATGTTGGGAAATGTATTTACATTTCCATATCATTTTCCATGTCATATATAAATTACAAGATACTCCTTTCACTCTCATCAACCCATTCTATTAATTTTTATGTGACGTCATTATGCTGCCGAAATTACACCGTGATTTTCCATTCCAAAACAATTAAGTAGTGAACACCATACTCATTTTCTATAATGGGTATTAAACTTAATACACATATACTTCTTTGATTTGGTAATTACATTTATTTATTCCATACTCCTTAATCATTTAATAAATTATGATAATGAATGAATCCTTGTTGATTGATCTATGTGGCACACATAACCATGAGAATGAAATGAAAGTGACGGGTGTACCAGAAATTGTATATCCCTCTAATAAAATGGTTAATGGTTAGTATATAGATATTTCATGTTGATATATGGGGCTTACTTGATTAATTTGTGGTACTTTGTCCACCATGATGTATTTATTGGGTTAGCCTTGACCTATGTTTATGATGCAGTGTTTTAAGTTGTTGCCACATTTTGCATGTTATGATCATAATTCTATATTGTTACTTATTTTTCATGTTCCATTTATGCTCTATTTATATGACTATTTTCAAACATGTATTATCTTCTTCATTTTTTCCCATATTTATTCACTTATTGGTATTTCTATCTCACCACTTTATTATTCTTTTCCCCAAGATATCCAATGAAATTTTAAGTTCGTTGGAATATTATGATCATTTTAAGGAAGTGTTCAATAATATTTTGTATTACACGTTATAAGTTGTTATGTAATGTACCTAAATCTCAAAGACACTAGAATTATCAGTATTTTGGGTTGTATTAAGTGTAATTTCATGTAATAAATCAATTATTAATGTGTAATAAAGAGCAGGGTTGATATAATACTACTCTTAATTTGGAATTTGTATACATAGGTGAGAGTCCTTCCTTCATCACTTAACTCCTATTATGAGAGATAGAGCACCTGGTTGAGGCTTTATCCTAGTATCTTCATCTTGAGGTTCTTACTAGGAATGATTCTTCTATATATTTTAACTACCGGTAGTATAAGTTATCACTTGGAGGAGTGAGGTTCTAATGGGACCTTTTGGTCATCATGATGAAACCCTATGAAATCATCTTAGTTATGGACTATTTTTCCATGGAATGATCCAAGATTGACTATCACCACAGACATGTTAAATTCCTTCTCACTAATGGTATGGGAATCTCATTTTGTGGGAAAGATAGATCTCATGGTGAGATTAGTGGGTTTTACGATCATGAGGCTGCATCCCATCACCCATCAGTTGGTGAGTGTAGCCTTTGGTGTGGTAACCTCTTAGGATATATGGATTATTTTAGTGGTGGATTATTTTATAAGAATATTCCTCAAAGGAAATATGGGACTACCTCTAATGTTACTTCCTGACCCAGGAGCAACTGAATGGTGCCCCGAGCCAATTGGCCACATGCCCTCAAACACGCCTCCCCGTATGCTAGACGGTGTCAACTAGTAGTGAGGGTATGGTTAGTTAGTCTTGGGGAGACTATACCCTCTGTTATCAAAATAAAACACCAGTAGAAGAAAATAAAAATAACCAAGTATGGAAGCATGTTATATGATAACCAAAGCCTGAAAATACAATACTCAACTTAAAGGTAAATATGACAATAAAAAAGTAAAGTGTCTACAATGAAACTTAATGTAAAGACACTACAACTCCCAAATAGGTGCTAAACTACATACGGTTCCCTATCCCATGCTTCAATCCCAAATTTCAACCTATAATAGGGACATTCCCTTATCCATTCCTGCAACAAAAAAGTCTGTTTGGGTGCTGATCAGGCGGTCCGAATAGGGTGTGAGTACAACTTAGTAGGACACCACCAATGGTGTCTAAAACAAGTCCAGTCAAAAGATATTTCATGAAGATTTATGGAGAAATAAATTCAATAAATAATTTAAATAGTTATCACATTGTCATTTAATATTTAATCATCACATTAGAAAAATTCAATTCATGTTTCCCATTTGAATCATCATTCATTATTATAATTCATTTGGTATAGGTCTTCATGCATAGAACCCCAAATCATGGTTGAAACGTCATTCATTATTATCATTCATTGGGTGTAGGTCATCATTCCTAGCACCCCAAATCTCGTTGAGTGTAGTTCTTCATGCCTAGAAATTATTTTGTTAATCGGTGTAGGTTGTCATGCCTAACACCCCATTATCTCAAGCTTGGATAACTATTGTGGAGGAACTCCATGTCCAAGTCCCAACTTCTAATTGTTCTAGGACGTCATGCCTAGCACCAAAAAATCTCATCCATTTAATCATTCTTTAATTCATAAGAATTTTCAACATTATTCATTTACTAATCCAACGATTATTTGAACATTTCAAAGGCCATTAGTTAATTCAACAATTAACTAAGCATATAACACATTAATTAATCCATTAATTAATTAATCAATCAACACAATTCTCTTTCCATAATTAATTCTTCACAATTAATTACTCATACCAAAACCCAAAAATTCATAATTAATCTTCAAAATTAATTATATTTGATCACTTCATGACACATAATTAATTATCTAAATTAATTATCTTTGGTCAACTTCTTGGAACATAATTAATTCTCACAATCAATTATCTTACATAGACAAACACAATTCCATAATTAATTTTCACTATTAATTATCTTATTACAATAATTTAATATCTCAAGACAATATCTCAACCCAAAATCAATCTTTAAAACATATACCAATTTGGGTGACCCCCTTTGTTTATTCCATGATCAATTATCAATTAACCACCAAGGAAAATGACAAGTCAAATCCATATTCCTAATAACTCCAATTTATGAATTAAATTATCAAGGGAATCTAGAAAATTCATAAACTCATACACATATGATAAATCATGAGTATGGGAGTTCAATTTAAACCACCTACCTCAGTTTATTGATGGAAGTTATCCCAACGGAAATCCCCAAAATCTGAGTGGCACAACGTCATCGATCAAGATCTAGATCTAAATCCCTAAAGAAAAAATTAAGATCAAAGGAATCAAGATATTTTCAAATATATATCTAGATCCAAAATCCTAGATCTAGATTTTAGATCGTAGTTTTATATCCAAGAAAAAGGTGGATATCTTCCATGAAAAGACCTTGAAAAGATAAGAGAAAGAATGTGAGAAGAAACGGGATGAAATCCACTTACTGGGAGGAGATAGGATCTTTAATTTAGGCTTCCAATCTCAAAGAACAATTTTTAGAGTGGATTGTAATCTCTCCAGGAGACTTTGGAAACACCTATAATTCATCAAGCCTGATCCAAGGTCTAAAATATTGAATTCCCAGGGGTTCATGTGGTTTTAAAAATTATTTTAGGAATTAAAATACCACACACACAGTTTCTTAGGTAGAGTCCCATGATTAGGGAAAACCATGTGCTAATCGTGCGGTCCCCTCTGTCCAGTTTTTCATGGTTGGAATAGTTTGGTAGTATATCTTGTCAAACTGTGTCCAAACTGTATGAACCTCTCTGTCTAGTTTCAGATGCTTTGCACGGTTTAGCCGCATGATTTATCCAACCATGCGCAAACCATTCTCAGCCCACTATTCATTTAGTTTTTTATTAAGATTTCTCACAAACTCACCCCATGACACTACTCTAAGTTAAAGGTACTTAAAAGCTTCAAAAAGTACCTGAAAACCCACCCGAGATGACTCTAGAAAAAGTTCGGGATCTTACAATCTCCCCACCTTATAATAGCTCATCCTCAAGCTGCACTCCCAAAATTCTCTATGATTCTGAGCCAAAAAAGCTTGGTCCATTGAGCCCCCATGTCTTCTTCCCATTCCAAAGTTTCCTCTTGAACATTTCCATGTTTCCATAACACATGAACTAAAGGCATGGTCTTTTCCCATAACACTTTCTCACTGCGACCCAACACATGTATCAGATGCTCCTCAAAGGACGCATCTGTCTCGAGGTCAACCTCTTTCACATCAATCACATGAGATGGGTTAGGGTGATACCTCTGTAGTTGTGACACATTGAAAACATCATAAAAACTACTGTATTTCTGTGGAAGTGCTAATCAGTATGCTATCGGCCCAATTCTCTCCAGTACCTCAAATGGTCCCACAAACCTGGGCTCTAACTTTCCTTGCCTATGTATCCTGTGGTGACCCAATCAAGGTGACACTCGAATGAAAACATGATCACCCTCTGTAAACTCTAGGGGTTGTCTCCTTCTATCAGCATACGACTTCTTCCTACTCTGAGTCGTATCCATACTCTTTCGAATAAACTGCACCTACTCTGATGTCTCCCGAACGAGAATCGGTCTTAACAGCTCTGAGTTGCGTGCCTCAAACCAACATAGAGATGATCTAAAAGGTCTACCATAAAGTGACTCATATGGTTCCATCTATATTGTTGTCTGATAACTATTTTTATGGGAAAACTCTATTAAATCCAAGTGCTTTTCCTAATAACCACCAAAGTCCATCACACATGCTCGCAGCATATCCTCTAAAACCTATATGGTATGCTCTGACTTCCCATCTATCTGTGGGTGGAAGGCCATACTTAACAGAACATGTGTACCAATCACCTTCAGTAAACCCTTCTATAAGTGTGAAGTAAAGTGTGAATCGCAATCTGAAACTATAGTCTGTGGCTCCCCTTGAAAATGAACTATCTCTCTCACATACAGTTCTCCCAACTTCTCTAGTGTAAAGGTTTCCTTGATAGGAAATAAGTGTGCTACCTTATTTAGTCAGTCCACAATGACCCAAATAGCATCATTCTTACTAAGAGTCTTTGGAAGTCCAACCACAAAATCCATAGTCATGTCATCCCCCTTCCATTCCCGAATAGGTAACGGCTTCAAAAGGCCTCTGAGTCGTTGATGCTTTGCTTTCACCTACTGACAGGTGAAACATATTTTTACAAACCCTGTTATCTCCTTTTTCATTTATGGACAATAAAACTTTCATTGAAGGTCATGATATATTTTTTTCTAGCCAGGATGCACCACCCACATTGAAACATGAAATTCTCACCAGATTTCTCGCGCATACTCGTAGGCACAAGAACCCCATTTTTCATATAGATGATCTCATCCAAATATATTTTCTAATCTTATGGTTCCTCCCTACCTTCATGGCTTTCCCTCAATGATAAATACTCTAGATCATCATAATTCTTGTCCTTGATCCATCTCAAGAGTGAAAAATCCAATGCTGTAGAAACCAGATTAATCCTCTCCAAAATCTCCTGAACTACCACATGAATTTCCACCAGAAAAGTCACCATCTTCCACTCTGCACTCGACTCATGTACCAACTGAGTCTGAGTTTTTCTTCTCAAGGAATCAGCAAATATATTCCCCTTCTTGGGTGTATATTCCAGTTCAAAATCAAAGGACTTCATATACTCTACCCATATTCACTGCCAAAGATTCAAGTCACGCAGTGAAAAGATATACTTCAAGATTTTTTGATCCATAAAAACTATAAACTTTTCATCCAAAATATAGTGTATCTAACACTTAAGAGCATAAACCACTGCTTCCAACTTGAGGTCATGAATAGGGTAATTACTTTCATGTCCCCTCAAATTCTGAGACCCATAATCAATGACTTTATCCCCTTTCATCAACACAGTATAGAGTCCGACCCCATAAGCATCACAATACGCCGTGTACTCCTCACCCGACTCAGGTAATACCAAAATTGGTGTTGATGTCAACTGATTCTTCAACTCCTTAAAGGAATTATCACAAGCTTCTATCCAAACAAAATTTTTGCCTTTATTTTTCAAACTATTAAGTGGTGCTTCCATTCAATAAAAGCCTTGGAAAACCCGACTATAATAAACAGCTAATCCCAAAAAGCTTCAAATATCAAAAATATTCTTAGGCTTCTCCCAAGAAATCACTACCTGCTTTTTTTTGGGTCCACTGCCACACCATCTTCTTAAATGATGTTCCCCAAAAATTGTACCTTTTCAATCCAAAGAATACATTTATATAGCTTGGTATATAGCCGATTCTCTCTTAATGTACTCAGGATGATGTCAAGATGATGGGCTTGATCGTCATGAGTCTTTGAGTTCACCCAGATGTCATCCACGAACACCACCACAAACTGATCTACATACGGGTGAAAAATCATGTTCATCAAGGTCATAAACACTACTGGATCATTATTCAACCCAAATGGCATTACAACAAACTCATAAAGGACATACCTTCTCCTAAAATAATTTCTTTGTATATCAGAGGTCCGAACTCTCACCTGATGATACCCTGACCTCAGATCAATCTTTGAGAACACACTAGCCCACTTTAGCTAGTCAAACAGATCATAGATATGTGGAAGTGGATATCGGTTCTTCACAATCATTTTATTCAACTTCTGGTAATCGACACAAAAGCATTGGTTCCCTTCAGCCTTCTTTATAAACAAAACATGTGATCCCCAAGGTGATGTACTTGGATGGATAAAACCTTTATCCTCCAACTATTATAACTGCATTTTGAGCTCTTGAATCTCATTAAATTCCATTCATTAAGGTGGAATAGATACTGGCTCAGCCCCCAACATGATATCAATAGTGAATTCCACATCTCTCTCAGGTGGAAACCCTAAAAAGTCTTTAAAAATGACATCCTGAAATAGTTCTACTACTGGTGGAAGTACATCCCGCCTACCACTCCAATCATCTAGTGAAAGTATAGAAAATTGGGTTGTGAGCTCTCCCAATTGATGATTATTTAGACCATCTATGCCTGCATGGATATCCCATTATCCACGAAGGAAATATTGGTTACCTCAGGATATAAAAAGGTCACTCTCCTACGATAACAATCTATGTGGGCTCAGTATGTGACTAGCCTTACCATACACATAATCATGTCGAATCCCATTATATAGAGAACATAGATACCCCAAAATAAATGATACACTTCAATCTCTAGAAAACATCTTATGCATAAATAGATATAACTAGTCCTTGTTCCCAACAGTGTATTGATATTCATCATCCTGCTTACAAACTCCACCTCTAGGATCAATCCATTAACAATATTTGCATATATAAAGGAATGAGAGGCACCAATATCAAACAAGGTAGTAGCTAAAGTAGAAGAAACTAGAAGAGTACCTCTCACTATGGATGAACCAACCTCGCTCACCACAAGTGTAGGATGCAATGCATGTAACGGTCCTACCCATCTTCCAGGTGATGTCTCCTGACTCCCCTGAGTATCACCACTCTACTGATATGGGTGCTCATACCTTTAAGCACAACATCCACGAACTCTACCCCCTTTTCTAGTATAACTCCAGTTCCAGACCTTTATGGTGTAGAAGACCCCTTCCCACACTCTGACTCTGAGCAGCTACTCCCTCAGCACTAGCCTACCACTGCTTCCTGCAGAACTTCTATAGGTGTCCCATCTTGCCAAAAAACTGGCACTACACTTGTGGTTGAGGAAAATGTGTATGATAGTGTGCCTACCTACTTCACAGGTGGAAAATCACATGAGAAAGATCTGGTATAACTATTCCTTCTGACTGTCCACCTTTCTTTCCACTTTCCTGACTAAGATTCCCGTGACGATGCTTCCTACTATTAGAAGGAATACTCCCTAATCTTCCAGCTACATGTCTAGTACTAGAAGCCTCATTTAGGTTCCCCTTTGAAATGAGATCCTAATTAACCACTTCTGAAAATTTCTTCAACCTAAAGATATTCACCTCGGACATAATTTTACACTTAAGTCCATCTAAAAATCATTTTTCTGAAGAAGCCTCCTCTTCAGTTAAAGATATAGGAAAATTCTGTAAATATGTGAAACGTTCAGCATACTCCATTATTGACATGTTTCCTTCTATCCGATGCATAAAATCTAAAGTGTTATCTTTCCTCAGCATGTTTGGATAGAAGTGTTCCAAGAACATCTCAAAAAATTCCTTCCATAACATCTCATCAGTCTATCCAGATCATACCTGAATGTCCTACCAACACTTCGTAGAACCCTGCAGCATATAAGAAGCCAAATTGACTCTCCTATCTACCAGAGTCTTTAAATTTTAAAGAATCTTCACTATGGATTCAATCTAGAATTTATCTCCCTCAGGTCCACCCTCTCTAGTAAAAGTAGGATGGTGTTGTAGCTGAAACTCCCTTGTCAACTTAGACATGCTTTTATGAACCCACCCTGGGTCACTCTCCATGAACTGCATGAAATGAGAAAATTTATCTTGGAATTTTCCTCCTTCCTCCTCATCTTGAACCAATGGTGACTCAAGATCCATATCGGGAAGTTTGTTCCGGGCTATACCCCTCGGTCTCTCCCTCAACAAGCATTGAGGAGGCTTTTCTCTACAAATCCAAACATACATATTAGGTCTCATAAAGCAACCTTATAACATCTACATAAGAGGAAAAACTAACACAATAAGTTTCAACATTTCTTTTTCACCTTTTCCTCACCACACGATCAACACTGAGGCCTTATCACTACCCTTAACCATCCTACTCCTAGTTCTTGGTTAACAAGGGTATATTCATTCTCATTAATTAATTCATCCATTAATTAATCCCATTATATCAAATTAATTAATTCAACAATTAACTAATTTCTCATTCCCATTAAATCAATCAAGCTTCTCATTAGACACCCATTTACTCTCATTTTTCATCATTATTTCAATCTCACAACAAGGAAAAAAAGTTCAAGTTCAACAACAAAACCATAACCCATTTTCCTGTGAGTTCCTAGAATGATTCATGTCACTACAAACCTGAGTTCCAAGAATGATGCATGAAGACTCAAGTATCACACCTCAGGACAAGAATAAAAATTCAACAATTTTCAAAACAAATACCAAATCACACCACAAGTGCATCACCCAAGGTGAAATAACATTCAAATGTAACAAAAAACAACAATCACAACAATCCCACCCTGAGTGCTAAGATTTTCCCTCATACATAGGTTTGTAACTCCCATGCATGATCTCATTAGAAAGCCTCGACTTTTCCTAGTCTCCTGTCTACCTTTCCAAAAATAGTAAGACAAAAGAAGATGAAAAAAAATAAAACCCCTCTCATATCACTTTGTGATGTCCCGACCCAGGATCCATTGAATGGTGCCCTGATCCAGTTGTCCACATGCCCTCAAGTGCTCTTCCCCATACTCTATAGGGTTCTGACTGGCAACAAGGGTCTGGTAAGTTAGTTTTGGGGAGACTAAACCCTCTGTTATCAGAATAAAACACTGGTGGAAGAAGATAAAAAGAACCAAGTATGGATGTGTGTCATATGATAACCAAAGCATGAAAATACAATACTCAAATAAAAGGTAAAACATGTTATGACAATGAAAAATTCAAGAGTCTACAATTCAACTGAAAGTAAAGACACTAAGACTCCCAAAAAAGTCCTGAACCATATCTGGTTCCCTCTCCCATGCTCCAATCCCAAACTGCAACCTATCATAGGGCCTTTACCTTATCCAGACCTACAATAACAAAGTCTGATCGGGTGCCAATCATGCGGCCCAAATAGGGTGTGATTAGAACTGAGTAGGCCATCACTAATAGTGTCTAAAACAAGTCCAGTCAAAAGATAGTGCATGAAGATTTATGAAGCAATAAATACAATGCATAATTCAAATAGTTATCACATTTTCATTTAATCAATAATCATCACATTAGTCCAATTCAATTCATATTTCCCATTTGAATCATCATTCATTATTATCATTCATTTGGTGCAGGTCATCATGATTACCACCCCAAATCTTAGTTGAAACATCATTCATTATTATCATTCATTAGGTGTAGGTCGTCATGAATAGCACCCCAAATATCGTTGAGTATAGTTCTTCATGCCAAGAACTTCTTTTCACAATCAGTGTAGGTCATCATGCCTAACAATCCATAATATCAAGCTTGAATAACTATTGGGGTGGAACACCATGTCTAAGTCCCAACTTCTAATCAGTCTAGAATTCCATGATTAACACCACAAAATCTCATCCATTTAATCATTCTTTAATTCATAAGAATTTTCCACATTATTAATTTACTAATCCAACTATTAGTTAAACATTTAAAATTCCATTAATTAATTCAACAATTAACTAAGCATATAACCCATTAATTAATTCATCAACTAATTAATCAATCAACACAATTCTATTTCCATAATTAATTCTTCATAATTAATTATTCATACTAAAACACAACAAATCATAATTAATTCTCACAATTAATTATATTTGATCACATCATGAAACATAATTAATTCTCCCAATTAATTATCTTTGGTCAACTACTTCTCACATAATTAATTCTCACAATTAATTATCTTACATATCCAAACATAATTCTATAATTAATTCCTCCAAATTAATTATATTATTACAAAAATTCAATATCTCAAGACAATATATCAACCCAAAATCAATATCCAAAACAAATATCAATTTGGGAAACCCCCTTCATTTGTTCCATGATCAATTATCAATTAACCACCAAGGAAAATGACAAGTCAAATCCATATTCCTAATTACTCCAATTTAGTAATTAAATTATCAAGGGAATCTAGAAAATTCATAAACTCATAAAAATATCATAAATCATGAATATAGGAGTTTTATTTAGACCACCTACCTCGGTTTATTGATAGAAGTTATCCCAATAGAAATCCCTGAAATCTGAGTGGCACAACATCATCGATCAAGCTCCAGATCTAAATCCCTAAAGCCAAAATTCAGATCAAAGGCATCAAGATCTTTATAAATCTAGATCTAGATCCAAAATACTAAATCTAGATCTTAACTCATAGGTTCAGATCCAAGAAAGGGGTGGATATATTTCATGACTAGACCATGAAAAGATAATATAAAGAATGGGATAAGCAATGGGATGAAATCCACTTACTAGGAGGAGAGAGGATCTTCAATCTAGGATTTCAATCTCAAAGAACAGTGTTTGTATCGCCTTGGAATCTATCCAGGAGGCTTTGGAAACACCTTGAATTATTTAAGCCCAAGCCAAGGATGAAAATATAGAATTATTAGTAGTTTGGTTGGTTTTAAAAATAATTTTTAGAATTAAAATCCCACACACACAGTTTCCTGGGCAAAGGCGCATGGTTAGGGAAAATCGTGCACCAATTGTGTGGACCCCTCTATCTAGTTTGGCATGGTTGGCATAGTTTGGTCACACAGTTTGTCAAACTATGCACAAACTATGTGTACCTATCTATCTAGTTCTAGATTCTTGGCATGGTTTAGCCACACGGTTTGTCAAACCGTGGGAAAATTGTGCTCATCCCACTGTTCTTTTAGCATTCCTTACAAGTTCACCCAAATGCACCCCAAGACACTAATCCAAGTTAAAGGTACTTAAACGCTTAAAAAAGTACCTGAGAACATTCCCTAGATGACTCCAGAAAAATTTCAGGATCTTACATCTATGGTGGAAGATGTATTTTTGTATCGACTTATACCCTAGGACTGCTCTGAAATCTTCTACTGCATATCGGAAAACCCCTACCAAGCCCCCGGATCTATAGTTATTGTTGGATGATCTTCGAGAGAAGTGTTTTATCAGACCCAATGTATTCCCCTGAGTACCTCCAGTATTTTTCATGAAAATATAATATGGTATCTTTTATATTTTTATGAATTATCATCTCCTAAACCAATCCAAAACAAAGAACAGGAACTTCTTTCTAGGGATTCACAACCTCTTTAATTAGTTGTGAGGTGGGAGATGGTTCTCGATGATCTATCTTAGGTCTAGATACAACTATTTGAGAGTATTTTATGTTGATATTCCAAAACAAGCATTTTGATATCTCTATGGACACTATGAGTTCCTGGTTATGTCTTTCTTTGTGAAGAATGCACGTACCGTGTTCATGAATTTGACTAACCGGATCTTCTAGTCATACTTTGACCAATTTTTTGTAGTCTTCATTAATGAAATAATCATATAATTAGTTTCATAGGTGGAGCATGCAGAGAACTTGAGTATGGTCCTTGATTTTCATTGTGAGAATCATATTTATGGTAAGCTCTCAAAGTTTTAGTTCTGGATCCATGGGTTTCAGTTTTTGGGGCATATAATCTCTATGTAGGTATTAATTGTGGAATTAGTGAAGATCAATGTAGTGGTTTCTTTGGATCCACCCATTAGAGTGTTAGAGGTGTAGAGATATCTTAGATTGGAGGGGAACTATATGAGGTTTATAGAAGAATTATCTAGGATTGAAGCCACATTGACTGCCCTGATGTGTAAAGGGAGGCCTTTTACCTAGACTGAGTAATGCTAGAGATCCTTCAAGGAGTTGAGGCTGAGGCTGATGAGTATTCCAATTTTGATACTACTAGAGGAGGAACTGGACTATATAGTGAATTGAGATGTTTTAGGAGCTGGGATCAGTTGCGTTTTGATGTAGATACTGGTAGTTATCACATATGGTTCAAACCAGTTGAGGCCACACTTGAAGAACTATGTTAATCACGACCTAGAGATGGAAGTGGTACTCTTAGATCTGAGAATTTATAGTTACAACCTTCTAGGAGAGCACGTTGATGTTTACTCAAACCATAATATTATAATGTATTTATTCACTTAGAGGTATTTGAACATGAGAGAGAGGCATTGGTTAGAGTTTCTATAGGACTATGACTTGAAGATAGTCTATACTCCTAGGAAGAGAAACATGGTAGAAGATACCCTTAGAAGGAAGTTCCATGCTCGTTAGGTGAATGAGGAATCTAAGCAGTTAGCTTCCTTATAGTTAGACCTAGTTTTAGTAGGACTATAAAACTTTTATTCAGTAAATGGTGTTGACTCTTACTATTCTCTGGCATATAAGAGATTCCCAATTTGGATACATTGAGTATGAGGTCTTTCGTGACCAAATATCTTTAGGAGATTCACCCAATGGATTTTTTGAAGGAGTGAATCATTTCACCCTTTTCTAGGGATGGACAGTGGTCCCAATCACGGTGTAGGGGGAGATTATAGAGTTCCACACATCTTCTATGGTTGTGCATCCCTGTGTGTGTAATATATATAGGGACCTTCAGTGATAGTTTTTGCAGGACATCATGAGACAGATCATTGTTGATTTCATCTCACTATGCCTCACTAGTCAGCAGGTGAAGGCTGATCACTAGGTCCTAGATGGTTTTTGTATTCTTTTGATATCTTAGATTGGAACTGGGATGGAATATCCTTGAACTTTGTGATAGTTCTAACATGGATAGTGAGAGGCCATGATTCCATTTGGGTGGTAGTTGATAGACTCATGAAGTCATCATACTTCTTTTATATCATGGAGAATGGTTAGGTGAAGAGTTTGGGGTAATTTTATGAATGAGAGATTGATATTATTATGAGGGTGACCTCAACTACTATCTCTGATCATGATGTGTGGTTCATGTCATGACTGTGGAGAGGCCTGGAAGAGGAATTCAGGACCCAAATGAGGACGATTGCATCCTATCACCACTAGACAAATGGGAAGTCTAAGTGAACTATACAGTTTAGAAAATAATAATATCCATCACACAATAATATGGATATTTAAGATAAATGTAATGTATAATAAAAATTAACATAATTAAGGGATTGTTTAAATATAAAGTAAATAATCATAAGATAAACTGAGATTGCAAAGATAACTTTTTCCACTTGGTAATTTTCAAGTCAAATACATTGGAAGAGATAATTCAATGTGAAACTCAAAATAACATGAATTATGATTGAATCATGATATTATATTAAAAAGTTTCAGTATATACACAACATTATAGTCAATTGTTTCATAATAACAAATAAGTCTCAAAGGAATATAAATTGAGATGACATCCCTTACCTTGAGTCTGACTTGTCACATATGTCTATATCTTCATGAATAATAAACTTATGTTAATTATTTAATTTTTTGATAACATTTTTCAATTTTATTATTAATTTTATTTCACATATTAACACTTTATATACAATTAATTAATCAATTAAGTTTACGTTGAATGTTTTAACCATATTCTATTTATGTTTAAAAAACGAAATTGGTGGGTATAATATGGTCAAAGGGGTCATTTTTTAAACATATCCCGAATAATAATAATTAAATAATTATCATATTCATACATAAATTATAATTTTAAAACTGATCATTGAATATTATTATGAAAAATGAAATAACATTGTGATCATGGAGATGGTAGACTGTACGTGTGCCTGAGTGATGTTTCCATTTTTCAATGATCATTATGGAAAGATAGAAAGTAAAATTTGCCTTTACAAAATGATCATTATATATTAAAAATATTATCAAATTATATATGCTTTTATATATAATTATTATGGTTAAAAAGTAGTCACATCGCATTGAGGAGGCGGTAATCCACACATCCACAAACAGCATTGTCACTATTTCAGTGTGTGAAAGGGTAATAATGAAAATGATAAATTATATTGTCAAAAATGTAACTATGTAATTAATATAATAATTATTTAATTTATATCATATATAATCAGTATATATTTATTTATATTAATATTTACTATTTAGTGACATGAAATAGAATATAACGTTAATGGAGAGGGTAGGTCGTACGTACGCATGAACATTGTTTCCATTTTCTTATCGTGTTAAAAGAAAGAAAAGAAATTGATATATATGTATATTTAAATTACCATATAAGTTTTATGTCATAAATATCCTAGATTTTTATTAAACTCATTCATAATATATTCCACATAAATAATAAACAAATCACTTCGCTTTGAGGAGGCGGTAGTTTACATGGCCACTGATGATGTTATCGTATTCCCACAAAATGGAAAGCATGAAGGTATGTGCTATGAAATAATTATAGAAGCATAAATAAATTATAAATATCATATATATCATGCATAAAAAATAAATAAATTATTATTTTTAATATTGAAATGTGGTAATGGAAGAACGAACGACATCGGTTTGCGAGGCGGAGGTCTGTCGTACACACAAACAAAGATTGTGTATCCCATTTTTTGGAAGTGTGTGTTAGTGTAGGTGGTACCATTAACATAAAAACATCTCAATATATTTAGGATTATTATTTTTTTATATAAAAAATATATAATAATAATTTAATTATTATTGAAATAAATAAAACAAAAGTTCTCTTTGAAGAATATTGCATATTTTCAGGTAACTCCTTTTCATTTTCATGAAAGGTGTTCTTTGGTTTTCTTTATTCCCAAATTTAGGATCCTATAATGAGCATATTTATGTTGTGAGATTATTTTGGTAGGTTTTTTAGGAACCTAATTGCTTTAGAGGTGTGAATAAGTGAGGGGTTATTTCCTTTTATAGTGGGGGGGGGGGATTTTCAGGTAAATATAAAAAGGTAGACACTATTGGGAGGTATCCCTTATATAATGTGCCTCAAATAAAAAAACTAAAACAAAAAATTTTGTATATAGTCTAAATATCTCCCTAAAATATTTTTTATACAAGTTTCCAGGTCATTTTTTCACTTAAGATTAAAGTTTAACCACTCAGTAAACTTATTTTTACCTTAATCATTGTAATTAATTTTTATTTATATCACTAATATTTTTGGTCAAAAACTAAGTTTAGATTAATATAAATTTTAAATTATTATAATGAAAAATATCTAGTCCATTTTTCAAAATCTGAACAACATAATTTATAGAAATTAATTTAACATTAACCCCGTAGATGGGACGCCAAAGCTGGTTTTTAAAGTTAAAATATTCAAAAGATTGAAACATTTTTATATCCAATTTCAATAGAACTATATTGTATTAATTTAGGTATAATTGATCTATTTATAATTTAAAACCAGTTAAAAATAAAATTTAAAACTATAAATTATTTATAAAAAAAAAGTCAGTTTCTAATTAAAATTCAATATTTTTCACTATTCATCAAAATATGAAAGTTCTTAGAAAAATCCCAAAAATTCTCCCAAATTAAATTTTGATATTAATATTCCAAAAATGAATTTTATGTTTTCATATTTTTTATAAAAGTATCAAAATTTATTTTTAAAATCGGTCTCCCATTAAAAGGCGGAAAACTGCATTTAGAAAAATATAACTTTTATGTATATAATTGGATTTGTTCATATCTTATGTAAATAAAATATATTGGATGAATGTCAAAAAAAATTATAGAATATAATATATATATATATATATATCATTAATATCATTAAATAATATTAATTAATGTACTTTATTGTGATAAAAAACTTTTGGTGCATAAAAACGTTTTTTATAAAAACATCTCCTTTATATTATATAGGTTTTTATATTCATTTATAATTAATTGGTAACCAACTAATTTAAAAATATATTTTTATAAGTTATTTAATAATATTCATAACTTAAAATTTAATGTATATGAGATAATTTCCATTTTAAATAATAATATTAACAGTATTTGATAAAACTTGATCTTATGTGTAATACTAGCCATCGAAGAAAGTCATTATTGCATATAACATAGGATAAATTTGGTGTTGTGTGTAGCATAATATTAACTTGGTTTTGCGTATAAATAAATCTATAAAAAATATTCCAAAATTAAAATTTTATAAATTCTTGGGGTATTACATTCCCCCCCCCCCACCTTAAATAAATTGTGTCCTCGCAATTCAAACTTGATATCAGTAATAAATGGTTTGATATTTGAAAACACTATTGTTGAAAACCCCACATCGTACAATATTTAATAAAATATCCTCTTTATAAGAGATAAATTGAGGTACAATGGTCATGTAATTAGGTTCCCAAGTAGGATAACATAGTAGGAAAATGGAAACATGGACATGAAAGAAAAATTTAACTATAAAGTTCTGATAGAGTGTGATAGAGAATATGTTCATGAGAAAGTTGTTGACAATAAAACCATAAACTAGATGTGTAAAAAATAATGATTTTAGGAAAATATTTTTTTTAAAACACTTTTTTCTTAGAGTTGAGGAATTATTTCTCTCTATAATATTATAGTGAAATATAATTACTTGATTCATTTCTATTTAATAAGAACAATGTTATTCTTTAGTTTTGACTTGAACTATTTCTACTTCATCTATTAGCAATGTTTACATAATATGGTGAAGTAATGCATTATTCTATAAAAAATATTCCAAATATCAACTTGAACCATTTCATAAATGGTTATATTTTTCAAAATATTATAATCCAACACTTTATAAGTAAGGTCACTGAATTTCCAAAATGAACTTATCATTAGTCTTCAATATATATGATGTATCTCTTTGATCATCTCATACTGAATATGTGAAAACTTTCATCATGTATTCTCTTCAAACATGTTAATAACATGAATTACCATAAAAACTTAATGAAAATATCAATGATTTCTTATTCCTTAAATATAACATAATTATATTCTATATTACTTAAATCCAAAAGTGTTGTAAATTCCATCAATGATAGCATAAACCACATTGTCAACCAATCATTAATCAGTTCCAAGTTATTCAGTAATATCTAATTTATTTTCTCCATATCAATCTTCTCTTTATCAAAAAATCATTATCTCGACATCAAGAACATATTAAGGTACTATATGATCTTTTTACTCAAAATTAAACTTTTCACTTAATAATTTTTATTGGTCATCAAAACCGACCAACACACGCTTTTAAATCCATGATAACAAAGTATTACAGTTCAATACTTATATATTTCATAATTCTTATAACTATTAAATCACTAATAAAATACACAAATTACATAATTATTTAATCCAAAAACAAGAATATTAATCATTCATCTTTGTTTATGGTAGTAGCTTAATCCATAACATGATCCATTATAATCTTTTGGGGTATATTCCTTTTATTCCTGAGATATTGATTTTCATACTGTCCCATATCCTTGAAGGTGAATAATTATATATTGGAAACCTTTTTTAACCCTTGAAATCATAAGCATGGTGTCCTTTCTCCTCACACATGTAGAAAACTCTCATTAATTTTTTAAAACTAACAGGGTGATTGTTTCCATAATTATTGCATGTGGGAAAATACATCTTTCTATTCTTTCCTTTGACCATGTTTTTCCTATCTAGAGTCATGTTCTCATGCTTACCTCTAAAGCTATAATACTTAGATAATTATTTATTTGTCTTGTTAGCATGGGATTCTATGTCCTCATATAATTATAATTCTTGGGATACTAGTTCTCTTTGAAATATTTTCTTAATACTATAAAATATATGATAATTTTTACTATTTCCATCACATGCATTGGTTAAGTTACCATTCCTTATTCTATGTTCCATTTCTATATGATGGCATACACTTATGTCACATCATTATGGAAAATAATGTATAATATCAAAAATATTGAAATATTTAACATAAATTGAAAATTTTATGTGTATCTAATCTCATAATCATAAAAATGGTTTCTTTGGGATGTTCTTCAATACTTATTATACAAGTCTATCATAGGGTTATAATATCTAATCTATGTTTTTCTAAATCTATTTTCCAAGATTTCAACTAAAATTCCTTTGATAACAATTGTAACTCACTAACCCCATAATCATGGAGTTAGCTCCTTACTTTATTACATTGGCATGATTACAGGGAATGAAATCCTAGAGGACCAAAAAGTTTAGCATTTTTAGAATACAATATTACATAAATGAAACCCATTTTATATTGGGGATTGAAAATAATGCATTAAAAAATTGAAATACCAAAATCCTTGAACCTCATTATAATAATTTATCTTAATATACTTGGGAAAGGAAAGAAAATAAGGATGAGCTCAAATACGAGGTAAGGGTTAAATACAGAGAAAGTATTAATTAATCAATGAGAATAATAAATATTTCGTGGTAAATGACTGAACACACATTATATTTAATCAATAGACTGAGAATGTAGTGTATCCATAGATTTTTTCATATTGAAAATCCTATGAATAATAATAATTTAAATAAAGAAAATGATTATTTATTGTAAATCATGTTTCTCGGACACATGAAATCCCTACCATAAAGATCTTTCACAATATGGTTTAAAACCTTTTGGGTAAAAACTGATTTGGTTTGGCCAACCATAACACTTCTGTTAAGACCTTTCACAAGATAGTTTAAAACATACTAGTTACAAATTCATAGGGTTCGTCCAACCAAATTTCATCTCTTGAGACCATTGATGCATTGAGGGGATTATTTAAAATGGTCCCCAACCCATGTATTTCTATTATTAATAATTTCTCATATATGGAATAATTAATTTAATTAATAAAAAATGTACCTTATCATCAAATATCAATATTGAGTAAAAGATACAAATTTATCAACATTTCCCTAATTAATCATATAATTTTCAAGGTGAAAACCACATGTAAATATTATATATAGATAGTTAATAATAATATCCATCACACAATAATATGTATATTTAATATAAGTTTAATATATAATAAAAATGATCATAAGTAAGTGATTGTTTCAAGATAAAGTTAACAATCATAAAAGAAAGTGATATTTCCAAGATAACTTTTACCACATGATAATTTTCAAGTCAAACCCTTTAGATGAGATAAATCAAATTGAAACTTAAAATATCATGAATTATGAGTGAATAATTATATTATATTAAAAAGGTAATTATATAAAACAAACTAAAGTTAATTGGTGCATAATAACAAATAAGACTCAAAGGAATATAAATTGAGTTGAAATCTCTTAACTTCTGTCTGACTTGTCATGTGCATCATTATCTTTCTAAAAAATAAAATTATGCTAATTATTTACATTTCTGCTAACCTTTTTCAAGTGTATTATTAATTTCATTTAACCTATTAATAAGTTATATAAAATTACTTAATATATTGAGTTTAAGTCATATGTTTTTACCATATTCAGTTTATGTATCAAAAATGACTTTGGTAGGTAGACTATGGTCAAAGGTTTCAATTTTAAAACATATACAAACCCAATAATAATTAAATTATTATAATATTAATTCATCAATTATAATTTTAAAACTTATTAATGAATATTTTTTTGAAAAATTAACTAGCATTATGATCATGGAGACGGTAGGTCGTATGTATGTATGACTAACGTTTGGATTTTTCAATGATCATTATGGAAAGAAGGAAAGTAAAATTTATCTTTATATAGTGATAATTATATCTTAAATACAATATTATTTAATCATATATACTTTTATATATTATTTTTTTGATCCAAAATTAATCGCATCGCTTCGAGGAGGCAGTAATCCACACATCCACGAACGACATTATCACTTTTTTAGTGTGTAAAAGGGTAATGATAAAAATGATGTATTATATTATCAGAAAAGTAATTTTTTTAATTAATATAATAATTAGATCATATATATCATATATATTCATTATATATTTATTTATATTAATCTATAATATTTAGTGATAGTAAATGGAATACATCGTTCATGGAGACGGTAGGCTGTACATATGCATGAATATTGTTTCCATTTTCTTTTCATATTAAATGAAATAAAATTAAGTGATGTATTTTTAAATTATAATTAAATAATAATTTTTAGGTCATATATATCACATATATATATTAAACACATTCTTAATAAATTCTATTTTAAGAGTTAATGAATCACATCGCTTTGAGGAGGTGGTAGTCAACACGTCCACAGATGATGTTATCGAATTCCCAGAAAATGGAATGGATTAAGTTATGTGTTGTAAAATAATTAAAAAAACTAACACATTATAAATATCATATATATAATATATAAATAATGAGTCCTTCATTATTCCGAACCTTTAAAGGTCATAATGGAAGAACGAATGATATGGGTTTATGAGGCAATAGTCCACCATACACATGAATGATGATTGTGTATACCATTTGATGGAAGTGTGTGTAGGTTTAGGTTATAAGATTAAAATAAAAACATATAAAATATTAAATTTTTTGATGTTATTATATAAAATATATATAATAATAATTTAATGAGTATTGAAATAAATAAAGCAGAAGTGCTTGTTGATGAATGTCACCTCTTTTCGGGTAACTCCTTTTGGTTTTCACCAATGTCCATCCCCGGTATTATTTATTCCAAAAGTGAGGATTCTAGGATGAGTGGAGATATTCTGGAAGATTAATTGGGATGTTTTTGGACAAGAATAATGGATTTATAGGTGTGAACAAGTGAAGGGGTGAGTGCATTTTGATAGTGGGAGAGGAGTGGCTTTCTTATAAATATGAAAAGGTAAACACTATTGGGAGGTATCACATTCATAATGTTCCTCTAATAACGAAAAAATTAGATAAAATTGATTATATGGTATAAATATTTCAAGAAGAAATATTTTGGACAAGTTTCTAGGTTATTTGGCTGCTTAAGATTAATGTTTAACAACTAAGTAAACTCATTTCCACCTTAATTGCTATAATTAATTTTAATTTCATTAACTATTATTTTTGGTAAAAAAACTAATCTAACCTGAATATAAATTATAAATTATTATTATTAAAAATATTAAATCCATTTTTCCAAATTCAAATCACATGATTTGTATAAATTAATTTAAAATTAATCCCGTAGATGGGATGGCAAAGCTGGTTTTTAAAGTAAAAATGTTTAAAAGTTTGAAATGTTTTTATATAAAATTTAAATTTGAAACTGATTCCAATTACCTATATTATATTAATTGTTGTATAATGGATCTATATATATATTAAAAAATTTAAAATATAATTTAACACTAATTTTTTTAGGAAAATACCCAAAAAATCAGTATTTTTCACTATTCATCAAAATATGAAATTCCTCAGAAAAATACCAAATATTCACCCTAAGTAAATTTTTATATTCCACTTTAAAAATTTTATTTTATTTTTCTTATAAAATTTATAAAGTTTCAAAATTTATTTTTAAAACAAGTCTTCTAATAAAAGGCAGCAAAAATGTCTTCATAAAAATATAGCTTTTCGTGTATAAAATTGGATTTGTTCTTATCTTGCACCTATAAAATATATTGTATGAATGTAAAAAAATTATTAAATATATATTTTATATATATTTAATTAATATCATTAACTAATAGTAATTAATATAATTTATTATGATAAAAAACCATTGGCGCATTTTTTTAAAGGATGGGGTTGAAGCCTCATTTTTTTATTAAAGAAAATACTTCTTTTTTCTAATCGGGTAAATGGGAACCCATTATATAGCCTATAGGCATGTGGGCATGAAATCTCAAATAAAAGGCCCAAAATCCCATTTTTGGGCCCAAAGGGCCCTTTAGTGAATAGTACTGCTACAGTACTCGAGCTTCTACAGTACCCAGGCCGCTACAATACCGCCATTGCTACAGTTCCACCTCTGTTATAGTTACCTGATACAGTACCCCAGAAATTCATCCCTACACAAATTTGATTCTTCCTCTTTTGGATGCCAAGTAGGAGTCTTTAACACTTGCTTACAGCCTCATTAGCAAAAAACACCTTTGGTGCATAAAAATAGTTTTTTTATAAAAAAACATTTCCTTTATATTATGTTGCTTTTTATATTCATTTATAATTAATTGGTAATCAATGAATTTAACCATTAATTTACATAAGCTATTTAATCATATTCATAACTTCCAATTTAATGGCTAGGAGAAAATTTTAATTTTAAATAATAATATTAATAGTATTCAATAAAACTCAGTTTTTTTGTAATTCAAGCCATTAAAGAAAGTCATTATTACTTATAATGAAAGATAACATCGGTGTTGTTTGTATATTAATATTAACATGGGGTTATGTATGAATCATGCAAGAAACAAAATTAAATTTATTCTAAAGAAAAACACTATAAATCCTTAGAGGGTTATAGTGACCCTCTAGGAATCCTTGATAGACCATTGGAAATGATGGAACTCTTTCCTGGGCTGGGATGGGAGATGGGATCCCCTTATCTCTTATTTGGGATTCTTTTATTGAGTATATATATACCCATATCCATTTTATTATATTTTATAACACATTTTATTTGGTTTGAGTTGTCTTTTTCCTATCATGCGTCTCACTTGTCCCCCTTAAACATTCGAGGTATCCTAATAGGTATTTATATACTAACCCCTACATGGGATTTTCATGCACATGTCAAGCCTTATGCATAAGATGGATAGGTTGGTGGTGATTATAGAGTATCTTAGAGATACTTGGTGAATTAGACCATGTATAGTGTTCAAGGATTATAGATCTAGATCTGAACTCTCTCAATATTTTCCATTTCCAATTTTTTTAGGTTGGGACATCATTTTGTTTGGGTTTATATTTTTTCCCTTTACTTTACAGTTTACACTATCGTACTCTATTGTATTACCTGGAGGTTTTTCTTACATGTTTTTTTCTCTAAATGCTTCGATCATTTATTTTTTTTCTTTCCACTTCTACATAGAGATGGTCATGTGTGTCTGTTTACAGGTGCATTATTAAAAGGCCTCCTATATTAGATATGTCTTTCGATGCTTGTTTCCATCCCCAATCCTATGGATGTGGGATTGGGTTAGTTTTGCCTCGAGCTCCATTGGGTCATGCCATGACATGTAGCATAACCTAGGAGGGTTTTTCCACTACTAATTTGGGTGAGATTTTAATTGCACCATGACCCCATGGTCATGACACAACATACCTACAAACTTGTTTTTTCATGTGAGAGAAAATGGGTATTTCCCCAATCCCTCATTCAACCTTCAATCTACATTATAAAGGGGTGTTTTAGTGGTGATTAAGCAGTGGTTTGAGGTATGATATCCTTATTATTTCTTTCATTTTGGTTACCTCTTATTATCCCATTAATTTGGTTCATTTTACCTTATTTTTAGAGATGATTTCACTGTATAATGGAAAAATCATCCTGATTTGATGGGGTTTATTCATGGCATGTCTATAGAGTGTCTCAAGACCAATATCCCAAATTTTTTCATGTCATTATGATGGGGTATGTCATACTATGAATTTTTTGGGGTTTTCATTTAAACTAGACAAAATTGGTAAGTGGTTGAGTGATGGATGTTCGGGATTTTTCTCAGGGGTCTGTCGAGAGCATGTCATAAATTTCCCCCATACCATTACATGAGTATTCACTAAGTGAACATCGATTGGTGAATTTGAGGCCATTAAAGATATTTGGTTTAAATATAATAATTTATTATAAATTGTTATATTTAACTATTTTGCTGTTGTGGCTTGATATAGGATCTCAATAGTTTATTTGAGCTTGAATGAGGCATTTACGGGCTTTTCTGGAATTATACGAAGAATTGTGAGGATGTAAACTCCTATCTGGAGGTAGTTTACCCCATTAAAACAAAACAATATTCCTAATTAAAAATTATATCTTTCTTGTATACATGTTTTATTGGATTGGGTATATGGATGGGGTCTTTGAGAAACCTAGGTAAATATATTGGATGGATTCATGACTCTTATTCTTTGGGAAAGTTATATTTAGAACTTGGGTGAATTTGTATCAACCTTTGAATGGGTCACAAAGGGTTGGATGTGTTAGTTAAGTTAAAAATATACCTTTGGTGGGTCTAAGGATGAAAGATTATATGGGGGTTTCCTAGGTCAGTTTCCTAGGTATTTTCTTGTAGTAATGATGGGATTAATCCTATAAGTGTGGATGAGGTCATTTATTATCCCACTCATTTTGAAGAGTATCCTATTTAAGGTGGATTGTGATTTAGTGAGTGTTGTTATATGGATGATTCCTTTAGGACTAAACAATCTATGATATAGAGGGTTGTATTCCAGGTGATGGGATGAGAACTCTCATAATTTATATGTGAATTATGAGAAATTTATGGGTTAGTGTAATTGTTGGATAACAAGGAATTGGGATGTTAATGGGCTTTGGAAGAGTTAGCTTCAGTTAGTCCTTAGTTACCAAAACTTGTAATAAATAATTATTTTGATTAGGTTTGGATATACCTATTAAGTACTAGATCAGGAAGAGCCTATGGTAGTATGAACAATATGGGATTATGACTATGTCATTGTGTTGAGGAGGGGATACTGAGATAGTATTTAGATAATTATCTTGATATGATAAATGGATAGTGAGACTTGTTCAAGATGAGTGGTAGGTCTTGTGGGACTAACACCGTAAAATGATTTTTGTTCTTATGGGAAGGGAAACATTCCTTAATTATTTTTGTATTAATGTTTTTTTACCCTGACATTAGTAAGGGAGAAATGGATGATGTGATAAACCATTACTTGAGTGAGAGGGAACTGTTCAGAAGATATGGAATTTCTTTGAGTGAGAGGGTACTGGAAGGGACCTCCATCAATGATAGGGTATTATTCTACCTGTTCATGTGAAACCCACCCTATGTGAGTTAAGGGGTCATTTTGTTACCTTGTTTGAGTGATACTGTCTTGGATGTAATCCACAATCTTCCCTCAGTGAGATTGACTGGTCATGGTTCATGTTGGGTGACCTTCCCATGGTAGAGGGACTAGTCTTGGTACTTGTTATATGACCCACCTTGGTAGAGAGTTTAGTGGCCAATACTTGTACATTGGCCTCATCTTTAGTAAAAAGGTTCAGTAAGGACCTCCTTGAGTTATATAGAGAATCTAGGATATGGACACTACACCCTACCCTACCCCTTCGAGTAGTGGTTGAAACTTGGAGATGCCCTACCCTGAGTCTTCTGGTACTAGCTAGGTTTTGTTTATAATGGAATGTGGTGACTAGATTCTATATTTATCCAATGTAATAATATTCAAGTTCCATGGTGGCCTTTTTAGAATAAAACTCTCTGATTCATGTGTATTTTTAATGGATTGGATACCACATGACATTCTTAGGCCCTTATGTGTTCATGTTTATTTCATGTCACTTAACATCCTCATGTATTCACATATATGATGGTTTATATTCATGGAAGTTATTGAGACCCTACTGTGATATATTTCTTTCACCCTATAGGGTCACTCTAGTGTGTGTGAAAACCTTATATCTACTTTTAGATATTTTCACAAGATTTTGAGTAGATCAGGATAGGGGATATGAATGGTTATTAGAGATTGATATGAGGTGAGAATTAGAGATGGTAGTAGAGACACTTGTGTAATTTTTCCCTTTTTATTATTTAGTATATGTGATTATCCTAGTGACAGATTAGTTGATGTATGCTTTGGTGGAAAATTTTCATTTTGTTATTAGATTTTTTATTTCTTTTGTGTAACCTAAAGTTTATTTTGGATTACATTTGGTTATATACACTATTTTTTACTTTCATTTGATGTAATAGTCTATCCAAAAAATGATTTAGGATATTTCCATTTATTGGAAGCCCCTGGTGTATGGGGAGGTGTGCCTAAGGTCATGTGGTACCATGGCCAGTGATCTAACAAGTTTACCCTAGTTGTGTCTTGAAAAAATTATATCAAATAATATTATTCATTGTCTTATAATTTGGAGTATGGTAGAAAAGTAATAAGATCATGTTAGATCTTGTAATGGACTATAGGCTTGTCAGTTATCAACAATATTTTCATGGGAGGTCCAAGTTATCAAGGATATATTATTTTTTTTAATTTTGGTATGGTTGAGATAGTTATTATAATTTTACATATTTACCAAATATTGTTATTTTTATGGTTTTACTCTTAGAACGTTGTGAAAAGAGCCATCCTCATACATCATTATTGGCATGTAGGATTCACATGATATAAATGGGATGGTGTGTGATTGATTTTATTGTTGAGAGTTTTAGTTTTTCAATATGTCAAAAAAACATATATGGTGATGTATCATATAAATTATTGGTATAATTATACTTATTTACATCATCAAATTCACTCATGAGTAGTTTTTATGGTGAAAGGTAATGTCGATCATATGTTAAGATGTTTTCAGGTGACAATTATACAATCCATTTTCATAAGGTTTGTATAGTGACACCTTGGTAGGTCAGTGTAGGAATTGAATACCATGGTAATGTACACATTGGGGGTGATTGTGAATAGGTTTTCTTAATTAAAGTATCAATATGTATATATATGTGGTTTTTTCCAATATAGCTTCTTCATGGTACTAAATGTATCCCAATCAGACGGCTAAGGAAAGGTATGTGGAAATCAATTAGGTTCCTCATATGTGAAACTCTTCGAGTACTTATGATATCAAGGTTAGGTATTTATGGAAGGAATGATGGATACCTATATATATCAGATGGATATCATAGATATTTGTATCTATGATGGGTAGAACAAGGTTTAATGCTTGTTGTTTTAAAATGACACCTGAGTGGTAGGTAATCGTGCAACTAGCCCTGGAATGAGTGAGATGCCTAAAACTTATTGCATGTGATTTAACTATGAAATGATCATGGATATTGGGTTAGGTGAATGATCCTAGGTTTTATTGGAGGTAACTCATGTGAGTGAGAGTCCATTTCTGTGATCAGGTTGTGCGGAAGAGTGTAGCCATTGGTTTTAGATGAGGTTATGGTAGATAGTGGATAAGAGCCTATTAGAGGGTTATTAGTGATTCACTCTTCTTGTAAGGAGGAGATGTGCTATTATTAAGGTTTTTTAGGAAAATTATATTTTCATAAGGGAAAGTTTTCACTAGTTATTCATCATTCCTATTGATAGTGTGTCAATGAGAGGTCATGTGTGGGACAATGGAAAGTGGGTCTAGTGAAACACTTAATGGAATGGTAGATCTGAGCATCGATGAGGTTGAGATATATCCATATATTCTAAGATGGTGGAATCATGTATAGATGATTATAAGGGTTAAAAGGAAGGGTGATCATGGCTCAGTAAGAGTAGAATGCTTGTAATGTTGGAAATCTATTAGGTGTTTCTTCTAGGAGAGGTTTAAGGGAATATATATAGCAAGAATCACACCACTGGCCATTGGAGGATATGACCCTTTTCATAGATGAATTTTGTATGAATGTATGGTATGATGTTCCTGGTGATTCAGGAATGAGTGGTAATTAGTGTTTAGTATTGGAACTTGGGTGTGAATGATTTAGAAATTCCCATTCATTACATTTGATAATGGATATGACATGGTTTTTGGAGATCAATTTTTGACTTGATAGAGTAACTATGAAGATACTCTCATGGACAAGAGTATCAAATTCATCACAGGAAAATGACCCTTAGGTCAAAAGGGTCATGAATATTGTGAGATCATTTAGTATATGGTCAATATGAAATATGGTTATTTATATTTGGGTAGATCTGATTATACCCGGTTCCTTGGGAGAATATAAAATTCAAAATTTAGATACAATATTGGATGGAGTACGGGCATCAGATTCGAGCTTTACATGGAATTAGAAAGATTTGAGAGTGATTCTGGTCATAGGGGAGTTGGTAATTTAGGTGAGATATTGATGGTTAGTTTGGTTGGTTGAGGTCTCAGCCATTTAATGTCACTATGTATCAGGTTTGGAAATCAGTGTTCGTGTTTAGAAAATCTCAGGATGCCTCTCTGAGTTAAGGCATCATGATCATGTGATGTGGTGAAACGTTGGTGTGTGTGTCTCATAATTTTTAGGAGATGTTATCCATAATAGTACCTACTATTGTTTTTATGAAAAATGGGGTGTGTTGAGATGGAAACCATGTTGATCATATCGATGGACCATTAGAAGTGTGTTCTTGGTATAAAATTCTTATGGTGGGGGAGCATTATATATCTTAATCATCCTTTACATGTGATTTTTTTATGGTAGAGTAAACCATAAACATTATGATGAATTAGTTTTTGACACATAAGTGTCTTCAAATAGAAGCATGTGGTTCAGTGCTATCTTAATTTTGGAAATATTGGCAAGAATACTGCTTAGCTTTTGTGGAATAGTGTTCCCAGTGTTTAGAGTTGGGCATCAGATGCACATTTGGATTTGAGGCATGGAAAGTGTTAAGTTAGTTGTGAATTTATTATAATGTTAGGTCTAAAATAATGTTTGTAGGACCACATGTATGAGAATCATTATGGTAAGGTGTTTGTAATGATCCATAAATTTTATGGGTCATTGTTTCAATTTTTTTTGGGTCTGAGACTATAGGATATTTGGAGAATTTTGAATTGAATCATAATTTCAAGGGTGTTAAAATCTTGATAAGATGTATTTGGATGGTTATTAAGGCCCAATATGTGTTTTGGGTGATCCTATAACCATCAGAGCACTATCAGGTGACCTTGCTGAAATTTTGTAACTTCACCATGTCATGCTACAACACTCAGGTTGCTGTAATATGGCCTTTTATGATGAGTGTGTCATATTTGGGAGTGTGAGGTTTCATGGTGTGAGGGAGGGAGGAAGTTATTCATCCCCTAGAGAAGGTGTGTCGCTCCATGACCTAGGTGGGTCACGTTAAAATGGTGTCTGGATAGGGATTGGGTGCCCAGCCCAGGGGTGGTCACATTGCGACCTAGAGGGGATGCACCATATTGGAGGTCAGCCAAGGTTCATAGCCTTTACATGGGATATTCATATCATAACCTAATAGGTATAATCCATTACCAATTCGGGTGAGGTAGGCATCGCACCATTACCCCATAGTCATGCCAAAACCCAACTTTATACCTTTTATTAAGTAGTGGCTAACAAGTGATTTAATGGTTACCCCCTTGGGATTTTAGGGGAAATGGGTGTCAAGAGAGGGATGATTTAGATGGATCTCCACTATATATTTCCTCTTTTGATCCCCCTTGGAAAGGGTTGTTTTTAGTGAAGATTATGGTGTTTTAGGTTACGATATTTCTCCTCTTCCTTCCTCTTTTGGTTACCTCTTATTATCCCTTTAATAATAGGTGATTTGGGGTAGGAATTGGTGTATATTTCATTAGTACATGGATAAATAATCCAAATTCGGTGAGGATTTTACTCAAAATTTCTATAGTTCATCCCATAAGGATGATCCATTGTTTTCCCTTTCACTAGAGGTATATAGACCTATGAAGTTTTTAGGGGTTGTTTATTTAAATTGTAAAAAATTAGTGAGTAAATAAGTGTTGGATGTTATTGATTTTTTCATGGGTGTGTTAAGATCATATCATGGATGGTCTGTGTGTTTTTGAGTGACTTTTCCAGGAGTGGATGTTTCTTGGTAAGTTTTATTTCATTACGACTCTGGTTTAAATTAAATAATTAATTATAAATTGTTCTAATTAATTATTTTGATGTCGTATAATGAGATAGAAACTTACGAGTTGATGAAATACTGGATGAGGCATTAACATCATTTTTTAGGGTTTTTCTAAGCATTATGAGGGTGGTAACTACTATATTGAGGTAAGTGGTCCCTTTAATATAGAAATTTATGGATTCTTATGCTTGATTTCATGTTTTCATGCATGTTTCATGGGACTGGTAGAGGGATATATACTGTGAGTTCCCTAAATAAAGATATAGGGTGGTTTTGAGCCTTCTATGCTTGGGAAATTTTCTCTTCAACTCTTGGGTGAAATGGGATCACCCTGTGACTAGGTTACCAATGGGATAAGGTACTGGTTGAGTTTCTAGGATACCTCAGGTAGGTATCAGGATATGAGATGAGACTAGGGTTTCCTTGGTTAGTTTCCTAGGTATAATCATGTAAGCATGAGTGGATTAGTCCTCATGAGATGGGTGAGGTAGTTAGAAATCTTATGGATTGTAAAGATCATTATCCAGAGTACAGAATGAGTTTGGGTCAGCACTATGAGTGGAATGAGTCATTTGGGACTAGAAGAGGTGTTATGGAGTGGGTTGTCCTATAGGTTATTGGTTATGATATCTCCTAAGAGATATGTGAGTTAATACCATGGTATAAGAATGGAATTGTCGGGTAGTTTGGAATTATTATGCCAAGGGGGATTAGGGTGAGTTAGCTTGGGTTAGTCCATGGTTAGTAGGATAGAGTATAAAGTGGTATTTTGAGGAGTTTTGGGCCAGATTATTGATTCTTAGATCAAGAAGAGCCTATAAGTTGTGAGGCCATTATGGGGAGACATACATGGAGTGATTATGAGGAGAAGAGACTAAGATGAAATTGAGGTAATTATCCTGATATGCTAGATGTATGGTGACATGTGTTTGAGATTAGGGGTTGTGATGCCTTTCAGTTCAATGGTATTTCTTATTTGAGTTTTTATTTATCTATCTTTACATTCTTTGAGTTCCTAAGTGTCAAGGGTCAAAATCCAATTTTTGAGGAAAATTGACCTAGGATCATGGTTGGAACTTGGTTTTCCTAACCATGTGGTTAACCGTGTGAGGGTGGTGTTTTAAGGATAATGAAATTATTCACTATTTAAGAACAGTTTTTCTAACCATGTGGGAATTAGTGGGAACTATTTGACTTTGGTTTTGGGAGATAGTAGCTCCCACACAGTTGGAATACAATTTTTCTATTTGTGTGGAAAAAATGTGTAGGCTATCTGGGTCATTAAAAATTTTATAAATGAACATTTTTTCCATGATAGATTTAATATTCTTTGACCTAATTTCTTATCCCATGAATGTGTGGACCTTTCCCTTAGTGTGGGAGATTCTCCCCTCTCCTTTGTGATATATGTTTATTGATTTCATGGTGTTTTTGATTGAGTTATGTCATGTTCTTCATTATATCTCTTTTATTTACACTATTCTCCCTTTGTTCAAATATTTTCATGAATGCGTAGAATCCTCTACATTCTTTATGGATGAATATAGGGTTATTAATGGGGGTATTTGTCTTGGTTCCTTACGGATTAGATCTGTGAGGAATTCACTAAACTAATTTAAATTGAAATCATCAAAGGCACTAAGATTTGTATTGATTTCCTATATGTGTCTCTATTTAAGTGTATTTTCCATGGATAACATTTTATTAATTATAGCTTTTGTTTTTTATCAAATTCCCATGAAATTGATTTATGATTGAGGTTTATTCCAGGTTTGATGTGATTCTTGGTTTGTATTAGTAATTTTATTTTTTAAATTAATTAAAAGGGAGATGTCTTAATGAACTCTATGTGTTTGTTTAAATGGATAAAAGTGGTTTTATTATTTAAAATGAGTTTTTGGAAGGGTTATCAAAGAGTTATTTTATAATTTTCATTCTTGATATAAAATGGGAATGTTGTTTTGTTAAATTGAATTTCAAAATGGATATTATGTTTGGAACTTTTTGATATTGATATGTTTGGAATTGAGTAATACATGATGAACATTGGGTTTGTGAGCTTCTAAATTATTGTCCAAGGTATAGAGTGAGACATTGGTAGTAATACCCACTGAGCATCTATAATATTATACAAGGTACTAGGGGAATATTTGTAGAATGATTTTGTTAGCTTCAACGTGATGATGAAGAGACTGGGTGATCTCTTGGATGTTTGGGCTCAAGGAAGGAAGAGTGATCTTAAAAAATATATGCTTTCTTATTTGAAAAGAAAAAACTATTTTAGACTATTTAACATTATTCCTTCATGGTTAGAGCACATGGTATACATTAGTTATGTCTGATTGATATTCATGTATTTTATTCATTATGTTAGTTCCTATTATGATTGAGATATCTTCTGTTATTACCATTTTTAATTATTTGATTATATGATAGTGCTTATTCTTGTACCCTTATTTATTTATTTCTTGGGTGTGTAGAGAATGATTATGTTGGGTGGATTTATCAAGTAATTTGATCTTTTTTTACTCAGTTTTGGAAACATAGATTTCTTTGAGAAAACTAAAGTGATTTCCAAAGGGGAAAGGTTTTCAAGGAAGTTGTTTTAAAAGTGGTATTTTTTATAAATAATTTTCAAATTATATTTATTGGTTTTCATGGTTAAAATCCTTATATGGATTCATGGAGGTATCATACTGGGATTTTATCCTCACACTATGATTATGCCTTTGGGTTTGGGTTAACTTTTTTTAGAAGGACATAGGTAAAGGCAAGGGTTCCATGCATTATGATGGATCTTATTGATTATTGTTTCCTGGGGATGGATTCATTACAGGTGACATGGTCTCATAGGTTTTATCTCATGAGGATCTATTTTTTAGATTTTATATAGTGGGATGATATGTATTTCATGTTTAGGTATTGATCCCTATTTGAAGTATTGATCTTTTAACAGTGGATATCATGTTTATGCCTTGAATATGATGTGTTATATATGGTGATGTTATGGTATTTATGATATCTTGTTTTAGAAATTATTGTGTTTAATCTATTCTATATTATACATATTGATCCTAATTTTTGGGTTGGTGTGGTTATCCAATTCATAGAAGGGTTAGGAAATTTTTTATGGGAGAAAATATTCCTAATAGGTTATTTTTGAATCTTTGGTGCTTGTTTCTAACCTATGGTGATTGAGAATGTTCTTTGGGAAATGTGGTGTTACAACTTGGTTGAAATGTTGAGTCAACCAAGATTGGTTCACTAAAAAATTGTAAAACGAGATCTTATTATTTGGATTTAAGTGGTAGACTAGATCTAGGACCATCATTTCATGATATATAGAAGTATATGTGTGCCTGGATAGATCTTCTTTATATCAAACCTTGGGTTACCATGGGGGTTCTGGGATTGTTATTAAATTTTGAGAATAATTCTGGGTTTTTACTAGTATTTTATGTATTTACCTTTTTAGTATGGGATACTAGGTGATACCATGAGTATTAGGGAGGACAAGGTGAAATGAGGAAGATAGAAGTAGGTGTATGGTAAGTAGAAACCATGTGGAACCCATGCATCGTTATGAAAAACCTAAACATGCACTCTGGATGTGGTCCTAAAATTACCAATCTGAAACATTAAACATCAAAAGAAAATATTGGATCACTTACATAACCAATGACCTTTTAGTTTTAGAGTTTTAGAGGATTATGAAATCTTAATAAATATCATAGTTTATAATAAATTCTACGAAATCTTATCTAGCTTCACTTGAGCTAGACTCTAAAATGATACCATTCACCATTGATATTCTACTAATAAATAATACATGTGAAAATCATTTTTAAAACAATTTTTGAGAACAAAATTTCTCAGTAGGAAGTTTTAAAAAAAAATAGGTAAAAAATATCTCTTTTGAATTTCCATAAAAATTTTGATGAAAGCATTTAATTTTATATAAAATATATAAAATTTGATATAATAGATGATTTTTCTTAAAAACAATTTACTATTTTTAAAATCCATGAGTGATGCTTTTCAAAAAATTCATTAAAAAGACTAATTATTTTTAAATCCATTTTATTTCAAAACATAGCTTCCTTTGAAATAATTCCATACTTCTCCATTGAAATATCCAAGCATTACTTTTTAAAAAAACAAATCTTTATAGAATATAATGATACTCAGTAAAATTTATGAAAACCTTGTGGCCGGTAGGAATAATAGAGGTTTAAACAACAATTTTAGGACATAATCCCCATGAGATTATGGGTTCACTCCCCATTTCCATCATCATAACCGACACCCAGGTGCCAAATTATCAATAAAATATTTTTTGTAAAGCTAGAATTTCTCATTATAAGTCCATAAAAATAAAATTTCATAAAATTCATATCAATGTGATTTATTTTCAAAAAGGAAAATAATTTCATATCTAAAAAACTTAACAAAATCTTCTTTAAAGGAGAGTTTGTGCTTTCATAAAGACTATAAGTAATCTAAAAAATCAAGGGAAACAAAAAGAATTCATATAATTAAACTTAAAAAATTATTTTCATAACATATTTGGAATTTAAATTAGAAATATAGTTCATTTCCATACAATAAATTTAATCATGAATGACATCTATGAAATTAAAAGAGTATAAAATAACAGCTTTCACAATTTAAAAACCATCCTTGAAATCAGAAAAAAAAAATCCCCTTATAAGGATTTATAAAATTTTAAATGGGAATTGTAAAATGTAAATATCTCATACAAGACCTCTTTTAAATAAAAAAATTTAAAATAAAATAATGAAAAACAATCTCCCCTGCAAAGAGGGTTTGGGAAAATAAAATTTTAAAAAAACATGTTCCCCTACAATAATGGTTTTTTCATGGAAATATTAACTATAAAGGGTTTTTTTAAATAGAAATTTAAAAAAATAATTTTTTCCCATACATTATAGTAGACTAATACATTTAATTTCTTCTTAAGGATGACTTCAATGGAAAAATTAGACACTTTTATAGCTCTCCTTGTTCAAATATTTGATTCCCAGAAATGGAATCTCTCTTATTTTCATTGTGTTTTTTATACAATCGAGAACTAAAAATAAAAATAAGGTTTTTTGTGGTGAATATATGTATAGGCTTGGTATTTTTTCAACCAAAATTTAATGCTCTCCTTTTATAACTGAACATAAACTATGTATGAACATCTAATTGATTAAGGTGGGTTGATGTATCTATGGTGAATTTTACAGGAAGATGATAAAATCACATTTAAATGTGATAATTATTATATATCACTTCTTATTTGTATCTTATTCTACACCACTCATCATAACAACAAAAATCTACAAATCATTCAAAATTATATCCAAGATCATTCTAAGATTCTATTCATTTATTAATCCATAAGCCTTCAAAAGTAAAGTAGCATGGAGGTTGAGTTCCTATAGCTTATTAAGCAAGATGGAAACTATTATTAGGTCATGTGGATATAAAAAAGGTTTTATAAATGTTGATATTCATATTTGTGCTCAATTTCACTATCTTGATCTAATTTTTCAACAAAAATGAAATGTATAATAATATTATAATGACATTTTATATTTTTAAATTCTTCGATTTTATCTATAGGTTTCACATGAGGAAGAAGATGACATGAGTTTTTTAAATATTAGAGTTTTGTTACCATTAAATAGATTTAATTTTACCTTTATATATGTTTTCAATGTCACAACATGGACCGATCGGGCCCGAACCGTGACTACCCAAATTCCAGCTCTGATAGGTTAGGGTATGGAAACAAGCACCAAGTAGGTATATCCCAAACATGTAAGGAATTATCCCGATGTGCATGTACACATGTACAAATATCCAAACCCATAAAATTATGAAATTTAAAACAACTAATATCAATGTATGCATACATCTATGATTCCAAAATCAGGGTAGGACAGTAAAGTACTAAAATTGATAAATAAGGACAAATACATGAACAAAAAAACTACAGGGAGTCTAACCTGCTCCAAGGGTGAGGTCTAAAATCAAATTAAACCACATGGAAAACACTTTGGTTTGTTAAGCTCAAGATATTCTCAACTCACTCCTTGTCCTCCTAGAACACCATCAAAATTTCAGTCAATTGCATAATACACAAGATGTGTGGGTAGAGCCCATGTAGGTGTGAGTATAACAATACCTAGTAGGACACCTAAAAAAACTGACTAATGAAGTGTTAGAATATTCAGATCATAACAAGGGTATGAAATTAAAATCATAATAATAAAAACCAAGATATACTCAGGAAGGACATCGCTCCTCCAAGTGGTCACAACCAAACTATCAACCGTAGGATTCTTCTCAAAGAAATACTAAATCTAGGAAAATCCACTCCATGATTCATGTAATCACATGATAAACTCATCCCAGAGATCAAGATCTAGTTATCCCCACACAATAAAGTTCACTGGTCTCAAAAGACCCTAATACTCAGATAGGGGGACACACCCAAGGCCACTGGGGGACACCATGAACCTAATCAGAATCAACCCACTGCATAAGTCATCCTATTACAATGATAGCGTGAACCCTACTGATATTGAATACTATATGAAGGATCAACACCCTACTCAAGGAGGTCATGATGATTCCACAAACCCACCTAGGTTATAAAAAAGATTGAGGATCACACTTCAATCTCACAAAGGGACACCATGAACTCTATCTGAGACTCATCCACCAGATGGTATCACAATCCTGATATGTGAACATAATTACACACTATACACTTGAGGTAATGGACCAAGGGAACATTGTGAATTGATATTGTTCTAAACTGAAGAAACTAGGGGCTTCTGACTCCCTCACAGGGGGTACACAACGTGTACTGGGGGTACATGGCCTGTCTATCCAACCCCTGATATTCCCATGTGGTGTTTCCTCATATGGCATATAAATAGAAAAATACATGGCAGGTAGGAATATTAAACTAAATTTAGATATCACTCAACACCCTGCCCACATCGCCTGGATGTGCCCGTGTACCATTGTTCATGCCTGTGTACCAACCCGTGTAAACCTGGTCATGTCTGTGTACACTAGGCCATGTTCTTGCCCACATACTCTAGCCTACCTATGCCTGTGTAACATTTTAGTTACATGATGAAATACTAAGAATGATCCACACTATGTTTGAAAAGGTCACACATAATGTGATATTTAACTCTACTGGAAACCCTATCATCATAGCCAGGGGTCCCATGTGGTGTGTAAAGTTGTATTACACTCCATGTAACCTAGTATTTTCTAGATATAATCACTTCTCCTCAATAATTCCATCATCATCCTCCCTGAAGATGGTATATCTAGGTTCATCCAACACTTCCATTCAAAAGATCAGGATTCTGGGCTTTGAATCTACTTAATAAACACCACCCATGCATCTGTAGCCGCACCATCGAAAAAGGGATGAAGAGAAACCAAAAATCCATTATGATCCACCAATGATCATCATTTGTCATCATATCACCTCAATCATACCCTCAATCATGAACCACACCAATGTTATCAATCTATTTTACCAAGGAATAGTTTCACAATGATAGAATATTGGGTATTAATCGAATCACGGGCCAAATAAATTTCCTGCAATGAATATGCGAAGAAACAAGGGAGAAATCCACAAGCCATAAGATGTGAGGAATGAAACTTATCCTTTTTTTAGTTTTTAATTGGTCAATTTTTTTAGATTTAGACAAACTAATAGGGACAAAAATCAATGAACAAAATAAATCCATCAATTAAATCTACCATCAATGAGAAAATAAATTCATGTCCCTGGAATTGATCTGTGTTAGACCAGGATATAATAACAGGATGGAATATAAGAAATAAAACATCCTATATAGAGTTTCAAAGAATTTCTAATGAATAATAGTTCTTTTTTTCTTTGGAAATATCTATGAACTTTGATAGTGTAACAATCCTCAATCCAATATCAATCTGTTGTCATTCACCAAGATCTCCTCCAAATCTCTCTCCAATGGATCCTCTCAGGTTTGTATGGTTATGTGGATAACCATCAAAAATTTTCATAATAGTTTTTAAATATATATGTTCGATTGTTTCATCAAAAAAATAAATTAAATCAATTTATTTATTTATTTTATTAATTCTACGCTCGTGATAATTTTTTCACAAATTCCCAACTTCGAGAAAGGTTATGTCATTCTTAGGGTAAAACCTTAATTCTAAACTCAATTGTGCCCTTGGATTTCTGATTTGAACACTTGTTCAGGATTTATTCTAGTTTTTAAGGGAAACTATATGTAGGTGATATTAATATATTTAATATATTTCAAAAATTCATTTCAGGAACACTGGTCCTCAGAATCACACACTATATCAGTCCCTAGATTTGAAAATAATCAATAAATATTCCAAACAAATGCATGAAAAAATAAAATTCATTACATTATCCCCACCCAAGTTATGTTTATCCCAAAAAAGATATAAACCTACTAAAAATATGAGGGAAATGATCTTGTATATGGGTATATATCTTCCCGATGCTCTCAGGAAAATTATCATAATGCCACTAGACATGAACTAGAGGAACTAATCTCTAGTGAATGATCCTCTCCAACCAATCCTTGATCTCGGCCAGGTAATTAGCAAATATAGATCCATCCTTGATGTCCAGCTCACCCTAATTGATAACATGTTATTGTTCATGCATGTACCTTCTCATAAACAAAATGTGGAAGACATCATGTACCCAGCCTAACTATGGTAGTAAGGCTAAGTGGTAAGACACCTCTCCAACACTATGAAACATCTAGAAAGGGCCAATGAATCTCAAAGAAAGCATTTCAACCTGGCCAAATCTCTATAATCCATGTTGACGTAAGACCCTCAGGAACATATGATCTCCCTACTCAAACTCCATAGGTCTCCATCGTCATTCCACATAGGAAATATGATGGCTCTGTATAGTCTGAATCCACTCTTGGATGATCCACACCTTCTTTTCAGACACTCACACCAATTATGGGGCCATGAGTGTTGATTCTCCTGGATCTGTTCAACAAAGTGGTGAAATTTAGGGTCTCCCATAAAAGGCCTCAAATGGTGTCATTCTAATGGTGGAATGGTAGTTTTTGTTTTATGAAAAATACACTAGGGTAGGTTATCCTCTTAAATATGGGAAAAGTACAACATGAAAAACTGTATCATGTCCTCTATGACTTGAATGGTCTGCTCAGTTTGGCCATCAGTTTGTGGGTGAAACACCATCCTCAAACATAAATAGGTCCCAAAGGCTTCTGAATATCCTCTCTATAATCATGAAATTATGTGATAATCATGGTATTAAATGATCATCTAGGGAAATCCATTGTTTCGGTCTATCTCCTGCACATATAAGTCTCCCAATCTCTCTAATGAACTCCACTCTTGAATAGATAGGAAGTGGGGGGCATGGTGAATCAGTCTACGATCACCTAGATGGAATTGAGTCCCATAGATGTATGTTGTATTTCCATTATGAATTCAATGGATATACCATACCAAATTCACTCTAGAACCTCAATGTGTTGATCTAATCCCATTGGAGCTTGGCACTCATTCTTTACTTGCCGACAAGTGAGGCATCGAGAGACAAGCTCTAAAATTAGTCACTTCATTCATGGCCACCAAAACTAATGTCAGAGGTCTAGGAACATATTTTCCACACTTGTATATACCACCAAAGGGGATGTATGAAACTTCCACATCACCTCCTTTTAAAACATCGATGGTACCATCATTCATCCTCTTAAAAGTATAGCATTCTCCCCACCTTCATAATATCCATAAGTAGCATTTCCGGTGGATATCTGTATAAGGCCCCAGCCTTAAACCTTACTTAATCTTGAGTTATTACAAGATTAAACATTGAGGATATTTTCAGGTTTAGAGTTTTAGAGAATTAGATCATAAAACTTGCATTACATTCCACATTTAAACAAAGTGGTTACATAAAAGATAGTATTCATTTTTCCCATCAATGGAAACATATTTAATATAAAACATGGATTCTTTCTTGACACTTCCTTGACACTATCATCATATCATGTACCTTTCCCTTGACCTGTAAAAATCATTTCAAAAACTTGGGATGAGCATAAAAATCTCAGTAAGGGATATGAAAATATGGAAAGGAAACATTAGTACATGTATACATAAGAATCAATGAAATCATACTTTACTCATAAAACATAATCACTTTAACATACCTCATCAAATCATGAATAAATCATAGAATTTATAAGACATAAAGGTAACTTGATGCATTCATAACATTCTTACATAGGGAGTAACCCTCTTGGTTGCGTTTGGAATACCCATCACAGTATATTCCCTAAATCTCTTCGGATAAAACTTAACGTTTAACTTCTTCGCGTTACCCAATGCATTGGAGAGCTATATCGGGCTCACCCGCCCTTAGTTTATCACAGAACCACCCGTCTTCATAACAATTCCCAAGAACCATAACATAATCATATCACATAAAACATGCATAAAGGAAACATAACATTTCCACATTTCAATCACAAGATATCAATATAACACATTGATATAATAAAAACATTATGAAAACCATTTTCAATACCAAAATAAAAGAAAATTAAAACATGGGATTTATTTTTCATTCAAAAAATGTTATGTCTTGTATAGGAATCCGAAACTCAAATAATGGTCACGGCGGCGGGGAAGTCGTTGTCGCCGCATACGTACGAAAAAAAATTCCTTTTTTTATTTAGTAAACGCTTCGTATAAAAAAATCCCTTTTGAATAAGCGTAAAAGTCAAAGTGGTTTAAACACCTTATAAAAGAAAGTTGTGTATAAAACAAAATATGCCTCAATGAATGGAGATTGAGACGAAGTCCCTTACAAAGATCTTTTTTTAAATAAAATAGATCTATTATGTGTATTCACTATAAGTAAACATAACGAAATTAAAAATAAAATATAGGACATAATAATATCATGACATAATTTGAAAGTTTGAGATTAACCCAAAGAACAGAAATTGGGTTAAGAAGTTCCCTTACCTCGGGTCCGACTTGACTCGATCATTCTTTAACCTCCTAAATAATAAACTTGAGTTAATTTATACTTGCTTAAGAACATTTTTCAAGTTCATTATTCCTTTTATATCACTTATTACCATGTTATGAACATTATGTAATCATTTAAGTTAATAACGGTCGTTTTGTCGATATTTGGTACTTGAGTCAAAAGTGAACTTCTTATATTTACAAGTTGTTCACGTAGTCAAATATACATTATCTCAAGAATGATATTCATGATGTAGATGCCATATATATCATATATATCCAGTATATACATGCATTTATAATATTACATAATCATTTAGAGGTAAGAAATGAAATTCACCATTCATGGAGACAGTAAGTCGTACGTACGCATGAACACTACTTTCATTTTTATGTCATATTAATGGAATTAAAACTAAATGAGAGATATGTATATTTTAATTATATAATTATATTCATAATTTATATGTAACATACATCATATATATCCATTATATATATGTACTTATAATAGTACATTACATTTGGGGATAAGAAATGAAATGCACCGTTCATGGAGACGGTAAGTCGTACGTACGCATGAACGCTACTTTCATTTCTATCTCATACTTTAATGGAAAGAAATAATAATCATATAAAGGTATATTATAATTCTAGTATAATTTAATATATAATATCATTAAATCTATCCTTTATACGTACCACATATGGTATTAACAAATCAAATCCCTTTGAGGGGGCGGTAGTCCGCACTTCCTAAAATGAAGATATCACGTTTACTCATAATGGAAACCATAAAGGTATGCCATAAATGAAAAATACAGAATCTTAAGTAAAACAAAAACATATTATATATCATATATAAATATAGTTACATCTTAATGGCCACCTTTGAAGGTGTTATATGAGTGTTGAACAATCATCGTTTCATGAGGCAGAAATTCGCCATCCACAGAAACAGTATGTTCCTTAACCATTAGATGTAGGTGTGTGTAAGTGTAGCTAGAATGATTCTTATAAAAACATCATAGTATATTGAATATAATAGAGTTGTTACAAAATAAATTAATAAAAAGAGTTTAGGGGGCTGGATAAGCAAAATAAAACATAAGAACACAAGAGAAGACACTACCTTTAAATCAGGTAACTCTTTTTGATTTTAGCTCAAAGGCTTCCTTGGGAAGACTTCTACCCAAAGTGAGTCTTCTAGGAGTAATAGAGGGATGTGGAGACACAAAATGAGCAGGGTTTGTCCGAGCCAAAGGCTTGAGAGGTGTGGGTAAGGAGGTAGAGTTGGGGGCCTTTTATAAGAGGAGAGGAGGGGCACTCTTGGAAAGTTACAAAATGTTACTTTATTTTCAAATGAGTTTCAGATTTTAAAGGTACCACATTGATGTATTTCTAGGATAAATTGATAAGGGTTCGAAATATACTCATACAATAGGTCTTTGAAAATTTTAGGTCTTAGAGTTTACATTATCGTTTTATTTTATTTAAATCTTTAAATAATGAGGTAATCGCTGCATCATCATGATGTCATAAATAATTTAATTTATTTAATGTCTAAAAATTATGAAAAAAATACTATGATGTATGAAATATTTTTATCTTTCCAATAAATATTTATAGTCCATAATATCATCTATTTAGACAAAATTAAAAATGTTTTACTCAGGTGATACATTCTTTGTTATAATTAACTTTCTTTAAAAATAAAAAGATAAAAAATCAATTTCACACAAAAGTGATTCCATGGGGTCCCCAAGTTTGAAACAAGGCATCCCATGGTCGTCCATGAGATAACCGGTAGCATTAGGACACATTTTGGTGTCATTTTTTATTATTATGATATTATTTTTTTATCCTTAACTACCCGATTACACATTAATCAAGATAATTAAAGATAATTACCGTCGTTACTATTCATAATGTCCAAAAACAAAAGAGTCTTGATTACATAATTTGGACCTTATGATTCCAGATATGTAATCCATTTTACCAAATTAAAAACACAGAAATTTCAATAATTTATTTAAAAATAATTCCCGTTGTCAAAACAAATAGCGGGTTTTTTTGAAACAATATCTATGAAAAGTTTGGCATTAGTTTATGCCGAATTACAAAGTGAAATTAATAATAATGAATACCATTGGATTAAATGGTAAAATATATTCATATTACACTTTAATACCAATTAAAAAGATAATCTAACCATATAATTAAATTATATGAAAAGCAGTTTTGATGTAAAATGCAGTATTTTTCACTATTCATTAAAAAATGAACATTGTCAGAAAAATACCAAAAATTTATCCAATGTAAATTTCAATGTCACAATCATAAAGAATATGTTTATTTTGACAAATAGAGATTATAAAATTTTCAAAAGTTTTATTTAAAAATGGTTTCTCATCAAAAGGCAGTAAAACAATCTTTTAAAAATATTAGTGTATTCCATGCTTAAGATTGGATTTATTCTCATTTTAAGCCTCTAAAACACTATATAATTCATAAATGGAAATATATAAATATATATATTATTCATTACTTACTTGGGATGTTAGAATATGAGTACATAAGGTCTCACATTCTGTATATCAATGATAAGAATCCCTAAAATTTAGTAAAAGAGGTGGGGTAACAACCATCTATAGAAGATATGAAGAAAAATCCTTTTCCACAAATGAATATTTAAATGAGGGTAAATACTATGACACATCGATCAACAACTGAGAACAAGATCTTCTACTGAGAGTGTATACCACCACATTTCCCTTCTAAGAGTATAGAAAATATCAAAGTCATAGTCCTATAAGAACTATAGTAATCACCTATATCTCAAGTTAATATCCTTCTGAGAGAATATGTATTTGAGACTCTTATGGTCATAAAAGATGATAAATTTATCACCCATCAGGTTGTTCCACCACATCTTCAGTGAGAATACTAACTTTGCTAACTCAAGATCAAGGTTTGTGTAGTTCTACTCATTTGATCTCAACTAATGTGAACCATATGTAATCACCACTCTCATATGTGATAAAACACAACCAAGCCCATTCCTTGATGCACCAAATAACACTACATACTCAACACCCTCCTCTAGAAATCTCAAGATGGGAGTTCTTTTCAACCTCTGCCTCAACTCCTATATGTATTTATGGCACATTTCCATCCACATGAAAGGATTCCCCTTTAAAGTAAAAGCTATCAAGGATAATTCCAATATGGAGTGATCAGATACAAACATCTGATAGTACCCTTCTAACCCAAAGAAGAATCCATACCTTGGTAACACTTTTGGGTAGATCCCAAGCTATCACTGCCTCAAACATTACCAGGTCCACTACCAATCCTGCCTCTGAGATGATGTGTCTTAGGAAGGAGACCTATCAAATCCAAAAATGACACTTTGAAATATTCCCACAAATTTGGTTCTCTTGGATTGTGTATAAGACCATCCTCATGTGTCTTGTGTGATACTTATCAAATGATGAGTACGCTAGGATATTATCGATGAATACCACTACAAACATGTCTAAAAAAAGGTTGAAAGATATGTTTCTCAATTCCCTAAAACACTGATGGGGATTTTTTTTCATTTTGAAGGGAATCACAAAGTACTCATACTAACCAAAGCGACATCAAAATGTCATATTCAGAATATCCTTGCCTCAAACTTCTAGATGGTGAGAGCCTAATCTGAGTTCAATCTTTGAGAACCACCATGCCCCTCTCAAATAATCAAAGATGTATTAAATCCTTGGTAGTGGATACTTATTATTCATGGAAACCTAGTTCAATCACCCTTAATCCATACATAACCTCAATCTCCCATCCACCTTCTTTTCGAACAACACCAGGGATTCCCAAGGGGAAACATTGGGTCTCATGAATCCCTTTTTCTAAAAGTCATCCAACTATTCCCTCATCTCAAGAATATATTATAGATACATTCAATATTTTATCCTGGATATTGGGGTTTTTCTAGGTTTCAATTCACTGTAGAAGTCTAGATCACAGCGGGGAGATAAAACCAGAACATCCTCAGTAAATATGTCATCATACTCTACCACTACTGCAGGAAATTGGTAACCCATGTAATCCACTACACCAAGAGTCATTCTAGCTAACTAGTGAGTAATTAGATGCACACTCCTATTATTGAGATCATTTTACTCCACCATGGATTCCCTCTCTCCCACAAATAAATACCATATCCCATCTCTATGGACACACTGCATACTCCACATAAAATAATCAATCTGAGCATGAATTATGGATAGTCCGTCAATACCTAAGATGAAATAATAAGACCTCATTATTGATACAAATATATCACCTCCAAATTTTAGATCACACTATCGTAAGAAATTATCAATCACTAAGTCACCACCTGTCAGATACTTTCACATAAGGGTAGAGCTAAAGTAACAACCAGAATCTCTAAGTCTTAAACTAGAGAAGTGGGAATAAAGGAATGACTCACATATGGGACTATCAATACTATATCTAAAATAGAAAAGACAATAATCATACCGCATATCATCCCTAGAGCCTGAGGGTCATAGGTCTCTATATCCTGCAACTGGCCTAGTCATGTGACTGAGTTACTAAACTCTACCATCTACCATCAGATCCCTAAAAAAGACTCTCTATGAGGGGTGACATCCAATCTGTAGGAATCCTCATAAGGTGAAAAACTTGAGTGACTACCTCTATCTAGTCCTTAGTAACCTAGGGTTCTAGATCACCCTGAAACCTTCTAGGTCTCTTCCTTGGGTACTCATGCAGCACACTCAACCTTCATGCCTCATCATCTAGAAAAACCAATGGTAGCTGTTGCTCAATGGGTGGTGGTATAGTTGGTAAACCGCATAAAGGTTCTATCTCTGATAAATTCCACTGTACTGATGCCTAGTCACTCGGGGGATCATCCTCATGATCATGATAAGGAATCCTAGCTAGGTATATTTAGTAAGGCAACCTGAAATAAATGAGATATACTATAGTTAAAGAGTATATCTGGGAGGGGATATCTGAAGTAAATGGAAACTATAACCCATTCCTATATGATGCATGTGCCAATTTTTTCTCATCAACCAATGCCTATATGTATCGAGACAAAAGTAAGGTGATCAGAGTCCTGGTGTATGGATATGTCAGTGGATGCACCAACACTGGAGTCTCTATCCTGAAAGTCAAACATGAAACACTTAACATTTTTTCCCCCAAACCAATCATATATACTCATATCCTATGTTATAAAATGATTCTCTGATACTTCTCTATAATAACCCATCCTAATGAGTCTCGATCACAACTACCCCAAGACTACTTCCAATAGGCCAAGGGCTGGCGACCAGTGCCAAGTAAACATATCCCACATATGGGTGGAATTAAACTAATGTACCTATACACATTCACACATCTCTAAGATCATAAAAATATGAAATGGAAAACAACTTATACTGATGTATGAATACATCTATGATCCCACAATCAGAGTATAATTGTAAAGTACTGAAATCAATAGAGAGGGAAAATAAAATCCCAAAAAAACTATAGAGATTATAACCTACTACAAGGGAGAGTAATATGATCAAATGATACCACCTGGATAAACACCTCAGTCTTTTAATCTCAAGATATGATCCACCCACTTCATGTCCTCCCAAGACACCATCAAAGGGTCATCGTCTGCGTAAGACATGACATGTGTGGGTAAAGCCCATGTAGGGGTGATTATAATAATAACCAGTAGGAAACCTCATAAAAATTAAACATGTATCATCAATAATATTCATCTCATATCAGTGATATATATATATATATATCAATGCATAATAAGAAAAACCCAAACATACTCAGGAAGGAAACAACGCCTCCAGGCGGTAACAAACAAATTGTTATCCATAGGATTCTGGTTGAAGCAATGCTTATTCTGGGAGAATAAACTCCACAAAACATTCCATCACTAGAGATACTCATCCAATAGTACAAGATCTATTAGTCCCCGCCCAATAAATCTCATTTTTATAAGAAGACCTAGATACATAGATAGGGGTCAAACCTGGGACCGCTGGGGGATGCCACGAACCATGTCTAGATCAACTTGTTATATAAGGGATCGTAGCCAATGATACAATGAACCCTAACAATATGACATACTAGATTGAAGATAAATACCATACTCAAGGATGTAACACTGATTCCACAAACCCAACCTAGGTTATAATGATGATAGATGATCACACTCCAATCTAATGAAGGGACACCATGATCTTTATATGAGACTTGTCCTCTATAGGGGATCACAATCCTGATATGTGGATGTAATTCTACACTTTAACCTCATGGGAATGGGCTCATGGAACAAACTCAACTGATAATGGTCTATACTAAAGAAACAAAAGGCTAGAAACACCCACAAATGTGGTTCATAGTATGTACTGGGGTTACATGATGTATCTATCCAATGCCTAAACTTCCCATGTGGTGTTTCCTCACATGACTTGAAATCTCCAAATACAAAAAAATAACAATATTACATATCATTTATAGATCACTCAACACTCTTCTTGTGTCACATGGTTGAGCCCATGTATTGATGATCATGCCCATGTACCAACTCGTGTATACCTGGTTGTGTCTATGAACACCTGGTTGAGTCTGAGACCATGTAATTTGGCCTACCTATGCCTATGTAACATTAAAGTTACACAAGAGCCACTAATAATGATCCACATGTCATGTTATAGGCTCTGATGATGACTGATAGTTAACTCTGGTGGAAACCCTAGCATCACAGCAAGGGGTGACCCACATGGAACGTAATGCTAGATTAAATGTCGTGTAACTTGGGATTTCCTAGATTCACTGGTTTCTCCTCCAAACTTTCCAACACATCGCCACCACCACTGTCCTCCCCAAATATGGTATATCTGGGGTCAGTTAATACTCACATTGATAGATATCAAGATTCTGGGATTTTAGTCTTCTCAGGAAACTCCCACTACTGTCGTTCATAGTCGCACCATCAAAATTGGTATGAATAGGTACAAAAAATCCATTCTGATCCACCTATAATTTCCCTTTGTAGTTTCCACTCCTAGATCATACCCTCCATCATGAACAACACCCACATCATAAATCTTTTACTCCGAATAATGGTTGTGTAATGATTCAATACTGGTTATTCATCGAATCATGGGATAAAGAAATTACTCACAATGAACATGTGAGGAAACAGGGGAGAAATCCAAAATCCATAAGATGTGAGGAACAAACCTCATCCTTTTTTCATTCAACATCAATATTTTTTTCATAGATTTAGATGAACAAATAGGGATAAAAATCAATGAACAAAATAAATCCATCAATTAAATATATCGTCAGTGCGTGAATCAATTCTTATTCATGGAATTGATCTATGTTTAAAAAGGATATAAGAACAGGGTGGAGTATCACAAATAAAATATCCTACCTAGAGTTTGAATTTATCACTAATGAAGAGAGGTTCTTTGTTTCTGACTTTTGTGATATCCATAAACTTCGATGGCACAAAAATCCTAGATCTGTTGTTGTTCTCCAAGATCTCCTCCAAAACTCAATCCAACATCTCTTATAAAAATGCAGGGATATGTGCCTAACCATGAAAATTGTCCATAACATTGTTTAAATAGATTATTTTGGCCACTTTATCAAATAAAACATCTAAATAAATTAATTAATTAATTTTATTAATTTTTTCCATGATACTTTTTTCACAAACACATGACGTCGATAATGTTTATGACACACTTAAGGAAAAACCTGCATTCGGAACTTAATGGTGCCATCGGATTTCTGTTCTAGGTCCCCCAATAAATAGTTATTCCACTTCTTTATGAAAATTTCACATGTGTGATATCAAAATATTTAATTTATTTCAAAAATCAATTCTATGAATCTCGAGCTTCATAATTTCATGTCATCTTAGTGCCTAGATCCAAAAAAAATCCAAATAAATTCTAAAACTTTAAATGGAAAAATCAGTTTTATTACCTTCAAAATCACTACTTAACCCTTACATAAACCATTTTAATCCACTTTTATACTTACATGAGTAATAGGAGACCCTTATGTTGTCTTTTTAAAAAGAGGTTTACCATTACATAAGAAATCGGTTACCTTTACATAGATTGGTTATACAGTTTAGTATCCTTTTTTAATTGGTATTTTCCTTTATGAAACGTTTTCACTACCCTTAAATAGGATTTGGTTAGGTTTTTATACCCTTAAATAAGATAAGGTTTACTGTTATGTAAGATATGGATACTTTAACTTGGCCTATTTATTTCTTGGCTTAACTTTATGTGAGGTGTTATGCACCATTACGTAGAAAGGCCCTTACATAGTGAGTTGTATATCCTTACGCAGGAACATAGCTAACTATCAATCCTTACACAAACTTAAAATTTGTAGTGTTTTGCTTACATGAGTAGCAATTGACCTTTATGTAGCCCAAAACCACTATTTTACACTTACACAAGTGCACATCCTACCCTTACATGAGATGTTTAATCAAGAAAATACCCTTACTCATGTAATTAATATTACTTGTACACAAATTCATTTTTTATAGAATAAAATTTAAACAATTAAAGATTATAAATTTAATCTTGTAAAATATAATTCAAATTTTATAAAATATTGTAATTCTTATATTCCATTAATTTATTATTTCCTAATCACCTATATTTTTAAATTAATTTATTTTTTTAGTCATTATTGATATATTTTCTCTATTAAAATTTTTATTAAAATCTGAATTTATAATTTAGTGTCATTAAATAAGTTCTATGTAGTTTATTAACATATTACCCATATGTTAGTAATCATTAATTTGATTTAAAAAAAAGAATTGTGGTTAAGTATAAATTCTAAAATAAAACACATTAAATGTAAATTTATATTTAATAAAAAATTATATACATATTATTTATTTATAAATAATAACAATATATATAAATTATTATTTTAATAAATTGAATATTTAAATTAGGTTATTTTAAAATTTATGTTGTTTACAAAAAAGCATTTAATTTTTGTAAAGGAAAAATTATGTTAAAATATTTTTAGTTTGTTTTAATTATGAAATAATAAATTTAATAAACATTTATTAAAATGAGAAATTATTTCATAATTCTCAGGATGTTACATTCCATAGCCCTCAAAAAAAATTTGTCCTCATAATTACAATTATCTGAAAAAATGTGTAATTTTTTGATTAATATCAATTACCTCAAGTTAATAGATCATATAAACCCAAAATGTTATGAATACATTTAAACTTATATCAGGTAAATAAAAAAATTATTCCTTAAATAATTTATTTTCTAAATCACGTACTAAAACCATGGGTTGTATTACCATAAATTTATCCAAAAATACTGAAGACTAAGATCATTATATCTCTCATTAACCAAAAATATCATCAGTCATTTAAAGACCTATCTCCAAAATTATAGAAAGTGAAAACTATCATTAACTGGTATCATCCTAATCTCTAATGTTATCTAAAACTTTTCTTTGAAACAAAATATGATATCCCCAAAAATAAAAACTTAGATCTGATTCTAGAAACATAATCTTTACATTTTTTGCATGAACCAATTTATCCATCCAAAACATACAACATCAAAAAGAAAAAATTGGACTGTACATACCCAAGGACCATTTCGGTTTAGTGTTTTGGATGATTAGGAAATATTAATACATATCAATGTTTATACAAAATTTTACAGACTCTTATCTGAATTCACTCAAGCTAGAATCTTAATTGATATCGTTTACCATTAATTTTCTACTCATATCTAAGACCTATGGAAATAATTCTTGAAACATGGTGTGAGAAAAAATTACTCAGTAATGGGTTTTAAAAAAAATGTAAAATCCTATCTATTTTAAATTGATATAAAATTTCTTTCAAAAAATCCTTTTATATCAATTAAAAAACATTACATATAACAAATAAATTTTCCATAAATAAAAATTTAAGGTTTTTAAATTTCATAAGTGATACTCATAAAAAAATTAAAAACATTAATTATTCTAAAAATCAATTTGTTTCGAAACATAGAATCCTTTGAAATAGTATTCCTTCATTGAAACTTCAAAATGTTACTTTTGATAATAATATATCTATATGGAATATAATTATACTCATAAAATATTAAGAAAAATGTATTTACACAAGGAATATTCAAGGTCTAAACATTTTATTTAGAATAAATTACACTTGGGATTATGTGTTCACTCCCCATTCCCATCATCATAACCATTACCCAATTTCCAAATTTTAAATAAACATTTTTTTAATCATTCCTTTTTCATTATAAATACATGAAAATAACTTTTAAAAAAATAACCTCTATATAAATTGTTTTCAAAATTAAATTAATTATGTATCTAATAAAAAAAAATTCCTTAATGAGGAATCAGTACACTCATAAAGACTAATAGAAACCTTAAAATTCAACAGCAACGTAAATAATTCTTGGAGTTAAACTTAAGAAAATGATTTCCATATAATATATGTAACACCAATGAGAAATATAGTGCATTTCCATAAAATTCATGAAATAATGAATGACATCCAAGAAATTAAAAGTGCGTAAAATAATAATTTGAACACTTTAATATCCATCCTTGAAATCAAAAACAAAACTCTCTTGTAAGGATTTGTAAGATTTAAAATTCTAATTTTAAGAAGTAAATATATTATACAAGAGAACATTTTAGGAATGAATTTAAAATAAAAATTTTCAAAACAATCTCCTTTGTAATGAGGGTTTTGGAAAAATAGAAATTTATTAAAAACATTTTACCTTATAGTATGGTTTGTTTCATGATATATAAAAATGGAATTATAAAATCATGTCCCCTTATAAGAAAGGGTTTTGTAAAATAGAAATTTGATAAAATAATTTTTTATCTTACCTTATAAAAGACTGTTGAATTGAATTTATTATTAAGGATCACTTTGACAAAAAACTAGGACTCCTTCATGTCTCCCCTTATTCAAAGATTGGCTTCCCAAGAAAAGACTCTCTCTTTTATTTTCACTATCTTTATCATGCAATGGAAAACTGATCAACACATAGAAAACATCTAAAAATAATTTAAATTTATATCCAAGATCATGCTAGTATTTTATAAATATAATAATGAATAATCCCCAAAATGTGAAACTTTATGGATATTAAGCTCTTATATCTTACTGAGCAAGTTGGAAACTATCAGTAGGTCAAGTGGAGATAAAAACAAGGATTTATAAATATTAATGTTCATATTTATGTCACATTTTACTTATCTTGACCTTATTTTTCAACAAAAATGGAATGTATATGGATATGATAATGAAATATTATATACATATATTCTTCAATTCTAACATCAAGTTTCATGTGAGGTTGAAGACAATATCATGGGTTTAAATATGAGAGTGTTATTACCTTTCCCTGGCTTTAATTTTTCCTTTATGTAGGTTTCTAAACCCACCAATTGACCCTTACATAAACCATTTTAATTTTCTTTTCCCTTATATGAGAGATAAATTACCCTTATGTAGGCTCTATATAAAGCATCTTACCCTTACATAAGTTATATGATACCTTTATGTAGTTTTCTTGTACCCTTGTGTATCCTTTGATAATTCTTCTTTGCCTTTATGAAACTTTTGTAGTAACCTTACATGGGATTTGGTTTAGTGGTTCTATAATTATGTCATATATGGTTTACCTTTACGAGATCCAGGGTTACCTTTACATAGAATGTTTATTTTTTGGCTTACCTTTACACAAAGTGATGTTTACCCTTATATAGTGGGATATATACTCTTACGTGGTGATAAGTGTACCCTTGTGTGAGTATAGAGCCAAGTATATTCCCTTATGTAACCTTAAAAATTATAGTGCTACCCTTATGTGAGTATCATCAGACCTTTACATAGCCCCAAACCACTACCTTACCCTTACGCAAGTGCAAATCCTACCCCTATGTGAGATGTCTAATCAGAAAACTACAAATCTATTGGTAATTAATATTAACATTATGTAAATAAATTTTTTATGAAGTGTAATATTTTAACTACTAAATTTTATAAATTTAATATTATAATATATAATTAAATTTCTATAAAATATTAAAAAAATTATATTCCATTAATTTATTATTTACTAGTCACTTACATTTTAAAATTGACATATTTCATTTAGTCATTACTAATATATTCTCAATATTCCAGATTACATTAAAATTTATATTTAATAATTATGTATCATTAAATAAGGTCCAAGTCATTAATTAACATATTACCATATGTTAGTATTAATCCTTGTTATTTCAAATAAAAACCAATTATTATTTAGTATAAATTTTAAAATGAAACCTTTTAAATGTGACTTTATTTTTAATAAAAAAATATATCCTTATTATTTCTTCAAAAATAATTCAAATATAGATATAAAAGTGTTTTTATAAATTGAATATTTAAAATTTATTATTAAAATTTTTTTTTTTTTTGTACAAAATCATTTAAATTTTTCAAATAAACATTACTTTACAATATATCTTACTTTATTATAATTGTGAAAAATCAATTTAATAAACATTGATTTAAAAGGAATTTATGCTAGAATTATCAAGATATTATCATCATCATCCTTCATCTTCCAGTGGCACTTTCATGGTCACTGTATGGTTTTCCTAATTGTGCTACCAAACCCTGAACAGTGGAAGAGTGTTTAAATTTCGAATGTTTCACCCCCTTCTTCATTTAAAAGTTTTTTTATGCTAATATTATTTTTGAGACCTATTATAATGTCTTATATTAATTTAATTAATGATTTTTTAGATTAATTTGTGTATTTAATGATCTTATGTGTTGAGTTTTGTAGATAATTCCACCTAGAATGGCCTCATCTTGGCATAGAGATGGAGCTATGGAACATGTACCATAGGAAAACCCTCTAGTTGATTTGGATTTTGTGGAGTTGGTGATTTGTATGAATAAATACTTAGGCAATGATGGTATCATCAATTAGGAATGGATGGTTGAAAATGCTCAGTACGTCACTAAAAAAATCTGCTAGTTTTCCATGGTGATAAAGGAACTCATGGGAATATGGAGTGGTTTGAACAGATTGAGCATATCATTCAATTTCTGAAGACCCCTAAGACCTCGAAAGTTGGATTAACCACTTATATGTTGGATGTACTAGGTAGGAAGTGGTGGGTGTATAGGGTGCTAGTGAGGCAACATGAGGATCTCACATGAACTCCCTTTAAAGGGGTTTTCAATCAGTAGTTTAATCCTAAGACATTAATGTTGGTGAAGGATTATGATTCTGTAATGATGGAGAAAGGAGAATATTCAGTGATGGAGTATTCTTATAATTTTTCCATGTCGATTCATGTTCCTATGAATCATCTCATGAATGATTACCTTAAATCTTAGTGTTTTAATATGGGATTGAAGTCGGATATCATGTCGATGATTTTACTTCTTTAATTACCAACTTATAATGATGTGGTCGATAAGGTAGTTATGGTAGGGGCAGACGTGGATAGAAAGATAGGTCTTAGTGGTGTTCCTTTAGTGGGAAGTATTCATAGATCTTCATCTGGCCAAAAGAGGGAGTGGGATAGGCCTCATCAAGTTATTTGAAGGAGTGCTCAAAAATCATTGATCTCAGTGAAAGTTTTTTCTTTAGGGCATAAATAAGTGACCTACTAACAGTGGGGGAATTCTGACCATATCATACCTAGTTTCCCTAAGGCTATGAATATGTGACACTAGTGTGGATTTTTGGGTTATATTTAATTCTTTTTTCAGTCTCCCCCATAAGGGAGTGTATTTTTTCCACATTATATGAGGTTTTACAGGTGAGATCAAATGATTCTTAGGGTGAATGACCTCACCCTTAGGTTAAAGGGTATTATAACCAAAAAAAAGAAGGATCATGGGAGGCCTAAGTCAGGATTTTTTTATCCATTAGATATGGAACCTATTAAAACTGAGTCTGGTATGGTCACCATTTAATGTACGGTGTTTATTGCTTCTTCCATGGCTTGATTTTTATTTGATACAGGTGATTTCCATTATTTCATATCATAACTTTATTTATGCTTTGGGAATGTGAGATGAATGGATACCCTTTATGATGGATTTTTATACAACATTAGTAAAGAAGAATGAGAAAGGTTTTTAAGGTCATGGAGTGTCATGTTTTAATTTCTAGCAAATAAATTGTAAGGGATTTCATCATGTTAGACCTATATGTTTTCGATTACATCATTGGTATAGAGTGGTTGATTAATTTTAAATCTCATATTAATTTTCATTACCACATGGTCAATTATCTATTTCCTAATGGGATAAATCATGTCTTTCGGGGTGAGTGGGATCAATTTTTCGAAACAATGGGGCCCATTATTTTATATATAGTGTTGATCTTGTGTCAAATTTCCTAGTTATTCCTTGATGTCGTGGGGAAGAGTTTAGTTGGTTGTCTTCCAGTGGTCATGGACCAGTACCCCAACATGTTTTTGGAGGATTATTATTGGTTTATTATCTATAAAAAGTTATATTTTAATATCTATATGATCCCTGGGATGATCACAATTTCTTTACCATATTACCAGAAGGCTCCGACCAAGTTGATAGAGTTTAGATATCAGTTGGAGGACCTCGAGAGTAAGGTATTTATTCATCCTTGTATATCACTATTGGTTTCACCAGTTATATTTTAAAATATGTAATATGGGAGTTTATTATTATTCATTTATTACCATAAAATAAATTTAGTGATCAATAATAATAGTAACATAATTCCCAGAATTAATGACCTTTTTTATCAACTCAAAGGATCTCATTGGTTTTCAATGATCAACTTGAAATCAAGGTACCATCAATTGAGGTTTGAGGAGTAATATGTTCCTATGAACACCTTAAAATCCATCATGTTCATATCAAGTATATTGTTAGACCAATTTCCCAATTCTAATGTGGTATTTATGGCTTGTATAAATTGGATCTTCCATTTTTTTGGATTCCATCATGGTCATGTTGGATAATAACATCTTGTTGTATACCAAGGACCATGAAAAAAATCTAGAGTTTTCTTTGTAGATATTGAAGGAGAATAGTATATATTTAAATCTATCTAAAGGTCAGTTTTAGATTTAATAGGTGATGTTATTTATCCATGTGATTTTTGAAAATGGAGTTTTAGTGGATCCTGAGAAGATTCGGGTAGTTATATCTTGGGAATAACAAAGAATATTTTTGAGATCAGAAATTTCATTGGATTGGTAGAGTATTAAAGATTATTTTTTTGGGAACTTATCTAGAATAGATTCTCCCTTGAAAAAATTGACTACGAATGGGGTGAAGTTTGATTGGAGTGAGAAGTTTCAGTATTCTTTCAAGGTGTTGTAGGCCCATTTGGAATCTGCACCGGTTTTGATTCTTCTTAGGCCTGGGAAAGTTTATGAAGTGTACTTTGAAGCCTCAGGTGTGGGTTTTGGGTGGGTTATAATATAATATGACCATGTGGTGTCTTATGGTTCATGGTAGTTATACCAACTTGAATTTAATTACCCCACACATGACCTAGAGTTGGCATCTGTGATGCATTTGTTGAAGTTTCATAGAAATTACCTCTTCAGGGAGCATTTTATAATTTACTAAGATCATAATAGATTTAAGTATAACTTCACCCAGAGGGACTTGAACATTAGGAAGAGACATTGGGTAGTGTATCTTCCTACCTTTAATTTTGATATAACCTATACCCCCAGGAAGGGGAATGTTGTCCTCGATGCTTTGAGAATAAATTTTCCATTCCATGATTTTCAATAATTAGAGGATGAGTGGTGCTTGATGAGATTGTTTTTCAATCTGAGTTTGGTAGTGTGGGAGGATGGATAGTTGGTGTTTTTTTTTCAGTGTCCAGGTTATTCCCTCTCTTATTGATCAGGTTTGGGGTGAGAAGGAATCTAACTCCTACTTCCATCAATTTAGAATATCTATAAATGGTGGGGACACCTTGAGTGATTGTTCTTGGTCTCCCAACAGTTTTCACATCTTTAGTAAGTGGTTGGGGTTTTTTTAACCTTGACGTAGGAGTTGACTCTTGAGGGGAATCATTCTAGTTGTTACATGCACCCTAGGTCTACTAAGATGTTTTATACCTTGATAGGTTGGTATTGGAGGCTCAGGATGAGGTGATATGTTACTAATTTTGTTTCCTAATGTTAGACCTTCTAGAGGATCAAAGATGGACACTAGAGACTATATGGATTTTTTCCCTCTTTTAATTAATTTGAATAAGTTGGATAAAATATCAATGGATTTTGGGATCTGTCTACATCATAATATGAATGGGGAAGACGCTATATGGGTTACTTTCTACTATTTGATGAAATAATTCTATTTTCTTCCCAGGAAGGAGTCAATAAAGGTAGAGGAGCTCAATCCCCTATATGTATGATAGTTTTTTGGCTTCCTTTAGTTCCCTAAGTGAGGATTTATGACTCAGATTCCCATTTAACTTATTATATTTTTTAGAGACTTTAGGAATATTTGGGAACAAATTTTATTTTGAGCACAACATATCACCCACATACGGATGGTCAGCATTAACAGACAATCCAGGAACATAAGTATATTCTATTAGAATGTGTGGTTATCTTCAAGGGATTTTGGGAAATTAATATATCATTGGTTGAATTATATTATAAAAACATTTATTAGGACTCGATCGGGGTGGACCTTTTTTAGGCTTCATATGGGTTGTCACACCAAACCCCATTTTTTGGGATGAGATGGGTTAGAATTAATTATTAGGAATTATTCTCACCCAATAGACATTAGAGAAAGTGAGGTTAATTCATAAAAGGATAGTGATAAGTCATAGTCACCAGAAATCATAAGTTAGATGACTTCATCACCTATTGAAGTTTAAGGTTAATGATCAGGTGTTTCTTTGGGTATCTATTCATCTAGGACACCATCACATGGGAAAGAACTGGAAGTCAGTGTGGTGATGTTTTAGGTCATTTCATAGTATGGAGAATCTTAAGAAGGTGGCCTACCTATTAGAGTTTCCACCATGGATGAACATGATTAACTGATTCTTTTATGTTTACAAAATTGAAATATTTCATCAAGACCAATATCATGTGATGTAGTGGGAAGAGGTTTATGTGGAACCTAATTTCACCATTGTGTAGTTATAACACCCTGGGTAAATAAAGAATATGAAATTTTTATATTTATCCATATTTTTGAATAAAATATTAATATTACTTAAAGGGGATGCTATGCTCGATGGCGTACCCAATACGCAACAACGAGTTTCTTGGGAATCTTATGTTGCACTCTAATAATAAAATAATATTATTTAAAATAGTAGTTAACGTCTAGTCATTGTAATGGTGGGAATGAACAAAACTAACTACAAAATTATTATATATGTTTGTCAAATATTTTTACTCTTTACAACAAATGTTAGAGGATTAAAAATGTGAATGAATCCAATTTTAAGCGTAGACATTCTAATATTCTTTAAAAGGTCGATTAACCGCCTTTGAAGGAGAACCTCTTTTAAATCCACTTTTTGACAATTTTATGTGTTATCTTTGACTAAATAAAATTATTATTTATAATCGGGACATCAAAATTTACTTTGTGTAAATTTTTGGTATTTTTCCGAAAAAAGTTCGATTTTTAATGAATAGTGAAAAATGTTGTATTTTAATTCAAAACCACTTTTTAATATAATTTATTTATATGATTAGATTATCTTTTGAATTTTTTTAAAGTGAAATTAGAATATATGTTTACCATTTAATCCAATAGTGGTCGTTGGAATTAATTTCACTTTGAAATCGGACTTAAACTAGTGTCAATCTTTTGATACATTTTGTTTCATAAAAACACGCTATTTGTTTTGACAGCGGGAATTAATTATTAAATTAATTAATGAAACTTATATGTTTTGAATTTTGTAAAATAGACATAATTTTTGAATTCAGAATATCAAATATAGCTTAGGGTGAATTTTTGATAATTTTCTGAAAAACTTCAATTTTTGATGAATAGTGAAACCACTAGGTGTTACTTATTAAAACTGATTTTCCGTTTAAATGAAATTTTGCCATATTTGTGTTTTGAATTTCAAAAATTTGAAATACATGGTTGTCATTAAGAAGTAAAATGTGGTTCAATGGGATTAAAATAATTTTTTGGTGAATAGTAACTTATTAAGTTTTTAATCGCGATTAGAGGTAATTAGTGTAGTTTAAGGTAAAAATAATGTTTTAATAATATTAGATGAGCTTGACACATGTCCTACACTCATTTTATGTGTCATGTACGACCAAGAAAATCCATGGGTCAACTTGGGGACCCCATGGAGCCACTTTGGTTGGAAAATGACATAAATACCTTTTTATTTAATGTTAAAGTAAAAATGACACAAACATGAGATGTTTTATGAAAAAAACTTTTACATGAGTTTATACAAGCCATATTTTTTACTATAAATAGTCATTGGAAATATAAAAATATTTCCTACATCATAGTATTTTCTTTATAATTTTTAGACATTAAATGAATTAAATTATTTTTGACATCATGATGATGCAGCGATGACCTCATTATTTAACGATTTAAATAAAATGGAAAGATAATGTAAAATATAAGACCTAAACATGTCCAAAACCTATTTTATGGAAGTATTTCTAACCCTTATCACTTTATACTCTAAAAACATCAATTTGGGACCATTAAAATCCGAAACTCATTCTAAAATAAAGTAACATTTCTTTACTTTCCAAGAGTGCCCCTCCTCTCCTCTTATAAAAGGCCCCCACCTCTACCTCCTTACCCACACTTCCAAAGCCTTTGTCTTGTCCAACCCCTGCCCATTTTGTCTCTCCAAATCCCTATCTAACTCCTTGAATACTCACTTTGGGCAGAAGTCTTCCCAAGGAATCGTTTGAGCTCAAACCAAAGGGAGTTACCCGATTTTAAGGTAATGTCTTCACTTGAGTCCTTTTGTTTTATTTTGCTTCTCCAACCCTCTAAACTCTTTTTATTCATTTATTTTGTAACAACTCCAGTATCTTAAATATACTAGGATGTTGTTATAAAAATTATTCGAGCTACACTTACACAAAACTTCGTCTAATGGTTAAATAACATATTGTTTCTGTGGTTGGCGATTTTCTGCCTCATGAAACGATGATTGTTCAATATTCTTTTAACACCTTTAAAGGTGGCCATTATGATGTCACTGTATTTTATATATGATATATATGGTATTTATGTTTACAATATGCTTCTGTATTTTATATTTAAAACATACCTTTATTCTTTTCATGTTGTGTAAATACGATAATTTCATATGAGGAATTGTGGACTACCGCCCCCTCAAGTCATGTGACTCGTACATGCAATACATGGAATGCATAAAGAATGAAATTAATGAATATATGTGACCTATATAACATATATATTATACTGTAATTATAATATATATATATATATCATTTATTTTTAATTCCATTAATATGACAAAGAAAAAATGAAAGTAGCGTTCATGCGTACGTACGGCCTACCGTCTCCATGAACGGTGCTTTTTGTTTTTTATCTCCAAATGATATGGAATAGTATAAAACGAATATTTACTGGATATATATTATATTTTAATCATTAATAATATTCTGGAAATTATTTACTTATAACTACATGGGCAATCATTTTTCAAACAAGTTCTTTTTTGACTCATGTACCAAACATCGGCAAAAACGTCTGATATGAACTAAAATTATTAAACAATTATTATAACATTATAATATGTGATATGAACTGAATAATAATCTTTAAAAGAGGTCCTTAGTCAATTATAAATTGACCAAAGTTTATTATTCAGGAATATAATGAAACGAACAAGACAAGTCGGACTTGAGGCAAAGGATCCTACTCCTCTCTTTCTTTTTAAGTACACTCTTTTATGACATTCCTTTTAAAGCTCATATTTCTTGTTATTGGGATGTTCTTTTATATTACACTTACTGTAATTTTTATGTTCATATGATGAGAGACCCTATTCTCTCTCATCAATCCATTTTGGAAGTTTTGAGTGGCGCCGTTAGGCTGCCGAATTTTCGTAAGAGATCTAACCTCTATCTTTCTTTTTAAGTACTCTCCTTTATGTCACTTCTTTTAATCTCCTCTTTGTTATGTTGGGGGATGTTATTTCATATTACTATTTCTTTAAACTTTATGTTAATATGATGAGAGACCCTATTTGATCTCATCAATCCATTTTTGTAATTTTTAAGTGGCGTCGTTAGGATGCCGAGTTTTCGTAAGGGATTTTTCATCTCACTTTTAGTCCCGTGAGATTTATGCTACATTTCCCACCATTTCCTTTGAGTGGTGTATGTACTTACCATTATTATAATCTTTGTGTAATATAATTTCATTTATGGGTATTTACATATTTATTGTATGACCCTTCTTCAATGGGGTGTACGTTTCGAAAGTTACCCAAGTCGGTAAGGGAACCTTTCACCCTCCTCTTTTTAAAAGACTTATTTTGTTATGTCTTTTAATTCACATAATATTATGTTGTGATATGTTCTTCTATATCCTTATTGATTTAAATTTTATGTCCATGTGATGAGATACCCTTTTTATCTCTCATCAACTCATTTTCTGAATTTTGAAGTGACGCCGTTAGGCTGTCAAATTTTTGCAAGGGAACTTCTTAACCCAAATTTGATTCTTTTGGATAAACTTGTACTCCTTGAATATGTAGTTCTATTAATATTTTTTAATAAACTCTGATTTTTTTACACTTAATATCCACTTATATTTGGTGTATTCGTTTTTCACACATAATTATGTAATTGATTTATCCTTAAACCAAGGATACCGTCTTTGTAAGGGACTTCATCTCAATCTCCATTCATTGAGGCATGTTTTGTTTTATACACAACCTTATTTTATACGGTGTATAAACCCCTTTGAATTTTACGTTTATCCAAAAAGGAATATTTTTTATACGAAGCGTTTTACTGAACGACAAAAGGGAATGTTTTTGTCGTACGTATGCGGCGACAACGACTTCTCTACCGCCGTGACCATTATTTGAGTTTCGGATTCCTCTACAAGCCATGCCTTCTTTTTAAAAGAAAAATAAATACCATGTTTTACATTTCATTTATTTGGTATTGAAAATGGTTTTCATAATGTTTTTATATCAATGTGGTGTATTGATATCTTGTGATTGAAAGGTGGAAATGTTATGTTTCCTTTATGCATGTTTTATGTGATATGATTATGTTATGGTTGTTGGGCATTGTTATGAAGACGGGTGGTTCCGTGATAAACTAAGGGCAGGTGATACCGATATAGATCTCCAATTCATTGGGTAATTCGAAGGAGTGAAACATTAAGGTTTCTCTGAAGAGATTTAGGGAATATACTGTGGTGGGTATTCCAAACGTAACTAAGAGGGTCACTCCCTACGTAAGAATGTTATGAATGACTCAAGTTACCTTTTATGTCTTATGATTTCTATGATTTATTCATGATTTTATGAGGTATGTTAAAGTGCCTATGTTTTATGGGTAAATTATGATTTCATTCTTATGTATATATGAACTCATGTTTCCTTTCCATATTTTTTATAACCCTTACTGAGCTTTTTATGCTCATCCCAAGTTTTTTTGAAATGTTTTTCATAGGTCAAGGGAAAGTTACATGATATGATGATAGTGTCAAGGAAGTGTCAAGAATGAATCCATGTTTTATTTTAAATATGTTCCGTTGATGGGATAAATGAATACTATCATTATGTAACCACTTTGTTTAAATGTGGAATGTAATGCAAGTTTTATGATCTAATTCTCTAAAACTCTAAACCTGAAAATATCTTCAATGTGTAATCTTGTAATAACTCGAGATTAAGTATGGTTTAAGGCTGGGGCCTTATAGTTGGTATCAAAGGTCGGTTTAGATAAATTTAGAGGTTAGGGTATTCTTTAAGCATAAGTGACATTACCATATTGGCTAGGATTTTAGAAAGAGTCCTAGTTTTTAGATAAAGTGAATGAGAAAGTATATCTTAGTGTTTATCTTCCTAATTAGTACATGATGGTTATGTTGATATACTCACACTGGCCTTTTTGGTTTTAGTAAATGGATGGATCTAGCAGGCACCAATGTGACAATGGTTTTGAAGGAAACTGTGGTGGTTCTCTGATTAAGAGACTGGATGAAATGGGGGATTCAATGAGGAATCTCATGGTTGTTCTAAACCAACTATCAAGGAGTCATGATCAACCACTTCAACCTTGGTGAGTTCTCTAATGCATCATGTACGAGATGGCCAACTCGATGTGGAAGTTCAGGTAATAATTAATAAGGTAACCATTAGGGTTTATATGATCCTTACTTTTTAGGTAATTATGGGTTACTCTATGATATGATGGAAAATGAAAGGAATGAGATAAACTTGAGGTTAAAATATGTATGATAATTTTTTAATATTTTATCTCATTTTGGGGAATGTTTTAAGAATTATGTAGTTTTGGAAAAAGTACAACACGCAGACCATGTGACAACCTGTCGTGTCGGACAAAGCTGTGGGAATCGAACCCACAACCAAAGTGCGACTGGAATTTATTGCCTACCACTGGACTACGTGAAGTCCTTGGTTAGTTTGACTGATTCTTTTTAGTTAGATGATTTTATGAATTAAGAGTAAGTTTATTTTAGGTTATCTATGGAAATTTATTAACCTATCATGGAGGATAAGTGATTAGGTTAATTACTTTTCAATGCGAGACTTTAAGAGCAACTGATGTTGTTTGGAGATAAATGTTACGATTTAACTTGGAAGGCTATGTGACTAAATCCTTCAAATATTTGGGTTTCAATCTTAGTTTGGTTTACTTTGAGGAATTTTATGGACCAATTATTTATCGAATGGTCCTCGTTGAACTTTGGGTTTTTTTGGACAAATTTTGGAGATTAAGAATATATTTTCTTTTTATAAAGGGTTATCCTATTCTGGATTATCTGATCTTGTACTAACCTTTTTGGTTTTAGTTTTGGTTAAGGTATAAAGACATGGGAAGTATATAGTTCTCTTTTTTGGATTAGGTGATTCTCAAGAAGTTGATTATATCTCTCTTAATGTGAACAATTCATCCTAAATACTCGTCTTTTGGAGAAAATATGAGTTTGATTAAGGAATCTAGTAAAAGTTGAAAGTCTACGTGACAAGTAAGTATGTTTCATTATGATTTAGTTGAGCTCAAAAATAAATTCCTCAATGAAGAGTAACATAAAACAAAAATTTTGTCTGTTAACTTTCCCTACTGGGGAATCGAATACCGTTTAACCCATCAAAAGTTTTTGATTTTCTTATGGTTAAATTTCTCCTAGACATGTTTACTATCACTCTCCATCAGAACATGACCCTTTGTTTTCTCCTCCATATCCATATTTTCTTACATGGAATCCTAGTATGGGTTAACTCGGGTGACCTTTGTACTTCTCTTTCTTTATTTTAAAGTGATTGTTTTACTAACTCTTGTTCCGATGTGGGACTTTCAAGGATGTTTCCAAGCCCAATTTTAAAATTGCGAGGACGCAATTCCCAAAAGGGGGGAAGAATGTAACACCCCGGGTAAATAAAGAATATGACATTTTTATATTTATCCATATTTGTGAATAAAATATTAATATTACTTAAAGGGGATGCTATGCTCGATGGCGTACCCAATACGCAACAACGAGTTTCTTGGGAATCTTACGTTGCACTCTAATAATAAAATAATATTATTTCAAATAGTAGTTAATGTCTAGACGTTGTAATGGCAGGAATGAACAGAACTAACTACAAAATGATTATATATGTTTTTCAAATATTTTTACTCTTTACAATAAATGTTAGAGGATTAAAAATGCGGATGAATCCAATTTTAAGCGTAGACATTCTAATATTCTTTAAAAGGTCGATTAACCGCCTTTGAAGGCGAACCTCTTTTAAATCCACTTTTTGAAAATTTTCTGTGTTATATTTTACTAAATAAAATTCTTATTTAGAATCGGGACATCAAAATTTACTTTGTGTAAATTTTTGGTATTTTTCCGAAAAAGTTCAATTTTTAATGAATAGTGAAAAATGTTGTATTTTAATTCAAAACCACTTTTTAATATAATTTATTTATATGATTAGATTATCTTTTTAATTGGTTTTAAAGTGAAATTAGAATATATTTTTACCATTTAATCCAATAGTGGTCATTGGAATTAATTTCACTTTGAAATCGGACTTAAACTAGTGTCAATATTTTGATACATTTTGTTTCATAAAAACACGCTATTTGTTTTGACAGAGGGAATTAATTATTAAATTAATTAATGAAACTTATATGTTTTGAATTTTGTAAAATAGACATCATTTTTGAATTCGGAATATCAAATATAGCTTAGGGTGAATTTTTGGTAATTTTCTGAAAAACATCATTTTTTATGAATAGTGAAACCACTAGGTGGTACTTCTAAAAACTGATTTTCCGTTTAAATGAAATTTTTCCATCTTTGTGTTTTGAATTTCAAAAATCCAACATACATGGTTTTCATTAAGAAGTAAAATTTGGTTTAATGGGATTAAAATAATTTTTTGGTGAATAGTAACTTATTAAGTTTTTAATCACGATTAGAGGTAATTAGTGTAGTTTAAGGTAAAAATAATGTTTTAATAATATGAGATGAGCTTGACACATGTCCTACCCTCATTGGATGTGTCATGGCCGACCATTAAAATCCATGGGTCAACTTGGGGACCCCATGGAGCCACTTTGGTTGGAAAATGACATAAATACCTTTTTATTTAATGTTAAAGTAAAAATGACACAAACATGAGATGTTTTACTAAAACAATTTCTACATGGGGTTATAAAAGTCAGATTTTTGACTATAAATATTAATTGGAAATATAAAAGGATTTCCTACATCATAGTATTTTTTTTATAATTTTTAGAAATTAAATAAATTAAATTATTTATGACATCATGATGATGCAGCGATGACCTCATTATTTAACGATTTAAATAAAATGGAAAGATAATGTAAAATCTAAGACCTACACATGTCCAAAACCTATTGGATGGGTGGATTTTGAACCCTTATCACCTTATCCTCGAAACACACCAATGTGGGACCATTAAAATCCGAAAATCATTCTAAAATAAAGTAACATTTCTTTACTTTCCAAGAGTACCCCTCCTCTCCTCTTATAAAAGGCCCCCACCTCTACCTCCTTACCCACACTTCCAAAGCCTTTGGCTCGGCCAACCCCTACCCATTTTGTCTCTCCACATCCCTCTATAACTCCTTGAAGCCTCACTTTGGGCATAAGTCTTACCAAGGAATCCTTTGAGCTCAAACCAAAGGGAGTTACCCGATTTTAAGGTAATGTCTTCACTTGAGTCCTTTTGTTTTATTTTGCTTCTCCAACCCCCTAAATTCTTTTTATTCATTTATTTTGTAACAATTCCAGTATATTCAATATACTAGGATGTTTTTATAAGAAGTATTAGAGCTAAACTTACACACACCTTCGTCTAATGGTTAAAGAAGATACTGTTTCTGTGGTTGGCGATTTTTTGTCTCACGAAATGATGATTGTTCAATATTCTTTTAACACCTTTAAAGGTGGCCATTATGATGTCACTGTATTTTATATATGATATATATGGTATTTCTGTTTACAATATGCTTCTGAATTTTATATTTAAAACATACCTTTATTCTTTTCATGTTGTGTAAATGCGATAATTTCATATAAGGAAGTGTGGACTACCGCCCCCTCAAGTGATGTGACTCGTACATGCAATACATGGAATGCATAAAGAATGGAATTAATGAACATATGTGACCTATATAACATATATATTATACTGTAATTATATTATATATATATATATCATTTATTTTTAATTCCATTAATATGACAAAGAAAAAAATGAAAGTAGCATTCATGCGTACGTACGGCCTACCGTCTCCATGAACAGTGATTTTCATTTTTTATATCCAAATGATATGGAATAGTATAAAATGAATTTTTACTGTATATATATTATATTTTAATCATTAATAATATTCTGGAAATTATTTACTTATAACTACATGGGCAATCATTTTTCAAACAAGTTCTTTTTTGACTCATGTACCAAACATCAGCAAAAACGTCTGATATGAACTAAAATTATTAAACAATTATTATAACATTATAATATGTGATATGAACTGAATAATAATCTTTAAAGGAGTTCCTTAGTCAAATATAAATTGACCAAAGTTTATTATTTAGGAATATAATGAAACGAACAAGACAAGTCGGACTTGAGGCAAGGGATCCTACTCCTCTCTTTCTTTTTAAGTACACTCTTTTATGTCACTCCTTTTAAAGATCATATTTCTTGTTATTGGGATGTTATTTTATATTACTCTTACTGTAATTTTTATGTTCATATGATGAGATACCCTATTCTCTCTCATCAATCCATTTTGGAAGTTTTGAGTGGCGTCGTTAGGCTGCCGAATTTTCGTAAGAGATCTAACCTCTCTCTTTCTTTTTAAGAACTCTCCTTTATGTCACTTCTTTTAAGATCCTCTTTATTATGTTGGGGGATGTTCTTTTATATTCCTCTTTCTTTAAACTTTATGTTAATATGATGAGATACCCTATTTGATCTCATCAATCCATTTTTGTAAGTTTTAAGTGGCGCCGTTAGGCTGCCGAGTTTTCGTAAGGGATTTTTCATCTCACTTTTAGTCCCGTGAGATTTATGCTACATTTGCCACCATTTCCTTTGAGTGGTGTATTTACTTCCCATTATTATACTATTTGTGTAATATAATTTCAATTATTGGTATTTACATATTTATTGTATGACCCTTCTTCAAGGGGGTGTACATTTTGAAAGTTACCCAAGTCGGTAAGGGAACCTTTCACCCTCCTCTTTTTAAAAGACTTATTTTATTATGTATTTTAATTCACATACTATTATGTTGGGATATGTTCTTCTATATCCTTATTGATTTAAATTTTATCTCAATGTGATGAGATTCCCTTTTTATCTCTCATCAACTCATTTTCTGAATTTTGTAGGGACGCTGTTAGGCTGTCAAATTTTTGCAAGGGAACTTCTTAACCCAAATTTGATTCTTTGGGATAAACTTGTACTCCTTGAATATGTCATTGTATGAATATGTGTGAATAACCTCTGATTGTTTTACACTTAATATCCAATTATATTTGGTGTATTCATTTGTCACACATAATTATGTAACTGATTTATCCTTAAACCAAGGATATCGTCATTGTGAGGGACTTTGTCTCAATCTCCATTCATTGAGGCATATTTTGTTTTATACACAACCTTCTTTTATATGGTGTATAAACCCCTTTGACTTTTACATTTATCCAAAAAGTAATCTTTTTTATACGAAGTGTTTTACTAAACGACAAAAGGGAATGTTTTTGTCGTACGTATGCGGTGACAACGGCTTCTCCGCCGTCGTGGCCATTATTTGAGTTTCGGCTTCCTCTACAAGCCATACCTTCTTTTTAAAAGAAAAATAAATACCATGTTTTACATTTCATTTATTTTGGTATTGAAAATTTTTTTCATAATGTTTTTATATCAATGTGTTGTATTGATATCTTGTGATTGAAAGGTAGAAATGTTATGTTTCCTTTATGCATGTTTTATGTGATACGATTATGTTATGGTTCTTGGACATTGTTATTAATACGGGTGGTTCCATGATAAACTAAGGGCGGGTGAGCCTGATATAGATCTACAATGCATTGGGTAACGCGAAGGAGAGAAACATTAAGGTTTCTCCTAAGAGATTTAGGGAATATATTGTGGTGGGTATTCCAAACGTAACCAAGAGGGTTACTCCCTACGTAAGAATGTTATGAATGCCTCAAGTTACCTTTTATGTCTTATGATTTCTATGATTTATTCATGATTTGATGAGGTATGTTAAAGTGCCTATGTTTTATGGGTAAAGTATGATTTCATTCTTATGTATATATGAACTCATGTTTCCTTTCCATATTTTTTATAACCCTTACTGAGCTTTTTATGCTCATCCCATGTTTTTTTGAAATGTTTTTCACAGGTCAAGGGAAAGGTACATGATATGATGATAGTATCAAGGAAGTGTCAATAAAGAATCCATGTTTTATTTTAAATATGTTTCGTTGATGGGATAAATGAATACTATCTTTATGTAACCACTTTGTTTTAATGTGGAATGTAATGCAAGTTTTATGATCTAATTCTCTAAAACTCTAAACTTGAAAAGATCCTCAATGTGTAATCTTGTAATAACTTGAGATTAAGTATGGTTTAAGTCTGGGGCCTTATAGTAGTAGCCTATTAATATATTTGATTCTCATAACAATTTGATCCATGGTAAAGTTATCTCTTTAGTCCATGTGCTTTGGCAGTTTGGAATTGATATTTGTGGGACATTAGAGCATGAATCCTTGGTGAGGGAGTAGTGGACTCACATTTTTTCTTATAAATATTCATAATTACTTTCTATGAGATGAATGTGACATGGTGGGGATGTTTTTAACACCCTCTGGGTCACTAGTTTGTCTTATCTGAATTTTTATTCGTCTACCTTTTCATTCCTTGAGTTCCTGGGAGTTGGGGGTCAGTAATATTTTTTTCAAGGAGAAAAAAACATGGAGAATTTATTTTATAATAATGTGGATAACAGTGTGAGGGTGGTGTTGTGGGGACTATGGGCTTCAATACTGTTTAAGGACAGTTTGTCTAACCATGTGAGATTCGGTTGCAACATTGCGGCTTCGGTTTTGGGAGATAGTATCTCCCACATGGTTGACGCATTATTTTTCTAACTGTGTGACCAAACCATGAAGATTATCCATTTAATTAATAATTTGATAAATTCCCATTTTCCCTTGATGGATTTATATTCCTTTTTCCTCATTTCTTCTCCTACATGTGAGCATCCCTCTCCCTTGGCATGGGAGATTCACCCATCTCCTTGGTGGTGTATTCATCTTGACTTCTTAGTGTTTTTTCTTGTGGTAATCGTATTTATTCATGATTTCTCCTTGATTTTCCCTATTCTAACTTTTTTATTATTTTTTCATAGATATGTGGAACCCTATAATTCCCTATGGACAAATATGTAACTCCATAAGATTTTTTGAAATATTTTTTTTGAATTAATATTTTTGATATTTTCCATTTCATGAAACACTAAAAATAGTTAAATATATATATATATATATATATTAAAGAATTAAGTTTGTATTTAATTATATTCAATATCAAGTTAATAATATACTACACTCAACATAAAGGTTAGCTTTCCCTATAAGTAACACCACGGTTATCTTACATTACACATAAGACAGAGTATTACTGAACAACTCTATATTATTAAATATATTATTATTTAATATAATAAGATATAACCTATATGTTAAATTATTATTTATGAAAATGGTTAACTAACATATGAAAATATAAATTCTATAAAAATATAAAATTAATTCATTGGATTCAAATTAATTAAAAATGAATATAAAAACTGATTGAATATAAAGGACAATATTATAATTTTTATTCTCACAAAGTTGTTTTATCCTAATAAATTAAATTAATTACAATTATTAAATGATATTAATGTAATATATATATATATATATTTAATATTAAAACAAACATGTTTTATGTTAATACAATAAATTCTATAGGCATAGGATAAAAACAAAATCAAATTTACACATAAAATACTATATTTTTATAAAAAACACTTTTACCGCCTTTTAATGGAGAACCTATTTTAAATAAAAATTTTGGAACTATTATATATATTATTTGTCAAAATAAACTTAATATTTTAAATTTAAACATAAAAATCAATTTAGGGTGAATTTATTTTGTTTTTCTATGAAGTTTCATTTTTTTATTGAATAGCTAAAAATACTAAATTTTAATTAAAAAATGATTTTTCATCTAATATATTTATAAGGATGAATTATATTTTAAATTTATTTAAAAGTTTAATTTTATCATATTTTAATCAATAAATAAAATTTAGGTCATTATAATAAATTTAAATTTGAAATTGGGTATAAAAACTTAGCAAACTTTTGGATGTCTTTACATTAAAAACCTGTAGTGTCATCCTGTCACCAAGATTAAATTTAAATTAATTTCTTCCACTTCAATGATTGGAATTTACAAAAATAGAATCTATATTTGGAATTATCATAATTTATAATTTCTAATAAGATCAAATTTGTTTAAACTACAAATATTAGTGAATGCAACTAAAATTAATTACATTGATTAAGGTATGATTAATCTTAACAAAGGAATAAACCATAAACTTAAGGGCCCAAATAACCAACACACTTTTCCAACACCCATTTTATATAAATATTTCGTCCATAAACCTTAAATTATTTATTTGGGTTGTTTTTTATGTCTTTTTTAGGTAAAAACAAGGGTACACCTAACTTGTTTTCAAAAATGACAATTGTGTCCTTTCCATTCTCAATAAAACGACATCACCTCTCCCTCTTCTTAACACCTCTAAAACCACTTTGGTTTGAAAAATATATTCTAAGTACACTCCAAAACATATATTAAATCTTTATTTAATTCTCCCTTTGGGAATAAATACTTATAATGAATCCCTTTGGTGAAAATCAAAAAGAGCTACCTGGTTAAAAGATAACACCCTCCATCAAGCTCGTTTCTTTTATTTCTATTCTACAATCGCTAAACTCTTGTTATTACATTATTTTATAACAAAACCAATATCAAAAATATACTAGGATTTTTTTATGATGTGTTTTTGACCTACACTTACACACAATTCAATCTAATGGTAATGAACATATTTTTTATGTGTACGGTGAATTGTTGCCTCACGAAATGATGATTGTTAATTTTTCCATTACCACCTCTCATAGACAAAATTATAAGGTACACACTAATTATATATGATATATATGATATTTATAATTTCTTTATTATTATTTAATTTTTATATATAACATACCTTTATTCTTTCCATCTTGTGTAAATACAATAATTTTGTTTGAGGAATTATAGACTACTTCCCCCTCAAAGTGATGTGATTCATTCACATACTTCATGAAATGTATTAAGGATATGTTTAGAAAACTTATATGATATATATGACATAATAATTCTATTTTATTGATATTATATACATATATACATAAAAATATATGTCATTTACTTTCTTTCTTTCAATATGTTAATAAAACAGAAGTAGCCTTCATGTGTTCATACGGCCTACCATCTCTATGGACGATGTATTGCATTTAATACTTATATATTATATAGATTATTATAATAAACATATAATTAATATTAATTATATTTATATAATGTTTTAAATTCTATAAATCATGGTATATGTATAAGGAAAAATGATATAACAAATTAAGACACATGAAAAAAACAAAGAGAATATTACCCAAAGCGTAACCTTAACATAGAATTGTTATCAATAAGTTAATATAAAGTGATAATAAAACCATATATGGTATTATATATAATAATATAGTTCTTTAAAACATTAATAATAAACTTATTTTTATTATACATGAGGTTTGAATGAGTACGATGATAGTCGAGACACAAAGTAAGGGAATTTCATCTCACTTTTTATTTCTCTGAGATACATGATTTATTCACCACACATTCCTTTTTTTGGTGTTTAAACATCACATGGAAGTATTATATGAATATTATACTTATTATTATGGATATTTACATATCCATTTTATGATATTTATTTCATTGGGGTTATTTTTCAAGAGTTACCAAATTAGTAAAGTAACTTTGTCTCAATTAGTCTTCTTTGAGACACATGTCATGTCATGAACCTATATTTTTCTATGAGGTGTTATACTAAATTTTCACATGTTATATCATGAATAAACATGTTTTAATGATATTTTAAGTTTAATTTAATTTTATTCTTTCCATCTTGAATTAATGATCCCAAAATGGAAATAGTTTATTGTTACAATCTCATTGTTTATTATGATTATTTATGATTATGCTTCCATCGATGAAATATTATGATACAGATCTAAGAACCTTCATTAATTTTCTTACCCTATGTATATTCATGTTATATCCATGTAATAGGATCATTTTTTCAACTCTTTGGTACTTAAGATAATTAAGAAAATGTTTTTATAAAACATTTATTTACCTCTCCTTTTAGTGAAAAATATTTGTTCTTTTAGAACCGTGATTTATAAAAATGATTTCAAAAATGTTTTAATTTTATCCTATAAATTTAAAGGAAATTTTTTCCAATGTTTTAATTTTTACGAAATATTTTTAGAAGGAATATTCTTCTCATTTTACAATCAAGAAACTTTTCTAAACTCTTAAGGTAAAAAAAGAATGTTTAGCATGTACGTACATACCCTCTGTCATGACCATAATTTCCTTGAAGCTTAAATTTTATGTTTAGAAGATTATTTTTAATGAAATTTTTTTTCTTTATATTCTGTAAAATCACTATTTTTAAAAAAAAATTCAATGAAAAAGGTTTTAAAAACAAATTTTATGTTTAGAAATGTATTTTTAAACTTTTTCAATCATTCTTCATAAGTTTTCAAAGTATGTTCAAAGAAATGGATATCAAATTTTTTTCAAATTTTTTTTATAAGTTTTCAATAAAAATTGTTTTTAAAAAATTATCAAGATATATTTATATTATTTCAATGAAAAAGGTTTTTAAACTGTTTTCAAATATTTCTTTATAGGTTTTCCATTTGTTTCTAGGAAATGTTTTTTAAAAGGTTTCAAGTTTTAAAGATCCTTTTTCAAAGATGAAATCATATTTTCCCCAATAAATGTTTTTAAACTGTAATTTCAAGTTATTTTCCCTCTAATATGACATCCATTTATGTTACTCAATACCTTCTAGGAAATTTTCCAAATGTTCCATTCATATTATTTCTTGAATGGTTTAGTTTTGGATGGAATGATGCTTATGACACCTGTTTATTTTCCATGGGTTATATTCTTTTGAAACCCACTTCTTTTCATGGGTTATGATTTGATTAAATGATTATGAATCCCATCTATTTTTCATAGGTTATGATGTGAAGAAATATTAATCATAACCATTTCATTTCTTGGGTTATGATTTGATGTTTATAGAACCCATATCTTTTCATGGGTTATTATATAATGAATATTTTTTGGAACATGCATGTATGATTTAATTATGTGATGGGTGGTACCTGTATCTCCCTCCAATGAATTAGGTAATGATGGATGACTCATGAGTATAAATTTTTTGCGTAGACCTGATTACATGTTCACAATTCTATACATGGACCTGGTTTCATGTCCATAAGTTTATGCGTAAACCTGATTACATGTTCACAATGTTATGAGTGAATCTTATTATGTGTTCATAATGTTATGCATGAACCTTATTACATGTTCAAAATGTTATGAAAGGATCTGGTTTCAAGTCTATAAGTTTATGTGTTAAACTAATTACATGTTCACAATGTTATGCATGAACCTAATTTCATGTTCACAACATTATGCGTGGGCCTAGTTTCATGTCCATTTGTCTATGAGAGGTCCTAATTTTATGTCCTTAAATTAATGTGTGTGACTATTTCTACTTATACATGTTCACTATGTTATATGCTGATGTTTATTCCATAATTCCATTTCTTTTTACTATGTTATTCTTTCATGGAGTATGCTCTTGATTTTCTTATGATTCATGTCTTATAAAATACAAATATTTATTCCACGATTCATGTATTTGATCATTTATATGAAGGGTATGATCTTATAATGATCATTATCACATTATTATACCCTTATGTTCATGATTTCCATACCCATTTACTTTATTTACCCTTATTGAGTATTTGAGATCACCTATTTCTTATGTTTACTTTTACTGGGTTATAAAGAAAGGTTTTTAAGTAGATTTTATAAGGGGGTTATTTTTGGGAAACATTGAGGATCTTTCACTGAGCTGTAATATTTTTTACCAAGTTTCCAAAGGTACTAAACTAATATGCCCTTTGGGCATCTTTTTTGTAATTTTTTAAGTATACCAAAAAAGTGATGTAATATCTATGTACATTAAGACTGGGTCATTATAGTTGGTATCAGAGCAATGTTTTATTTATCCTTTGAAAACTAGGATTAGAAAACTTTAGTGAGATCCCTATGAATATTTTTAAGGATATTTATAGGTATGTATCTAAAGATAATTATAAGGATGAGTTAGTGTTTAGGAAAATGTCTTGAAATGTTGGTAAAGGATAGATTAACTGGTTTCCAAGAAATACATCCTTTTCTGGATACAACAAGTGGATATGGATCTAGTATAGATGTACCTAGGGGTAACAACTCTAGAAAGTTGTCCCGATCCAGACTCAGGGTAATCCGGTATACAAAAACGGAACTTATTGCACATATTTTTTGACACTTTGGGGGGATAATCTTTGAAAATTTTAAAACACTTTATAAATCATCTTGAAGAATTTAAATGGATGTTGACTTTTAATTACCTATTATAAACCTAAGGTGTCATTTATTAAAAAATTATGTGTCCTGATTTAGACATCCTATATGTAATTTTTCCTAATTATGTGGTTTTCTTCTATGATATGTGTTTATCACCCTATTCTTTTTGGTTTTAGTCAATGGAAATAACTAGAAGGGATATGGTTAACATTAAATTTTTCATATGTGGAAGTTATGACAATTATGGAAATAAATTTCCCAATTAGAAATCACATAAATAGAATTAGGAACGTGGTATGAGTATTGGTTATACTTTTAAAGATAAACTAACTGTAAAAGACATGTGAAAGGTATGTGATTTTCTTCCAGTATATTTTACATTAATCATAATAATCATGATTAGATTTAGGTTGTGGAACCTTATGATCTGATTCACATTTCATATTCTAAGAAAGAGGTATTAATAAATAAGTTAATGAATCCTAATTAATGGTTCAAGAATAAAGTTGGATTAATGAAGTATTTATGTTTTGTAATTCAAATATTATGTTATATAAATCATGAAATATATAACTATTTTCAGTATATGATTTTTATAAAGGATTTAAAAGGATGTGCTAAATGGTGATGAAGACTTATAAAAGTGATTTTTTATTAATGTAAGGTGACTTTTAATGTGTTAAAGATGTTGAGAAAATTGTGTTTAGTTTGGATAAAGAGATGATTCATTTGGATAAAGTAAATTGGATAGTAGTAATGACCTTAGAATGAAATAAGGATTTTTTTACAAAGTGTTCTATGTTATCATGGATGAATTTTACAACTTCTTGGATTCATGGAATATATCTAGTAACCTTTATAATAATGAATCATGCCTATATTCCAAAAGGATTTATGGTAATTCAGGTTATTACCATATTTCAAGAGGATTTATGATAAGGGTATTGACATGTTTGGAATGTGAAAATAAAGTGATACTTTTTGATATATAGAGGATAAATTTTAAGCTGAATTCATGAATTTATTTCTAAAGTTTTTAATTTTAATCATTTATAATGGTTATAAGGTTAACCATTTATGGAAATATTTAGTTACGATTTGGATAAAGTTTGTGAGATTAGAGTATTATCTCGCCACATGAATATTTATTCATATTGTATAACCTGTTCTAATAACTTTTTGTTGATGATAATTAAAGACAAATGGGATGGCATATCATGGATATCATGATCTTTTAGTACTTCAGGAATTAAAATTTCACCATCCTTTTTATAGAAATATGTAAAGTGGATCAAGGAATAATAAAGGGTGAGGTTTCCTTAAAATCATGAAAGTATATCTTTTCATGAAAATTCTTCAGCTTTAAGAAAAATGATCTTGAAACCAAAAATGTTATCCAAGTACCTTAGTTTCTAATGAATCAAATGTCCCCTTAGATCATCATTGAGTTATGTCTTTGTGATTTTTAACTTTCTACAAACCATGTTTTATATCATTATCCAGAAAATCATGATAGTTATATTTTTCTATCATGTCCATGTTTTCATTTTCCACCTATATTCTCCTACATGGAAACCTAGTTATATGTTACTTTGGGTAATCGCTATGTTTCCAGCTTTCCTTTATTAAAGTAAGCTTTAGTATTAATTTTTACAATGTGTGTTTCTATTAAAGGAAATTTCAAGTATTAAACCATATATAACCCAGATGAATTTATATGGTGAAATTAATTTTAAGGTGGTAGAATGTAACACCCTTATACTTTGTAAAATATTTTTTTCTACTTAAATTTTTTGATATTTTTTATTTCACGCAACACTGAAAATAGTTTTTATATATATATTAAAGCACTAAGTTTGTCTTGAGTTATTTTAAATACCAAGATAATTGTATACTATACGCATTATAAATGTTATATTTCCCTACACATAACATTGAGGTTATCTTACGTTACATGTAAGACTGAGTTTTAAAAAATAATAATATATTATTAAAAATATTATTATTTAATATAACAAGATATAACCTTGTAATTAAATAAGTATTTATAAAAGGGGTTAACTAACTTATTAAAATCAATGTTTTACTTAAATTTAAAAGTAATTCATTGGTTACAAATTTTTTAAAAATGGATATGAAAATCGATTGAATATAAAGGAAAATGTTATAATTTTTACACTCACAATGTTTTTTATTCTACTAAATTAAATTAATTACAATTTTTAAGTGATATTAATTTAATATATTTATTTAATATTCAACCAAATATTTTTTATTTTCATATAATAGATTTGATAGTCATAGGATAAGTACAAACCCAATTTTACTTATAAAATACTGTATTTTTATAAAAATCATGTTTTCCACCTTCTAATTGAGAACTTATTTTAAATCCATTTTTTGAACTTCTATATATATTATATTCCAAAATAAACTTTATATTTTAAAAATAAACAAAAAATTAGCTAAGTGTGATTTTTGTGTATTTTCTGTGAAGTTTCATTTTTTTAATGAATAGTTAAAAATAATGAATTTTAATTCAAAAATTATTTTTAAACTAATTTATTTATAAAGATAAATTATATTTTAAATTGATTTAAAAGTTTAATTGGATCATATTTTTATAAATTTATCTAATTTAGGTCATTATAATAAATTTTCTATGAAATTTTGTATAAAAACATAGAAAACTTAAGGGTGTTTTTACTTTAAAAAAACCCAATGTCATCCTGTCAGCAGGATTAAATTTAAATTAATTTATTAAAATTATGTTCATGGAATTTGTAAAAATAGATTCCATATTTTTTAATTTGAATAAATTTTAATTTATAATAAGTTCAACTTAGTTTTTACCAAAAATATTAGTAAATAAATTTAAAATTAATTATAGTGATTAAGGTAAAATTAAACTTAATAAGGGAATAAACTTTAAACTTAAGGTTCAAAATGACATAGAAACTTTTCCAACACCCATTGGATGGAAATATTTCATTAATACACCTTACATTATTGAGTTTGGTTGGTTTTTTATGAATTTTGTTAGGTATAAACAAGGGTACAGCTAACTTGTTTTCAATAATGCCTAGTGTGTCCTTTCCCTTCCCTATAATAGGCTACCACCTCTCCATATTCTTCACACCTCTCAAACCACTTAGGTTCAGACAATATATTTCCAATACACTCCCAAAAATCCATACCTTCCTCTCTGAATCCTCCCTTTGGTCATAAATAATTCCAAGTAATCCCTTTGGTGAAAACCAAAAGGAGTTACCTGGTTAAGAGGTAACACCTTCCCTCAAGATCCTTTCTTTTATTTCCATTCTCCACTCCCTAAACTATTCTTATTCCATGATTGTATAAAAAAAACAGTATCCTAAATATACTAGGATTTTTATTCTATTTTTTCAGCCTAAACTTACACACACTTCCCTCTAATGGTAAAATACATATTGTTTACGTGTATGTTGGACTACCGCCTTACAAAATGATGATTATTCATTTTTCCATTAATTCCTATCATGGGGGAAATTATAATGAAAAATATATTAATATATGATATATAATGTATTTATAATGTATTTATTCTTCTTTAATTATTATTTATAACATACCCTTAAGCTTTCCATCTTGTGTAAATATGATAATTTTGTTTGAGGAAGTGTGGACTACCGCCCCCTCAAAGCAGTGTGATTCATTCACACACTACATGAACTGTATTAAGGATATGTGTAGTGAATTTATATGATATATATGATAAAATAATTATAATTTAATGATATTATATACATATATACTTATACATATATTTCATTTACTTTGTTTCTTTCAATACATTTATAAAACTGAAGCAGTGTTCATGCGTACGTACGGCTTACTGTCTCCATGAACAGTGTATTGCATTTCATACTTCTATATTATATAGATTATAGAAATACATATATAATTAAAATTAAAGATATTTATATCATGTTTTACATATTTTAAATCATGATATAAGTATAAGGAGCAATGATATAACAACATAAGACACGTGTGAAAAATAAAGCTAATATTACATGAAGTGTAACCTTAACAAAGAATTTTTAACAAGTGGGTAATATAAGGTCATAATAAAACCATATGTGGTATTAGATATAATAATATGATTTTATAAAATATGTATAATAAACATACATTTATAATACATGAGGTTTTAATGAGTATGACAAGAGTCAAGACACAAGGTAAGGGGATTTCATCTCACTTTTTATTTCCATGAGATACATGCTTTATTCACCACCCATTCCTTTTGTGTGGTGTGTAAAATTACCATGGATATATTATATTGATATTATAATTATGTTTATGGATATTTAAATAACCATTTTATGATATTTATTTCATGGGGGTTATTTTTAAATATTTTCTAAATCAGTAAAGTAACTTTGTCTCAATTTTCCTTCTTTAAGACACATGCCATATCATTCACATATATTTTTCTCTAAGGTGTATATACTACCTTTTCACATGTTATATAATGAATAACCTTATTTTAATGATATTTTATGTTTAATTTAATATTATTCTTTCCATTATAAATTAATGTTACCAAAATTGTAATAGTTTATGGCTACGATTTAAATGTTTATCGAGATTGCTTATGATTATGCTTCCATCGATCCAATATTATGATCTAACTCTCAATAACTCTCATGAAGTTTATTAACCTTTGTATATTCATGTTATTTACATGTAATAATAAAAACTTTATAATCCTTGTTACTTAAGATAATTATGAAATGTTTTTATGAAAATCTAACTTTACCTCTCCTTTTGTTTAGAAATATGTGTTCCTTAAAACCCATTATTTTGAAAAATGATATAAAAAATGTTTTAATTTTATCCTATGAATTTAAATTATATCCTTACCCATGTTTTACCTTTTAAAAATAGTTTTAGAATGAATATTATTTTCATTTTTGAATCAAGACATTATTCTAAACTTTTAAGGTAAAAAAGGAATGTTCGACATGTATGGATGTGACAATCGGGTCCCGGTGACAGACACCTCGCCTTAACATGATCGTCAGGTCCTTCCCCACCAGGTACCACCAGTTTCCCTGTAGATGCGTGGTCCCCATCCTGGGGCCCAACCACGTGCCCGAACAGGTCATCTGACTAATGACTTTCCCCACAGGCCAATACATGTCCTTTCCAGTGTGATTTTTACTCACTCACACACACCCTAGGAAACTTCCCAGAAGGTCACCCATATTGATCACTACTTCAGAAGCACTCTTAACAGTGGAGTACTAATCAGGTAGGCTCCCAAAAAGAAAGGTGCGCCTTGTTGACATGATTCGTGTCATTTATCCATTTAACCCTTTATCATTTTAGGGTGTTAAAATCACCCCCACCCCCTTTAGAGCACAATTTCCTCGTTGTGAGCCCTATATCTCCACCCAGGCAGTGCGTTTCACTTAAGGCTTGGTACCACCTCTGATACCACTTTGTCACGACTCGTCCCTCGGGGCTCATGTCGTGACTACACCAAGCTCGCCTTCTATAGGCCAGGGGGTGGAGACTAGCACCAAAAGAGTATTCCCAAAAACGGGAAGGCATTGCCTTTAAAAATGTACAATGCACGGTCCGAGAACACAACAAGAAGAAACTATGAAGAAAACTGCTATTTAAAAAAGGGGTGCTGAAAGTAAAAGGGGCCGGAATACAAGCCCAACTGAAAGAATGATTACAATCAAAAAGTTCAAATACAACTGAAAGGAACAATACAACGGAAAATGGAAAACAGCTACTGAGTCATCCTCTGAGGATCCTACATGAAGGGTAGGTACAGATCACCTCCTCAGCACTCCACGTCTGCCCATCTCATCCACGTACTACCTAGTCCTGGATCCCTAAAACCTCAGCCTAGTTGCATGTTGTCTGCACAAGACACAACAAGGTGTGGGCGTAGCCCGTGCAGGGGTGAGTATAACAATACCTAGTAGGGACCCCGAGACCTCTAAAGGTCTTTTAGAACTCCACAAAGGAAAACTGAAAAGCATGGTCTCCATCACAAATCACAAAGCAATGGACACAGATCAAACCAGGTATACAACATAGAGAAATAGGATTATGATGCTGACCCACACAGGATTTCTATGAATGTTGATAGATAGCCACAGTATTCTCTAGGGGTAGTAACAAGTATCATTCCTAGTCACAAAGTCGAACACCTCAGTTTCTGGAGAACTCCACCTCTAATGAGTACAGTAGGCTTGTCGTGTCACACAGAGGTGCTTCCCACTAACCTTTGACTGCTGAGGTACTCCTCCTGCCAAGTACTGTGGGTCTGCTACGTCACACAGAGGCGCTCCCCACCGTGGGTCTACCACATCACACAGAGGCACTCCCCCTCGTGGCTTGCGGAGGTACTCCTCCTATCTAGTATCATGGGTCTACCGCATAAAACAAAGGCTTTCTTCACCATGGGTATGTCGCGTCACACAGAGGCACTCCCCACTGAGCCTGTCAAGTAGTGTCGAGTCGAAATGGTCAACAGTCGACAAGTCTCATCCAGTCTCAGGGTACCATACGTAGCACGCCTGAGATAACCCCTCCCCAATCCATCGGTCATATTTCAACCAACACTAAGTCTCACAAGAAAGTAACCTGATGATATGTCATGTCATAAGGGTTCCAATACACCAGACGGTGCGTCAAACAGATGCCCGGTCTGTGCGTTATTGGAATTTCAGTGCTGAGGGCCCGATTGGATTCGGGTGTGATATAGCCCATCCATACTCTAAGTTTCTCCAAAACTCTCATGGAGTAAGTCAAGAGGACAATCTCACTCCAAGGATCCTGACACCGTAGATGGTTCATCAAAAGGATGTTCAGTTTAGGAGTTAGGGACCGTTTTGTGTTACCAATCGGTACTGGGTCCGAGTCCGGTCCACCTCGGTCCGGGTCCAGCCCGACTCGGGTCTTACTAGACCTGGGTCCACCTAGCCCGCTGGGCCCGGCCTGACCCGGCTGGGCCACCTGTCGGCCCACTAAGCGGCGGGTCGGTCCGCTGGGCCGACCCGGCGGTGCCACCTGCCTGGAGGTGAGGGTCGCCAGGGATACCCGGACATAGTACGTCCGGGTAGAGATGACATGGCGTTGAGCCATGTCAGCGGGTCAACCTGTGGGGGTTGACCCAACGCAGCACCACATGGAACCGCGGGTCCTCTATGCCACGACTGACGAACCGCGACTTTACTATCGGAGGTGTCGCTGGCTCGCGCCCCGTCCACCGGCCACCAGTTGAACCGGTGGCCCCCTGCTCCTACATTGGCCATCGTAGGTCGCGGCCATGCTGTCGCGTGGGCATGCTACTAGGGGTGCACCCCACCTATGCTCTGCTGGTTCTTTCGCAGCCTGCTGGCTTGCCAGCCAACCTCTCTAGCGGCGCGCAACAGCCCACCGTAACGTCACCTGCGGCCGTCCGGTGTGTCGGACGCATTCCTCCGGTCTTCGTGGCTAATGATTTGCGACCTCCTTTGTTCATCGGTGGCGCACGATGGCGTGCTTCAACTCCTTCACAGCCAGCTGGTGTCGGCCGCTCCGATGACCATCGCAGCTTTGTGTAGCGTCCTCCTCTTGCGGTGTGCATCGATGCACTATCCCCAACGCAGCCGGTCGGTATTGTCACACCATTGGTGTTCCATGGAGGTGAAAAATTAGCAAATTAATGGAGGCTTTGATCCAGGTTCGTTAGTCTCGCGCCCTCCACGTTATCTCTCAAACAAGAGGGGTTAAGGTTTTAATAATCAATTCAATTAAAAAATAATAAAAAAAACCCACAAAGTTACCTCACAACAACATCCCGTGAGAACGAATGAATCAGGGATCAACCCATTAGTCAGTTGGTCCGCATTCTTCATATTATTCAAGAACAAGGAAGAGGAAATCATTCAAAAAACTTAAACGAATAACCCCCTACCCAGAAAACCTGTTGGAGAGCATCAGCGCTTGAAGGTGGATCGTGTTCTTTGTTCCCACAACCGGTTCCCAAGGATGCCACTCATATGTCATCCTCTAATTCAAGGTTCGGTGTCATATGTCACCTACCGCTGGGTTCGGCTCCATCCCCTAAAGTTCTGACATCGCAGTGCTCCTTCCACACTTCGTTACTTAGCAAAGCTGTGCTGATACCCCTCCCCAAGCTCCATATATATAGTAGAGAGGGATTGTAAGTAACGAAGTAGGAGTTTAATGGGGATCATTAATTAGGAAGCTTCCTAATTCTCCAATGATGCCATTACTTAGGGTTGGTAGGTCGAGCCATTTATTGGAATGACACATCATTGGCCCCACCCTTTTTCTTGTCCATTGGAGGATATGAAATAAAATAATAAAATTATTTTATTTCATTTCTTTTAAAAAGTTTCAAAATGTAACTTTTTTTCCTGGAACTACTACGCTCAAAGTAAAGTCTCCCTTAAGATAATCTCAGTACTACTGATTCAACAGTTCCCTCATATTTTTAATCCGAACACTAGTTCAAAAGTTAGAGAATGCTGCTCACACGTTTACTGAACGTACCTGAAAAAAAATTCAATAAATTAATTATGTTCAACCTCGACCCGCACCGGTAGAGGTTAGGCTCTTCCTAAGAAGAACACTCCCCAATTAACTCAACAGTACTCTCATATTTTAAATCTAAGTAACCATTTATATGTTATGGATTTTACAATAAAATAATTGTCACTTAATTATTTTATTTATGACCAAAAACTATCTTTCACTGGTGGCTCGCGCCATCCAATGTTAGTATCAGCCTAAGGAAAGCATACCCCCATGAGTTCAGCAGTGGTCTCTGATTTTCAATCTGATTTACCATTCGTGATTATAAGAATTTGAAAGATAAAATAATTTTATTTAATTATTTTATTTATGGTTATTCCATTTTCGGGTTTTCTCACAGGAGGCCCGCGCTGACTAAACTTAAGTCGCGCCTAGGTTAAACCCGCCATCCTGAATTCAACAGTTCCCTCATATTTCTAATCCAACCAACTATTTAATATTTATTCCATTTTTTCAGGAAAACATCTTACGCATGCTAATTAAAGCTTAACAAAACTTTGACGGATCATTCTGGGAACTATGGGCCTTAGAGTCACTCGCCGTCATATTTCACAGTCTCGAAATAATTCCATATAATTAAAAAAATAAAATTATATAGAAATTATTGGACATTAAATTCTCTCCACCTTAGGTTTTAACATCCTCAAAATCCAAAACAAAGGCAAATCAAACAAATGAGGGTACTGAGCATGAATCTGAGCCTCCCACTCCCATGTGCTCTCCTGGAGGTTCTCGTGCTACCATCGAACTTACACAAGAGGGATTGACTGTCCACGAAGGACTCTCTCCTGTTGATCCTATATATCTATCGAGAACTCCGTAAAAGTCTCCTCATTGTCAAAGTTCAACTCGCCCTGGTTGATGACATGTTATGGATCATGCACGCATCTCCTCAACTGCGACACGTGGAAAACATTATGCACCATGTGCATCTGTGGGGAAAGAGATAGACTGTATTCCACCTCGCCCACTCTACTGAGAATCTAGAAAGTTCCAATGAACCTTAGAGATAACTTTCTGCCCCTGCCAAATCTTCATAAACCACGTTGAGGTGAGACCCTTAGGAAGACATGGTCTCCCCCCTCCTGTCGGCATAAGACTTCTGTCGGCTCTATGCAGACTTCACTTGATAATAAGTGAGGCATCATGATACAAACTCTTCCACTACTTCCTTCATCACTGGAAACTAGTACTGATACTGGAAGTCCCGGTACAACTTCACCACTCCAGGATGTACCGCTAAAGGGGGTGTATGGATCTCCCTCAACACCTCCTCCTGAAGCATCACTCGTACCACAATGCATCCTCTGAAGAGGGTGATGTGCTCCCCACCCTCATAAAATCCTTCAGGAGAGCATCCTGAGGATATCTTAGCACTTAGGGCCTCACAGTCAATGTCTCAAGTTGTCCCCTCCCCCCTAAATTTTCTAAAGAATTTGGGGAGTGAAAGTCATAGACTGGAGGTAAGCGGTTTTCCTGAAAAATTGGAATAACTCTTAAATAGTTACCTAGATCAGAAATATGAGGGTATCGTTTCATTCAGGATGGCAGGTTTACCCTAGGCATGACTTAAGTTTAGTTGACGTGGGCCTCCTATGAGAAAACCTGAAAATGGCATAACCATAAATAAAATAATTAAATAAAATTATTTTATCATTCAAATTCTTATAACTCACGAATGGTACCTCGGATTGAAAATCTGAGACCACTGTTGAACTCATGGAGGTATTCTTTCCTTAGGCTAATACTAACATTGGTCGGTGCGAGCCACTAGTGAAAGTTACTTTTTGGCCATTAATAAAATAATTAAGTGACAATTATTTTATTGTCAAATCCACAACTTCTAAACCTTAACTCAGATTGAAAATCTGAGAGTATCGTTGAGTTTGTTGGGGCATGTCCTCTTTATCCAAATCCTAACCTCGACTGGCGGGGGTTGAGGGTGAACGTAATTAATTTATTTAACTTTTTTTTGGTACGTTCAATAAATGTGTGAGCGGCATTTTTTGACTTTTAAACCGGTGCTCTGATTAAAAATATGAGGGTGTTGTTGAATCTGCAGTGCTGGGATTCACTTAAGGGAAACTTTACTGTAACCGCAGTAGGTCTGGAGAAAAACTTAAGTTTTGCAACATTTTAAAAGAAATGAAATAAAATAATTTTATTATTTTATTATTTTATTTCATATCCTCCAATGGACAAGAAAAAGGGTGGGGCCAATGATGTGTCAAGCCAATAAATGGCTTGACCTGCCAACCCTAAGTAACAATGTCATTGGGGAATTTGGAAGCTTCTTAATTAATGATCCCAATTAAACTTCAATGTCATTACTTACCCTCCCCCTATCCTATATATATGGATCTTGGGGAGGGGTATTGGCACAGCTTCGCCAAGAAACGAAGTGCTGAAGGAGAACCGTGAAGCCGGACCCTTAGAGGATGGAGCCGAAACCTACAGAAGGTGACAGACGACACCGAACCACAAACCGAAGGATGACGTATGAGTGGCGTCGTTGGGAACCAGTTGCGGGAATGAAGAACAGGATCCACCTTCAAGCACGGATGCTCTCCAATGGGTTTTCGAGGTAGGGGTTATTCGTTTACATTTTTTTGAATGAGTTCTTCTTCCTCGTTCTTGAATAATATGAAGAATACGGACCAACTGATTAATGGGTTGATCCCTGATTCATTCATTCTTGCGGGAGGTTGTTGCGAGGTAACTTTTGGGGGTTTTTGATTATTGATTAATTCAATTGAATATCAAAACCTTAACCCCCCTCATGTTTGCGAGCTAACACGGAGGGCGCGGGCCTAACGAACCTGGCCCGAACCCTCCGCTACTTTGCTAATTTTGCATCTCCATGGAACACCGACGACGAGGCGATACCGACCGGATACATTGGGGATAGCGTGTCGATGCACGTCGCAAGAGGAGGGCACAACACAAAGTCGCGGCGGTCATCGGAGAGGTCGGAACTGGCTAGCCGCGGAGGAGGCGCGGCGCACCTTCACGCGCCATCGATGAACAAAGGAGGATGTGGCTCGTCAACCACAGCCACCGGAGGAAGGTGGCTGGCCACTGGGGATAGTGTGGCGCGCCATCACATGCCACTAAGAGGTCGACCAGCATGTCGTCCGGCTGAGACGGAACCGGCGGAGCGGAGGTGGGGCATGCCCACGCGGAAGCAAGGCTATGGCCTGTGACAGCCGCGGCAGGCACAGATGGCCGGTGGACAGGGCACGCGCCAGCAGTGCGCCCGGCGACAAACCCGCGGCCCGTCGGCCGCGGCACAGAGGACCCGCGGTGCCACATGGTGCCACGTGGGGGTTGACCCACTGACATGGATCCACACTATGTCAACCTTACCCGGACACTCCGCATCCAGGTATCCCTGGTGACTCGTGCCTCCAGGCTGGTGGTACCGCTAGGTCAGCCCAGCGGACCAACCCACCACTTAGTGGGCCGACCCGTGGCCCAGCGGCCTGACCCATGGCCCAGCTGGGTCGGGCCGGGCCCAACAGGTCGGGTTGACCCAGGTCAAGTTGGACCCGAATCAGACTGGGTTGACCCAGTTCAATTCGGGTAGGCCCATGCCAAACCGGATTGGGCCGGTCCAACCAAGGCTGACCGGACCTGGACCTAGTACCGACTAGTTACACAAAACAGGCCCTAACTCCTAAACTGGACGTCTGTTTGATGAACTGTCTGCATCATCGGGATCCTTGGAGTGAGACAATCCTTTTGACTTACTCCAGGAGAGTTTTTTAGAAACTTGCAGTACGGACAGGTTGGATCGCACCTGAATTTAACTGGTCCCTCAACACAGAAATGCCAATAACGCACAGACCGGGCGTCCGGTTGACATGCCATCTGTTGCGTTGGAACCCTTATGACATGGAGGATCATCGTGATACTTTCTTGTGAGACTTTTTTCTAGTTTAAGTACGAACGATGGCTTGGGGAGAAGTTCTCCCCGAGTGCGCTACGTATGGAACCCTACGATTGGCTAAGACTTGACGACTGATGACCGTTTCTACTTGGAGTGACTCGACAGGCCCAGTGGGGAGTACCTCTGAGTGACACGGCAGACCCACAGTTGTGAACTCCTTCGTGTGATGCGGCAGACCCACGGTACTCGATAGGAGGAGTACCGCAACAGGCCATGAGGGGGAGCGCCTCTATGTGACGTGGTAGACCCATGGTGGGGAGCGCCTCTGTGTGATGCGACAGACCCACATTACTCGATAGGAGGAGTACCTCAGCATTCCAAGGTTATTGGGAAGCACCTCTATGTGACGTAGCAGGCCCACTGTACTCGTTAGAGGAGGAGTTCTCCAGCAGCCAAGGTTTTCAACGTTGTGACTGGGAATGATACTTCTTAGTACCCCTAAAGAATATTATGGCTGGCTATCATCATTCATAGTGATCCTGTGTGGGTCAGCATCATAATACTTTTTCTCTGTGTTGTATATCTGGTTTGAGCTATGTCCATTTCTTTGTGCTTTGTGATTGAGATCATGCTTTGTGGTTTTCCTTTTTAAAGTTCTGAGAGACCTTCGTAGGTCTCGGGGTCCCTACTGGGTATTTTTATAATCACCCCTGCACGGTCTACGCCCGCACCTAGTTGTGTCTTATACAGACGACGGGCAGCTGGGCTGAGGTTTGAGGGAGCCAGGACTAGGTAGTACATGGAGGAGATGGGCATACATGGAGTGCTTAGGAGGCGATCTGTATCTACCTTTCAGGTAGGATCCTCAAAGGATAACTCAATAGATATTTTCCCTTTTTTAGTTGTATTTTTCCTTTCATTTGTATTTGTAATTTTTGGTTGTGCTCGTACTTTCAGTTGGGATTTTATTTCGTCCCCTTTTTCTTTCAGCACTCCTTTTTCTATAGTAGTTTTCTTCACATTTGTTTCTTGTTGTGTTCTCGGACTGTGCGTTGTACAGGTTCAAAGGAAATGCCTTCATGTTTTAGGGAATATGCCTCTGGGGATAGTTGCTAGCCCCTAGCATATGGAATGCGGGCTTGGGGTAGTCATGGCACGGGCCCCAGGGGATGGTTCTTGACAACAGACATAACTGATGTCATGGAAATCATTTCATTGGAGTTTAAATTATATGTTTACAAGTTTATCTTTATTGAAAAATGTTTTTCTTAATATTATGGACATTATTTGTTTTTAAAAAAATGTCAATGAAAAAAGTTTTCAAAAAAAATTATGTTTAAAAATGTATTTTTAAATGTTTCCAGGACTTCTTTATAGGTTTTCAAAGTATTTTCAAAGAAAAAGATTTCAAAATGTTTTTAAGTTTCCTTTATAAGTTTTTAAAAAAAATTGTTTTCAAAAATTTGTCAAAATCACTTATTTTTTTTCAATGAAAATGGTTTCTAAAATGTTTTCAAAGCTATCTTTATAAGTATTCAATTTTATTTTTAAGTAAATGGTTTTCAAAAGGTTTCATGTTTTAAAGAGAATTTTTCAAAGAAGAAAGGATATTTTCTCAATAAATGTTTTCAAACTATCTTTCCAAGTTATTTTCCATCCAAGATGAAATTTTTTGGTGTTAATAAATCCCTTTTATGAAATGATCCAAAGGTTCCATTCATATTCTTTATTAAATGGTTTAGGTTTTTATGGAAATATTTTTATGACACCCTTTTTTTCCATCGGTTATAAGCTTTTGGAACCCGCTTCTTTTCATGGGTTATTCTTTGATGAAATGATTATAAAACCTATCTATTTTTCATAGGTTTTGATGTGATGAAATGTTTATGATAACCATTTCATTTCATGGGTTATGATTTGATGTGTATAAAAACGATATCTTTTCATGGGTTGTCATATGATGAATGTTTTGTGTCACGTGCATGTATGATTTCATTATGTGATGGGTGGGACCTAAATCTCCCTCCAATGCATTGGATAACGATGGAAGACTCATGAGTATAAATGTTATGTGTGAACTTGATTAAATGTTCACAATGCTATGCATAGACCTAGTTGTATGTTCATAAGTTTATTCATGAACCTGATTACATGTTCAAAATGTTATGAGTGAACATTATTATGTGTTCATAATGTTATGTGTGAACCTCATTACATTTTCACAATTTTATGCAGGTACCTGGTTTCGTGTCCATAATTTTATTCATAAACCTGATTAATTGTTCACAATTTTATACATGAACCAGATTTCATGTTCACAACATTATGCATGTACCTAGTTGCATGTCCATATTTCTATGAGAGGGCCTAATTTCATGTCCTTAACATAATGTGTGAACCTATTTCTACTTATACATGTTCACTATGTTATACATTGATGTGTATGCCAAAATTCCATGTCTTATCCCTATGTTATGATTTCATGGATTATTCTCTTTATATTCGTATGATTCATGTCTTATTAACTATAAATCTTTATTCAATGATTCATGTTTATGATCTTTGATATTCAGGGTATGATCATATATTGATCATGACCATGTTCTTATACCCGTATGTTCATGATTTTTCTACACATTTCCTTTATTTTCCCTTACTGATCATTTGATCTCACCCCTTTCTTTTGTTTCCTTTCCCTAGGTTATGAAGAAAGGTTTTTAAGTATAGTTTATATTGGGGGAGATCTTTGTTAGAAACATTGAATATATTTCATCTAGCTAAAATATTTTTATTCAATGATTCCAAATGCACTAAACTAATATGGTCTTTGGGAATCTTTTTTTGTAATGTTTTCAGTATCCTGAAAAATTGATGAAATGTCTATGTATGTTAAGCCTGTTTTTCTATAAAATATGGGGTTGTTAATGGGGTAATTAGTTTTTTTCTTATGGTTTAGATGTGTAAATACTTTTATTCCCTGATTCTAGTGGTTCTCATCATAGTTAATGAGATTTAGTCCAGTTTCCTATAGGTGTATCTATTAAGGGTGTTTTTCATAGATAACATTTTATTCCTTATCACATTTGGTTTTTATTTATTATATTTCCTTGAAATTTAGTTATGATTGTTGTTTATTACATTTTTTATGTGATTCGTGGTTTCAGTTGGAAATTTGGTGTTTTAATGTGGGATATTGAAGGGAGTTTACTTAATACACTAGATTTGTTTTTTTAAATTGATCGAAGAGGCTTTATGATTTAAAATGGGATTATAAAAGGGTTTTCAAATAGGTTTTCATTGTTTTGATGCTTGAATTTAAATTTTCATTTTGTCTTGCTAAATTGGTTTTTGAAATTGATTTTATGTTTTTCCCTCATTGATGTTGATATGTTTTGCATTGAGTAGCACATGGAGAACCATGGGTCTATGATATTCTAGAGAATTTTCCAAGGGACTGAGAGAGCCTTTGGAAGAAAGACCGAATGAGCTTCTATAATGCTTTTCATGGAACCGAGTGATCCTTTGGGAGGAATATTGAGTTTGTTTCCAACTTTTTGACAAGGGACTAAGTGAGATCTAAGAAATTTGGGCCTAGGGAAGACTGAGTGAGTTTCCAACCCGTTATACTTACTTATCCTGGTAGAAAACCTTGTTTTAGACAAAGTAACACTAGTCCCTTATAGTTTTATCACATGGTTCACATTACATATGATCGATTGGTATTCATATTCTTTATGAATTAGATTAGATACTTGTATGATTGAGAAAACTTTTGTTAACCTATTTCAATTTATTTTGTTATATGATAGTGATTAATCAAGTACCTTTTTTATGACTTAATTTAGTGTGTGGATTATGATTATGTCAGGTGGATTTATCCAATTATTTGGGTCTTTTTTACTCATGTTTTGAAACATGGATTACTTTAAGAAAACCCAAAGTGATTTAAAAATGGAAATGGTTTTCAAGGGAACATTCTTTAAAAGTGAACATAGATTTAAAAATTAGTTTCAAATTTTATTTATTGGTTTTATAATTAAAATCCTTATAGAGATTCATGGTGGTATCCTACTTGGTTTTATGCCTCATAACATTATTATGCCCTTAGGTTTGGGAAGGCTTTGTTTTTTAGTACATAGCTAAAGGTAAGGGCGCCATGCATTATGGTGGATCTTCATGATTATCATCATCTTGGGTTAGTTATGTTGGTGGACTTGTAGTCTCAAGGGGTTTAGTTCATGAGGATCTTTTTTAGTTTTTTAGTGGGATGTTATGTATTTCATATTTGGGTCTTCATACCTATTTTGAGTTATTATCTTTTGACTATATATATCATGTGTATGTCTGGTATATGAAATGTTATATATGGTGATGTGATGGTATTTATGATATCTGATATTAGTCATTCTTACATTTACTTTATTGTATGTTATATCTATAGATCTAAATTATAGGGTTGGTGTGGAAATCCAAATAATGGATGGGTTTTTCTTTTTTTAAGGGTGAAATAATTCCCTAAAGGTTATTTGTGATGAATTGGTTCTTATTGCTTTCCCATAGTGATCGGGAATGTGCTTCGAGCCTTATGGCATGCTGACTCAGGGGACAGGTCTGGTCGACTTGGGATGGTTCACTATTGGGGATAAGTCTCTAGAGTTAGCACCTTGTGATGAGTTGTGTGATTGTGTGGTGGGTTGTGTGCCATGCTTTTTCATTCATTCATGTTTTGTTTGTGACCTCATCTTGACTAAGAGGGTGGTGGATGATATTTTAGACCCTTCCATGAGTGGGTGGGATTTGGTTGGTTGTATACCATTTCCCTAATCAAGAGATTTCTTGAAGGGACCACCTTAAGTGAGAGGGTATTGGTCCACATGTGTTTGTGAGACCCGCCCTATGAGAGATAAGTGGTTATGTTGTAACACCATCCTAATTGAGAGGGCGATGGATGTGTTTTGAAATCTTACTTAAGTTTGAGGTACTATCCTGGATACATCTTGAGTGACCTATCATCAGAGAGGGACTAATATGGGTACTTTTTTGGGCCCCACACTTGGAGAGAGGGTAGTGACCAAGACATGGGGGTTGGACTTATATTTAGTGAGATGGTGTCAGCAGGACTGCCTTGAGTGAGAAGGTTAGTCCAATACTTTGAATTTGGACCCTACCCTTTCCCTTCAGGGTTTTCTCAATTCTTGGATATTCCCTATGTACCTAGAGTCTTCAGGTACAATATGTTTTTTGGGTACGATGACACTAGGTGACTAGATTTCATCTTAGGATGAAGTTGGTATAGTTAGGTGTTATTGTTGCTTAATAATCACACGTTGACTTGATGTTCCTAGAGTTGCGGTGGCTTGGTCAGCACATGATGTTCTGAGGAACTAGTGTGTGCATGTTTACTTCATTTCATTTTGTTTCCCCATGAATACATGTATATAATGATGTATATTAGGGTCACTTAGTGAGACCTTATTGAGTTTTATTTGTCTCACACTGCACGTTCACTCTGGTGTGTGTTCATGCCTTATGTTTTCTTATAAATATGAGCACATTGTTGATCAGGTTGGGGCAGCTCTACGGGTATCAGATACTAAGATGAGGTGAGTCTTGGGGATGACACTAGAATATCTTGTGTATTTTGTTCCTCTTGCATATTTTATATATATATGGTCTTCCCCATGGGAAATAAATTGATGTATGTTGGGATGACTACATTTTATTTTGTTAGTGGATTTTTGTATTGCTTATATGTACTTTGATGCTTATAGTGGATGATGTATGGTTATTTCCATTGTTCAATCGGATTCATGGACATAGTATATCCAATATATGATTTAGATCATCACTGTTAGTTGGTAGCCTTTGACACCTCCACCAAGGCACTGACATGTGGTCTTTGACTGGGGCCACTACCACAGATTGTGGCAAGGGATGCACCGGCTTTTATCAATGCTAAGAAGAAAGCACTGATAAAAGTCTCACAATTATCAGCGCTAACTAAAAATGATGATAAAGGTAATGTTTATCAACGCTAAAAAAGCGTTGATAAAGGTGAATCATTTATCATCCTTTTTCTAGCACTGATAAACATTATATTTATCAGTGCTATTCTTAGCGATGATAAAAGATTTTAATAAAAAAATATTATTAATATATATATATATATATTATATTTATATTCAAAAATAATGATTACTTAATTACATTAATTAAAAAATGCATGTTTATAATTATTATAAATATGATATATTAATATATTTTTTTTAATAATTCAAAAATACATATATAATTTTTTAAAAAAATTAATTATATGGTTATAAATAAATATGTTTATATTTGAATAATTATAAAATTATAATAATTTTTTTTAAATAATAAATGTATTTATTGTATTTATAATTATATATTTATAATTATATATATAAACACTTTTTTAAATATATTTATTTATAATTATAATTATAAATATATATATATATATATTAAAAAATATTTATCTCCAATGAATTGAGTCAATAAATATATATATATCATGAGATAATGATGATATTCATGGACATGTTTATGTTCATATATTGATATGCATGAATATAATTGACACTATCTATGATCATAAGTTTATTTGTGGACATGATTGAGTTTCTATATATGTTCTAAATGTTAGATTACCTATTCTTATGATTACACATGCATATGTTATGTATTCATGACTCATGAAATGTTCATTTATACATTAACACCTTTATTATTCATGCTTCTATATATGTGATGACACATTTTTTTATGATTTATACTTTTCAATCATGTTATATCCATAAACTTATTTATGTTCTCATAAATAATTATAATATTACAATAAATATATTAAATAATAAATATATTTATTATATTTATAGTTATAAATTTTAAATAATATATTAATACTTTTAAAATTTATTTATTTATCATTATAATTATAAATAACTAAATATTAATTTAAATAATTATAAAATTAAAATAAATACATTTATTATAATTATATATATATATATATCTTAATAAATATATATATATTAGGTGTTTGGGGGTACAATTACATTTAACACACACACACCACACACACAGTCCTAAAAGGCAGGTCATAGCCCCCCAAGGGATAGCCCACCCATCAATCCTTTATTTATTCAATACATAGCCTAAAGGCCTAGTGGGCATGAAGCCCATTACATTACCTAAAGACCCTCAATCTGACCCGAAGGCCTAGTGCAGCGACATGCCTGCATCATGCTTGTGTCACCGTCTGTCTGTGTCATTTCTGCATCACCACTTGCCTACATCATACTTGCATCATCATCCGCTTGTGTCATGCCTACGTCACCACCTGGCAACGGTAATTCACTCCCACCCGGATTTGATCCCGGGTCTCATGCAGAATCATGGGGCACCACGACCACTGAGGCACACCCCAACTCCTCTTAATAAATATATATGTTTATATATATTAATAAATATATATATTTATAATTATATGCAAATATTTATAAATATATTTATTTATAGTTATAATTATAAATATTTATTTATTTATTTATTTATATTTATAATTATAATTACATATATATTTAAATAATCAGAAAATTACAATAAATACAATTTTTATAATTTTATAAATATATATATTTATATATTAATAAATATATTTATTTATAATTATAATTATAAATAAATATATATTTTTTAATAAATATATTTATTATATTTATAATTTTTTAAATATATATATATATATATATATATAGATGGTTGTCGGGCGTCGGGAGCTCCCGGCTCCTGGAAATGGCTAGGGTTTCACTTAGACGCCATCGTCGTCTACTACAGGGATTCCGTCTTGCGTCTCCACGCTGTCGTCGCGCTCAATGCGGGGAAGATATCGCCACCTTCTTGCACATTGCTGTCGCAGCGGGACCATGATCTCATTGTCGCACACCCTCATCCACGCCACCATTTCATCCACTGCAGGATCACGATCTCACCATTGCGCGCCCTAGTCCACACCGTCATCGTGTTGCTGTGGGGTATTCATGATCGCCACTGCGCTCACCTCAAGCCAACCCCACTTCTCATGGTTCTTTGGTAGATGGAAACATCTCTTGGTGAAGCTACTCTGGGGTGAGGGTTTTTTGATTCACATAGGTATGGCGTTTACAGATCTGATGATTGCAAGGCTGCCCTGAATGATTTCAGGTCAAATGCTTTTGTTTTCATGAGAAAAAGCTCATTTTTTATCTACAAAGCGTCATCTACAAGGGTGATCTGTCGAAAGGGGAGCATCACTCATGTGAGAGATGATGACGATGCAGGTTATGAATGTCTGAAGTTAGGTTTCCTTTATATTATTGTATGACTGATCTTACCCAAGGGCTCCAAACCTTAGAAAGTAGATGATTTAGTCATGCATCTATCATCGATTTGGGGTTTTGATAATTGGAGATGCATCTTAATGGGAAGATGCTTCTTCCGTATTATTTTCCCCTCATAGGATTTGAAATTGTGAGCATGGGGCTTTGGTTCAATATACCTTAAGCCTGGAATTCTTCATCTTCGTGAATGGGATAAAAGTTTCAATCCTTTGGAGGTATGAAACTCATCTGCACAACTATGGGTCAAAGTTTTTGGTCTTAACTGGCTATTGTGGAACCCGAAGATCTTTTATGATTTTGCACTTGAAATTGGTGTTCCCATCAAACGTGATAATGAAACTGAGTGTTCTCTCTTTGGACATTATGCAATTTTTTTGGTTGAGGATGATCTAGGTGCTAACATGGTTGACAAAATTTATCTCTCCACTGAATCTGATAAGATTGAGCTCATAATTGAATAAGAGAATGTTCCAAAATTCTTCTCAATATGAAAGATTATTCTACATGAATCTATGAATTGTTGAAGATCTATATTTTTTTCATTATTATCAGTGCATGGACAAGTAGAAGCCAACTGCAATAGGAGGGATCATGAAGGAGATGGTAGACACATTAATGTTGATGAGGGAAAGGAGTTACAAAAAGGGAAGTCCCCTAAAAAATATAGGTCAGCTGCTTTAAGTAATTTAACTACCTCTGAAGATGTGAATGATGAATCTGTAATGCTGTTAATGGGGGGTTTAGCCTATGGTGTTCATGAGTTAAGCAATTCTTACATTGATGATGTAGAGAATAAATTACTTCCTACTGAGTGCTCTGAGAATAAGTGATGGTCTGATATTGTTGCTAAAGAAGGAAGTTCAGGCAGAATTCTTTTGTATAATCAAACACCTCTGGTAGAGGATGAACAAGACACCAATGAGATTGATGTGAAATGTATGGCTAATGAATGCTTCAAGCATGAACAAATGATAAGAACTAACAAAGTTAAGAAGATAGATATCTCTATATCTTTGAATAAAGCTCAAGAGAAGAGGTAGTCTCAATAATCTGTAGAAAGTCCCAAGAAACCCAGGACTTCTTCACCTTAAGTGATTCAGTTGGAAGTAGAGGAGGTTGAACCGGATGGTAATTGAAAAAAATCCAAGTCATGGAGATAGGAACGTCATCCAAAATATCATTGTCGATGACGTGGTTGTGCTGAGGCTTCTGTGTGTGGTTGATCCATGAACCAGCTCACTTTGGAGCAACAAAAGCTACGAGAGAAATACTTTGTGCTCTTCAATCAAAATAATTTGCGGTCAGAATGAAAATTTGTTGATGATATCTCTGATCATTACTATCACTACTACAAAAACAGCCTATATCAGCGCTAAAAAAGGGCTTTAACAGCGCTAAAAAAGCGTTGTAAAGCTCAGCGCTAATATAGGGGGGGTCCCTTTTATCAGCGCTCCGAAAAGCGCTGATAAAGGCCACTTTTATCAGCGCTAAAAAAAAGCGCTCATAAAATACCCCTTTTTCGGCGCTTTTTTTAGCACTGATAAAGGTAAAAAAAAAATTAAAAAATTAAAAAAAATTAAAAATAATGCGGGGAGCTTTTATCAGCGCTTCACACCCCCTTTATCAGCGCTAGGAGGTCTCCCGCGCACTGCCCTTCCCGCACATCCTCATACGCGCGCACCTATTTCGCTTCCACCCGAACTCGAACCTGAGACCTCCCCCCCTTTTGCGGCTACATCTTTAGTACTAAGTCATTTCGTTTTGTTCTCTATTTAATGATATATCTATATATATAGTTATATTTATTCATATATTGATATTGATTCATATTAATATAAATATATTTATTCATATATTAGTATATATATATATTAATTCGTATATTAATATATTTATATATATATTTTTAGTTATAAATTTTTATACGTATATTTATTTGTATATTAATATATACTTATAAGATTAGTTTTAAAACATTTATGAAAAAATATGTTTTTTATGTGTGTTTATAAATAAATAAATAAATACATACATACATAGATATATACAACACACAGACACACACAGAGAGACACACACACACAAACACATATATATTTACGAATAAATACATATATATGTGTATTTGAAAAGCCATAGAATGTACTTATAAGATTAGTTTTAAATACATTTATGAAAAAATATGTTTTTGATGCGTGTTTATAAGTAAATAAATAAATACATACATATATACAACACACAGACACACACATAGACGCCCACACACACATACACACATATATATTTATGAATAAATACATATATATGTGTATTTGAAAACCATAGAATGTTAAAACAACCATAACTTATAATCTATAATTCCGTTTTAACGCTACAACCAGTCAAATCGAAGAAAATGAAACAATCTTCAATATGATATGTGGTACAGGCCTAACGGACATCTGGATCAGAAGTTATACTTGTTTGAATGTTAAAAAATCGGAGTATCCTGACTAAAAACTCAGTTTTGGAGGCCTTATGGGCCTTTTTTGGGCTCGAAAAATGTGACGGAGGCTTTGCCTTAATCAATATCACATAGAGCTCATCGTAGGCTTCGATTTGATATGCTGTAGAGCTCAAACGGACACACAGATCAAAAGTTATGGCCGTTTGAAGTTTGAGTTACATTTTCAGCATATTTTAGATCTTTTATTAATTGTTTTGATTTTTTGTGTCCTCAAATTGTTATTAAATGATTTTTAATCGATAATAATTAGAAAATTATTAATTAATTATATTTTTTTAAAATATTTTGAAGCCATTTTCACTAAATTTCTTATATATTAAATGTAATAGTCTATTTATACGTATCTATAACATATTTAAAAAATATATATTGTATTTATATCAATATAAATATACTTATATAACAAAATATTATTTTTCATGAAAAAATATTTTTTTTTGAAACTTAACATTTATCAGCGCTCGGGAAAAGCGCTGATAAATCCCCCCTTTATCAGCGCTACTTAAAGAAGCACTGATAAAGGGGTCCCCTTTATCAGCACTAAAAAAACTCTGATAAAAGTGAAGCGCATCCCTTGCCCATTTTTGTAGTAGTGTATGGGGATGAACCTGATCCTCTTCATTGTTAGTTTTCTTATAGATGCGGGATTGCCCTTTGTTTTACCTCATCCATCCTCTTTTTCATGTCTTTTCTTTTATTTTGATTAATAAATTTATGTAGGAGCAGGTTCACTTGGCTCTTAGACCTTTTCGGTATATATTTAAAAATATATACAAATATTTATAAATATATATGAATATTTATAAATATATAGAAATATTTAAAAATATATTTAATGTATATATAATTAGAAATAAATGTATATTTATTTATAATTATAATTATATATTTAAATATTTATTTATTTAAATGTAATTATAATTATAAAAAAACATATATATATTTAAATAATTATAAAATTAAAATAAATACATTTATTATAATTTTATAAATATATATATATATATATTATTAATAAATTTATTTATAATTATATTTATATTTATATTTATAATTATCTACAAATATTTATAAATATATGTATTTATAATTATAATTATAAATATATATATATATATATATCAAAATAATTATAAAATTATAATAAATATATTTATTATATTTTTAATTTTATAAATATATATAATTATATAAATATATAATAAATATATACAAATATTAATAAATATATAATTTTTTTTGAATATATATAGAAATATATATAAATATATACAAATATATATATATATATATGTATAAAGATGTATAATTATATAAATATATTTATAAATATATAAAAATATATATATATATATATTTATTTAAAAATATATAAAAATATTTATACTAAAACGGTTAACCATGGATTGGACATCCATGGCTCCAAAATTTATTAAAGAAAAGAAATAGTGCACAAGGCAAGGGGGAAATGTTCATAATGTGCTAATACCACATTAGAGAAAAAAGATAAGAAATTTAACACAAACAATAGATATCGCCTCTTTTTATACCAGCCTTGGCCTCAAGACCCCCCCCCCCCCCCGAGAAGCCGGGTGACGCCCTCTTCTCCATTGCATTGGTTGCAGATATGGTGCTTCATCTGTCTTCTCATCCATATACAAGGAAACCTCCTATGTGGTGTTGCAAGAAAAATCATTGGTGTCCTTCTCATGAGGTGTCACCAGGGTGGCAGAGTCACACACCAAAGCAGCATCTACACCTGAAACCTGGACAACCCCTCATGTACATCATGTACAGGAGATTCATCATCATCCATAATTGCATCATGTGCAGGAGGGTCATCAATCTTCTCTTGAGCTGTCTATAGTGTGGCAGGATCACACAAGGCACCATCCACACCCACATTCTAAACAACCCCTTCTATAAAAGTTGTGTAGAAGGGTCATCGCACAAAGCATCCTTTAAGGCTTCACCTACACCCTTCTTCAGGACGAGTCCCTCCAAAGATTTCCCTCCAACAGTAGAGCGCAACAGAGTAGAGTTCTTTCGGTTACTACATCCTGCACTCTCAAGACCTTTGAGATTGATCAAGTCAAAATTAGATGAGTTAATAGAGTCTGACATAGAGAAGAAATTTATGCTAGATTTGTCATGTCCCAACAATAACTTGGTAGGGGACTTTGATGAAACATCACCATCCTTAGGACATTCAACCAGAAAGGCATCCGTAGTGGACTGATTGAATGCCTGGATAGTTCCAGGACAAAGAGAGGCATCCCTATAAGTATCTTGTGGCATGTCACCATCCATAGATCCAGAATTAGCACCAACCCAATCCAATTTCTCCACCTGAAAAGCAGGTTGCACATCAACCTGGACAACAGGATCATAAGGCCCATCAGTGGGCACAATGTTCAATAGTGAGTTCCTAGCATGACCATCCACCTTGGCCACTGACAACTCTTCATTCTGATCAACAATCACAATAGTGAGAGATCTTGGTTTTTTAGTCATCACCAACTAAAAACCATCATCATAAAGAAACTTCATCTTACCCTTACTATGAGCAGAGGCCACAGCTGGATGACCCATCTCCAAATTAACCTCATCTTGAATGGATGCATCCTGGTCATAATCATTATCATCCATGTCATCCTGGATTTTCTTTGAACTAATTGAGCCCCCAGAACAACCAACAACCGCATCCATAGGGGGCATCATACCATCACCATCATTGACCACAACAACAGTTGCATGCTATGGTGAGAAAACCTGCAAGGGATTCCCACAAATTAGGGCCTCATTCATACCTTTTTTCATTACCTCGTCAAAGGAGGAAGAATCCTTCTTCTTGAAGTCCTTGTTTCCATTTGAGCCAATACCTGGTTGTGCCTTCTTACACTGCTCATAGGAATGTCCTAATGATTTAGATCATTGGAGATACCTTCAACATTGATCAAATGAGTGACCAATACAAAGACAAGAGTCACAAAAACTAGGTAACCATTCATATTGAATAGAAATTTCAATCTTGAAATCATCCTCAACAAGAAACACAATATCAATCAATTTATGAGCAAGATCAACTTCAAGTAGCACATGAGCGAAGTGGCCAAACCTAGAATGTTCAATTTCTTTATCCACCTTATTAAGAGACCCTATAGCAGAAGACACTTACCAAAGGATTTTCAGATTCGAAAAGATCCAGCGGAGGCCCCTAATTCTAATCCATATCTCTATGGAGGAGCTCTTGATTGCAAAGGGGTCCGATAAAGGATCCCATTATTGAAGCACAATAAACCTAGGTTTTAAAGGAATTGGACCAAAACCCAAAGAAAAACTTTGAATTTATTTGTATGGAAAAACAATTTGATACATACCTTTCCTAATCTAGATCAAACTCTGGTCACTAAAACCCCAACATTGAAGCATTTGGTCTTTTAAATCATCAAGCGTTAAAGGACAGTCCCTTTGTGATCTTGAGATCCGAGTGAGAAAAGAGAATTGACACTCCTCAAGATGGTCTTCATGAATCTATGGATTCACTTCCACAAAATATATAGATCCATTCTTAGTGATTCTCTTATGTAAGGCCTCTGAAGACTACTGGATATTTGAGAAAAACTTATATATCAATGAAAAAGATTTTAATTGATCAAGATTCACTGTCACGACCCGTCCTCGGGGCCCGTGCCGTGACTACCCCATGCCCGCCTTCCATAGGCCAGGGGCTGGCGACTAGCACCAAGGCGTAAATCCCAACAAAAAAAAGGGAAGACATTGCCTTTGAAAAGTAAACAAGCACCACATAGTAAGCAAGCGGAAAAGTAAACACTAAGTAAAAACGGTACAAGCTGTGTTGAAAGAAAAAGGGGCCGGAAATACAAGCCCAACTGTAAAGTAAAACTGAAAGGAAAAGCCGCAGCGTCGATCCGTCCTCTGGAAGTCCCACCTGAAGGGTGGGTACAGATAGCCTCCACTGCTCCTCGGGTCCACCTGACCGCTCCGAGTACGTCCCGCCCAGTGGTCCACCTCCAGGCACCGTCCTGCTCCGTACACCTCCACCACGATCAGCGCTGTCCGTCGTCTGCAACCAACACAACGTAGTGCGGGCATAGCCCGTGCAGGGGTGAGTATAAGCTACTCAGTAGGGACCCCGAGACCCCCGAAGGTCTCCCGAAATCCACAAAGGATAAACCACAAAGGAAAGATACAATCACGAAGTAACAACCGACACTGCTTAGGTATATGCCCATACATATACCTAAGTCATCAATTCCCGTTCGGCTCCAACGTCCGAGCCCAAGCACAACCCAGTCTACACAGGAAAGCAAACATATACCTACACAGGATAGCACAACACAATCCACAAAGGAGAGTAAACAGTAAATCCACACAGGATAGCTCAACACAATCCACAAAGGAGAGTAAACAGTAAATCCACGCAGGATAGCTCAACACAATCCACAAAGGAGAGTAAACAGTAAATCCACACAGGATAGCTCAACACAATCCACAAAGGAGAGTAAACAGTAAATCCACACAGGATAGATCAACACAATCCACAAAGGAGAGTAACACAAGATTCAGCTCACGCAGGTATACATCATCAAAAAGGTGAAAAAGATGATCAGACATAGATACTGAATCATCTAAGCTGGGACCCACATAGGATACAAGACCAGCCGTCCTCATTGTTTCATTTATGCTGGGACCCACATAGGATACAAGACCAGCACGGCTGGGACCCACATAGGATACAAGACCAACACTCTTCATTGATTCATCTATACTGGGACCCACATAGGATACAAGACCAGTATTGAATCATCTAAGCTGGGACCCACATAGGATACAAGACCAGCACGGCTAGGACCCACATAGGATACAAGACCAGCTGTCTTCATTGATTCAACTATACTGGGACCCACATAGGATACAAGACCAGTATTGAATCATCTAAGCTGGGACCCACATAGGATACAAGACCAGCACAGCTAGGACCCACATAGGATACAAGACCATCTGTCTTCGTTGATTCATCTATACTGGGACCCACATAGGATACAAGACCAGTATTGAATCATCTAAGCTGGGACCCACATAGGATACAAGACCAGCACAACTAGGACCCACATAGGATACAAGACCAGCTGTCTTCATCGTCGCAGTCCACTGAGGATCTCTGCACCGTCGTCGTCACAGTCCACTGAGGATCTCTGCATGGTCGTCGCCGCAGTCCACTGAGGATCTCTGCACGGTCGTTGCTGTCAAAGTAGTAGTCGCAGCCAGCACTAGGGTTCCCGCACACAGCAAGCTCGTTCGGGAGGGTCCGCTCCACGAGTCGAGAGGCTGATATATCAACTGTCACAAAGTCCGAAGTTGACGTATCCAAAAGTTCCGTATCGACAACAGGAACTCAACGCCACAGACGGCGCGTCAATCGGACGCCCGGTCTGAGAGTTATTGGCCTTTTCGTCCTAGGGGCCCGGTTGGTTTTTAAGGCAAAACCAATCCGACCGTACTCCACCTGCATCCAAACCTCGGGCAGAGTATTCCAAAAGATCCGTCTCACTTAGAGGAATTCAACAAAGCTGACGGCACGTCAATCGGACGTCCGTAGCTCAAGATATGAGCGTTTCCGCTCCGAGGGCCCGGTTGGTTTCGTGTACGAACCAACCCGGCCGAACTCAAAGTATTCCGAAACCTTGAGTGCGATATATCTAAATGACCGTCTCGATCCAAGGATCGTGTTGCCACTGACGGCGAGTAGTTTGGAGGCATGTAGCTCAAGATTAAGGCGTTTGAACGAAAAACATCCGAAGACGGGGGGTCCGGGCCCCGGCCGACCCGGCCCGACCCCCCTGGGTCGGCCGAACCCGGTCCGACCCGGTCGGACCGGTCTGGCTCGGCCAGCCCGGCCCGGCTCCGCTGAGCGGCGCGGGGGGGAGCCGCCACCCCCGCGTGACACCCCTGCGGCACCCGCGGGGTGTCGGCCAGACAGCCGGACGCGGCTGAAGCCACGTCCCGAGTGACGCAGGGGGGCGCCGCCGCCCCCGCGTGACACCCCCGCGACAGCTGTGAGGTATCTCCCTGGGGACCGGACGCGGCTTCAGCCGGGTCCCGCGCGCGCCGGACCCGCGCGGCCGCGGGTCCGCGGGCGCCGCCGCCGGCTTCCACGGGCCACCGGAGTCGCTCCGGTGGTCCGTTTCCCTTCCTGTCTGCGCCGTTGTTCCTCCCGGGATCCGTTCTTCACTGCGGGATCATCAAACTTCCGTTGCGGCACGTTCCGTCATCGCCCGTCAAATCCGCATAACAACGAAGAACGGCGGAGGGTCGTCGGGCCGTGTTCGTTTGGCCCGCACCCTCCGCGTCAGTGATAAACAACGGGAGAAACAAATTCAACATATGAATTCAACAATTTTAATGGAATAAATTTGTTCTTATTTTTCCGTTTCTTTACTTTAAAAAAAAGAGAACGATCACGGGAAAAATGAATAAACTCACAACAACCCCTACCTCGTTGGTCGTCGTCGTACGCACGTCCTTCGCGGAATTGCTCGTCGCGGAAGGAGGAGATCGTCGCGTCGTCGCGGAAGGGCGTCGCGTCGTCGCGGAACACGACGTTGAGTCGGCGAACTCAACGGACCATGAACAACATATTTAATTTAATTAAATCATTAAATCCGTGTTTTGGTAAAACCACAAAGAAGATTAAAAAGAAAGTCCGAGACTCTTACCTCAAGCAGCCGATCGAAGATCCGTCGCGGAGGAAGAGACGTCGCAGAAGAACGTTGCAGGAAGGGAACGTCGGCGTCTCGGAACACGGCGTCGCGTCGCGTCGATTTCCGGGTTCGGTGTTCTTCGTCGGAGGTCGGCGTTCTTCGCGAAGAAGGATAAAGGCACGAGGACTCTGTCAAACCTCTCAACCAGTAATCCTCCAAAAAGATTGGTTGGTCTTATTTTATTATTATGCCAACACACGAAAAAGGGTAAGTAACGACCCATCAATTCATTGAATTAATTCAACGAAAGAAACAGCTCATTTAATTTACGAAAAAACCGCCCAATTAAATGGTCTGTTAAGAATTTAAGAAAACGCATCAGTTGACTTTCATAATGACGGGTTTTTGCGGGTGCGTTACTTAGCGGAAAGAAATGGCGGGGCTCGTGTGGGCCCCACCTCACAAATATCCTACCAAGGGGGGTAGGATATTTCTGGATAGCATCCTATCCGGATCAACTCAGTTTAAGTCGTCTTTAAGTGGATTCAAGTGTCTTCCAAGTGGCTTAAGTGAAATAAAATAAAGTTGTCGAAAAATTATTTTATTTCTTAACTTTAAGCCCGAAAATTAAAAACCACACCCGAGAAAATGCAACTCCGGAAGAGGCATTTCTAAGCAAATACCGGCGCTGCGATTTCATCGGTGCCCTCAGAATTCGATTCCGGGCACCGGTTCAAAAGTTAGAAAAACCTGCTCGTCCGTTCTCTGAACGTACCCGAGCCAAACTTCACAAAATGATTTTGGGCACACCGGGCCTCGGAATCAGGCGCTATTAGAAACTGCGTTCTTGTAAAATTCCAAAGAAAATTAAGAAAAAAAATTTCATTGAAATTTACGGGTCTTTACATTACTCCCACCTCAGGGATTTACGTCCCCGTAAAGCTTCAACACAAACTAGGGATACAAAGGCGGTACTGGGCACACATCTGAGCCTCCCCCTCCCATGTGCTCCCTGGAGGTTCCCGTGCTGCCATCTGATGCGCACAAGAGGAATCGATCGTCCACGTAGGACCCGCTCCTGTCGATCCTCTATCCCCACCGGGACCTCCATAAAAGTCGCCCCATCATCCACATCTAGCTCCCCATGGTCAAAGATGTGCGTCGGGTCATGCACGTATCTTCTCAGCTGAGATACGTGGAAGACGTCCTGCACCCGGTGCAACTGAGGTGGCAGATCCAGGCGATAAGCCACCTCGCCAATCCTGCTGAGGACCTGGAAAGGCCCGATGAAGCGTGGAGACAACTTGCCGCCTCGGCCAAATCTCCGCAAACCACGTCGAGGTGAGACCCGCAAGAAGACTTGGTCGCTATCCTCGAACTCTAGTGGTCTCCGCCTCCTGTCAGCATAAGACTTCTACCGGCTCTGAGCTGTACTCATCCGCCCCTGGATGACCTGGACCATCTCAGGTGCCACAAGAGCTGCAAGATTTCTTCTTTTCCGATAAGAGAAATTTGGTCTCATCCCCTGGATGAACCACATTCTTTGCCTAATACAGTCAATCCCGACATGGATGATACTAATCCATACCAAGGATGACGTCGTAAGGCCTCGACGCTACTACCAAGAGATCCAACCGTTACTCTCGCCTCCAAGGGTTGAGTCACACTGTCGGCATCAGTGTGTGGTAACTGGGTCTCCTCCAGTAGATGTCTCACAAGTGAGGGTCAAGTCAATAGTCAAAACTGGAAACTCTTAGTAACAACACAAAAGAGGACAGGAATGAAAACATCACAAAGGTATGCGTCTTTTATTATTGCAGCTCATAATACAAAGACGCTACACAATAGCAACAAGGAACTAGAAGTACAAAAGACGTATCCACTAGTTCCGCTCCTATCCACTTGCTCCCAGAGCTCCATGATCGAAGGCCTCAGCTGCCTGAAGCTGAGCTCTCCCATGTCCACCAACTCCCTGCGGTCGGGGTGGACCTCCTGGTGGTGGTGGTGGAAACACCTCGAAGTGTCTACCACCATCGGCTACTCGGCCAGCTCCTCTCCCTCGTCCGCCTGCACCCTGCGGACCACCGTGGCCGAACCTCTGTCTGGGAGGTCCCTCTACTACCTGCTGCTCATCTGCAAGATGAGTCGGGCAGTCTCGAGCCATGTGACCTCACCCACTACATGCGTAGAAATGTTTTCCCCTCGGGTAGCTGGCTCTCCTTCGGGTTCCCCGCACAACCGAATCTTCATCCTGTGACTGCCCATCTGATGGTCTGGCCTGCTTGGACCTCTACGTCACTTGTCTACTGCCAGCTGCAGAAGACCCTGATACGGGCCGTCCTGTGGAGGGCCCTGTCACTGGAGCCTGCTCGGCGAGAAAACTCTCCACTAGAAGGGCTCTCTCCAACACCTCTGCCTGTGTCGGAATGTTGAGGGAGATCATCGAAGCCCTGATCTTGTGCCTCAGTCCCTGCTCGAAGGTCCGGGCCCGGAAGAACATGTCCCGTACCATATCGGTCGAGTAGCGCGAGAGATCAGTAAATTTCGCCGAGTACTGGGCCACTGTCAAGCTGCCCTGCCGCAGCTGAAGAAGCTCCTGTATGCGTACCGCACGGATGGTGGCTGGGACGAACTCGGAGCGGAAGATGCTCTCAAAGTCCGTCCAGAGGAGAGATGTCTCGTCGTGCACCTGGAGCATCAAGCTCCACCATCTAGCTGCTGCCGCGTGCAGGAGGCTCGCTGCGAGGATCACCATGAGGTCTGTTGGTGTCCTCACTAGCCTGAAAACTCGCACCACTGCCTCCAGCTAGTCCCCGGCTGCCTGGGGGTCCGTCTCCCCGTGGAACCTGGGCGGTCGCTGACGCTGGAACTCGTGCAGCGCGCTAAGGCGACGTGCATCGTCAGCGTCTGGGGCTGGTAGCATCGGTGGCTCGGCGGGTAAAGGTACCGTCGGTGCCTCTGCTGACAAGGAGCCCTGCATCGAGGCCTCATCGCTCAGTGGGCTGTCATCACGCTCCACTCTCGGAACCCTAGCTGGCTGCCGTCGTGGGGCCATCCTGAAAAGGAAACAAGTGAACCATGGTCAGAACAGTATACCTGGTGAGCTGACACAAGTAATCACAAAGAAAACTTGAAACACACATGCAATCAATGTTTTCGTGCATTAAGTCAGAAATCAGAAGTCAGGGTCTTGGTGTACGGATACGTCGGCCGCCGCACCAACACTGGACTCCCTGGACTGATAATCACACCCAATACGCTAAACACTATTGCTTCACATAGAAGAAAGATCAGAGTCTACGGTAGAACTGACCACCTCTGATACCAATTTGTCACGACCCGTCCTCGGGGCCCGTGCCGTGACTACCCCAAGCCCGCCTTCCATAGGCCAGGGGCTGGCGACTAGCACCAAGGCGTAAATCCCAACAAAAAAAGGGAAGGCATTGCCTTTGAAAAGTAAACAAGCACCACAGAGTAAGCAAGAGGAAAAGTAAACACTAAGTAAAAATGGTACAAGCTGTGCTGAAAGAAAAAGGGGCCGGAAATACAAGCCCAACTGTAAAGTAGAACTGAAAGGAAAAACAGCAACTGAAAGGAAAAGACGCAGCATCGAGCCATCCTCTAGAAGTCCCACCTGAAGGGTGGGTACAGATAGCCCCCACTGCTCCTCGGGTCCACCTGACCGCTCCGAGTACGTCCCGCCCAGTGGTCCACATCCAGGCACCGTCCTGCTCCGCACGCCTCCACCACGATCAGCGTTTTCCGTCGTCTGCAACCAACACAACGTAGTGCGGGCATAGCCCGTGCAGGGGTGAGTATAAGCTACTCAGTAGGGACCCCGAGACCCCCGAAGGTCTCCCGAAATCCACACAGGATAAACCACAAAGGAAAGATACAATCACGAAGTAACAACCGACACTGCTTAGGTATATGCCCAAACATATACCTAAGTCATCAATTCCCGTTCGGCTCCAACTTCCGTGCCCAAGCACAACCCAGTCCACACAGGAAAGCAAACGTATACCCACACAGGATAGCACAACACAATCCACAAAGGAGAGTAAATAGTAAATCCACATAGGATAGCTCAACACAATCCACAAAGGAGAGTAAATAGTAAATCCACACAGGATAGCTCAACACAATCCACAAAGAGAGTAAACAGTAAATCCACACAGGATAGCTCAACACAATCCACAAAGGAGAGTAACACAAGATTCAGCTCACGCAGGTATACATCATCAAAAAGGTGAAAAAGATGATCAGACATAGATACTGAATCATCTAAGCTGGGACCCACATAGGATACAAGACCAGCCGTCCTCATTGTTTCATTTATGCTGGGACCCACATAGGATACAAGACCAGCACGGCTGGGATCCACATAGGATACAAGACCAACACTGAGTCATCTAAGCTGGGACCCACATAGGATACAAGACTAGCACTCTTCATTGATTCATCTATACTGGGACCCACATAGGATACAAGACCAGTATTGAATCATCTAAGTTGGGACCCACATAGGATACAAGACCAGCACAGCTAGGACCCACATAGGATACAAGACCAGCTGTCTTCATTGATTCAACTATACTGGGACCCACATAGGATACAAGACCAGTATTGAATCATCTAAGTTGGGACCCACATAGGATACAAGACCAGCACAGCTAGGACCCACATAGGATACAAGACCAACTGTCTTCGTTGATTCATCTATACTGGGACCCACATAGGATACAAGACCAGTATTGAATCATCTAAGCTGGGACCCACATAGGATACAAGACCAGCATAGCTTGGACCCACATAGGATACAAGACCAGCTGTCTTCATCGTCGCAGTCCACTGAGGATCTCTGCACCGTCGTCGTCGCAGCCCACTGAGGATCTCTGCACGGTCGTCACCACAGTCCACAGAGGATCTCTGCACGGTCATCGCTGTCGAAGTAGCAATCGCAGCCAGCACTAGGGTTCCCGCACACAGCAAGCTCGTTCGGGAGGGTCCGCTCCACGAGCCGAGAGGCTGATACATCAACTGTCACAAAGTCCGAAGTTGATGTATCCAAAAGTTCTGTATCGACAACAGGAACTCAACGCCACAGACGGCGCGTCAATCGGACGCCCGGTCTGAGAGTTATTGGTTTTTTCGTCCCAGGGGCCCGGTTGGTTTTTAAGGAAAAACCAACCCGACCGTACTCCACCTGCGTCGAAACCTCGGGCGGAGTATGCCAAAAGATCCGTCTCACTTAGAGGAATGCAACAAAGCTGACATCACGTCAATCGGACGTCCGTAGCTCAAGATATGAGCGTTTCCGCTCCGAGGGCCTGGTTGGTTTCGTGTACGAACCAACCCGGCCAAACTCAAAGTATTCCGAAACCTTGAGTGCGATATACCGAAACGACCGTCTCGATCCAAGGATCATGTTTCCGCTGACGGCGAGTCGTTTGGAGGCCCGTAGCTCAAGATACGGGTGTTTGAACGAAAACCGTCCGAAGACGGGGGGTCCGGGCCCGGCCCGACCCCCCTGGGTCGGCCGAACTCGGTCCGACCCGGTCTGACCGGTCTGGCTCGGCCAGCCCTGCCCGGCTCGGCCGAGCGGTGCGGGGGGGGGGGAGCCGCCACCCCCGCGTGACACCCCCGCGACACCCGCGGGGTGTCGGCCAGACAGCCGGACGCAGCTGAAGCCGCGTCCCGCGCGCGCTAGACCCGCGCGGGCGCGGGTCCGCGGGTGCCGCCGCCACGGCTGGTGTCGCGGCGGTCTCGTCCAGCGGCGCGCCGGGCGATGCCGCCTCCGGGCGCTGGCGCCGCCGTGCCTGCGACCCGCACCGCCGCCGGCTTCCGCGGGCCACTAGAGTCGCTCTGGTTGTCCGTTTCCCTTCCCGTCTGCGCCGTTGTTCCTCCTAGGATCCGTTCTTCACTGCGGGATCATCAAAATTCCGTTGCGGAACATTCCGTCGTCGCCCGTCAAATCCGCATAACAACTAAGAACGACGGAGGGTCGTCGGGCCGTGTTCGTTTGGCCCACACCATCCGCGTTAGTGATAAACAACGGGAGAAACAAATTCAACATATGAATTCAACAATTTTAATGGAATAAAATTGTTCTTATTTTTCCGGTTCTATACTTTTAGAAACAAAAGAGAACGATCATGGGAAAAAGGAATAAACTCACAACAACCCCTACCTCGTTGGTCATCGCCGTACGCACGTCCTTCGCGGAATTGCTCGTCGCGGAAGGATGAGATCGTCGCGTCGTCGCGGAAGGGCGTCGCTTCGTCGCGGAACACGGCGTTGAGTCGGCGAACTCAACGGACCGTGAACAACAGAATTAATTTAATTAAATCATTAAATCCGTGTTTTGGTAAAACCACAAAGAAGATTAAAAAGAAAGTCCGAGACTCTTACCTCAAGCAGTCGATCGAAGATCCGTCGCGGAGGAAGAGACGTCGCAGAAGAACGTTGTAGGAAGGGAACGTCGGCGTCGCGGAACACGGTGTCGCGTCGCGTCGATTTTCGGGTTCGGTGTTCTTCGTCGGAGGCCGGCGTTCTTCGCGTTCTTCGTGTTCTTCGCGAAGAAGGATAAAGGCACGAGGACTCTGTCAAACCTCTCAACCAGTAATCCTCCAAAAAGATTGGTTGGTCTTATTTTATTATTATGCCAACACACGAAAAAGGGTAAGTAACGACCCATCAATTCGTTGAATTAATTCAACGAAAGAAACATCTCATTTAATTTACGAAATAAACCGCCCAATTAAATGGTCTGTTAAGAATTTAAGAAAACGCATCAGTTGACTTTCATAATGACGGGTTTTCGCGGGTGCGTTACTTAGCGGAAAGAAACGGCGGGGCTCGTGCGGGCCCCACCTCACAAATATCCTACCAAGGGGGTAGGATATTTCTGGATAGCATCCTATCCGGATCAACTCAGTTTAAGCCGTCTTTAAGTGGCTTCAAGTGGCTTCCAAGTGGCTTAAGTGAAATAAAATAAAGTTGTCGAAAAATTATTTTATTTCTTAACTTTAAGCCCAAAAATTAAAAACCACACCCGAGCAAACGCAACTCCGGAAGAGGCGTTTCTAAGAGAATATCGGCGCTGCGATTTCATCGGTGCCCTCAGAATTCGATTCCGGGCACCGGTTCAAAAGTTAGAAAAACCCGCTCGTCCGTTCACTGAACGTACCCGAGCCAAACTTCGGAAAATGATTCCGGGCACACCGGGCCTCGGAATTAGGCGCCATCAGAAACTACGTTCTTGTAAAATTCCAAAGAAAATTAAGAAAAAAAATTTCCTTGAAATTTACGGGTCTTTATATTCATCTTAGGGTTCCGCTCATCCCTCTTTTTCGTATCAACATTAACAGATGAAATCACAACTCCGTTAGAAACCTTCAATAGCAAGATAAAGACATCTCCGGGATCGAAGAAATAATCAAGTGGACCAGCCATGGATCAAGTCAACTCGAAGCTACAGAACGCTAGAGAATCACCACATAAGAGAGAGATGACGTTTCCTCCTACAAATATTTATATATATATATAGAAATATTTATAAATATATTTATTATATATATAATTATAAATAATGTAACACCCCAAGCTTCTATGGTACGCTTCTCTTTGAATAATGGGATAGCGTTTGTTGTACGCAACACCGAGTTCTAACACACCATAACTAATCAAACTAGCCGTTATGAATAGTAATACCTACTTTTTGAAATTATATATATTTTATATTTGAAAATGGACTTCATTTTTGGATTCGGAATATCGAATTTAGCCTAAGGTGAAATTTTGGTACATTTCGGATAACTTTCATATTTTGATGAATAGTGAAAATTACTAAATTTTAATTAAAAACAACTTTTTTAATCAAAATAATTAATAGTGATAAATTATTAATTTTAGTGGTTTTAAAGTATATTTAGAATATATTTTTACCATTTAATATAATGTTGGTCATTGGACATAATTTTACAATTAAAACGAACATAAACAAGTGTCAATCTTTTGATAGTTATTATCTCTTAAAAACACGCTTTTTGTTTTGACAGTGGGAATTAATTTTAAATTAATTTCTGCCACTTCTGTGTTTTGAATTTAGGAAAATGGATTCCATATTTGGAATCAGGATGTTCAAATTTTATAAATAGGTAACTTTTATTTTTAGACATTTTGAATAATTACTGCGGTAAATATTTTCTTTACCATGGTTAAGGGTAAATCTGGTAAATAAGGGTTAAAAAAATAATATTATAATAATAATAAATTACCTTAAAACGTGTCTTAACCCAATTGGTTGATACATGGTCGACCATGGGCATCTTTGGGTCGATTTTGGGACCCCATGGATCCACTTGTAAGTGATAATGACACTTTATTTTAATTAAGTCAAAATGAATACAAAAATGACACAAGCATATATCTTTTAGCAAAACAATTATTACATAGGGTTATATAAGTTGTATTTTAGATTATAAATATTCATTAGAAAGATAAAAATATTTCCTACATAATGATATTTTATTTATAATTTTTAGACATTAAATAATTTATTTTATTTATGACACAATGATGATGCAGTAATTACTATAATAGTGAAAAATTAAAATAATTGATATTATAAATACCCAAAAAAATATAATATGAAACTTTTAATGAATTAAACTAATTTTCTAGGATAATATTATATATTAGGATTGATTTAATTGACTTTTTTCGAAGTAATCAATCTGTTATGAGTTTCACAAAAATCAACTATTGAATAGTGTCAAAATTGACATAAAAGAGTTCTTAAAACAAATATTATATTATTAATTGATATTAAATTCCTAAAAATCTAAGGTTAGGCCACGAGACTTATATCATGATAGGTTCATCATTAATGGACCACTTGGGGGTCTTTTGGATGTATATAGTAAGTTTATTAACCATATTATATAAAAATACAAAGAGACATTGTAAAAGTGAAACTAATTAACTTAGAGTTAATACTTAAAGATAAGGTTAATATAAGTACCCAAACCTGTCTAAATTATATTGGTTGAGTTTTTTTTGAACCATCCCCACCTTAACCTTTTAATAGTCAACTTTGGAGCCATTAGAAACCGAATATGAATTTATTATAAATTAATATTTCTAGCTTTTCCAAAGGTGCCCCTCACCCCTCTTATAAAAGGGAACTCCTCCTTCTCATTTCTTCACACCTCTAAAGCCTTTTGGTTCGGCCAAACTCTGCCCAAATACTCTCCCAACATCCCTCAATACAACCTAGAGGCCTTAGTTTGATCAGAAAGCCAACCTAAGGAGCCCTTTTGATCAAATCAAAAGGAAGAACCCGAAGAAGAGGTAATGATTTCACCACCCTTTTCTAAGTTCATTTCTTCTTCCACTTCTTCTTCCTTTGTTCTTACCATTCTAAAATAATAACTCCAGTATCTCACATATACTGTGATGTTATTATAAATATGGTACAACCATATTCATTATCCTATCCACCCTTTGAATAACATGTCACCATACGTGCGTACGTACGACTTACCGTCTCCACGTCGTGGTGTAATTGTTATTCAATATAATATTATTTGGATGGGTATAATAATGATGTGTAACTCATGTAAATAATAAATCTAACATGTTAATGATTCTTTATATATGATATACCATCCATTTATATATTATTTTAATATCAAAAGAATGATATTGTCGCTCGTGCGTACGTACGGACTACCGTCTCCACGAACGCGATGAGATTCATTCTCCATCGTATCCATTCAAGTATAATTTGATGATTTAAAAAATGATGTTTAAGGACTTGATATCATTATGGATATGAATAATATACAACCTATCCTTTACATACATGTCTTACGTAACAAAACATACAAAAGAAAACAAGTAAGTTAACACCCGAAACAACGATAATACTAAGATATTATTATCAAATCAATATTAAAAGATCATATATGATATCATATTAATGTATATGATTCTTGTATAATTTAATAACAATTATTTCACCATTATACAGGAGGTTAACCTACCACAACCAAGGAAAAGTACAAGGTAAGGGTTATTTCACAATCTCTTCATTATCTGAGGTTGTTTATACGTAATAATCTACTGGGATCTCTTTATCATCCACATCCATGTTTCTTAAAAATGTATTTCAAAACATTTTTACTATTTACTAAAATATGAGTTAAAGTCATTTATACCCTTTTTGACTTTTATAAGTGGTTTATAAAAGAATCTTTCCGTCATTTTCAAAACAAGGTCCTTTTTAACCTTTTCAACAGAATTGAGGTAAGAATGTTTTTTTTAACTTATACGGCGGGTGCGGTTATTTTACGCCGTTATAAAATCTTCAAAGCTTTCCTTACAAGCTTATAAGAATATTTTCAAAGAAAATATTTTATTTTATATGGATCTTAAATTATTTCAAAATAAAAGGAGATATTTCTTTAAAAAGAATTTTGATTTCATCTATGTCAACATCCTTTGATGGATTTTAAGATTATTTGAAGTTGATTTATTATGATACAAAAATTCTATATTGTATTGAAGGTTTTGTGATATGTTTGACTATGGATGTGCTATTTTTATACCATTCATAGTTTATGGTGAAATTATTGACATTTCGTATGCTAGTTTTAATACGAATGTTGATGTTATGTTTAAACCTTTTCATATGGGAATGCATTGGACTTAATAAGAGACGGGTGGAGCCCGCTATAGCTCCTCGATGCATCGGTAGGTCTCATGAGACAAACTAGTGTCTTGGCACAAGGCCTTGACAAAATCTTATTTGTAGTCTTGGCACGAGGCCTTGACTATGTGGTTATGATAGTCTGGCATTATGCATTCCAACATTATGAAAGTGGTTATTGATTTTTGCATGTGATTATTCGATTAGTAGAATATCCATGTGAATAAGTAAATGGCATTATTTCATTTTTACTTTTGCCATACTATGTTGAAGTTCATGTTTAAAAGGCTTTTGTTTTAGTAATGCATTGCCTTAAATGTTTATTCTTATTGATGAAAGTTTCCGCTATATTGTTATCCTTACTGGGCATTTGAGCTCACCCCTTTTCTATGTTTTATTTTTCCCAGGATGTGAAGAAGTAAGTTATGAATGACCTGCAGAGATTTTATGAGGGGTTAATAGTGTGGATTGTGGAAACATTATGTTGTTGTATTAGTTTTTCATTTTATGATGTAATGTAAAACTTATGAATATATCTAGTGTTTCCAAGGCTACTAAACCAATCGGTCTTTCGAGATTTGATCTTTCTTGTGATCATGCCAGTGTTACGAAGTAATGCACCGACTCTGGGTAGCTGGGGTCAGGGCGTTACAGTTGGTATCAGAGGAAGTTTAGTACAAACCTTGGAATCTAGATTTAGATAAACTCTGATTAGAGCACGTAGACCTAAGATTAACTTTGAGGATTAGTATAGAAGAACTTCCTAGAATTTTGGTATTGTAGAGATTTTGTGAGTTTTCCGAGCAATACATCCCTGTCTGGATACGAGCAGGTAGAGGCGGCTCTGGCACAAATGTACCTAGGGGTAAAACCCGAAAACACCGCTTTGAGCTAGACTCGAACGGGAACTGGTGCACGACAACGGGCCTTGCTGCCCTCTTGGTTACGACACTCCCGGGGGATATGCTTAGGATAACTCTCATTTTCTTTACAAATCATTTTGAAGGGATTATGAGTATATACTTCCTCAAAGAAAACATTCTTATGATTATGGATTATATCCATAAATAGTTCAATTTATGTTAAGTGTTTTATAAGTATGGTATTATGTATTTTGATTCATAAACTGATCTAGTGTATGCCATTGTTTAGAAATGGCGCCCAGTAGAAGGAATGAGAACTCCAGAAATGCACATGATCCAAAGAGAAGGAAGGATCATATCTTTCATGGTCTTAAGCTAGAATTTATAAGAGAAATAGTCTCCCATGTATTATCATCATATGAAGAAATAATATCATGTGTTGATAAGATAAGTAAAGAGTTTACTGAGTCCTATGGCTTTGAAGGGAAGCAAGAGAAGAAAAGGATGGAAGAGAGAAAAATGGATAAAAGTAAGAGGGAAAAGAATAATTTTCCCATATGTGGTAACTGTGGAAAGAAACACCCTGGAACTTGCCTGAAAGGAATGGGAGTTTGTTATAAGTGTGGAGGAAAAGGGCACAAAGTACATGACTGCAAGGGTAAGAAAATGGTTTCAAATGTACAATGCTTCATTTTCAAGGAGTTTGGACACTACGCGAACCTATGTCCCAGTCATCAGACTATGCCACAAATGATGCTATTGGATAATAATCAAGTTATGATACTACCACAGATGAAGAAGAATGATTAGAGTTCTTATGTTGATTATGTCAATTGAGTGTTGTATCAACAATGTACTTGTTATAATAATTATGGAGTATATAAGGATTGTACTGCAGTAGTATTTCATTAAGGACTTGAGATTGTGTGGAACAAAGAAAAGTGACTCAATAGCAGGATAAATTTTTGGAAAATATATGGTTGAGAGAATGATAAATCATAATATAGTTCTGATACTGAGATAGTGATTTTGGAATAATATGTGATTGTTTTGGATAAATTATATTGGATATTATTGACTACCTTGAAGCTGATTAATGATTTGTATATTCCATCATTGTTGGGGTTTAAAACATTTTTGGATTGATGAAGTATATCCAGCATTCTATATGGAATAAGGGAGCATGAATGTAATCAATAAGGAATATGGTAATACATGATGAAGGTATTCATATGCTATTACGGGGTAAAAAGGATCTATATTATGTTTACCTTCCTTATAAATGTTAGACTGTGAGTTTGGACAGAAGTATTTTGGATAGTTCTAGTTTGGATTATTTTGGATTGCCATAAAAGGACAACCCGGAGGTCGGGCGGCAACCCGTCGCGTCCGGCAAGGCTGCGAGACTCGAACCCGCAACCGAAGGGCGACAAGGGTGTATCACCTACCACTTTCCCAAGAAATGTCCTGGATTAAATAATGTAGTTTTTTTAAAAGATCTGGTAGATGAATTATAAATTCGTTTATTTTGGAACCCTATATGAATAGTATAAATAGAATTTTTTTTTACGAGTGAAAGATGAGTTTGTGGTTGAAATTTATTAATGGATAAAACTCTAATTATAAAGTAAGTATATCTCCTTATGATCTTAGCCAATCTCATAAATAAATTCTTCAACATTAAGAAAAGCAACTTAGAACAAAAATGTTTTCCTAGATGGTACCTTAAATCATCACTAGTTTATGGCTTTGGGATTGTTGGCCTTTTCATAGCCATGTTCTCTTCCACTCTCCATCAGATAATTGATGGTTAGATTTCTCTTCCATATCCATATTTTCCTACATGGAACCCTAGTATGTGTTATTTTCGGTAATCTTCATACTTTCGACTCTTTATTTTAAATAGAGGCCTCGTTAATTCATTTTTCGATGTGGGATTTCAACTAAGATATTTTGAAACGTCAAAAATGTGTTATCCCAATACCCTATATTTTGTTGAACCGATGGTACTTCAAATCATCATAGATTGATGAGTTTAAGGACCTCAATTATACACTTGTTTGTGATTGATGACCTCAATCACTACCTATAAATATTTACGTTTTTCCTCCGATTATATGTCTCTAATTTCCACCAATGTTCTCCTAATCGAGATCATAATTTGGTGGTGACCCTTTGATTTCTCTTTTCCTCATATTAAGACTAAATTTTAGTAACCCAATTTCCGATGTGGGTTTTCCCACAAATATATTTTATACTTTCAACCTTTTATTTTTGAAGAACAATTTCAAATTGTGAGGACGCAATTTATTGAAGGAGGGGAGAATGTAACACCCCAAGCTTCTACGGTACACTTCTCTTTGAATAATGGGATAGCGTTTGTTGTACGCAACACCGAGTTCTAACACACCATAACTAATCAAACTAGCCGTTATGAATAGTAATACCTACTTTTTGAAATTATATATATTTTATATTTGAAAATGGACTTCATTTTTGGATTCGGAATATCGAATTTAGCCTAAGGTGAAATTTTGGTACATTTCGGATAACTTTCATATTTTGATGAATAGTGAAAATTACTAAATTTTAATTAAAAACAACTTTTTTAATCAAAATAATTAATAGTGATAAATTATGAATTTTAGTGGTTTTAAAGTATATTTAGAATATATTTTTACCATTTAATATAATGTTGGTCATTGGACATAATTTTACAATTAAAACGAACATAAACAAGTGTCAATCTTTTGATAGTTATTATCTCTTAAAAACACGCTTTTTGTTTTGACAGCGGGAATTAATTTTAAATTAATTTCTGCCACTTCTGTGTTTTGAATTTAGGAAAATGGATTCCATATTTGGAATCAGGATGTTCAAATTGTATAAATAGGTAACTTTTATTTTTAGACATTTTGAATAATTACTGCGGTAAATATTTTCTTTACCATGGTTAAGGGTAAATCTGGTAAATAAGGGTTAAAAAAATAATATTATAATAATAATAAATTACCTTAAAACGTGTCTTAACCCTATTGGTTGATACATGGTCGACCATGGGCATCTTTGGGTCGATTTTGGGACCCCATGGATCCACTTGTAAGTGATAATGACACTTTATTTTAATTAAGTCAAAATGAATACAAAAATGACACAAGCATATATCTTTTAGAAAAACAATTGTTACATAGGGTTATATAAGTTGTATTTTAGATTATAAATATTCATTAGAAAGATAAAAATATTTCCTACATAATGATATTTTATTTATAATTTTTAGACATTAAATAATTTATTTTATTTATGACACAATGATGATGCAGTAATTACTATAATAGTGAAAAATTAAAATAATTGATATTATAAATACCCAAAAAAATATAATATGAAACTTTTAATGAATTAAACTAATTTTCTAGGATAATATGATATATTAGGATTGATTTAATTGACTTTTTTCGAAGTAATCAATCTGTTATGAGTTTCACAAAAATCAACTATTGAATAGTGTCAAAATTGACATAAAAGAGTTCTTAAAACAAATATTATATTATTAATTGATATTAAATTCCTAAAAATATAAGGTTAGGCCAAGAGAATTATATCATGATAGGTTCATCATTAATGGACCTCTTGGGGGTCTTTTGGATGTATATAGTAAGTTTATTAACCATATTATATAAAAATACAAAGAGACATTGTAAAAGTGAAACTAATTAACTTAGAGTTAATACTTAAAGATAAGGTTAATATAAGTACCCAAACCTGTCTAAATTCTATTGGTTGAGTTGTTTTTGAACCATCCCCACCTTAACCTTTTAATAGTCAACTTTGGAGCCATTAGAAACCGAATATGAATTTATTATAAATTAATATTTCTAGCTTTTCCAAAGGTGCCCCTCACCCCTCTTATAAAAGGGAACTCCTCCTTCTCATTTCTTCACACCTCTAAAGCCTTTTGGTTCGGCAAAAATCTGCCCAAATACTCTCCCAACATCCCTCAATACAACCTAGAGGCCTTAGTTTGATCAGAAAGCCAACCTAAGGAGCCCTTTTGATCAAATCAAAAGGAAGAACCCGAAGAAGAGGTAATGATTTCACCACCCTTTTCTAAGTTCATTTCTTCTTCCACTTCTTCTTCCTTTGTTCTTACCATTCTAAAATAATAACTCCAGTATCTCACATATACTGTGATGTTATTATAAATATGGTACAACCATATTCATTATCCTATCCACCCTTTGAATAACATGTCACCATACGTGCGTACGTACGGCTTACCGTCTCCACGTCGTGGTGTAATTGTTATTCAATATAATATTATTTGGATGGGTATAATAATGATGTGTAACTCATGTAAATAATAAATATAACATGTTAATGATTCTTTATATATGATATACCATCCATTTATATATTATTTTAATATCAAAATAATGATATTGTCGCTCGTGCGTACGTACGGACTACCGTCTCCACGAACGCGATGAGATTCATTCTCCATCGTATCCATTCAAGTATAATTTGATGATTTAAAAAATGATGTTTAAGGACTTGATATCATTCTAGATATGAATAATATACAACCTATCCTTTACATACATGTCTTACGTAACAAAACATACAAAATAAAACAAGTAAGTTAACACCCGAAACAACGATAATACTAAGATATTATTATCAAATCAATATTAAAAGATCATATATGATATCATATTAATGTATATGATTCTTGTATAATTTAATAACAATTATTTCACCATTATACAGGAGGTTAACCTACCACAACCAAGGAAAAGTACAAGGTAAGGGTTATTTCACAATCTCTTCATTATCTGAGGTTGTTTATACGTAATAATCTACTGGGATCTCTTTATCATCCACATCCATGTTTCTTAAAAATGTATTTCAAAACATTTTTACTATTTACTAAAATATGAGTTAAAGTCATTTATACCCTTTTTGACTTTTATAAGTGGTTTATAAAAGAATCTTTCCGTCATTTTCAAAACAAGGTCCTTTTTAACCTTTTCGACAGAATTGAGGTAAGAATGTTTTTTTTAACTTATACGGCGGGTGCGGTTATTTTACGCCGTTATAAAATCTTCAAAGCTTTCCTTACAAGATTATAAGAATATTTTCAAAGAAAATGTTTTATTTTATATGGATCTTAAATGATTTCAAAATAAAAGGAGATATTTCTTTAAAAAGAATTTTGATTTCATCTATGTCAACATCCTTTGATGGATTTTAAGATTATTTGAAGTTGATTTATTATGATACAAAACTTCTATATTGTATTGAAGGTTTTGTGATATGTTTGACTATGGATGTGCTATTTTTATACCATTCATAGTTTATGGTGAAATTATTGACATTTCGTATGCTAGTTTTAATACGAATGTTTATGTTATGTTTAAACCTTTTCATATGGGAATGCATTGGACTTAATAAGTGACGGGTGGAGCCCGCTATAGCTCCTCGATGCATCGGTAGGTCTCATGAGACAAACTAGTGTCTTGGCACAAGGCCTTGACAAAATCTTATTTTTAGTCTTGGCACGAGGCCTTGACTATGTGGTTATGATAGTCTGGCATTATGCATTCCAACATTATGAAAGTGGTTATTGATTTTTGCATGTGATTATTCGATTAGTAGAATATCCATGTGAATAAGTAAATGGCATTATTTCATTTTTACTTTTTCCATACTATGTTGAAGTTCAAGTTTAAAAGGCTTTTGTTTTAGTAATGCATTGCCTTAAATGTTTATTCTTATTGATGAAAGTTTCCGCTATATTGTTATCCTTACTGGGCATTTGAGCTCACCCCTTTTCTATGTTTTATTTTTCCCAGGATGTGAAGAAGTAAGTTATGAATGACCTGTAGAGATTTTATGAGGGGTTAATAGTGTGGATTGTGGAAACATTATGTTGTTGTATTAGTTTTTCATTTTATGATGTAATGTAAAACTTATGAATATATCTAGTGTTTCCAAGGCTACTAAACCAATCGGTCTTTCGAGATTTGATCTTTCTTGTGATCATGCCAGTGTTACGAAGTAATGCACCGACTCTGGGTAGTTGGGGTCGGGGCGTTACAAATAATTATATATTTGTTTATATTTATAATTATAAATATATATATTTAAATAATTATAAAATTGAAATAAATACATTTATTATAATTTTATAAATATATATAATTATATAAATATATTTATAAATATATACAAATATTATATATATATATATATTTATAAATATATAAAAATATTATTTATATATATATTTATAAATATATTTATTTTATATATAATTATATTTATTTATTTATTTATTTATAATTATAATTATAACTAAATAAAAATTTATTTAAATAATTATACAATTAAAATAAATACAATTATTATAATATCATAAATATATATAGATATTAATAAATAGATAAATAATTATAAATATATTTAATTATAATTATAATTATAAGAAATATTTATTTATTTATAAAATATAAATTAATATAAATTAATTATTAAGATTATAATTTTATCAGCACGTTTTAGCACTAATAAAGATACCCCATTATTAGTGCTAAAGAATCGCTAAGAAAATGTGTCTTTATCAGCGATAATAAAGACACGTTTTCTGACCGCTTTGTTTGCACTGATAAAGGTCAATTTTATCAGTGATTTCTATTTTAGCACTGATAAAACTAACCTTTATCAGTGATTTTTGGATAGAGCTGATAAGATCTTTATCTGGCTTTATAAAAGAACTCTAAGAGGAGGTTTCCCTCTCACACACCTTCAAGCTTTCGTGGAACCCTACTTCTACCACGCATCCGATCTCACCACTACTCTTGGCACCGATCTCGCTACCTCTCTCATCGTCGCCACTATCACCATCACTCTCGCCACCTCTCTCGTTGCCTCTCTCGCTTCCATTACTCTCACTTCCACCGCTCTCGACACCTTTCTCGCCGCCTATCTTGCCACCACTCTCAATGTCACTACTCTCACCACCGCCTCTCTTTTTGTCACCTCTCTCATCACCGCTCTCGCCACCTCTCTCGCAGTCTCTCTCACTATAACTTCTCTCACCACCACCTCTCTTTCTGTCACTAATCTCACCACCTCTCTCGTTATCACTGCTCTGGACTCCCCTATCGCTGCCACCTCCCTCATTGCTACTCTCATTGTCACTGCCCCCGCCACTGCTTCACAACTACAAAAATGGGCGATTGTCATGGTTCAAAACCGAGGAAATAGGGTCCAAAACCATGGTCGTAGGCTACGACCATGGTTTTTCCCAACCGTGGGTGCTATCACCATAGTAGTAGGGTTTGACCTATGGTCGCCGTTTTAACTATGGCAATAGGTGCCATCGTTGTCAACCATTGAAGTTGACCTATGGCCATGGTTTTAACCATGTCTATAGCCCTAGAAAATTGTGGCAATAGACTAAAAATAATGTGTGCCTAGCCGGATTTGATCCCTACACCTTCACTTCACGTTTCAGTTCCCTAACCACTATACCACCAAGGTTTTTGTGTATATAGATAATATGTAATATATATTATTAAAAACCATGGAAATATCCTCAAAATCATGGCAATATTTCTTCCATAAATTTTTTTGGCGGGAAATTTTTTCTCCCGCACAAGGGCGGGAGACCTATAGCCACAGTTTTCAAAACCGTGGAAATAGCCCTCTGAAAAAAAAGCATGTAGCCATGGTTTTCAAAACCATGGATATAGGTGTGGATTATATCCATAGTTTTGAAAACTGTGGCTATAGCCCCAAAAAATTGACCTATAGACATAGTTTTAAAACTATGTCTATAGCCACCTATAGCCACGATTTTAAAACTGTGGCTATAGGTCCATGGCAGTAGCCTATTTTTCTAGTTGTTCTTGTCTCCAAATCTAATGTATGTGATAAGAGTAATTTCTTTTGATTACTTGTTTTTCTGATTTTCTCATGAAATTGTTAATACATGGTTTTCTTTATGATCAATAACTTCTTTATAAATTCTCGTATATTGTTTCATTGTTCTAAATTTTAATCCTTTACATGTTGTTCATTTATAATGATTTATCGTAAAATATTAATTACTTACATATGGCTACTGAATCAATTTCTCATGTAAATCAAGAGTTTGTTTTAGAACACCCATGAAAGAATATAAATTTCAATTTAAATGAACTATATGGTATTTATAGTGTTTAAAAAAGATAAATTGTCTATTATGATTGTTCATGTGCTTTTTTAATATCCTTATGTTTTGTGTGGGGGAATTATGTTGTGAGTACCAAGATAATGGTGAAAAAATTAGATGTGGAATGTGTTGGTGGGAGAATATATGTTTTTTGGAATGAGTTGTGATTAGTACTGATGAATGGGGGTTGAATTATGGTGATTTTTGAGAGAGTGGTCGGTCGTAGTCATGGGATCTGATGATCTCATTTATGATTTGGATGGGATGTTGAGTGGTGTTCTTTTTTTAATTGCATGATAGTGATGGAATGGTTTTATTATGATGAAATTTAAAAGGAATGGGTTGAAAATTAAATGTGCGTGGGTTGTAATTCACATATTTAAATTGATGTAATGAGTTGAATGAGTAAAAATATGAGATAAATTTATTAATAAGTGTGAGTTGGATTATAATTACTAAATCTGGGAATTTAAAAACATGTAAATAGAAGGTATTTTGTGAAATTTGTATTGATTTTTTGTGTGTTATGATTCGTCAGTGTTGTAAGCAGTTGATATAACCACTTTATGAGCCATTTATATGTCCTCCCTTGCTAAGAATTTGATATCCCTCTTCCTTTTACTTCCCATTTCTCCAGGGAATCATATATAAGATTTTTTTAAAATGAATACTTATCTAGAGACAAATTTGGGAGATATTATTGTTTGTTACACATGATTCATGATTTTGGTTTTAGTAAGGTATGGATCTTGGGGTAACCAATATCACAATGGGTGAAATGGAAAATGAGGTGACTGTCCCAATTTTAAAAAATGGGAAGAGATGTGGAGTGAAAAATATAATGATAATACTTACTCATCATTCTCAATAAATGAATAATAATATGAACCATTTCAAACTCCTAAGCATGCTACAGATAAAACAACTCACCATGGATTCATTAATGTGGCAATTCCCTCTAACCATTTGGTTTTCTATGATCAACTAGTTTTGATGAAATAGATAGCCATTTAGAATTTGGAAGGTGAAGTAGATAGATGGTGGGTGCTGATTTTGGATATGAGGAAAAATGAAGAAGTTAAAAGTATGAAATGGGAGGTGTGTAAGGAAATATTTTTCCCCAAATATTATCCCCAAACTACTCATAAAAAAATAGAGAGAGATTTATTGAAAATATATATTCCTTTATAAATTATATATAATATTATACTTCTATATATGTCTACAATTTAATATACTAATATAAATATATATAAATTTTTAATTTATACTTTTATACCTGTACACTTTTTCAATTTTTCAATGGTTTAATACTTTTATACATTCATAAATTCAATGTTGGTGTTGAAAATATTTTAAAAAATATAATAATTTCTTTTTTATTTGTGAAACCATTATTATATTCAATACCCATATTTTCTATTATGAAAATGGTTTCAAATAATATAGCTTTTTTCCATTATTTCATTCAATAGTAATATTTCATTGAGTTTTTATAATGTAAATGTGATTTTATACTTAATTTATGCTCATACAAAAAGGGTTTTCATTCAATAAATTCATGGTATCTATCTTAAATTGAACATATTTTTTGTATTTATTTTGTTAGAAAGTGATATTATCGAATCAAATAGGATGTATATGAATAGATAATGGATGAATTCCAATTGTATGACAAAAGAGTATGAAGATGGGGTGAGAGAGTACATCAAGTTTGCAAAAGAACATGCATATGACCCTTCTCAAATCCTTTGTTTAGGATTGCACTATTGTTATTCATGAATAATTATTCTAGAGGAGTTATAATAACACTTGATCTATCATGGAATTGATCGAAGTTATAAATGTTGGAATAGACATGGGGAAAAAGAGAATGTAGCTTGTTATTAGGATAGAACTGCATTTTATAGATCATCTAATATGATTACAAGTGTGGTTAATAAAGAAGATCATATCAAGGATGTGATTATAGGTGTGAATGATGTTGAAAATCATATTGAGGAAATGTTAATGACATTTGAAGATGAAATTTTTGATTTTCCAAAATTGTTTGAGAAGTTAAGGATTTTCACAAAGAAACCATTATATGTGGTTGCACTAAATATATGAATTGTTAGTTGTATTGAAGCAGTATAATTTAAATTCTGGAAATAGTTGGAGTGATGCCAGTTTTACTGGAATAATTTCTCTCTTGAATGATATTCACCCAAAAGATAATGATCCCACTAGATAAACATATGTTGTTAAATGAATACAACATTCGATGGGTATGATCTCTGAAAGAATACATGCTTTTCCAAATGATTGTATATTGTTTCTCAAGGACCATAAATCACTTAATGAATTCCCAAAGTGTGGTGCTTATTGAAACAAGAATGATGGATCGGGTCCTATGAATTTTTTTGGTAATTTCCTATCATTCTAATGTTTATATTCCCATATGAAATTGAGGAGACTACAAGGAAATTGACATGGAACATGAATAAAATAAATAAATATGGTAAACTTCATCACCTGAAAAACTCTCCTCAGTGGAAGAGAATTGATCATGAGTGTCCTAAATATGGAAATGAGCAAAGAAACCTTCGTCTTGCGTTATCTATAGATGGAGTGAATCCTTTTGGTTTTCAAAGTAGACCTAATAGTACATAGCTAGTTATGTTGGTAAATTATAACTTTCCACCGTAGTTTTTCATGAAACTAAAATACATTATGTTATCTTTGCTAATATGAGGACCAAAACAAATGGGTAATTATATTAATGTTTTTTTTGATCCATTGATCAAAGATTTAATATTATTGTGGGATTCTGGTGTAACGATATATGATGCTTACAAAAATGATGATTTTACGTTGATATCCATGTGGTATGGGATGATAAAGGACTTTACTACTTAGGGAAATTTTTTAGGATATAACATTAAAGGAACTCAAGGGTGTCTCATTTGCAAGAAAGGTACACAATCAATTAGGTTGAAACATTCATTAAAGACTAGGTTTCTAGAACATCGTAGATTTCTACCCCGATGACATAGGTACTGATCTTGGACGATATCATTTGATGAAAGTTCAGAAGAACGTAAAGAACCATACCCACTAACGAGTAATCAAATATTTGTGAAAGTAAAATATTTCAACACTCTTTTTGGTAAACCATTTTTGAAAAACCTTACGAAAACCGATTGGAAAAAGAGATCAGTTTTTTATACTTAACATACTGGAATTTTTTTTCCAGTAATTTTCTTGATGTTATGCGTGTGGAAAAAAATTATGTGATAGTGTAATTGGAACATTGTTAAATTCACCCAACAAAACAAATGTTGTAATTAAGGACTAGGTTGGACATTGTTGACATGGGAATACTGGAAGAGTTGCTTCTAGTAAAGGGTGAAAAATTAATCTTTATTCATATGATTGCTTACACTCTTTCCAAGCCCAAGAGATATCAGTTTTTCAACTTCTTGAATGATGTAAAGGTTCTAGAGGGGTATTCATCAAATATCAAGAATATCATGTCAATGAATGATTTAAATTTAAAGGGTCTGAAATTACATGACTATCATGTTTTTATGAAAGATATAATTCTTATAGTTTTACATTGCATTTTATCCAATAATGTCCATCATATAATAACCAATATCTATTTATTTATTAAAGCTATATGTTTTAAAGTTATAGACCTGGTAAAATTTCAAATTATGGAAAAGGAAATTTCCCTCACATTATGTGAATTGGAAATATTTTCCCCTCTAGCATTCTCTGATATGATGGTTCACTTGATGTTTCACTTGGTGAGAGAGATTCAACTATGCGGTCCAATACATTATTGATGGATGTGACCCATTGAACGGTAAATGAATTTTTGAAAGGGAATGTCAAAAATAAAAGTCATCCAGAGGGTTGTATTATAGAGTGATATATTGTTGAGGAAGTTGTTGAATTATATAATGACTACCTATCTGGTGTAGAAAGAATTGTTCTATTGAAATATCATCACATTGGTCAGCTTATGGGTGAAGGAATTTATAGAAGAGATGTTGTCAGAATCAATATTACAGATCATGAGTAGGTCAACCATTAAGTTTTTTATAACAGTTTGGAGGTTTCCCCATATATTGAAACCCAGAAAGAAATTCTTAGACATTTGAATCCATCAAGTGATAAAAGATGGATATAAAATAAACATAATCAACATTTTATAGGATGGTTTCGAGACTATATTTTAAGGGTTTTGATGAAAATGCGAATTAAATTTCAGAATGAATTTGATGGCTAGCTAGAGGACCAAGTGTGTATTTTTTTAAAGGTTGGGGCCGAAGCCTCATTTATTTTTAAACCAAAGAAAAGACCTCTCTTAACTGGGTAGAGGGAGACCCATTACGTAGCTTGAAGGCCCAGTGGGTATTTATCCCATTACATGGCCCATAGGCCCAAATTTTTGGCCCAAGGCCCATTCTATGAATAGTAATGCTACAGTACCCACTGTTACAGTGCCACACAGTACCCGCCGCTGCTGTAGTGCCCTATCGCCACTATAGTAACCTGCCACTGCTACAGTGCCTGCTATTGCTACAGTGTCGTCGCTTCTACATTACACTATAGTACTGCTACAGCACCTGCGCCCCATGGGTTTTGAACCCCCATTTTTTATGTATAATTATAAGGTGCTTACCACTAAGCCAAACCCCAACTACATAGGATCAAGTGTGTATGTATAATATTACCATGGTTATGTAATTAATGGATATGTTCTATAAAAATGAACATGATGAAGGAAATACCACGAAAAATTGTGGACTTATAGTTATGGATGAAGTGATGCATTTTTCTGGTACAAAGAATATAAATCCAATTTATGTGAATATTTCATACTTTGGAATCATCAAAAAAATTTGGGAGTTGGATTATACAACATTCCAAGGGCCAATTTTTAAATGAAAGTGGATTGATAATAGGTATTCTATTAAAATAGATCAATTAGGATTCATTAAAGTGAATTTCAGCCAGGAAGGGTACGAAGACGAACCATTTATAATGGAATCACAGGAAGTACGAGTATTTTATGTTTCAAATTTCTCAAACCGAAAGTAGTCAATTGTTCTGTTATCGACCAACACCATTGAAGGGTCATATGAAAATTCAATTGAGGATGACCCATACAATGGGACGTCGCAATCATTTCATAGTAGTCCTAATATATACAAGGTTTTATATGTTAGAGGAGGAAACAATAAAGGGATTTAGATACTTGATAGAGGGGTAAAATATCTTTAGCTATCTTCAACCTTTAAAAAAGAGTTCAATAATCATGTTATATTTTTTTGTAATAGACATTGTGTTACCTCATTTATTATATGTTCACTTTTTCATTTATGTAATCTAAATTTAATGTTAAACCACTTTTGTGGATAATGACTTTTTCACATGCTGGTGCTTTCAATATTGAGGAAAAATAGGTTTCTCATTCTTTTGTTGCTCCTAATGAAGAGACACAATGACCTTCTACACGTGTTGGTGCTCCAAATCATGAGGAATAATAGGCTTCTCAACCTACTACAGCTCCCAGTGCAGAGGTACAATCACATCTATACATGTTGATTCTACCAATCCATAGGAACAACATATTTATGATGTTGAATCTGAGGAAATGGTAGGCAATGAATAATTGATGATGTAGAAAAAATAAGAGCATCGTAGTGTGACGGTGTTAGCAAAAATTATTATAGTGAAAAGAAATGGAATTAAATTCCACTACTACAAAACACACCTTTAACCGATATGGAATTTATTAGCTCTATAAAAATGAGCTAATAAAATCCATCTTTATCAGAGGTAAAATAAGCACGGATAAAGGGAACCCTTTATCAGTGCTTTTTTAGCGCTGAAAAATGGTAACCTTTATCGGCGCTTTATTTTTAGCGCAGATAAAGGGTACCCATTATGAGTTCTTTTTTAGCATTGATAAAGGTCTATAATAAAATGAAATAATTATAAAATAAAAATAAAAAATTAACAATTTCATTAATTAAATAATTATTGATAAAAATGAATAAATTGAATATACATATATATAAATTTTAAAAATTAATAAATATAATATATTAAATATATAGATATGTAAAATGAAATAATTAAACAAATAAAAAATTAAAAAAATTAAATTAAGAAAAATATTAAACAATTTATTAATTAAATAATTACTGATAAAAATGAATAAATTTAATATACATATATATTGGTTATAAATATTAATAAATAGTATATATTAAATATATATATATAATGAATAAATTTTAATAATTAAAAAAAATTAAAAATGATTAAATTGTAAAATTATTTAAAAATTTATTAATGAAACAACTATTAATAAAAATGAAAAGTATAATATATATATATATATATATATATATTATAAATAGAAATATATAATATTATTTATATATATATAATGAATAAAATTTTAATTAAAAACATAATAATGTCTTATTAATTTTTAATGTTGTTTGATTTTTGAATTTAACATATATCAAACGTCATCTGTTACATTGATTTCACATACATAAATACATACATACATACATACATACATACATACATACATATATATATATATATAATTAATGCATTTTTTATATATATACAATGCACACACAAATATATTTATGCAATATATAGAAACACATACACCTAATATTTATGTAATTTATTCAAATTTTAGTATATTTAAGAATTTAATTATAACATTATACATTTAATATATTATGTTTTTAATCGGTCAATTTTATTTATTTATTTTTAATACCTTTACAGTTAGGGTATTCATTTTTTAATATTTGTTTATTTTCTATTTTATTTTTGAATTTGATCATTTTCTATTATTTATTTATATATATTTATTTACTATTTTTTAATATTTTCAAAAGGTATTCATCTTTACATTATTATATATATATGTGTATATAATAATTTATATGTAATTAATAAAACTTATCTATTTTTTCAATATTTTTAAAGTGTACTCATTTTGAATTATTCAATTTCACTCATTTTTTAAAAGCATGTATTTAAGATTATATATCCACTAATAATGTTAAAAATAAATTTTTAAATAAATTTTTATAAATAAATATATTTATATATATATATTTACTATATTTATTAATTTATATACTTATAATTATTATAAATAAATAATTATTATTTTTAAATAATTATTTATATAATTCTTAATAAATAATTATATATATTTAAATAATTATAAAATTATAAGAAATTTATTTAAATAATTGTAATTATAAATCCTTTATCGATGCTAAAGTTTTAACACTAATAAAATGAATATTTATGAGTTATTTTTTAACGCTGATAAAGATCAATCTTTATCAGTGCTAAAACAATAGCACATATAAAGATAGTTTTTATAAACGCTAAAAAGGTGATGATAAATATCCCATTTATCAGTGCTTATCAATTTAGCACCAATAAAAGGGATATTTATCAGAGCTTTTCTGAAAGATTTGTTAAATGTGTCTGTGATATATTTAAAAGAACCCTAACCATGACTCAGTCACTCGCGATTCTCAATCTCTCACGGAACTCCTCTGCTACTGGCGTGACTCCTCTACATTCCCTAAGATGAATCAAGTCTAGAATCTAATGTATATTATTTTCTACTTTTCCTCTATCATTGTTTGATTTTTTGGGTTTAACATTTTTCATTTTTTCGATGTTCTTAACCATAACAAATGTTATATCTCATCTCCTTGCCACTAAAATACAATGAGTGGTTCTATTTCAACTTTTACCTCCATAGACAATGGTTTTGAATAAAGATAAGGATTTTTCCATATAGTAGTTCAGTCAACATATTTGTATGGACCTGTATGGATAAATAGAATAGATTTTTCACCACACTCTACTGCAAAGGTAATGGTGGATTTATAGCATGATCAAATTGAGTTTAGTTAAACATTGAAGAGGTTAACCCGTATTTCAAATATGTTATCTATATCCCTTAGCATTGACACAAGACATTAGGGATTGAGAAGTGTGTCTGAGGTGATGTGTTGACCTGAATTAGGAACTATTTGGGTATATTAGGTCAAAAATGTTACAAAATGGAATCAGAGTGAAACTAGGGATATTGGTATTGATTATATCCCAAAGAAAAAACTTTATAGACATAATAAGTAATCCAAAAATATATCTGGATAGCATAATTATGTTGGATACTTGAGTTACCATAAGAAGTCTAGGTTGTTTTTTGTTTATTTTTTCCTGGACTTATCTTCTCAAGCCACATGCCTCTTATTTAAGAGTTGATAGGTAGGAATAGGTAAGAATCGATAAGAATATATTAAATGTCATGTTATTTTGTGTCTTTGTTTAATTTTTTTCTAGAATAAATTATAAATTTATATTAATAGATAAATGAATAATAATAAAAAAATGTATTCTTATTTACTTATTAGTGATGATTATGTTTATTTAACATATTAATTGATGGAGTTTTTTTATTAACCCCATTTTTCAATACTATTAGTTAGTTGTATCTATGGTTCCTCTAAGATTTTATTGTAATATATCAAAATAATAAATTTAGGATTGTATTGAATTGATTCATTAAATTTATAAGAGTAAAAAATTCTAGATCAATACTGAGCATAAGTTGAAAAATTCACCCTTTAAAGGGATGTATGTTATTAGAGGGTTCTTATGGTGGTTTAAAAAAATATCCAAAATTTGAAGGTGAGGAATCCTTGATTAGACAAGAGTGATGTCGAATGTAGGTTGGGTGAGATTCATTTCTTCAAGACCAATAGAGTGGATGTATTCCAATTCATCTTAAATTGAGGAGACTTTTTGAGTGATTCCTTTAGTGTAGGTTCCTAGGACACTTTAATCCTTATTGCCTCATTGATGTGAAACATTTCTATTGATGTGGGTAGTTAGGGAACCTAAAATGGTCCTTTTGAGCTACTCCTTCTAGGCAGGGTCATTAGATATCATTGGTAGATTATTTATGGATGAGTAGTCTATAGATGATGCTAGACAGGGTTATTCTATAGTGATAGGTACAATCCTAGTATATTATACTCTTTTTGATGGTCTTTGGGCATTGAAACTTCCTATTCTTTATTTATGAGTGTCTTATATTTCATTTTGGATTGGAATTAAAAATTATTCATAATTTTATTAACATCAATATTCTCTGTAAGTAAACATATGGAAAAAGAGTAATTAATGTCAATTTTATACAATAGTGGTAGGCACAAGTGGGTATATCTTCATGAATTGAAAGTGAAAGTTTCCTCAAAGTTGATGAGTATTGATACACCTAGATAAGATGGATTTAATATGTGGTAGATTTCAAAATTGAGATATTATAATGTGTATATATAGTCATTTTAAAGATTTTTATATCATTATTATGAGGTATTTTGATTTTATTTTTCATAGGGGCCAGTTAATCTGGCTTTGTGCGCATGTTTATTGTCATAAAAAGGAATGTTACACTATTCTCTTAGACTGGTGATTAGTATATATTTATTGTATAATTGGATTTCAATGCAGATTATGTGGGATCAAATTAGGAGAATTTTGGGTTTATTACCCTTGAAATTACTAGTATGATTCCTAGAGTGGTTAAAGATGAAAAGACAAATGTTCTATCTTTAGTGGTTTATCATTTTTCAGATGTGTTCCTTGATATTTTTTTAAGATGCCTCTCAAGAGATAGGTGGAAATACCTATCAATATATTGGTTAAAATAGATCTAATCTCCATTCAAACTTCTCAAATTTCTCAAACTAAATTTTTAGAGATAAAAATATAGCTAGAATAGATTGAGTACAATGGCTTCATTGGAACTAGTATCTCACCCTTGGAGCTCTATTCCTCTTTATTAGGAATAGTGATGAATGTCTACATTTATATATATAACATCAAATTTTTCAATAGAGTAACTATTATAGAGAACTTTACTTTTCTTAGAATCGATGATTTATTTTATCGGTTGAAGGGTATAAAATGGTTTTCAAAGATAAAATATTTCTATGAGAATAATAAAATCTGAGTCATACTCTAGCATTTTTTGAAGTTGATATGGTCATATTAGTATATAATCATGCCTTTTGGGTTTAAAAATGATCTAATAATGATCATTGCGATCAATTTTGAATTGGATATTTCATATTATTTTTGCATTGTTGGATCCAAGTGCATAATCCCTCAGGGGATCCACATGGGAACCACAATCTCTAAACATCATGAGAACTCCAATTTCTCTCTCACACACATACCTATATCTAAACAATTCCACCCATACTCTATAAACTCATTCTAGCTACATATGATACCACTGTGAACTACATCTCCATCCGTTGTTGTCAAAGAAGCATATAACACATAATAGCCATAATCAACATAAATAACTTTTCATAAAAAATGACCATAGTTTTCACAAATAAGTTTGTGTAAATAAGGATGTATTTTGGTAAGATAGATACACAATACAATACACTCCTTGTATAAAATTCCAAAATTTCATGCATATTGCATGAAAAATGATACTCCCTTGAACAAATATATAACACTTCAATATTACAGTACAACTAACCTTCACTACCTTTATTTAATTTTTCCTCAAACACTTTATTTCCTTCCATATCTTGATGATAGATTGGACTCCCTCTTTCAGAATAGCCTTCCTCCCGTCATCAAGGTTCCAAAGTTCCATAATGGAATACCTCCTACTCAGATTGTATTCATTAATCTCTGTCAAATCCATTTTCATTACTTTGAATACCACATCTCCCAAATAATTCTTCAACTCTTTCATCCTTTCATCCTCCTCATTTATTACATCCTGAGAATGGATAAAGTGAAAATGAAAAATTAATCAAAACATAATGAATGAATTTGTTTGGTTTCTTGATATTCATTTTCTTATACAACTCATTCAGTTACTTTTGACAACACTTCATAAAAAATTACTTTTATTTTGAGTGCGATCACATTGAATTCTATTATAACTCTATAGTTAATCATACTTGGATGAGAATACTACTACTATGAGTGACCTCCTAAAAATACTCATGTTGCACATTTTTTATGAAAATAAACATGCCAAACACAGCTTTTGATTCTCTTACCCTTCAACCTTGATAAATTTAAAAGGGTTCCAATATGACTCTTGAAGGTATTACTCCTGTAATGAGAAGATCTCTCCAACCCTATTTTCATCTTCATATTTAGGATGAATTATCTTGGAAGCTTAGAGAAATGGTTGGTTGTCAAGCCCTCTAATCCACCACACACCAATACCACCATAAGTTTGTATCTACTCTAATCCCTTCCAAAAAAAGAAACATTTTAAAGGAAGTGGAAAATAATAAATGTTTTTTAGTGGAAATAAATGACTACGAGTGGAATTCATGTGGATTTGAATGTGAAGGTTCCAGGCGCAGTGGAAGCACGTGGGTGGATGTGCCCACTTGGCTTTTTGTCATTAACAATGATCAATCCGGGATCTATACAATGATAAACGACAGTCTCCACATATTGAATCATAGAAATAGACAAAGAAAAAGGAAAGTCCTAGAACCACAAATTAGGATCATTACAGGTTGATTATAATTAATTTAATCAATTGAAAAAAAGCACCTTTTGGTGTTCTTTCTTCGTTGATATTCTTGATCAGGTTCTGATGTGATTCGTCGTTGCGTCACAGAAGCCAAGTGTAGAATTCCTCTAGCGGTGATCCAAATGTCTACCTCGTATCTCTGGATGTCGACAAAGAAGTCTCCGGGTGCTAGCGTGGAGAAACCGTTGCTTGCATTGTCCCCCTTAGATCGTCTTGATCTGATGGAAGAGGATCTCTCTCAGTCTTGAGAGCATTCTTGGAGGAAGAGGTTCTTTCGGTCTTGAAAGAATTCTCCATAATTGTTGTGCACAATGATTCTCTTGTCTCTTGTCTTAGGAAAAGAGTTGGGGTTGTGAGGATATTTATAATCAGGTTTGAGGTTGTAGAGTTCTGACAATAAATAAACGCGTTACACATTTTATTTATTTCATTAACTCCCTTTTTGAAAACCCCATGCCGAGTCATTAATTCCTTAACATGCGCCCACACTAATTATAATAAATATAATTTAATAAAATGATATTTCCTCAAAATCTCGACTGGAAAAACTACACGGCGTGTACTTGTTTTTCATTGAAAACTACAGGGCATGTACATTCAATGTACACGGCGTGTATATCTTGTTTTCATTTATTCATTTCCTTTACAAAATGAAAACTACATGGCGTGTATATTTAATAATACACGACATGTACTTGTTCTCAAAATAAAACTACACGACGTGTAATCATTGATACATGGAATGTACTTGTTTTATTTTATTCTTCCTCCAACATTAAAACGATTTAGGCTTCCTTGAATAATTATTAAACCACGTACGGGAATAATCTTTATTCTACTTGAGATACTTGAATACACTTAGTGTGTGACCCTCTAGGCCTATTTCTCATTGGCATTAGGCAGGCTTGCCTAAAGTCCAAGATTACTGTCTAGCAACGGGTCAAGGCACCCAAGAGAAAGAAGTTGGCGCCGCATTAACGTATCACCTCATACAAATGCTTACTGTGTAATTTAATCCCTTTGTCTCAATATCTCATCAATCGGGTTTCATGGCAGTGTCATAAACCTATATGCTTGATCTGTCATTCTTTAACTACCTGAAATAAACTCGTCGTTTACACCATGGCTATCGAATTTCATGCGACAGTTCTATTTCAATCAAAGGTCCGAGATATCAACTTCCATAAATGGAAAAGGAAAAATCCTTCCTCGACTTATCTATTAAAAACATGCCACTCGTGATGCAACCAACGTACCCTACTTCCCGCCAACTGTCTGCGTGACGGTTTTCATCAGTAAATCTAAGTGCGCGAGTCATGACATGAGTTAATGATAATCTTCCAGTCTAAGGACCATTACACATGCTCGTATGTAGCAATGTTCGATGACACCAAGACATGTGGAATTACTACTGGCGGGTCTGTTCTCTTAATCTCCCATCTAGGAGATTACCAAGTGCGAACTCCATGAGAGAGATTCTTGTCTTCTTACAAGTACTCGCACATGACGGTCTGTATACTATGTGTCCTATCATAGTATTTCATCCAACCATAGGACTTTATTTAAGAATATTGTTATAGAATTTCAAGGTTCCCATCATAGAGGGGATATTCCATGACCTTATTAATGCAACAAATATTCCAGGACATTATTATATTATAGTCATGAAGAACAATGAACAATATATAATAAGTGAACATTCATGTAATCAAAGTACAAAACAATTGGTTCTCAGGACACCAACCCTTAAAAAATCCAACTTGGACTAGAGCCAACTGCCTATGACTTTTAGTGTGCTAGACCTCACATGATGATCATGTTTCTGCTGAGTCAAGGCTTTAGTCAAGGGGTCTGCCACATTTTCTTCCATGGAAATAGTGCTCATTGCAACTTCACCTCTCTGAGAAAAATCCCTCAAGAGATGATACTTCCGAAGTATGTGCTTTGTCCACTGAGGTGACCTTGGATCTTTTCCAAGTTTCACCGCTGCAGTATTATCACAATAGAGTGTGATAGGATCTTTACTGCTCGGTAATACATCCAGCTCTTGGATGAAGCTTCGCATCCAAACTGCTTCTTTAGCTACCTCAGAAGCTGCGATATACTCGGAATCCACTGTAGAATCTTCCACCACACTTTTCTTTGAGATATTCCATCTCACTGCACCTCCATTCAAACTAAAGATGTATCTAGTCTACGACTTTATGTCATCTTGATCAGTCTGGAAACTAGCATCTACATGTCCTCTGATGACTAGTTCCTCATCTCTTCCATAAACCAGGAACATATCCTTAGTACGCCTCAGATACTTAAGGATAGTATTGACTGCCATCCAATGGCGGTCTCCTGGATCATCTTGATATCTTCCTACCGCACTTAATGCGTAAGAAAAATCCAGCCTCATACATAACATAACATACATGACTGAACCAATCGCAGATGCGTAAGGGATCCTTTCCATTCTCTTTCTTTCCTCATGTGTCTAAGGACACATTTTCTTGGAAAGATGAATTCCATGTGACACTGGAAACAATCCCCTCTTGGATTGTTCCATGCTGAATCACTTCAGTATCTTGTCAATGTATGTACTTTGACTCAGGCCCAGCATTCTCTTGGATATATCACGATGGATCTTGATCCTAAGAATATATAATGCCTCGCCCAAGTCTTTCATGGAGAAGCATTTATGAAACCATGCCTTAACTGACTATAAGACAGGTACTTCGTTTACAATTAGTAATATGTCATCAACATATACAATTAGGAAAACGAATGCACTTCCACTAAACCTTTTATAGACACAAGGCTCACATTCATTCTTAACAAATCCAAATTCTATTACGGCTTCATCAAAATGAATGTTCCATGACCTTGATTATTTCTTTAATCCATAAATGGATTTCTGCAACTTGCATACCTTGTTGGAATCCTTTGGAGTCACAAACCCTTCAGGTTGTGTCATGTAGACATCTTCCTGGAGGTTCCTGTTAAGGAATGATGTTTTGACATCCATTTTCCAAATTTCATAGTCATGGTAAGCGGCAATGGCCAATAGGATTCTGATGGATTTCAGCATCGCAACCGGTGAAAAGGTTTCATCACAGTCAATTCCTTGACGCTGTCTAAAACCTTTTACAACCAGTCGTTCCTTATAGGTGCTGACTTTCCCCTCCATGTCCAGTTTCTTCTTGAACACCCATTTATTAACAATAGGCTTTAAATCAACTGGAGGATCTACCAAAATCTAGACTTGGTTTTGGTATATGGAATCCATTTCAGAATTCATGGATTCTTGCCACTTGGAAACGTCTGTGCCTTCAACTAATTCCTTGTAGGTAAGAGGATCATCATTGTCAACTGATAATGAGTCAACATCCTCGGTGACAAGAAAATCATATCGTTCTGGTTCTCTCACCTCTCTCATGCTTCTACGTAGTTCTTGTGTCTCTGGAATAGATTTTTCTTCCATGGGGCTTTGTGGAATCTGTTCTTGTACCAACTCATGTGTATCTTGATCCTCGAATTCATCAAAGTCTATCTCTCTCCCACTATCTCTTTTGGAGATGTGCTCCCTCTCAAGGAATATGGCATGTCTTGCCACTGTAACCTTTTTGTCTGAGGGGTTGTATAGGTAATATACCCTTGTTTCTTTGGGATATCCTATAAAGATATACTTTGTGCCTCGGGGTGCAAGTTTGTTACATTAAGAGGCCTTAACAAATTCTTCGCTACCCCATACATGTAAATTAGATAACATGGCTTTGCGTCCACTCCATAACTCGTATGAAATACCATTTATCGATTTAGTTGGTACTTGGTTTAGTATGAGTGCTGCGGTTAGTAATGCATATCCCCAAAAGGATAATGGAAGACTCACATGACTCATCATTGATATCACTATGTCCAACAGGGTGCGGTTCCTCCTTTCACTTACACCATTCCACTGAGGTGTGTAAGGCGGAGTGAATTGAGATAGAATCCCAAACTCTTGTAAGAAATCAATGAAGTCCTGATTAAGATATTCTCCTCCTCTGTCTGAGCGGAGTTTCTTAATCTTCTTACCAAGCTGGTTCTCAACTTCATTTTTATATTCTTTGAACCGATCAAAAGAATCTGAATTATACATCATTAAGTAAATATATCCATATCTACTAAAATCCTCATTAAAAGTTATGAAGTACGAGAACCCACCCCTTGATTCAACTAGAAATGGTCCAAACACATCTGTGTGAACTAATTCTAGAATCTCTTTAGCCCTTTCACCTTTCCCACTAAATGGGGATTTGGTCATTTTGCCTTGTAAACACACATGACATACACCAAGTGGTTTTAGTTTTAAAGAATCTGAATACCCATCTTGATGTAATTGTGCCAAATGTTTCTCATTGACATGACCTAGCCAGTGATGCCAAAGTTGGTTGTGGTATGAGTCATGTGAATTAACTTTTTCATAGATTTCCATTACTTGGTTTGTGTAGTCTAACACATAAAGGTCATTATATAAATGTTCCCTACCAAAACAAATGCTATCTTTATAAAAGTAGAAACATCCACTTCCAAACTTGAAGATGAATCCATCAGTATCTAATATGGATACTGAAATAATGTTTTTGGTTACAGAGGGTACATAATAACATCCTTTCAAAACCAAGACCATCCCTGTAGGCAATGTGAGATGGTAGTCTCCGACAACTACAACAGTGAGTCTGGATCCGCTGGCTGCTCGTAGATCCACCTCACCTCGGTCAATATTTCTGAATCTACTTGGTTCCTATATTTGGATACATATGTGAGCACCACAAGCAGTATCTAATACCCAATTATTAGAAACATATAAATTTCACTTGATAACAAATGCACCTGAAGCTTCCCCTTGCTTCCTTGGCTGGGTGCAGTTTTTCTTCCAGTGGCCCTTCTTGCCACATGCAAAACAAACATCATCATGTTCCCTTGCCTCCCCTTTGATCTTCCTTTTCTTGGATAGTCTTGAAGAATCTTTGGGCTTAAATCTCTTCGCCTTCCCTTTACTTTTATTCACCATGAGGACAGAAGGCTTTTCACGCTTCATATCATTGTCCACTTGGAGAATGAGGATAAGAATATTAGATAGAGACTTCTCAATGTTGTTCATATTGAAGTTCACAACAAAGTTAGAGAAGCTCTGGGGGATTGATGCAAGAATGAGATCGGTACCCAGTTCTTCGGGGAGTTTAAACCCTAGAACCTCCAATCGCTCAATGTAGCCAATGATCTTGACTACATGAGGCCCAGCTGGGGCACCCTCTCCAAGCTTTCTCTGGAATAGAGCCTTGGAGATCTCAAACCTTTCCTGTCTTGCTCTCTCCTGGTATAGACCACGGAGGTGCTTGAGCATGTTGTAGGCATCCATGTCTTCATGAGACTTCATAATCTCACTAGACATTGATGACAACATCAAACATTGAACGTCGAGTGCATCTCTCAAATGTTGATCATAGACCAGGAAATATTCATCACTTACCCCTTGGGCAGGCGGATCAGGAAGTGAGGACCCCAACACATAAAACTTTCGTTCATGGCATAGGATAACCCGAAGGTGCCTAAACCATTCCTGAAAGTTACTTCCAGTGAGGATATTTTCTTTATCCAGAATTGATTGCAGAGAAATTGTGGTTGACGAGTTTTTCATTTCGATTCTACAAATTAAAAGAGCATATTTATCAGTACTTTCTTTATTACATTTTTATGAGAAATAATAAATGAATTTATTAATTCTCCCACTATTTTATCAAGTCCCAATGGCCCTCACTATTGAACTCGAAATGTCTAGTTTCTTTGACATTCTAGTGGCAAGGATCCATATTCCCCTTCGCATAACCCCAACAAGGGTTGGTCAAGATATTTGAAGGTATTTAGGTAGGCAGGTCTTTTCCAACTATGAGCTTACAGTTCCTTGATCTGTTGAGTAGACTCCCCAATCCTGAAATCCTGACTTGGATTTCCTCAACTCTTGCCTCCAATATTACATAAAGTCTAGAAAGGGATACTCCTCTTGATGTAATATGGTTAAGTCAACCAGAAACCTTTCATAAGGTCTTCCTTTATAAAAGTAAGTGTCCCAACAAGGGTTGGTCAAACACATAGTTTTATTGATTATTGTCCTTAATCAAGTAATGGAAGGCTTGGTCTGACTTAATATGGTATTGAGGGATTTTAATCTTTTATGAATAGTTTTTCATTATCACATGCTTGTTAATATTAAGTGATGCTAGATTAAGTGATTAACCATGTTCTGATAATGTTTACGCATAGTCTGATTTTATTTTATTCCATCTTTGCATGCTTGTTAATTTTATCAATTATGTGATCATGAAAACACATACATAATAAATAAACCATGCAATCAGACAGAAATAAAATAATATGGCATGATCATGATATTTTATTGGTTAGCTTATCTAGCGATTTGATAAGCTAACCCTGACCTAGGAAAAAACACCTTGAACCAATGGTTCGTGTTCTACAGTTCCCACATGTCCACCTTTGTATATTCTTGTGTTGGTTTCGCCTTAGCTTCAGATTTTGAACCATCTCCTCTAGCTTGGGAGATCCTCCATTACATGGGGTTTACATTAAAGAAACCATGGGCACGCAGGCCCTACATTTTTATTGGAAGAAGGCTCATAGGCCAACGAATTTAAATTAAACAAATTTAAATGAAACCATACATGCATACAAAGGGTCTTTGGCCTAGCTCATGATCATCCATAGCATGAAACAACATTTACACATATTTAGAATAAAAATTATTTTAATCGTTCTATTATTCAATATAAGTCGTGCTTGAATTCAATTAATTATGATCTTATAATTAATAAATTCTTTATCTTAAATTCCTTTTTGAATTTCCTTGAGATTCTTCTCATCCATATCCCTTGTACAGGTCTTTGTAATTTTGGAGGAAACCTGATGAAATTTCTGGAAAGTACATGGTGTGTAGTTTATATTTACACGGCGTGTATTTCTTTTCACCTTTTATCCAAAATACACACCGGGGGATTTGGCGTGTTTTCTGTACTTTGGAAATTTTGGAGTACACGGTGTGTAGATAAATCACACACAACATGTAATTTCTTGTTACGCAGTAACAGGCCTGGATATCCCGTGTATGTGGTACACGACTTCTCCTTTGTACACGGTTTCACTTGGGTCGGATCAGAATACACGGCGTGTTACTCCAACATACACGCTGTGTATTCAGGTTCCCACGCGCTGTTTAATTCTGGTCAACACGGGGTAATAAATACTTAGATGTAATCAATTCACATGGCATGGTTTGGTGGACCAGTACCGGTGCGTTGAACCTAAGTACACAACGTGTAGTTTTAATTACACGTTGTGTATTCCCGTGTTGTACAGAGAGAAAGAGCGGCTCCTCCGGATGAGTTCCTCATTTTTATTTTAATCAAAATTAAAATTAAAAGGTCGTTTCTGTGATATGAATCGAGAAACGAAGGAGGAAGAACAGATCTCGTTTATTCATATTTATAGAAAAATTTATTTCAAATTGAATCAAATATAAATGAGTAAATTATCAACGAAAATTAAATAACTATAATCAAAGTTTTAACCTTGCTCTGATACCAATTGAAGGTTCAGGGCGCAGCGGAAGCACGTGGGTGGATGTGCCCACTTGGATTTTTATCATTAACGATGATCAATCCAGGATCAATACGATGATAAACACCAGTCTCCACGGATCGAATCACAGAAATAGGAAAAGAAAAAGAAAATTCCCAGAACCACAAAGTAGGATCGTTACAGGTTGATTATAATTAATTTAATCAATTGAAGAGAAGTACCTTTTGGTGTTCTTTCTTTGTTGATATTATTTATCACGTTCCAATGTGATTCATCATTATGTTGCAGAAGCCAAGTGTAGACTTCCTCTAGAGGTGATCCATATGTGTATCTCGTATATTTGGATGTCGCCAAATAAGTCTCTGGGTGCAAGCATGGAGAAACCTTTGCTTGCGGTGTCCGCCTTAGATCGTCTTGATCCGATTGAAGAGGATATCTCTCGGTCTTAAGAGCGTTCTTGGAGGAAGAGGTTCTTTCCTCCTTGAAAGAATTCTCCATAATTGTTGTGCACAACGATTCTCTTGTCACTTGTCTTAGGAAAAGAGTTGGGGTTGTGAGGATATTTATAATCGGGTTTGAGGTTGTAGAGTTATGACAATAAATAAATGTGTTACGCATTTTATTTATTTCATTAACTCCCTTTTGAAAACCCCATGTTGAGTCATTACTTCCTTGATATGTTCCCACACTGATTATAATAAGTATCATTAAAAAAACGATATTTCCTCAAAATCCCGACTGGAAAAACTACATGGTGTGTACTTGTTTTTCATTGAAAACTACACAGTGTGTACATTAAATGTACACGGCATGTATATCTTGTTTTCATTTATTCATTTCCTTTCCAAAATGAAAACTACACAGCGTGTATATTTAATAATACACGGTGTGTACTTGTTCTCAAAATAAAACTACACGACGTATAATCATTGATACACAGCATGTAATTGTTTTATTTTATTCTTCCTCCAACATTAAAATGATTTTGGATTCCTTGAATAATTATTAAACCACGTACAGGAATAATTTTTATTCTACTTGAGATACTTGAATACACTTAGTGTGTGACCCTATAGGCCTCTTTCTCGTTGGAATTAGGCAGGCTTGCCTAAAGTCCAAGATTACTGTCTAGCAACGGGTCAAGGCACCCAAGAGAAAGAAGTTGATGCCACATTGACATATCACCTAATATGAATGCTTACTGTGTAATTCAATCCCTTTGTCTTAATATCTCATTAAGCAGGTTTCATGTAATTGTCATAGACCTATATTCTTGATCCATCGTTCTTTGACTACCTGAAATAAAATCATCGTTTACACCATGGCCATGGAATTTCATGCGACAGTTCTATTTCAATCAAAGGGCCGAGATATCAACTTCCATAAATGGAAGGGAAAAATCATTTCTTGACTTATCCATTAACAACATGTCACTCGTGACGCACCCAATGTACCCTACTTCCCGCCAACTGTCTGCGTGACGGTTTTCGTTAGTAAATCTAAGTGCGTGAGTCATGACATGAGTTAATGATAATCTTCCAGTCTAAGGACCATTACACATGCTCATAGATAGCAATGTATGATGACACCAAGACATGCGGAATTACTACTGGCGGGTCTGTTCTCATAATCTCTCATCTTGGAGATTACCAAGTGTGAACTCCATGAGAGAGAGTCTCATCTTCTTATGAGTACTCACACATAACAGTCTGTATACTATGTGTCCTATCATAATATTTCATCCAACCATAGAACTTTATTTATGAATATTTTTATAGCATTTCAAGGTTCCCATCATAACGGGGATCTTCCAGGACCTTATTAATGCAACAAATATTCCAATACATTATTATATTATAGTCATGCAGAACAATGAACAATATATAATAAGTTAACATCCATGTAATCAAAGTACAAAACAGTTGGTTCTTAGGACACTAACCCTTACAGAATGTTCATTCCTTCATTTTTGTAATGTAATATGTTAGAATCCATAATTAAAATTTCATTTAAGTTTTTTTTTAAACTCAATGGAAACTCGACTTTCATATCCTGCAAATTTATTATTGCATTTTTTCTTAAGACTCATCCCCCATCTCTTATATGTTGTTTGAACTACTCTGAGTAGTAGTCATCTAAAATGATCACCAGTACACATTATGCGATGAATTTTGGTTAGAGTAGTTCAATAAACATAAATTGATGTCCAAAAAAGATGGTAGATACATATTAAACAACAAAATGTAATAATAACTATTCATGAGGTATGTCATCAGGGAACTTTGGAACCAAAATGATGGGTGGAAGTCTAGTTTTAAAGAGGGAGTCTAATCCATCAGGAGATAGAAGGAAATTGACATATAAGGATGGATTAAATAAATGTAGTGAAGATTATTTGTACTCAATTATTGAATTATTATATCTTTGTTCAAGATAGTTACAATTTTTATGAAAGATGCATGAAAATGTGAAATTTTATGTATGGAGTGTATTGTATAGTTGTTATTCAAGAAAAACTAAATGTTTGACTACTCATAAAGAAAATTTCTTATTCACAAGATGATGTTACCAATCCGGAGTAAGAACAAATCGTTGATGATGAAACTGAAGAATTATTAGGGGATCAACAACATGTTAATGAAAAAACAACGACGTAGTATCAAAGTGATGAAAAAAATTATCAAGGAAATAAGTGAGGGTATAAAATTTGAGGTTGGTTGGAATAAACGGATCCAACCTATTTACCCCAACAAATCAATGTTCATTAGTCATCTTGGGGCCACAATGAGGATGAATGTGCCGACTGATATTGATTCATGGAACCACATCCAACCTATAATGAAAGAAATACTTTGGAAAAATATAACAGTAATGTTACAATATACTTTTTCTATTTTATTGAAAAATTATATAATGAAATGTTGATTTAATTATTATTATTCCTTGTAGAATTCATTTATTTTAAAATATTTCCATAATAAATTTGTCTTAATGGCTACTGGAAAAGTCCATAGAGGCTTCTATACTCTTCTTACGAAGTTATATCTTAGGGATGTTGAGGGGAAAATAAAGCTTCACCCACCACTTAGTTATGCACACATTATAAAGTAGGGAACATTGATGACTTTAATCAATCATCGCAATGAGAAATAATTATAGGTGCATTGCAGTCGATAATATATTATTTTAAATTATTTATTTTATCCAACAATATTCAAAATTTTTAATTTATGAAACATCAAAAGAGTTTTGAAAATAAAGAACATGTATCAAAACCAATGTACCCCTATCACAAAGTAAGGATGGGATATGCTTCATTAAACTTGAAGTTGGTATGTATTTTCAATCAAAAATAAAAATTTAATTATGTGATATGAAACAAAATATTTTCCTTTGTTTATATACATATTTATGTATCAAAATATGAAGCCACTTCCATCCCAAATCATGTGATATAGAAGGAGGCCCGTGTAAATAAGGTGGGTAAATTACTTGATGAAAACACAAAAATAGTATGGCAAGCATGTGTAAGTATGATATAATTGTAATTTTTTATGATTTATAACAATATTACATAAAAATATCTATTTACTTTCAAAAAAAATTATATGTTTTAGACATAAGAATCAACAACAATCGTACTAGAAGAAAAGCTACTTTCAGTAGCTTTGAAGTGGCCTTAACAATATGGTCGTGTTAGAGGATTGGGTTTTGGAGTCTTTACTTGAATATATTTCAAGAAGATAAAACTACATGAAGATACATATAATATGGTGATATGATTTTAGACATAAATAGACTCACTGCAATATATTATTTTGTGGTATACTTTGGCAGGCCAATGTATAAGAAAGGATCAAAGTGAATCAGTGATGGAGTAAAGATACGCACATGAACCAAATGATGCCACTATCTTTGAGGCTAGTCATTCCAACCAACCTCATAACTTATCTGGGTTAATCAATTTTTTCATTACTCATTATCCTAAATGTGAATCAAACAACTTCTAATAACTTTATATTACTAAAATTCTATAGGGTACAGTTATATGTGATTTGTATCTATCAACACCCACATAACATTGTGTTGCTATGGTTATGGTGTATAATATACCAGGAGAATAGCTACACAATAAAGACCTCCAAAAATATCACATGAGAATGGGTATTGAGGTAACTTATAAGTCAACTACCGAGTTTCATGTTCCACTTGATGGTTTAGATATTACAATGGTCTAAGCTGCCATTGGAACTTTTATAGCATGGTCTTCTAATATTATAAAGATACATGAGGTACATATTTAAAAACATTCATATGAAAAAAATGTAATTATTTATGATAAAAGATCTAAAGTGAGGTATGATATTACATATGGATAATGTGGCGGATAAACTGAAGGTATGATCTCACAACGATTCACTGTTTCATTTTCACCCTTACACCACAATGCTAAACTAGTTTTGTATTGAAAATTATAAAAATAATAACAAATTTCACTTCATGATTTATTTAATTATTTTGGGCTTAAAACTATTAAAAATGTAAATGTTACTTGTTTTTATAGTTACATTGTAGGTGGAGGTTATTTGGAGGGCTCATGACGAAGTCTAAGAATGGACCAAACTGCGCAGGATCCATGCATACGAGTGGACTAAACCACATAATTCTACTGAACCATTCATCCAAATGGGATGAAATATTTTGGTCGAGTCCAAAATTTATTTTTCTACATTTCATCTGAAGTAAACCAATCCTTATTCAGCCATCCGGTGGCCCAACCTACCTAATCTATCCAGCACACTGAATCTGCACGAAGTCAAAAGTGGTGTGTTGTGATCTGTCTATATATCGAGTTGTAGGTTCCCAAATGAATCCAAAAATTTGGTTAAGATATTAAATATGTTAGGAAACAGCTTTTTAGTTTTTCCAAAAGCGATATAAATCTTTCTAACCACCGAAAACAATGGTCCAAGTGGTTTTACACAATTTGTGTGCCCAAAACCACTTTCCACTTTACCTATAAAATTATACCTTGGGCACCTCATTTGAAGTTTAAAAAAAATATCTACCATTTTAGAGTCATAGAGGAGTATCCTCTTTATCCTATAAGTTTTGGAGGCCCCTATCCTCATAGGGGGATCAACAATGAAGAAGGAGTTCCACCTGAGCTTCTTCCTCCTCCTGATGTCGAGCTAAACGGCGAGAGTTTATTCTGAGGGAGATAAAAACATGACAAGGGAGTTATGACGCATATATTAGATACTGGTTTGGAGTAATTTGGGTGTTAAAATATTTCTTTCCATGTATCTTAAATTATTTCATATTTTAATGCTTGTTTTGATGCATGTGATTGATTTTCTCTTAATTTCCAACCGATCGGTGTGAGGATTTGAGTGTGTGACTTGTGTTGTTATGATTGGAAAAGAAAATAATCCTTTTCTTACCCACTTTCATGAGATTTAAATCTGATTTGGAAGATTTTATTCCATGCCTAAGTTTTGTACCTTGAAAATATGATTGTTATGTCAAGATTTGGTTCTTCAAGTAATGGAATAAAGGCTTAGGAATTAATCAAGATTCCAAATGATTTCAACCAAAGAATTTCTCCAAACCTAAATGAATCTCTTATAAAAATGAACATGAAATGTGTTTAAGTAAATCACAACAACCCCTTTATCTCATATTTTTCAAAATCCACTTGGTTTTTCAACTATTAAACTTTTTACGTTAAGTGGTGGTGGTATGGCCCGAAGGCCTTCATTTTTTTATTATTTTTGATAATCCCCCATTAAGGGGTGAGGTGAAACCCTTACAAGGCATGAAGTCCTAGATACAATTACATGACCTGTAAGTCATGATATCAGCACTCCACCTTCATAGGGCTGGTCGGCAAGCTGTCCTATGCAAAGCTGCACAGGCCCAGTATCGATGGTAAAGTCATATCCTCTCATTATTCCAATTCCGGTTAGCTATGGTCCAGTGAATGTACCTTCCCTAAATCATTCTTTGAAGCCTTTTCCTTTATATTTTGACTGGTACATCTACATTTCATGTGGCCCAAAGGCCTTTGGGTGGCTCAAAGGCCTTAAGCTGGCCTGAAGGCCTTGAGAATCAACTGGCTCGAAGGCCTTGGGTGGCTTGAAAGCCTTGTAGGACCCGAGGACCAAACCGGTGGCCCAAAGGCCCAGATGGATGAATAGTTCCAGATGCTACAGTGCCAAACAGTACCTTCTATAGTGAATAATATAGTACTGCTACAGTAACCCAAAAATACGCCTCCACCCAGATTTGATCTCAGGTCTCTTGGATGCACCTACTGAGTCCTCACCAGTTTTTTAGTACTTTTTATTAAAAACACATACTCTAAACCTATCAACTATCCTTGAGAGATGACCTAAGGTCTTCTCTATACTATAATTCAACCTTAAAATCATAATCAATTTGATGTGTCACTACAATACAGTAATGGTAAAATCAATAAAATCTAGTGAATCGATTAAGAAAAAAACAACCTTTGGAGAGTACCTTCTCCCTACCAGTTCCAGAGAAACATTTATTGTCATTAAAAATTCATGAAGAGACCACATTTAATTATAAAACTATTTCTTAAATTGAATATGAAGAAGAAATATACAGATATTTCTTGATAGAAGGAATTGTTCTTGATACTCTAAATGAGATTCTCAAGCAGTAATGGTTGGGCATCTCGGTTGTTAATACATACATATGGTACATTTTCATATACGTCTATCCAAATAGTGAGCTAATATATCTATTAAAGTTGATAAATATTCATATTTTGTATAGGTTTTTATATCACAACTATATAAAAGGAAGATCGTGTGAAGCATGATTTTAATTCATTAATCCTTGTATCATTTCTACGCCAGAACTTACTTTGGATAAGAATAAAATTAAGAATAAAAAAATATGAGTTACTCAAAACATTAATAAAAAATAATCAGACTATAGAATATTTTTGAGGAATAAAATGCAAAGGTAAAACTATACAATCTAATCACATAAAATATATTTTTAATTTTTTCATTACTTAATTGTTTTTGTTTTTTAGGACACACTAGATGCTAATAGTAGTGAATTTGGATGCCATACATATTTATTTTTTTTGATCCAATGCATGGATATGAAACCAACTGACCACACATGATGTTTATTGTGAATATGTAACACACTTAAATCAACATTTTACAGATAAAATTCAAATTATATGTTCAGTCTGTATTTTGACAATATTTTTTTATGATAGGGCAGTCTCTGAATACAGTATAGATCATGGAATGAAGATAGTGTCTAGAGGGATAAAGCCTATGGATTACTATAAATGAAAAAACATAAGATATATATAGAAATATTTAACTATAAAAACATTTAAAAACAATTTACTTATTTTTTTCAATGATTCTGCAGTGTTTGAAATAAGATAATGACATCGATTATGGATATTATGTTTGAAAATTTATAAGAGAGATGATAAATCATGAAAAATACCAGCATCCCCCAATAGGTAATTTATGAAGGTAATTACAATTTCATTAAATATATTTCATAATAATTTGTTTTTATATATTTTCTCATTACTATGAATATTTTCAACAACCTAGTTACTCAACAAATGAAATCAATTTGTTTAGAGATGAGTGAGTAGCATAATTTTTGTCAGAATGTATGCTGACAACAAATTTAGGTGATTACCTACTATGTTTGTGATCTAGTAAATGTTATGACCTTAAAAATATATTTGGGATGTGAAGAATTAGTGTGAAAATTCTTATATATTATTTTTGATCTCTTTCAAAAGGAGAAGTATAATGAAGAAAATCAATTTTTTTAGAAGCATTGACCTGAATATAATAAAATTGTTGGGAAGACATGGAGGTGAAGGTGGAGGCAGAGGAGGAGGTGAAGGTGGAGGAGGAGGCAAATGTGGAGGTGGAGGAAAAGGCGGAGGTAGATTCGAAGGTATATTTTGAGTCATAGATCAATGTGGAGGAGGAGGAAGAGGCGAAGATTGAGGTGGAGATCATGGAAGAGGAGGATAAGAAGCATTGGCTTAAAAATAATAAAATTGTTGGGAAATGAAGTAGAATAAGGATCATACCATGATTGTGTTTGAGAAAAATTGTTTAAAATTGCACACAAAACTTTTCACTTAAGAAATGAATCGAGGAGATGATAGGATGGGACCTTCCTTCGGTGATTTAGGGTTTAATGGTAGCGAGCTATTTCCTTACATGTAGAAGGTTTGATAGCCATTGTTATGGCTCAGAGGTGAATCCTAATATGCTAAATGATGACTACATGGATGGATTGAAGACCGACGCATGCACATGTGTTCTGAATGGATAGAATCGAGTTGTGACTACATTGAATGATCCGATGACGAAGGTCGATATACAGAGCCCAGCAAGTGTGGGGTCTGAGTTCCAGGCGCCTGATCCTGGGATGGTGGTTGACCAGAGAAAAACGGGGATCATGTCATGCGATGCGACTGAGGTTACTTTTTCGAAAGTGGTCAATCAGAGCCATGGTCCTGTGACAGGGTTGAAGCAACAACCACAGGTGAGATCCGATGCTCCTGACAAGGAAGTCTTTGCGAAGCATGAATTTTTTAACACCACAGGGGTTATTTATTCTCCCATTCAATGGAGAGGAACCATTTCACACATTAACGCCGACCCAACTGCTCTGTCAGAGCATCTCAAAATGACTGAGTTCTCAATTATTGATCAGTTATTTCTTCCTAAGGGCTGACAACCTATGAAAATTGATGAACTCAAAGAGCTCATTTCATTGATCTAGGGATTTTCATCCTATAAATGTGTCTCATTAGGATGGGGATATTTTCATATGTTATTTCCTATAGAGGAACTGAAAGTGTGTTCTTGGGGCTTCGGTTCTATTATGCTTAAACCTGGGATTGTTCACCTTTGTGAATGGGATAAAAAATTCAACCCATTTGAGGTGAGTAACACCACTACACAAATGTGGGTTAGGTTATATGTTCTAAATTAGATACTTTGGCATCCCAAAATTTTGCATGACATTGCTCTATCTATTGGAATCCTGATTAAAATGGATAAAGAAATGGAAGTGGCTCGATTTGGTCCCTTCGCCAGGTTTTTGGTAGAAGTTGATTTGGGCTCAACTCTAGTTAACAAGGTAATACTTTCCACTGATGATGATGTTACTGAGTTAAAGATCATTTATGAAAAAATGTCAAAATTTTGCAATAACTATAATTTCATAGGTTCCGGGCGCAGCGGAAGCGCGTTGGTGGGTTTTCCCAACTTTAATTTTAACGTTAAACAACGTTCAATCCGAGATCCGTCATGATATAAAACGCAGAATCTTCGGAATAGAATGAAGAACGAAAAGAAAAGAAGATTCCCGGAACCCTTGAGGAGGATCATCATATGTTGATTATAATTAATTTAATTAATTCATAAGAATTACTTTGTTGGAATTCTTTCTTCGTTGATGTGTCCGGTCACGATTCGGTGATCCGTCGTTGCGTCGTAGAATCCAAGTGTAGTATTCCTCTAGCGGTGATCCACACGTGTGTCACGTATCTCCGGACATCACCGAAGAGATCTCCGGGTGCTAGCATGGAAGAACCTTCTCTTGCAATGTCCGCCTTTGACTGCCTTGATCCGGTGGAGGATCTTGCTCTCGTAACTTGAGGGCGTTCTTGGTGGAAAGGAAATTCTCTCTTGGCTTGAGAGTATTTCCAAATCCGTTGTGCACAACAATGGCTCTCAAAAAATGTTGGGGTTGCGAGGATATTTATAATCAGGTTTGAGGTTAATAGAGTTTCGACAATAAATAAACGCGTTACACGTTTTATTTATTTCATTAACTCTTATTGAAAAAACCCCCATGTCGAATTATTAATTCCTTGACATGCGCCCACGCTGATTATAATAAATATCATTTAATAAAACAATATTAAATCCTCAAAATCCCAATTGGAAAAACTACACGGCGTGTAATAATTAATACACGGCGTGTACTTGTTTTCCATAAAACTACACAGCGTGTATATTTAATATACACGGCGTGTACTTTTATTTTCCATTTTTCTCCACCACATTTATTAGACCTTGAGTAATGACTATTTATTTCTTAAATAAATGTAACTGCATTACTCGCTAATAAATATATTATTTTATCCACAGTATATTCTCTCGAATAACTAGTGTCAAAATAAATGCGATCATACATCCTTAAATAATTATTAAACCACAGTCGGGAATAATATTTATTTAACTTGTTAAATTAATATTTAACTGAGATACATGGACACACTTAGTGTGTGACCATCTAGGCCTCTTTCTCAGTGGCATTAGGTTGAGCCTGCCTAAAGTCCAAGGTTAGCGTCTAGCAACACGCCAAGGCACCCATAGAGAAATAATTTAATGCCGTAATGACGTGTCACCTCCTACGAACGCTTACCGTGTAATATAATCCCTTTGTCTCGATATCTCCAATCAAGCGGGTTTCATTCTAGTGCCATCAACCCATGTGCTTGATTATTCTTTCTTTGACTTTCTGGAATTGAACTTTCCCATACCTTACCATGGCCATGGATTTATTTAGGCTATATCAATTCCATCAAAGGGCCTAAGATATCTACTTCCGTTATGGAACGGAAGGGACAAATCCTTTCTCGCATTATCTATTAATGCGGTATTACTCGTGACGCACCCAACGTATCCTACCTCGCTGCGAAAAGTGTGTCGTCACAGTTTTCGTCAATACATCTAAGTGCGCGAGTTGTAATACCCATTAATAATAATCTTAAAGTCTAAGGATAAATATACACATCCGTAGATAGGAACATCCAATGACACTATGAAATGTGGATTTCCTACTGGCGGGTCTCGTTCTCATAATATCCTCTTGGATATTACCAAGGGCGCACACCATGAGAAGGTGCCTCAAAGTTTTATGAGTCCTCACCCCTAATGACCTGTATTATTTGTGTCCCTCAAATAATATCATCCGGCCATAGAACATACATTCAAGAATAGTGTTATGGCACTTTCGGGTTCTCATCATAGCAAGGATCTGCTACGACCCTTTAATGCAACAGCTGTCCTTAGGACATTATCACATGACATGTCATGCAGAAGAACAATCAAGATGTGATAAGGCTTTTATTTAATGAATAAAGTACAAAGTAGTTGGTTCTAGACCACCAACTCCAACAGAGTCCCACTTGGACTAGAGCCAACTGCTAACAACCTTTAACCCGCTAGCTCTCACATGATATTCATGCTTCTGCTGAGATAGGCCTTTAGTCATGGGGTCCTCCATGTTCTCTTCCGTGGACACTCTGCTCACTGCAACTTCAACCCTTTGATAGAAATCCCTCAAGAGGTGATACTTCTGGAGTATGTGATTTGTCCGTTGATGTGACCTTGGTTCTTTTTCAAGAGCCACTGCTGTAGTATTATCACAATACAATGTAATGAGATCTTTACTGCTAGGCACCACATCAAGCTCCTGTACAAAGTTCCGAATCCAAACGGATTCTTTGGCTGCATCATAAGCCGCTATATACTCGGACTCCGCTGTAGAATCGGCGACAACTGGCTGCTTTGAACTCTTCCATCTCACAGCTCCTCCCTTGAGACAGAAAACATATCCAGATTGCGACTTCAGATCATTCTGATCTGTTTGAAAACCAGCATCAGCATACCCTCTGATGACAAGCTCCTCGTCTCCTCTATACACCAGGAACATATCCTTAGTTCTTCTCAGATACTTAAGTATAGTCTTAACAGCAGTCCAATGTTGTTCTCCTGGATCTTCTTGATATATTCCTACCATGCTCAGTGCATAGGCAACATCAAGCCTGATACATAACATGGCATACATGATGGATCCTATAGCCGAAGCGTATGGGATCTTGATCATCCTATCTTTCTCCTGTTGTGTCTGGGGACACATTTTCCTAGAAATATGTAATCCATGTGACACCGGAACCAATCCCCTCTTGGATTTTTCCATACTAAATCTCTTTAGTATCTGGTCAATGTATGTACCCTGACTTAGTCCAAGCAGCCTCTTGGATCTATCACGGATGATCTTGATCCCTAGAATGTAGGCTACTTATCCTAAGTCCTTCATGGAGAAACACTTGTTCAACCAGTCCTTAACTGACTGTAAGGATGGTACGTCGTTTCCAATAAGAAATATGTCATCAACATATACCACTAGGATGACGACCGCATTCCCATTAAACCGCTTATAAACACATGGCTCACATTCATTCTTAATGAAACCAAATTCCTTTATGGATTCATCAAATCGAATGTTCCATGACCTGGATGCTTGCTTTAATCCATAAATGGATTTCTGCAACTTGCAAACCCATTTGGCTTCACCTGGTGTCACAAACCCTTCTGGTTGTGTCATATAGACATCTTCCTGAAGGTTCCCGTTAAGGAATGCTGTTTTGACATCCATCTGCCAAATCTTGTAGTCATGGTAAGTTGCTATGGAAAGTATGATTCTTATGGATTTAAACATGGAAACTGGAGAGAAGGTTTCATCATAGTCAATTCCTTGACGCTGTCTGAATCCTTTAGCCACTAGCCTTTCTTTATAGGTGCTAACTTGACCTTCCATGTCCAGCTTTCTTTTGAATACCCATTTGAATCCAACAGGCTTTACATCAACTGGCTCATCGACCAGAACCCAAACTTGGTTCTGATACATGGAATCCATCTCAGAATTCATAGCTTCTAGCCATCTTGCAGCTTCTGAGATTTCTGCTGCTTCCTTGTAGGAGAGAGGTTCATCATTGTCCAACAATAATGATTCACCATCCTCGGTGAATAGGAAACCAAATCTCTCTAGTTCCCTTACATCTCTTGAGCTCCTACATAGTACTTGTGTTTCTGGAACCTCTTCCATGGGGACCTGTGGAACTTGTTCCTGTACCAACTCCTATGTATCTTGAGCATCAACTTCGTCGAAGTTAATCTTGCTCCCACTATCCTTCTTGAGGATGTGCTCCCTCTCAAGAAAGACGGCTTGTCTGGAGACAGTAACTTTCTTGTCTTGGGGGTTATATAGGTAATATCCTTTTGTTTCCTTGGGATATCCTATAAAGATACACTTCGTGCCCCGGGGTGCTAGTTTGTTGCCTGAGAAGGCCTTAACAAACGCCTCGCATCCCCATACACGTGTGTGCGACAAAGTGGGTTTCCTTCTATTCCATAAATCGGATGGAATTCCATTTTCCGCCTTAGTTGGTACTCAGTTTAATGTGTATGCTGCAGTTTGTAATGCATATCCCCAAAAGGATAATGGAAGATCCGCATGACTCATCATCGACCTCACCATGTCCAACAAGGTGTGGTTCCTCCTTTCACTAACACCATTCCACTGTGGTGTATAAGGAGGAGTGAGCTGAGATAGAATCCCAGACTCCCGTAGAATATCGATGAACTCTTGGTTCAGATATTCTCCACCTCGATCCGATCGAAGCTTATTTATCTTCTTACCAAGTTGATTCTCTACTTCATTCTTGAATTCCTTAAATTTCTCTAAGGACTCTGACTTATACCTCATTAAGTAGACATATCCATATCTACTCAAATCATCAGTAAAAGTAATAAAGTAAGAATATCCACCTCTAGCTTCTACTGGAAATGGTCCACACACATCTGTGTGTACCAATCCTAGAAGATCTGTGGCCCTTTCACCTTGTCCAAAAAAAGGCGGCTTGGTCATTTTTCCTTGTAAACAAGCGTGACATCTATCAAGTGGTTTTAGCTCAGTAGAGTCTAAATAGCCATCTTGGCAGAGCTTTGTCAAGCGCTTCTCGTTCACATGACCAAGGCGGTGATGCCATAACTGGGTGATGTATGATTCATGTGAGTTTGTTTCATTATCGATTGCCAACACTTGGTTTTCATAATTTAATACATACAAACCATTATTCAAATGTTCCATACCATAACATACGTTGTTCTTATAAAAGAGACAACCCTTATTTCCAAACTTGAAAATAAATCCATCCATATCCAAACAAGATACAAAAATTATGTTCTTGGTAACACTAGGCACAAAATAACAGTTTTGTAAAACCAAAATCATGCCAGTTGGCAATGAGAGGTGATAGTCGCCAATAGCCAACGCAGCCAGCCTTGCGCCATTGGCAGCTCGAAGATCCACCTCTCCTCTGGAGATCTTTCTAAATCTACTTGGTTCCTGCATTTGAATACAGATGTGATCCCCACAAGCTGTATCTAATACCCAATGTGTAGAAATATAAAGATTGCACTCGATAACGAACGCACCTTTAGCATCCCCAAGCTTCTGGGTGCAGTTCCTCTTCTAGTGGCCCTGCTTTCCACATGCAAAACACACTGCTTCCCATTCCTTGCCCTGCCTCTGGATCTTCCCCTTCTTGGAGGGACGGTGCTCGGGGGCTTCAGACCGTTTATAAGTCTTTGGCCCCTTTGCCTTGTCCTTCCTTTTCTTGTTCACCATAAGGACCGTGGGTTTGTCATGCCCCATGTCCTTATCTACCTGGCGAATCAAGGTCAAAAGCTCTGATAGACTCTTCTCATTTCTGCTCATGTTATAGTTGACAATGAAGCTAGATAAGGTCTTGGGAAATGATGATAGGATGAGATCTGTACGCAACTCATCTGGGAATTTAATCCCTAAGATGTCCAAGCATTCAATGTAGCCAATAATCTTGACCACATGAGGCACAGCTGGCGCAGACTCTCCAAGCTTCGTGGTAAACAAAGCATTGGAGATCTCATACCTCTCCTGTCTCACCTTCTCTTGGTAGAGATCTTTAAGGTGAGACATCATTCTATATGCATCCATGTTTTCATGTTGCTTCAAGAGCTCATTAGACATGGCCGATAGCATGAAACACTGGACATCTGTGGCATCATCCATGTGTTTCATGTAGAGAGATAATTCCTCATCACTAGCCTCTTTCCCAGGCGCAACTGGAATAGGCTCTTCCAGCACATATAATTTCCTTTCATGGCGAAGGACGACACGTAAACGCCTCTTCCACTCTTTGAAATTGGTGCCGGTGAGAAGGTTTTATTTTTCGAGTATGGTGTGCAATGATATGTTTGAATTCATTTTCTTGTCGTTTCTACAATTTAAGATGAGCAAAGGTTTAGTAATTTATTATAAAAATTGAGACAAATAAATAAATTAATACTTATTAGTCTCCCACTATTTTATCAAAATCCAATAGCCCTCACCATTGACTTTGGAATATTCTATTGCGTGAATATTCTAGTGGCAAGGATCCATATTGCCCTTTGCATTACCCCAACTAGGGTTGGTCAAGCAACTTGAAGGGTTTTAGGTAGGCATTCCAAATGCCAACTGCATTAACTCGCAGTTCCTTGATCCGCTGAGTGGACTCCCCAATCCTGAAATCCTTTTTGGATTTCCTCAACCTTTGCCTCTTGGTCACACCAAGTCCTGCTGTGGCAGTCAACCCTTGATGCGAACCAAGTCAAGTCAACCCAAAATCTTGAATTATAATTCCCTGATAATTGAAAGCACCCCAACTAGGGTTGGTCAAGCACTTTGAACTATGGTTCGATTCTAACCAAGATTATGGAAGGCTATGCCGACTTAATATTTATTTTGAGGGATTTTATCTTTATACGTAAATTTCCATTTTTTTATCTTTTATTACATGCTTGTTAATATTAAGTGGGATATACTTAAGTGATTAACCATGTCTAAGATAAGATTTACGTATAAGACAATTTTATTTTAGTTCTATATTACATTCTCGTTTAATTCATTAATTGTGTGATCGTGACAACACACCGACACTAAATAAACCATGCAACTGACAGAAATAAATGGTATGATCATGAGCTTTTCTATTGGTTAGTTTATCTAGCGGTTGATAAACTAACCCAAGACCTAGGGGAGAAACACCTTGAACCTTTCGGGTTCGTGTTTACAGCTTTCCACTTGTCCACCTTTGTATCTCCTTGGATTGGTTTCATCTTGGCTCTTGACTTGAGCCGCCTCCACTAGCTTGGGAGCTCCATCAATTACATATGCATTTATTTCACACGCAGGTGAGGGGAAAAAGGGGTTTTTACATAAAAGAATCCTTGGGCGCGCAGGCCCTACATATTAATGAGGAGATGGCTCGTAGGCCAACAAATTTAATTTAAATAAGTAAATTAAAAGAAACCATTCATATACAAAGGTCTCGGTCTAGCTCATGATCATCCATACATGCAATGATATTTACGCATAAATAAAACTAACATTCAATTATTTAATCGTTCTTGTTTAAGATAAATCACGCTCGAATCAATTAATTATCTTTAATTAATCAATCCTTTTATCTTAAATCCCTTTTCTGAATTTCCTTGAGATTATCATCCATCATAATTTTAAACAAATAAATTCATTTAAAATTATCTTTGTACATAACTTGTACCTTGGAGGAAACCCGGCAAATTCCCATTTATTACACAGATGTTAAATTAAACACATATATATAAAACACCTATCACGTGTTGTGCCTCAGCTTTACACCTGCACCATGGTACACATCTCAAGGGTTTGTATAATATAATAATAAATTTTAATAAATCTGCGTAATTTGGGTGAGTACACGGCGTGTAGTTCCAACTACACGGCGTGTACTTTTTCTTCACCATCCATCTGAAGTACACGCCCGGGGACAGGGCGTGTTAATGTACTTCGGACATTTTCGGAGTACACGGCGTGTACAGTGGGACACATGCCGTGTAGTTTCCGCGTTACACGGTTTCCAGCCAGGCAGGCTATGTACGGAGTACACGAACCAACCCTAACCCGAAGGGACTACACGCCATGTTCATTAGACCACATGGCATGTATTCCAGAAACCGTGTGCCACCTGTTTCTGGTCAACACACGGTGTCTTAAATTCTTAGAAAGAATCCAATACATGGTCTGATTTGGCGGATCAGTCAATGCATTGAACCTAGACTACACGGTGTGTACTTCCGAATACACGCTGTGTATTCTGGTGTTATACGGCCAGAAACATTTGGCTCCTCCGGATGAGTTCCTCTATTTTATTTTAATCAAAATTAAAAGAAAAATCCGTTTCTGTGAGGTGAACGAGAAACGAGAGAGGAGGAACAGATCTCGATATTCAGATTTCCAGAACGATTAAACATGAATTGAAATAACTAAATTATTAAATGCGTAAATCACCAACAAAAAACTAAATAATTATAACCAACGATATGACCCCTCTGATACCACTTGTAGGTTCCGGGAGCAGCGGAAGCGCGTTGGTGGGTTTTCCCAACTTTAATTTTAACGTTAAACAATGTTCAATCCGAGATCCGTCACGATATAAAACGCCGAATCTTCGGAATAGAACGAAGAACGAAAAGAAAAGAAGAGTCCCGGAACCCTTGAGGAGGATCATAATATGTTGATTATAATTAATTTAATTAATGCATAAGAATTACCTTGTTAGAATTCTTTCTTCGTTGATGTGTCCAATCACGATTCGGTGATCCTTCATTGCGTCGTAGAATCCAAGTGTAGGATTCCTCTAGCGGTGATCCACACGTGTGTCACGTATCTCCGGATATCACCGAAGAGATCTCCGGGTGCTAGCGCGGAAGAACCTTCACTTGCGATGTCCGCCTTCGACCGCCTTGATCCAGTGGAGGATCTTGCTCTCGTAACTTGATGGCGTTCTTGGTGGAAGGGGAATTCTCTCTTGGCTTGAGAGTATTTCCAAATCCTTTGTGCACAAAAATGGCTCTCAAAAAATTTTGGGGTTGCGAGGATATTTATAATCAGGTTTGAGGTTAATAGAGTTATGACAATAAATAAATGTGTTACGCGATTTATTTATTTCATTAACTCTTATTGAAAAAACCCCCATGTCGAATTATTAATTCCTTGACATGCGCCCACGCTGATTATAATAAATATCATTTAATAAAACAATATTAAATCCTCAAAATCCCAATTGGAAAAACTACACGGCGTGTAATAATTAATACACGGCGTGTACTTGTTTTCCATAAAACTACACAGCGTGTATATTTAATATACACGGCGTGTACTTTTATTTTCCATTTTTCTCCACCACATTTATTATACCTTGAGTAATGACTATTTATTTCTTAAATAAATGTAACTGCATTACTCACTAATAAATATATTATTTTATCCATAGTATATTCTCTCGAATAACTAGTGTCAAAATAAATGCGATCAGACATCCTTAAATAATTATTAAACCACAGTCAGGAATAATATTTATTTAACTTGTTAAATTAATATTTAACTGAGATACATGGACACACTTAGTGTGTGACCCTCTAGGCCTCTTTCTAAGTGGCATTAGGCTGAGCCTGCCTAAAGTCCAAGGTTAGCGTCTAGCAACACGCCAAGGCACCCATAGAGAAAGAAGTTAACGCCGCAATGACGTGTCACCTCCTACGAACGCTTACAGTGTAATATAATCCCTTTGTCTCGATATCTCCAATCAAGCGGGTTGCATGCTAGTGCCATCAACCCATGTGCTTGATTATTCTTTATTTGACTTCCCAGAATTGAACTTTCCCATACCTTACCATGGCCATGGATTTATTTAGGCTATATCAATTCCATCAAAGGGCCTGAGATATCTACTTCCGTTATGGAACGGAAGGGACAAATCCTTTCTCACATTATCTATTAATGCGGTATTACTCGTGACGCACCCAACATATCCTACCTCGCTGCGAACAGTGTGTCGTCACAGTTTTCGTCAATACATCTAAGTGCGCGAGTTGTAATACCCATTAATAATAATCTTAAAGTCTAAGTATCAATACACACGTCCATAGATAGGAACATCCAATGACACTATGAAATATGGATTTCCTACTGGCGGGTCTCGTTCTCATAATATCCTCCTGGATATTACCAAGGGCGCACACCATGAGAAGGTGCCTCAAAGTTTTATGAGTCCTCACCCCTAATGACCTGTATTATTTGTGTCCCTCAAATAATATCATCCGGCCATAGAACATACATTCAAGAACAGTGTTATGGCACTTTCGGGTTCTCATCATAGCAGGGATCCGCTACGACCCTTTAATGCAACAGCTGTCTTTAGGACATTATCACATGACATGTCACGTAGAAGAACAATCAAGATGTGATAAGGCTTTTATTTAATGAATAAAGTACAAAGTAGTTGGTTCTAGACCACCAACTCTAACACTTCTCACTACGTGGACATAATGTTAGTGATTGTATTAATAAAATAAATACTACCCAAAAAGTTGATATTCCTTCCCAGTTTCAAGCCGAGGATAACAATGTCACATGCAAGAATTATGATGGAGTTGGAAATGTTGTTGATATTATAGATCATAATAAGTATGTGCAGGGAATTGTTCTTGGGGATGTTCCAAAGCCACTATTTGAGGGCCACCGATGTAACTCCCTGACCCCAGTTACCCCGAGTCGGTGCATTATTTTAATACATAGGCATCATTACAATGAATCAAGTCCCGAAGGACTGGTCGGTTTAGCAGTCTTGGAAAATAGATTGCATACATGAATGTTAAATTACACTTTATAACATAAAACACAACATAAAAAGTCCTTTAATAACTCCATTATTCTCTAAGCTTAACTCTTCATATCACTCCTAATACACTTCTTGAAATCCTTGTAAAATAAAACATAAGAAAGGGGTGAGCTCAGATGCTCATTAAGGGTAAATAATTTAGCGGAAGCTATAAACTTTTAAGGTAAGATGTGTAATAAAAAAACCGCATTCTAAACATAAACTTGAAAATTAATATGGAGAAAATAAATCAAACATTACCATATAAACATTCACATGGATATTCTACTAGTCAAATAATCACATGTAATAACTAATTTCATAATGAAGGAACGCCTAACGCAGGACATCATTGCCACATAGTCAAGGCCTTGTGCCAAGACTACAAATAATAGTTTTGTCAATTCCTTGTTCCAAGACACTAGTTTGTCTCATGAGACCTACTGAGGCATCGAGGGGCTATAGCAGGCCCCACCTGTCACTTACTAAGTCCACTACATTCCTCATATGAAAATGCTGAAGCATAACATAAACATTCGTATTAAAACTAGTATACGAAATGTCAATACTTCAACCATAAACCATGAAGGGTATAAAAGTATCACATCCACAATCAAACATATCATAACTCATTCGATGCAATATGGAATATTTTATCATAATAAATCAACCTTAATCAAGAATAATATCAAGTAAAGAATGTTAACATAGTTGAAAATGATCACTAAAACTTTGAGAGAAATATCCATTTTTGTGAAATATTTTAAAAGTCACACATTTATAAAGGAAGTCATTAAAAATAGATTTTTTAATCAAAGTGTCCCATACCACTTTGAAACTTTTGAAAGGAATTAACATTTTAAAACAATCATGTCCATATAAATAAATCCTTAAAACCATTTTAGAAAACATGGACATTAATGAGAAAGCTTTAGAAGAATAAATATTTAAAACATTTAAAATGATGTTTTAGTTAAAGGGTACCTTAAAAATCATTTTGAAATGTATTTTATGAAACATGTACATGGATAATAAATATTTCCAAGAAAATACATGCACATAAATAATCTCAAATAATAATTATATTGAGGAATTAACCCTTACCTTGTACTTTCCTTTAGTCGAGGGTACGTTTAACCTCCTATATGATGATCATAGTATGTTATTAAATTATAACCGAACCATATTAATATTTATGATATCATACATTATTGATTTATGACTAAATACTACCCATTTAATAATAATTTCTATGCTATATTAACATTTCGGTTAATAATCGCTTTCTTTATTGTACGTGTTTTAACTTGTTATTCTTGATCTTATCACTTAGATCATGATTTAAATAAATCTAGAATATAAAACATTATTTATATATCATAGATATTTAGAATATAAATATGTATAATAGATATATATATGAAATTTAAAACACCGTTTATGGAGACGGTAGGTCGTACATACACATAAACGTTGTTTCCGTTTTCATATCGTATTGAACGGAACTAAGTGAATAAGATATATGTAAATAAATAAATATATATATATATATATATTCAGTAAAATTATTTTGTTATATATTACATACTTATTAATAATATATATTTTTATAATCATCGTTGAATGGTGAATGTAGAAATGAATCTCATCACGTCGTGGAGACGGTAAGTCGTACGTACACACGAGTGACGATATCATTTCCTTAATGATTAAAAGGTGTAGAATTTGATGGTATATTAATTTTATAGAGAAATTATAATGTTATTATAATTATTTATATACTTATTACTCATCATTATTTCCATCCAAATAAGATAGTGTTGAATAACAAATTACACCACGACGTGGAGACGGTAAGTTGTACGTACGTACGAACAGTGACATAATCATTCATAGGATGGATAGAATAATGAATATGGTTGTAAAATATTTATAATAACATAAAATTAGGTAAAAGGTACTAGAGTTATTATTTTGGTATGGAAATAAAAAATAAATAGAAAGTGGAAGAAGAGGATAACTTTGAAGGAGGTGATGAAATTATTACCTCTTCTTCGGGTGCTTCCATTTGATTTGAACAAAAGGGCTCCTTAGGTTGGATTTATGATCAAGGTAGGCCTCTTGGTTGAAGTGAGGATATTTGGGAAGATATTTGGGAAGGTTTTGGCCGAGCCAAATGGATTTGGAGGTGTGAATTTTAGGGAAGGGGAAGTGCCCTTTTATAAGAGGGGTGAGGGGCACCTTAGGACAAACTTGAAATATTATTTTATTATACAATCATATTCAGTTTCTAATGGCTCCAAAGGAATTTATTTAGAGCCTTATGTGGTTATGAATCTAAATAATCTCAACCAATAGGTTTTAGATAAGTTTAGGTTACCATATTAACCATATATTTTAGATTTAACTCTTAGTTAAATAGTTTAACATTTACCACGTCTCCTTTTACTTTTATATTATATGTTTAATAAACTTACTATAAAATGACAAGAGAACCAAAAGTGGTTCATTAATGACATATATATTATTTTATAAGTCCTTTGGCCGAACCTTTTATTTTTAGGACTATTAAATAATTTAATAATATAGTATTTGTTTTAAAAACTCATTTATGTCAATTCTGACACTATTCAGTATTTGATTTTTGTTAGTCATAAAAACTTTATCACTTCAAATAAAATTATTTAATCAACCCTAAAATGTCATATTAACCTAGAAAATTCTTGGATGGCATCAGAAGCCTCAAACTTCCATTTATTTTTATATTTATAATATCAATTATTTTAATCTTTCATTGATAAAGTAATTACTGCATCATCATTATGTCAGAAATAAATTTAATTAATTGATCTCTAAAAATTATAAATAAAATACCATCATGTAGGAAATATTTTTATCTTTATAATGAATATTTATAGTTAAATTTATCTTATATATAACCCTATATTAAAATGTTTTAGTTATTAATCTTTGAATTTAACACTTTTAACTCTTCTTTAAATAAAATAATAATAAATGTCCTAATCTAATCCTTATGGACCAAATGGATCATATTTTATTCCTAAGGTTGGTTTTGGTCGAAATAAAATTATCCAATAGAATTAGGACATGTGTTAGGGAATTATAATTTTACATTTAATTATCCTATTTACTTTTAACTGTGGTAAATAAAAGTCAAAAGTTGCTATTCACCAAAAAATATTTTCATCTTATTGAACCACATTTTACTTACTGATATCAACCGTGTCTCTCGGATTTTTAAAATTCTATTCACATAAGCGGTAAAATTATGTTTTATGCAAATTCGCAAATGTTCCTAGAAGGTGGGTAAAATATGTTAAAAAGATCAAAAAAATATTATACATCTAATTTTATTATAAAATGACTCCAATGAATTACATTGAACATATATAGTTATTATATATCTATTTTTACTTAAAATAAATTTAAATAAAATAAATAATTATTTAAATAAAAAGTCGGTTTTAAATAATAACGCAGTGTTTTTCAGTATTCATTAAAAAGTGAAAGTTTTTAGAAAAATTCCAAAAATTCACCCAAAGCTAATTTTGATATTATGAATTCAAAAATGAATTCTATTTTTCCAAATTCAAAACATAGAAGTTTATTTAATTAATTTAAAATTAATTCCCGTTGTCAAAACCAAAAAGCGAGTATTTTAAAAAGTAAAAACTATCAAAACATTGACATGTGTTTATGTCAAATTTAAATGTGAAATTACTTATAATGACCTACATTGTATTAAATAATAAAAATATAATCTAATTATACTTCTAAACCATTAAAATTTATAATTTAACATTATAAATTATTTTGATTAAAAAAATTGTTTTTAATTAAAATTTAGTATTTTTCACTATTCATCAAAACATGAAAGTTATCAAAAAGTATCAAAAATTTATCCAAAATAAATTTTTATGCCCCGCTTATAAAGAATAATTTAATTTCATTAAATTGAATATATAAAAGTGTCAAATATTGGTTTTAAAAAGGGCTCTCCATTAAAAGGCAGTAAAATTGCATTTTTTGAAAAATACTTCTTTTATCTGAAAAAAATGAATTTGTTATTATATTATGTCTAAAAAACATATAATATGGATTCTAAAATTATATGGGGTATATAAAATTAAAATTTTAGTTAATACTATTCATAACCGCTTTTTGAAAGGCTAGTTTGGTAAGTCGTGGTGTGCTCGAACTCGGTGTTGCGTGTATCACAAGCTCTTTAAAGAGTACATGTACTATGAAATCCTAGGGTGTTACATTATCCCATCCTTCAATAAATTGTGTCATCACAATTTGAAAAAAAAATTCAAAAATAAAAGGTTGAAAATAGAAAATACCTTTGGAGAAATACCACATCCGAAATACGGTTAATAAAATTTAGTCTTAATAAGAGGGAAAGGGAAATGAAAAAGTCACCACCAAATTAGGGTTTTGAATATGAGAACATTAGTGGAAATTATAATTGGAGGGAAAATGTAAATATTTATAGGGAGTAATTGAGGTCATCATTCACAAACGAGTGAATGGAAAATTGAGGGCCTCAAAGCCATAAATCTATGATGGTTTAAAATATCATTAGTTCAACGAAACATAAGGTATTAGGATAACACGTTCTGGCTTTAAGATCCTTTCCCTAAAGTTTAAGAATTAATTTCATCATAGAATAAGAAAAAAAAGATACTTGGAAAATAGAGTCACATCCTTTAACTAATTTCTACCACAAACTCATCTTAGAACTCAAAAATATTTTATTTATCATAATCGTATAGGGTTCAAAAATTGAATTTATAATCCATCTGTCAGACCATTTTAAAAAACAACATTATACAAACCAGGGCTTCACGTAGGCCATTGGTAGGTGATGCACCCTTGTCGCTCTTCTATTGCGGGTTCAAGTCTCGCAGCCTTACCGGGCGCAAAGGGTTTTCACCGAACCTCTGGGTTGTCCGTTTTATAACAATCCAAAAATAATATTAAGAAATTATTTAACCTTAACAATAGTATCCAATGTAAAAATTAATCTATTCCAACCTTTAGACTTATCCAAAATACTTCTGTCCAAACTTACAGTCCAATATTTATAGGGAAGGTAAACACAATGAAGATCTTGTTTGCCACGTAATAACATGTGAATACCTTCATCGTGTATTCTTTTAAACCACGGTAACACCCTAAATTACCATAAAACCTTATTGATTACATTAATTCTCCATTATTCCTTATATAATACTGGATGTACGCCTTATGTCAAAAAATGTTGTAAACTCCAACAATAATGGAATAAACAATCAATTAATTAGTTTCAAAGTAGTCAATAATATCAAATATAATTTATCCAAATCAATAATATCTTATTCCAAAATCACTAACTCAGTATCAGAACTATATTAAGGTTTATCTTTCCTTCAACCATGTATTTTCCAAAAAGTTTAACTTACTATTGAGTTGCTTTTCTTAGAACCATATAATCTCAAATCCTCAATTAAATAGTACTGCAGTACGATCCTTATTTATTTACATAATTCATATAACCAGTACATCATTGATAAAACACTCAAATGAAAAAATTATTTAATAAGAACATAAGAATACTAGTCATTACTCTTCATTTGTGGTAGTATCATAACTTAATTATTATCCAATGACATTATTTGGGTCATACTCTGATGATTTAGAAATTTATTCACGTAGTGTCCTAACTCCTTACAGATAAACCATTGTACATTTGAATCCTTTTTCTTACCCTTGCAATCACGTAAGTGGTGTCCTTTTTCTCCACACTTAAAAAAAACTCTCATTCCCTTCAAGTATTTACCAAGGTGATTCTTTCCACATTTATCACATATGGGAAAATCCTTCTTTCCCCTCTTCCCTTTATCCATATTTCTCTCTACCATCCTTTTATTCTTTTGCTTCCCTTCAAAGCCATAGGACTCATAGAATTATTTACTTATCTTATTAACACATGATACTATTTATTCATATGATGAGAATACATGGGAGACTATTTCCCTTCTAAATGTTTACTTAATACCATGAAAGATATGATCCTTCTTACTCTTTGGATCATGCGTATTACTGCAGTTCTCATTCCTTCTACTGGGTGTCATTTCTAAAAAATGGCATTTACTAGGTTAGTTTATGAATCGCAATGCATAATTCCAAAATTTTAAAATACCTAATGTAAATTGAAAAGATTATTTATATAATATATAATAAAAAAATTATTTGAGGAAGTATTTACTCCTAAATCCTTCATAATGGCTTGTAAAGAAAATGGGAATTATCCTAAGCATATCCCCCAGGAGTGTCATAACCAAGAGTGCAGCAAGGCCCGTTGTCATGCACCGGGATACCCCAGGTTAAGCCCGAAACTCATTGTCAGAGTTTTCACTCTCAGGTACATCTGTTCTAGAGCCACCTCTACCTGCTCGTATCCAGACAGAGATGTATTTCTTTGAAAATACACAAAATCTCTACATTACCAAAATTCTAGGAAGTTCTTCTATACTAATTCTCATAGTCTATCTTAGGGTAATGTTCTCTAATCAGAGTTTTTATAAATCTAGCTTCCAAGGTTTGTACTAAACTTCCTATGATACCAACTGTAACGCCCCAACCCCAGTTACCCAGAGTCGGTGCATTATTTTAATACATTGGCATGATTACAAGGAATCAAGTCTCGAAGGACCGATCAGTTTAGCAGTCTTGGAAAATAGATTATATACATTATTGTTACATTACACTTTATAACATACAATACAGCATAAAAAATCCTTTAATAACATCATTATTCTATTAGATTAACCCTGTATATCACTCATAATACACTTCTTGGAATCCTGGGAAAGTAAAACATAAGAAAGGGGTGAGTACAAATGCTCAGTAAGGGTAAATAATTTAGTGGAAGCTATAAACTTTTAAGGCATGATGTGTAATAAAAACAACATCCTTTTAAACATAAACTTGAACATAATATGGATAAAATAAATCAAATATTACCATACAAACATGCACATGAATATTCTACTAGTTGAATAATCCCATATAATAATTAATTTCATAATGAAAGAATGCATAACATTGGACATCATTACCACATAGTCAAGGCCTCATCCAAGACAATAAATAATTTTTTTTTCAAGGCCTTGTGCCAAGAAACTAGTTTGTCTCATGAGACCTACTGATACATCGAGGGGCTAAAGTGGGCCCCACCCATCACTTACTAATTCCACTGCAATCCTCATATGAAAATGTTGAAACATAACATAAACATTCTTATTAAAATTAGCATATGAAATGTCAATACATAAACCATAAACCATGAAGGGTATAAAAACAACACATCTATAGTCAAACATATCATAACTCATTTTATACAATATGGAATATTGTATTATAATAAATCAACCTTAATCAAGAATAATATCCAGTAAATAATGTTGAAAAAGTTGAAAATGATCACTAAAACTTTTTGATAGAAATATCCCTTTTTGTGAAATCATTCAAAAGTCAAACATTTATAAAGGAAGCCATTAAAAATATATTTTTGAATCAAATTTTTCCATACCACTTTGAAACTTTAGAAAGGAATTAACATTTTAAAACAATCATGTCCATATAAATAAATCCTTAAAACCATTTTGAAAACATGGACATTAATGTGAAATATTTAGAAGAATAAATATTTAAAACATTTAAAATGATGTTTTAGTTAAAGGGTACCTTAAAATAATCATTTTTAAATGTCTTTTATGAAACATGGACATGGATGATAAATATGTCCCAGAAAATACTTACACATAAACAATCTCGGATAATAATGAGAATGAGGAATTGACCCTTACCTTGTACTTTCCTTTAGTCGAGGGTACGCTTAACCACTTGTATGAAGACCATAGTATGTTATTAAATTATAATAGAATCATATTAATATTTATGATATCATACATGGTTCATTTATTACTTTATACTACCCATTTGATAATAATTTCTATGCTAAATTAACATTTCAGGTAATAATCGTTTTCTTTATCATACGTGTTTTAACTTGTTATTCTTGATCGTATCACTTAGATCACGATTTAAAGACTTATATAATATAAAACATGATTTATATATCATATATATTTAGAATATAAATATGTATAATAGATAGGTATATGAAATTAAAAACACCGTTTATGGAGATGGTAGGTCGTACGTACGCATAAACGTTGTTTCCATTTTCATATCGTATTGAACGGAAATAAGTGAATAAGATATATGTAAATATATATATATTACGTAGCATTATTATTTCATATATTACATACTTATTAATAATATATATTTTTATAATCATCGTTGAATGGTGAATATGGAAATGAATCTCATCGCGTCGTGGAGACGGTAAGTCGTACGTACACACGAGCGACGATATCATTTCCTTAATGATTAAAAGGTGTGAAATTGGATGGTATATTAATTTTACAAAGACATTATCATGTTATTTTAATTATTTATATACATATCACTCATCATTATATCCATCCAAATAACATAGTGTTGAATAAAAAATTACACCACTACGTGGAGACGGTAAGCCGTACGTACGCACGCATGGTGACATTATCATTCATAGGATGGATAGAATAATGAATATGGTTGTAACATATTTATAATAACATCACAGTATGTATAAGGTACTAGATTTATTATTTTGGTATAGAAATAACCAAGAAATTAAAAGTGGAAGAAGAAGATAACTTTGAAAGAGGTGATGAAATTATTACCTCTTTTTCAGGTGCTTCCTTTTGATTTGATCAAAAGGGATCCTTAGTTTGGATTTATGATCAAGGGAATTCCTCTAGTATGAAGTGAGGATATTTTGGAGGATATTTGGGCATGTTTTGGCAGATTCAAATGGATTTGGATGTGTGAATTGAAGATAAGGGGAAGTTCCCTTTTATAAAAGGGGCGAGGGGCACCTTAGGAAAAACATGAAATATTATTTTATTATACAATATTATTTGGTTTATAATGGATCCAAATGAATTTATTTTGTTCCTTAGGAGGTTATTATTATAAATAATCTCAATCAATAGGTTTTAGACAAGTTTAGGTTACCATATTAACCTTATATTTTAGATTTAACTCTTAGGTAAATAGTTTAACATTTACCATGTCCCCTTGTATTTTTATATTATATGGTTAATAAAATTAATTTAAAATTCCAATAGAACCCCAAGTGGTTAATTAATTACATATATATTATTTTATAAGTCCTTTGGATGAACCTTGGATTTTTAGGACTATTATATAATTTAATAATATAGTATTTTCTTTAAAAACTCATTTGTGTCAATTTTGACACTATTTAGTATTTGATTTTTTTTAAAGTCATAACAACTTTATCACTTCAAAAATAATATTTAATCAACCCTAACATGTCATATTAACCTATAAAATTTGTTTATGGCATCCAAATCCCCAATTTACAATTATTTTTATATTTATAATATCAATTATTTTAATCTTTCATTGATAAAGTAATTATTGTATCATCATCGTGTCATAAATAAATTTAATTATTTAATCTCCCAAAATTTTAAATAAAATACCATTATGTATTAAATCTTTTTATCTTTATAATGAATATTTATAGTCGAATTTATCTTATGTATAACCCTATATTAAAAACAGTTTAGTTATTAAACTTTGAATTCATCACTTTTAACTCTTCTTTAAATAAAATAATAATAAAATTACTAATCTAATACCGGTGGTCCAAGGGGAACATATTTTATTCCTAAGGTTAGTTTTGGTCGAAATAAACTTATCCAATAGAATTAGGACACGTGTTAGGGTAATTATAACATCATTTTTAACTTTAATTACCCTATTTACTTTTAATCGTGGTAAATAAAAGTCAAAAGTTATTATTCACCAAAAACTATTTTCATATTATTGAACCAAATTTTACTTACTGATTTCAAACATGTCTCTCAGATTTTTTAAATTCAATTAACTGAAGTGGTAAAATTATGTTTTATGCAAATTTTCAAATGTTCCTTGAAGGTGGGTAAAAGACGTTAAAAAGTTAAATAAAAATTTATACATATAATTTTATTATAAAATGTCTCCAGTTAATTAAATTAAACTTATATATTTATTATATATCTATTTAAAATTAAAATGAATTTAAATAAAAAGTTAGTTTTAAACAATAACGCAGTGCTTTTCACTATTCATCAAAAATTGGAAGTTTTCAGAAAAATACCAAAAATTCACCCTAAGATAATTTTGATATTATGAATTCAAAAATTAATTCTATTTTTAAAAATTCAAAACATATAAGTTTCATTAATTAATTTAAAATTAATTCTCATTGTCAAAACCAAAAGGCGGGTTTTTTTAAAGTAAAAACTATAAAAAGATTGACATGTGTTTATGTCAAATTTAAATGTGAAATTACTTATAATGACCTAAATTGAATTAAATGATAAAAATATATTCTAATTATACTTATAAACCATTCAAATTTATAATTTAACACTATAAATTATTTTGATTAAAGAAGTTTTTTTCAATTAAAATTTAGTATTTTTCACTATTCATCAAAATATGAAAGTTATCAGAGAAGTACCAATAATTTATCCAAACTAAATTTTTATGTCCCACTTATAAATGAGAATTAAATTTCATTAAATTGAATATATAAAAATGTAAAATATTGGTTTTTAAAAGGGTTCACCATTAAAAGGCGGTAAAATTGCATTTTTTGAAAAATACTTCTTTAATCTGAAAAAAATGAACTTGTTCTTATATTATGTCTAAGAAACACATAATAAGGATTCTAAAATTATATGGAGTGTATAAAATTCAGAATTTAGTTAATAATATTCATAACTGCTTTTTGAACGGCTAGTTTGATAAGTCATGGTGCGCTCGAACTCGGTGTTGCGTGTAGCGCAAGCTCTTTAAAGAGATCACGTACTATGAAATCATGGGGTGTTACAACCGATCTCATGACTCACCTAATTCTGAGCTAAAAATGAATTCTTGGGCTTCCATTTTCTCTAAATATATTCCAGGTGGTGAAGATGAATTGATGGTTGAACAATCAAATGAAGAAGCGATATAAAAAGAGGTTGATCGTTAGCGTTCAAATGAATGCATGGTTACTTTAGGAAATCAAAAGGGTAAGAAAATTTTAGAATTGGACTCTTCGGTCATTTCTAAAATCTATTCAAAACCTATTGTGGATAATGAGGGATTTTAGCTTGTTTCCCACAAGAATACGAAGTCTTTAGTTACGCCCTCAATGTAATCAGATGCTGGTAAACCTACTCTTCTCTCTCAAAGTACTGATGGTAACATGAAGATGCATGAGTCTTTGCTATACTCTCCTGATGAGGCAAGTAAATAGTAGAATATTTCTACGCCTGAAGCACCATAGGCTGAGGGGATAATGACATCACTAACAAGAGACCCCTCTCAGGAAAATTATGAGGCACAATAAGAGGATAGCTCTTACTCTGAAAGCACTGATGTTGTGACATTACTTGAAAGGCTTAAATCTCTTCCTCTAAGCAGGGGGAGGTCAAGAGGTCAGGGATATAGTCGCGGTCAAGGTATAGGTGGCTAGAACGAAATTAACGAAGAGGAAAGTCATCTAACATAAAGATTGAAGAAAAAGATAGGAATCTAGACTTTTCCCTTGAGCTTTTCTTTTTCTATGTTTTCCCGCACACTCTTTTGGACTCCTTTATTTTACTTATCTTTAATAAAAGAGTAACAAGCTCTATATTTTTTTAAAAAAAACACTTGTCACTTAAGATAAGAGCCATTGTGCAAGTGGTTTAGGTGAATTATTGAAATAATGTTTTCCACCACTTGTTTATGTGATTTTATACATGGTAGTAATCCACCTGTAAGATCATTCTATATTGGAAGCTTCAATTTATCCACTAGTGTTATTGAAGCAACATTTGTACAACTCCCAATCAGTAAAAAAGTATATAATCCAACATAAATTTTTGAATAAATATGTGTGTAATCAACCACCGAATTCAAAAGGTTTATAAAATAACTATTAGAGGAAAACTAGCATTGATATATCGTGGTCATTGAGGAGGGATAGGGTCAAAGTGTCAGTTATCAGTTTAAAATTAACATTTTAATACAAAAAAATGTTACTCACTAAAAAATGATAAAAAATGCTCATATTGTCTTGATAATATGGTAAAATGATTCATAAATCATTTGTGAAATGTATGTATCAGTCTCATGTCAAACTCACACATGATGTCACCTGTATGGCTCAAAGTGTGTGTTTCCAGTTTAAAATGACATTTTAGTAAAAAAAACAAGTGGCATACTCAAAACTAAGGAAACAAATTCTTATTTTTTTGATAATTTATGAAAATTATCCATAAGAAATTTGGGATGTGTATGAACTAGTTGCACCTCAATATGACACACAATGTGATTGGTATGACTCCAAGTGTGTCTTTTTATTCAAAATTGGAATTAATTTTAGTGAAAAAACTAACTTACTCAAAAAGTATAAAAAATCATTCAGATTGATTTGGTACTTTAAGAAACTGATCCATAAGTTAGTTGTGATATGTAGAAGTAATATTCACCTCAATCCAACACACAATGTGATCAGTATGGCTCCAAGTGTCTGTTATGAGTTTAAAATTTAAATTTTAATACAAAAAAGTGTAACTCACTGAAAATAGAGTAAATGCACTCAGATTGTCTTCATAATTTGGGACAAAGATTCATAATTCATTTTTGTATTATATGAATCAGTATTATATCAAACCCATACACAATTCCACACATATGGTTCAAAGTGCGTGTTTCATGTTTAAAATGAAATTTTAGTAAAAAACACAAGCGACATACTCAAAACTGAGGAAATGCATTCTGATTATTTTGATACTTTAGGAAAATGATCCATAATTCATTCAGGACGTGTAAAAATCCACCACACCTAAATATGATTCATGGTGTGACTGGTATGACTCCAAGTGCATATTTTTATTCAAAATTGACATTAATTTTAGTGAAAAAAACAACTAACATTCCAAAAACCAAGAAAATTCATTTAGATTGTTTTGGTGCTTTAGGAAAACAATCCATAAGTCATTTTTGACATGTAGGAATCATCTTCACCTCAATCTGATGCATGGCGTGACCGAAATGACTCCAAGTATCCATTAACATTTTAAAATTGAAATTTTAATACAAAAAAGTGCTACTTAGTGAAAATCAAGAAAATGCACTTGGATTGTCTTAATAATTTGGGACAATGATTCATAATTCATTTAATATGTGTATGAATCAATCTCATATCAAACCCACTCATGATACCACTTGTATGGCTCAAAGTATTTTTTCCAATTTAAGATGACATTTTAGTAAAAAACACAAGTGACATACTAAAAAATGAGGAAATGCATTTTGATTGTTTTTATACTTTAGTAAAATGATCCATAAATCATTTGGGATGTGTAGGAACCAGGAGTACCTCAATACGACACACGGTGTGACTGGTATGACTCCATGTGCATCTTTTTATTCAAAATTAACATTAATTTTACTAGAAAAAAACAACTCACATACTCAAAATCAATAAAACTCATTCATATTGGTTTGGTACTTTAGAAAAATGATCCATAAGTTATTTTTAATGTGTTAGAATTATCCTTGTTTCAATCCAATGCACGGTGTGATTGGAATGACTCCAATGAATCTTTTCATTCAAAACAGACATTAATTTTAATCAAGAAAAACAACTAACATACTCAAAAACAATAAAACTCATTCAGATTATTTTGGTACTTTAAAAAAATGATCCATAAGTCATTTGTGGTGTGTAGGAATCAGTTACACTTCAATTCGACTTATGGTGTGACTGGTATGACTCCATCTGTACCTTTTTATTCAAAATTGACATTAATTATTAGTAAAAAACAATTGACATACTCTATAATAGTGTTTTTTGATTATATTTTTTGTTATAAAGTTTATTTTATTTAAATTCAGTATTTGTATCTTATTTTGGTAATTTTTGTTGCTGTTTTTGGTGGTGTAGTGTGTTGTTACAGCACACTGCATTCCCTATTTATGGTGATTCAGTGTGATATAGCATCGCACTGCAATATTCCCCTTTATCAGTGATACTAAATTCATTAATAAAGGAACCCTTTATTAGAGCTACTAAAAATACTAATAAAGGGTCCCTTTATCAGTGCTTTTATAGGAACTGATAAAGATTAATTTATCGTTGCTTTAAAAAGTAGTAATAAAGATAACATTTATCAGTGCTTATAAAAGCACCGATAAAGGATCTCTTTATCAGTGCTATATAAAAGCACTGATTAATGGTGTCTTTTATTATCACTTTTAAAAGCACTGATAAAAGTATGCTTTATCGGTACTTTTATTTACGCGGATAAAGCTACCCTTTATCAGCACTTTTCTTGAGCTAATAAAATCCTTGGCCTTTTAATAATTTTTTGGTAGTCGGAACATTTCTAACACTGATAAAGGCCTATTATAACACTGTTAAAGGATTCTTTTTTAGTAGTGTTTGAGTTTATATGGAATGTGTGGGGAGAGGCTGTTAACCCCAATAAGGCCATGTTCAGTAGTTACATTGGGTTCATCACTCGGTAGTGTGTGTTGATTTATTTAGCTTCGTAGCACCATGTTGTGCCCATACTTAAGACACTCATTTAGGAAGAGATTATGGTAACATTAAAATATCCTTTATTTATTTTACTAAGAAATAAAATAATGAAACATTGGCTTACTCTTCATTATCCTTTGTATACAACATTTATAGTAGATGAATCTCACAATAAATTTGTATTAATTCTTGTTGGAAGGATTCACAAAGGCTTTTGGACAATTATAACAATATTTCATATTAAATATGTTAATGAAAAAATAAACTTGTACCCACTTCTTATGTATGCACACATGATAACCCAAGAAGAGTGGGATGGGTTTACTCACCATCGTGGGGAGATTTATTTTCAGGTACATTGTGGCCACTAATAAATTATGTGACAATACATATTTTCATCACTTTGATTGAGATTTTTTTATTTATGAAACAAAATTCGAGTTCTGAAAATAAGGAACATGCATTCAAACCAATGTAACCCAACCATAAAGCAAGGATGGGGTACACTTCACTTGAAAAAAAATGGTATGTATTTTAAATAAATTGTAATAAATTTATGTGACATGAAACAACAACATAATTATGTTCCTCTTTTCATATATAGATTGATGAATCCAAAACCAAAACCACTTCTATCCCACGTCATGTGCTATGGAATGAGGAATGTGTAAATAAATATGGGATACTAATAGATAAAAACACACAAAAACTGTGGGAAACATGTGTAAGTATTACATAATAAAAATTTATTATTCTTTAAATTGATATTACATAACAATGATGACTTATTTTCCTATACTTTCTATCTGACTTAGTCATAGGATCATCAACACATGTACCATATGAACACCTACTATCAGTGTCATTGAAGTGGCCTGAACAGTACGGCCGCGTTAGAGGTTCAGGTTTTAGGGTGACACCCCGAACATATTTTTGAAAAAAACTATAGGAGGATAATGATAAAGAAATGGTAGAGATGAATTCAATATTACCTTTTCTTTAAGAAGAATTTATTTGGCAGACAGAGTTGCTAAAAAATGTTCTGGGGGAAGAAAAGAGAAGAAACAACTCAAGAATAACTAGTGCGTGAAGATCCCTCCCCATCCCCTCCATCTTTAAGGTGAACCCTTCCCCTAAAAGTGTTGTCTTAGTTCATGTGATCAATATTCTAATAATCATTTCTGTGAAATTTGAATCAGATAAGAACTAATACCTTTCTTGTACTAATATTCTATAGGGTGAAAATGATTGTGATTAATATCTATCAACACCCACCCATTTTCTTATTGTGAGGGATACTTCATTCAATATCAAAGAAGACACTCTACACAACATACCACTTCCAATAGTTCATGTAAGAGTGGAAATTAGCTTAGCTCATGAGCCGAGCACCGAGATACCAGTTCCACTTGATGAAAAAGATAATCATATGGTCAACCAAGCTATTGGAACACTCATCACATGGCCGTCAGATCTTGTAAAAACATGTGTCGATAAGGAGGTATTCATTTCCAATTTATTTTTCATGCTAAACATTTAAAAATTAATGAAAAAAGTTCTAAACTAATGAATTTTATTACAGAAAGACAAAGGAAAGGGGTGAAATGAAAGGCTAACTCAAAACCATCTAAAGGATAAACCAACTGATTGAAAAGATCTTCCGAAATAACCTTTACCTCATCCATTCAATATCTGCATTTACTAACATTGAAGGTTCATACGGATACAAAGTTACAAAATGATAGTAGTCACATAGTTTATTTTGAAGAACAAATGTATAGAGATTAATTTACAGAATACATTTCTCTTGATAATGTAAATAAAATCATCAACTATGAATTACTAAGAGGCTCAATTGTAAATGCATACATGAGGTATGTTTTCATGATTTTTTTCTAAAAGCTGATTTACTATGTTAATTATAACTAAATACATTTCATATTTTTTGTAGGCATATATATCAATACCAATTCAAGGGATTAATCTATGAACATAAATTTGGAATCATTATTACTCACATCACCTTTATAGAACAAATAAAAATAGATCCAAAAAATGAAAGAAATAGTGAAAAAACTATCCAAATCGTTTGAAATCAAACTTGAGGATGAAACACTCTTCTTAATACCAACGATGTAGGGGTAAAAATATACAATTTAATCACATAAAATATATTTTAATTTCTTTCATTACTTATTCCTTTTTGTGTTTTTAAGCAACATTGGTAGCTCGTTGCAATCAATTTGGATACTCCAAAGATTTATTTCCTAGATTCACTATATGGATACCCAACAAACCAACCAAACATTGTGATGTTTTTCAATTTGTAATACACTGCATCCAACATTTTATAACTAAACTTCAAGTTATATATTTTATATTATTTTTTAATGAGAATTCTATTATGATAGGGTAGTGTATAAATATTGTGAAAATCATGGCATGAGGACAGCCAATGCGCACAATTAGCATGAAAAGTTCTACAACTGGACATGTATTAGGGTATATATAATAATATTTCACTATCCAAAAACATATCAAAATAGACTATTTATTTTTCTCAATGTTTCTTCAGTTTCTGAAATAAACAAATGGAAAAGATTGTGGTTATTATGTTTTTAAATTTATGATAGAGTTCATATTCCATCAACAAACTAGTATCCCTGAAGAGGTATTTTTGAAGATAAGTATTATTTCATTTAAAATATTAATTAATCATTTCCGTATTTATACTTTTTCAGTACTACTATGATTGACAATAAAATCATATTCACAAGATGATATAGATTTTTTTAGAAATGAATGGGCAGCATACCTGATGGAAAAATGTACACAAATAGCATGAATAAGTTTAAAGTGTTTTTTAATATACTATGTATTTCCTCATAATGTTATCTATTATCTACTGTATTAACATAATATAAATTAAATTTTGGACTAATCATGTATACAATGTCTTTTGTATATGATGATGTTACCAATCCCTCAGAAGAATAAACTATAACGAAGGAAACCCATTGGGAATATATAAAGGTAATGTTATGATATACTTTCTCTATTTTACTGAAAAAATTATATAATGAAACATTTATTTAATTTTCATTATTCCTTGAAGAGTTCATTTATTTTAGAATATTTTTGTTCATCTTTCTTGACTTTTTGAAACAAAACTTCCACAGAATTCTTCTCCCTCACAACTTTTTCACCCCTACATTGTTAACATTTATCACTTTCAATCAAGTTCCCTCCACTGCTCGATCACATAGTTAATAATGATTTTTTCATAGTAAAATCATTTTCCATATAATTAATTCATTGTTTCATATTTATGTTTAATTTATTTCTTTTTAGTATTACTGACATAAGACTTGTTTTCTTATATAAGTGGATTATTTTGTTCGTGTTGGGGTGGTTTGTTCAAAGATGCTCATACTCATGAGAGATTGGATTTCAAGGCTGCAACTAAGATAATGACAAAACAAAAATGGATCAAGAATTCATACAACCATCATGAAAATGTAAATTTATACTATTTATTTAATTAATTTTGTCATCATTTTATCTAATATTTGTAATTTAATTTCTCTATCATTTCTATCTAATACTTATTTAGTTATTTTTCATAGATATTTTGGTAAATCATATTTTGTTTTCAACTATCTGTAACAATCTAAAAATTAGATGAAATATTCCTTTTTTCAATGTTTTAATGCTTTCTATTTCATTCCTTTTTTGAACTACAACACTACATATTGATTCGATGTTCTAAGAAAAAAATGGTTTTCGGTTGAGAACATCGATTCAATATGGAGTGTTAGAAGTTAAACAAATAAATCCAATGGAAATCATGGCAACATTGGTAGTTAGAACTGTTTTGAGACTTTGGGATGTGTATGAATCAATTTTACCTCAATCTGACACACGGTGTGACCAGTATGACTTCAAGTGCTTCTTTATATTTAAAATTGACATTAATTTTAGTATAAAAGACAATTTATATACTCAAAATTGAGAAAACATATTCATATTGTTTTTATACTTTAATAAAATGATCCATAAGTCATTTGTGATTTGTAGGATTCAGCCACACCTCAATTTGATGCACAGTGTAACTGGTATAATTATAAGTATGTTTATTGGTCTCGCCTAAATTTACCTACGTTTTTAGGGTTTAGCGGTCGCTTGTAGTTTAGCTTGGGTTGTCGAATCCTTAGAGACCTAAGAAGTAACCTACAGACACCTACATTCTATGGATTTTTTTGGGCTATGAAGTGGCCAACTTGGGTTGATTTTATATGGGTTTAAGTAAACTCTAATGGATGTAAGTGAATTTAATTTAAAATAATGAGTTGATCCTAGGTTATCACTTGGGGTGGATTGGATGAAATTATTTTTTCAATTATTTCAACTTATTATATTCGATATGGGTTTATTCAAGAAGATCAAAAAACTTTATCACTTACTGGTTTAATACTGAAAAACCATAATACTAATCACCTATACACTTGGAGGATCAAATTTATGAGCACTGCAAGGTAAAGGTTCGTATTATCACTTGAAGTATGTGGCCTTAAAATTCAACAAGGACGATGAAGTTTTAAAATAATCAAATAAAAATCTCAATTAAAAGAAGTGATTAGACATTAATGGGGTGATAAATAACATCCCATACAGCCTCTTGCTACTCCCCTGGATCAACCCATAATTGGGTTAGCCATCCATTGATTCTATGGTTTCAATGGAAGCAGAAAATAGACTCGTGAGGGAAGAATTTGAGAAGTAAAAAAAAGTCAATGAAATAACGATCATTCCACCATTGTGTGATGATTTCACAAGGTTTGGTGTGAATAAATTCATACCATGAACCAACGGTATCAACAAGATATGAATAAGAACAAAATAAGAGTATAAGAAGAAATTTTATTAAGAAACTAAGGTGAATTTAACAACTTACATGTGAAAGACAAACTTAAGGCAACAAATTCGCAGCATAACATTACAATTAAAAAAATCACCAAATATGATAAACTCCTCTACCACCACTACCTTAAATAGTTATTTCAAGAGGTTTGGGTAAATTTACAAATAGTAAAAAGGATCCCACTTGAGTATGGTAGGCCTAGGGTGGTGGAAAGTAAGGGAGAGTGGACTTATTTATCCTTGACCCGAAGTGGCATCCATCTTTCATCCACTGAACAGTGGAACCTAAATTTCATTCTAGATGGAAGAATTGGAGTGATACATAGAAGAAAAACATGAATCTCCATATGTATCATATCTCTCTGTAAAATTTCTTCCCAAATGTATTTGTTGTTTTGAGATATGATTAAATTGGTAGGCTGTTTTTCTGGGCCACAGAATCTGGCCCAGAATTTTATCACCAACTTGGGCCACCTGGAACTACATTCAAACATCAGAATTAACTTTTTCCACTTTTAAATGAAATATTCCCCATGATTTCCTATATCTTAATTTCAATTTTAATAATTATTGGGTTTTGATATTGTCCTCTATAGTAGTTTTATTGGGCTGTTTTCCAGTTTAGTTCACCCAAAATGTTGTTTGTTCAAGGCCATCTTTAGTGGTCTTCCAATACGAATCTTCAAGTACTAAAAAAGTATGAATTGTTACCAGTGTAATGAGAAAATTTAAAATTAAATATAAAAATAAAATCAAGATCATTGGGTACTTTAAATGATGTTAAAAAATGTACCATGTAATAGTACATTTTAAGAAGGAATTACAATTATAATATGAAATAATGTTCAAAGGGTAAAAAGCACTAAAATGGTGTTTATGAATAATAAATCACCTTAATATTATATATATTAACAATGAATATTATCATAATTAAGTTGCTAATCACACCCCCCAACTTTAGTTTTTCTATCCTTGAGCAAAATTTATCTCAACAATATGAAATTTGTATTCCCTTTTCCAAAAATTTTTTAATACACATTGATCACCAAGAACCCTTATACCAAACAATCATAGAACCCATCAAATTATTTTAATACAAGATAGATTTATTAGAATATCCCAATCCCAAGACCATTTCTTTGTTCAAATTCATATCCATATTTCATCCAATGTCAATTAAGTATGAGGATGTGTTGTGTATCACAATAGACATGGGGGTTCATCTTTATTCAAGGGGAAATGACGGAAGCGCTAGGTGGAATCAAATTTCAATATTAAGATGAGTATTCATTTTTTTGAATATATTTTTTGTTTTGTTTTGTTTTTTTTTTGAAATTTTTTCATGGTAATTGAAATTGCACTCAATAGAGTCAACCTACGTAGCGAGACTTTGCCGATGACTCCCAGGCTCAAAGACCTTAGGGAATCAAGTGAAGCCCGCATACTCAGGCATCATATCAAGTTAACTTAGTAAAAAACAAAGTCAAATTACCAAAAATTGAGATAAAATTACTAACTCTGGGCCAGAAAACTATGGAGTCCTGATCTCCAAGTGCCGAAATCCACACATTAGGTCATTTCATTGCTCTACGCGTAATTTATTGTTTTCTTTTTAAATATTTTTTTGATTTTTTTGAATAATCATATTAAAACTAAAATAATCTCCAAACCTATGCTATTTATTTGGGGGACCCCATGAACTCAAAATAATACCCCATAATCCATAGGAAGTATGTTGTGATTTTTTTATTTGGATGAAAATATAAACGATGAAATATCACATTAGATAGCCTCACTTTCCAAAATCTATGCTCATGAAATTATACGTAGATTAAAATCAGAATCAAGGCATGCTAAATTATTTGATATTAAATTTCAAAGTTTGCAATTTTTATTATCATTTTCAAGGTTAAAGGAACTTTTCCTTCCATTAAGGCAAAAAAAATCAAAACTTTTTTTTTGCACAAAAAAGCAATCAATTTTTTTTATTTCATATCCCCCCAACTTAAAATAGCATTGTCCCCAGTGTTTGAAGAAATTAAAATTTATAAGGGGGTAGAGGTAGAAGAGATTATTTCTAAAAGGAATTTGAATAAATAAACATGGAACAAAGTCACCAGGTTTTTGAAGTTGAAGTTCATGACGCTCCTGGTTATTCCTTTGATCTCCATGCTACTCATGGACTCCCAGTGGAAGATGGTAGGAAATTGTGGATGTTCTAGATATAGTTTATTTCCCTATAAAACTCTTTGACCTCAATATTCTATAATTATCACTCACAAACAAAATTAGAAACCATGGAAACCCCGAGAGGTTCCCTTAATTAAAAACAGACAAAGACAAAGAAACATACCTATTTATTTTTCCATAATAAAGACTGATACTAGTATCACAAAAAAATAATATATATATATATATAAGTCAAATATAAGTATATATAAATAAATATAGAATAAATAAGCACTATAAGTCGTAGTTTAGTGGAAAGTGTGCGCCCCTATTTCCTTTCAATCCCAGGTTCGAGTCCCCGCGACATCGCTGGTTGTGACGGGGTTTTCCCCATGACCTACAACGTGTCCTTTTAATTTATTATTATTATTATTATTATTATTATTATTATTATATATATATGTATATTTAATCTACAAACACATAAAAATAAAAATAAACTTATGATACATTGTCTTATTTTTAAATTTTTGGGTAAGGTATTACTCAAGTATTACACCACGTAACATAGATGAATATGGTGCTCCCCTTTCATACCTATCCATACTCATAATAGAAGAACAGTTCAACGGTATATGGTACTATCATATTCAGAGTTAAATATTTTTTTAAAAATAAAATTGATTTATTAATCCTATTTGAAAAATAAAGATGATTCAAAAAGATTGGAAACATGAAAACCACGGGTTACCTCTCATGAAACGCTTTTGTTTAATGTCGTTAGCTCGACATGAACACTCAAAATAATATAACACCAAATTTAAACATTTTAAGGACCACATGTTTCTCCAATTATACTATGTTGAGATTCATTCCATGTTTCGAATTTGTTTCATGCACAAACCTATGTTCTATAATGAGTGGGAAAAATCCGAGGAATATAAGAAATGGTTGATCCAATTTCTTCTGTAGTCTTTTCTTAGACATCAATGATCATTCAAATTTTTTTGGTTTCAATAGAAGAATGAATTACAATTGAAAGTTCATGGTTATAACCTATTAAGGGATACATGAGTAGGGAAGTAAGGATAATAATTTTGAGCTCATGTTGGATTGGAAATTCTGGCACATGTTGAGATTTTGAATCCAACTCAACTTCATTTTCCAAATTTATCAACAAAATTGGTTCCTTTTGAATAGAATATTCAACCACCAAATTGGAAATATCAGTGTTAGGAATGGGTATGGACTCAATTTTTGTGATTTATACCAATGTTTTAGTGATTGGTGTTTCTGAAAAATCATCAATGGAGTTATAATAGGGGCACTCAATCTATGATGTTAAATTTCCCTCTTGTGAATACATGAAATCAATTTCCTCCTGATTTAAAGACCCTTCAAAAAAATTTTGATTCACTTCCTCTACCCCAAATCCAAAGGTTGGTTCTTCAATAAATTCATGATATTTTTTTGGAAACTAGACACTCTACACAAGGTTATGGAAGGGACAGTCGGTCTAGGGATGAGTTCCTCACAAGTATTAATGCATTGTAGATCTAATCTCAATGATGAAACCTCAGAATTAATTATCTCCATTTGATTACACAATTTTTCAATCAATGTTTGAGGAATAGAATTTGTATGAGGTTGAACATCATGTACTTCCCCAAGATTGATCTCTTAAACCATCCTTGAGAGGGCTAGAAATTTATTCTTTAAACAGTCATCATTTAAATGATTGTGAATCTCACCCAGTGTGGGGTGATCATTCAAGGATTGATCAAATAAATTCACTGAGTTAGGGAATTCCCAATAATGATTTCCAATTTGATTCCAACATGGGTTTATGATAGGGTAATGTTGAAGAGACTCTATTGGAGTAGACTGAAACTAGGATTTAAGATTCTTAGGACACACACAAACATAAACGTGAAAAGATAAGAGGAATGGGAGTGAGAATAGAGAACTTGGGGTGATAAAAAGATGATAGTGTCTAAGATAACTTACTTAGGTCCCCAAAAACTGTGCCAAAATTTGGTCTCGCCCAAATTTACCCAAGTTTTTAGGGTTACGTGGTCGCTTATAGTTTAGCTTGGGTTATTGAATCCTCATAGACCTAAGAAGTAACCTACAAACACGTACATTCTATGGATTGTTTTTTTTCTATGAAGTGGCCAAATTTGGTTGATTTTAGATGGGTTTAAGTGAACTCTAAGAGTCTTAAGTTAATTCAATTTGAAATAATGAGTTGATCCTAGGTTATCACTTGGGGGTGGATTGGATGAATTTTCTTTTTCAATTATTTCAACTTCTTATATTTTTAACACCCCAAGCTTCCACGGTTCGCTTCTCTTTGAATAATGTGATAGCGTGTGTTGTACGCAACACCGAGTTCTAACACACCATAACCATTCAAACTAGCCGTTATGAATAGTAATACCTACTTTTTGAAATTATATATATTTTATTTTTTTAAAATGGAATTAATTTTTGGTTTCGGAATATCGAATTTAGCCTAAGGTGAAATTTTGGTACTTTTTGGATAACTTTAATATTTTGATGAATAGTGAAAATTACTAAATTTTAATTAAAAACAACTTTTTTAATCAAAATAATTAATAGTGATAAATTATGAATTTGATTGGTTTTAAAGTATATTTAGAATAATGTTTTACCATTTAATATAATGTTGTTCATTGGACATAATTTTACAAATAAAACAAACATAAACAAGTGTCAATCTTTTGATAGTTATTATCTCTTAAAAACACGTTTTTTGTTTTAACAACGGGAATTAATTTTAAATTAATTTCTGCCACTTCTGTTTTTTGAATTTGGAAAAATGGATTCCATATTTGGAATAAGGATGTTCAAATTTTTTAAATAGGTAACTTTTATTTTTATACATTTTGAATAATTACTTCGGTAAATATTTTATTTACCATGGTTAAAGGTAAATCCGGTAAATAAGGGTTAAAAAATAATATTATAATAATACTAAATTACCCTAAAACGTGTACTAGACTTATTGGTTGATACATGTTAGACCATAGGAATCTTTGGGTCGATTTTGGGACCCCATGGAGCCACTTGTAGGTGATAGGGACACTTTATTTTAATTAAGTTAAAATGAATACAAAAATGACACAAGCATATATCTTATAGAAAAACAATTTTTACATAGGTTTATATATGTTGCATTTTCGACTATAAAATATTCATTAGAAAGATAAAAAGCTTTAATACATAATTATATTTTATTTATAATTTTTATAGATTACATAATTTAATTTATTTATGACAGAATGATGATACAATAATTACCATAATAGTGAAAATTTAAAATAATTGATATTATAAATACCCAAATAAATATAATTTGAGACTTTTAATGAATTATAATAATTTTATAGGATAATATGACATATTAGGATTGATTTAATTAGCTTTTTTCGAAGTAATCATTCTGTTATGAGTTTCACAAAAATCAACTATTGAATAGTGTCAAAATTGACATAAAAGAGTTTTTAAAACAAATATTATATTATTAATTGATATTAAATTCTTAAAAATATAAGGTTCAGCCAAGAGACTTATATCATGATAGTTGTATCATTAATGGAGCACTTGGGGGTCTCTTGGATGTATATAGTACGTTTATTAACCATATAATATAAAAATACAAAGAGACATTGTAAAAGTGAAACTAATTAACTTAGAGTTAATACTTAAATATAAGGTTAATATAGTAACCCAAACCTGTCTAAATTATATTGGTTGAATGTTTTTAGACCTATCCACACCTTAAAATTTAAATAATCAACTTTGGATCCATTAGAAACTGAATATTAATTTATTATAAATTAATATTTCTAGCTTTTCCAAAGGTGCCCCTCACACCTCTTATAAAAGGGCACTCCACCTTCTCATTACTTAACACCTTAAAAGCCTTTTGGTTCAGCCAAACTCTGCCCAAATACTCTCCCAACTTCCCTCAATACAACCTAGAGGCCTTAGTTTGATCATAAATCCAAACCAAGGAGCCCTTTTGATCAAATCAAAAGGAAGAACCCGAAGAAGAGGTAATGATTTCACCACCCTTTTCCAAGTTCCTTTCTTCTTCCACTTCTTCTTACTTTGTTATTACCATTATAAAATAATAACTCCAGTATCATATATATACTGTGATGTTATTATAAATATGGTACAACCATATTCAGTATTCTATCCACCCTTTGAATAACATGTCACCATACGTGCATACGTACGACTTACCGTCTCCACGTCGTGGTGTAATTGTTATTCAATATATTATTATTTGGATGGGTATAATAATGATGTGTAACTCATGTAAATAATAAATATAACATGTTAATGATTCTGTATATATGATATAACATTCAATTATATATTATTTTCATATCAAAAGAATGATATTGTCGCTCGTGCGTACATACGGACTACCGTCTCCACGAACGCGATGAGATTCATTCTCCATCGTATCCATTCAAGTATAATTATCATTTGATGATTTAAAAATAATTTTTAAGGACTTGATATAATTCTGTATATGAATAATATAAAACCTATCCATGACAAACATGGCGTATGTAACAAAACATATAAAATAAAATGAGTAAGTTAACACCCGAAAGGACGATAATACTAAGATATTATTAACAAAGCAATGTTAAAAGATCATATATGATATCATATGAATGTATATGATTCTAGTATAATTTAATAACAATTATTTCACTATTATACAGGAGGTTAACCTACCCCAACCAAGGAAAAGTACAAGGTAAGGTTTTATTTCACAATCTCTTCATTATACGAGTTTGTTTATACGTAATAATCTACTGGGATCTCTTTATCATCCACATCCATGTTTCTTAAAAATGAATTTCAAAACATTTTTACTATTTACTAGAATATGGGATAAAGTCCTTTATACCCTTGTTTTACTTTTTATAAGAGGTTTATAAAGGAATCTTTCCGTCATTTTCCAAACAAGGTGCTTTTTAACCTTTTCGACAAAATTAAGGTAAAAATGTTTTTTTTAAACTTATACGGAGGGTGTGGCTATTTTCTGCCGTTATAAAATCGTCGAAGCTCCCCTTACAATCTTATAAGAATATTTTCAAAGAAAATGTTTTATTTCATAAATATAAAACTCTTAAATGATTTCAAAATAGAAAGATATATTTCTCTAAAAAGAGTTTTGATTTCATATATATCAACATCCTTTGATGGATTTTACGCTTATTTGAAGTTGATTTATTATGATACAAAACTTATATATTGTATTGAAGGTTTTGTGATATGTTTTACTGTGGATGTGCTATTTTTATACCATTCATAGTTTATGGTGAAATTATTGACATTTCGTATGCTAGTTTTAATACGAATGTTTATGTTATGTTTAAACCTTTTCATATTGGAATGCATTGGACTTAATATGTGACGGGTGGAGCCCGCTATAGCTCCTCGATGCATCGGTAGGTCTCATGAGACAAACTAGTGTCTTGGCAGAAGGTCTTGGCAAAATATTATTTGTAGTCTTGGCACGAGGCCTTGGCTATGTGGTTATGATAGTCTGGCATTATGAATTCCATCATTATGAAAGTGGTTATTGATATTGAATGTGATTATTAGATTAGTAGAATATCCATGTGAATAAGTAAATGGAATTATTTCATTTTATTTTTTCCATACTATGTTGAAGTTCAATTTTAAAAGGCTTTTGTTTTAAGTTATACATTGCCTTAAATGTTTATTCTTATTTATGAAAGTTTCCGCTATATTGTTATCCTTACTGGGCATTTGAGCTCACCCCTTTTCTATGTTTTATTTTTCTCAGGATGTGAAGAATTAATTTATGAATGACCTGTAGGGATAGTATGTGGGGATATGAGTGTGGGATATGGAGACTATGTTGTTGTAGTAGTTTTTCACTTTATGATGTAATGTAAAACTTTATGAATATATCTAGTGTTTCCAAGGATACTAAACCAATCGGTCTTTCGAGATTTGATCTTTCTTGTGATCATGCCAATGTTATGTAATAATGCACCGACTCTAGGTAACTGGGGTCGGGGCGTTATAGTTGGTATCAGAGGAAGTTTAGTAAAAACCTTGGAAGCTAGATTTAGATAAACTCTGATTAGAGCACATAGATTTAAGATGGACTTTGGGGATTAGTATAGAATAACTTCCTAGAATTTTGGTATTATAGATATTTTGTGAGTTTTCTGAGCAATACATCCCTGTCTGGATACGAACAGGTAGAGGTAGCTCTGGCACAGATGTACCTAGGGGTAAAACCCGAAAACACCGCTTTGAGCTAGACTCGAACGGGAACTGGTGCACGACAACGGGCCTTGTCGCACTCTTGGTTATGACACTCCCGAGTGATATGCTTAGGATAACTCTCATTTTCTTTACAAATCATTATGAAGGGTTTATGAGTATATACTTCCTCAAAGGAGAAATTTTTATGATTATGGATTATATCCATAAACTATTTAATTTATGTTATGTGTCTTACAAGTTTGGGATTATGTATTGTTATTCATAAACTAATCTAGTGTATTCCATTGTTTAGAAATGGTGCCCAGTAGAAAGAATGAGAACTCCAGCAATGCACATTATCCAAAGAGAAAGAAGGATCATATCTTTCATGGTCTTAAGCCAAAATTTATAATAGAAATAGTCTCCCATGTATTATCATCATATGAAGAAATAAGATCATGTGTTGATAAGATAAGTAAAGATTTTACTGAGTCCTATGGCTTTGAAGGGAATCAAGAGAAGAAAAGGATGGAAGAGAGAAAGATGGATAAAGGGAAGAGGGAAAAGAAGAATTTTCCCATATGTGATAACTATGGGAAGAAACACCCTAGAACTTGTCTGAAAGGAATGAGAGTTTGTTATAAGTTTGGAGGAAAAGGGAACAAAGTACGTGACTGCAAGGGTAAGAAAATGGTTTCAAATGTACAATGCTTCATTTGCAAGGAGTTTGGACACTACGCGAACCTATGTCCCAGTCATCAGACTATGCCGCAAATGATGATATTGGATAATAATCAAGTTATGATACTACTACAGATGAAGAGTAATGATTATATTTTTTATGTTGATTATGTCAATTGAGTGTTGTATCAAACAATGTACTTGTTATAATAATTATGGAGTATATAAGGATTGTACTGTAGTTCTATTTCATTAAGGACTTGAGATTGTGTGGAACAAAGAAAATTGACTCAATAGCAGGATAAATTTTTGGAAAATATATGGTTGAGAGAATGATAAAAGATAATATAGTTCTGATACCGAGGTAGTGATTTTGGAATAATACATGATTGATTTGGATAAATTATATTGGATATTCTTGACTACCTTGAAACTGATTAATGATTTGTATATTCCATCATTGTTGGGGTTTAAAACATTTTTGGATTGAAGGAGTATATCTATTATTCTTTAAGTAATAAGGGATCATGAATGTAATCAATAAGGTTTTATGGTAATTCAGGATGTTGCAGTGTTTTAAGAGAATACATGATGAAGGTGTTCACATGTTATTACGCGGAAAAAAGGATCTTTATTATTTTTACCTTCCTTATAAATTTTGGACTGAAGTATTTTGGATAGTTCTAGTTTGGATTATTTTGGATTGCCATAAAAGGACAACCCGGAGGTCAGGCGACAACCCGTCGCGTCTGGCAAGGCCGCGAGACTTGAACCCACAACTAAAGGGCGACAAGGGTGTATCACCTACCACTGACCCACGTTATATCCTGGATTGAATAATGTCATTTTTTTAATGGTTCTTCTAGATGAATTATAAATTCATTTTTTAACCCTATACGAATAGGATAAATAGAATATTATTTTTAAGTTCTATTATCTTTTAGAGTGAAAGATGAGTTTGTGGTAGAACTTAGTTAAAGGTTGAGACTCTACTTGTCAAGTATATATTTTTCTTCTTCTCTTATTCAATGAAGAAATTAATTCTTATTCTTTAGTGAAGGGATCTTAAAACAAAAAAAAATGTGTTATCCTAATACCATATGTTTTGCTGAACCGATGGTATTTTAAATCATCATAGATTGATGAATTTAAGGCCCTCAATTTTACACTTGTTTGTGATTGATGACCTCAATCACTACCTATAAATATTTACATTTTTCATCCAATTATATGTCTCTAATTTCCACCAATGTTCTCCTAATCGAGATCATAATTTGGTGGTGACCCTTTCATTTCTCTTTTCCTCATATTAAGACTAAATTTTAGTAACCCAATTTCCGATGTGGGTTTTCCCACAAAGATATTTTTTATTTTCAACCTTTTATTTTCGAAGAACAATTTCAAATTGAGAGGATTCAATTTATTGAAGGAGGGGAGAATGTAACACCCCAAGCTTCCATGGTACGCTTCTCTTTGAATAATGTGATAGCGTGTGTTGTACGCAACACCGAGTTCTAACACACCATAACCAATCAAACTAGCCATTATGAATAGTAATACCTACTTTTTGAAATTATATATATTTTATTTTTTTTAAATGGACTTCATTTTTGGATTCGGAATATCGAATTTAGCCTAAGGTGAAATTTTGGTACTTTTCGGATAACTTTAATATTTTGATGAATAGTGAAAATTACTAAATTTTAATTAAAAACAACTTTTTTAATCAAAATAATTAATAGTGATAAATTATGAATTTGAGTGGTTTTAAAGTATATTTATAATATATTTTTACCATTTAATATAATTTTGGTCATTAGACATAATTTTACAATTAAACCGGACATAAACAAGTGTCAATCTTTTGATAGTTATTATCTCTTAAAAACACACTTTTTTGTTTTAACAACGGGAATTAATTTTAAATTAATTTCTGCCACTTCTGTGTTTTGAATTTGGAAAAATGGATTCCATATTTTGAATAATAATTTTAAAATTGTGTAAATAGGTAACTTTTATTTTTAGACATTTTGAATAATTACTTCGGTAAATATTTTATTTACCATGGTTAAGGGTAAATCCGGTAAATAAGGGTTAAAAAATAATATTATAATAATACTAAATTACCCTAAAACGTGTCCTAACCTTATTGTTTGATACATGTTCGACCATAGGCATCTTTAGGTCGATTGTGGGACCCCATGGAGGCACTTGTAGGTGATAGGGACACTTTATTTTAATTAAGTTAAAATGAATACAAAAATGACACAAGCATATATCTTTTAGAAAAAAAATTTTTACATAGGGTTATATATGTTGGATTTTAGACTATAAATATTAATTAGAAAGATAAAAAGATTTCCTACGTAATTATATTTTATTTATAATTTTTAGAGATTACATAATTTAATTTATTTATGACACAATGATGATTCAGTAATTACCATAATAGTGAAAATTTAAAATAATTGATATCATAAATACCCAAATAAATATAATTTGAGACTTTTAATGAATTACAATAATTTTATAGGATAATATGACATATTATTATTGATTTAATTAACTTTGTTTGAAGTAATCATTCTGTTATGAGTTTCACAAAAATCAACTATTGAATAGTGTCAAAATTGACATAAAAGAGTTTTTAAAACAAATATTATATTATTAATTGATATTAAATTCCTAAAAATCTAAGGTTCGGCCAAGAGACTTATATAATGATATTTTTATCATTAATGGACCACTTGGGGGTCTCTTGGATGTATATAGTAAGTTTATTAACCATATAATATAAAAATACAAAGAGACATTGTAAAAGTGAAACTAATTAACTTAGAGTTAATACTTAAAGATAAGGTTAATATAGTAACCCAAACCTATCTAAATTCTATTGGTTTAATTTTTTTTATACCTATCCCCACCTTAAAATTTAAATAATCAACTTTGGAGCCATTATAAACCGAATATGAATTTATTATAAATTAATATTTCTAGCTTTTCCAAAGGTTCCCCTCACACCTCTTATAAAAGGCCACTCCACCTTCTCATTACTTCACACCTTCAAAGCCTTTTAGTTCGGCCAAAATCTACCCAAATACTCTCCAAACGTCCCTCACTACAACCTAGAGGCCTTAGTTTGATCAGAAATCCAACCTAAGGATCCCTTTTGATCAAATCAAAAGGAAGAACCCGAAGAAGAGGTAATGATTTCACCACCCTTTTCCAAGTTCCTTTCTTCTTCCACTTCTTATTCCTTTGTTATTAACATTCTAAAATAATAACTCCAGTATCATATATATACTGTGATGTTATTATAAATATGGTACAACCATATTCAGTATTCTATCCACCCTTTGAATAACATGTCACCATACGTGCGTACGTACGGCTTACCGTCTCCACGTCGTGGTGTAATTGTTATTCAATATATTATTATTTGGATGGGTATAATAATGATGTGTAACTCATGTAAATAATAAATATAACATGTTAATGATTCTGTATATATGATATACCATCCAATTATATATTATTTTAATATCAAAAGAATGATATTGTCGCTCGTGCATACGTACGGACTACCATCTCCACGAACGCGATGAGATTCATTCTCCATCGTATCCATTCAAGTATAATTATTATTTGATGATTTAAAAATAATGTTTAAAGACTTGATATCATTTTTTATATGAATAATATACAACCTATCCATGACAAACATGGCTTATGTAACAAAACATATAAAAGAAAACGAGTAAGTTAACACCCGAAACGACGATAATACTAAGATATTATTAACAAAGCAATGTTAAAAGATCATATATGATATCATATGAATGTATATGATTCTTTTATAATTTAATGACAATTATTTCACTATTATACAGGAGGTTAACCTACCCCAACCAAGGAAAAGTACATGGTAAGGTTTTATTTCACAATCTCTTCATTATCCGAGTTTGTTTATACGTAATAATCTACTAGGATATCTTTATCATCCACATCCATGTTTCTTAAAAATGAATTTCAAAACATTTTTACTATTTACTAGAATATGGGTTAAAGTCATTTATACCCTTGTTTGAATTTTTATAAGAGTTTTATAAAGGAATCTTTCCGTCGTTTTCCAAACAAGGTGTTTTTTAACCTTTTCGACAAAATTAAGGTAAGAATGTTTTTTTTAACTTATACAGCGGGTGCAGCTATTTTCCACCGTTATAAAATCGTTGAAGCTTCCCTTACAAGCTTATAAGAATATTTTCAAAGAAAATTTTTTATTTCAGAAATATAATACTCTTAAATGATTTCAAAATAGAAAGAGATATTTCTCTAAAAAGAGTTTTGATTTCATCTATGTCAACATCCTTTGATGGATTTTACGCTTATTTGAAGTTGATTTATTATGATACAAAACTTATATATTGTATTGAAGGTTTTGTGATATGTTTGACTGTGGATGTGCTGTTTTTATACCATTCATAGTTTATGGTGAAAGTATTGACATTTTGTATGTTAGTTTTAATACAAATGTTTATGTTATGTTTAAACCTTTTCATATGGGAATGCATTGGACTTAATATGTGACGGGTGGAACCCGCTATAGCTCCTCGATGTATCGGTAGGTCTCATGAGACAAACTAGTGTCTTGGCACAAGGTCTTGGCAAAATCTTATTTGTAGTCTTGGCACGAGGCCTTGGCTATGTGGTTATGATAGTCTGACATTATGAATTCCATCATTATAAAAGTGGTTATTGATATTGCATGTGATTATTCGATTAGTAGAATATCCATGTGAATAAGTAAATGACATTATTTCATTTTATTTTTGTCATACTATGTTGAAGTTCAAGTTTAAAAGGCTTTTGTTTTAAGTTATACATTGCCTTAAATTTTTATTCTTATTTATGAAAGTTTCTGCTATATTGTTATCCTTACTGGGCATTTGAGATCACCCCTTTTCTATGTTTTATTTTTCCCAGGATGTGAAGAAGTAATTTATGAATGACCTGCAGGGATAGTATGTGGGGATATGAGTGTGGGATATGGAGACTATGTTGTCATAGTAGTTTTTCACTTTATGATGTAATGTAAAACTTTATGAATATATCTTGTGTTTCCAAGGCTACTAAACCAATCGGTCTTTTGAGATTTGATCTTTCTTGTGATCATTCCAATGTTATGTAATAATGCACCGACTCTAGGTAACTAGGGTCGGGGCGTTACAATATTCAAGATGGGTTTATTCAATAAGATCAAACAAATTCATCACTTAATAGTTTAATACCAAAAACCCATAATTTTAATCACCTATACACTTGGAGGATCAAATTTATGAGCACTCCAAGGTAAAGTTTCATATTAGCAATTGAAGTATGTGGCCTTAAAAATTCAACAAGGATGAAGAAGTTTTAAAATCATCAAATAAAAATCTCAATTAAAAGAAGTGATTAGACATTAATGGGGTGATAAATAACATCCAATACATCCTTTTCATACTCCCTTGGATCAACCCATAAGTGGTTTATCCCTCCATTGATTCTATGGTTTCGATGGAAGTATAAAGTAGACTCATGAGGGATGAATTAGAGAAGTAAAAAATGACAATGAAATAACGATCACTCCACTATTGTGTGATAATTTCACAAGGTTTGGTGTGAATAAATTCCCACCTTGAACCAAAGGTATCAAAATGATATGAATAAGAACAAAATAAGAGTAGAAGAATAAATTTTATTAAGAAACTAAGGTGAATTGAACAACTTACATGAGAAAGACAAACTTAAGGAAACAAATTCACAGCATAACATTACAATTAAAAAAAGCACCAAAGATGGTAAAATACTCTACCACCACTACCTTAAATTGGAATTTCAGGAGTCTTGGGTCGATCTCCCAATAGTACAAAGGATCTCACTTAAGTATGGTAGGCCGAGGGTGGTGGAAATTAAGGGAGAGTGGATTTCTTTATCCTTGACCCGAAGTGGCAGCCAGCTTTCATCTACCGAACAGTGGCGCCTAAATGTCCTTCTAGATGGACAAATTTGAGTGGTCCATAGAATAAAAATATGAAGCTCCGGGTGTCTCATATCTCTATGTAAAATTTCTGCCCAAAGGGATTTTTTTTGAGATATGATTAAAATAGTGGGCTGTTTTTTTGAACCGTGGAATCTGGCCCAGAATTTTATCTCCAACTTGGACCGCCTAGAACTTCATTAAAACATCAGAATTATATTTGAACACTTTTTAATTAAATGTTCCTCGTGATTTCCTCTATCTTTCATTCAATTTTCAGAATTATTGGGCTTGGATATTGTCCACTACAGTAGTTTTATTGGGCTGTCATCCAGTTTACTTCACCCAAAATGTTGTTTGTTCAAGGATAACTTTGGTGGTCTTCCAATATGAATCTTCAAGTACTCCAAAATTATGAATTGTTACCAATGTAATGAGAAACCTGAAAATTAAATATGAAAATAAAATCAAGATCATTGTGTACTTTAAATGATGTTAAAAAATCTACCATGTAATAGTGCATTTTAAGAAGGAATTACAATTATAATATGAAATAATGTTCAAAGTGTAAGATGCACTAAAATGGTGTTTATGAATAATAAAGCACATGAATATTATATATATTAACAATGAATATTAGCCTCATTCAGTGGATAATCATCTATTTATTTAAAATTGACATTAATTTTAGTATACATAACAAGTGACATATTGAAATCCATGTAAATTCATTCATACTATTTTGATAAATTAGTAAAACAATCCATAATTCATTTTTTATGTGTAAGAATTAATCACACCTCAATATGATGCATGATGTCAATAGTATAACTCCAAATGTATCTTTTTATTTAAAATTGACATTAATTTTAGTAAAAAGAATGTGTTACATAATGAAAACCAAGAAAACGCATTCAAATTATTTTGATACTTTAGGAAAATGATTCATAAGTCATTTTTAATCGTATGAATAAACCGTATCATAATTCGATGCATGGTGTGACCGGTATGATTCTAAGTGTGTTTATTTATTTAAAATTTATATTAACTTTAGTAAAAAGAACAAGTCACATACTGAAAACCAATCAAACACATTCATATTGTTTTGATACATTAGGAAAATGATCCCTAATTCATTTTTGACATGTAGGAATCAACTGCATCCCAATCCGACGCACGATGTGATAGGTATGACTTAAAGTGTTCATTGTCCGTTTAAATTTGATATTTTAGTTCAAAACATTTCACTCATTGAAAACTAAGAAAATATGTTCCAATCTTTATGATAATTTATTACAATGATTCATAAGTCATTTTTGATGTGTAGGAAGTAGTCTCACATCAAACCAACACACGATGTGACCAGTATGACTCAAAGTGTGTGTTTTGAGTTTCAAATGACATTTTAATAAAAAAAAGTGTCATACTCAAAACCCAGAAAATGCATTTGGACTGTTTTGATACTTTAAAAAATGATCCATAATTCGTTTGTGACATGTAGGAATCAGTCACACCTCAATCCAACACATGGTGTGACCGGTATAATTACATGTGTGTCTATTTATTTAAAATTGACATTAATTTTAGTAAAACGAACAAGTGACATAATAAAAATTGAGAAAACACATTTGAATTGTTTTTATAGTTTAGGAAAACGACACATGAGTTATTTGTGATGTGTAGGAATCAACCACACCTCAATCCAACTCACGGTGTGACCGGTATAACTTAAATTGTGTCTTTTTATTTAAAATTAACATTAATTTTTGTAAAAATAACAAGCAACATACAGAAAACCAATATAACGCATTCAAATTGTCTTGATACATTAGAAAAATGATCCATAAGTCATTTGTGATGTGTAAGAATCAACTTCACCTCAATCTGACGCATGGTGTGACTGGTATAATTTCAAGTGTGTCTATTTATTTAAAATGGACATCAATTTTAGTAAAAGAAACAAGTGACATACTGAAAACTGAGAAAACGCATTCGGATTGTTTTGATACTTTAAGAAAACAACTCATGAGTCATTTTTTACATGTAAGAATCAATCGAACCTCAATCATATGCATGGTGTGACCGATATAACTTGAAGTTTGTCTTTTTTATTTAAAATTGACATTAATTGTAGTAAAAAGAACATGTGACATACTGAAAACTAAGAAAACATAATTGTATTATTTTGATACATTATAACAATGATCCATAAGTTATTTTTTATGTGTATGAATCAACTGCACCTCATTCTGACGCGTGGTGTAACCGATATGATTCAAAGTGAGTCTATTTATTTAAAATAGACATTAATTTTAGTAAAAAGAACAAGTGACGTACTGAAAACCAAGCAAACACATTCGGATTGTTTTGATACTTTAGGAAAATGATTCATATGTTATTTCTAACATGTAGGAATCAACCACATCTCAATCCGATGCATGATGGAACCGATATAACTCGAAGTCTATCTTTTTATTTAAAATTGACATTAATTTTAATAAAAAAATCAAGTGACATACTAAAAACAGAACAAACGCATTCTAATTGTATTGATACATTAGGACAACGATCCATAAGTCATTTGTGACGTGTAAAAATCACTTGCACCTCAATCTGACGCACGGTGTGACCGGTATGACCCCAAGTGTGTCATTTTTTTTAAATTGACATTAATTTTAATAAAATAAACAAGTGACATATTGAAAACCAAGAAAATGCATTCATATTATTTTGATAATTTATAACAATGACCCATGACTCAATTGTGAGAATCACTCACACCTCAATCCAACACACAGTGTAATCAGTATGACTCAACGTGTTCATTATTAGTTTAAAATCGACATTTTAGTTCAAAACGTGTGTCGCTTACTAAAAACCAAGCGAACGTGCTCCAAATAACTGGATAATTTAGGAAATCGATTCATAAGTCATTTGTGACGTGTATAAAGTAGTCTCACATCAGACTGAAAAATGATGTCATCGGTATGACTCAAAATGCGTGTTTCCAATTTGAAATGACATTTTTGTAAAAAGAACAAGTGATAGACTAAAAACCGAGCAAACACTTTCGGATTGTTTTGATACTTTAGAAAAACGATCCATAAGTATTTTGTGACATGTAGCAATCAGTCAGACCTCAATCTGACATGCGGTGTGACCGGTATAACTCCAAGTGCGTTTTTAATGTAAAATTGACGTTAATTTTAGTAAGAAGAACAAGTGACATATTGAAAACCGAGCAAATGCATTCAGATTGTTTTGATGATTTAGGACAACGATCCATAACTCATTTTTGACGTGTGGGAATCAACCCCACCTCCATACAATACACAGTGTGATCGGTATATCTCCAATTGTGTCTTTTTATTTAAAATTGACATTTTCTTAACGTATCCTTTCATATTAATTTTCAATTTATTTCTTTATAATATTACTAACATATGATTTGTTTTCTTATATATGTGGATTCTTTTTCTATGGTTGAGATGATTTGTTCGGCAACTGGTACTGTGGGCAGACTTTTGGGAGGGGATCGCAGACGCCAAAAGATGAAACAATAATATTTTTAAATGTTTGTGGATAATTGTAAATATAATTATACAAAACATTGTTTGAAATGTATATAGTAGTGTTTTTTTATTCACAATGTCAAATTTATTTCAATTAAATTATATATTTTGCATACACAGGTTACAGGTTTTTGTTGGGTGTGCTGTTATACAAACAACACACTGTAGCATGTTGGGTCATGATCAGTGCTGACAAAGACGGCCCTTTAGCAATGTTTTTTATAGTGTCGATGAAGGAGACTCCCTTTTAACGGTGTTGTGCACAACATTGTTTTTTAGGGTTGTTAAAGGGTTTTTTACGCGATTAAAGGGCACATTTGTAGTAGTGGGTGTCACACCGAAATTCATCATATTTTTATTCTTATTTTAATAAGACATTGGTATAGAGCAAACATAAATTACTTGCTCAAACCTTTTCCTGTAATTCTCTATTTCCATATGGTTATAATTAATATCCATGTCCACAATTTAAATTTAAAATCCTCACATCTCATAATAATAAAGTAATCTCCGGCATCCCACCTCAAAAAATGGCTAACAATTAAATAATAAATTAATTATAATGATAATTTCATTTTCCCATGGCAAGCGTACTTTAATAAATGAACATAAGTCATCATCAACATTTATTGAATAAACTCTAAAAACCCACATATTACATTACCCTAAACCCAAACCCAACTAAATTATTCATTATAAATGTATTAACCGAGTATTTGCAAAATGATAATAAAATTATAAAATAATATTTTTTATAATAATTATAAATTATAAACATATATTTTAATGGGTTTTGATAGTTAAACATGTATTTCAAAATATAAAAATATAGGATTAAGATAAAGAATTTAAAAAAATGAACTGATTATAGGGAGGTCGTGGATAGGATTGGTTGTCCACCGCTCCACAGCCTAATCCCCTTCCAGATGGTTTCTGAAGCAGTCCAAAAAAAACTAAAGTGGAATCGATATTGATATTTAAAAAAATGAATAGATAATAGAAACGGCAGTGGGTCCAAGAAAGGAATCACATCCATTTGTCAATTCAGTTTGACCCTGTAATACATGCATGCATGCAGCATAGCCGTCCTCCCCCGCCCCACCTCCCACGTTATCTGTTGATTACAAGTACTGTTGGAGAGTGGAAATGGTGATCGTCACCCATCAACCAAACCTACCATTGATTTATATGGTCTAGGACCTCAGCTCCCCACGCAACCCAATTGTCAAGTTGGGATGCTGATGGCTCCCACGCCTTCATAATTGAGAGGGGGCGACTGAAAAGGACCGGCGCGGCGCTTCCAACCTGTCCAAAACACTCACTCGTGCGGGTCGCTGGGAATGAGTGGCCAATGATGCTCCAATTATTTAACTGCTCGCTGTGCCTCATCCAATCTCAAATCTTTGTTAGCGACACGTGAGGATTCTTTGCCACCCAAAATCATTATTTTTAGTAGGACTGGCTTTCAAAGATTTCATGTCCAAATATTGTAGTTTTCTCTAACATAGATTAATTTATAGTAATATTTTTCTGAAAATTTCCAAACATTAAATTCACTCTGGAAATTCGGAATAGAAATCCACCCGTAAATATAAACTTCTACTCAAAATAATCAATTGATGTTTTCCCTAAGCTGTTGGCTTGAAGTTTCTACTATAAATTTCTACTACTAATTTTCTAGGAGGTTTGCATTATAAATTTCTTTTCTTTGTTTTCAGAAGGCATTTTTAGTGTAAATTTCACGTTGGAAATTTCACTTCAAACCTAATAATATGTTTTATAAGTAATAACTTTTTGAAGTTAAAATGTTTACAAGTATCACTAATGCAAATATGAGTTTTATCTGTAGAGACCCAGTTTTTGCCCTGTAAGACTTTGGAATATTTCTACATATATTTCCAGAGCTAGGCACGAAGACGACGTGCGATTCCGGAGCCCGGTGTGCCCGGAATAAATTTTATAAAAATACTAAGTGTTTTTATACTATGCACATGGCGGGGTTGTGTTTTCTCCTAAACGGTAGCTCGGATAGAAAATATGAGGGCACGGTTGCGTCCAGAGCGTGTCGTTTACTTTAGGCAGGGTGTAAAGGTTGCGAGCGCGGGCCTGCTGTGAGAGATGTCACCATGGGGCAAAATCGTCATTTTGAAATAATGACTTAGTGATTTTCATCACTGGCGTTCTTTTTGAATAACTTTCGAACGAAGCCTCGGAATGGAAATCTGAGACTACCGTTGAGTTCGAAACGGGGCGTTTTGCCTAGACGCGACATAAAATGAAAGGGCACGATGAATTCAGATTCTGCGTTGAGTGTGATCCCTATAAATAGACAGTAGGTGTTTAAGGGAGAACTCTAATTCACTATCTCTCTCTCTAACACCCAAGCTCTCTCTCTCTCTCTCTATCTCTCAACCATTCTTCGCCGTTCTTCACCAAATCAAGGAGCGACACCCGTCAGAACCTTGGAAGATCAAAGTGGGGGCGTCCTGGATACGACGCTAGCAGCTAACGGGCCGATCGAGGTAGGATTCTTTTTATATTCCGCACCTTCGTTGATTTCTTAAATTTTTTGTCAAATTTCGTCGTTTAAATTCTATAATTTTAGAATTGGGGTGTTGGCCAAACGAACACAGCCAACGCCTGAGCCCCAATTTAATTTGCGTTCTTGGGCGTTCTTCGTCCAAATTTTCGGACGCACCAAATCTTGTCGGATCGACAATCGGGGGCAGGCGTTGCGAAGGCCTCGCCCCGAGGATTCCGAATCCTCCTTCAAATTTGGAATCGGGCCACCAGAGAGGTGGCGGTGGCAGTCGGAAGCCCTAGCTCCGGCAAGGGCGGTGGCCGGAGGTCGGGCGTCAGGCGTCGGGTGTGGCCGGCGCGGACGGGGTAGCTGCAGGAGGAGCCGAGCCGAGGCGACAACAGCGTCGGGTGGAGCCGCCGCGGTGGAGCGCCCCGCAGGACGGCGAAGAGGCGGTGCGGTTGAGGCGGCCGCAGCGGAGCGCGACGTGGGGGGACCAGGCGAAGTCGACAACGGAGCGAGGGAGCCCGGGCGGCAGCAGCGTTAGACGGCGCGAGCCGCGATGAGGCCCGGCGGTGCGCTGCAGGTGGCGCCGACCCGGGGGTCGTCGTGGTCGAAGGGGAACCCGAGCCACCGACCGCCTCGGGTGTGCGGAGGAGACCAGGACCCGCGTTCGGCGGGTCCTGCCGGCACGACGCGGAGACCGGCCTTTGGCCTGTCTGCTTTGGAGAACCGAACTCGAGGCGTGTCCGGTGTGGCTGGATGTACTCGCGAGCCGGATGTCCATTTGACATGCCGTCAGAGGCGTTGTTGCCCTGGTGTTGAGACAGTCCTTCCAAAGTTGGTTCGGAACCCTTGCGGCTTGGTTTTGTTGCCCGGTGGCACGAAACGCTTAATATGAATAATTAATTAATTATTTAAATTAATTAGTTATTCTTGCGTCGGATCTAACTCCTGTTTGGGAAGTCCGATTGACGCGCCGTCAGCGGCAGCGTGACCCCAGTCCTTGTGCGGATTTTTTGAGACACTTTCTAAAGCGTTCGGGTTGGAGATAAGGTGCAGGCCCCATAGGGCCTAGTTCACACGTTTTACGGTGAAACACCACTTTTTCACCCGACATCCGTTTGGAGTGTTTGAGTATTCGTTTCTGAGTGTTCTTCCGAAGGGATTACGACGGCGCAATCCGCCCGCCTAAATTCGGGCCCGAGGCAGGGGCCCCACGAGGCGACTTTCGAACGTATGCTGCGTTTTTATGACTTATTCTTCATAAGTCTGTTCAAGGCAAATGAATAGCCTACGCCGCGTGGTTATCTGCAAGGAACACAATGGTACGATCTGTGTGACGTGTTTCGGGGTCGAGGTGTGGGCCCTACAGGGCCCCGTTTGCACATAACGTGGGGAGTTGCAGCTTCTGCATTCGGAGTCCGTTTTAGGCGCCGTCAACGGCGTTGTGACCCTGGCATCGAGGCGGGGTTGACCCGGGTGGTTTCAGGCGTTGAAGTCGAAGTTGAGGCGTGGGCCCCACAGGCAGTCTTTTAAGCCGTGTGCAGTGTACTGTGACTTTTCCATCAGGCGTCCGTTTGGGGCGTATGAATTGTCTTTTTGGCATGTTTTTCTGAGAACATCGCGATGGCGCAGATCGCCCGACCATTTTCGGGACTGAGGTGCGGGCCCCACGAGGCGACGTTTGAGCTTAAAGTGGTGTTGAATAACATTTTCACCGGGAGCCTATTTCCAGCGAGTAAGTAGTCTATCTCACGTGTTTTTCCGTGAGGATTACAACGGTGTAATCTGTTTGGGCATGCATAGCCTCTTTCGAGATCTCATTAAATGTGGAAACATGAAAGGGTGTTGGCCGGAGGTTCCTTTGACGCACTCCTAACCTACGCACGGTAGCGGTGTTAGTGACACCCAGTGATGGCACGGGCAGTGCGGGGTTATCGGACCAGTTTCAGGATTACCCCCCAGCGGGGCTGTGCAGTGTGTTACCCATCGGCATTTCCGGGTTTACCCTCCAACGGGGTTGGGCAGTGGGTTACCCACCGGCGTATCAGGGTTACCCTCCAACGGGGCTGGACAGTGGGATACCCGTTCACCTTAGGGTTTACCCACCAGCTGGGCTGGGCAGTGGGTTACCCGTTCACCTTAGGGTTTACCCTCCAGCTAAGCTGGGTAGTGGATTACCCGTTGACTTTAGGGCTTACCCTCCAGCGGGGCTAGGCAGTGGGTTACCCGTTGACCTCTTGGGGTTTACCCTCCAGTGGGGCTAGGCAGTGCGTTACCCGTTGACCTCTTGGGGTTTACCCTCCATCTGGGCTGGGTAGTGGGTTACCCGATGACTTCTTCTAGACTCAGCACTTTCTATGAGGCTAGTTAGTGACTTTTCTCCGTGATTACCGGAGCGGGACCTTTGGTGGTACGGTTCAGCGATGAGGCAACTTTGGCGTGCATGACTGTTGGGCATCGGTGATGGATATCCTTCGAACTGTTGGCGACTTTTCTTGGGATGAGCTTGGAGATAGAGATCCCCTTACACACTTGTTTGATTTTTTTGTTGAGCATATATATATACACCCTACTTTTGTTCCCACTCATTGGGTTTGGTTACTCCCCTTCTAGGAGGGGTGAAGACGCGCGAGGTATGCCACGTGCTTTCCCTGTCTATCTCCTCTTGGATTGGATGAGTCTACTCCCTTTCTTCGGCTGGGTTGAGCTCCACTCTCTCTATTGTACTCTTACTCTATTCTTTGTTCTATCTACTATTCACCATTTTAGTATCTCCTTTGTTGCTCCCTCAAGCTCTCGGGGCATCCTATTGAGTATCTTAATACTCAACCCTGCTTGGGCTTTTCCCGCACTTGGTGTTCCCTTGCAGACGATGAACAGGTCGATCAAGACTACGAAGGAGCGTAGAGGACACAAGATCTTGGGCTGCGTTCAGTGGTCAAAGTAGACTTTTCAGGTGTGAGACTCACCAGCTATTTACTTTCGTTACATGTTGCCGGGTTGTGGCACCTTTCTAGTTGGGCGCGTGTTTTTCCATTTTTCTGTTCATTTATCTTGTTCGTACTTTTCAACACTTTACTCGTACTGGTTAGAGGTGGATTCATGTATGTTGGTTTCCCTTTTGTAGCAGTGTTGTATCTTGCTTTCTTTTCTCTGCACTTTTGCATTGAGTTAGCTACATGTGTGTATAGTTTCTTAGGAAAAGGCCTCCACTAGTTTGTTGTGCCTTCGACGCTAGTCGCCAGCCCCTGACCTATGGAGGCGGGCTTGGGGTAGTTGTGACTCAAGCCCCGGTATGGGTCGGGTCGTGACAATGTCGTATCAGAGGTGGTTCGTTCCTTGGGGCGTTGTTCGGACGTCCCTAAAAAGGAATTGGTTGAGTTTTGGGGCAATAGTGTCAACGTGTCTCGAGAGCGGCTCTCAGGCCAGGGAGTCCAGTGATAGTGCGGCGGCCGATGTATCTATTCACTAGGACCCTGATAACCCTCTTGTCGACTTGGCACACTAAGACACTTGTTGCAGGGAATTTGGTTCGTGCATCATATAGGATTGAGTCTTTGACTATCCTTCTTGAGTCAGCTCCCCATCATTGTTGATATATATATGCTCATTCGACCGTGATACTCCTTGATCGGATTCATGATTTCTCCGCAATGATAGCCAGCCAGGATACTAGTTCCAGTACGTGACGATGACTCCGTGAGTGACGAGGCCTCAGTTCAAGTTCCATTATACGATTACCCTTTCTCCAGGAGGACAAGAAACAACACCTCCACCTGTGGAGTAGCATATAGTACTGGCAGCAAAGGTCGATGACGAGCGCAGGATGGGCGTGATACGTGAGTTCCATCAGCAGAGACCGCTGAGGTTCCACAGTGATCTATGCCCTCAGACAATGAAGGGTTGGCTAGAGTCGGTGGTCCGCCTCTTCAGGCTTGTTCAGACACTGAGAGGTTAGATGGTGGCTTTGACAGCTAGTCTTTTTCCACCATGCAGTTTGGCGTAGTAGAGCCAGGGTTTCTTAGATGCACGATGAGTTGGTACTCTCTTGGGATGACTTCTAGAAGCTGTTTCATGAGGAGTACTACCTCTCCTACTTACGCTTTTTACAGTTTCAGGAGCTTCTGGAGCTTCAGTGGGGAGTGATGGCAGTGGTTGAGTACGCGATTGGGTTCACATACCTTACTTGGTACTCTTTGGATGTGGTCCATAACGACAACTTTCGAGCACAGAAGTTTGAACGACATCTCTGTAGAGGAGATTCATGCCAGCGTAGTGCCCTTGTGCATCCTCACCCTTCTCGGGGTGCTGGAGCAGGCACTGGTGACAGAGAAATTTCTGTCAGAGAGACGTCAATTGGTAGGGCCTCAGTGCCCGAGGTCTCCCCTTGATGAGACTCATTCACATGGTCAGGAACATCGTAGAGCATCGAGACAGCCCAGGGAGGACTAGTGCTATGTTTGTGATGTGCGAGGTCACGTGGCGTGAGACTACTCGACCAAATGTGCTGAGTTTTCCATATAGTTGGTAGATGCACCGCCAAGACAAAGGCAGTGTCGTGATTAGAGAACCCCCAGGTGAGGACAGGGCGGTCCCTAGAGAGGCGGTGTTTTCATGAAAGAAGGAAGAACTGTTGTTGGTGGACGACGTTTTGAGGTCCTTCCACCACCACTAGGCGGTCCATGTCAGGCTCAGGGAGCTGACGGACGGGGCCTCATGTGGTTGTGTGCTATGGATGTCTACAATCCTATAACGCATGAGATGATAAGATGCATGCTCTATGGATTTTTCTACTTTTCTTAGTATAACTTTTTAGACACTACGTGAGGTACTCTTTTCGTCTAACTCCTTGTTCGAGGGGTTACCGAGGGTGATGCAGGGCGTTGGTGTAACCCTGTGTTGGTGTTGTTCGACGTAGCATTGAATTCACAGGAAAGAGGGGTTCTTCCCCCACCGAGATGCATTTTTGTGATGCGATCAAAACCATGAGGGAGATTCAGTACCACCCAAAGGTGATAGTATTGAGGTGTGGTGGATGAGTCCCTGTGACATGTGCATTCATGGCGGGGTTGTGCGGTGGAGTGTCAGAGCAGGTTTTGGATTTTCCTATGGGGCTTTTCTGCTTGACCCCTTTTTTCTTGAGGTGCCACTAGTAGGTTTGGAAGAGTGCCTGTTTTGGGGATTACTCTCCTTCTGAGAGGGGAAAATACACATGGGGTATTCCAGGTGCTTTCCGTGTCTAGCCTCAGGCGGTAGGATGAGTTTTCTCGCCTACCCTGCTCATTGGTACCTTGCGTGCTCAACGTCAATCTTGATACCGTTATCACGTACAGGTCGAGGTGATGGAACCCCCATAAATAGAACTACGTGTTTCACTATGTGGTGCAGGTGGTGGTGGTCCTTGCCCTGAGAATGTGGGGACACTATATTCTGGGAGAACGCTTTGTGGGTTACTCAGACCACCAGTGTCTCAGGTGCGCCCTCACCCAGAGAGACATGAACCTAAGACGACGGTGCTGGTTGAAATTTCTGCAGAACTATGACTTCGAGGTAGTCTATGTTCTAAAAAATGGCAGTGTTGTAGTAGGTTCCCTTAGCAGGAAGTCTCAGACTCGTCAGGCACGAGAAGTTTCTTAGTAGTTGGATTCCCTACGGCTGACCTTGGTGGAGCAGGAGGGTATGAATTTCCTGCAGTTTATGGTGTTTACTCCTTCGCTCCTTGAGCGTGTGAGAGAGTCGCAGTTGGGGGATGTCGACAGCGAGGTACTGCGTGATCAGATATCCACGGGCGACGCACCCGATGGGTATTCTGAAGGAGGGAATCATGAGATCCTATTCTACGAAAAAACCATGACTTCGGTCGTGACGTGGAAAGTAGAGGTTCGGCCGGGGAAGTCCCTCGAGTTTCTTTGGGCTGTGAAAATGGTTATGAGGCTGCCTACCGTCTTTCCCTACCCTCCCAATAGAAGGGGTGGGCGCACGACGTCTTCAACGTGTCGCAGTTGATGAGGTGTGTGCGTATTCTTACGCATGCCCTCGAGAGTATCAGACCTTATAAGTACAAACCATCCCTTTGGTTCGAGTGTTGTTCCATCATGGTGTTGTGCAAGTTTTCTTGGGAGTGGAAGAGAAAGGTGTGAGCTATGTATCCCGAGTTGTTTTTCCTAGTTTTGCTTTTTGGGGACGAAAATCTTGAAGGAGGGAATGATGTAGAGACTTGGTTTTTGCCATGTAAGACTTTGGAATATTTCTACATATATTTCCAGAGCAAGGCGTGAAGACGGCGTGCGATTCCGAGGCCCAGTGTGCCCAAAATAAATTTTATAAAAATATTAAGTGTTTTTATACTATGCACATGGAAGGGTTGTGTTTTCTCCTAAACAGTAGCTTAGATCGGAAATCCGAGGTCACGGTTGCCTCCGGAGCATGTCGTTTACTTTAGGCGGGGTGTAAAGGTTGCGGGCGCGGGCCTGTTGTGAGAGATGTCACCTAGGGGAAAAATCGTCATTTTGAAATAATGAATTAGTTATTTTCATCACTGGTGTTCTTTTCGAATAACTTTCGAATGAAGCCTCAGAATGAAAATCTGAGACTTCCGTTGAGTTCAAAACGGGGCGTTTTGCCTAGGTGCGACATAAAATGAGAGGGCGCGGTGAATTCGGATTCTGCGCAAAGTGGGATCCCTATAAATAGAGAGTAGGTGTTTAGGGTTAAGGGATAACTCTAATTCACTCTATCTCTCTCTAACACCCAAGATATCTCTCTCTCTCTATCTCTCTCAACCGTTCTTCACCGTTCTCTACCGAATCGAGGAGCGACCCCCATCGGATCCTTGGCAGATCAAAGTGGGGGCGTCGTGGACGCGACACTAGCGGAAAACGAGCAGATCGAGGTAGGATTCTTGTTAAATTTCACACCTTCATTGATTTATTAAAATTTTCATTAAATTTCGTTGTTTGAATTCTATAATTTTAGAATTGGGGTGTTGGCCGAATGAACACGGCCAACGCCCGAGCCCCATTTTAATTGTCGTTATTGGGCGTTCTTCATCCAAATTTTTGGACACACCAAATCATGTCGGATCAACGATCGGGAGTAGGCACTGCGAAGGCCTCACCCCGAGGATTCCGAATCCTCCTTCGGATTTGGAATCGGGCCACCGAAGCGGTGGCGGCGGCCGTCGGAAGCCCCGGCTCCGGCAAGGGCGGTGGCCGGAGGTCGGGCATCAAGCGTCAAGTGTGGCTGGCGCAGATAGGGTAGAATTGGGAGGAGCCGAGTCGAGGCAGCTGTTGTGGCAGGTGGAGCTTCTGCGGCAGTGTTCCCCATAGGACGGCGGAGAGGCGGTGTGGTAGAGGCTGCCGCAGCGGAGCGCGGCGCGGGGTGACAAGGCGGAGCCGACAACGGAGCAGGGGAGCCCGGGCGGAAGCGGTGTCAGACAGCATGGGCCGCGGTGAGGTGTGGTGGTGCACTGCAGGAGGTGCTGGCCTGGGGCCCATCACGGTCGAAGGGGAACCTGAGGCTCTGACCGCCTCGGGTGTGCGGAGGAGACCAGGACCTGCGTTCGGCGGGTCTTGCTGGCGCGACGTGGTGACCGGCCTTTGGCCGGTCTACTTTGGAGAACTGTACCTGAGGCGAGTTCGGTGTGGCTAGAGTGGGCCGTAGAGAGTCGGTCCGAACCCACGGCTGGGTCGTGGGGCGGCGGTTCAGATCGGGTCGACCGGGGTGAACCGGCCCGGTTGGGCCCCTTGCGATCAAGGGGCCATATCTTCTAAATGGCGCGTCCGTTTGACACACCGTCTACGGTTGCAGGTTCGTGTCAGAGAGGCGAACTATTTGAATTGGGTTTCAGGGATTTTGGGTTCTTCACCTGAATACGGGTTACCCGAAATTCTTTAATTTAATAATATTAAATTATTATTAATGTTTAAAACAGACGTATTGGTGAGCCGGATGTCCGTTTGACGCGCCGTCAGAGGCGTTGTGGCCCTTGTGTTGAGACAGTCCTTCCAAAGTTGGTTCGGAATCTTTTCAGCTTGGTTTCATTTCCCGGTGGCACGAAACGATTAATGTGAATAATTAATTAATTATTTAAATTAATTAGTTATTCTTGCGTCAGATCTAACTCCTGTTTGGGATGTCTGATTTACGCGCTGTCAGTGGCAGCGTGACCCCAGTCCTCATGCAGACTTTTTGAGATGCTTTCCGAAGCGTTCAGGTTGGAGACAAGGTGTGGTCCCCATAGGGTATTGCGATGGCGCAATCCACCCGCCTAAATTCGGGCTCGAGGTGGGGGCCCCACGAGGCGGCTTTCGGACGTATGCTGCGTTTTTACGACTTATGCTTCATAAGTCCATTCAAGTAAAATGAATGGCCTACACCACATGGTTATCTGCAAGGACCACAATGGTACGATCTGCGTGACGTGTTTCAGGGTCGAGGTGTGGGCCCTACAGGGCCCCGTTTGCACATAACGCGGGGAGTTTCAACTTCTGCATTCAGAGTCCGTTTTAGGCGCCGTCGGTGGCGTTGTGACCTTGGAATCAAGGTGGGGTTGACCAGGGTAGTTTCAGGCATGGAAGCCAGAGTTGAGTCATGGGCCCCACGGTCAGTCATTTAAGTTGTGTGCAGCGTACTGCGACTTTTCTATCAGCCATCCGTTTGGGGCGTATGAATAGTATTTTTGGCATGTTTTTCTGAGAGCATCATGATGGTGCAGATCGAACGACCTTTTTTGGGACTGAGGTGCAGGCCCCACGAGGCGCTGTATGAGCTTAAAGTGGTGTTGAATAACTTTTTCACCGGGAGCCTGTTTCGAGCGAGTAAGTAGTCTATCTCGCGTGTTTTTCTGTGAGGATTACAATGGTGTAATCTGTTTGGGTGTGAAGAGCCTCTTTTAAGATCTCATTAAATGTGGAAACATGAAAGGGTGTTGGTCGGAGGTTCCTTTGACGCACTCTGAACCTACGCATGGTAGTAGTGTTAGTGACACCCAGTGATGGCACGGGCAGTGCGGGGTTATCGGACCAGTTTTGGGTTTACCCTCCAGCAGGGCTGGGCAGTGGGTTACCCACCGGCATTTCTGAGTTTACCCTCCAGCGGGGCTGGGCAGTCGGTTACCCACCAGCGTATCTGGGTTTACCCTCCAGCGGGGCTGGGTAGTGGGTTACCCACTGGAGTATCAGGGTTACCCTCCAGCGGGACTGGGCAGTGGGATACCCGTTCACCTTAGGGTTTACCCTCTAGCTGGGATGGGTAGTGCGTTACCTGTTCACCTTAGGGTTTACCCTCCAGCTGGGCAGGGCAATGGGTTACCCATTGACTTTAGGGCTTACCCTCCAGCGGGGCTGGGCAGTGGGTTACCCGTTGACCTCTTGGGGTTTACCCTCTAGCTGGGATAGGTAGTGGGTTACCCGATGACTTCTTCTAGACTCATCCCTTTCTATGAGACTAGTTAGTGACTTTTCTTCGTGATTAACGGAGCGGGACCCTTGGTGGTATGGTTTAGCGATGAGGCATCTTTGGCGTGCTGGACTGTTGGGCATCGGTGATGGATATCCTTCAAACTGTTGGCGACTTTTCTTGGGCTGATCTTGGAGATAGAAACCCCCTTACACACTCATTCGGGTTTGTTGTTTAGAATATATATATATACCCTACTTTTGTTCCCACTCCTTGGGTTTGATTACTCTTCTTCTAGGAGGGGAGAAGACGCGCGGAGTATGCCACATGCTTTCCGTGTCTAGATCCTCTTGGATTGGACGAGTTTACTACCTTTATTCTATTGGGTTGAGCTGCACTCTCTCTATTGTACTCTTACTTTGTTCTTTTTTCTGTCTACTGCTCACCATTTTAATATCTCCTTTGTTTCTCCCTCGAGCTCTTAGGCAGTCCTATTGAGTATCTTTATACTCACCCTTGCTTGGGCTTTGCCCGCACTTGGTGTGCCCTTGCAGACAATGAACAGGTCAATCGAGACTATGGAGGAGCGTAGAGGACACAGGATTTTGGGCTGCATTCAGTGGTCGTAGTAGGATTTTAAGGTGTGAGTCTCACCAGCTGTTTACTTTCGTTACTTGTTGCCAGGTTGTGGCACCTTTCTAGTTGGGCATGTGTTTTCCCCTTTTTCTATTTAGTTATCTTGTCAGTACTTTTCAGCACTTTACTCGTACTGGTTAGAGGTCGATGCATGTATGTTGGTTTCCCTTTTGTAGCAGTGTTGTATCTTTCTTTCTTTTCTCTACACTTTTCCATTGAGTTAGCTGCGTGTGTGTACAATTTCCTAGGCAAAGGCCTCCCCTAGTTTGTTGTGCCTTCGACGCAAGTCGCCATCCCCTGGCCTATGGAGGCGGGCTTGGGGTAGTTACAGCTCGAGCCCCGGTACGGGTCGGGCCGTGACATTATCATTTCTAGAAATTTTATTCATTCGCACTAAAAAATTTGACAATATTGTAGGTGACTTTAAAATATGACAGCTTTTATCATCACTAAAACAACGTTCAAAAAAGACCCCTTCATCGCCACTAAAAAGAGTACTAATAAAGTGGTTCCTTTATCAGCGCTGATAATGATGACCCATTTATCAGCGCTTTCTGTAGCATTAATAAAGGGGTTCTTTTATCATCATTTTTTTGCACTAATAATAGTCAAGTTGTAGTAGTGTGCATATGAAATTACAACACATTACAACAACATATATAGAATTTAATTTTAATTAAATTTACATCACAATACAACAAAAAACATTATACATTGCTTAGAAACATTTAAAATATTATTATATACAATTACATTGGTACATACAATTTATCTCAAATATCAACAATGTTGCAACTCATCCCAATGAGATTCATGTTGCGACTATCCAAAATCCACCTCCAATAGGCCAGTGCTCGACCACTAGTGCCGAGTAAGCATATCACTCACATGAAAGACCATACCCTAATGTACATGTACATACACACACAACTCTAAACTCATACAATGATGAAATGTACACTACTACAGATAATACTTTAATCAGTGCTAGAAAACGCTTTTAACAACGCTAGAAAAGCACTGTTAATCTCAATGAAGATAGGGGGTCCCCTTTAACAGCTCTTTAATTAGCGTTGATAAATGATGCCTTTAGCAGCCCTTGAAATAATGTAGATAAATGCTGTCTTTATCAGTGATCGAAGTAGCGTTGTTAAAGGGGGACTTTATCAGTGCTAATAAAGGTATAACTGTATGTGATGTGATGTTTATATAAAAGCACACCCACCAGAAGTACCTACACAACACACACACACCACCTACAAAAAACAGCACCTGCACAGCATGCACAAGAAAAAAGCAGCACACATAACAGCACACATAAGAACAAAGCAACACACACAAGGGTTTGGAAAAAAATACTATATACATTTCAAACAATGTTTTTGAAAGAAGACTGAGACCTTTCCTAGAAAAGCAAGACCCCTTTATTAAAAGTAAAAGAAAGATTACACAAGCCTGAAAGTATAAGTTTTACACTGACCCCTCTTAAGAATAAAAATAAGATCCTCCGGTACCTGATTAGCCCAGTGAAAAGCACCACCAATGACACCTTTGTTAGCAAGCGCATCCTCCAGAGAGTTCGCCTCACGATATACATGAGTAACAATAAACTCCTTCGATGAGAGAAGATCTAAACACCTTGCCCAATGATTAGTCAACTTCCAGGAAAGATGAATAGAACCGGTTTGAAGAGCCGTAACTACAATATGAGAATCACATTCAATCCATAATTTGTTCCAACCCCTTCTATCAGACTATTCAACCGCTTAAATAACTCCATACATCTCATGTGAAGCTCCATCAGAATTGATCTTGATCCATCCATCAAAAGGAGGCTTCCATCTCACTTCGATTGTACCAAAAGGTGGCTGAAAAATCCCCTTGACACCAACCTGCAAGTTTCCTACTGCATGCATGACATTACAATCCAGCCCATTCCTAACATTGCCAACATGAGAACCATTATATAAAGACCCTTTTTGGGCTCAGAAAGTCTAATAAGGACAAGATGATGCTTTTGGATAAATAGCCGAATGGGTCTGATGGTGTCCAGATTCCCAAGACCCTGACAATTCCAAAACAAAATCTTCATTTGAAACTAAGTCCAAGGTTGCTAACCCTTATTCCCTTTCCACCCTGCTTCTTGGGTGGACATCCAACCTTCTTTTTTACTACAGGACCTTCCAATAAATTAGATATATCATCATTTTTATCATTGACTACCTTTACTTGATCATGCAAATCCTTGTTTCCTAGATATGTCAAGTTTGTAATATTAGAATTACTATCCTCAACAGAAGTGAGACTACAACCAATTCATTCTACCCTCACAACTTGCAAATGGTTAGCAATAATATGCTCCTCAATTATTGGACATTTAGAAACAGTATTACCCATTTCAATGATAGTATCTGATTGTATATGTGATGCAGATATAGAAGGAGAAACCACTGAGGACAAAATCTCCAATTTTGATCCAGATTCAAGACCATAACCACCATCATTTCCTCTAGCATGGTCTGTTACTTGCTGCTGTAATTTCATAACAAAATCCTGAATATCTTCATACACTGAATTACCCGAATTGCCCAGCTTGAAATCAGATGATTCAGATTTCCTAGCCTTATTAAAATACAATGATCCCTTCAGGGTAATTGGTTCCTCTTCTAGCTCCTACATTGAAGACTGCCCATCCATTAAGGAACAAACCATGGTATGAATTTGATTGAAAAAATCAATAAATATGACTTAATCTTCCATTTCATACTGCAATTTCAGAGCCAATTGAAAAATATCCTCTGAAAACACAGAATCCAGATCCAGAAGAAACTTTAGCTCCTTCTTAGCTTGAGATATTTCAAGTGCTTACTCACGTTCCTCTTCCTCTACTTTATCATCCCATGTTTGTTTCTTCTTGAGTGAACCAGATTTGGTCCCTCAATTGACAACATCCTTCTTGACATCAACATCAGGTGTGATAGCAGGAATGTACTGTCTGGTTTTCAAAATAGCCAGCGAAGGATCTACTTGATTTTTAGAAATTCCTATCTTCACACCAATAGGGTTTTTGTTGTTCTTTCCCTTATTAGAATCTTTCCATTCCACAGGCTTTGGAGCATTTCATTTCAAACAATGTTTTATATAATTACATTTAAAATTATCCAACAAACAGTTAAAAACATTAATGTTTCATCCTTTGACATCTATGATCCCCTCTAAAAAATTTCCACACATAGTATTAGTTGGCGAAAAAATCATCCCAACTCAAGCAAAAAGTTCCACCTATATAAGAAAATAAATATAATGTTAGTAATACTAAAAAGAAATAAATTAAACATTAATATGAAAGAATAAATTAATAAAATGTCAATTTTAAATAAAAAATAAATATTTGGAGTTATACAGGTCACATTGTGCATTGTATTGAGACATAATTGATTCCTACACATCACAAATGAGTTATGGATTGTTTTTATAAAATATCAAAACAATCCGAATGAGTTTCCTTTGTTTTGAGTATGTCCCTTGTTTTTTTACTAAAATTAATATGAAATTTAAATGACATACTTGGATTTATACCTATCACATCGTTCGTAGAATTGAAGTGTGGTTGATTCCTACATGTCACAAATGACTCATGGATCATTGTTCTAATGTATCAAAAAAATCTGAATGGGTTTTCTTGGTTTTCAGTATGATAGTTATGTTTTTTTACTGAAATATCATTTCAAACCAGAAACACTCTTTTTGAGTCATAACAGTTGCATCATGCATCGTTTTGAGGTGAGACTGCTTCATACACATCACAAAGGACATACAGATCACTCTCCTAATTTATGAACACAATCAGAGGGCGTTTTATTTGTTTTCAGTGAGTGAAATGTTTCAGCTAAAATGAAAATTTTAAACTGAGAACAGACACTTTTAGTCATACTAATCACACCGTGCGTTGGATTGAGGTGTAGTTGATTCCTACACATCACAAATGACTCATGGATCATTTTCTTAAAGTATCAAAACAATCCGAATTCGTTTACTCAGTTTTCAGTATGTCACTTGTTCTTTTTATTTAAATTAATTTCAATTTTAAATAAAAACACATTTAGATTTATACCGGTTACATCATTCATCAGATTGTGGTGTATTTGATTTCTATACGTCACAAATGACTCATGGATCGTTGTTCTAAGGTATCAAAACAATCCAAATATGTTTTCTCAGTTTTCAGTATGTCAGTTGTGTTTTTATACTAAAATATCATTTCAAACTAGAAAAACACTTTTTGAGTCATACCGGTCACATCATGCACCAATTTGATGTGATATTACTTCATATAAGTTGGAAAGGGCTTAAGAATCACTACCCTAAATTATGAAGACAATCGGAAATCATTTTCTTGGTTTTTAGTGAGTGATATGTTTTGAGCTAAAATATAAATTTTAAACTGATAACAGATGCTTTTAGTCATACCAGTCACACCATGCGTCAGATTGAGGTACGGTTGATTCTTACACATAAAAAATGACTCATGTATCATTGTCTTAAAGTATCAAAACAATACAAATGTCTTTTCTTGGTTTTCAGTATGTCTGTTTTTCTATTTAGTTAAATTAATGTCAATTTTAAATAAAAAGACACATTTAGATTTATACCGGTCACATAGTGAATTGTATTGATGTGGGGTTGATTCATACACTTAAAAAGTGACTGATGGATCATTTTCCTAAATAATATTAACAATATGAATGCGTTTTCCTACTTTTCAGTATGCAAGTTGTGTTTTTTTACTAAAATTAATGTCAATTTTGAATAAATAGAGACCCTTTGAGTCATACCAGTCACACCATGCGTCAGATTGAGGTTCGGTTGATTCATAAACGTCACAATTGACAAATAGATCATTTTTATAAAGTATCAAAACTATCCAAATGCGTTTGATCAGTTTTTAGTATGCCAGTTGTGTTTTTTAACTAAAATATCATTTCAAACTAGAAACATGCATTTTGAGTCATACCGGTTGCATCATGCGTCAGTTTGACATGAGACTGCTTCATACACATCACGAAGTACTTATGAATCTTTTTATTAAATTATAAAGACAATAAAAGCGAGTTTCATTGGTTTTCAGTGGGTGACAGATTTTGAGCTAAAATGTCAATTTTAAACTAATAACAGACACTTTTAGTCATATCGGTCACACCATTCGTGGGATTGAGGTGTGGTTGATTCCTACACATCACAAATGACCAATGGATCATTTTTATAAATTATAAAAAAATCCAAATGATTTTTTCCAGTTTTCAGTATGTCACTTATTCTTTTTCTAAATTTATTGTTAATTTATTATAAAAATACCCACTTAAAGTCATAACACTCACACAATGTGTCAGATTTAGGTGCAGTTGATTCTTACACATCACAAATGACTTATGGATCATTTTCCTAAAGTATAAAAATAATCCTAATGCATTTACTTAGTTCTTAGTATGAAACTTGTTCTTTTTACTAAAAATACATACAATTGTAAATAAAAAATAGGCACTTCGAGTCATACCGGTCACATCTTCACTCTATTTTTTTACATTATTCAATTAGGTATGCTGCCCATTCGTTTCTAAAAAAAACTATCACATCTTGTGAGTAGGAGTCTTTTAGAAAATCATGGTGGTAATGAAAAAATATAAATACACAAAGGATTAAAAAATATTTTAAAAGAAATAGTAATTATCTTCAAAAATACCTATTCAAGGATGCTTGTTTGTTCATGGAATACGATCTCTTTCATAAATTTACAAACATAATAACCATTGTATTTATCATTTGTTTGCTTCAGACACAAAAAATCATTGAGAAAAATAATTATTTTTTATGTGTTTGGATAGTGAAATCTTATTATATATACCCAGATTTGTATCCAGTCGTAGTACTTGTGATTTTCCTTTCCCTTTCCCCCTAGCCTCATTCTATGATGTATAAGATATTCACACACCGCCCTATCATAACAGAATACTCATTAAAAGATAATATAAATTATATAATTAGATGTTTATTATAACACCCCAATCTTCCATGGTACATTTTCCTTTGAATAATGCAATAGCTTTCATTGTACGCAACATCAAGATTCTAACACACCACGACCAATCAAACTTGCCGTTATGAATAGTAATTTAAAAACGAATTTTTATTTAAATAATTAATTATTTTATTTAAATTTATTTTAGGTCAAAATAGATACATAATACCTATATATGTTCACTATAATTCATTGGATTCATTTTGTAATAATATTAGATATATAAATATTTATTGACCTTTTCACCGTCTTTTACCCACCTCCTAGGAGAATTTACAAATTCACATAAAACATAATTTTACTGCTTCTATGAGTGGAATTTCAAAAATTTGAGAGACACAGTTGATATCAATAAGAAAAATGTGGTTCAATAAGATGAAAATATTTTTTGGTGAATAATAACTTTTTTACTTTTATTTACCACAGTTAAAAGTAAATAGGATAATTAAGGGTAAAAATGATATTATTCTTACCCTAACACAAGTCCTAATTCTATTGGATAAGTTTAATTAGATTAAAAAAACCTTAGGAATAAAATATGATCCTTTAGGTCCACTTGTATTAGATTATGACATTTATTATTATTTTATTTAAAGAAGAGTTAAAAGAGTTAAAATCAAAGTTTAATAACTAAATCATTTTTAATATAGGGTTATACATAAGATAAATTCAACTATAAATATTCATTATAAATATAAAACTATTTACTACATAATTATATTTTATTTATAATTTTTAGACATTAAATAATTTAATTTATTTATGACACAATGATGATACAGTAATTACCTTAATAATGAAATATTAAAATAATTGATATTATAAATATCCAAATAAATGTAATTTGAGACATTTGATGAATTACACTAATTTTATAGGTTAATATGACATGTTAGGATTGAACATAAGAATTTAGTTTGAAGTAATAAAGTTTTTAGGACTTTAACAAAAATCATTTATTAAATAATGTCAAAATTGACATAATTGAGTTTTTAAAACAAATATTATATTATTGGTTGATATAATATTCAAAAAAATATAAGGTTTGGAAAAATGGCCTTAATAATATTATATATGTCATTAATGAACCTATTGGGGTTTTCTTGGAAGTTTATAGTAAGTTGATTAACCACATAATATAAAAATACAAAGAGACATGGTAAATTTCAAACTATTTAACTAAGAGTTAAATCTAAAAGATAAGGTTAATATGGTGACAGAAACCTGTATAAAACCTATTTTTTGAGTTTTTTTCAAACTATCCCCACCTTATACTAGAAATAAATCATTTTTGAGCCATTATAAACCAAAAATGATTTTATTATAAAATAATATTTCAATCTTTTCCTAAGGTGCCCCTCACCCCTCTTATAAAAGGGAACTTCCCATTCTCTTAATTTCACACCTCTAAAGCCTTTTGTATCAGCCAAAAACTGCCCAAATATCCTCCCAACCTTACTCCCTTAATCCTAGAGGCCATAATATAGTCATAAATCCAACTTAAGGATCCCTTTTGATCAAATCAAAAGAAAGAACCCGAAGAAGAGGTAAATATTTCGAAACCTCTTTCAAGTTCTTTTCTTCTTCCACTTACTCTTTCTTTGTTGTTTACATTATAAAATAATAACTACAGTATATTCTATATAATGTGATGTTATTATAAAAATGGTATAACCATATTAATTATTCTAACCATCCTATAAATAACAAAGTCACCATACGTGCGTACGTACTGATTACCGTCTCTATGTCGTGGTGTAGTTTGTTATTCAAACACTTCATCATTTGGATGGGTATAATAATGAGTATAAATAATGTAAATAATAAATATAACATGATAATGATTATGTATATATGATATATCATACAATTATAAACTATTTCAATATCAAAAGAATGATATTGTTGCTCGTGCGTACGTACGGATTACCGTCTCTACGAACACGATGAGATTCATTCCCCATCATAATAATTCATGAAAAATTTTCATTTTATAATTAAAAATAATGTTTATGAACATAATACCATTCTTTATATGAATAAAATACATCCTATCTATAAAAAACATGGCTTACATAACCAAGCATGTAAAGTAATGCGAATCAGTTAACATTAAAAACGATGATACTACTAAAATATCATTAAAAAATCAATATTAGAAGATCATATATGATATCATATTAACTTATATGGTTCTTTTATAATATAATAAAAATTATTTCACCATTATATAGGATGTTAAACTACCATAGACCAAGGAAAAGTACAAGGTAAGGGTTATTTTCACAATCTCTTTATTATCCGAGGTTGTGTTTACGTAAGTTTATACTGGGACTTAATTATCATCCACGTCCATGTTTCTTAAAAATTTATTTCAAAATATTTTTACTATATACTAGACTATGGTTTAAAGTCATTTATACCCTTTTTTAAATTTTTATAAAATGGGTTGAAAGGAATCTTTCTGTCGTTTTACAAACAAGGTTCCTTATGACCTTTTCGACAAAATTAAGGTAAGATTGTTTTTTTAACTTATACGGCGGGTGTGGATATTTTCCGCTGTTATAACATCATAAAAGTTTACCTTACAAAATTATAAGAATATTTTCATAATAAATGTTTTCTTTTATAATTATATGACTTTTAAATGATTTCAAAATATAAAGAGATATTACTCTAAAAAACGTTTTGATTTCATCTATTTCAACATCCTTTGATGGACTGTGAGATTATTTGAAGTTTATTTATTATGATACACAACATACATATTGTATTGATGGTTTTGTGATATGTTTGACTATGGATGTGTTATTTTTATACCTTTCATAGTTTATGGATAAAGTATTGACCTTTTGTATGTTAGTTTTAATACGAATTTTTATGTTAGGTTTAAACCTTTTCATATGAAGAATGCATTGGACTTAGTAAGTGACGGGTGGAGCCCGCTATAGATAATCGATGCATCGGTAGGTATCATGAAACAAACTAGTGTCTTGGCACAAGGCCTTAACAAAATCTTATTTGTAGTCTTGGCACAAAGCCTTGACTATGTGGTTATGAAGTCTGGCATTATGCATTCCATCATTATGAATGTGTCTATTGATATTGCATGTGATTATTTGACTAGTAGAATATCCATGTGAATAAGAAAATGGAATTATTTTATTTTCTATTTTCCATATTATGCTGAAATTCAAGTTTAAATGGATTTTGTTTCAGTATTACATTGCCTTAAATGTTTATACTTATTTATTAAAGTTTCTGCTATACTGTTATCCTTACCGAGCATCTGAGCTCACCCCTTTATATGTTTTTTTTCTGGGGATGTGAATAAGTATATTATGACTTACCTGAAGGTATAGTCTAAGGGATATGAGTATGGCCTATGGAGACTATGTTTTTTTACTTTTTCATTTTATAATGTAATGTAAAACTTATGAATGTATCTAGTATTTCCAAGGCTACTAAACTAATCGGTCTTTCGAGACTTGATCTTTTGTAATCACGTTAATGTTATGTAATAATGCACCGACTCTGGGTAACTAGGTTTGGGGAATTATAGTTGGTATCAGAAGAATTTTAGTACAAACCTTGGAAGCTATATTTCGAAAAAATATGATTAGAGAACATTACCCTAAGATAGACTTTGAGGATTAGTATAGAAGAATTTCCTAGAATTTTGGTACTGTAGATATTTTGTGAGTTTGCCAGGAAATACATCCCTATATAGATATGAGTAGGTGGAGGTGGCTCTGGCACATATGTACCTAGGGGTAAAACCCCAAAACACCACTTTGAGCTAGACTCAAATGGGAACTGGTGCATGACAACGGGCCTTGCTGCACTCTTGGTCACGACACTCCCGAGGGATATGCTTAGGATAATTCTCATATTCTTTATAAACCATTATGACGGGTTTATGAGTATGTACTTCCTCAATGATTTTTTTATGATTATGGATTATATCCATAAACTATTAAATTTATGTTAAGTGTTTTACAAGTTTGGATTTATGTATTGCGATTCATAAACTAATCTAGTGTATGCCGTTATTTAGAAATGGCACCTAGTTAAAGGAATGGAAACCGTATCAATGCACGTAATCCATGTAGGTATTTACCTCCTAATCAAGATAATTATAGTGGAGCTAGTGAAGTAACTGGTGTTGATCATCTTATCACCATACTAGGAAAACTCACCCAGGTTATGAATAATAACCTTACCTGTATGGAGCACCCTGATCCACAACGCGGAGGATCAATGTTAGACCATTTCATGAGGCAACAACCACCAACATTCAATGGGAGTACAAATACATTAGTAGCTGAGCAATGGATAAATTCCTTAGAGAAAATATCTCATTCTTTGGGGAGTAGAAAAAGAGAAAAAAATTTCATGGCAGTTTATCACCTCATAGGAGATGCAGATCAATGGTGGTCATTGATTCAAAACACAAAGAAAGATGAAGAAGTGTCAAATATATAATGGAGGGAGTTTAAAGAGCTTTTCTTAGGAAAATCCTTTCCATGTGACCATCGAGCGGATATGGAAAGACAATTTTTGAGTCTGAGACAAAAAGAGGATGAGAATGTCGCAAAATATGAGGCTAACTTTACAAGGATAACAAGGCATGTAACAGATTATATACATAACACAAAGAGTAATATTGATTGATTATTTGATGGGTTAAAAACATTTCTTCATCTAGAATTAGACTCAAAATCCTTCTCATCATACGAAGATATTGTCTCATGTGCTATCAAGACAGAAAAATAATTCTCTATGTCTTATGAATTTAAAGCAAAGCAGGAGAAGAAGAGATCTGCTTAGCACTCTGAAAATGGAAATAAGGAGAAGAAGGGAAAATTTGAATATCCATCCTGTAGTAAATGTGGGAAGAAACACCCCAGTACTTGCCTGAAAGGAATGAGTGTCTGTTACAAGTGTGGTGAAAAAGGCCACCATGCTCGTGATTTCAAGGGGAAGAAAGAGGCTGTCAATGTTGAATGATATAATTGTAGATAAAAGGGGAATTATTCAAATGAATATCCTAAGAGCCAAGGGAACTTACCTCAAAAAAGTCTAAGGGACAAAGGAAAAGCTTATTCTATCAATACTGCTGATGTTGAAGCTCCGAAAGACGTGGTGGAAGGTAATTTAATGGTTTCCTCAAGTTTATAAAATTATTTATTTCATTCTTGATCATCACTTTATTTCATATCTTCCCAGTTTTCTATGAAAATTAGATATTTTCAATTTGAATTAACAAGGGAGTTGTCAGTCAAAACTTTTAAGGGAAGTATCATCGCAACAAAGTTTTGTGAATTAGTTCCCATTAGAGCATATAAATATTCTTTATCTACTGATCTCATTTTCATACCCATGATTGAATTTGATATAATCTTCGGAATGGATTGGATTTCAGACCATGATGCGAAAATTTATTGTAAGAAGAAGGAGGTTACAATTTTCGATGATAATAAGGAGTACCTTATCTTTAGAGCAGAAATTTCACCACCTGGTTCTTATCTAGATCCACCCCCAGTAGCTCTACTAAGTTCAATTAATGGGGAAGAAGATAATGAAATAACTATGGGTGAGGAAAAGAATGTTTGAATATAGGACGTACCTATTGTGCAAAAACATGTTGATTATTTTCCAGAGGATTTACTTGGACATCCTCCAGAATGATAAATTGAGATTTCCATTGATTTAATTCGTGGTTCAAGGCCCATATCAAAGACCCCTTATATAATGGACACTATGGAATTAGTGTAACTAAATAAACAACTAGAGGAATTGATTAATAAGGGATTTATTTTCCCTAGTGTTTATCCATGGGGAGCCCCTGTCCTTTTTGTTAAAGAAAAAATATGGATCTATGAGGTTGTGCATTGAATACAGGGAGATCAATGCCTATAACAATAAAGAAAAAGTATCCCCTACCTCAAATTAATGATTTATTTGACCAAATTCATGGAGCTAAATATTTTTCAAAGATTGACCTTCGATCTGATATCATCAGTTGTGCGTGAAAAAGAAAGATATTCTGAAAATAGCATTTCGAACCAGGTACGAGAATTATGAGTTTACAGTAATGCCTTTTGGGATGACTAATGCACTCTCTTTTTTCATGGATCTAATGAACATAGTTTTCAAGGAATATCTTGATGACTTTTTAGTGTAATTTATTGATGATATCCTGATATACTCTAAAATCTATGAGGATCATGAAAATAACTTTCACACCATTCTAAAAACCCTCAGAAGAAATGAATTATACGAGAAGTTTAGAAAGTGTGAATTCTGGCTTCAAGAAATTTCTTTTCTTGACCATATTGTCTCTAAGGATGGAATATATGTTGATCCTTCAATGACCAAGGCAATCCAATAATGGCTAGTACTGACGAGTATAACTGAGGTACACAATTTTATTTGTTTAGCAGGTTATTATCAGCGTTTTGTCCAGAATTTTTCCTGATTGGATAAAACATTAACCAAGCTCACATGTAAAGTGGTTAATTTTTTTTTGGAAAAAAGAACGTGAAGAATGTTTTGAATAACTGAAGAGAAGATTATTCAATGCTCTTATCTTGACTCCACCATCAAGGAATGATGAGTTTGTTATTTATAGTGATGCTTCAAAGAAAGGACTTGGTTGTGTCCTTATACACAATGATTGATTTATTTCCTATGCATCACAACAGCTAAAAATTCATGAGAAAAACTATCCTACTCATGATCTTGAGTAATAAGCTGTAATATTTTTTCTAAAAATATGGAGACACTATCTCTATGGTGAAAAATGTGAGATTTATACTGATCACAATAGTTTGAAGTATGTTTTCTCACAAAAAGAACTCAACATGAGGCAAAGGTAATGGCTGAAAATACTCAAGGATTATGATTTCATAATACACTACCACTAGGGGAAGGTAAATAAAGTGGAAGATGCTTTTAGCAGAAAGGATCATGTAGTTTTTAACAATATGAGAGTTGAAAGGGATCCTATTTTCATGGATCTAGTGAAAATGGATATGGGAATAATCATGGAAGGTGAAACATCAATACTTTTTCAAATAGTTTCCAAACCATATTTACTAAAAGGATAAAAAGTTATCAGGATGATGATGAGTAGTTTCAAAAGAAGATTAAAGCTGTGAATGATGGGAGATTGAGTGAATTCATATATGATGATGGGATTTTGAAATTTGGGAAGGGACTTTGTGTTCCCGATATACTGGATCTAAAAAGGAAATTTTTAGATGATTCTCATAGCTCCAATTTATCTATACACATTTATAACACTAAGATGTATAGAGATTTGAAAGAACATTTTTGGTGGGACAACATGAAGAGGGACATTGCTGATTATGTGTCAAGATGTATGGTTTGTCAACAAGTGAAAGCTGGAAGGCAACAGCCCGGAGGAGTCATGAAACCTCTTCCCATACCTGAGTGGAAATGGGATAATATTACGATGGACTTTTTCATGGGGCTACTAAAGACTCTTAGAAGGTATAATTAAATATGGGCCATTGTTGATCATCTTACCAAGTCATCACATTTTCTTGCAATAAGATAAGATTTACCACTTGAACGTCTAGAAAGTATATATATTAATGAAGTTGTAAGACTTCATGGAGTACCCTTATCGATTGTTTCTAATTGTGATCTCCGTTTTACATCAAGATTCTGGAAAAGTCTTCAGAAAGCCTTGGATACTGAACTTCGTTTGAGTACTGCCTACCACCCTCAAACTGATGGAAAATCAGAATGGACTATTCAAACCTTAGAAGACATGTTGATATCTTGCTCACTTGACTTTAAAGGTATGTGGGATCAATATTTACTTCTGGTATAATTTTCCTATAACAATAGCTTCCATTCAAGTATTCAGATGGAACCATATGAAGAGTTATATGGAAAGAGATGTCACACACCAACTTGTTGGGATGATGTTGGTGAAAGAAAACTCATAGGCCCAGAACTTATTGAGGAAATAATGGAAAAGGTGAAGTTTATCCAAACCCACATCAAAGCAGCCCAAATTAGGAAAAAGATATAATCCGATAACTGAAGGAAGTATTTGAAATTTTAGGTAGGAGATCATGTTTTATTGAAGGTATCCCCATGAAAGGGTTTTATATGTTTCGGTAAGAAGGGTAAATTGAGTCCTAGGTACATCGGACCTTTTGAAATTCAAGAACGAATTGGAGTTGTAGCTTATCGTTTCACAGCGCATCCATGTCTCTCCAAAGTTCATGATGTGTTCCATATATAACTGTTGAGAAAATAAATTTCTGACCCAACGCAAGTACTCACCTATGAGGAAATTGAACTGGAACCTGATCTGTCTTATTGTGAAGATCCTATCAAAATTCTTGACACACGAGAACAAGTGTTGAGAAACCGGACGACTCATCTCGTAAAAGTTCTATGGAGAAACCATAAGATGGAAGAGGCAACATGAGAACCATAGGAACTTATTATAAAAAACCACACAAATATTTTTGTGTGGTAGTATTATAGAAATTTAGAGGACGAAATTATTTGAAGGAGGTAATAATGTAACACCCCAAGCTTCCACGGTACATTTCCTTTTGAAAAATGCAATAGCTTGCATTGTACGCAACTTCGAGATTTTAACACATCACGACCAATCAAACTAGGCGTTATGAATAGTAATACCCACTTTTTAAAATTTAATAAAATTTATCTATCAAAATGGAATTCATTTTTGGATTCGGAATATCGAAATCAGCTTAGGGGGAAATTTTGGTATTTTTCTGAAAACGTTCAATTTTTAATGAATTGTGAAAAACACTGCGTTATTGTTTAAAACCGACTTGTTATTTAAATAATTAACTATTTTATTTAATTTTATTTTAGGTAAAAATAGATACATAATACCTATATATTTTCAATGTAATTCATTGGAGTCATTTTGTAAAAATATTAGATATATAAAATTTTATTGAACTTTTCACCGTCTTTTACCCACCTCATAGGAGAATTTTCAAATTCGCATAAAATTTAATTTTACCGCTTATGTGAGTGGAATTTCAAAAATCTAAGAGACACAGTTGATATCTGTAAGAAAAATTTGGTTCAATAAGATGAAAATAATTTTTGGTGAATAGTAAAATTTTTACTTTTATTTACCATGGTTAAAAGTAAATAGGGTAATTAAGGGTAAATATGATATTATTATTACCCTAACACATGTCTCAATTCTATTGGATAAGTGTAATTAGACCAAAAAAAACTTTAGGAATAAAATATGATCCTTTAGGTCCACTTGGATTAGATTAGGACATTTATTATTATTTTATTTTAAGTTAGAGTTAAAAGAGTTAAAATTAATGTTTAATAACTAATCCATTTTTAATATATGGTTATACATAAGATAAATTCAACTATAGATATTCATTATAAAGATAAAAAGATTTTCTACATAATGATATTTTATTTATAAATTTCAGACATTAAATAATGTAATTTATTTATGACACAATGATGACGTAGTAATTACCTTAATAATGAAATATTAAAATAATTGATATTATAAATATCAAAATAAATGTAATTTGAGACATTTGATGAATTAAAATTATTTTATAGGTTAATATGACATGTTAGGATTGAAAATATGAATTTATTTTGAAGTAATAAAGTTGTTTGTACTTTAACAAAAATCATTTATTAAATAATGTCAAAATTAACATAATTGAGTTTTTAAAACAAATATTATATGTTTGGTTGATATAATATTTCTAAAAATATAAGGTTCGTCCAAAAGGCCTTAATAATATTATATATTCCATTAATGAACCTATTTGGGTTCTATTGGCAGTTTATAGTAAGTTTATTAACCATATAATATAAAAATACAAAGAGACATGGTATATGTGAAACTATTTAACTAAGAGTTAAATCTAAAAGGTAAGGTTAATATGGTGACCCCAAATTGTCTAAAACCTATTGGTTGAGTGGTTTTTGACCTATACCCACCTTATCCAAGAAATAAATCATTTTGGATCCATTTGAAACCGAAAATTATTTTATTATAAAATAATATTTCAATATTTTCCTAAGGTGCCCCTACCCCTCTTATAGAAGGGCACTTCCCATTCTCTTAATTTCACACCTCCAAAGCCTTTTGGATCGGATAAACCCTGCCAAAATATCCTTCCAAACTTCCTCCTTTCATTCTAGAGGCCTTCCTTTAGTCATAAAGCCAACCTAAGGAGCCCTTTTGATCAAATCAAAAGGAAGAACCCGAAGAAGAGGTAAATATTTCATCACCTCTTTCAAGTTCTTTTCTTCTTCCACTTCCTCATTCTTTGTTATTTCCATTATAAAATAATAACTCCAGTATATTATATATACTGTGATGTTATTATAAAAATGGTACAACCATATTAATTATTCTATCAATCCTATAAATGAAAAATTCATCATACGTGCGTACGTACATATTACCATCTCCGGATTGTGGTGTAGTTTGTGATTGAAACACTTCATCATTTGGATGGGTATAATAATGAATATAAATGAGTTTAATAATAAATATAACATGATAATTATTCTTTATATATGATATAACATCCAATTATATATGATTTTAATATCAAAATAATGATATTGTCGCTCGTGCGTACGTACAGATTACCGTCTCCACGAACGCGATGAGATTCATTCCCCATCATAATCATTCAAGAATAATTTTCATTTTATGATTAATAATAATGTTTATAAACATAATATAATTCTGTATATTAATCAAATACATTTTATTCATAACAAACATGGCTTATGTAACCAAGCATATAAAGGAAAATGAATCAGTTAACACCCGAAACGATGATACTACTAAAATATCATTAACAAATCAATATTAGAAGATCATATATGATATCATATTAATGTATATGGTTTTTGTATAATTTAATAACAATTATTTTACCATTATACAGAAGGTTAACCTACCCTTGACCAAGGAAAAGTACAAGGTAAGGGTTATTTTCACAATCTCTTTATTATCCAAGGTTGTTTTTACATAAGTATCTTCTGGGACTTCTTTATCATCCACATCCATGTTTCTTAAAAATGTATTCCAAAACATTTTTACAATTTACTAGACTATGTGTTAAAGTAATTTATACCTTTTTTTTGAATTTTTATAAAATGGGTTGAAAGAAATCTTTCGGTCGTTTTCCAAACAAAGTACCATATGACCTTTTCGACAAAATTAAGGTAAGAAAGTTTTTTTTAATTTATACGGAGGGTGCAACTATTTTCCACCGTTATAACATCGTCAAAGTTTACATTACAATATTATAAGAATATTTTCCAAATAAATGTTTACTTTTATAATTATATTACTTTTAAATGATCTCAAAAGAGAAATAGATATTTCTCTAAAAAAAAGTTTTGATTTCATCTTTGTCAACATCCTTTGATGGATTGTGAGTTTATTTGAAGTTGATTTATTATGATACAAAACATCCATATTGTATTGAATGTTTTGTGATATGTTTGACTATGGATGTGTTATTTTTATACCATTCATGGTTTATGGATAAAGTATTGAAATTTCATATGCAAGTTTTAATACTAATGTTTTTTTTATGTTTAAACCTTTTCATATGAGGAATGCATTGGACTTAGTAAGTGATCGGTGGAGCCCGCTATAGCTCCTCAATGCATCAGTAAGTCTCATGAGACAAACTAGTGTCTTAGAACAAGGCCTTGAAAAAATCTTATTTTTAGTCTTGGAACAAGCCCTTGACTATGTGGTTATGATGTCTGGTATTATGCATTCCATCATTATGAAAGTGGCTATTGATATTTCATATGATTATTCGAATAGTAGAATATCCATGTGAATAAGTAAATGGAATTATTTAATTTTATATTTTCAATATTATTATTAAATTCAAGTTTAAAAGGATTTTGTTTTAGTCTTACATTGACTTAAATGTTTATGCTTATTTATGAAATTTTCTGCTACATTGTTATCCTTACTGAGCATATGAGCTCACTCCTTTCTATATTTTATTTTATTCCCAGGATGCGAAGAAGTATATTATGATTGGCCTGAAGGGATAGTCTAAGGGATATGAGTGTAGCCTATTGAGAATATGTTGTTGTAGTTTTTCATTTTATAATGTAATGTAAAACTTATGAATGTATCTAGTATTTCCGAGGCTACTAAACTAATCAATCATTCAAGACATGATCTTTTGTGATGATTCCAATGTTATGTAATAATGCACTGACTCTGGGTAACTAGGGTCGGGGCGTTAGATTTATTTCTAAAATGTTCGATGTCGTTTATTATAAATTGACAAATGCCATCATGTATGGTTAGTTTGTTGGATATCCATGCATTGAATATAAGAAATAAATCTTTGAGGTATCCAAATTGACTTCAATGAGCATCCAATGCTTCCTAAGAACAGAAAAAAGAATAAGTAATGAAAGAAATTACAATATATTTTATATTATTAAATTGTAGATTTTTACCCCTCTATAGTTGGTATTAAGAAGAGTCTATCATCCATAATTTTGCTGTTAAACGATTTGAGCAGGCCTACCACTATTTCACCCTCTTTCTTGGATTTTATTTCTTTTTATTCTATAGATGTGACGTGAGGGCTAACGAGTCCAAATTTTTGTTCATGAGGAAATCCCTTCAAATTTTTATCATATATATTCCTGCAAAAAATATGAAATGTATTTAGTCTAATTATCATAGTATATCAGCTTTTGGAAAATCAAATCCTGAAAACATATATCATGTATACATTTACAAATGAGCCACCTAGACAATAATATTGTATTATTTCACTTACATTGTCAACAATAATGAAATCTGGATCTTCCCCACTATACATATTTTCATTTAAAATAATTTTGTGAATCCCACCATTTTTAAACTTCATATTCACATGAGCCTACAATGATAATAAATGCAGATATATAATGGGTGGGTTTAAGGTGCTTTTGGCAGATCGTTTTGATCATTTGGTTGATCATTGAGATGTTTTTGAGCTGTTATTTCTTTTCACCCCCTTCCCTGTGTTCTTCTATAATAATATTCCTCAGTTAAAACCTTTTTTCATTAAATGTTAAAGGTTTATCTTGGAAAAAAATTTGGAAATTAATACCTTCTTGTCGACATGTGTTTTTATAAGTTGTGATGTCCATGAAATGAATGTTCCAAGTGCTTGTTCAACCTTATGAATATCTTCATCATAAATTGGAATATGTATCTCGGTGCTAAGCTCATGGGATATGTTAATCCACACTTTGACATGAACTTTTGGAAGTGGTCTACTATATAGCATGACGTTCTGGATATTGAACATCGTAGCCCTCACTACAAGGTGATGGGTGGGTGTTGATAGATATAAATCACAATCATTTTTACCCTGTAAAATATTAGTACATGAAAGGTATCGATGTCTATTTGATTCACAATTCACAGAAATAATTATTAGAGAATTTATTACCTCATCTAAGACATGTTTTTTAGGGGAATGTCTTGCCTCAAAGCTAGTGGGGTGGGGGTGTGGCGGGATCTTTATGTGCTGGTTGTTCTTGAGTTGTTTCTTCTCTTTGTTCCCCTCCACCATATTTTCTAGGAACTCTCTCTTAAATTTCATATGTTCTTCAAGGATAGTTATTCTTTATCTCATAATTTTTATTTCTACACTTTTATCATCCTATTGTTTTTTTTCTCAAAAAATGTTTGGGGTGTCACCCCAAAACCCACACCTCTGATGCAGTCATTCTTTTCCGGCTGCTTCAAGGCCACTGAAAGTTTGTCTGCATCTAATTTGGATGTTGTGGATTCCTGTGACAATGTTAGATAGAAAATATATGAAAATAATAATCATTGTTATGTAATATCAATTTAAAGAAAAAAAAATTTATTATGTCATACTTACACATGTTTCCCATACTTTTTGTGTGTTTTCATCTATTAATATCCCATATTTATTTACACGCACCTCCTTCCATAAAACATGGAGTAAGATTAAAGTGACATTAGATTTTGATTCATCAATCAACATATAAACGTAGGAATATATTTATGGTGTTGTTTTATGTCACATAAAAGTATTACGGTAGATTTAAAATACGTACCAATTTTTTTTCAAGTGAAGCGTACCCCATTCTTGCTTTATGGTAGGGGTATGCTGGTTTTGTTCTTCATTCCTTATTTTCAGCACTCGGTTTCTGTTTCATAAATAAAAAACTGTCTATTAAAGTGATGAATACACATAACGTCAAACAACGTATTACCAAACACAATGTACCTGAAAAGACTACTCCTCACAAGGGATAGTAAATGAATCCCACACTCCTTATGTTATCAGGTGTGCATAAATAGGATGGGGGTGTGGTTTATTTTCCATCCGGCATATTTAAGACATAATTTCATTAAAATTGTGTGAAAGCCTATATAAATACTTCCATAAGCCCTTAATACATAGTCCTTGTGTGATTCATCCACTGTAAATGAACTCTAAAAGGGATGATAAAGTGTAAGTACATGTTTCATTATTTTATTTTTTAGTAAATTAAATAAATTATATCATAATGTTACCATAATATATCCCGACATCAGTGTCTTAATCTCGGTGACAACATAATGCCATGATTGTACATCAATCAGCATGCGTTTCTGAGTTATGATTCCAAAGTAACTACTAAACATGGACTTCTTGGGTTTAACATGTTATCCCCACTTATTCCATCTGACCTCGTTTTTGATTCCCTGCACTTTTTTCCTTAAGGACTTTTGCTAACAATGTCAAACTATGATGCTCTTATTTTTTCTACACCGCTTGTGTTTCGGTGCATAGCATTTCCTTGATTTAAACTTCATCAATATGTTCCTTAAGAGCACTAACATCGACATTTGTAGATGGTGGTTGTACCTATGCACTGGGAGAAGCAGTAACAACAGGTTGAGAAACCTGTTGTTCCTATGTACTGTGAGCAACAATAGATTGAGAGACTTATTGTGCCTCGAGATTGGGAGAATAATCACATGAAAAAGTCATTATCTATAAAAGTGGTTCAATATTTAATTTAGATTACATAAAAGTAGTAGAAAATATATAATAACATAAGTTAACATGATATATATTACAAAAAAATATAACATGATTATTGAACTCCCTTTTTCAAAGGCTGAAGGGATTTGACCCCTCTATCGACTATCCAAATATCTTCATTGTAGTCTCCTCTAACATAAAAAATGCCATCAACATTAGGACCGCTGTGAAATGATTGCAACGTCCAAATGAAAGGGTCATCCTTTGTTGAATTTTCATTTGACCCTTTAGTGTTTTTAAGGGATAACCAAAAAATTGACCAGTTTAATTTTACGAGATCTAGAACATAAAATACTTGTACTGCATGTGATGCAATTATAAATGGTTCTTCCTTGCACCATTCCTTACTAAAATCATCTTTCATGAATCCTAACTCATCTATTTTGAATGCACTACTGTTAGTAGTTCATCCCTATATCATATAATTCAAATCTCATCATAGAATTATCCACCATCTCACATAGAGTCTTATCTACTACCATGCCTTATCTAGAATATCAATGTACAGAGTATAACTAGCCTATAGAAACTTAAGTGTCATTACAAAGGGTAGTGATTAAGAACCCACTCATGACCAATCACCTAATTCCTAGAAAAAATCACAACTCATTCTTACTAAAACATCCTAAAAGGAAATTTAAAAGGGAATCAAAACCCAAATAACTCCAACATCAACACTAGTGACCCCCAATAACTCACCACATCCCATCATCCAACCATGGAACAATCTTAGCATCAAGAAAAAAACAAAATAGGGAACTTAAAAAGTAGATATAAGAGAGTCATACACTCCCATCCACCAATTCATATGTAGGGTGTGAGCTAAAAACTATTTTTATGATCTCATAAATAATTCTATTTAAATCCCTTTATAATATAGTTCATAAATTTCTAGTTTGAATATAAGGTAAAAAATATATTTTCACATGAATTATAAAACAAGTGTAAAAACTATAAACTTACATATTTTCAAACAACCACCCTTTTTATAATATAAAAATAAGGATGACTAAAAATTTTAAATAAAAATATTAAAAAATGGAAAGAGGGCCTTTAAAACCATATAATACATGTCAAATCATAGTTTACCCCTCTTTTAGAACATTTTTTGAAAAACTATTTTTCATAAATAACCACAATGAAAAGCCATTTTCTTAAAACTCATTTAACAAATAACCAACTTTTTTCCTTTTTAAATAAAACTTTTTAACCATTTAAATCAAACTATTTGAAAGTAAGATAATACACACTCGAAGTGAAATAATGATTATACATGGGCACTAAGGAAACAAGGAAACATAATCCAAAAAATAACCAAATGATGGTTCCATATATTAAAAAAACTAGGGGAATACAATCCATCCAAGAAAATAAATCCTCTAAAGTGTCCTAAGAATGATGTAACCGTCATGTGAAACTTCCTAAGACTCTTGTATTTGGATCCTGAACTGGAGATGAGGAACCTAGGTCGATACTGTTTAACTTTTCATATCCAAGTAGTCCAATAAAACTCACTAGGATATATCATTATTAGGGGGTCAAAAGAATCCCTCGTCCCTTCTAGTATATTCTAGGGTAACTGAAACATCTCATTAACTCACTAAATCTCAATGGGTCCTTACACTTGGTAGCACACTCCACACTATAGATTTCACTTATCTTTATCCCTACTAGTTTACTAGGATACCCATGACATTTTAATAGTGTAAGTGAGAAACCAATGAAATAATAGATCATCACATGAATATAATCTCAGAAATTTTAAATTTAACCCCACCCTACCTCCTACACCCTCATAATAAACAAACCCTTTCACATCCTTTTATATGATTCACAATAAGAATAAGAATATAAAGAATCCCCCATGGGGTCACATGCCACAATAGGAACAATAAATGAATGGAGATCAATTGAGGGTCACCCATATTTATAAAATAAATTCTTTTAAATTACCAACTAGGATTTTACAAATGTTCTTGAGAAGCCAATCCATTGTCACCCCATTTGAGAGAAACATTTCAAATTTCATCCAAAAACCATATCAAAATGCACTACAAATCCCATTTGGAAACCCAACCATTTTCTATAAATATTTTTTTAAAATAATAAAACCTTTTATTTTTAAAGAAAATATGTGTTAAGAACCCTTTTATTAAGCTTGAATATCCTTTTGAAAACATCTTAATCCACCATGAGAGTTAAGGGTCTCAAAAACATTTAAATAGGTTGAAGGAAAATTCCATTTTTTTTAAAACATGACTTTAAAATATCACATATTTACTTTAAAGAAAAAAAATTTATGACCAAACTTTCAAAATATTTAAATTCCTTTAAAAAATATAGCTGGGACTTTTACAAAACACTTGGCATATGACATAAGTCTATGCCAAGTCTTTAAACCATTTTCAAGCCAATTGAATCCCAAAAAAGTCATAATATAGGATTATAATTTCATAATAAATCCTTTAAAAACATCCAAAAAATTTATAACATGTATTACAAGGGAGTTCCAAAGAAACACCTACCTCACTTAAGAAAAATCAAAGCTAAAACTTGTCAACATTAATAGAGAAAATATAAATATGTCAAGTGACATACTACTCAACCCCTAACAAAAAAATCATCATCATTAAGAAGAAATTGCACTATTCTCTAATGGCATCACATTTCTAATACATAACCGAGTCACACAAAATCAAATGAAAAAGTATGAAGAGGAACACCAACCAACATGCAATTAATTTAGTGTGGAAACAAGAACCACTAATAACCATGATTTTTAGTGAGGAATTTAGCCCGTAAAATTCAAAACATACCATCAATATCAAACCATAATTACATGCGAACTAGATGAAATGGATGAAAAAGAGGATAAAATACACCGTAGAGGTGTAGTTTAGCGCGTGGCAGAGGTGCGTTCGCGGCGGAGAAAAGGTGCACTATGGAGGAGTCCTCTGGCATAAGAGAGGCGCATGATAGAGGTTTGGAACATGATAGAGGTGTAGCATGCGGCGTAGGAGAGGCACACGATGGTTTGGTTCGCGCATGATGAAGGTGTGGCACGTGGTGTAGGAGAGGCACATGATGATCTGGTTCGCGGCAGAGGAGAGGCACACGATGGAGGTGTGGTTCACTGTAGAGGAGAGGCAGCAAGAGAGGAAGAGGAGGAGGAGGAGGAGGCGTGACAGTGGTGATTGGCTTCAGCAATAGCTTGAGGGGTGCGAGGAAGGAGGATAAAGTTAGGGTTTTTTTATAAAACCCGATGAACATTTTATCAGCGCTAGCTAAAAAACACTGATAAAGGTATGTTTTATCAGTGCTAAAATAGAAAGTGCTGATAAAAAAGGTCTTTATCAGGGCTAAAAATATAGTGAGGACCAAGACTCCTTTTATGAGCGCTTTTTAGCGCTGATAAACATAGGCCTTTATCAACGCTAAAAAAGCGCTGATAAAGATACAATGTTACTAATTTATTATTATTATTATATATATTTATAATATTATATATGCGATAAATATTTATTTATTTATTTATAATTGTAACTATATATATATGTTAACAAAATTATAATTTAAATAATTATAAATTTATAATAAATATACTTAATATATTTATAATATTTGAAATATATATAATAAATATATTAATTATATATATATTTAAATGATTTTAGATATATATAACTATATTTATTATAATTTTATAATTATTTATATGAATATATATTTATTTTTAATTATAATTAAAAATGAATATATATATATATATTTATTTAAACAATTATAAAATTATATAAAATTTATATTTATAAAATTTATTATTTTATTAATATATTTATTATAATTTTATAATTATTTAAATAAATTAATATTTTTTTATAATTATAACTACAAAATCAATATATATCTATTTCTAATTTAAAATTATAATAAATAATCATTTATTTATAGTTGCAAGTATACATATAAATATATAAAGAATTATAAAATTATAGAAAATATATTTATAATATTGTAAATATATATAATTAATATATTTATTATAATTTTTTAATTATTTAAATATATCTACATTTATTTAGAATTATATTTATAAATATTTGTTTTTATTTATAAATATATTTATTTAATTATATATTTAAAACTTTATAAGTAGTATATTAAAAATATTCATTATACTTTTATAATTATTTACATATATATATATATATATATTTATAGTGATAATTATGACTATAAATAAATATATTTATAAATATATGTATATAATTATATATATATATATTTATATTTATAAAATTATAATATATGTATTTATTGTAATTTTATAATTATTTAAATATATATAGTTATAATTATAATTAAAAATAAATATATTTAAAAAGTATTTATATATAACTAAAATTTAATAATTATAAATATACTAAATATATTTAATGTAAATTTATAAGTATTTTTCAGAACATAATAGTATATATGGTTAACATGTATTAATCATATATACATAGTAATAAAATATACATAATAAAAAATGATCCATCAATTGACATCATGAAAAATAAGAAGGGTTTAATGTATAAATGAGCACTCATGATGATACATAACATATATGCACGCATGATCGATCAATATATTTATTGACCAAATTCATTGGAAACACATATATATTTATTAATAATAATATAAATATATATATTTAAAATGTATATATATATATATATTAATTATAAATATAATAAATATAACAAATATAATAAGTATAACGATTTCAATAAATCTAATAAATCTAATGAATCTAATAAATCTAATAAATCTAATTAATCTAATTAATATATTAATTATAAATAAAATAAAATAAATAAATATAATAAATATAATAAATATATAATAAATATAACTAATATAATGAATACCATGAATATAATCAATCTAATAAATCTAATAAATATATTCATTATTTAATGAAATTAATTACAATCTTATAATTATATATATATATTAAATTATAATCTTAGAAAAACTTTTTTTAAAACATCATATATAAATTTGAATTATTAAAAAAAAATATTAATTATAAACATGCATTTTTAATTTAATGTATACAAATTAACATTATTTTTGAATATAAATATAATAATTTTATAAAAACTAATAATATATTTTATTAAAAACTTTTATCAATGCTAAATTTACCTCTGATAAATCAATCCTTTATCAGCGATTTTTGCTAGCACTGATAAAGACCCTCCCTTTATCTGCACTTTCTACTTAGCGCTAATAAAACCTAGTGTTGCCCTTGTCTCATTTTGTGGTACCAGTAAAACAACTGATAACCCACGCATGCATGAATCTAAATCCCACTATCAGAGTACAACAACAAGTACTAGAATGTAAAAGGGTCAAATACCAACCCACCACAAAGAATCTGGATACAAGTCCAACATGAAAATATAGAAGGGGACTACTGTCGATGCAACCGCAGGAACACGCCTCGGTTTTTCTAGTTTACTAAGCTCCGCTTGGTCCTGGTCCCTCTAGGACTCCATTAAAAGGTTGGTCGTCTGCATAATATATAACACGTGTGGCCAAATCCCATACAAAGATGAGTATAACAATACCTATTAGGACACCCAAAAATCACTAAGCATATAACATTAAGAATGATATCATCATAGATATATGTCTACATCACATATAACAATAATATCCAGATATACCCATCCAATACACAACATCTCAAAGTAATGTTACAACCGTAATGTTAGCCTTGTAATAACACTCAAACATTCCACATAGCACTCATCCAAGAAAACACGCACCATGAGTCAGATAACGCTAATGGTGTCCGTCCAAGATGTACTGCTCATCGGGTCTCGCAATAAGAAGTATACACTAGAAGTCTAAAGAGAACAATACACATATTATGATCACTCCCAAGGTCATGGGGTATACCAACAACTCACCCTAAAATAACCTACTAAGTAGACAATCGACACCCCTCACAGTGTTGGTCACGATGATTCCAAGAACTCCACCCAGGGAAAGATGATGATAGAGGATCTAAATCTAGGCCTCACAGAAGGATTCCAAAAACTCTATACATGATGTCCCACTAAAGGTATCACCATAATATGTGTAGGACATGATTATATACTAACCCTCAAATAATGGATCAAGGGAACACTCCCTAATGAAACTTGTATAAGTTGAAGAGGGAAAGGACTTTAATCCTTCTTTGAAGAAGTACACGACATGTACAAGTAGTACACAATGTGTCCCTTCAGCACTAGGTCCTGCTCATGCATCATGGCCCAGGACCATGTCTGTGTCTAAATACATGAAATGTTTGAGACCATCTACTTTTGTCCATGCCCATTTATGGCTAGTTGTGCCCATTCCTATGTACCTTCTAAGGTATATGCCAAGCTGCCAAGTAATGGCCACACACCATGTGAAAAGGGTCACATATCATGTGATATTTATCATGTCATGGAAATCGTATCACTACACCATGGGGTCCCACATGTTGTGTAATCCCGGATTACATGCCATGTTATGTGGGATTTCACAAAACCCACAGTTATTTTACTTGCATCATCATCCACTCCTTCAACTTCCAATCCGATCACAAATGACATTGAGAAGTGTGAATCTGGTCCGGATGACCCTTCCAATCACTACTCACTAGAATCCATCCACTAAAATGCACTAAAAAACCATTTTCATTACTCCCCATCACTGCCTCACATTCAACTCGAACCGGGGGTCTCAAATCCATCCTCAATCCATAATTTCTATCATCATATCTCAATCATGTTGTTGATCTGAAACCAGATTTGTGATATCAGTCCATTGTGCCATGAATCATGTGTGAAACTATTGATTAACTTGTATTTTTAGAACCACGGGTCAAAGGAATTGTCTATGATGAACGAATAATGGTGGGAGAAATCCCAAAAACACACCAAGGAGGAATGAACCTCAGCTGTGTTCTATTGACCTTGATTTGTTTCTATTATATTTAATAATGAAGATTCACTCAATAATATTCAATTCTCCCAATAATCACTATAGATAAAACCATATCAGTGATACTACCGATCCAAAAATCAATATATTAGACTATTGACATGTGTTCATTTTAGAAATAATAAATGGGGATAAATACAAAAAACATGATCATATTACCTTTATTTGGATCAATCATTGGTGAAGAATGGTTTCATGTCATTATGGTTGGTGATATCTCCACATTTTGTTCCACACCGATCAATGATCCACAATTTGGTTGTCACTTTCCAACAAAAGTTCATCCAACGCTCTCCAATAAATCCTCTTGATTTGTAAGGTTATGAATATAGCCTTAAAAATTATTTATAAGCGCATTTATATTGAGATTTTATTAGGCAAGCGTAATTAATTAAATAAATTAATTTATTTACTCAATTTATTTAAACATCCTCCCATGACCACACCCAACCTGAATGCCTGAAGAGCTCCAAGGTTATATAATACCTAGGGTAAAACCCATTCTCTAAACTCAATGACAACATTATATTTCTAATCAAATCCCCTATTTAGAAATTATTCCACTTTTCAGGAAAACTGTGCACACGTGAATTTAATATATTTCAAAAATTAATTTCAGGTATTCCTAGACCTGGAATCTCACATCGTCTCAGCGTATATCTATGTAAATAATAGATATAATATTCCAGAACAAAATATAGAAAAATTGGATTCATTAAATTCTCCTCACATTGCGATTTTACATTTCTAAAAGCCAAAACAAAAGGATACATAAAGAGACGTGGGTGCTGAGTATGCATATGGGTCTTCCACTCCGAGGTGCTCTCCTAAAGATTATCATGCTACCACCAGACATTTACTAGGGGAATATCTCTCCCAAAAAGGATCCAATTCTGAAAATCCTTGATCTCTAGTAGGTAATCAAAGAAGGTAGCTCCATACTTGATATCCTCTCGCCCCAGTTGACAACATGTGATAGATCATGCAAATACCCCCACAGTTGCCACACGTGGAAAACATCGTGTACTCGGTCTAACTACAGTGATAGAGCTAATTAGTATGCCACATTTCCAATTCTACATAGTATCTGGAAAGGTCCAATGAATCTCAGAAATAACGTGTCATCCTGACTAAATCTCTATAATCCACATCGAGGTGAGACCCTTAGGAACACATAGTCCCCCTCCTAAAACCCCAAAGTTATCTATTGTTAGTGTTTATATGACTTATGAAGAACCTGCATAGTCTTCATCTCCTCCTGGATGATTTTTACCTTCTCTATAGTGGATCTCACCAACTCTAGGACCATTAGTGCCAACACTCCTAGGTTAGTCCAACATAGGGGTTACCTGCAAGTTTATCTATGAAAGGCCTTGAATAGTGTCATACCAATGGTGGAATGGTAGCTATTATTGTATGAAAACTCCATAAATGGTGGGTGATCCTACCAACTATGGTTATAGTCTAATAAGAAAGCCTACAACATAACCTCCATGACATGAATGGTCCTCTCAGTCTAGCCGTCAATACAGGGGTGAAAAGTCATTCTCAACGGCAGATGATTCCCTAAAGCCTCATGAAATCCCTTTCATAACCGAGATACAAAGGAGCATCACAATAAAAAATGATCATCGGGGTATCTCCATGGAGTCGAACTATCTCCAGCATATATAGGTGGCTGAATCTCTCTATCGAAATCTACTCTCAGATATCTAGGGAGTGTGATGACTTTGTGAATTGGTCTATGATCACTTAGATGACATCGTGTCCCCTAGACATACGTGGTAACCCTATCATAAAATCTATAGATATACCATCCCACTTTCACTATAGTATATCATGGGGTCGATCCAAATATGCTGAAATCTAGTGCTCAACCATCACTTGCTAACTTATAAGGCATCGAGAGACAAACGCTGGGACTCCATTCTTCATCCATGTCCAACAAACCTAATTTTAGTGGTCCTGGTACATCTTTGAAACACATAGATGTACCACCAAAAGAGATGTATGAAAATATATTAGAACCTCTTTCCTCAATTAGAACCATTGTGCATCCTATGAAAAGAAATACATGCCCTCCACCTTCAAAAAATCAATCAGAAGCATGTACAGTTAATATTTGAGTATGTAGGGAATCATAGTCAGTATCCCCAAGATGTTCCTCCCTAAATCACTATATAATAGTATGTGTAATAACCATCTAATGGAGGTAAATCACTCCATCCTCATCCATAAAGGATAAATTCAACAAGACTATCTGCTCTAACATCTCTCTCAGCAACTACAAAAAGGATCTCTTACTGAGAGCATCTATTACCACCTTTCCCTTCCCGGGAGTATAGATAATCTCAAAGTCATAATACTGGAGGAACTCTAGCCATTACATCTATCTCAAGTTAAGATCCTTTTGTGATAAGGTATACTTGATAATCTTGTGGTCATAATTGATGATAAACCGCTCAACGATAATGGGGTGTCACCACATATTTAGTGTGAAGACCACCACTACTATCACAAGACCATGAGTTGCGTAGTTCTGCTCATGTGGTCTCAACTGATGTGAACTATAGGAAATCATTTCTTTCATTTGTATCAGAACACAACCAATACTAGTCCTTGATTCACCTCAAAAAACTACTTGACACCATTCTATGACAATCTCAAGATGGGAGTGCTCATCAACCTCTGCCACAACATTTGCAAATCTTGCTAGCACCTCTCCACCCACCCAAAATGATAATCCTTTTGGGTCAAAGATTTAAAGGGAGATGATATCATGGAGAAATAAGGTATGAATATCTGGTAATAGTATTCCAATACAAGGAAGATTTGTACCTATATCACTCTCTTGGGTGGCTCCCAAGCTAACATTATCTTGAACTCCGCCATGTCCACTGCCACGCCATCTACTGAGACAACATGTCCTAGAAAGTGAACCTCATGAATCCAAAACTCGAAATTTGAGAGATTCTGGTAAATCTGGTTCTCTCAGAGTACATCCAGATCCATCCTCAAGTGTCCCACATGATCCTCCTTAGATGTCAAGTACACTGAGATATCATTGATGAATACTACCTCAAAATAGTCTAAGAAAGGATGATATATTTGGTTTATGAGTCCCCTGAACACTAATAGAGCATTTATCATGCCAAAGGGAATCAACCAGTACTCGTAGTGACCATAGCGACATCTGAATTCCATATTTAGTATATCCTCATCCCATACTCATGACTGATGATAGCCTGATCCCAGGTCAATCTTTAAGAACCATCATGCCCCTATATACTGATCAAATAGGTCATAGATTGTCAATGAATAATTTTTTTTGCGATCACCTTGTTTAGGTGACAATAGTCCTAACATAACCTCAACATATCCTCCTCCTCCTTGGAGAACAAAACTAGGGCTTCTCAGGGTGAAATACTGGGTCTAAAAATCCCATCCTCTATAAGTACTCCAACTGCACCTACATATCGCAAGGCTCTACAAGAGCCATCCAATATTTTGGTGCAAATATCATAGTTTTCCCTGGGAGATCAATGAATAATTATATCTCTTAGTGGGGAGGTAATCCTAGAATATACTCATACTTCACCACCACTGTAGGGAACTGAAAACTCATATAATCCATTGCCCCAAGGGTCATGCTAGCAAACTGACAAGTAACTAGTTTCAACCTCATATGGATGAGTCCATACTGCGCTTCCTACATTTTTTTTCACCCAAAAACTAAAATATAGTCCCATAACTATAGAAACATCACATCCTCTACCTGAAACATTCTATATGGAAATGAACTATATATAACTAGTCTATACTTAAGATGATGTCATATAGACTCATCCCTACTAAAAAAAGATCCCAAACGAAACTCGTACCCCCAATAGTTAGGTCACACCATTTACACAAGTGTGATATTGTTGAGTCATCACCCGTAGGGTCTCCATGAACAAAGGTCGAGCCAAGGGATCAACCAGAATCTATATGTCTCAAACCAGATATGTGAAAAAAGGAATAACTCACACCTTTGTCTATAAATATTATAACTAAGGTAGGAAAGACACATATTATAACTCGTATTATCCATGGTTCCTCTGGGTCATAAGATCCAACCACCTATAGAAGCCTTTTCCCTTGTCCCCCAACCCCCTAAGTTTGGTGTGGACCACTTAGTGGTGGTGCGGGTAACAAATCAAAATGTCTTCCATCTCCAACTGCTCTCCCAACTCCTCTTCCATGTCCAATGTCTTGTGGACCATCCTGCTCATGACATTGCCTTTACCTAGGTGGCCCATACACCATATCTCAATCATCCATATGATGGTTTTGAAAATCACATTAAAGATGTCCCCTACAGTCACAATAGTAGCATGAACTCTCCTTAGGCAGACTAGATCCATCCTCTGAGCCTTGAACCACATACCCTCTGTCCTGGGATCACCTCTTAAATTGTCTCACACGTCCAGGTCCCTGAGTCTAATTTAGGCTCCCTATTATTGGAGTCTCTTCTCTTGTGTTCCCACTATCAGTTATAACTCTCTATAAGTACTCATTCAATAAACTCACAACCATTAAATCATTTTCTAGTACCCCAACATAGTTAGGAATTCATATAGGCACAAGACTTCCTAGAATTCCTCTATGTAGTCCTCACTCGAAGGTTTGAGTATGAAAGAAATGATCATCAACTATATCCATAGAGTACCTAAAGAGGTTGGTGAACCTCGATGAATACGCATCCACGTTCATACTATCATATTGAAGTTTTAAAAGCTCATGGATATGCACAACCCTCAACATATCTAGAGATAACTCAAATATGAAAAGGTGCTCGAACTCGATCCATGAAAGAGTCACCTCATTATATGACTGGGTCACTAAACCCCACCATCATCATGTATATCCATGGAGTAGGATAACTTCTAGAACCACCATACGATCTACCGGTGTCCTAACAAGATGGAAGACCTGCATCACCACCTCAATGTAACACCCTGAGTTTTTATGAATTATTATTTTTTGAATAAATTAAATTTATTTGATAGTTTGTGTTTCACCCCATGCCAAGTTAAGATTACACTAAATGAAACACTAATATTATATTAAGGTACACACAACACTAAGTTAGTCTTTTATTGCACACAATACCGATTTCACTCAATATCTTTCATTACACGCAAGACTGAGTTTTAAAAAACTACAATATATTATTAATATTATTAGAAAAATATTATTATAGTTATCACCTAGATGTTGGAATGAAAATTATGAATAAGATTAACTAAATTACGAAAATATGGTTTCTACATCTATATAAAATGAATTCTTTGGATACCAATTAATTATAAATGAGAGTAAGAACTATTTGAAAATAAAGAAATTCCTTTTCTAAAAAATTATATTTCTATGCACAAACATATTTTATCTCAATAAATAAAAAAAACAACTTTTGATGAAATATTTTAATAAAATTTATATATTATATATCCAATAAAATATTTAAAATTCATCTTAGGTGTTTTTGAGTGATGTGATAAGAATAAATCTAATTTTGTACACAAAAAGATGTATTTTTCTAAAAGCAGTTTTACTATCTTTTAATGGAGAACTTAATTAAAAAATAAAATGTGACCCTTTTATAAATTATATTTGAAAAAATAAACTTTATTTTTGAACTTGTAACATCAAAATTATCTTAGGGTGATTTTTTTTTTATTTTTTTGAGAAGTTTCATTTTTGATGAATAGTTGAAAATACTAAATTCTAATTGAAAATAGATTTTTCATCTAATTTATTTATATAGTTAAATTATATTTTAAATTATTTTTAAATTATAATTATATCTATTTTACATAAATTAATACAATATAGGTAATTTGAATCAATTTAAAATTGAAATTGGATATAAAAACATTTCAAACATTTCAACATTTATCTTTAAAAACCCATTGTTTCGCCCCGTTCGCTGGATTAATTTTAAATTAATTTCAGTCATTTTTTTTAGTTAAAATTTGAAACATGGATTATATATTTAGAATAAAAATAATTTATAATTTATAATAAGTCCAACTTAATTTTTTACTAAAATTATTAGTGAAAATAGTTACAATTAATCACGGTTATTAAGAGAAAAACTGTTTACTAAGGACTCAACTTTAAACTTAAGTGAAAAAATGACCTAAAAAATTGTCAAAAATCGATTAGATGGACATATTTAAACCATATTACATATTTTATAAAAGAAAATTCATTATTGGAGGCACACGATGCAAGAAATACCTCCCAATAGTGTTTAATTTTTTGGTATTTAGAATAATTATATTCCTCCTCCATTATAAAAGGGAATTCACTCTCCCCCATTCTTCCAAACCTCCAAATCCATTTTTATTTTAAAAAATCTAACCAAATAAACTACCAAAATACCTCCACTAAACCTAGAATCTTTAATTTGGTAATAATTCCAACCATGTAAGTCCTTTGGTGCTAACCAAAATGAGATACCCCAAAAATAGGTAATGTTCATCAATAAACGTTTTTGTTTTATTTTTTCTATAAACCCATTAAATTATTTTTATATAATTCTTATATAATAACCTCAGTATATTAAATATAATTAGATATGTTTATGTTAATATTTCAACCTAAAAATACACACACTTCCATAAAATGGGATACAAAATCATCATTCACGTGTATAGAGGACTACCATATCATAAAATGATGTGGTTCATTCTTCCATTACAACCTTAAAAATATGAGATTAATGTCATATTTATAACTTATATTTGATATTTATGATGTTTATAATGTTATTATGATTATTTAATTTATATATATAACACATAACTTCATGCTTTACATTTTTTAGGAATACAATATTGTTGTTCGTGTGTACGACAGACTACTGCCTCGTGAAGTGATGTGATTCATTCAAATTTTACATGGAATGTATTAAGGATGAGTATAATAGACATATGTGATATATATGAAATAATAATAATATTATAATGATAATATATTTATATATATATATATATCATTTAATTTTCTTTCTTTAAATACAATAAGAAAATAGAAACAACATTCTTGTGTAAGTATGACCTACCGTCTCCATGAATGGTGTATTTAATTTCTTATTTCTATATTGAATTAAGGTATGGGTATTTATAGTCCCACTTTAACTTCCATGAGAATTATTATATAATCACCACTTGTTTATTTATATGGTGTATATTCTTCCATATTACATGTTATATCATAAATTTCAATGATTTCATTATATAAAAAGTTTCAATTTATGTTATTATTTCATAGATCTCATGATTCAAAAGTTACTCAAGTAGTTAGGGATTCCCATCTCAAATTTAATTTATGTGAGACACATGATATATAAACCACACATTTATTCTATGTGGTTTATATAATGACATGAATATATTTTATGATTATTATACTAAATTTTATTGGTGTTTAGATATCTATATTAAGATATCTCTTTCATGGGTTTTACGGTTGAAAAGTAAACAAATTATAAAGGGATTTTTTACTCAATTTGTATTCTTTGAGATGTATGTTATGTTATACAACTATACTCCTTTAAGATGTGTATATAAATACCCTTTTACATGTAATATCATGAATTTATTTATCATCATGATTTTTAAGTTCCATTTTATGTTATTCATTCACAGGGATTATGATTAAATGTAAACAAAGTTGTAAATATTTTAGGGTATAATCTCATCATTTATCAAGATTGTTTATGATTAAGTATCTTATGTTGAAATATCATGATATAACTCTCAATAGTTCTCATGAATTTTATCCTCCTATAGTTATTAATGATATATCCAAGTTATGGTACCATTTTCTACTCTTTACTACTTAAGACAATTGAGATATTTTTTTAAAGAAACCTGAATTTATTTCCCTCTTCAGTAAAAAATCTATGTTCTTTAAAAATAATATTTTTTTAAAAAAAAATTTTAAATGATATTTTAATCAAAATTTCAAGGAAAATTTTTTTTTCAAATTTTTTATGTTTTAAAATGTGTTTTATATGATTTTCAAATCTTCCTTTATTTATTTTCAAAGATATTTTCAAAGAAAAAGGGTTTCAAAATGCTTTATGTTTTAAAAAGAGTCTTTTAAAGAAGAAATGATATTTTCCTTAAGAATTTTTTTATGTTTTTAAATATTAAATTTTAATTTATCAATGTTATTTTCAAAGAAAGTTATTTTTAAAATGTTTTATATTTTTAAAAATTGATTTTCCAAGAAAGGTTATTTTCCTTAATAAATGTTTCAAGTGATATTTAAAAACCCTTCTATATTTAAGATGAAAAACTTTGATATAGTTTATGATTTACTAGGATATTATCCAAGGAAACCATTATTAATCTTTATTTAAATGGTTTATGTTTATGATGAAAAGTTATTTATGAAATTAATTTCTCTTCCATATGTTATGCCATGATGAAACCCACTTCTTTTCATAGGTTATGATACGATAAAATGATTATGAATCCTATATCCTTTCCCTAGCTTATAATATTATGAAATATTTATAATACCCATTTCACTTCATTGGTTATGATATGATGAATGTTTAATGAATTTATAGCACACATAAATATGATTTTCATTATGTGGTGATTGAGACCAATATCTATCTACAATGTATTGGGGAATGATAAATGCTATATGTGATCAGAGGGTACACAGTTTGATATCCCAAGCTCAAAAACAAGTGGGTACACAGGTTGTTATCCCAAGACCAAAAAATAGGTTACACAGGTTGTTAGCCCAATCCCAAAAACTATAGGTTACATGAGTTGTTATCCCAATCCTGAAAACAAAAGGCTAAATGAATTGTTAGACCAATCCTGGAAATAAGAGGGTACACGGGTTGTTTTCCCAAGCCCGAAGCAGGGACACTGGTGGTTATCCCAAAGATAACATGTTATGAATGTATTCATGTCTATCATTGACATAATAATGTTTTTGATTATGTGTATTCTATAAATTCCATGTCTTATGCCTATGTTATGATCTCATGGATTATGATATTTTATTTCTTTTTGATTCATGTCTTATGAACTTCCAATCCTTATTCCATGAATTAAGATTATGTTCTTTGGTTTGCAGGGCATGATCTTCAAACATTATACTCATGTTCTCACACCCTTATACTCATGTTATTATTATAAATCTCTTTTATTTAAATTTACTGAGTATATTAGATAACCTTTTCTTTTTTTTCCTTTCCATAGTTTATGAAGAATGGTTTTAAGTAGGATTACAAAATGTGAAGAACATTGTGGGAAACATTGAAGATCTTTCACCAAGTTAAAATATTGTGTTCCAAGTTTCCAATGACACTAAACTGTTACGATCCTCAGGTTTTTACTTTTTTAATGTAATGAATATTCATATAAAATTATGTAATAAAAAAAAAGAAAAAAAAGAAATATAAAATGATGTAATCTACATGTATGTTAATCCTGGGTCACTATAGTTGGTATCAAAGGAATGGAATTTTTAACCTTCGGAAACTAGGATGAGAAAACTTTAGTGAGATCCCTAGGGATATTTCTCAGGATATGTCTAGGTATGTCTCTAAGGATAATTCTAAGGATGAGTTAAATTATAGAAAAATGTCATAGAACTTTGGTAAAGGATAGAGTGAGTGGTTTCCTAGAAACAAATCCCATAATTGGATGTGGCTGTGGATCAAATGTACCTAGGGATAATAACCCTAAAAACACCATATTGAGCTATACTTGACTGGGAACTGGTGCACAACAATGATCCTTTTTGCACACCAAGTTTGAAACTCCTAGGGGATATGATTTGGAAATTAACAAGATCATTATGACCCATCATAAATTATTTAAATAGAGAATTATTATGAATAACATAGGATGAACCACTCCTTGAATTTCCAAATGTGAGAAGATATAGTTTGGGTAGTGGATACCTTGTATTAAAGAAGATATAGTTTTCTATATGTGAAAAATGTGGGAAGAATAACTCTAGGTAATGTATCAAAGGGATGATAATATGTTTTTTATGTAGAAAATAATAGAACAAATAAAGTATATTCAATGGGAAAATGAAAAGTTTGGTTAAATAAATGGATTATAATAATGTCCTCCTTAAGATATTATTGATTGTTAAGAGCTTTAGATGTGGAAAGTATGGGCTTTATGAAAATCAATTTCATAAGTGGAAAGCTAATGAAGAGAGTCCGTAATGTGGTATAAGTAAAGTTTATATTACTAGAAATGAAGAGACTACAAATGACATATGAAAGGAAAGAGGTATTATGGGAGAATATGAGGAATACAAGTTAATTTATTAAGATAAGATGGAATAATCAAAGTTTTTATATATTTGGATTCAATAATTATGAATTGTGAAATATGTAGGGTTTGTTCAGTATAAGTTTTTTGTTATGGATCTGAAAGAGCATTTTTAATGGTACTAATGACCTAAAATATTGATTTAATGGAAATGTTATATTTTATCTAAAAGGTATGATTAAGGGATGATAAACCTTAATATGTTCATGATATTTATAAAATGATGTTTATTTTGGATAAAGAGATGATTGATTTGGATAAAGTAAATTGGATAATATTGATGAACTTTGAACTGATAAAGTATTTTTTGAAAAAGTAGTTTATGATATTATTGAAGAAGATTACAAAATTACTGGATCAAAAGAATATATTTAATAATTTGTAGTTTTTTTTCATGGAATGGGGAATAATTCTTATTTTAGTTAAGGTTCTGTGGTAATTCATTTTATTATCATGTTTAAAGAGGTTATATAATGAAGGTATTCACATGTTGGGTATGTGACAACCAAGGGATACTTTATGATACATGGGGTATTAATCATAAGCTGATTTTGAGAAATGTAGCCACTTTCTTTCTCAAGATTTGGATTTTAACATTTTGAAAGGGTCATAAACTAACCATTTATAAAATTATTTATGTTGAACATTGAATTTGTTTTTAGATATTAATGTACTATTTAACCATTTAATGATTTATGCATATTGGATAGCTCCTGATAACTAATTTTCTTTAATGATAATGAAAGATGTATGGAATGAATTATCATTATATGGATATTATGACCTATTTCTACTTTAGGCATAACAAATCTACCTTTACTTATCAAGGCACAACCCATGGGTGAGATTATGATTATAAAATAGAATAAAATCAAGTATGTCTATCTTCTAGTTAAAATTAGTCAAATTTAGGAAAATGATCTTGAAAAAAAATGTTTCATAGTACATTCATTTCCAATGAATCAAATAGTCCCTTATATCATCATAGATTTATGTTTTTGTAACTATTAATTTTCTATGGATCACCCGCTTTCTTGTGATCAGTTATCTCTATCACCCTCTATGATTATTTACAATTTTATTCCATGTTCAAATATTTACTTCTCCCCTATGTTCTACGATGCAGAAACATTGTTATGAGTTACTTTTGGTAATCATTTTGTTTTCAACTTTCCAATTTTAAATGAAGTTTTAGAATTAATTTATACGATGCAAGTTTGTATAAAAGGAACTTTAAAGTATTAATCCTTTGATGACCCAGATGAATTTTGAGGGTGAAATTAATTTTAATGGAGTAGAATGTAACACCCTAAGTTTTTATGAATTATTATTTTTCAAATAAATTAAATTTAATTGATGGTTTACATTTCAAACTACACCAAGTTAATCTTATGCTAAATGCAATACTGAGATTAGCTTATGGTATAAAAAACACCAAGCTTCGTTGTATTTCACACAATAACAAGTTCCCTTGATAGATTTCATTACATGCAAGATCAAGTTTTACCAAAGTATAATATACTATTAATATTATAATTAAAATATTATTATAGTTATCACCTAGCCATTGTAATTAATTTTATGAATAAGATTATCTAAATTATGAAAATATGGTTTAAACTGAAGGACCCTTGAACACCCTGAGAGGGGAGGGGTGAATCAGGGTGTCAAAATTTTCTTTTTAAAGTTTTGGATCTTGTTCCCACATTGGTAGGAACCTATTAAATCTATCAGTCAAGTGAAAGTAAGGAGATGACACAACAATTTTACTTGGTTCCCCAAAAAGGGCTATGTCTGAGGAGAATACACCAACAGTGTTTTAGTCGTACCTAAATCCACTAATCTTCACCAGTTGTGGAGTGAAAGAGTTTGGTCACAGTCACTCTATAATAGGAACCCTTCCATTAACAAAGTTTAGGGATGTATCACCACTTCCCTCAGAAAACATCCATAAACCCCCCTACCTCATTGCTGTGAGAGAAGTATAACTCAGTTTATTGACATGAAGGTTGATTCAATATATTGGAATTGAAGTCTTTGTCTTTTTGCAGCACGGGACACTGCTTGCTTCAGATACTTGGGTATATGCTCACTGAAATCCCTGACCACTCAATACTAATACTCAAGACAACCCTTCGAAAATCCCCTTCACAAATCCCAACCCTTCATAGAGCACACCACCACGCAGAGCACAACCTTTCATGGATCTCACTTCCTCGTAGAGAAACATACTTCACGAAGCTCACTAAGCCAATGTAGAACTCCCCATCTTCACAAATCTCATAAGACTTAGAAGCATTGGTGTCATTCAAGGCTTTAAAAGTCTCTTCATGAAGCTCAAGCTCACTTTGAGCAACCATCTTTTCAGAGCACCCCTTTCTTCACGAAGTCACAATGAACAAAAATTTTCTCTCTAAAAAACATTCATAATGAAGAAGGTTAGCCTTTTATTTATAGGAAATGTTGAATGCAGAGCTCAGATTCTTCGAGTGTGAAATCCAGATCGGTCAAAACGTCTCTATCGCACTTCCTCCATCTCACAAAGCTCCGCTGAAATTTCCAGTTTGGAGAGCTTGTCGTAACCACAAAGAAACACCGTCTCATATAGCAGAGCATCATTTATTTGAAATACTCAAGCTAGTCTTCGTGAAAAACATGGATTTTCTATATAAATGAAATATTTATTCTAAAAGAATACCTTTCACGAAGCTTAGATATTAAACTCTCGTAATCGCAGAGCACACCATCAAAATCTTCATTGTCTTCGTGAAACACACTTCAAGAAGCCCATATCCATGAAACTGATGCCTTTTCCACAATTTCTTGTGGAATTCAATAAAAACCACTTTTCACAATTCTTTCCATTCCCTAAATTTTAGACCCCAAAAATCTTGAAAATACTGGGAAACGACGTCACCTTCAAAACTACTTACAGCTTAAACTGTATGATCCTTTTCTTTATAATCTCCCTGATCATCCATGAGAGGATTGACAGAAAACAAAAACCATTCTCTTTTTTCAGAAAAGAATAGCCTTGGTTCAAATAATATCTCCCTTTTGGTTTTTTGGAAATCTTCAAATAATTCAATAGTGGACCATCTACTAGAAACACCTGTTACACAATAATCAAATTAGCCAACATTCTAAGTCTACATGAGCAATGATCGATGTAGAAAAAAAGAGGTAAGACATGAATCATGTTATTGTGTGTTCGAATGAATGTTCTAACTGCTTCCACATGATAGCAATTATCCATTTTCCTACAACCATCCTACAATCCTAAAAACATTATGGATTTAGCCATTTTCTACCCCATTGGAAATAAACCCAAAGTCCAGTATTTTAACATTCACTACTGTAAATAAGGCCATGAGCGACCGCCATTGGCGGTCGCTGAAGGCCCTCTGCCGGGCACCCTATAGCGACCGCCTATGGCGGTCGCTATACTAAAAAAAAAAATTTTTTAATTTTTTTTTTATTGGATTGAATATAAATATATATATATATATATATAAATATTCATATATATACTATTAAATACAATATTTTAAATATATATATATATATAATATATTTTAAATGTTTTAATATATATTTAATATATATATAATATCAAATCATTGTGCTATAATAATTTAAAAACTTCGATCCAAGAAATAATCTCATTTCAGGTCTTTCGGAGCACGTTTGCTCCGAATGGGACCGCCGCACGCCGTTTTGGTGTTTTATGGCGCCGGAAACGCATTTCCGGCCGCCGCGGTCGCACGGCACCTCCGAATGAGGTGCCGTCTGGCCGACCATTTCACAATTCACGCCCCGGATGTTGTCGTACGGTTTCGTGGCATTCGGAGGTCGTTCGGGTGGTTTTGACCCCCCAACGCGCCATTTCAGCGCGCGCCGCGCTGCTGAAAACGACACAATCGGACGTGCCGTGCGCACCGCACGTCCGATGGACGTGCGGCCTCCTCCTGCATCTCAGGAAAAATATTTCTATCGTTCCCGTGCAGTTTCAGGTCGTTCGGAGCACCTTTTCTCCGAATGGGACCGCCGCACGCCGTTTTGGTGTTTTAGGGCGCCGGAAACGCGTTTCCGGCTGCCGCGGTCACACGGAACCTCCGAATGAGGTGCCGTCTGGCCGACCATTTCAAAATTCACGCCCCGGATGTTTTCGTACGGTTTCGTGGCATTCGGAGGTCGTTCGGGTGGTTTTGACCCCCAACGCGCCATTTCAGCGCGCGCCGCGCTGCTGAAAACGGCACAATCGGACGTGCCGCGCGCACCGCACGTCCGATGGACGTGCGACCTCCTCCTGCATCTCAAGAATAATATTTCTATCGTTCCCGTGCGGTTTCAGGTCTTTCGGAGCACGTTTGCTCCGAATGGGACCGCCGCACGCCGTTTTGGTGTTTTAGGGCGCCAGAAACGCGTTTCCGGCCGCCGCGGTCACACGGCACCTCCGAATGAGGTGCCGTCTGGCCGACCATTTCACAATTCATGCCCCGGATGTTGTCGTACGGTTTCGTGGCATTAAGAGGTCGTTCGGGTGGTTTTGACCCCCCAACGCGCCATTTCAGCGCGCGCCGCGCTGCTGAAAACGACACAATCGGACGTGCCGCGCGCACCGCACGTCCGATGGACGTGCGACCTCCTCCTGCATCTCAGGAATAATATTTCTATCGTTCCCATGCGGTTTCAGGTTGTTCGGAGCACGTTTTCTCCGAATGGGACCGCCGCACGCCGTTTTGGTGTTTTAGGGCGCCGGAAACGCGTTTCCGGCCGCCGTGGTCAAACGGAACCTCCGAATGAGGTTCCGTATGGCCGACCATTTCACAATTCACGCCCCGGATGTTTTCGTACGGTTTCGTGGCATTCGGAGGTCGTTCGGGTGGTTTTGACCCCCCAACGCGCCATTTCAGCGCGCGCCGCGCTGCTGAAAACGGCACAATCGGACGTGCCGCGCGCACCGCACGTCCGATGGACGTGCGGCCTCCTCCTGCATCTCAGGAATAATATTTCTATCGTTCCCGTGCGGTTTCAGGTCGTTCGGAGCATGTTTTCTCCGAATGGGACCGCCGCACGCCGTTTTGGTGTTTTAGGGCGCCGGAAACGCGTTTCCGGCCGCCGCGGTCAAACGGCACCTCCGAATGAGGTTCCGTCTGGCCGACCATTTCACAATTCACGCCCCGGATGTTGTCGTACGGTTTCTTGACATTCTGAGGTCGTTCGGGTGGTTTTGACCCCCCAACGCTCCATTTCAGCGCGCGTCGCGCTGCTGAAAACGACACAATCGGACGTGCCGCGCGCACCGCACGTCCGATGGACGTGAGGCCTCCTCCTGCATCTCAGGAATAATATTTCTATCGTTCCCGTGCGGTTTCAGGTCGTTCGGAGCACGTTTTCTCCGAATTGGACCGCCGCACGCCGTTTTGGTGTTTTAGGGCGCCGGAAACGCGTTTCCGGCCGCCGCGGTCAAACGGAACCTCCGAATGAGGTTCCGTCTGGCCGACCATTTCACAATTCACGCCCCGGATGTTGTCGTACGGTTTCGTGGCATTCGGAGGTCGTTCGGGTGGTTTTGACCCCCCAACGCGCCATTTCAGCGCGCCGCGCTGCTGAAAACAACATAATCGGACGTGCCGTGCGTACCGCACGTCCGATGGAGGTGCGGCCTCCTCCTGCATCTTAGGAATAATATTTCTATCGTTCCCATGCGGTTTTAGATCGTTCGGAGCACGTTTTGTCCGAATTGGACCGCCGCACGCCGTTTTGGTGTTTTAGGGCGCCGAAAACGCGTTTCCGGCCGCCGTGGTCAAACGGAACCTCCGAATGAGGTGCCGTCTGGCCGACCATTTCACAATTCATGCCCCGGATGTTGTCGTACAGTTTCGTGGAATTCGGAGGTCGTTCGGGTGGTTTTGACCCCCCAACGCGCCATTTCAGCGCGCGCCGCGCTGCTGAAAACAACACAATCGGACGTGCCGCGCGCACCGCACGTCCGATGGACGTGCGGCCTCCTCCTGCATCTCAGGAATAATATTTCTATCGTTCCCATGCGGTTTCAGGTCGTTCGTAGCACGTTTTCTCCGAATTGGACCGCCGCACGCCGTTTTGGTGTTTTAGGGCGCCGGAAACGCGTTTCCGGCCGCTGCGGTCAAATGGCACCTCCAAATGAGGTGTCGTCTGGCCGACCATTTTACAATTCACGCCCCGGATGTTGTCATACGGTTTCGTGGCATTCGGAGGTCGTTCGGGTGGTTTTGACCCCCCAACGCGCCATTTCAGCGCGCGCCACGCTGCTGAAAACGACACAATCGGACGTGCCGCGCGCACCGCACGTCCGATGGACGTGCGGCCTCCTCCTGCATCTCAGGAATAATATTTCTATCGTTCCCGTGCGGTTTCAGGTCTTTCGGAGCACGTTTTCTCCGAATGGGACCGCCGGACGCCGTTTTGGTGTTTTGTGGCGCCAGAAACGCGTTTCCGGCCGCCGCGGTCACACGGCACCTCCGAATGAGGTACCGTCTGGCCGAACATTTCAAAATTCACGCCCCGGATGTTATCGTACGGTTTCGTGGCATTCGGAGGTCGTTCGGGGGGTTTTGACCCCCCAACGCGCCATTTCAGCGCGAGCCGCGCTGCTGAAAACGACACAATCGGACGTGCCGCACGCCCCGCACGTCCGATGGACGTGGGGCCTCCTCCTGCATCTCAGGAATAATATTTCTATCATTCCTGTGCGGTTTCAGGTCGTTCGGAGCACGTTTGCTCCGAACTGGACCGCCGCACGCCGTTTTGGTTTTTTTAGGGCGCCGGAAACGCGTTTCCAGCCGCCGCGGTCAAACGGCACCTCCGAATGAGGTGCCGTCTGGCCGACCATTTCACAATTCACGCCCCGGATGTTGTCTTACGGTTTCGTGGCATTCGGAGGTCATTCGGGTGGTTTTGACCCCCCAACGCTCCATTTCAGCGCGCGCCGCGCTGCTGAAAACGACACAATCGGATGTGCCGCGCGCACCGCACGTCCGATGGACGTGCGGCCTCCTCCTGCATCTCAGGAATAATATTTCTATCGTTCCCGTGCGGTTTCAGGTCGTTCGGAGCACGTTTCCTCCGAATCGGACCGCCGCACGCCGTTTTGGTGTTTTAGGGCGCCGAAAACGCTTTTCCGGCCGCCGCGGTCAAACGGAACCTCCGAATGAGGTGCCGTCTGGCCGACCATTTCACAATTCACGCCCCGGATGTTGTCGTATGGTTTCGTGGAATTCGGAGGTCGTTCAGGTGGTTTTGACCCCCCAACGCGCCATTTCAGCGCGCGCCGCGCTGCTGAAAACGACACAATCAAACGTTCCGCGCGCACCGCACGTCCGATGGACATGCGGCCTCCTCCTGCATCTCAGGAATAATATTTCTATCGTTCCCGTGCAGTTTCAGGTCTTTCGGAGCACGTTTGCTCCGAATGGGACCGCCGCACGCCGTTTTGGTGTTTTAGGGCGCCAGAAACGCGTTTCCGGCCACCGCGGTCACACGGCACCTCCAAATGAGGTGCCGTCTGGCCGAACATTTCACAATTCACGCCCCGGATGTTGTCGTACGGTTTCGTGGCATTCGGAGTTCGTTCGGGTGGTTTTGACCCCCCAACGCGCCATTTCAGCGCGCGCCGCGCTGCTGAAAACGACACAATCGGACGTGCCGCGCGCACCGCTCGTCCGATGGACGTGCGGCCTCCTCCTGCATCTCAGGAATAATATTTCTATCGTTCCCGTGCGGTTTCAGGTCGTTCGGAGCACGTTTGCTCCGAATTGGACCGCCGCACGCCGTTTTGGTGTTTTAGGGCGCCAGAAACGCGTTTCTGGCCGCCAAGGTCAGACGGCACCTCCGAATGAGGTGCCGTCTGGCCGAACATTTCACAATTCACGCCCCGAATGTTGTCGTACGGTTTCGTGGCATTCGGAGGTCGTTCGGGTGGTTTTGACCCCCCAACGCGCCATTTCAGCGCGCGCCGTGCTGCTGAAAATGACACAATCGGACGTGCCGCGCGCACCGCACGTCCGATGGACGTGCGGCCTCCTCCTGCATCTCAGGAATAATATTTCTATCGTTCCTGTGCAGTTTCAGGTCGTTCGGAGCACGTTTGCTCCGAATTGGACCGCCGCACGCCGTTTTGGTGTTTTAGGGCGCCGGAAACACGTTTCCGGCCGCCGCGGTGAAACGGCACCTCCGAATGAGGTACCGTCTGGCCGAAAATTTCACAATTCACGCCCCAGATGTTGTCGTACGGTTTCGTGGCATTCGGAGGTCGTTCGGGTGGTTTTGACCCCCCAACGCGCCATTTCAGCGCGCGCCGCGCTGCTGAAAACGACACAATCGGACGTGCCGCGCGCACCGCACGTCCGATGGACGTTCGGCCTCCTCCTGCATCTCAGGAATAATATTTCTATCGTTCCCGTGTGGTTTCAGGTCGTTCGGAGCACGTTTTCTCCGAATTGGACCGCCGCACGCCGTTTTGGTGTTTTAGGGCGCCAGAAACGTGTTTCCGGCCGCCGCGGTCAAACGGCACCTCCGAATGAGGTTCCGTCTGGCCGACCATTTCACAATTCACGCCCCGGATGTTTTCGTACGGTTTCGTGGCATTCGGAGGTCGTTCGGGTGGTTTTGACACCCCAACGCGCCATTTCAGCGCGCGCCGCGCTGCTGAAAACGACACAATCGGACGTGCCGCGCGCACCGCACGTCCGATGGACGTGCGGCCTCCTTATGCATCTCAGGAATAATATTTCTATCGTTCCCGTGCGGTTTCAGGTCTTTCGGAGCACGTTTGCTCTGAATGGGACCGCCGCACGCCGTTTTGGTGTTTTATGGCGCCGAAAACGCGTTTCCGGCCGCCGCGGTCACACGACACCTCCGAATGAGGTGCCGTCTGGCTGACCATTTCAAAATTCACGCCCCGGATGTTGTCGTACGGTTTCGTGGCATTCGGAGGTCGTTCGGGTGGTTTTGACCCCCCAACGCGTCATTTCAGCGCGCGCCGCGCTGCTGAAAACGACACAATCGGGGGGTTGTACGGGGGTGCGGGGGGATGTACGGGGGTGGCGGGGGGCTGTACGGGGGTGCGGGGGGGTGTACGGGGGTGTCGGGGGGCTGTACAGGGGTGTCGGGGGGCTGTACGGGGGTGGCGGAGGGCTGTTCGGGGGTGCGGGGGGGCTGTACGGGGGTGGCGGGGGGCTGTACGGGGGTGGCGGGGGGCAGTACGGGGGTGCGGGGGGATGTACGGGGGTGCGGGGGGGGGGGGGGGCTGTAAAGGGGTTTGGGGGGCTGTACGGGGGTGCGAGGGGGGGGGGGGGCTGTACGGGGGTGCGGGGGGCTGTACGGGGGTGTCGGGGGGCTGTACGGGGGTGGCGGGGGGCTGTACGGGGGTGGCGGGGGGCTGTACTGGGGTGTACGGGGGTGCGGGGGGGCTGTACGAGGGTGCGTGGGGCTGTACGGGGGTGCGGGGGGGGGGGGGGGGTGGGGGGGGGGGGCTGTACGGGAGTGCGAGGGGCTGTACGGGGGTGCGGGGGGCTGTACGGGGGTGGCGGGGGGCTGTACGGGGGTGGCGGGGGGCAGTACGGGGGTGCGGGGGGTTGTACGGGGGTGCGGGGGGGCTGTACGAGGGGGCTGTACGGGGGTGCGGGGGGCTGTACGGGGGTGCGGGGGGCTGTACGGGGGTAGAGGGGGGCTGTACGGGGGTGGCGGGGGGCAGTACGGGGGTGCGGGGGGTTGTACGGGGGTGCGGGGGGGGGGGGGGGGGGGGGGGCTGTACGGGGGGGCTGTACGGGGGTGCGGGGGGCTGTACGGGGGTTCGGGGGGCTGTACGGGGGTGCGGGGGGTTGTACGGGGGTGCGGGGGGTTGTACGGGGGTGTCGGGGGGCTGTACGGGGGTGGCGGAGGGCTGTTCGGGGGTGCGGGGGGCTGTACGGGGGTGGCGGGGGGCTGTACGGGGGTGGCGGGGGGCAGTACGGGGGTGCGGGGGGTTGTACGGGGGTGCGAGGGGGCTGTACGGGGGTGCGGGGGGCTGTACGGGGGTGCGAGGGGGGGGGGGGCTGTACGGGGGTCTGAGGGGCTGTACGGGGGTGCGGGGGGCTGTACGGGGGTGGCGGGGGGCTGTACGGGGGTGGCGGGGGGCTGTACGGGGGTGGCGGGGGGGGCAGTACGGGGGTGCGGGGGGGATGTACGGGGGTGCGGGGGCTGTACGGGGGTGAGAGGGGGGGGGGGGGGCTGTACGGGGGGTGCGGGGGGCTGTACGGGGGTGGCGGGGGGCCTGTACGGGGGTGGCGGGGGGCAGTACGGGGGTGCAGGGGGTTGTACGGGGGTGCAGGGGGCTGTACGGTGGTGCGGGGGGCTGTACGGGGGTGCGGGGGGGGGGGGGGGGGGGGCTGTACGGGGGTGCGGGGGGCTGTACGGGGGTGGCGGGGGGCTGTACGGGGGTGGCGGGGGGGGGGGGGCAGTACGGGGGTGCGGGGGGTTGTACGGGGGTGCGGGGGGGCTGTACGGGGGTGCAGGGGGCTGTACGGGGGTGCGGGGGGGGGGGGGGGGGGGGGCTGTACTGGGGGTGGCGGGGGGGCTGTACGGGGTGGCGGGGGCCTGTACGGGGGTGGCGGGGGGCAGTACGGGGGTGCGGGGGTGCGGGGGGGGCTGTACGGGGGTGCGGGGGGCTCTCCGGGGGTGCAAAGGTCATCCCATTGATTACAAAAGTGAAAAATAAAAGTGATAACATCTAATTAATACATATTTCTTTTATCGATACCATACAGAAATTGATAAAAAATATATTGGATAATACATAATCTATAATATCAGATTTATTGATCTGTTGGAATTAGTTCGACTTTTTCAAATGTAGAATCATTCAAGATTATCTGATCAAAAACTCAATATGTGTATAAAATATTTAAAAGACCACCATGGATGGTAATAATGCATTAATTAAATGAATAAATATAGTACATCAATGTCAACCCTACCAGTAAAAACAAAAAACATATCTCGTGAATATATGGTGCGTCACGCGTTGCCATCACTGCTACCTCCTTCTGGTGGGCCAGGTGCCTACAACAAATAAACATTATAAATATTTTAATAACAAAAATAATTTAAATTAAATAAAATAATACAGTATATACCTGCGTCGTATGATCCCCTGTACCATCAGCTCGACGCACATATTCCCGCAGTGCTCTAACCTCAGCTGTCAATTGCGCATTTGTGTCCTCGGAAGCGTGCAGCCGTGCCTCAAAATATGACATCTACTGTGTCATATGAGCAACAGCAGGACCGACAACCGCAGCGCGTGACACTACAGAACGAAGAATCCCTGCTCCATAGGTCAAACTATAGCCATGCCCGTCCCGACCAATAATGCGATGAAAGATCTCATCCCGTCGCATGGGAAGCTGTCGCTGGTCCTCTGGCAGATGTTCTAACTCAGCTTCAAATTGATCCTGTGAAATATTTAAATATATATAAATATATATATGTTAATATATAGATTTATGTAATTATTGGTAAGTACAGACACTTACTATCAATGCTGCAACCTCTGGATCATTGCGATCACGAGTCCTTATCCACACCGACATTTTATCAGTTGCTGCACCTTGCCCTCACAACTGTATATTAAAAGAATATAAACACAAAAACATATTAATTAATAAATTAAAAAATGAATAATATATACCTCATGTCGGATCTAAGACACGTGAAGAGTCCCGAGCCTGTGAGCTGGTCCCTGCAACGCTCGATTCTCCGAATGGCGTGGTTGACACCTCCTACATTCAATTCATTCAAATTTCAAACAAATCACATATTCTTGAAAATATATATACAGCAAAATAATTAATATACAAACCGCAACACCCCTCAGTAGACCAATATGCAACCAAGTCACGCCACTGAGCCGGGAGGACACCTCTCAGGACTTTTTCCAAAATGTCAAGGGCACCCACATTTGGTACCCAGTGGTCCCTCTTCACTTTGCCTTTATAATCTTTCCACAGCTTACGGCATTTTGCTCATACACACGGGCTGAAACTCTTCAGGGCATACTTTCAAATTTTTCTATAATGAAAATAATCAAACATATTAGTATTATTTATAAATAGAAAATAAAGTAAAATTATTTTCTTACCTGAACCTCCCTCCATAGACGATCTAATGTGTCCTGAGGGATAGAAGCCCAATCACGCGTGGTCAATGGAAATCGATGTGGGTCACGTATGATATGACCCAGCTGACGAATAAATGCCGGGGAATTCGGTCCCACGGGATGAAATACCTCATCAAATGAGACATCTATCGTCGTGTCGGAATTCCATGATAATATGCCACGACCAGGGCCTCTCCTACGAGAGGAAGAAGCAGCCGAGTCTGATCCTGTTGAAAACAATTTTATATATAAATTGAAAAATGTTATATATATATATATATATGTCAATTACATAAAAAATATAGACAATGACATTCAAACATACCTCGACCCTGAGACGTAGATGCCTCAGATGGATGATGTGGATTTTCTGCCTCTTCCCTTGACATGTCTGCAGTCATACAAAATATCAGTAATGAGTCCAAAGTGTTTAAAAGATAAATTGGATTGTTCTTAATAAATCAAACTTGTACAACTGTTAATCAAACAAAAAATGGATTGAATAATTAGTTGTGAATGAATTTTAAAAAATCAGAAAGTTAATCAACCTAAATATTTATGACTGAATTAACTTACAAAAGTGAGGATTAAAACTTATAAGGATTTATAAAATGATTAGATAATTTATGATTTCCTAGGACATTCTATTGAATAGCGGGAAAACAATTATACCTTTCATTAAGCATGCAAATCGACCGTTTCTCCTTCAACAGCCGCTCTGACCCAATAAATATCTTCTTCACGTTGAACTACGGTATGTTGATCAAGTTGTTGGTAAACAAACGGAACAGTCTCGGGTTCATCTTCTTTAAATAAAAACACTCCTCGCCGAGACATTTTGACAACAACTTGCCAACTTGGATCCGAAGGCAAAGTAACGAAGAATACTTGTTCCGCTTGTGATGTCAAAATGAAAGGTTCATTCTCAACTCGTTCATTATTTCTGTATAACATATAGTTAAAATTCACCAATGAAAACTGATATTGATCGACTTTACATCCACGCACTGGATCAACCCAATTACACTTTAACAATATGTACTTCAAACCGTGTGTGTATACAACTTCAATGATGTCTACCAATTGACCATAGTAATAACCAGAATCGACAAAGGGACAACCGATGCCACTGTTTTGTATTGCTCGTTTATCATCAACATCTTTAATGCGAAATCGAAAACCATTAGCATCAATAGCTTTATAACGACGAGCCGTTATAGATGGACCCTCAGCCAGTTGGATAAATACTTCAGGTAGCGTGGGGTCCCCTAACTCCCTCAGCTTACGAACCTACATAATTTATAAAAATCAATACTGATATATGCAGAAAGAATTAGTTTAATACTTCACTCATAATGAAAATCAATTTATACATACATAATCCTTGAACAAATCATGAAATGCCGCATAATGAGATTGTTGAATTTGCAACTCAGTCGCACGATGCATATCTTATTTTATCTCATTAATGTGTTTCCTGCAAATGATTACGCGATGTTTAAAAGATCAACTTATGAAAAGAAAACATGTAAAAGTTATACAAGCACATTGATAAGATACTTACTGCATTAATGGTGCAACTGATGGAGTATTGAACAAGATATATCGATGTGCTTGTATCCACTCGATGTTGTCCATATCAAATGTGGTTCCTTCTCCAACTGGACCATCATTAATCTGAGAGGGCTTATCTAATTTTGTTTCAACATCCGTAAGATATTCTTCACAAAAGGTAGTACACTCATCCATCAAATAACTATTGGCTATTGATGCCTTTGGACGAGCTCTGTTGCGTACAAATCTTTTCAATGTACTCAAATACCGTTCAATAGGATACATCCACCTGAATTGCACTGGACCAGCATCCATTACTTGATCAGTTAGGTGCACTGTCAAGTGGACCATAACATCGAAAAATGAGGGGGGGAAAATTTTCTCAAAGTGACAAAGTGTAAGTAAAATTCGGTCCTGCAAACTTTTTAAATCACTTATTCGTTGATTTCTTAAACAAAGCTGTCTAAAAAAATTACTCATCTCAATCAAGGGCTGAACAACATTGGGGGATAAACAATCACAAATTGCGATTGGAATCAACTGCTGAAGTAATATGTGATTGTCATGACTTTTCAACCCTTGCAATTTCTTGCTCGTCAGATTCACACACTTTGAAATATTAGAAGAGTAACCATCAGGCACCTTGACCATCTTCAAAATGGAAAGAAATGTCTCTTTCTCCTCTGTAGTCATCGAATACTGTGCAGCAGGCATATATGCCTTGTTTCCCTCAGCTAACTGTAAATGCAACTGTTTCCTTAAACCCATTTCTTCCAAATCATGGCGTGCATTAACATGGTCCTTTGACTTTCCACTGACACCTAAAATGGTCCACAATATGTTATCACAAACATTTTTTTCAATGTGCATGACATCCAAATTATGCCTCAACATGTTAGTTTTCCAATACAGAAGACTATAAAAAATACTTTTCTTTTTCCAATTGTGACTGCGCTGCCTACCCGCAGCACGAATATTACGTACTGGAGGAGCCACCAAATCCTGAATTTCATATACCGTGCGGATGTTTTCTTCCTCAATCTGCGATAACATTTCGACTCCTGTCATGATCTTTGGTGCTGGGCTGAATTCTCTAGAACCATCAAATGCCACTCTGTCCTTTCTGAACCTGTGCTGGGGAGGGAGAAAACGCCTGTGACCCATGTATGCCCATTTTTTGGAATGTTTAAGCCATACAGATTTTTTACTTTTATTGCAACAAGGGCAAGAAAATTCCCCTTTCGTACTCCAGCCTGATAAATTTGCATAAGCTGGGAAGTCATTGATTGTCCACAATAAAGCAACATGCAGTTTGAACATTTCATTCGTTTCGCAGTCATAAGTCATCACACCATCGCCCCAAAATTCATTCAACCCATCAATCAATGGCTGAAGGTAAAATAATATCTGTATAAAAAACATTTACACAATACTTATTACATTTACATTTTTCAAATCAACTATATTCAAAATAAATATTAACCATTTGTTTATGAACCATTGATAAAATAATAATGTAACTGAAAGCTCATGTTACCTGATTGAGCTACAAACCTGAAAGGGAGGGGAGCCGAAGGCGGTGTTGCGAGGGAGAGGAGGCAGCGAAGGGGAGCCGGAGCCAAAGGCGGTGCGGCAAGGGAGGGGACGGGCGGCGGCGGCGGCGGGGAGCTGGAGGAGAGGAGGCGGTGAGGGGACGGGGGATGGGCAGCGAGGGGGGGGGGGTGTCCGGGGTCGGGGGGGGGGGGGGGGGGGGGCTGTCCGAGGTGCGGGGAGGGGTGTCCGGGGTGTCGGGGGCCTTTCAGGGGTGCGGGAAGGGGTGTTCGGGGTGCGGGGGTGTCCGGGGTGCGGGGGAGGGGGGGCTGTCTGGGGTGCAAGGGGGCTGTCAGGGGTGCGGGGTGGGGTGTCCGGGGTGCGGGGGGCCTGTCCGGGGTGCGGGGGGGGGGGGGGGGCTGTCCGGGTTCGGAGGGGGGGTGTCCGAGTGCGGGGGGGGGGGGGGTGTCCGGGGTGCGGGGGGGCTGTCCGGGTTCGGAGGGGGGTGTCCGAGTGCGGGGGGGGGGGGGGGGGGCTGTCCGGGGTGCGGGGGAGGCGTCCGGGGTGCGGGGGGCGGTCCGGAGTGCGCGGGGGGGTGCTGTCCGGGGTGCGGGGAGGCGTCCGGGGTGCGGGGGGGCGGTCCGGAGTGCGCGCCGGGGGCTGTCCGGGGTGCGGGTGCCGTCCGGGGTGGGGGGGGGGGGGAGGGCCGAGAGGCCGGAGGGCGGCGGCCGGAGGCCCGAGGGCGGCGACCGGAGGCCCGAGGGCGGAGGGCGGCGGCCGGATGCCGGATGGCAGGCAGCGGGGGAGGGTGGGCGGCGGGGGAGGGCGGGTGGCGGGGGAGGGCGGGCGGCGGGGGAGGCCGGGCAGCGGGGGAGGCCGGGCGGCGGGGGAGGCCGGGCGGCGGGGGAGGGGGAGGGCGGCGAGGGAGGGCGGCGAGGGAGGGAGGGGGTTAGGGCGGAGGGAGATCGAGGGCGCGGGGGGGGGGGGGGGGGCGCAGAAGCCCCCCGTTTTTTTTATGTAGGTTAGCGACCGCCATTGGCGGTCGCTAATGGTTAGCTATAGCGACCGCCAATGGCGGTCGCCCGAGTCTGGGGGGATCCAATGCCCCCTTTTCTAGTAGTGATTGTAGAGTTTAAAAAAACACTCCCCCTAGATCGTATCTCATCCATAAACATTCATCACTTACAGAAATAGATTTACACAGTTAAAACAATTGGGGAGATGGTAATTTTGTAACCTCCTTATGCACTAGAATGTGGCTAAACACTGAGGTTCAACCGATAATTCTCAAACAAAATCGCTGATAGTGGAATGGTCATAATGTCAACCACTTGCACATCGGTCCCCACATGGTCCATTCTGATCATGCCTTGTTAAAATTTTTCCTTGATGAAGTGATATCTGATTTCAATATGTTTCATACAAGAATGCTGAATAGGATTCTTCGTAAGATCAATTGATCTCTTGTTATCATAGTAAATAACCATTGGTTGTTTCACCTCATCACCTATGTCAGTCAGTTGCTGCTTCATCAAAAGTAATTGGGTGCATGCCTGGGTAGTGGAGATATATTCATCTTCAATAGTACTAAGTGATGTACTTTCTTGTTTCTTGCTCAACCACCATATGCATTTATTCCCAATGTAGAATGCTCCACCATTGGTGTATTTTCTGTCCACTACAAATCCATCCCAGTCAGCTTCAGAAAATGATGATAGTTCACTGTCTCTTCCTACAGCAAAGTATAAACAATAACTATGAGTATCTTGAATGTACTTCATGATTCTTTTCTCTGCCGACATATGTTACTCCTTTGGATTACTCTAAAATCCAGCCACTAGGTATGTTGCAAAGACAATATCTAGATATGTCAATATCAAGTAAAATAGGATTAATATGATTCTCCTATGCATTGTGGGATCCACAGATGTCCCATCATCATGCTTTACAAGTTTTTTTCTAACCACAATCAGAGTCACCATTGGTTTGGAATCTTGCATATTGATTTTTTTTAGAAACTCTCTTACATAATTTTCTTGAGAAATGAAAGTGTAATCCTTCTTCTGAATCACCTATAACCCTAAAAAGTATGTGAGTTCACCAATCATGGACATTTCAAATTATGATTTCATGTGATTGGAAAATTAATCCACCGATCCATACCTACTTCCATAAAAAAATAATATCATCCACATATACCAATACTATGAACTGATCCTTTTGAGAATTACTCACATAGTGATTTTGATCCACTCATCCTATTTTAAACTCAATCTTTCTTAGATAAGAGTCCAACTAAGAGTATCATGCCCGTGGTGCCTGCTTTAGGCCATAGAGGAATTTATTTAAATTTCAAACCTTCATTTCATCATTTCTAATAAAGAAACCGATTGTTTTTTTAATGTAGACTTCTTCTTCCAAAAATACATTTAATAATGTTGTATTAATGTCCATTTGATAAACATTATAAAATCTATGAATTTCCATGGCAAGATATTTTCTGATTGACTCCAGTCTGGCTACTGGAGAAAATGTCTCTTCAACATCAACACCTTAAATTTATGAGTATCTTTTATAAAACAATCACACCTTGTTTCAGACTACATTTCCATGCTCATCAAACTTGTTCTTGAAGATCCATTTTATAAAAATCACACTGTGACATTTGGGTCTCTTGACTAGGTCCCATGTTTGATTCTTTTCAATATGATCTAACTCTTTATTCGGGTCATTTACCCATGATTCATCCTTTACAACATCTTCAAATGAGGATAGTTCCACAACTAATAGAAATGTAAATTGTTAATTATTCCTCATTCTCCTCATCTATGTGGGTGCAGTCCAATCCCTAACAATGTTGGATTGATCAATTTCTTGTCTTAGATTCCTCCTTTTAGATTCAAAAAAATTCTCTCCAGCCATGGTTTCCTCTTCAGATTCTTCTTCTGAGTCAATATCATGATGTAGCTCCAGATAATTTTTTACACCTTCTTCTATTTATGTATTTGCATTTGCTCTATGTTCACCTTCTTTCTCATCATCTATCACATCAGCATATGAATTACTCTAATCACTTATGGTTTTCTCTTCAATGATCTTAACATCGCTTCTTTCCACAATCCTTCCCAATATCTTATTGAATCACTTGTAGGATTTTCTATTTATTGAGTATCCAAATAAAATTCCATCATTAGTATTATCACTATACTTCCCTTGATTTCCGTCTTTTTTTTTGATGAAACATTTACTTCCAAAAACACAAAATTATTTCAAAGAAGGATTCCTTCCATGACACAATTCTTATGGTGTCGTTATATCACCCATATAAATCCCTATTCGATTTTAAATATACACAACTACTTGAAAAACATCTTTCAAGTAATGTTGAGGAATACGACTCTCAATCAATATAGTTTTGGCCATGTTTTTTACCCATCAATTATTATGCTCAACAACTCCATTTTTTGATGGAGTTCTCATAGCTACCACCACATGTTGTATTCCATGATTCTATATGTAATTTTCAAATTCAATGGAAGTGTATTCCTCTCCATTGTCTGATTGCTAGACTTTGATTATCTGTCTAGTATCATTATCGGTGATTCGTCAATAGGTTTTCATGCAATCAAGAACTTGTCTCTTCCAATGTATAATGATCACACATGCCATTCTACTGTAATAATCTATGAAAAGAACAATGTACCTTTCTCTATATATTCTGACAATATTTTTCAGGCCACATACATCTATGTGGATGAGGTCAAGTAGATTTGATGCTCTTTTCTTCTTTGTCTGGTAGGAACTGCAGACCAGTTTCCCTCTCATGAAAGCATCACAAATATTTTCTCTTTCACGCTTCAGATTAGAGATATCCATGACTATATTCAACTCAGATATCTTTTCCATGTCTTGATGATTCATTTTTCCCAATATCCAATTCCATAGGTTATTTTCTTCTTCAAAATTCATGTAGAAAATGTTTTCTTTACTATCAACCTAGAACATGTTGCCTTCTATTCTGCATCCTTTAATAAGTGATTTTCCTATCTTTCACTTGATAGTGAATCCTTTCTGATTAAAGGTAACTATAAGTCCTAAGTCACAGAGTTGACTTACATAGAAGAGATTATGACATAGGCTATCCACATAAAGGACTTCAGTTTTGTTTAGCTCTCTATTATATAGTTCAGTACTTCCACTGCCATTGATTTTTAGAGCTCCATCATTACCAAACCATACTATTCCATCAACCATCCTATTGACATTCGTTAACAAGTCTGAATTACCTATCATATGAGACAAAAAACCACTATCAAGAATCCAGGTGATGTTTCTTTTTTTAGCCTTGAGGGCTACCTCTACAAGGTTTTATTTCCCAATTTTATTCTTTTTATTCCACGAGACATTGGATTGATTGTAGGAAACTGCTGGACTTTCAATTATCTCTTCCATGTACATGGGTTCTTCATAGTCAAAATATTCTTCCAAAGGAGAAAACCTATTAGAAAGTGAAAAATTGTCTTGTTGATGAGCTTTGACTTGTCTCCAACTTCGGTATGAGTTGTCCATGCCAATCCTCTATCTGCAATAAATGGATTTATGGCCAAAGTTAGAACAAAGAAAACAATATCCATAGAAATTGTTTCTTTTATAAGTAGTAGGATATGAATTTGTTCCCATATATTGAACTCCTAGATCTCCCAAATTTAGATAGATCCTTGCTTCTTTGTAATATGACATAGTATGACCTAGATATCCAAAGAACTGACACTTCATGAGAGGAAACGTCTTCTCACTTTTATTTGTCCTCATTCCTTCTTCCTTAGGAAAATTGTTTGATTGTCAATTATTTCAGGAAACTTGAGGATAGTCTTATGTTCTCTTTTCAGTCTGATTTAAGGGCCACTTTTTCATCACTCCTGGCAATATTACAACATGATCAACTTTCAACTTCCCTTTATTTTGGTCTACTTTATTTTCAGCATTTTATGTTTCATTATCACAACTGATTCCACTAGTTTCCATCAGTGTAGGTCTTTGATCACTCAAAATCTTTTCAACTCCATTAGACCCTCTCTTTTCTCTCTCTAACAGCTCAGCATCTGAGAACCTACTAAATTTTATTTTATTCATTGCCTCTTTTGAACTTTATTTACTTTTTATAATACTCCTAAGAGTAAAAAATTCTTCTTCGATTCCCCCAAAACTTTTGGACTTCTCCTCCAGTCTCAAGGTAAGTTCATCGATGAACTTTTCTTTTTCTTCGATTCTGAGCTTTAGTTACACTACATAATCTGTCCTTTCAAGCATTGATGACTATAATTTTACCAATTCTTCTAGTTGTTCAATTTTAACTTCAAGCAAATTAACATATTATGATGATTCTTCAACAATTTCTTTCTGATTATTTCATCTCTTACACTTATTCTCAATCTTACCAAAATATTCCTTATGTTGAAACTTGGGATCGACATTAGTTTTCAACTGGTTATCTTTAGTTTTTTCTACTGATTGTTATGGATTTTTAAGGGTATCCATCATGGAAACATGGCCTCCAGTTTTAAATTTTGGTTCTTCGTCTTCTTAACAGAATTCATTATCATCATCTTCCTCTTCACAAACAAAACTCTTCTTCGGTACTTTCTTTCAAGATTTGAAGTCTCCCTTTTTGAAAAACATTTTATAAGGATTCTCATTGTGTTCAACTTCACTTTATTCAACTTTAAACTTTCTTGAGCACTAAGAGGCAATGGGTCCAACTTTTCCACAATAAAAACAAGCCATAGGTAACTTCCCTTTAAATTTACATTTTCCCTTCCAGAACTTCTTGGAAATGAAAGAAATAATTTATTTTTCCTCATCATATTCACTACTAATATATTTTTAAATTTTCAGTCTGTCTGTGGATTTGAATTCCATTTCTTTGCTCACTCGTGTTGTAGAATCTTCTGGATTGACTCTCATATCATATGCCACCAGGCTGCTTAGTAGATCATCAAGAGAAAGTTTGGAAATATATATTTCCTCAATGATTGAAACCTTTTCATTGAATAAGGGTATAAGTATTGTCAATATTTTCTTTACAATATCAAAATCTTTGAATTATTTTCCTAGAACATGAATTGATCCAACCACTTCAATAATTCAATTGAGGAATGAGTCTATATTCTCATTACGATTCATCTTCAGATCGTCAAACTTATTGTGTAAGACTTGTAGTTTTTACTCCTTCACTTTGCTATCTCCTTCAAAAATATTTTCAAGTTTATCCCACATGGACTTTGCTAAGGTGAAAATCATCATCTTTAGATAGATCTGATTAGAAAGGGCTAAGTTGAGAGCATTATATACTTTAGCATCTAAATTTATAATTTTCCTATCTACATCAGTCATAGCTAGCCCAATTGGATCAGTAACTTGCATTCCTGGAACAATAGAAAATAGGAATTCCCTTACAGGAGATATTAAATGAGATCTCATTATATTCTTCTAGATCTAAAAATTACTTCCATCGAAGAGGGGGACTCCCCTGACATTGGATGAATTCTCCATAATGGTAAACGACAGATCAAACACCAGCAACCTGCCTCTGATACCACTTGAAGGACCCCAGGACACTCTAAGAGGGGAGGGGTGAATCAGAGTGTAAATTTTTTATTTCTAATGCTGTGGATCTTGTTCCCAAATTAGTATGAACCTATTAAATTTTTCAGTCAATTGAAATCAAGGAGATGACACAACAATTTTACCTGGTTCACTAAAATGTGATACGTACAAGGAGCATACACCGACAATGTTTCAGTCATACCTAAACCCACTAATCTTCACCAGTTGTGGAGTAAAAGAGTTTGGTCACAATCACTCTATTCCAGGCACACTTCCCTTACAAAATTTCATGGATGGATCACCGCTTCCCTATAATATTTCCATAAACTCCCCCTAGCTCACTACTGTGAGATAAGTCTAACTCAGTTTATCGACTTGATGGTCACTTCAATAGATTGCCATTGAAGTCTTTGTATCTGTTTAGCACAAGACACTACTTGCATAAGAGACCTGAGTAGATTCTCATCGAAATCCCCAAACACTCAACAATAATACTCAAAACAACCCTTCACAAAGCCCCTTCATAATGCTCAACCCTTCATAGATCATACCACCTCGCATAGCACAACCCTTCATGGAGATCACTGCCTCACAGAGCAACATACTTCATGAAGCTCACTGAGCCAATGCAGAACTCCTCATGTTCGTGAATCTAATATGAAATATAATAATTGAAATCATTCAATAATTTAAAAGTATCTTCATGAAGCTCAAGCTCACTTAGAACAACCTGCTTTATAGAGCACCCCTGGCTTCACGAAGTCACAACGACCATGGATTTTCTCTCTCAAAATCATTCGGAATGAAGAGGGGTATCCTATTATTTATAGGAATGGTCAAACATGGATCTCCACTTATTTATGTGTGAAATACATATCAGTCAAAACATCTCTACGACGCTTCCTCCATCTCACAAAGCTCCGCTAAAATTTTCGGTTCACAGAGATCGTCATAACCGTAAAGAAACACCGTCTCAAATTACAGATCTTTATTTCATGAAAATACTCATTCAAGTCCTCAAAAAAACCATTACTTTTCCATATAAATGAATTTTTGATTCTATAATAATACCCTTCACGAATCTCAGAGATCAAAATCTTATAATCGCAGAGCACACCGTCACAATCTTCATTGTCTTCGCAAAACACACTTTAAGAAGCCCATATTTGCGAAACTCATGCCTTTTCCATAATTTATTGTGGAATTCAAGAAAAACCACTTTTCACAATTCTTTCCATTACCCAAATTTTGGACCCCAAAAATTTGGAAAATACTAGGAAACGACATCACCTTCACAACAACTTACAACTTGAATTGTATGATCCTTTTTCTTGCAATATCTCTAATCATCCATGAGAGAATTGAAAAAAACACAAACCATGATCCTTTTTTCAGAAAAGAACATCCTTGGTTCCAACATACACATGTGTGTAAAATTAATTCTTTGGTTACCAATTAATTAGAAATGAGAGTAAAAACTATTTGAAAATAAAGAAATTTATTTTATGAAAAACAATTTTTCTTTGCACAAAAATGTTTTACCTAAATAAAATTAATTTTTTTTTGATAAAATATTTTAATGAAATTTATATATAATATATTAAATATTATATTTAAAATTCATCTTATGTGTTTTCTAGACAAGAGATATGAATAAATCCAAATTTACTAATAAAAAGATGTATTTTTTGAAAAGGTAGTTTTATAGCCTTTTAATGGAGAAATTATTTTAAACCTAAATTTTAAATCTTTTATAAATTATATTCGAAAAAATAAAATTAATTTTTGAAAGTGTAATATCAAAATTATATTAGGGTGATTTTTTGAAAAATTTCTAAGAAGTTTCATTTTTGATGAATAACACATTCTAATTGAAAACTACCATTTCATCTCATTTATTATTATAATTAAATTATACTTTAATTTTTTTTAAAGTATAATTATATATACTATACATAAATTAATCAAATTTTTATTATTATAATCAATTTCACATTGAAATTGGATATTAACACATTTCAAACTACCGAACATTTCTCTTTAAAAACCTGTTGTTTCATCTTGTCTGCTGGATTAATTTTAAATTATTTTTTCCATTTTTATGAATTGTAATTGTAAAAATGAATTAAATATTTTGAATCATAATAATTTATAATTTATAAGATTTTTAACTTAATTTTTGACTAAAATTATTAGTGAAAATAGTTAAAATTAATCATGGTGATTAAGAGAAAAATTATTTTTTCTAAAGGACTTAACTTTAAACTTATGTGAAAAAATGAATTAAAATTCTAAAAAACCTAGTGTATGGAAATATTTAGACCCTAAACCCCATTTTCCAAAAAATTGGGTAATTATTGGAGGCACATTAGGCAAGGGAGACCTACCAATAGTGTTTACCTTTTTAGTATTTACTAGAATTCTACTCCCTCTCCATTATAAAAGGGAATTCACTCCCCCCCATTCTTGACACATAAAATTACATTTGGATCATCTAAAAACTACCCAAATAAAATCCAAAATTACCTAAACTCATACTATAAGCCTTAATTTTGGAACAATCCAACCAAGGAAGTCCTTTGGTGCTAACCAAAAGGAGATACCTGAAGAAGATGTAACATTCATCAATGATTTTGTTTATTTCTTATTTAATCCCATTAAATTATTTTTATATAATTTTTATATAATAAAATCAGAATCTTCAATATACTAAGATGTTTTTATGTTAAGTTTACTACCTAAAAATTAACACACTTCCATCAAATGGGATACACAGTCATCATTCACGTGCATGGTGTACTACCGCATCGCGAACCGATGTCGTTCATTCTTCTATTACCTCCTTTCAAGGATGGGAATAATTATGAATTTATAGATTATATTTGATATATATTATTTTTATGAGGTTATTTTTATTCTGTAATTTTTATATCACACATAAATTTTTACTTTCCATTTTGTGGGAATACGACAACATCGTTCATGTGTACGAGGGACTACCGCCTAACGAAGCGATGTGATTATTTCACTCCTTACATAGAATGTATTAAGGATGAGTTTAATATAAATATGTAATATACATGATATAATAATTATAATATAATTATAATATATATATATATATATAATTTACTTTTCTTTATTTTAATACAATAAGAAAATGGTAATAGCGTTTATACGCACGTATGACCTACCATCTCCATGAATAGTGTATTTCATTTCCAATTTCTATATTTTATAGATTATTAAAAAAATATATATAGTGAATATATATGATATTTATATCATGATTTATATTCTTTAAATGAGTAAATCATGATCAAAGTAAGATGGCCAAGAATAACAAGTCAAAACATACATGAAAAAAACAAAGTGTTTATTACCCGAAGAATACTTGAACATGAAATTGTTAATTAAAAAGTAATATCAAGTAAAAATAAAATAATATATGGTATGATATATATGGTTATGGTTCTATGGTAAATTTATAATAAACTTATATTTATTATACCGGAGGTTTGAATGTGTATGAAGGAAGTCAACACTTATGTTAAGGGGATTTCTAGTCTCACTTTAATTTCATAGAGACTTATGCCATATTCACCACCCAATTATTTTTGGTGGTGTATATAATTACCCATGAAATGATATATCATGAATTTAATTTATTTTATTATATTTAATGTTTTAATTTATGTTATTATTTCTTGTATCTCATGATTCGAAATTTAATCAAGTAGTTTTGGATTCCTGTGTCACTTTTATTTTCTGTGAGACACATGCTATATTCACCACCTATATATTATATGTGGTGTATATAATATCCATGAATGTATTTTATGATTTTTATAATACATTTTATTTGTGTTTACATATCCATTTAATGATCTCTCGTTCAAGGGTTTTATATTTCAAAAGTTAACAAATCGAAAAGGTGTTTTTGCCTCAATTTTCCTTCTATGAGGTGTACATTATGTTATGAACCTATATTACTTTATGAGGTGTATATAAAACAAATTTTACATGTAATATACTCATTATATTTTATGTTTCATTTTATTTTTTTCAATCATGGGTCTTATGATTCAATGTTACCAAAGTGGAAAAGATTTCATGTTATAATCTCATCATTAATCAAGATTGTTTATTATTGAGTATCAAATGTTGAAATATTATGATATAACTCTAAATAATTATCATTAATTTTATCCTAATATGACTATTCATGATATATACAAGTAATTTTCCATTTTTAAACTCTTTTCTACTTAATATAATTAACATTTTTTTAAGGAAATCTCACTTTATTTCTCTCTTCGATTGAAAATTTATGTTCTTTAAAAATATAGTTTTCTAAAAATGTTTTCAAAATGTTTTTAAATGATATTCCTATCTCGTTCTCTAAGAAAAGTATTTTTGAAATGTTATATGTTTTAAAAAGTGTTTTAAATTACTTTTAAATATTCCTTTACAATTTTTTAAATCCATTTTCAACAAAAAACGTTCTGCAATTTTTTTATAATTTATAATGACATTTTTAAAGAGAAAAGGATATTTTACTCTCAAGAAATATTTTAAATAAATTTTAAAGAATAAATTATAAGTTTTTAAAGTGGGTTTAAAAGAAAATTATTTTGAAAATGTTTACTATTTTTAAAAATTGATTGTCCAATAAAAGTTATTTTCCTTAAGAAATGTTCCAAGTGATCTTTCAGAATTCTTCTCCATATAAGATGAAATCCTTTGAATTAGTTCATTATTTACTAGGATACTATCTAAGGAAACCATTATTATTCTTCATTTGAATGTTTTAAGTTAAAGTTAACTTGTTGTTTACGAAACCTGTTTCTCTTACATGGCTTATACCATGACAAAACCCACTTATTTTCATGGGTTATGCTATGATGAAATGATTATGAAACCTATCTATTTTTCCTAGGTTATGATATTATTAAATTTTTATAATACCAATTTCATTTCATGTCTTATGATATGATGAATGTTTTATGATCCCTTGGCACAAATAAATATGGTTTTCATTATGTGATGGGTGGGACCTATATCTGTCTCCAATGCCTTGAGAAATGATAAATGTTATATGATAATAGAGGGTACATGAGTTGTTATCCCAAGACCAAAAGTAAGAGGGTACATGGGTTGTTAGCCTAGTGTTGAAAACAATAGGGTAAACAGGTAGTTATCCCAATCCTAAAATAAGAGGGTACATGGGTCGTTATCCCAATATTGAAAAAAGTGGGTACACAGGTTGTTATCCCAAGCCCCAAAAAAGAAGGTACACGGGTAGTTAACCTAAGATCGAAGTTGGTAAATGGGTGGTAATCCCAAGACTAACATGTTATGAATGTCTTGGTGTATAGAATCAACATATAATTTTATATTCTTATGTGTATACCCCAAATTCCATTTATTATGCCTAAGTTATGATCTCATAGATTATGCACTTTTATTTCATTAGGATTTATATCTTTTGAACTTCCAATACTTATTCCATGACTTAAGATTATGATCTTTGATATGTATGATATGATCTTCAAATGTTATGATCATGTTCTATTACCCTTATACTCATGTTATGCTTACTTATATCCTTTATTTAACCTTACTGAGTGTCTGAGATCACCCTTTCTTATGTTTTCTTTCCCCAAGTTATGAATAAAGGTTTTAATTAGGAGTAATAAATAGGAAGATCAATGTGGTAAACATTGAAGATATTTCTCCAAGTTATAATATTGCGTTTTGTGTTTCCAAAGACATTAAACTATTATGGTCCTCAAGAATATACTTTTTTAATGTTATGAATATTCATAAAAATGATGTAATATATATGTATGTTAAGGTTGGTTCATTATAATCAATCCAATCATCAATTACCTATTGGTTGGGATTGACTCGGAACTTGATGGGTCTCTATCACTAAAACTCATAAAGCGTTCTCAGCCTATACCCATCATCTACTAGTTTTGTGGGTAACATTTGCTTCGCAACAAGTGATGGTATAACATTTCCCCATGTTGAGGTAACTACTTTGGAACAGGTTCCTATATCAATGCCTCATCACTAAGGGGATCATCCTTATGATCATGATGTTTAATACTAGATGTCGTATATCATAGAGGGATCCTAAAATAGTAAAGTTGTACAATTGTTAATGAGTATATCTAGAGATCTAACTAAAAAAGTATATGAAAGCCACAACCCATTCCTATATGTTCCATGTACCAATGTTTTCCTTACAACCATTTTCCACATGTATCGAGTCAAAAGATAGCTGATCAGAGTCTTGGTGTATGGACACATCGGCCGCTACGCCAACACTAGAGTCCCTGCTTTGATATTTGAAGTCGAAATACTTAAGACTGTTTCCCTATACCAATATCATAGACTCTGGTCCTAAGGTAGAACTGACTACCTCTAATAACACTCTGTCATGACCCATCCCAATGGGATCCATGCTGTGACTACCCCAAGCCCACCTCCAATAGGCCATGAGATGGAGATGAGCACTAAGTAGGAATATCAATCACATGGGTGGCCTTAGCCTAAGGTACCTGTACACACGTGCACATCTACAAAACCATACAATGCTTAAATATAAAACAAATGATTAAACATGTATGTATACATCTAAATCCCACTATTAGAGTATGAAAACAAGTACTGGAAATAAAAAGTTCCAAATACAAGCCACCCATAATAATATTAATACATGTCCAACCAGAAAGTATAGAAGGGGACTACTGTTAGTGAAACCAAAGGAATAAACTATGGTCTATCTGAATCACTAATATCCTCCTAGTCTTAGTCCCTCTTGGAATCCATAAAAAGGCCGATTATCTTCATATGACACAACACGTTCCAGAGATCCTCATGCAGGGGTGAGTATAAAAATACCTAGTAGGACACCCCGAAATCACTAAGAATATGACATCAAGAATAACTGTTATCTCATCATAGGTATATGTATACAAAACATATAACAAGAATATCCAAATATACTAAACAAAGACACAATTTCTCAATATAAATTCACAACTATAATGAAAACCTAGGAATCATGCTCGAATGTTCTGAATTGCACTCATCCTGGAGAACACACTCCATGAATAAGATACCACTGATGGAATATTTCCATGATGTACTGATGATCAAGTCTCTCCATAATAAGTATACACTATAATTCTTAAGATAATGATATAAAAATGAGGATCACTCTTAAGGACATGGGGTATACTAATAACTCACTCTAGAATAACCCTATAAGTAGAGGATTGACGCCCATATAGTGTTGGTCATGAATAAACCAAGAACTCCACCTAGGGAAATATTATGATAGAGGATCACACTCTAGGACTCATGGAAGGTTTCTAATAACTATATCCAGGAAGTCCCACTAAAGGTATCACCATCCTATGTGTAGGATGTGATTCCATGACAACCCTCAGGGAATGGATCAAGGGAACACTCCCTAAAGAAAAGTTTCCAAGACAAAGAGGACAAGAGACCTAAGACTTATTTGAAAAATTAAATAGTGTGAACTATTAGTACAAGGCATGTCCCATCAGTATTAGGTTTTTCCTATGTATCACAGCCTGTGCTTGTGTATGTGTCTGAATACACTATGTTTCTGAGTCCATGCACTTCTGGCAGTGTCCGTGTCTATGTATGAATAACTATTCCTGTTCCTGTATACCTCCCTAGGTACATTCCAAGATTCTAAGTAAGGGTCACAATCCATGTGAAAATTTTTATACACCATGTGATATTTATCTTCCCGTGAAAACCCTAGCACCACCCCAGGTGGTCCCACATGCTGTGTAATATCACATTACATGCCATATTCTGAGGGATTTTAAAAAACCCATGGTTCTTCTCTCAATGTCGTAATTTTATCCTCTGACTTCCAATATAGCATTGAATCATTCTAGAAAGTGTGGATTTGGTCCGGCCGACCCTTTACATCACCGCTTTTCAGAATCTTTCCATTGAAATGTACGGGGAAACCATCATCATTGGTCCCTATTACCATCATATACACCAATTGAATTGAGGCTCTCAAATACATCCTCAATACATTATTTAAATCATTAAATTTAAATCCCATAATCAATCTAAAACTAGATATGCGATATCAATCTATTGTGCCAAGAATCGAGTGTATAATGATTGATTAACCAATATTTTTTGAACTACGGGCCAAAGGAATTTACCATGATGAATGAAGAAAAGTGGGTTAAATACAAGAAACACATAAAGGAGGAATGAACCTATGATATGTTTGGTTGGACTTGATCCACTACTTTTATAATGATGAATAAAGATTCAATAAATAATAATAAATTCTTCTAATAATCCCAATAGATAAACCCATACCCATAACATGACCAATATTCAAATCAATTCATTGGTTGATTGATTCACGTTCATCATATAAATAATAAACTGTGATATATCCAAAAAATATAAACATCCTTCCTCGATTTAGATCAAAAACAGGCAAAGAGTGGTTTCATGCCATTGTTGTTGACAAGATCCCCAAGTCCTGTCACACAAAAATTGATGTTCCACGATCTGATGACTGCATTCCAATGGAAGCTCCTACAACTCTCTCTAAAGACTCCTCTCGATTTTTAGGGTTATATGGATAACCCTATAAACTCATCATAAGAGTATTTATATAGATATTTTATTAGTTCAGGGTAATTAATTAATTAAATAAATTTGTTCAATTAATTTATTTAAACGTCTACCCATGACCGCGCCCAACCCAAATGTTTGATGCACTCTAAGGTTATAATGCACCTAGGGTAATAACCAAGATTTGAACTCATCGTCTAACTTATATTTTAGATCCAAGTCTCCATTTTGAAGTCATTCCACATTTTTATGAAAATAGATCACACATGAATTTAATATATTTAAAAAATTAATTCAAGGAATGATGGGTCTTGAAATATCTCATCGTCTCAGTGCCAAAATCTATAAATAATCCGTATAATATTCTGAAACAAAACATGGAAAAATTAGAGCCATTATAAACAATTTTAAAAACATTAATGTTCTATTTTCTTCGGACCCCCTTTCAAAACAACCAAATCATAACAAAAATTGTCAAAAAAACCACCACTGATCAAACAAAAAAGTGTACCTATAAAAAAAATTATTATTTTAGTAATACTATAAATAAATAAACATGATATAATACATTAATAAAATTACACTTTTAAACATAAAACATACACTTCGAGTTATATTGTGAATATCGTGTATCAGATTAACGTGTGGTTGATTCCAATATGTGAAAATTGATTTATGTATCATTTTTATGGTATCAAGACAATCCAAGTATATTATCTCAATTTTGAGTATGTGATGAATTTTTTGAAATACAATCCCTCTATAAAATAAATGCATGCACTTTTTTCACGATGAACACATCATGTTTCAGAATGATATATGGAAAATTATGACACATAAAAAATAATTAATGGATCATTTTCATAAAATATTAATAAAATTCAAGTGTGTTTTATTGATTTTGAGTGAGTGATGAGAACTTTTAACAAAAATATCATTTTTAACTGAAAACATACACTTTGAGTCATATCGGTCGCACCATGTATTAGATTGACATGTGATTAATTCCTACATATCATGTATGACTTATGGATTGTTTTTCTAAATTACAAGCCCATAAATGTGTGTTTTCTCAGTTTTTAGTGAGTGACACATGTTTTCAAATAAAATGGATTTTTTTAAAAAAAAATTTGAGTCATACATGTCACACCTTATATCGAATTGAGGTGAAACTAATTCCTAATGTCAAAAATCACACTTTTATTATTATCATAAAGTATAAAAAACATGGATGGGTTTTCTTAGTTTTGAGTATCTCAAATATCTTTTGATCTAAAATGTAAATTTTAAATAAAAACATGAACTTTGAGTCATACTGGGCACACCATGTGTCAAATTAACGTTTGGTTGATTTCTACACCTAAAAATTCAATTATAGACCATTGTACTAAAGTATCCAAATAATTATAGTGTGTTTTCTTGGGTTTTAGTTAGTGAGACTCATTTTTAATAAAAATTCCATTTTAAAATTGAAAACATGAACTTTGAGTCATACTAGTCACATCATTGATTAAATTGACATGATAAGGATTTCTATCCGTTAAAAATGATTTATTAACAATTATAATAAAATACGAAGATAATATGAGTGTTTCTTCTTAGTTTTTAGTTAGTGATATTTTTTTAAACTAAAATATAATTTTAAACAGAAAACAAACACTTTGAGTCATACTGGTCACACTATGTATCATTTTGAAGCATGAATAATTGATAAATATAAAAGATGGCATATGGATCATTTTAACAAAGTTTTAAAAAATGAACATGTTTACTCATTTATTAGTGATTGAAACATGTTTTTTTACTAAAATGTCACTTTTAAACTGAAAACATGTACACCAAGTCATATTTGTTAAACATTTCATCATATTGAGTTGAGATCGATTCCTACACATCACAAATGATTTATGTATTTTTTTCCTAATATATAAAAAAAATCTGAATTTGTTTTCTTGGTTTATAAAATGTTACACAACATTTGAAAAAAATAAAATTTTAAATAAAAAATGAACTTTGTTTCATACCAAACACACCATGTGTTTGAATGATGTGTGTTTAATTTGCACACATAAAAAATGACTTATAGATAATTTTAATATAGTATCAAGATAATAAAACTATATTTTATTGGATTTTAATGAATTTAACATATTTTTATCTAGCACTACTCCAGATATAGCATTTATTAGTGCTAGAAATTTCCTTCATCAAAAATAAAAAACATTGATGTTGTAACCACTTTTAAAAGCTGATAGCTTTGATTAGTGCTAAAAAGAACACTGATAAAAGGGCCATTCATCTGTACTAAAAATGAACTAATAATGGGGGCCCGTTTTCAATGCTTTTTGTAGTTCTAATAAATGGTACACTTTATTAGAATGTTTTAGCACCAATAAAGTGGCCTTTTATCAGTGATATTCCTAGCATTGATAAAATCCATTTTGCAGCAGATGTTATACTAAATTAAAACACACTACAATAGAAAATGAAAAATTTATTGTTAATTTAATTTACAATAAAAAGAAAAGAAAAAACACTCTATTAAAAACATTTCAAACATTGGTTTTTACGATTACATTGGTGTGTATAATTTATCACAAAAATTATCATATTAAAAAACACTAATGTTCAATTGTCTTTAGCCCCTAAACCCCTCTAAAATGATCCTGATCGTGCTATGAGTTTCCAAAAAAAAACCACCCTATCTTGAGAAAAAGAGTGAAAATATACAAATTTATTTTATATAAGTAATAATATAATGAAATAAATTAAACATAAATATGAAACAATCAATTAATAAAATATCACTTTTAAACTAAAAACATACACTTCGAGTCATACCAAGAACACTATGCGACAAATTAATGTATGTTTAATATATTTACTTCAAAAATGATTTATGGATCATTATTTTTAAGTATCAAGACAATCCAAGAATTTTTTTTAGGTTTTATGTTTGTGATGTGTTTTTGAACTAAAGTGTCAATTTTAAACTGAAAACATACAGTTAGAGTCATAACGGGAACACTATATGTTAGATTAATGTGTGGTTTGATCTTACACATCATAAATAATTTATGTATTATTTTCCTAAAGTATTAAGACAATCCAAGTGAATTTTCTCAGTTTTAATTATGTGTCATGTGTTTTGAATTAAAATATCAATTTTAAATAAAAAACAAACATTTAGTCATACCAAACACAACATATATAAGATTGATGTGTATTTTATTACACATTAAAAATTAAATAGGGATTATTTTCATAATTTATCAAGAAATTTTGAGTTTATTAGCTATGTTTTTAGTGTGTGACACAATTATTTTAACTAAAATATCATTTTTAAACTGAAAGTAAACACTTTGAGTCATACCAGTTACACAGTATGTCAGATTAATGTGTGGATAATTCCAAAATCTCAAAAATTCCTTATGGATCATTTTCATAAAGTATAAAGACAATGTGAGTATATTATATTGGTTTTCAGTGAGTAAACATTGTTTTTAACTAAAATGTATTTTTTAAATTGAAAACACACATTTAGAGTTATATCAGTCACAACATGTATCAGATTGAGGTATGGATGATTGATAAATATTAAAAATGACTTATGGATTGTTTTACTCAATTATCAAAACAATAAAAATGTGTTTTTTTAGTTTTGAGTTTGAAACACATATTTTAAACTAAAATGTAATTTTAAACAAAAAAACAATCACTTTGAGTCATATAAATCTTACAGTGTGTCATATTGATGTGAGGATAATTCCTATACACCACAAATGACTTATGGATATTTTTCTTAAAGTATCAAGATAATCTGAGAATGTTTGATTGGTTTTCAATGAGTGACTCATGTTTGTAACTAAGATGTCATTTTTAAAATGGAAACACACATTTCAAATCATAAAATTTACACTGTGTATCAGATTGAGATATAAATAACTCTTTTTCATCATAATGGACTTATGGATAATTTTCCTAAAGTATAGAAAACATATATTTTTAAATTTATTTTGAATATGTCATAAATATTTTTAACAAAAATAGAACATTAAACTGAAAACACACACTTTGAGTTATTTCTAAACTAAAAACACAAAGGACTAAACATAAGTAGATAAAATAAAAAAATATCTATATAAAGAGAAAAAACAGCACCTGAGTGCATAATCCTTGTTGAATATATTGTCTAGAATTGTTTTTCTATGATAATTTTGTTCTCTTAATTGATCATGAAATGGTAAAGAAAACAATTATAGAAGAACTAATTTCTTCATGATATTTATGAAAATTTTCTAATTAATTATTAGATAGACATGATAATGAATTTAACTAAACAATTAGATAAAATGATGAAAAAATTAACTGAATATGTATTAGGCAGTCACCTATTCATTATGTTTACATAAATTCTGACACCTTGTGTTATACCCATTCATTTCTAGAAAAGTTTATTTCCTCTTTTGTATACATAGACTGTTGAAAGTCCTTGTATTATTGAAAAAATATAAATAAACAATGGATTAATAAATATTTTAAATAAAATAATAATTATCATTTGAAATACTTCTTTGGGGATGATTTTTTGTTGATATAATACAACGTCTTTCATAAATTTGGAAACATAATAATAACAATTATTATCATTAGATTATTTCGAACACTGTAGAAACATTGAAAAAATATTTAATTTATGTTGATATATGTTCTATTAGAGAAATGTTTTTATATTTAACCTAATTCCTATCCACTTATAGAATTATATATGCTTCTTGTTCTCATAGACTAACCACTTGCAATGAATTGGATGATATTTAAACACCACTCTATAAAAAAATCTCATTAAAACATAATATAAAATGTATAAATTGATGTTTATTTATAAAAGGCTACATGTAGCATATTATAAATTGATTAATTTCATCTTGTGTGGTTTATTTTTTGGGTATCCATTCATTGAATTCAAAAAATAAATATTTGGAGTATCCAAATTGATTGTAATGAGAAACCAATGTTCCCTAAAAAAGGAATAAGTAACAAATAAAATGAAAATATATTTGATATGATTAAATTAAAATGTTTTACTCCTAAAACATGAGTATTAATACGTTTCTATCATATGTAAGTTTATTTTAAAAAAATATAGCCAGTTTTCCACTCTTACTAAATACTACTCTTATTCCAATATATTTGTGTGTGTGTAGAAGTGATGTGAGGACTAATGAGCCCAATTTTTTGTTCACAAGGTATCCACTTCAAATAGTACCAATATATATGCTTATAAAAATATGAATTTTATTTAAATATAATTAACATAGTATATTAGCTATTGTAAAATTAAATTATGAAAATACACATCATGTATGAATTTACAAATGAGACTCCTAGCCATCCATTCTTGTGGATTTCATCTACATTATCAATAACCATAATGGATGTAATAGAATCTACATAATTTTTTTTATTAAAAATAAATTATTTTCGTATCACCATATTTGAGAATTTTATCTGCATGAACTTTTAATATTAGTAAATGAATAAGTTGAACTGGTGGGGTAAAAGTGCTTTCAGATTTTTTTGATCAATTGGTTGATCCTTTAGATTGTTTTGATTATACATTCTGTTTTCCCTTCCTTTACTCTATCTGTAATAAAATTCTTCTATTTTGGCCTTTTCCTACTATTTTTTACTTCTTTTTCATTTAAAATAATTTGGAATGATATACCTTCTTTTCCACATGTGTTTTTGAAAGATCAAATAACCATGCTATGAAACTTACAATTGAATGTTTGATTGTGTGAACATCCAGATCATCATGGGAAATAGGAAGATCAAAGGTTTAATCATGAGATACATGAATCCCCACTCACATATTACCTTTTGGAAGTTTTTTATTATGTATAACATCTCCTTGGATATTATAATCTTACCCCTCACAAAGAGGTGATGGGAGGGTGCTGATAGATATAAATCACTATCATTATTACCCTATAGAATATTAGTATAGGTATGGTATCATTGTTTTTCTAATTCATATTTTGAAGAAATAGTTATGTAAAAATTAATTTCCATAGTTATGCTAGAACTTTGAGGGGAATAGATCACCTTAAATATGGGGGTGGGAGATATTTCTGTAGTGGTTTTTGTAGTGTTTATTCTTCTCTTTGATGTCTTCCTATAACATTATATAAATACTCCTATAAATTAATTTTTTTTATTCTATAGTAGTTATTTATGAATATATATTCTATATTTTATTATCTTTATCCCATACAATATTTATTTTCTCAAAATATTTCTAGGGAGAAACTACAAAACACACACCTCTGATGTGACCATATTGTTCTAGCCACCTCAAGGACACTTAATTTATTTTTAATTGAGTATAGATGAAGATGATTCTTTATGTCTAAACAGGATAAAAATATTGTAAGATAAGTAATCAATTGTTATGTAATAATTTTTTAATGATTTTTTTATTATGTCATACTTACACATGATTCCCAAACTTTTTGTGTGCCATCATCTATTAGTATTTCATGTTTATTTACAAGACCCTTTTTTAAAGGAAAAGATGTAGGATGTAAGTGGATTTGGATTTGGATTTATCAATATACATATAAACAATGGAACATAATTACGTTTTTTTCATACAATATTAAAATATTACTATAGATTTAAAATACATACCATTTTTTTTCAAGTGAACCATACCCCATCCTTTTTTTATAGAAGGGGTCTGTTGGTTTTGATGCACACTCTTATTTTCAACACATAATTACTATTTTATTAATTAAAAATTATTAAGCAAAGTGATTAATATATTTACTTTCATGTAAACTATTACCAATCACAATGTACCTAAAAATATTCCTCCTCATGATGAATAATAAACCCACTCCATTTTTCTTCATTTATCATGTGTGCATAAATCTGTGGTGGGTGTGGGTTTACTTTCCCTTTAGCATCCTGGGCATTATTCTTCATAATAATTATCTAAAATCACCTATGATACTTTATAGAGACAATTAATACAAATTTTTCTTGGAAATAATCTGGTATAAATGAACTCCACAGGGGATAATGAAGAGTAAATAAACGCTTCCTTTATATTTTAATAAAATAAAAAATTATATCATAATGTTACCTTATTATCATCCAAAATTAATGCCTTAACCATGGGAACAAAATTTTTCCATTTATCTACATTAATAAACATGCGTACTTGATTAGTGAGACTAATGTAACTAATGAAAATAGACTTGTTGGGGTTAATAGGCTAGCCATGTGCATTACATCCAACCTCAAATTTGATGCCCCTATTTCTCACCTAAATAATTTTTGTCAACACCATCATGTTACCATGTTTTTTTATTTTATAGGACATGGGTTTTGCACCTTCTAATATTTCCTCAGATTAAACATCATTACTATATTGTTCCTTAGGATTGGTAGCATCATCTTGTAGTGAAACATGTTGTTCCTTTTCATTATGGGAATATTTATATTTTTAAACTTATTATTCCTTAGGATTTGGAGAATCAATATATGAAGACTCCATTTTCTATATAATCTGTTTGAAATTTAATTTATATTACATAAATTTGACAGTGAACAAATAATATTATGAGGTAGAGAAATATATATTAAATAAACCTAATTACTGAACTCTATTTTTATTTATTTAAAGGTTGATGGGATTTTACCACTCTATAAAGTATTCAAATTCCCTCATTTTGGTATCCTTTATCATAAAATACCCTATCTACATTAGTAATTATATGAAATTATTGGGATTTCCCAATTAAAGGGTTACCCTTAATTTAATTGACATATGACCCAACAATGGTTTTGGTTGATAATATAATAATTGAACACTTTCTATTTATAGGATATGGGATATAAAATACTTACATTTCCTATGATTCCATTATTAATGGTTCATCCTTATACCCTTAATGAAATCTAATTTCATAAATTCCAATTCATTGATTTTAATTGAACTCTTGTTATCAACCTAGTTGCATTGAAAAATTGGCACTTGGAATGTTTTATAATCTAACTACTATATTTTTCTATGATGCCAAAGTATGACATATTGTCATAAATTTGATTTATGTATTTGGTACCGGATACATGAATCACTTTATCCACAAGTGTTACTATATAATTTTTCGTGGTACTATATTCATCATGTTCCTTTGTATAAAATATATAACCATTAATTAATTAACCATTATAAGATAATTCTTTCACATTTGGTCATTGGGATATCCAGCGAAGTATCTTAGAAATTGAATTCTGATTTGATGTTTACTTTTTAAAAATATATTCTTGACACCATAGTATAAACTTTTAATAATGCTTATTTGATATCCATATTTCATCCCTTGATGGATTCAAATGAGTAAAAACTAATTTGTGGGTTTCAACATATGGTGAAACCTTAAAAGTATTACATAAAATGTAAAGGAATTCTTTTAACCACTATATATTAATTATTAAAAAATATATTCTATAAATTCCATCACCGAAAATCCTCCCAATGTGATGATATTTTAGTAGAACAATTATTTTTACATCAAAGAGTTATCCAGTACATAATTCAATGACTTCCTCAACAACATATTTCAATGCAATACAACTTTCTTGCCTAATTTGATTTTAGACATACCCTTTAAAAATATTTATATATATTTCAATGGGGGTATGTACATATATAATGTATAGCACCAAATTATCACAACCCTCCCCCCAAAATGTACCCCTCTTGGGTTGGTAATGATAGAACATAAATGGTGACTACTCGAGTCCCATCTCCAGTAGGTCTCTAGTTGGTGACTAGCACCAAGGGTATAACAAACATACATATGGGAGAAATTACCCTCTAAGAGAACATGTGGAAGGGAGATATAATATAGACACACCAAAAAACACCTTCTCCACCATATATATAAAGAAAACCCAAGTGATAAAATGAAATTCTGTAAAGTACTATAAAAACTAAAAGGAAAACTAAAAGTTCCAAAAGGTTAAGACAATAGAAACGACAAAGACCAAATAGCTCCTCAAAAACCATGATCTAATAATATCCAACCCAATATCCAACATGTTCTGGATGACATGAAAAATAGTTTATATATATATAGGGTGATAATAATAATATACTCAGTTGGATCCTCCCTGGAACATCTCATAGAAAAGATAAAGAAAGAATGCTAAAGCATAGTGATCAACAATGAAACTAACTCCTCACCTAAAAAAGTATACTAATTTCCCAACCCCAGCATGGATAAATCTCAGAAAGTATCAAATACAAGAGATCATAAAATATAATAACAAAGAATAATGGGTACCCTACTCCCACTTTTCCACTAGTTTGCTGCTCTACCCCTACATAGCTTATCCTAATCCATCTCTCCCCAAAATAATCCATCCCAAAGACAACTAGGAAAGAAATCACAACATGCCCCTCATGAATCACATCATCACATCATCCCATATCAAATCACTATATAGTAACCAAGTAGTTTTAATAATCCACCATAGCCCGTTTGGCATGTATCAAACATCAGTCATTATAATTCAAGCCATCATAGCCCATACACCAAGTAAGGGCCTCAAACCATCACAAAATATACACGTCATACCTATAATAATCCATTGGACACAATATCCAGTAATACATGTGTGTGGAAAAACCAAAATCCATCACTACCATATATACCCACATGTGGGAAAACTAACCACTATTCTTACCATCACAAGTATTCACCATGAGGAGAGAGTAGGGCTTGAGGGGGTAGTTATCCATCCTTCCTCCCATCAGGATGTTGAGAAAAACCATTCCCATATTCTTCTAGGTTCCAGTCTCTCTAACATATGTTGGTGGGGTAGATTATCATATCATAAAATATACACGATATAATATAGATCAAAACCACATTATGGGAACAACCTAGTCTTAAACTTAACTATAGCTAACATCACTCGGACTCCCGACTACCACTACAAAGACATGATATACTATAGGTAAACAAGAATATTAAAGAGATAAATTAATTATTTCTTAATTTTTTTTATCATTTATTCCAATTAATAAGTTTGTTAGACATTAAATTAACCTTTGACAATATTCGACATTCCATTACATAAATCACTAGTATAAAGTCCACACCCTCTAGGAATAATCCAAAATGAGTCCATGGGTTATCCAGGTCATCATGTTTCAGAATTTTCATTCCATAAACACCAAACCGATGGGTTAAGAATTATTTATTCATTATTAGAATAATTCCATAATCCATTTAATCTAGGAAAACCTTCCTAATCTACCCAAATAGGAAACATTCAACCAAGTATATTCAATTACCTTAAGCAGTGGGGAAATGAATGAAGATAAAACAAGAAGCTCTCTCGTTGTCCATTAAATAGAATCCTAAGTGAGCGTCCTATATTTTAATAGAACATTAACAAGTAATCCTAGCTTCCAACCATTATATCATATATAGTGACATCCCAAACACCCTCTTGCATATCTTTATACATCTCTCAATCACATGCATCAAGTACTACCACATCATTTGGGCATCCCCACCACATATCACATCAGTCATCCTGGGATCATCCATCCTATGCTGATATTACATCAGGGCCTCCCCGCTCTAGTGATGCTCACATCTGGTGCACATCAAAAAATTATTAGGAAACAAACAAACACAACCAACAGGAAAATCTAGGCCCTAAAATAAGACATCCATCCTTCACACTTAATCGATCTCTCACAACTCCAAACTCAAGGCATTTAGGATTCACAAGTAGATGGGAAAATCCAGCCTTAAAAATTATATTGATCAAATAACCATTTTTTCTTCCATCTTGAATTAACTGATTCATTATTCATAGGTTCCAACTTTGGTAAACTAATGAACCAAGATACAACAAGATATCAAAAGCTAAACTAGCTATCTAACATTGAAACTAGTATCATCAAACTATTAGAAGTACCATTCTCATTTAACATTCCTTTTATTTATTATCAATAGTAATAAACATGAATAAAATTATTCATAATTTCTATGAACACATGGAATAAAACATTTAATTAAGCATATTCAGTGCATCAATTTGAATACCAACAAATTTTAAGAAACACCAGATTCATTAAACCTTCCTATTTATTATATAACCAATTAATTATCTATTAATTACAAATTTAGGTTCTTTTCCATTTTCCTTCAATAAAAACATTCCAATCCATATAATAACAAGACATGATAATAAGTATATCATAAATATCATATTATCTATAAAATCAAGAGGCAAAACGCTATAATGGTATAAATCAAATCAACATGCGATTACTACAAAACATTACATTATTAATGAATTTAATATTTTTTAGGTCAATTACATTTTAATCCAAATCGATAAACCACTCTAACTTTACAATTTCGTGAAAATAAATAGGAGAAGAAATGAATCCTTAAACTTAAATGTGTCAGTGTTCTTCACATGAAAATAAACCAACATCATAGATCCTGATCACCACTCCCATAAGAAGATGGATCCATCCAAAGACACAATGGAATAACCACACTAAATAAAACAAAGAAAAACACCCTTAAAATCATGGAGATGATTTGAAGTCACATGGAAATAAGAAACACGAGTAACTAGTTCAAAAAACTATAAGAGAAGAGGTATAACATACCTCAAATCACCAAAGATTTAAGATGGAAGGTTGGGAATAGATCCCCATATAAGGAATCAAAAAAACATGGAAAAAAGGTTTTTATCCACCTAGAGTTAAAGATAAGGGCCATAGGTTTTCATAAAACCCAAAGACCATTCTATTTATAAAGTTGCACTGCACAATGGATTTATACAGCATGAAACCCTTTCACTTCATGTAAATATAGAGCTTTAGATCTCAAAAAATGCATCACCATGATCCAATTAATTTTTATTTTTTACACATCATGTAACACCCCTTAAACAATCCTCAAACAATATATGAACGGTTTTTTTCTTTGAATAAGCTCTCACCCAAGTAGTGAATGGAGAATTCATGATGTTAAATATGTACACATAATGTTTTCTTCCTACTTAAATCTTTTAGAAAAAAGACTAATCTAGAACCACTCTATGCCTCCTCTGAGAACCATGAGCTTTGAAAACAAAAAAGGGTCAAACTATATGGACATGTCCCCTTATAGTAAACACCTCTCAAACAATTATGTTTATTGAAAATCCAACAATAAACCCAGAGAAAAAAATGAAAAAGGGGTCATCCAAACGGTTACCCTACAAGATACCTCTCAAGGATCTCATCATCACAGGAGCTCAACCACCTCACCCATAGAAAATAAGAAAAAATCAACACAATAGAAAAAAAACTCCTAAACACTCTCCTACATGGGATACCTCTTAAACGAGAGTAAATCCACAACAAGTAACAAGAGGAAACCATCTCTTAAACTAGAATGGTCAACATACAGAATAGAAAAGTGTTATAATATAAGAGTTAAACATCAAATAAATCAATATAGTGAGTACGCATATACGAATAACATTATTAGGTTCTCTCCTTCAAACCACTATACCACCAAAAGACACCAAATGAGGGAATAAAACATCCACAAAACACCTTCTCTTAGTCATCTTGGATCACCACATATTGTTCCTCAAAGTCTTCTTTATCATCAAATTCAATCTCACACCAATTGATGACATGAGAGACATTATGATGATAACAATGGAGCTGTGACATGTGAAAAATATTGGGTATCTAAATCATCTATGGGAGAAGTGATATATGATCCACCATGAATCCCATATGAGAAAATACCTCAAAAGGATCAAAAAACTAAGGATAAAGCTTACTCCTATGACCAAACCTTCATTACCCGTGATGAGGAGTCACCTTCAAGAACACATAATCTCTATATTTGAACTCTATAGGTATCCTCCTATGATCAACATAGGATTTATAATGATCATGTTCTTCCTTCTTCCTCTCAAGAATTACCTATACCATCTCTATCGTTTTTATACCATTTTTAGCTCGAGAATTGTTTCCTCTCTGATCCCATTCCAAAACAATGGGTAATGACATGGTTGGACATAAAAATATTTAAATGCTTCCATTAAAATGGTGGATTGGAAACTATTATTGTAGGAAAACCCATATAAGGGATGGTTCCATATCCACAAACCTCTAAAATCTAGGACACAAGAGTGAAACATGTCGTCAAGAGTCTAGATGATCTTTTCTATCTGAATATCTTTTTTGTGGATGAAAAGTAGTGATAAGGAATAATTGAGATCCAAAATCATGATAGAAACCTCTCCACATCCTATAGGTAATGTGAGGATCATGATTAGGGATTATCATCGTTGATAATCCATGGGGTTTCACCACCTCCTCCAGATACTTCCTCTACAAAACCTCCATAGAGCTTGACTCCTTGATCACTATAAATGGAACTATTTCATTAAATGATCCAATATCACCCATATAACATCATATCCTCTCTAATATTGAGGTAAAATGGTAATAAAGTCATTTTATATTTCCTCCCACTTCCACTGGGGAACATTGAATAGCTGGAGAAAACCCTTAGGAACACGGTACTCAGACTTCACCTTCTGGTAGAGAAAACATTGAGAAACATACTATACTACCGCATGATTAAACCTAGGCCAAAAAAAACTGGCCTATCAAGGCTCGATATATATTTTTCATGCTGATATTTACCTCTAATGGTGAACTATGAAATTGACATAGAAATATATCACACATCGCTGAAGGGATTAAAATCATTCCTTGAAATAACACTTGGTGTTGTACACCCTCATAACAACCATCAAGAGAATCGTAAAAAAAATGGTCCCTCCAAGCCTCAATCTCAGAATCCCATAGCTAGTACTCCTCCACATGCTACACCAAATATGATTGATCTGTCATCTGAAAAAGATAACATCTATCTCCAACCTTTCCCATACCCAGATTCATCACTAAGTGTTTATCCATCGCTCTCTAGGAATCTCTATATTCATGCATGGAATCACTATGTGAACTCATTATCAGAACATTGGATACAACATTTCCCTTTCCTTATATAAAATATTAATGTCATAATACTGATAGAATTCCCTCCACTGATGCTGACAGAAGTTTAAGTCATGTTGGGAGAATACGTACCTCAGTATTTTATGGTTAGTAAAAACCAAAAAATGATCACCAATGAGATTATGTGACCAAAACATCAAACAAAACAAAAAAATTTCCCGCTCAAGATCATGGGTGGCATAGTTATGCTCATGGGAATGTAACTTTTGAGAACTATAAGAAACAACTGATCTATACTTCATCAGAACACATCCCAAGCTCAGATGTGAATCATCATAGAAAACCTCAAATTGAACTCCCTCATGTAGAAAAAAGGACTGGAGTGCTAAACAACATCTCATTCTCGTACTCAAAAGCCACCTAACACTATTCATTCCACAAAAACTCCAAATTATTTTTAGTGAAAGCTATCAGAGGAGTCAAAACCTGAGAGAAAATAGTTATAAACCTCTTGTAATATCCTACATGACCAAAAAAACTATACGCCTTAGCCACCATCTTGGGGGATTCCCAAGACAAAACCATATGTATCTTTAAAGTATCCACAACTGATCCCTTCTGGGATATCACATGATGAAGAAATGGACAACACAATCCTAAAACTCACACATCAACAACTTCCTGAAATACACTACACGAGACAAAATGAAACAGATTTTCATGATCCGTCTTCGACACAAAGTACACAATGATGTCATTAATGAAAACCACCATTAACTTATCTAAGAAATATCTAAAAACTACATCCATAAACCTCATGAACATGGATGTAGCATTTTTCAAACTGAATGAAAACAGAACGAACTCATAATTCCCTTGAAAAAATGGAAAAAAATATTTTGAATATCCTCATCCTTAACCCACATATGATGATATACTGATCGCAAATAGATTTTCAAGAAATAACTAGCCCCATTCAACAAATCAAATAAATCTTCAATCTATAGAAGTGGATATAATTTATACACTTTCATTTGGTTTAAGCGATGAAAATTGATACAAATCAACAAAATTCCACTGAAATTATTCATGAACAAAACCGGTGCACCCCAAGGTGACACACTCATCCAAATAAAACCTTAATAAAATAGATCATTGATCTTTTCTCATAGATATTAAAACTCAAAAGGAACTATCCTAGATAGATACATTGAGGTAGGAGACATGCCTCACTGTAGCTTGATCCCAAAATCAATCTCCCATCATGGGGGTAATAGTAAAACCTCCTCTGGAAAGAAATCAGGGAACTATTATAAAACCTTGGGAAAAACCAACCACTAAAATTATAATAAACTCAAAATCAGCTCATGAATCAAGAAAAATAAGGATGAAACATATCTATGACCCATCTGAGGGTCTCGCTCACAAAAAAACACCATTGGCTCTCCATCAGTGTCATAAAACAAAACCTTCCTCTGAAAGAAATCCATTACATCTCGCGTAAAATACAACCAATCCATAATAAGTATGATTTAATATGGTCATATCTATAAACATAGGAAATATCCCCAAGATCCATGCTACCCAAAAATTAAATCATAGTTTCTGCATACTTCATTCAAGTCAGTTCGACCTCCAACTGAAATAGTCAACACCATGGGCACTGAAAGCCCCTTTAACTCAAATACCAAAGAATGGAAAAGGGTTGGTGATATAAATGAGTGTCTCTCTCTTGAATAAAAAAGCATGAAATCATATAAAAACTAGCAAAGGGTACATCAAATGATGTCTGGCTTATGCAGTATTGGAAACACTAAAGCATTAAGTTGGACAAAATCTTCTATACAACCACTCTATCCCTACTAATTACCTCTTTAATGGATGGTCTCTTTTCTCGAAGGAAATGTAGAGTTTTAGGGTCTTCCTCTACCTACCTCATCTCCACTCTGCTAATCCCAAACTAGAACACCCTTCTACTTCTTCCTTAGCTAAAACTACCTCAATGGAGGAACCTGAAGCTGAACATCTGACACAAACCGACTTTTCAGAAATTCCAGAAACTCTTTATGATTATTACCTCTACCAATATAAGAAAAACATGCATTACAACCATTGGAATAATTATGAGAGTTATATCCCCCAAAGAAACAAGATGATGAGGGTTGGGACATACCCTCAGATGACCTAAAGATCTTTCATCCAGGTAACTAGTAACCCCATAACACACCTCTAACTTTTCAGAAATCATGATGACTCCCCTCTCATAATGATCTGATTCCTGAAAGTTTCCTCTCAATAATCTTTTCTCTCACCAGAACCTCTATATGAATATTCAACATAAATAAGCTAACCTGACACTATATCTCTAGACGTAAAGCCTCCTTAAAATGACTTGCCATGGACTCCTCATTTTGAAAAAGGTATAAAGAATATCACAGAAGGGTACTAAAATGGATCTCAAAATCTCACACATTGGAACTCCCCTACCGAAGGGTAAGTAGCTCATGGTGACTATCCACATTCATATTCAATGAAAGGAACTCTACTCAAAACTAGTCTAGGAACTTCTCCCATGGGATTGTAGAATCCTCACAATCCCAAAGTAACAAGAACCACCAAAGCCTCACTACACCATCCAACATTGTCAAATCCAATGAAACCTAGTGCTCCCTCAAAGCATGGATCAAACTGAAAACTATCATGAAATCCTTCAAATATTCTTCTGTGACTAAATCTGAAATGCATCCCTCATACTTATGCAAACTCTGACCCTAAAACTCTCAGATTGTCATCCTACAAGTTTCATAATCATCAAACTACACTCCATGGTGATCTTATGGAATATCCTACTGAACATCTTTAGCATGAACCTGAAAATGATTTTGACATATAGGCATGCCTAAAAAAAAGGAACAAACTATTATAGATCCCAAACATGGAATATGTAATATCTAACATTAATTAAATAAATATTTTATTATCTTTTTTAGGTTTTAACATATCCCAAGGTCTACCCATTTCAAATATAGGAATAAAAAAGAATGATGCATGATCTATTCCTAGGCCTTTACCCTGCAAGCAGTATCACTTCATTTAGTGGGCTCATTAAAATTAAAGGCATGTAAATCAGATCACATGGGGATCTATATACCCATTTCTTAGTTGGTCTCTCATGTTTTTATCACTTACTAAACTTATCTAACACTATTTTCCTACTAACCCATGAAATATCACTTGTTCCTAACTCCAAACTCCATCCTATCCCTTAACCTGAACCACTAATACCACTATGTCACCACCCCTCCCCCCAAAGTGTACCCCTCCTAGGCCAACAATGAGAGAAGGGATATTGTGATTTCCCGAGTCTAGCCTCATGTATGCACCAAGTTGGTGACTAACATCAATGGAATAATAAACATATATATAGTAGAAATTACCCTCTATGATAACAAGAATAAGAGATAGATAAGAAAGATAAACTAATCAAAATCTACTTAGAAATATATATATATATATATATATATATATAAATAAAACCCAAGTGAAAATATTCAATTCCATATAGTAATATAACAAATGAAAGAAAAACCACAAGTACCAAAAGGTAAAGAGTAAAGCGACCACAAAGCCTTAATGACTCCTGTAAAACCAAGATCTAGTAATATCTAGACTGATCTCCAATAATTCTAGTTGACCTTAAAAATATTTTATATATACATAGGTTTATCATAACAGTATACTCAGTAGGATCATACTTGGATCCCCTCATGAAAAAGATAATGAAATCATGCTAAAGAAAATTGAACAATAGTGAAACTAAATCATAACCTAAACATGTATACTATGTTTCCAGCCTTCCCGTGGATAAATATCACCATTTATTGAATAAAATAAAGCATATATTAGAATAATGAAGAATCATGAGTAACCCACTCATGATTCCCCACTGATTTTCTTTTATGCCCCAATGTCGCACATCCTAGGCTCTCTCAAAAATAAGAGAGCCCAAAGACACCTAAGAAATGAATCAAAATATGTACCTCATGCATCACATCATCACATCATCCCATATTACATCTCCATATAAGAACCAAGAAGTTTATGGAATCATCTATAACCTGTATAACATGTATCATACATTAGGAATTATACCTCAGGCTATCACATCCCATACACCGAGTTAGTAGCTCAAGCCATCACAACCTATACAAATTATACCTATAATAATCCTTTGGATACTATATCTGGTAATACATGTGTGTTAAATAACCACAATCCATCACAAACCTCTACACAAATACATGGGAAAATTAACCACCGTGTATACTAGCACAAGTATATACTAAGAGAATAGAGTGGTTCCAAAGAGGGTAGTCAACCATCCATCCTACCACCAGGATGTTGGGGAATACACTCTCTTAGAGTCCACTTGGTGTCAGTCACCCTAAACAAAAAGGGTGGGGTAGTGTATGAAATCAAATAATATACATGATATAATATAGTTCAAAACTAAACTACGGTGAAAACATAGTTTTAGACTCAAATAAATCTAACATCATTCAGACTCCTGACTACCAATACTAAGACCAAATATCCTATAATCACATAATAATATTAAAGAGATACATTAATTAATTATTATCTTTTGATCATTTCCTTCTGTTAATTAGTTTATTATAAATTAAATTAACTATTAACATTATTCCACATTTTATTACATTAATCACCAGCATAAAGTCCATGACCACCTTGAATAATCTAAATTGAGTCCAAAATTTATCAAGGTCATCATATTTTATCATTTTCATTCCATCAACACTAAAACCATGGGTTAAGAATTATTTATTTGTTATTAGAATCATTCCATAGTCATAGTACTTTAGGAAAACCCTCCTAAGCTACCACCAAGTGGAAACCTGAAAATAACAACATCCAGCCACCTCAAGTAGTGGGGGAATGAATGTAGATAAAACAAGAAACCTATCTATAATCCATTAAATAGAATCATTAGTGAGAATAATAGCTCTTAGAATAACATAAATAGGTAAGTTTATATTCAATCTATTCCATGGTATCTAGTTCCATCCACAAAACAGACAGGCATATCCCGATGCATCTCGCCATCATAGAAATCAACAGATGCCACATCATCTAGACCTTATTTCCCACATATCACATCACCTATCCCAGGATCATCCATTATAAGATCATATCACATTTGGGACTCCATCCACCATATCAAAACACATAGTGAATCTCACATCCAAAGCACATCACAAAAATTAGCAAGTGGAAAACACATCAAACAAGTCAATCTTGGCCCTAAAACAAGGTATCCAACCTTCACACAAAAACAAGATCTCATAGATTCAAACTAAAGGCACTCAACCTTCTCAAGTAGATTGGAATACCAGGCCCTAGATATTATCTTTATCAAACAATCAGTTTTTATTCCATATTGAATTAACTAATTCATTATTAACAGGTTCCAACTATGGAAAAATTAAGGAATCAAGCTATAATAATCTATAAAATTCTAAACATGCTTTGTAGTATTTAAATCATCTCTAAAAAATATATTTAAACAAACAAAACTAAATTAAAATCAAATTATTTTGTTGGATGATGTGGGTCAACATTGGAAAGTAGTTTTTAGGACGTAACCGTAAATAAAATAATTAAATAAAAATTATTTTATTTTCAAATACTATAACTCATAAATGATAACTTGGATTGGAATTCTGAGAGTACTATTGAGCTCGTGAGGGTTTTATTTCATTAGGTTGGGCCTAATCTCGACCGATGCTGGTCGAGGGTAAAAGTTAATTTTTTGGATGTTTTAAAAGATAATAAAATAAATTTTGAAATATTTTATTTTATTTCTTTTAACATTTTGTAGAAATGAAAAAACACTACAATGCCATGAGAAAGATGATGTTTCCATTCATAAATAAAACAACATGGTGACTCTGCAACACAGTGAAACGATGATGATGAAACACATTTCTTCATTTAACAAAGTGATAGGGATATGTGATCTGTTGGATAATCCTAGAGAAAAATCCCTGGAATATCTGGAAAAAAAAATTCATTGGTGAAGCCTCTCGGCAGAGAATGATATGCTGTGAAGAACACTGAAAGATTACAAATCACAAATCATAGATCAAGGACTGAGGATCGAGGATCGATGAATGATGACGGTGCAACTCCATTATTCACCAAAGACCTATTAAATTCTCTAGGTTGGGTTTTATTTCTGTGTGATTTCCTTTTTCCGTTTCGATTTCCAATGATGAATATGGGCCAACTCATGAACAGGTTCATCCATAGTTCAATCATTTATTCGGGACGTGTAATTTTTATGCTAGATTAAAGGGGTTATACCTTAGTGGTTAAAATTATATTTTAGTTCCTTTTTTTCTAATGGGATGAATGAAGGCCAAACTAACAAGGCCAACATTCGTTCCTTGGGAGTTCAGGGTGCTCTCTCTCTTTCATTATCTTGTTTTATTCACCGACAGACCCCTGTGGTTGCATTATATTCTTGCTGATAGGTTCCAAATATAGAAGGACCCCCAGATCGACGGTGAGACAATTAAGAGCACATGATAGTGGAGATGGAGACAAAAAGATCACAAGGGTGCTCACGGTTTAAAAAATGGTTCACCACAGTGATGGTGGTGACCCATGGAAGGAGGGCCACCAGCGAAAATGCACAATAGCACGGAAACCCGGCAGAAGTGACTGCCAGCTCGACGACCGGTGATAGAGATCCCCAAGGTAATTACTTCGGGGTGTCAGACAGGGGCCACATACAGTGGGATTAGACAGATGTGTCATGAATCCATGTTACATGGTGCCGGACCACGGTCTAGAAAGACCGTGACAAGACCCCACGATAACCACCCTAGGGAGGTTCATGCGGCGACCAACCGTGTTGACCAGATGAGGATACGACACCCGCCACATTTGGGTAGAGAAGCCAACCCACTCCAATGGGCTGATCTAGGCAGGAGACCAAGCACTGAGCTGGGTTAGTGTAGTGTGCTGGACCAGCAGTGAGTCTGGTCGACCAGGTGGGTCGGTTCAGGCGAGTCCCAGGTTGGGTCAGGTCAGGTCGGCCCATACTTGGACCAAACTAGCCCCTTTTTACCAAAAAACCCCATAACTCTCAAACCTTATGTCTGATTGATGAGTCATTTGAGGATTTGGGAACCTTGAGACGACAAAATCCTTTTGATATACTATAAATGAGTGTTCATTAATGTTTACATATGAAATTTGGTTTCATGATTAAGTTATCTCAGAATAATAACACTACAAGTGGGAATCCTGTGGCTAGCTGTGACAAGAAGACTATAAATGTGGGTCTAAGTGACTCAACAGGTCTAAGTGACTTAGAGGGTCTAAGTGACTCAATAGGTCTAAGTGTATCAACAGTACTATGTGTTCTGTGGTTACATCTGATAGTCTTTATTTTCATACTTAATATTTATACCTGTATGAGCTGACTCTAGTGACTCTCTTGATAATACTTCTTAGATGCTTCACTTTTTGTACCTCTTAGGTCGTCTACTCAGTGTATTTATTAGTGATTCCTTTGTGGTATATTTCTTAGTGATTTCTTGTGGTATACTTCATGTGTTTCTTTGTGGTATACTTTGTGGATTTTATTAGGGGCATTATCTCTGTGGTTTTAGGGTACCTACTGAGTATTTTGTTACTCACCCCTATATAGGCTTTGCCCACAATTTTCATTTCTTATGAAAATGATATACTGCTTTGATAGAGTCCTTAGTGAGACGGAATAAGAATAAGGGGGCGCTTCAGGGTGACCCGATGGACATGGTATGCTTCAACGATGTTCAGATAACTTGTTGTACCTACCCATCAGGTAGGGTTTTCAAATGATAAGATCCAAGAGTGTGTACTTATCTTTTCAGTGGGTCTTATATTCTATCCTTTTTACTTTTTTTTGTACTTTTACTCTTAGTGGCTGTATTAGTGGGATACATATCTGTTTACTCAATGTTTTTAGTTTCGGTACTAGTTCTTGGGGACGGGTGTGTGTGCAGAAGTTCTTAGGAAAATACTTCACCTTTGTGGTATATTCCTACTTGATGCTAGTCACCAGCCACTAGCCTATGGGAGGCAGCCTTGGGGTAGTAATGGCATGGGCCACGGGGGATGGGTCATGATAAAGTAAAAGTGACATTTTTTCCAAAAAACTACTTTTATGTGTGAAATGTGTTATTATTATAATAAATAAAACAAATTACTATTGGAGAATTATTTTAATGAAATGTGTATATATATTTATATTCCGTCAAATTATTTATCATTTATTAAATGTTTTTTCTAAACATGGGATAATAATACTTTCAGTTTTATGCTTAAAATGTTTTTTAAATATAGTTTTCTTCGTGTTTTACACATTTATTTTAAAATTAATTTCTGCCACATATAGAAATTTAATCAATAAAAATGGATAAAATATTTTAAATAAGGAGATAAAATTTTTGGAAATATATCCCTTTACATTTAGGTCATTTGGAATTGCAACCCTAACAAAGTTTTTTTAACTCGGTAAGGGTAAAACGAGTAAAACAGGGTTAAACATTTGGTTTAAGGCCTTAAAATTTAAATAACACTTTTCTTTTATACTCTTATATGGGTGGAGTTTGAATATTATCATCTATTTCTTGAAAATATTTTCACTTGGTTTGATTTTTCTTTTATTAAGACCTTTATATTATTCTTTGAAAAGGATAAATACAAAATGTCACTCTCTTGACATTAATAACTCTAAATTTTTATTATAAGAATAAAAAGAGGATAAATTTATAAATAACTATTTATTTGAAATATAAATTATTTTTTTATCATGTTAAATTATTTATAATTTTTAGTGATTGAATAATTTCATTAAATTCCTATGCAATTCCACATAATATTTATTCAAATTATAGAAAAATAAAATAAATGAATTTAAAAATACTAAAAGAAATAAAATATGAGTAAATTATTGTATTACATGAATTTTATAGATACATATAACATATTTATAATTTCTTAAAGTATTATATTATAATTTATATTTTTTTTTTCATTTTGACTCTAAAGTAAAATTAAATGAATAGTGTCAAAAATGACATTAATGATATTTTATGTCAAATAACATTTTATTAAAAAAATTAAAATCATAAAAATATTTCAAGAGTAAATGTAAGATAATAATTTTTCTTTAATATCATCCCTTATACATTTAAAAACTATTTTTTACCTTATAAGTAAAATTATATCTCTTTAATATTAAAAAAGTTGTTACCATGTCTATGATAAAAATTGGATAACTATGGGGTTAAACCAAACAATAAGTCTTAAAATGAAACCAAAACCTATCTAAATTTCATTGGATGATAATATTTCAACCTAATACTCTTTTTATTCCAATCTATTTCCATTTGGAACCATTTTTCATGAGAATTGTTTAGTTGTATTTTAATCATTTTAGCAATTCCATGTGTGTCCTTTCCCAACCTTATAAAAGGAAAGCCATTTTATCTTTTCTTTACACAACTTTGAGCCATATAGCTAAAAATACTGCTAAAAAATTCTCTTATCAACATCCCTTGAAAACATTTATATGTTATTTTATTCATAATTACTATTCCAAGGGTCCTTAAGAAATGATCTAAAGGAGGTATCATGAAGCAGTAATAATCTTACCCAACCTCTGTCAGTTTATTTCTTTTTATAAATACCTTAAATATATGTTATTCATAATAAAATAATGACTTATGTATCTTAAATATACTGAAATATTAGTATGATATTTAAACCACCATTATCAATCTCCTTTTTGATCAAATGATAACTGAAAGTATTGCTCGTGCGTACATGTGGACTACCACATCCACATAGAGATACAATTAATTTTTCATCACCATATTTCATGGAAGGGTATTATTATAAGTAGAATTTTAATACATTATATTTATGTAATTATTATTTTTATTTATTTATAATATCATATCTACCTTCTTACCTTTCAATCTGTTGGAAAATATTATTGTCGCTTGTGCATACGTGTGGACAACCACCTCCACGAAGTGATGTGATTAATTTTTCATTTCCACATTACATGTATTGTAATAAGTATGTATTTAATGAATATATATCATATATATGATAATTAATATGGAAATTTGAATTATTTTCAACCTTTATTTCATTCTATCTGTCAGAAAGTGAAAACAAAGTTCATGCGTATATATGACCTACCATCTCCGTAAATGGTGTAATTAATTTTTCAATATCTATAATTTATATATGATTATAAATAATTATATAATTAATATATATGATATTTATTTCATGTTTAAAATTTTGGATATGATGGTACCCTGATCAAAGTACGAGTAATATAATTACTAAACAAAAATTCTCATGAAAAATGAAACTGTTAACACCTAGAAATGATGATTTAAATAAGGAATTATTAATAAATGGGTGTTAAAATGTTATAAGTAGATAATATATGATATTATAATCATGTTCATGACTCTTTTATATAATCATAATTAATTAAAATTTAATATATAGTAGGTTATAATGCCTTCAAGATAATTTAAACTTGTGTAAATGAATTTTCCTATCATATTGACTTCTGTGAGACACATTCCATATTCACCACTTGTTTCTTTTATATTGTGTATATAATGACCATGAATATTTTTTATGATTAATATCTTAAAAATAACGAGTATATACATATCTATCTAAGTTTATCTCTTTCATGAGGTTTTGATTCGAATGTTACCAAAGTAGTAAGTGATTTAAGTTTCAATATCCTTTTAATCAAGATTATTTATACTTGAATTTTTATAAAAGGTAATTATATGATCCTTTTTTGATAATGTTATTTCATTTAATTATCCTTGGTTAGTTGTAATTTCATTTTTCTCACTTTAGGTACTTAATATATTGAAAGAATATTTTTATAAAAAATTGACTTTATTACTCTCTTCAGACAAAAATCCTTTTTCTTCTATGTATTTGTTTTCTAAAAATGGTTTCAAGAATTTTTAACCATTATCAAATGATTTTTACAATAATTTTTACCCATGATTTAATTTTTACATGATAGTTTAAAATGAATCTTCTTATTTTTTTCCAAACAATGTACTTTTGAATTTTTACTAAAAATGTAAAAGAATTTTTTTTAATGTACACAACATGAATTGAATTTCCTTATTTCATAAACATTCAATACATTGTATATTCCTTTACAAGTCTAAAAGGTTATTTTAAAATTAAATGTTTTACATAATATATTGAAATTTTTTCTATTTTGAAGAAGTGATTTCAAAGTGAAAAAGTATCTTCCTTAAGAAATATTCTAAGTGATATTTTAAGGTCATTTTTATCTAAGATAAGATCCTTTGAAGGTACTTAGAATTTATTTTGGTTATGATCCAATGATACAATCATAATTATTTCTATGGATTTTTTTGTTATGATGATGAAATATCAATGAAACCCATTTTCTTTTCCATAGGTAATGTTATGATGAAAATTTTTATGATATTATGGAAAATATATGAATGGATTTATGATTATGTGACAGGTGGGCCTATAATTATATATCCCACTAATGAATTGGGTAATGGTCAATGTTCTATGAGATAAAATGGTATATGAGAGGTTAACCGAAGCCTTAAAAAAGTGGGTACACAGGTGGTTATATCAATCCCAAAATAGGTTACACAAGAGGGTATACCATGTTTAATACAGGTACATGGGCGATTATCCCAAGCCTAAAATGTTCTGAATGTCTTGGTAGGTAGCCTTGATATAATATTTATATGATTATTATTATGAAACACTTATTCCACTCTTTTATGACATGTTCTTATATTAATGGTATGATCTCATATATTATGTTATTTTTTTGACTTTATGATTCATGTATTATGAAATTTAATGTTTTTTCTATGACTCAAGATTATGATCTATAATATTAAGGGTATTGTTTTAAAATTTTAAACACATGATCTCATACCCTTATTCTCATGTTATGTTTAAGAGATCATTGATATCTTCCTTTTTACCCTTGTTGAAAAAATAATCTAAGCCTTTCTTATGTTTACTTCCCCAAGGTTAGGAAGAAATGTTTTAAGTATGATATGTCTTAAAAGTGTTCTAATTACGAAGAACTTAGTAAGAGAATATATATAATTATTATGAACAAGTTTTTTATGTGTATATGTTTCCAAACACACTAAATCTCTACAAGTCTAGCATTGATTATAATTTTATGTAATGAATATTCATTTATTAATATGTAATATTCATATATGAAAATTATATGTCAATATAAAGAACAAATCAAATTCACAAAATATGATAAAAATTTCATTTTTCATAGTTGAAAATTTCACTGGGTCTATATATTTACTACATATATTTTTGAATAATAATAAAATCTTTGTAAATGTATGATGGAAGTTCTTAGGAAAAATGAAACATAAAGCTACATGCATTATATCTTGTATCAAAACATGACTATCATGTGATGTTAGGCCCTTTAACATTCAAGCATCCACTCACATGATATTCTTGATATTTTATTAATACACCTCTAGAACCATTATATCACTAAGGAAGTTTAATTAGTGATATCTCTATTTATTTTAAAGAGTGTCAGTAGTTGGGGGAAGAAAATTACATCTTTCACCCTTTATCAGCTCCAACTCTTCCCATATACCCATGTCAATCATGTCCAACCTAGCCTTAATTGCATCCTTTATATTACTATTTTAATTTAGTAATGTTCTAATGACATTATACCATATTAGTTTTTCCACAATCATGAAATCAAAAAAATATATAACCTATAATCAATTCCATAATGGTAATTAAAACAATCATCTCATTTTCTAACTAGTATTCATAAAGGTTTTCAATTTTTTTTACCAAAAGTAGTGGTCACATCCTATACATTCTCAAATATTTTATCACCTATTAGTGGAGAATATTTTGTATCTTATTCTGAATTCCCATCGATTTTTTTCATCCAATATCATTATTTATGTTGTTGGGGTAAAAATATGTGATTTATTAAAAACAAAATCTTCGATGAAAGTTTCAACAAAACTTAGTGTGTACCTTGTTCACAAATGGGACACCCTTTATTTCCTTTAATGATATATCTTGAAAATTTTACATGCATAAGAAATTCATTTATCTTATATACAATATTGATCTAAACATGAAATATACATTTTTTAAGCATCATAAAACATAAATCTAGAATAAAAAATTAATTTCAAATGTTTGTCCAATGGATCCAAATAAACTTCAAAATCATTATCCGGTTATTTTGGTCCCTAAATAGAAAGAGACAAAATAATGTATTTTCAATTATTTCATAACCATAGTGGAAATTTGTAATTTACAAACATAACTATCCATGTATTGTGAGTGCTTATTTGTAAACCAAAAGCATTCACTCCATCAATATATAGAACAAGATGCAGGTTTCTTATATCGTTTCCAAATTTAGGATACTCATGATCAATTTTATTCCACTAGGAAGAGTATGTTGTGTAAAAAAGTTTCCCATCATGATTTCTTGTATCTTTATGCCACATCAATTTCCTTACATTCTCCTCACTTATATATGGAATCCTAAACTATGGAATGATTTTAAATTACCATAAAAATTTGGTAGGTCTTAATTCATATTTTTTATATCAAGATTCACCACACTTTAGAAGTTTTTTATATAATTCATTGTGCTTGTGAAATAGTATACATTTATTTGGGAATGCATGTATTCTTTCAGATATTATAATCATTGAACATATATTTTTTTAGCATCATATATTCATTATGGGATGTCATTATATCTTGGTAGCCTATCATTCAAGAGAGTAATTAGTCTTGTAAAGCTAGTTTCACCCCATTAGTTTCTATATTTTTCTTTATTTATCTTCAGTATGGAAACCAATATTATGTATTTAGTACAAACATTATACAATGGAATCATTTCAAAAATATTTAACTTCTAAAATAGTTTTAGATAATAAAAAGTTTATCTTAAACTATCATATCAATTACTCAATATGATATTCATCATCATTCACACTTGTAATATTATCCTCAATATAGTATATATCATTTTTCACCCTTCTAATCATATTAGATGATTCATAAAACATATTGTTATCCCAATCACTAGATACATTCAGTTTTCCCCATGCATTATTCGACATTTAAAACTTCAATCTATTTTATGATATTTTTAGTGTTCTTCCAACTCCTCTAGACTAAATAGCCTTGAATAACATCAATGTAAACATTGAAAAATTAATTAAAAATGGTTATATGATTGATATTTGGAAAACTTGGTGAAGTTTTTCACTCTATCCTCATACTATTTTTGTCATATGATTGACATATATCCATTTTCCACTCACATTCATCCTATTTGATTCATTAATATTCATACTCAACAAAATAAATAAATACATAGAAATTATCAGCTTAGAACCCTAAAAGGAAATTCCTTATACGCACACACATATAGTCATCATATTTGATATAAATTTTATTTTCATCAATAACTTGTTTGAAAATATAAAGAACAATAATTATTTGAATCTAAAGTATTATAACACACATTTTCTATTATAAGAAGTAACATATCCTAAATCATTTTTTGAAATAGATTTATTGAGACAGTTAATTCACTCCCTATCACTATCAATATTCACATGAAACCAATGGATTTCTTCAACTGGGAATTATTATGGTATATATAATAATACTTTACTATCAAAACATGTATAAAAAAATAAATTATTGATTTAAATATTATATTCACCAGAATTATTGGATGATAATGGTAGAAATTAAAAAATACCATCATGTCATAAATAAGGAGTTTTTTATATGTCATAAAAAAAATATGATTCTAGTATTGAGAAGTGAAGTGAAATTCATAAAGTTTAAAGGTTTAATAAATTATATATATGTTACAGATTTAGAAGAATATAAGAAATTGTTGATGGAGGAAGAGATGGATTCAAAGGACACTATTGAAAAAAATAAATAAGAAAGTAAAGGAACAATGTGATATAATTGAATAATGTTTTCATGAGATGAATTTAGGAATGGAAATGGAAAACTCCATATAACCTCAATATATCTCTTAAAGAAGAAGTGTAAAGAATTGATAAATAATACAAACAAGGATAATTCTTCTCACCTAGAGTATTTATATGGTCAAATGAAGGAGAAGGATTTTTCTATTGAGAAGGTTGAGGGATATATTCATCTTTTGACATAGAAATAAAATTCTATATATTCTCACACAGAGGCATCATTTTTTAAAAATAATTACAATAATCTTGAGACTGGGAAAAGAAAGATTAGTGTGTGTGTATGGAAACTAGAAAGACAACCATAGGATAAATATTTGAAGAAACCACATCTTAAATGAAAAAATATTTTAAAAGTTATTATTTCATCAAGTGGTAATATATTGAAACTAACAATAATCAAATGGAAAGATAAAACAACCAAAAAGGGAATAGAGGGGAGTTGGTGATGGGAACTAAAATGTTGTTTATCCTTATAAGAGAATGAATTTGATCAGTGAATATAATATATACATGAATGTCAAAATGTATCTAAAGCATACCAGCCAAAAACATGATTGATAATATTGAACCTACCCACACTACTTGCACATAAAATCTTTGAGGCACCCCATTTCCCCTGAACTAGTAATTATATGCTCTTTTTAGTTTATCCCTAGGGTAAAAGATTGAATTAGATTCTATAAAACCGTGATCATAATTTCATACCTTTGGTTTTGAGTTTTTATTTGTCCAAAATGATCAACTTTGACTACAATAGACCTCCGGTTCCACAATAACTTTAGTGTGGTGTGAGGAAGACGTGATGCTAGGTTTATTTTATAAATAGGGTGAAGAATTTTATCAGCACTTACCAAAATGTGATGAAAAAAGTGTATTTTATTAATGAAAAAAACATAAACAATGTGAAATCCAACTTTTATCAGTGCTTTTTAAGGGTTGATAAAAGTTATGATTTATAAACACTAAGAAAACACCGATAAAATTAGTATTTTTTAGTTCTTATGTTTTAGCACCGATAAATACTAATTTTTGTTAATGTTTTTTTAATAAATAAAAACTTTTATATATTCTAAAAAACTGCTGATAAAAGTAGTAGATGTTGGTGCTTATGTTTTAATGATGAAAAAAATGTTAAAAAATGAATAAATAAACAATATTAATCATATAAATAAAAAAGTATTAAAAATAAATTATAATGACTATTAAAATTATAAAACATTGAAAAATAAATTTTAAATAATTAATTATATAAATTACAATCATATTAAAAAAATCGAAACTTAGTAAATAAATAAATAAAAATAAATATTAAAAAATGAGTTAAATTTCAAAAATATTAAAAATTAATAAATATTAAAACTTAATAAATAATGTTTGAAAGAATTAATATTCTAGATAAATAAATAAATTTGAATAAGTTACAAAAATATTAAAAAAAAGTTAATTTATAACATTAATTGCATAACTTACAAACACATAAATAATGAATAAAATGAATAAATAAATAAAATTAATTATATAAATAATAAAATTATTAATGATGAATAATATTGACTATATAAATTAAAAAATTATTAAAAATTACATTTAAATAAATTATTTATAGAAATTTCAAACATATTAAAAATGGTAAAACTTGATAAAAAAATGATTCGATTTTATTCATATAAATAAAAACATATTAAAAATATTAAAACATAGTAAATAAATTTATATAATTAAAATTTAAAAAATGATTAAATTCTAAAAAATAGAAAAATTAGTAAATATTAAAAATGAATAAATAATATTAAATGAAATAATACTAAAAATAAATAAATAAAATTTAATAAAAAATAATACTGTTTAAAAAAATGAATTCATAAGATTAATTACATGAATTGTGAACATGTAAAAAAATAAAGAAAATATCAAAAAAATGTATTCAAAAAATTAATTATTTAAATTTTAAATGTTTTTAAAATATTGCAACTTAATAAATAAAATTAAACAATTTTAAATCATCAAAATTTAAAACATATGAAAAATCTAAAGACTCATTTAATAATTATATATAAATAAATATTAAAAAAGGTATAAATTCAAAAATATTAAAAATTAATAAAAAATAAAAAATGAGTAAATAGTGATAAATGAAATGTTATTAATAATAAAAAAATAAAACTGAATAAATTACTATAAATATTTTAAAAAGTGAATTCATAACATTAATTACATGAATAAAAGACATATGCAAATGAATAAAAATGAATAATTAGATAATATTAATTATTTAAGAAGTTGGGTTGGTTGCTAAGTGGTTAACACACCCTGTAAGCCTGCATGAAACCAAGGATCAAATCCTTGTGGAGGAAGAATTCCAAGTCACTATAACAGTAATGTAGTAGTACTGTAGAGGCCATAACTATTCATCCATTTGGGCCTTTGGGCCACCAGTTTGGGCCTACGGGCCACAGGGCCTTCTGGCCATAATAGATCTTGGAACATCCCAGGAAGACCACATTGAGCAGGTCCCAAATGATGATTCAGAGTAAGTATCATCCACACGATCAAAGGTAACCATATTGGAATAATGAGAGGGTATGATAGTCGCTATCAGTACCAGGCATGATACTGATTTGCATGGGGCAATGCTAGCCGATTAACACTACAAGGTTGTGAGCTAAACAACTTCAATGATGCAGATACTGGGTAGGGGTAGTTGTAGTGTAGTTTTAGTTGGGCCTTCAGGTCATGTATTGGGAATTGTGCCTCTGGACATTCTGGTCATGTACTGGGCCATGTGCCACTAGGCCTATGTATAAGGACCCGACCTTAAACATTACTTATTGTTGAATTAAATGAATAATTCACATTGAGGATCTTTTTAGGTTTATAGTTTTAGAGAATTAGGACATAACTATTACACCTCAAAGGTTAAAAAGTAGACACATCTACTCAACTTCCATTTTTTTCACAAAAATAAAAAAACTCTTGAACAAAAGAGTCATGTCTAGTTCCTTGTTTTAGACAGTCTGACATTTCCTTGATCCCATCCATGACTCTATTCAACATTATGTCCTGTGAAAAAAATATAAAAAAAACTTGGGATGAGCATAAAAATCTCAGTAAGGGTTATAACAATAAGGAAATAAAACATTAGTCCATGTACACATACAAATCAATGAAATCATACTTTACTAATAAAACATAAGCAATTTAACATACCTCATGAAATCATAAGATTTACGAATAACTCATAGAAATCATAAGACATAAAGGTAACTTGAGGCATTCATAACATTCTTACATAGGGAGTAACCCTCATGGTTACGTTTAGAATACCCATCACAGTATATTCCCTAAATCTCTTCGGAGAAATCTTAACGTTTAACTCCTCCGCATTACCCAATGCATTGGAGAGTATATCGGGCTCACCCGCCCTTAGTTTATCACAGAACCAACCATCTTCATAAACAATTTCCAAGAACCATAACATAATCATAGCACATAACTTAAGAATAAAGTAAAGATAACATTCCCACATTGCAATAACAATGTAACATTTTAAGATATTGAAATAATGAATCCATTCTAAAAACCATTTTCAAAACCATATAAAACATTTAATAAAGAGATTTTTGAATCAAAGTGTCCCATAACACTTTGAAGATTTTAACATTTTGAACCATTAATATCCATATAAATAAATCCTTAAAACCATTTTGAAAACATGGATATTAATGAGAAATATTTATAAGAATAAACCATTAAAACATTTAAAACGATATTTTAGTTAAAGGGTTTTTAACAAAGTGAGTGACACTTGAATTCAACAATTGAGGAATAAAATTTAATCATAACATTATAATATCATGAGAATAAAGGGATTCATGATATAATTTTCCAAAGGACAGTATATACACCATATAAGAGTGAATTGGTGCATAACAACAAAGAAGTCTCAATAGAAATGTAAAATGATATGAAATCCCTTATGAAGAAGGTATCCTTAAATTAAGGATAAATCAATCTCATAATTTTGTGTGACAAATATAAATACACCCAATATAAGTGGATATTAAGTTTAAAACAATCAATGGTCATTCACACATATTCAATGGATGACATATCCAATAACTACATGTTGAACCCAAAGAAATCGAAATTGGGTTAAGAAGTTCCCTTGGTAAAATTCAACAGCCTAACGACATCACTTTAAAATTCATAAAATTAGTTTATGAGAGAGAAAATGGTATCTCATAACTTGGACATAAAATTTACATCAATAAGGATATAGAAGAAAATATCCCAACATAAAAATATGTAAATTAAAAGACATAACACAATAAGTCTTTTGAAAAGAGGAGTGTGAAAGGTTCCCTTACCAATTTGGGAAACTTTCGAAACGTACATCCCATGAAATAAGGGTCATAAAATGAAGATGTAAATACCCATAAATTAGATTATATTATACAAATAGTAAAATAATGTGTAGTACATATACCACATAAATGGAAATAGTGGCCAATGTAGCATGAATCTCATGGGAATAAAAAGTGAGATGAAAATCCCCTTATGAAAATTCGGCAGCCTAACGACGCCAGATAAAACTTCCAAAAATGGATTGATGAGATCAAATAGGTTATCTCATAATATGAACATAAAAATTACAGAATTAGGAATATAAAGGAACATCCCAAAACATAATAAATATGAGCTTAAAAGAAATGACATAAAGTAGAGTACTTAAAAAGAAAGAGAGAGGTAGGATCCCTTACCTTAAGCCCGACTTGTCTTGTTCGTTTCTTTATATTCATGAATAATAAACTTTTTTCAATTTATAATTGCTTAAGGACCTCCTTCAAAGATTATTATTCAGTTCATATCACATATTATAGTGTTATATTAATTGGTTAATAATTTGAGTTCATATCAAATGTTTTTGTCGATGTTCGGTACATGAGTAAAAATTGAACTTGTTGGAAAAGAATTTTCCATGTAGTTATAAGTAAATCATATAAAGAATAGTATTATTGATTTAAATATCATATATATACTGTATATATTCATTTTACACTATTACATAACATTTGGAGATAATAAAAATGAAATGCACCGTTCATGGAGACGGTAGGCCGTACGTATGCATGAATACTACTTTTATTTTTTTGTCATATTAATGGAATTAAAACTAAATGAGGGATATATATATATTATAATTACAGAATTATATTAATCATTTAGATGTAATATATGATATATATATCAATTATATATATGTACTTATAATAGTACATAACATTTGGAGATAAGAAATGAAATGTACCGTTCATGGAGATGGTAAGCCGTACGTATGCATGAACGCTACTTTCATTTCTTTGGCACATTAATGGAATTAAAATAGATGAGATATATATATATATATATTATAATTCCAGTATAATATATATGTTATATATATCACATAAGTTCATCAATTTCATTCTTTATATATTCCATGTATTGCATGAACGAGTCACATCACTTGAGGGGGTGGTAGTCCACACTTCCTCAAATGAAATTATCGCATTTTCACAACATGAAAAGCATAAAGGTATGTATTAAATATAAAATAAATAAGCATATAGAGGAAATAAATATAATATATATCATAAATAAATATAGTTACATCATAATGGACACCATGAGAGGTGGTATGAGAAGATAGAACAATCATCGTTTCGTGAGGCAGTAATTCGCCATCCACGGAAACAGTATGTTCTTTAACCATTAGACGGAGGTTTGTGTTAGTGTATCTCGAATACTCCTCATAATAGCATACTAGTATATTGAATATACTGTTTTTGTTACAAAATAAATAAATAAAAGAGTTTATGGGGTTGGAGAAGCAAAATAAAACAAAAGAACACTAGGGAAGACATTACCTTTAAACCATGTAACTCTTTTTCATTTGAGCTCAAAGGATTCCATGGAAAGGCTTATGCCCAAAGTGAGGCTTCTAGGATTAGTATAGGGATGTGGAGAGACAAAATGAGCAGAGTTTGGCCAAGAAAAAGTCTTGAGAGGTGTGGGTAAGGTGGTAGAGGTGGGTGACTTTTAGAAGAGAAGAGGAGGGGCACTCTTTGAAAGTTATAAACTATTACTTTATTATAAAATGATTTTCAGATTTTAAAGGTCCCAAAAGAATATATTTCTAGTATAAGGTGATAAGGATTCGAAATCCACCCATAAAATAGGTTTTTCACATTTTTAGGTCTTAGATTTTACATTATCTTTTCATTTTATTTAAATCGTTAAATAATGAGGTAATCACTGCATCATCATGGTGTCATAAATAATTTAATTTATTTAGTGTCTAAAAATTATAAAAAAAAATATAATGATGTAGGAAATATTATTATATTTCTAATGAATATTTATAGTCAAAAATATTACTTCTATAACCCCATGAAAAAATTGTTTTAGTAAAACAATACATGTTTGTGACATTTTTATTTTAACTTTAAATAAAAAGTTATTAATGTCATTTTCCTACCAAAGTGGCTCCATGGGGTCCCCAAGTTGACCCATTGATTGTCTTGGTAGGCCATGACTCATCCAATAAGGGTATGACATGTGTTGAGATCATTTCATATTATTATAACATTATCTTTACCTTAAATTACACTAATTACCTTTAATCGCGATTAATAAAACTTAAAAGTTACTATTCACCAAAAAATTATTTTAATCTCATTGAACCAAATTTTACTTCCTAATGAAAACCATGAATTTCTGATTTTTAAAAATCAAATCACAAAAGTGGTAAAGTTTCATTTAGACGAAAAATCAGTTTCTTTAACTACCACTTAGTGGTTTCACTATTCATCAAAAATTGAAGTTTTTCAGAAAAATACCAAAAATTCACCCTAAGCTATTTTTGATATTACGAATTCAAAAATGATGTCTATTTTAAAATATTGAAAACATATAAGTTGCATTAATTAATTTAATATTTAATTCCCGCTTTCAAAACAAATAGCGTGTTTTCAAGAAGCAATATCTATTAAAAGATTGACACTAGTTTAAGTCCAATTTCAAAGTGAAATTAATTCCAATGACCACCATTGGATTAAATAGTAAAAATATAATATAATTTCACATTAAAACAATTTCAAAATATAATCTAATCATATAAATACATTAGATTAAAAGGAGTTTTTGAATTAAAATACAACATTTTACACTATTCATTAAATAAATGAACTTTATCGGAAAAATACCAAAAATTTATACAAAGTAAATTTTGATGTCATGATTCTAAAAAGAATTTTATTTTGTCAAATATAACATATAAAATTGTCAAAAAAATGGATTTAAAAGGGGTTCACCATCAAAACGCGGTTAATCGACCTTTTAAAGAATATTATAATATTTACACTTAAAATTGGATTCATTCCCATTTTAACATTTATTTTAAAAAGTAAAAATAGTTGACAAACATATATAATCATTTTATAGTTAGTTCTGTTCATTCCCACCATTACAATGACTAGGCGTTAACTACTATTTAAAATAATATTATTTTATTATTAGAGTGGAATGTAAGATTCCCAATAAACTCGTTGTTGTGTATTGGGTACGCCATCGAGCATAGCATCCCCTTTAAAGTAATATTAATATTTTATTCACAAATATGGATAAATATGAAAATGTTTTATTCTTTATTTACTTGGGGTGTTACATCCTTCCCCCCTTTTGGGAATTGCTTCCTCGCAATTTTAAAATTGGGCTTGGAAACTTCATTGAAAATACCACATCAGAACAAGAGTCAGTAAAACTGTCACTTTAAAATAAAGAAAGAAAAGTAAAAAGGTCACCCGAATTAACCCATACTAGGATTCCATGTAGGAAAACATGGATATGTAGGAAAAAAACAATGGGTCATTTTCTGAGGGAGAGTGATAGAAAACATGTTTAGGAGAAAGTTAACCACCAGAAAATCACAAACTAGTGATGGGTTAAACGGTATTTGATTCCCCAGTAGGAAAAGTTAACAGATAATATTTTTGTTTTTAAGTTACTTTTCACTGAGGAATTTATTTATGAGTGTAACTAAAACATAATGAAACATACTTACTTGTAATTTTTACTTTCAAATTTTACTAGATTTCTTACACAAACTCATATTTCACCAAAAGACGAGCATTTAGGACGACTTGTTCACATTAAGAGCGCTATAATCAACTTATAGAGAATCACCTAATCTAAAAAAGAGAACTATATATTTCCCATGTCTTTAGACAAAAACCAAAACCAAAATTTTTAGTACGAGATCAGATAATCCACAAAAGGATAATACTTTATAAAAAGAAAATCTATTCTTAATCTTCATAATTTGTCCAACAAAACCCAATGTTCAACGAAGACCAGTCGATAAAAAATTTTCCATAAAATTATTCAAAGTAAACCAAACTAATATTGAAACCCAAATATTTGAAGGATTTAATCACATAGTCTTCCAAGGTAAAAATTAACATTTGTCTCCAAATAACATTATTTTCTATTAAAGTCTCATATTAAAAAGTAATTAACCTAATCACATAGCCTCCATGATAGTTTAATCATTTACATAGATAACCCAAAATAAAATTACTCTTGATTCCTAAAATCATCTAACTAAAAAGAATTAGTTAAACTAACCAGGTACTTCACATAATCCAGTGGTAGGCAATAAATACCAATCACACTTTGGTTGTGGGTTCGATTCCCACAGCTTTGTCCGACGCGACGGGTTGTCACACGGTCTACGTGTTGTCCTTTTTCCAAAACTATATAATTCTTAAAACATTCCCCAAAATGAGATAAAATCTTCAAAATTAATCTTAATATATTTTAACCTCAAGTTTATCTCATGCCTTTCATCATAACATATAGTAACCCATAATTACCTCAAAAGTAAGGATCATATAAACACTAATGGTTACCTTTATAATTATTACCTGAACATCCACATCGATTGGTCATATCATACATGATGCATTAGAGAACTTACCAAGGTTCAAGTGGTTGATCATGACTCCTTGATAGTTGGTTTAGAACAACCACGAGTTTCCTCATTGAATCCCCCATTTCATCCAGTCTCTTAATCAGAGAACCACCACATTTTATTTCAAACCCATTGTCACTTTGGTGCCTGCTAGATCCATCCATTTATTAAAACCAGAAATGTTAGTGTGAGTATATCAAAAAAATTATCATGTAGTAATGAGGATGATAAACACTAAGATATACTTACTCATTCACTTTATCTAAAAACTATGACACTTTCTGAAATCCTATCCATTATGGTAATGTCACTTATGCTTAGAGAATACCCTAACCTCTAAAGTTATCTAAACCGACCTTTGATACCAACTATAAGGACCCAACCTTAAACATTACTTATTGTTGAATTAAATGAATAATTCACATTGAGGATCTTTTCAGGTTTATAGTTTTAGATAATTAGGACATAACTATTACATCTCAAAGGCTACAAAAGTAGACACATCTACTCAGCTTCCATTTTTTTCAAAAAAATAAAAAAACTCTTGAACAAAAGAGTCATGTCTAGTTCCTTGTTTTAGACAGTATGAAATTTCCTTGATCCCATCCTTGACCCTATTCAACTTTATGTCTTGTGAAAAACATATCAAAAAAACTTGGGATGAGCATAAAAAGCTCAGTAAGGGTTATAACAATACGTAAAGAAAACATTAGTCCATGTACACATACGAATAAATGAAATCATACTTTACTCATAAAACATAAGCAATTTAACATACCTCATGAAATCATAAGATTTACGAATAACTCATAGAAATCATAAGACATAAAGGTAACTTGAGGAATTCATAACATTCTTAGGTAGGGAGTAGCCCTAATGGTTACGTTTGGAATACCCATCACAGTATATTCCCAAACTCTCAATAGAGAAATTTTAACGTTTAACTCATTCGCGTTACCCAATGCATTAGAGAGCTATATCGGGCTCACCCGCCCTTTGTTTATCACGGAACCACCCATATTCATAAACAATATCCAAGAACCATAACATAATCATATCACATAACTTAAGCATAAAGTAAAGATAACATTCCCACATTGCAATAAAAATGTTACATTTTAAGATATTGAAATAATGAATCCATTCTAAAAACCATTTTCAACACCATATAAAACATTTAATAAAGAGATTTTTGAATCAAAGTGTCCCATACCACTTTGAAGATTTTAAAATTTTGAACCATTAATATCCATATAAATAAATCCTTAAAACCATTTTTAAAACATGGATATTAATGAGAAATATTTATAAGAATAAATCATTAAAACATTTAAAATGATCTTTTAGTTAAAGGGTTTTTAACAAAGTGAGTGACACTTGAATACAATAATTGAGGAATAACATTTAATAAGAACATTATAATATCATGAGAATAAAGGGATTAATGATATAATTTTCCAAAGGACAGTATATACACCATATAATAGTGAATTGGTTCATAACAGCAATGAAGTCTCAATAGAAATGTAAAATGAGATGTAATCCCTTATAAAGAAGGTATCCTTAAATTAAGGATAAATCAATCTCATAATTATGTGTGACAAATATAAATACACCCAATATAAGTGCATATTAAGTGTAAAACAATCAAAGGTAATTCAAAAATATTCAATGGATGACATATCCAATAACTACATGTTGAACCCAAAGAAATCGAAATTGGGTTAAGAAGTTCCCTTGGTAAAATTCGACAGCCTAACGACATCACTTTAAAATTCATAAAATTAGTTGATGAGAGAGAAAATGGTATCTCATCACTTGGACATAAAATTTAAATCAATAAGGATATAGAAGAACATATCCCAACATAAAAATATGTAAATTAAAAGACATAACAAAATAAGACTTTTGAAAAGAGGAGTGTGAAAGGTTCCCTTACCGATTTGGGTAACTTTCGAAACGTACACCCCATGAAAGAAGGGTCATAAAATGAAGATTTAAATACCCATAAATGAGAGTATATGATACAAATATTAAAATAATGGACAGTACATATACCACATAAAAGGAAATAGTGGCCAATGTAGCATGAATCTCATGGGAATAAAAAGTGAGATGAAAATCCCCTTATGAAAATTCGGAAGCCAAAAAGCGCCACATAAAACTTCCAAAAATGGATTGATGAGATCAAATAGGGTCTCTCATAATATGAACATAAAAATTACAGAATTATGAATATAATGGAACATCCACAAACATAAGAAAGATGTGCTTAAAAGAAATCACATAAAGGAGAGTACTTAAAAATAAAGAGAGAGGTAGGATCCCTTACCTCAAGTACAACTTGTATTGTTCGTTTCTTTATATTCCTGTATAATAAACTTTTGTCAATTTATAATTGCTTAAGAAACTACTTTATAGATTATTATTCAGTTCATATCACATATTATAGTGTTATAATAATTGGTTAATAATGTGAGTTCATATCAAACGTTTTTGTCGATGTTCGGTACATGAGTAAAAATTGAACTTGTTGGAAAAGAATTTTCCATGTAGTTATAAGTACATAATCTACATAACAGTATTAATGATTTAAATATAATATATATCCAGTATATATTCATTTTATACTATTACATAAAATTTTGAGATAATAAAAATGAAATGCACTGTTCATGGAGACGGTAGGCCGTACGTACGCATGAACGCTACTTTCATTTTTTTGTCATATTAATGGAATTAAAACTAAATGAGAGATATATATATTATAATTCCAGAATTATATCCATAATTTAGATGTAATATATGACATATATATCCATTATATATATGTACTTATAATAGTACATAACATTTGAAGATAAGAAATGAAATGTACCGTTCATGGAGACGGTAAGCCGTACGTACGCATGAACGCTACTTTCATTTCTTTGGAACATTAATGGAATTAAACTAGATGATATATATATATATATAATATAATTAAAGTATAATATATATGTTATATATATCACATAATTTCATCAATTTCATTCTTTATACATTCCATGTATTGCATGAACGAGTCACATCACTTGAGGGGGCGGTAGTCCACACTTCCTCAAATGAAATTATCGCATTTGCACAACATGAAAAGCATAAAGGTATGTATTAAATATAAAATAAAGAAGCATATAGAGGAAATAAATATAATATATATCATAAATAAATATAGTGCCATCATAATGGCCACCATGAGAGGTGGTATGAGAAGATTGAACAATCATCGTTTCGTGAGGCAGTAATTCGCCATCCATAGAAACAGTATGTTCTTTAACCATTAGACAGAGGTGTGTGTTAGTGTAGCTCTAATAATACTCATAAAAACATCCTAGTACATTTAAGATACTGTTTTTGTTACAAAATAAATAAATAAAAAGAGTTTATGGGGTTGGAGAAGAAAAATAATAGAAAAGAACACTAGGGAAGACATTACCTTTAAATCAGGTAACTCTTTTTGATTTGAGCTCAAAGGCTTCCTTGGAAAAGATTATTCCAAAGTGAGGATTCTATTAGTAAGATAGGGATGTGTAGAGACAAAATGAGAAGAGTTTGGCTGAGCCAAAGTCTTGAGAGGTGTGGGTAAGGTGGTAGAGGTGGGTGCCTTTTATAAGAGAATAGGAGGGGCACTCTTGGAAAGTTATAAACTATTACTTTATTGTAAAATGATTTTCGGATTTTAAAGGTCCCAAAAGGATATATTTATAGGATAAGGTGATAAAGTTTCGAAATCCACCCATACAATAGGTTTTTGACATGTGTAGGTTTTAGATTTTACATTATATTTTCATTTTATTTAAATCGTTAAATAATGAGGTAATCGCTGCATCATCATGGTGTCATAAATAATTTAATTTATTTAGTGTCTAAAAATTATAAAAAAAATATCATGATGTTGGAAATATTTTTAAATTTCTAATGAATATTTATAGTCAAAAATATGACCTGTATAACCCCATGTAAAAATTGTTTTAGTAAAACAATACATGTTTGTGACATTTTTATTTTAACTTTAAATAAAAAGTTATTAATGTCATTTTCCTACCAAAGTGGCTCCATGGGGTCCCCAAGTTGACCCATGGATTTTATTGGTCGTCCATTACTCATACAATAAGGGTAGGACATGTTTCAAGGTCATTTCATATTATTATAACATTATCTTTACCTTAAATTACACTAATTATCTTTAATCGCGATTAATAAAACCTAAAAGTTACTATTCACCAAAAAATTATTTTAATCACATTGAACCAAATTTTAATTACTAATGACAACCATGTATGTCGGATTTTTTAAAATCAAATCACAGAAGTGTTAAAGTTTCATTTAGACGAAAAATCAGTTTCTTTAACTACCACTTAGTGGTTTCACTATTCATCAAAAATTGAAGTATTTCAGAAAAATACCAAATATTCACCATAATCTATTTTTGATATTAAAAATTAAAAAATTATGTCTATTTTAAAATATTTAAAACATATAAGTCACATTAATTAATTTAATATTTAATTCCCGCTGTCAACACAAATAGTGTGTTTTCAAGAAACAATATCTATTAAAAGAGTGACAATTGTTTAAGTCCAATTTCAAAGTGAAATTAATTCCAATGACCACCATTGGATTAAATGGTAAAAATATAATATAATGGCACATTAAAAAAATTTAAAATATAATCTAATCATATAAATAAATTATATTAAAATGGGGTTTTGAATTAAAATACACCATTTTACACTATTCATTAAAAAAATGAACTTTATCAGAAAATACCAAAAATTTATACAAAGTAAATTTTGATGTCCCGATTATAAAAAGAATTTTATTTTTTCAAATATAACATATAAAATTGTCAAAAAAATGGATTTAAAAGGGGTTCACCATCAAAAGGCGGTTAATCGACCTTTTAAAGAATATTAGAATATTTACGCTTAAAATTGGATTCATTCACATTTTAACATTTATTTTAAAAAGTAAAAATATTTGAAAAAAATATATAATAATTTGATAGTTATTTCTGTTCATTCCGGCCATTACAACGGCTAGGCATTAACTACCATTTAAAATAATATTATTTTATTCTTAGAGTGCAATGTAAGATTCTCAAGAAACTCGTTGTTGCGTATTGGGTAAGCCATCGAGCATAACGTCCCATTTAAAGTAATATTAATATTTTATTCACAAATATGGATAAATATGAAAATGTTTTATTATTTATTTACTTGGGGTGTTACATCCTTCCCCCCTTTTGGGAATTGCATCCTTGCAATTTTAAAATTGGGCTTGGAAACTTCATTGAAAACCCCACATCGGAACAAGAGTCAGTAAAACTGTCACTTTAAAATAAAGAAAGAGAATTACAATGGCCACCCGAGTCAACCCATACTAGGATTCCATGTAGGAAAACATGGATATGGAGGAAAAAAAATGGGTCATGTTCTGAGGGAGAGTGATAGAAAACATGTTTAGGAGAAAGTTAACCACTAGAAAATCAGAAACTGGTGATGGGTTAAACGGTATTTGATTCCCCAGTAGGAAAAGTTAACAGAAAACATTTTTTTTAAGTTACTTTTCATTCAGTAATTTATTTATGAGTGTAACTAGAACATAATAAAACATACTTACTTATAATTTTTACTTTCAACTTTTACTAGATTTCTTACACAAACTCATATTTCTTCAAAAGACGAGCATTTAGGACGACTTGTTCACATTAAGAGCACTATAATCAACTTATATAGAATGACCTAATCCACAAAATATAACTATATATTTTCCATGTCTTTAGCCAAAAACCAAAATCAAAATTTTTAGTGCGAGATCAGATAATCCACAAAAGGATAATTCTTTATAAAATGAAAAGCTATTCTTAATCTCCAAAATTTGTCCAACAAAACCCAAAGTTCAACGAACACCTTTCGATAAACAATTGTCCATAAAATTCTTCAAAGTAAACCAAACTAAGATTGAAACAAAAATATTTGAAGTATTTAATCACATAGTCTTCCAAGGTACAAATTAACATTTGTCTCCAAATAACACTAGTTTCTCTTAAAGTATCATATTGAAAAGTAATTAACCTAATCACATATCCTCCATGATAGGTTAATCATTCACATAGATAACCAAAAATAAACTTACTCTTGATTCCTAAAATCATCTAACTAAAAATAATTAGTTAAACTAACCAGGGACTTCACGTAGTCCAGTGGTAGGTGATAAATACCAGTCACACTTTGGTTGTGGGTTCGATTCCAACAGCTTTGTCCGACGCGAAGGGTTGTCACACGGTCTGCGTGTTGTCCTTTTTCAAAAACTATATAATTCTTAAAACATTCCCCAAAATGAGATAAAATCTTCAAAAATAATCATAACATATTTTAACCTCAAGTTTATCTCATTCCTTTCATCATAACATATAGTAACCCATAATTACCTCAAAAGTAAGGATCATATAAACCCTAATGGTTACCTTTATAATTATTACCTGAACTTCCACATCGATTGGTCATCTCTTACATGATGCATTACAGAACTTACCAAGGTTCAAGTGGTTGATCATGACTCCTTGATAGTTGGTTTAGAACAACCACGAGTTTCCTCATTGAATCCCCCATTTCATCCAGTCTCTTAATCAGAGAACCACCACATTTTATTTCAAACCCATTGTCACTTTGGTGCCTGCTAGATCCATCCATTTACTAAAACCAGAAATGTCAGTGTGAGTATATCAACAAAATTATCATGTACTAATTAGGAAGATAAACACTAAGATATACTTAATCATTTACTTTATCTAAAAACTATGACTCTTTCTGAAATCCTAGCCATTATGGTAATGTCACTTATGCTTAGAGAATACCCTAACCTATAAAGTTATCTAAACCGACCTTTGATACCAACTATAAGGACCCGACCTTAAACATTACTTATTATTGAATTAAATGAATAATTCACATTGAGGATCTTTTCAGGTTTAGAGTTTTAGAGAATTAGGACATAACAATTACATCTCAAAGGTTACAAAGTAGACACATCTACTCAGCTTCCATTTTTTTCACAAAAATAAAAAAACTCTTGAACAAAAGAGTCATGTCTAGTTCCTTGTTTTAGACATTATGACATTTCCTTGATCCAATCCTTGACCCTATTCAACTTTATGTCCTATGAAAAACATATCAAGAAAAATTGGGATGATCATAAAAAGATCAGTAAGGGTTATAACAATATAGAAAGAAAACATTAGTCCATGTACACATACGAATCAATGAAATCATACTTTACTCATAAAACATAAGCAATTTAACATACCTCATGAAATCATAAGATTTACGAATAACTCATAGAAATCATAAGACATAAAGGTAACTTGAGGCATTCATAACATTATTACGCAGGGAGAAACCCTCATGGTTACGTTTGGAATACCCATCACAGTATATTCCCTAAATCTCTTCGGATAAATCTTAACGTTTAACTCCTTTGCGTTACCCAATGCATTGGAGAGATATATCGGGCTCACCGCCCTTAGTTTATCACAGAACCACCCGTCTTCATAAAAAATGTCTAAGAACCATAACATAATCATAGCACATAACTTAAGCATAAAGGAAAGATAACATTACCACATTGCAATAACAATGTAACATTTTAAGATATTGAAATAATGAATCCGTTATAAAAACCATTTTCAAAACCATATAAAACATTTAATAAAGAGATTTTTGAATCAAAGTGTCCCATAACACTTTAAAGCTTTTAACATTTTGAACCATTAATATCCATGTAAATAAATCCTTAAAATCATTTTGAAAACATGGATATTAATGAGAAATATTTATAAGAATAAATCATTAAAACATTTAAAAGGATATTTTAGTTAAAGGGTTTTTAACAAAGTGAGTGACACTTGAATACAATAATTGAGGAATAAAATTTAATAAGAACATTATAATATCATGAGAATAAATGGATTCATGATATAATTTTCCAAATGATAGTATATACACGATATAAGAGTGAATTGGTGCTTAACAACAATGAAGTCTCAATAGAAATGTAAAATGAGATGAAATCCATTATATAGAAGGTATCCTTAAATTAAGGATAAATCAATCTCATAATTATGTGTGATAAATATAAATACACCCAATATAAGTGGATATTAAGATTAAAACAATCAATGGTCATTCACACATATTCAATGGATGACATATCCAATAACTACATGTTGAACCCAAAGAAATCGAAATTGGGTTAAGAAGTTCCCTTGGTAAAATTCGACAGCCTAAAGACATCACTTTAAAATTCATAAAATTAGTTTATGAGAGAGAAAATGGTATCTCATCACTTGGACATAAAATTTACATCAAAAATGATATATAAGAACATATCCCAACATAAAAAGATGTAAATTAAAAGACATAACAAAATAAGTCTTTTGAAAAGAGGAGTGTGAAAGGTTCCCTTACCGATTTGGGAAACTTTCGAAACGTACACCCCCTGAAAGAAGGGTCATAAAATGAATATGTAAATACCCATAAATGATATTATATTATACAAATATTAAAATAATGGACAGTACATATACCACATAAAAGGAAATAGTGGCCAATGTAGCATTAATCTCATGGGAATAAAAAGTGAGATGAAAATCCCCCTATGAAAATTCGGCAGTCTAACGGCGCCACATAAAACTTCCAAAAATGGATTGATGAGATCAAATAGGGTCTCTCATAATATGAACATAAAAAGTATAGAATTATGAATATAAAGTAACATCCCCAAACATAAGAAATATGAGCTTAAAAGAAATGACATAAAGGAGAGTACTTAAAAAGAAAGAGAGAGGTAGGATCCCTTACCTCAAGTCCAACTTGTCTTGTTCGTTTCTTTGTATTCCTGAATAATAAATTTTTGTCAATTTATAATTTCTTAAGGAACTACTTTAAATATTATTATTCAGTTCATATAACATATTATAGTGTTATAATAATTGGTTAATAATGCGAGTTCATATCAAACGTTTTTGTCGATGTTCGGTACATGAGTAAAAATTGAACTTGTTGGAAAAGAATTTTCCATTTAGTTATAAGTACATCATCTCCAGAATAGTATTAATGATTTAAATATAATATATATCCAGTATATATTAATTTTATACTATTACATAACATTTTGAGATAATAAAAATTAAATGCACCGTTCATGGAGATGGTAGGCCGTACGTACGCATGAACGCTACTTTCATTTTTTTGTCATATTAATGGGATTAAAACTAAATGAGAGATATATATATTATAATTCCAGAATGATATCCATAATTTAGATGTAATATATGAAATATATATCCCTTATATATATGTACTTATAATAGTACATAACATTTGGATATAATAAATGAAATGTACCGTTCATGGAGACGGTAAGCCGTACGTACGTATGAACGCTACTTTCATTTCTTTGGAAAATTAATGGAATTAAAATAGATGAGATATATATATATTATAATTACAGTATAATATATATGTTATATAGATCACATAAGTTCATAAATTTCATTCTTTATACATTCCATGTATTGCATGAACGAGTCACATCACTTGAGGGGGCAGTAGTCCACACTTCCTCAAATGAAATTATCACATTTTCACAACATGAAAAGCATAAAGGAATGTATTAAATATAAAATACAGAATCATATAGAGGATATAAATATAATATATATCATAAATAAATATAGTGCCATCATAATGGCCACCATGAGAGGTGGTATGAGAAGATAGAACAATCATCGTTTCGTGAGGCAGTAATTCGCCATCCACGGAAACAGTATGTTCTTTAACCATTAAACAGAGGTGTGTGTTAGTTTAGCTCGAATAATCATCATAAAAACATCATATTCTATTGAATATACTGGTTTTGTTACAAAAGAAATAAATAAAAAGAGTTTATGGGGTTGGAGAAGCAAAATAAAACAAAAGAACACTAGGGAAGACATTACCTTTAAATCAGGTAACTTTTTTTGATTTGATCTCAAAGGCTTCGTTGGAAAGGATTATGCCAAAAGTGAGGATTCTAGGAATAATATAGGGATGTGGAGAGACAAAATGAGTAGAGTTTGTCTGAGCCAAAGGCTTGAGAGGTGTGGGTAAGGTGGTAGAGGTGTGGGCCTTTTATAAGAGAAGAGGAGGGGCACTCTTGGAAAATTATAAACTATTACTTTATTATAAAATGATTTTCAGATTTTAAAGGTCCCAAAAGGATATATTTAGAGGCTAAGGTGATAAGGTTTCTAAATAAACCCATCCAATATATTTTTGACATGTTTAGGTATTAGAGTTTACATTATCTTTTCATTTTATTTAAATCATTAAATAATGAGGTAATCGCTGCATCATCATGATGTCATAAATAATTTAATTTATTTAGTGTCTAAAAATTATAAAAAAATATCATGATGTAGGAAATATTTTTATATTTCTAATGAATATTTATAGTAAAAAACATGACTTGTATAACCCCATGTAAAAATTGTTTTAGTAAAACAATACATGTTTGTGACATTTTTATTTTAACTTTAAATAAAAAGTTATTAATGTCTTTTTCCTACCAAAGTGGCTCCATGGGGTCCCCAAGTTGACCCATGGATTTTCTTGGTCGGTAATGACTCATCCAATAAGGGTAGGACATGTGTCATGGTCATTTCATATTATTATAACATTATCTTTACCTTAAATTACACTAATTACCTTTAATCGCGATTAATAAAACTTAAAAGTTACTATTCACCAAAAAATTATTTTAATCTCATTGAACACACATTTTACTTATTAATGAAAACCATGTATGTAGGATTTTTGAAAATCAAATCAGAGAAGTGGTAAAGTTTCATTTAGATGAAAAATCAGTTTCTTTAACTACCACTTAGTGGTTTCACTATTCATCAAAAATTGAAGTATATCAGAAAAATACCAAAAATTCACCATAAGCTATTTTTGATATTCCGAATTCAAAAATGATGTCTATTTTACAATATTGAAAACATATAAGTCACATTAATTAATTTAATATTTAATCCCCTCTGTCAAAACAAATAGCGTGTTTTCAAGAAACAATATCTATTAAAAGATTGACACTAGTTTAAGTCTAATTTCAAAGTGAAATTAATTCCAATGACCACCATTGGATTAAATGGTAAAAATATAATCTAATTGAACATTAAAACAGATTAAAAATATAATCTAATCATTTAAATAAATTAGATTAAAATGGAGTTTTGAATTAAAATACATCATTTTACACTATTCATTAAAAAATGAACTTTATCAGAAAAATACCAAAAATTTATACAAAGTAAATTTTGATGTCCCGATTCTAAAAAGAATTTTATTTTGTCAAATATAAAATATAAAATTGTCAAAAAATGGATTTAAAAGAGGTTCACCATCAAATGGCGGTTAATCGACCTTTTAAAGAATATTAGAATATTTACGCTTATAATTGGATTCATTCACATTTTAACATTTATTTTAAAAAGTAAAAATATTTGACAAACACATATAATCAATTGATAGTTAGTTTTGTTCATTCTCGCCATTACAACGGCTAGACGTTAACTACCATTTAAAATAATATTATTTTATTATTAGAGTGCAACATAAGATTCTCAAGAAACTCATTGTTGCGTATTGGGTACGCCATTGAGCATAGCGTCCCCTTTAAAGTAATATTAATATTTTATTCACAAATATGGATAAATATGAAAATGTTTTATTCTTTATTTACCCGGGGTGTTACACTACGGGTCTTGTTAGGGTTCCCTCTCAACCTAGTTAAAAAGGGGATTATCCAGAATAAAATAAATCCAGGCCTTCAGGCCATTCAGGGAGATAATATTAATTATTTGAATGAAAAAATTATTATAAATGAATTATAGTAACAATAAAATGGTATTAAAATTAAAATTATTTCACATGAATGAATTATATAAATTTCAAACATTTTTAAAACATTTGAAATTAATAATTAAATATAAATAAATATTAATTTTATAAATTAAAAACATACGGAAACTTTTAAAAGTTATTAAATAAATATTTATTTTAAAATAATAAATAAATTACAAATATATTAAAAATTAATGAATATTATAAAAGAAAAAAATATTAATGAAAAAAATATTAAAATTGAATAAATAAAACTAAATAAATCACATAAATATTTTTATTAAATAGTTAATCAATAACATTTATTACATGAATTTAATACATATAAAAATTAATAAAAATAAAAAATAAATAATAGTATTATTTCTTATTATTGACGTACGAATTATATTGATTATATATAATTAATATAACTAATTATTAAACTTTATATTTTATAATAATAATTAAAAATTATTATTTAAATAAATTTTTAAATATTTAAAAATGAATAAATAACTATCAAAATTGAATATATTTCAAAAATATTAAATGAATATATTTTAAAATTTAATAAATATTGAAAATGAATAAATTATGGAATTCTGTGTATGTTTGAAATTTTCTTAATGTTATGAATGTTAAAAAAATTTATGTGATAGCGTAATTGGAAAGTTACTAAATAAACATAGCAAAACAAAGGATGGAATCAAGGCTATGTTGGACATGGTTGACATGGGAATATTAGAAGAGTTGGTGCTAGTGAAGGGTGAAAAATGAACCATTCTTCCTCCATCTTTTTACACTCCTTCGAGGCAAGAGAGATATCAGTTTTGGAACATATTGAATGATGTAATGGTTCTATAGGGGTATTCAATGAATATCAAGAATATAATGTCAATGAACAATTTAAAGTAAAAGGGTCTTAAATTACATGACTATCACACTTTGATGCTTGATTTAATTCCAATTGCTTTATGTTTAATTTTCCCAAGAATTCCCTTCATACGCTAACCAAGTTCTGTTTCTTCTTCAAATATATATGCAAAAAAGTTATAGACCTGGTAAAATTTCAAACTATGGAAAAGGAAATTATTGTCATATTATATTAATTGGTAATGTTCTTCCCCCAGCAATATTTGATATGATGGTTCACTTGGTGAGAGAGATTCAACTATGTGGTCTTGTACATTATAAATGGATGCACCCCATTGAATGGTATATGAATATTCTTAAAGGGTATGTCAAAAATATAATTCAGCCAGAGGGTTGTATTACAAAGTGATATATTGTTAAGGAATGTGTTGAATTTCATACTGAATACCTGTACAATGTAGAAAGAATTATTCTTCTGAAATTTCATTACATCGGATACTTTTGGGTGAAGGAATTTAAGGAATATGTGTTTTCATAATGAATATTACTTATTACATCCATCCCACAATTATATTTTTTATAATAGTTTAGAGGTTTCCACATATTTTGAAATCCATAAAGAAATTATTAGGCATTTGAATTCATCAAGGGTTTAAAGCTAGATATAAAATACACATAACTAATATTTTATTGGATGGTTTCAAGACCATATTTTTAAGGATTCAGATGAAAATCTTGATTCAATTTTAGAATGACTTTGATGGATATCCATAGGACCAAGTGTGTATGTATTATCATAAAATGGTTATGTAATTAATTTTTATACATTCTATAAAAATGAACATGATGATGATTGTACCCTGGAAAATAATGGAGTTACACTTGTGGCTAAAGCGATGCATATTTTTGGTACTAAGGAAAAAAAATCTAATTTTTGTGAATATGTTATACTTTGGCATAATCGAAAAAATCCAGAATTTAGATTATATAACATTCTAAGTGGCAATTTTTCAATGAAAGTGGGTTAATAACATGAGTCATATAAAAATAGATGAATTGGATTCATGAAAGTGGATTTTAGTATGTAAGGGTAAAATAATGAACCATTTATAATGGAATCTTAGGTAGAACAAGTATTTTATGTTCCATATCCTGTAAACCAGAAGTGGTAAATTGTTTTTTCATCTATCAAAACCACTAAAGGGTTAGATGAAAATTCAACTAAGGATGAACCTTTCATTGTGACCTCACCATCATTTTTCAATAATTCCCATGTAGATGGGGGTTTTTATGTCCTAGAAGACCACAATGAAGGGATTTTGAAACTCTATAGAGGGTTAAAATCTATTCATCCCTTAAAAAAAGAGAGTTCAAGAATCAGGTTATTTTTTGGTAATATACATCATGTTAACTCATGTTATTATCTATTCGCTATTTTATTAATGTAATCTAAATTAAATATTAAACCACTTCTATAGATAATGACTTATATTTGTTACTGTGATCCCAATCCTAAGGAACAACAAGTTTCTCAATCTTTTAATACTCCCAATTTGGAGGAACAATGACCTTCTACATGTGATAGTGCTCCCAATCAAGTGAAACAAAAGGTTTCTCAACCTGCTTCTACTCCCATTACAGAGGCACAACAAAATTATGCATATGTTGATGCTACCAATATAGAGGAACAAAATATTGATGACTTGGAATCTGAATAAATAGTAGGTGTTGAAGAACAGATGATGAAAAAAAACTAGAGGCCTATAACATGATGCGGTAGAAAAAATTATTAAGGGTAATAGAAGAGTCATCAAATTCTAGGTCAGATAGAACGTGCATGAACATCATGTTAACCCCAACAAGGACATGTTCAGAAGTTACATTAGGATCATCACTCTAAAACACATGTTGATTGATGTATATTCCAGACACCATGACGTGCCCATGCTTAAGGCACTAATTTTGAAAGAGATTATGGTATCATTATGATATCCTTTTTTATTTTACTAAAAAAATAAAATAATGAAACATCAACTTACTCATAATTATCCTTTGCAGAGTGAATTTATTGCAGAAGACTCTCGCAAGAAATATATATTAATTCTAGATGGAAGTATTTAAAAGGATTTCACACAATTCTAATGAGATTTCATCTTAAAGATGTTGATGGGAAAATAAACCCTCACCATCACTTTTTTATACACACCTGTTAAGCCAAGAAGCATGGGATGCGTTTACTAGCCATTATGTAGAGATGTCTTTTTAGGTACATTTTGGTTGGTAATACATTTTTTGAAAATACATGTATTCATCACTTTAATTGATAATTTTTTATTTATGAAATACAAAATAAGTGGTTAAAATAAGGAATAGGAAGAAAAACCAATGTACTCCTACTGTAAAGCAAGGATGGGGTACACTTCATATGAAAAATATTGGTATTTAATTTAAAACAACTGTAATAATTTTATGTTTCATGAAAGAGTAACATAATTTTTTCATCTCTTTATATATATATTGATGAATCCAAATCCAAATACACATCCATAAAATGTCATGTGCTATGGAAGGAGTCACATGTGAATAAAAATCTGATACTAATAGATGAAAACACACAAAAAGTATGGGAAACATGTGTAAGTATGGCGTAATAATTTTTTCCTTTAAATCCCCATTATATTAAAATGATTTATTATTTTCATATATTTTCTTTCCAATATAGATATAGGAATCATCAACACCTATACCAGATTAAAAACAATTATCAGGGGAATTGAAGTGGAAAAAAAAGTATGGTCACATTAGAGGTAAAAGTTTGGGAGTGACACCTTGAAAAGATTTTGAGAAAAAAGGTGGATAATGGTAAAAAATGGAAGTGATGAAAGAAATATTAGATTCCCTTTAAGAAAAATTTCTTTGCAAGATTGAGTTGTTAAAATTTTTATGGGGGTATGCAAAGAGAATAAAACATTACCAAGTTTTGAACAAAGTTCATAACCGGTGAATGCTATTGTAGATGGATAAAAGGGAAGTGGTGAAATGGAATGTCAATTCAAAACCATCTAAAGGGTCAACCAAGAAATCAAAAAGATCTCCTGAAAACACCTTTACCTCACCCATTCAATATCCTCTTTTACTAACATAGAATGTTCATGCGGATAAAAAAATTACAAATTGGTAGTAATCACATAATTGATTTTAAAGAAAAAATATATGAATATTATGTTACAGAATACATTTTTCCTGATAATGTACGTTAAATCCACAACTATGAATGACTAGGAGGCTCAGTTGTAAATGTATATATGAGTTATGTTTTCATGATTTGTTTTTCCAAAGATTGATATATGATGTTAATTATGAATAAATACATTTCATATTTTTTTCAATGGTATATATCACTACTACCAATGAGCCTGTACCCTAGTGGTACAGGATCCTGCTTGGCATCCAAAAGACCAAGGATCAAATCTTGGTAGGGACTAATTTTCGGGTTACTACAGTAGCGCATTGTAGCATTACTGTAGCTGCGGAAGAACTGTAGCGATGATGACACTATAGCGGTGGAGGCACTATAACAGGAACTGTAGTGGTGGAAATACTGTAGCAGGTACTATAGCAGCCCAAGTACTATAGCATTACTATTCAACAAGGGGCCCTTTTGGCCAAAAAATGGCCTTTCAAGCCTTGTATTTAGGCCATGGACTTGGGCCTTCAAGCTATGTAATGGGTATCCCTCTACCCAGTCTAAAGAGGTCTTTTTTTTAAATAATAAAAAATGACGCTTCAGCCCCAACCTTTAAAAAAATATATCACTACTAATTGAATGGATTTACATGTGAACAAAAATTTGGACTCATTATCTCCCACATCACTTATATAGAAAAAAAGAAATAGATTAAAAAATTGATGAAATAGTGAGAAAACTTTCCAAATCATTTGAAATAAAACTTACAGATGATAGAATTTCCTTAATACCAATGAAGTAGGGGTAAAAATCTAAAATTTAATAATATCAAATATATTCTCTTTTATTTCATAACTTATTCCTTTTTTTTTGTTTTTAGGCAACATTGGATGATCATTTTCCCAATTTTGGATTCTCTAATGATTTATTTGTTGGATTCACTGCACTGATACCCAACAGACCGACCACACATGATGGGTTTTTTCAATTTGTAATAATCTAAATCCAATGTTTTAGAAAAAAATTCAAGTTATATATTTTATATTATATTTTAATGGGAATTTTGTTAGGATAGGGAGGTGTTTAAATATCTTTAAATTCTTGGAATGAGAATAGGACATGTGCATAAGGAGCTTAAAAAGTTCTATAATTGGAAAAGTATCATTATATATATAATAATATTTCACTATCCAAGCCCATATTAAAAACTTGATTATTTTTCTGAATGTTTTGGTAGAGTATGAAACAAAAAAAAATGGAGAAGATTATGGGTATTATGTTTGTAAATTAATTTTGGAGATCAAATTCCATAAATAAAATAACATCTCCAAAGAGGTATTTTTGAAGATAAATACTATTTTATATAAAATATTTATTAATAATTTGTGTATTTAAAAATTTCTAGTACTAATATTACTATTGAAAATATTCATAGTCAGAAGATGATATAGATTTTCATAAAATTGAATGGGTAGCATACCCGATTTCACAATTTATACAAATAACATGAAGTTGTGACTTCCATAAAATTAATGAATTGAATCATATTTATGTTTATTATTTTATTAATCACATAAGAATTTTTTTCTTATACAGGTGGATTTCTTTGTTCGAGTCAGGGTGTTTTTTTCAAAACAGCTTATGCTCGTGAGATATTGGACTTCGAGGATGCAATTGAGAGTTCAATGAAAAGGTGAATGTGTTTTTTAATATATTATGTTTTCCTCATAATATTATATATTCTATACTGGATTAACATTATCTAAATTAAATGTTTGACTACTCTTGTAGATAATGTCTTTTTCACATAATGATGTCACGAATCCCATGGAAGAACAAATTATAACGAAGGAAACACTTTGGGAAGATGTAAATGTAATGTTACAATATACTTTCTCTATTTTATCAAAAAATTATATAATGAAACATTGATTTAATATTCATTATTATTTATATATATTTATTATTTTAGACTATTTATATCCATATTTCATGCATTTCATCACCAAAACTTCCACATACTTCTTCTCCCTCAAAATCTTTTCACCCCTACATTGTTGGAATTTATCACTTTTCTTCATGTTCCCTTCACCGCCTTTACAGGAAGAAGAATGAAACTGCATCTACTCAATCCCAGAGGAAATATTTACATTTTCACTATAAAATAATTTTACATATAATTAATGTATTGTTTTATTGTATGTTTAATTTATTTCACATTATTGTTACTCACATAACAATTTTTTTCTCATACAGGTGGATTCTATTTTTCAAGTTAGGGTGTTTTTTTCAAAGCTACTCATGCTAATTTGAGACTGAAACTGAGATAATTACAATAAGGTAATGGGTCAAGAATTTATACAACCATAATGAAAATTTTAGTTCATACTAATTTTTAACTAATATTTCTTTATTTTATCTATTATTTTTAGGTTAATTTCTTGGGTTTTTATATGATACTTAATTAGTTTTTTAATAGATCTTTTGGGAACAAATATTTTACATTCAACTATATGAATCAATATATAAAAGATATAACATGTTACTTTCTACTAATATTACCATGATTTCTATTTTATTTCTTTATCTAACCGCGACACTGCATATTGAGTCGATGTTCTTAGCAAAAATAAGTTTTTCAGCTAAAAACATTGACTCAATATGCAGTGTCAGAAATTTGAAAAATAATTCCAATGTAAATCATTATAAAATTGGATACTGAGATTTTTTTTATAATTTGAGATGTTTAGGAATCAACCACACCTTAATCTAACACATGGTGTGACCGGTATGACTCCAAGTGATTCCTTTTTATTTAAAATTGAAATTAATTTTTGTAAAAAAGATGACTAACAAACTCTAAACCCATTAAACACATTTGTATTGTTTTTATAATTATGTGAAATTATCTATAAGTGATTCGTGATGTGTAATAAAAATCCACACTTCAATCTGATATATGACGTGCCTGATATGACTCAAAATTTTCATCATCATTTTAAAATTTATATTTTAATTCAAAAAGTATCACTCACTGAAAACATAGAAAAATATATTAGATTTCAATGATAATTTAAGAAAATTATTCATAAGATATTTTTGATGTCTAAGAATCAATCTCAAGTCAGACTGATATACGATGTGGCCGATATGACTCAAAGTGCATGTTTCCATTTTAAAATGACATTTTAGTAAAAAAGATAACTAACATACTCAAAACTGAGAAAACACATTCATATTGTTTGGATACTTTATTAAAATGATCCATAATTCATTTGAGACTTGTATGAATTAGATAAACCTAAATCCAATGCATGTTGTGACTGATATGAATCCAAGTGCGTCTTTTTATTTAAATTTCACATTAATTTTAGTAAACACAACAAACATACTCTAAACTTGTAATTTTTTGATACTTTAGGAAAACTATCCATAAGTAATTTGTGACATATAAGAATCATCCTCACCTCAATTAGATACAAAATGTGGCCAATATGGCTCAAAGTATCTGTTATTAGTTTAAAATTTACATTTTAGTTTAAAAAGTTCCACTCACTGAAAACCAAGAAAACATGCTCATACCATCTTGATAATTTAGTAAAATGATTAATAATTCATTTTTGACATGTAGAAATTAGTCTCACATGAAAATTTCATATGATGCGACTGGTATAACACAATGTGTGTATTTCTAGTTTAAAATGACATTTTAGTATAAAAAACAAGGGTTGTACTAAAAAATGAGAAGACACATTTGGATTTTTTTGATACTTTGGAAAATGATCCATAAATCATTTTAGACGTGTTAAAATTAGCCACACCTAAATCTGATACATGGTGTGACCAATATGACTCAAAGTACATATTTTTATTTAAATATGATATTGATTTTAGTAAAAATACAACATACATACTCAAAACCAAGAAATCACATTTGGATTGTTTTAATATTTTAAGAAAAATATCCCTAAGTCATTTTTGACATGTAGGAATTAACTGCACCTCAATTAGATACATGATGTACCCGGTATCACTCAAAGTGTTTCTTATCAGTTAAAAATTCAAATTTTAGTATAAAAAGTTTAACTCATTGAAAACTAAGAAAAAGTTTTTGGATTTTATTGTTATTTAAGAAAATGATTCATAAGTCAATTTTGACATGTAGGAATCAGTCTCATATCAAACCGATATAGGATCTGACCAATATGACTCAAAGAACGTGTTTCTAGTTTGAAATGAAATTTTAATAAAATACAAAAGAAAAATGATCCATAATTCATTTTTGATACTTTAGTAAAACGATCCATAATTCATTTTTTACATGTAGGAATTATCTGAACATCAATCTAATGCATAGTTTGATGGTTATAATTGCAAGTGTGTGTATTTATTAAAAATTGACATTAATTTTAGTAAAAAAGAGATGTGAAATACTGAAAACTAAAAAAATACATTAAAATTGTTTTAATACATTAGTAAAAAATACATAAGTCATTTCTAATGTGTAGGAATCAACCCCAACTCATTATGATGCACGATGTAACCAATATAACTGTTTGTTTGTCTTTTTATTTAAAATTAACACTAAATTTAGTAAAAAGAAAAAGTAACATACTTAAAACTGAGAAAATGAATTCAAATGATCCATAAATAATTTTCGATGTGTAGAAATCAAATGAACCTCAATAAAATGGGCAGTGTGTGCAGTATAACTCAATATATCTCTTTTTATTAAAAATTGAAATTAATGTTAGTAAAAAGAACAAGTAACATAATGAAAACTGAGAAAACGTATTCGGATTATTTTGATAATTTAGAAAAAAGTTCCACAAGTCATTCGTGATATGTAGGAATCAATAAAACTTCAATAAAACACACTGGGTGACCGATATGACACAAAGAGTATCTTTTTTATTTAATATTGACATTAATTTTAGAAAAAAGAACAAGTGACTTATTGAAAACTGAGAAAAAATATTTATATTTTTTTGATACTTTAGGAAAATGGTTAATGTGTCATTTTTGTCATGTAAGAATCAACCACACTTCAATCAAATTCACATTGTGAGTGGTATGACTCAAAGTGTTCGTTATCAGTTTAAAATTGACATTTTAGTTCAAAACATGTGCGACTCGCTAAAAACCAGGCAAACACGCTCTGATTGTCCTGATAATTTAGGACAATGATTAATAAGTGATTTGTGACATGTAAGAAGTAGTATCACATCAAACCGACACATGATATGACTAGGATGACACAAAATGCAAGTTTCTAGTTTGAAATGAAATTTTAGTAAAAAACACAAGTGACATACTAAAATCCAAGAAAGCATATTCAGATTGTTTTGATACATTAGGACAATGATCCATGAGTCATTTGTGACATGTAGGAATCAACCACACCTCAATTCAATGCACGATGTTACTGACATGACTCCAAGTGTGACATTATTTAAAATTGACATTAAATTCATTAAAAATAACAAGTAACGTACTAAAAACTGGGAAATCACA